>OX387357.1:11612500-14012500 GCA_947563465.1 Archips xylosteana | reverse complement strand
TCCTTTCTAAATTAAATTAAACAGTAAACATATTCTAACCATGAATCTCGCAAGCAGCTTGTCAAAGAACGCTTCGTGTTTCCCATACGTGGCTGCCAGCACTTCGTAGGAGAACCGGCGGTGGGAGAGGCAGGTTATAGCGTCAATACGATGGAGTGCGTTCAACTGCAGACGACAGTAGTTGTCGAATCTGTTCGTAGTCAGAGTGTGACCCTGAGGTAACGATGAAAGAGTAAAAAACTTTAAAAAAAAACAGGTATGTTGTAGTAACGTGTCGATATAGGCAAGTTGCTACCCAAATTAGAAAACCGGTGAAGTGCGAGTCGGACTCATAAAGATCGTGTTAAAAACGCTGAAAAACCACGGTTCTCGTATGCCGACCCTGTTTAATTTTGTTATTTAATTTAATTTTTAGTATTTTATTATTAAACAAGCGGATGGGCAGACGTACGGCACCATAAAAATGACTTAAGATATAATCCTATAGCCACACCTAAGGGTCAAAGTAAACGAATGCGAAGTTAATAATTAAGAAACCTACTTGATGGGGCAAACTCATCTCCACCTCCATTGGAATTTCGGGTCCAGGCTTCCTTAGTTTCATGTAATACAAAGGTCCCGGAAAAGTTGCACAATGTATTACAGGAGATTCGAATTTCTTCACCGGCTGCCATCTAGAACCAAACAATCTCTTATAATCAGAGTTTACGGCCAATATATTGGCTTAAGTGTTCAATGAACTTTTTACCAACGGACAGTAGGACATCCAGGGGAGGGAAACGTCATCACCCATATGTGGTTAGTATTCAATGTCATCTGTCATGTCAATTGTTTTGTTAAGCTCATTGTTTTCTTTAAGTTTAGGTTTCATGGCGCATTGCATGTTCTGTAAGGTCATGTAACCATAATATTTTCAAATAAATAAATAGATAAATAAATAAATAAATCTCTCCTAATACGAATTGCAATTCGAACGAAATAGAATTCGCTCCCGTCACCTGTTTTTCCAGGTAGATACAACCTAGTTTTCTTCAAGACTATAGTGAATAGCCTGTTACTGAACCAGTGAGATACACCTTTGGCCTCATCTACGCTTTTCATCAGGAGATAGTGGTCAATCACTGGTCAGATATATGTCATAAAAGTTTTTGTTGAAAATTCTATTTTTAATAAAAGCTTTTTTTGCTGACTGTAATTTTTGCCCCTGGGTACCAAAATACTCGTCAAGATGAATCAAACGAGCCCAAACTCGGTGTGGTCGTATGGTTTCGTTACAGAATTTCTATGGCCAATTTCCAGCTCCATCACCACATCAGAGGCCGTATTGTCTAACGCGCGGGCGCTTGCCTTCGCTTTCACCATCTCTTTCTGTCACTATCTTGTACCTCCAATAGGCTTCTTATCTCTATATGAAATTAACTAACTACACATCTAGACTCAAAAATACCCGGTCTCGTAAACTATGCTAGCAGTACAGCCAATCACCAATCAGTAAAGTAACTAACCGTCGAACTTTTCCAAGTGCAATTCGAGTTAAATTTGGTATACTTGCGTGAGGGAAACTGAAAAGGAGAAGAACAGTTACACATCGATTGTTCTGTCGTTTAAATCTCATTTAGTCAAAGAAATTATACCATGTAAAGTACTACGAACAGTAGCAGCTTGTTACTATCGAAAAGGCATATTTCGGCCGTTCTCATTCATCTGTGCGCCATTCCGTTTTGCATTTTTCTCCTGCAAAGGCGACACGGTAATTAGACCGAGAGCACAGATTCTGAGAAAATGATGACGGTCATTTTCTTTCCTACTGTGTTACTATTGCTTTTAAAAAAGACACGGTAATTAGACTTATTAAACAGGTGCACAGAAGAATGATATTGACCGAATTAAGATAGCTTAGATAAGGAACAAAATAAGTACTTTAGCAAACTGGAATTGTATCTCGGCAAGATATCAGACGGGCACGGGTCCATATCAGGGTCACCCATCACAAAAGGGTCCATTTTGCGAAGAAACAGTTTAGCCAGCTGAAATACAATGAATATGCTTGAAAAGTCAATCTCAGATTCTTTAAAATTTCGCAGTTTTCATTTAAATACTGTCACAAGGATTTATGGCGAAACAAACAAGAAGATCTGCTAGAAACTGCGTCGTTACAGGACGGCCATGGACTATTACGCTCTTATGGGGTCCTTAGATAGACTATCAAAATTGCTTAACAATCATATACATGCTTAACAACGTAAACGGTTGATGAGGCTGCTTGATAAGCATCCACACTTATTTTCTTTCACTCGTTCATATAGCCCTCTGAAGGTGTTACTTGACTAGTTTGCATGTAAACGATCAAGCATGCTTGACAAGCATAGCAAAAATATAGTTTTTCATCAAGCTTTGTCATCAATCACGTATTTTACGTGTCAAGCACATCCAGCTTCGTCCTGAACGATCAACATTGACGTGCATGCAAAATTAACGTGATTGTCAAACAATTTCGACCGTCTAGAGGCTTTGGCAGCGTATGATGGTCGAATTCGTTGCAATCTCCACTATAGCAGTCACGCGTCACGCCACATTTTGTCATCACAGCACAAGCCGCAGCGCAAGCCGCAGTTGTCTCTAACCCCGTAAATTTCGGGGATTTGAGTTCCAAAACAAATTACGTCTACAATCTCTCCATTGTAAGACTTGCTGTTGCCGTATGGGACTATAATGCTGTCTCTATTTATTTTGTTAGATTAAACAGGGATAGCATTATAAGTTCTATCACATAAAATAACCGAAACAGGCTCTAAGTCTATAAGACTCTTACCGCTTCACCAACGTCTTCAGAACAATAGAAACGATGTAAATGTTGCTTGGCGTAGAGTCTTCGTGAATATCTTACGCAGGTCCCAGCGGCGTAGATGTGGGGATCATTTGTGTCGAACATTGGTCCAACCACCAAACCACCATCGTAAACCAAACCGCATTCGTTTATAGCTACAAGGCATTTTTCAATGAAACGACGATTATATTCATCACAGAGCACAACAAAAAAGCAATTTTCACGCAATGGCATAAGTTACGAAATGACTTTATTTCTTATTAGACCGATTATAAAGGGACAGTTGCTTCGGTGGGCCAATGCATGTAAATCCCAGTAACGTATCTGTGTGCGTGCATATCGTCAAACTTAACGCGATTTGAGTGGAATTCCTTTCTTATCAGTAGCGATAAACTTAGTAGACACCTTACGGAACCACCACTATTTACACTGGCACCACAAAGCTAGCGTTACAAACTTGGAACTAAAGTTACAAATGGGTGTTTTTATAAAGTTGAAAATATCATTCAAAAAATGGATTTCACTTTAGGATCATCAAGTAAAATCATCGTCTGAGACCATGGCGTTAACAGCCACAAACACTAGAACTTTATAAAAAGTATTTATTTTATTTTTTTGTTATTAACCGTGTTTTAAGTATATTATGTTTCTAAACTATATCATAAGTAAAAGGTAGGAAATTAAATAAAAAATAAATAAAATAAATAAATATCACGGGACAATTCACACCAATTGACCTAGTCCCAAAGTAAGCTAGGCAAAGCTTGTGTTATAGGTACTAGGCAACGGATAAACATACTTATATAGAAATAGATACATACTTATATAGATTAACATTTATTTGCAATGTTTCCGTATATTTTTTCACTAACACCGTTCACAACTCCTTTAACCCTCGAGTTAATTACCAACTCTCGCCTGCGGCTCTGGTGGATGTTTAGTTTAGTTTATACGCCTCCAGTAAAATGATGTTGAGATGAGATTTCAAATAGAGTAACGATTTCTAATTTAATTTACCTCTAAAAGCATGTAAATCGATAGCCTTTAATCCGTAATAGAATAAGGCGAAACATGGTATCCGGAATACGTGTAGCGGCGACATGAACTTCAATGAAACCACTCGTGACCCTTTAATATGCCACCCAGTGAAACGGCACCGACGGTGCACGTGTATACCGAGCTTCAGTATGGCAGCTTGCACTCTCTCATCCACCTGAAAGATGGTACATGTAGTTCCTATTTATGGTTCTCTATTTTTTCGCCGAAAATATTTTTCTCAACTGTTTTATATGGACTAACGATTTATTTAAAACTGTAAGTACTACCGAATTAAATAAAACTAACCTAACTAACCAAATAGGGTTTTACAGGATAATCCATATCCTGAATAGATAACAGTTTCAGAAAAAAAAATCGTTCTCCATGTGAAACAGTTGGGGAAAACTCTACTCAGCACCGGCACTGCCTATCGTTTTCAAAGATCCTCTTATCACCTCTTTTAACAAATATTTGGATAGTGAAGAAAAGAAAACGCCGTAGAAACGCTGAATGCTTATTGTTAACGAGCGCTAGAAAAAGACCGCGCCTACTCGATGCCTACATCACACCAAGCGGGATTGTTCTTATCTAAAGGTTTATAAATACGTACAACTTCATCGTTAAAGCAGTTGACCCTCAGTTCGGCGGGATCTTCGGATGGGAAGGGTTCCACGAAGACTATCTTTTCGGAGGAGAGACCCAGTTCCAGCAAGGCAGCCATGCAGCTGTAGGCTTCTATGCAATCGCCGTATACCACCACGCGGTTCGTGGAGCAAAGGCGGAGATTTTCGTCGTGCTCTGGGTTTGAAATATACTGTTGACTTTACTAGGATTTCTATTAAACACTGAACAAATTACCTATATGAATAAATACTTCAAAAGTGTCTACGGATTAATTACTAAGTACGAATTCTCATTTCGTTATTCGTGTTTGATCTAATTCAATGAAAATATATAAATAAAATGATGGTCTAGACATTTTTGGCCAGTGGCTAGATATCACTATGGGGCATTTTTGAATTAACGTTTTTCATGGATTAATTATATCAACTTATACTATTACCATTTGCCTGATATTAACCATGAAGATGACGAGTAGAACATTCAACAGGAAAGGTGTTCAGTAACAGATAAAAGAAATGCAAGCTAATTCTGTAAACTATATTGTGAAGTCATAAATCAAGTACGACCCTAAATCTAATCTTACTTAATATAGTAGATGCTTCTATGTGATGTTAAGATAGGCCCCGAAGACATCATTACAACGAACTTTTTCTAATCTTAGTTAAGTAGGCGAGGCCCTAAATTAGTATTGTTCTGCGTACAAGTGAAAGAACGGGTGGTTTTCCTACCCTTGTTACGTCAAAATATTGCCCATTCGTACTTGCATCGCTGACCATGCGCAGGAGCTTCCTCAGGTGTATGTTTGCCTCGAACAGCGAGTTGATGACTATCAAGTTCTCCGGCATTTCCGGCGGCGAGGGCACGCGGTGAGGCTGATAGTCCGGATTGTCCATCAGCATACGTTCGCAGGTCTTACCCTTCCTGCGATTGGTAGTATTATTCAACACTTGCACTATACTCGTAAATCCAGTCCCGAGACCGCGGAAGTACTACGTGACAGGGGCAAAACTTCTCTGGGCACGGTTTCTTTCGGTCTATGTTCATTTTCTTAATGCCTGTGCCCCTAAGAAGGCTATCCCGTTTGAATTTGGAAAGGAGGTATTTGGATAAAGCCTCTTCCGCGGCCACTGGTACAATAAGCAGCTGTACTGCAAGAGCGTTTGTGGTGCTCAAAATAATCTGCACACAAGTCTACTGCCAAGTTTATAAGAGGGTTTGTAAATAATTATGAGCACCACAACCGCTCAGCTTCTTCTGCTCCTAACTGTACCTATGTATAGTTAGAACGAGTGTCTGACAGAAGGTTGAGACTGAAGCCGAAAATTCAGTTTCGGGCAAAAATCCTGTTTCAGTCAAAACCCTGCCAGTGGGACCTACTTTCATTTTAAATCTCTCATTTACTGGCAGATCTCAGATTTAAATAGAATACAAATCACAAAATAACTTTAACACTTACTCCAACTCTTTGTCGAGTTCTAGGGACTCTTTCAAGTATTCGGGGTGTTGGAACTGCTGGCCACATGTAATAACCAGTTCGTCATAGTATTTCATTCCGCCGTTTTTAAAATATACGCATTTCTTTTTCCTGGGGACAAAATCCGACGATAGTTTTTATGCTCTCGTGCTTGCGTTTGACCAAAATCATGCCTAATGGTAAGCGAAGTGTGTGGTGCGGTGTGCTGGTGGTTGTGGTGGTGGTGGTGGTGGTGGTGGTGGTGGTGGTGGTGGTGGTGGTGGTGGTGGTGGTATGCAGCATAATAAGTAAATGCTCATTCAACCCTGAATTGACGATGGCCAGATTATTCTCCCCCCTTGCTCACTTTCCTACCTTGTTCCATGAAAAAACTATGGAGTATAGTTCTAAAAAATTCTAAGACGCTGCTAGAACAGCTAACAACCTTAAAATTTATTATAAGACGAAACAAAACACTCACCTATTTATCGCAGTGACGACAGCAGAAATGACATCCACATAGAAGTAGAACGGAACACACTTAAGGTACCGGTCTGTGTACCGTCCGTTCCTCGGCACACACGTGTCGGCCGCCCGGAGGCACTCGGCTACCGTTGGAAGGCCGTGCTCCGAAATAAGGGTGACGTTTGTAAATGTCAGGTACGATGATGTAGGGCTAGGGCAACAATTAGGGATTTATTATACTGGACGCGCTCTACGTCCAGCGGCGGGTCAGCTAACAAACTTTAAAACGCTAATTGCAGGACATAGAAAGCATCATAATTATGTGACAAATCCTTCAGTAACTTTTATAACAGCTTATTATTACAGAACAGGCGGTGCAGCTTAAAAAAGACGATGTATCAAGACACGGTAGACGCGGCAAGATTACCAGCTATGTTCAGCAACTAAGCAAAGACCAATGTATTCTACGGTAAAAAACTTAATAATGGTGCTTCTTGCATGTCCTAAATTAGAAAAGTGACTTATTAACTATTACTTTAAGTGTTTTACCTTTACTTATTATCTTTGTTGCTCCTAAATCTTTAATGTCTAGTTTATAATTGATTAATTACTGAAATTACTAAGAAACACAGCATAAGGTTTGTATTTTAGCCGGCAAAACACCTGCCAAGAGAAATATTTCTCGATTGTAGCTTAAATAATAATAATAGAAATCTTACCCCATAAGCAAAGTTTCAAGAAAAGCCAAGCCAGTGCGACTAGCTCCCATCACCACGATGCCGTTGTTAACGTCGACCTTGGGTATACTAGTCAACGGTCTCTCTAGCACCCATAATGCAAAAGGAGTCGATCTGAAGACCAAGCCAGAAAATGTTTTCCTTAGCACTCAGAATGTAATATGCAGAATGTAATGTAATATGTATATATATATACAGCGTATTTTCAGCATTTGCAGTGATATGTCCTCTCATCGATGTTAGATGATACGTAATTTTTCAAGCCCATGAGATAATAGAACTTAAATGTCATGAATGATGTGTAAACCATATCTCCCAAGATAATTAATAGACTAGCGATAACTTTGTTTTCACTTCAGACTGAACCTGATACTGGTCTTGAATTGGCCAGTCAGTTCAAGACTGGAAATAGAATAGAAGAAAAATAGAATAAGATAATACTGAATATTACCAGTATTATTCAATATTATCTTAATCTAAAATGTAATGGAGTTTGTCTAAACTCTACGTAGTCACCGAAATCCGTACCACGATTTTTTTTCGGGCGGATTGTTGCTGATAGCCTCTGATGGCCCTGACTGCTTACCGGTGAGAGAGCGAGCTACCTAACGGGCCGCTCAGCAAACCACCAAGGCAATGTTAGCGTGGATCAGATGGTGTGTTACTGTGTTACTTACACGTCTTTGAATATTTTATTCAAGTCCTTGTTGCCGCTGATGTTGGGAACAATGCGTCGCGGGGGCACGGGCGTCATACGACCCGCCAAAGACATCAGATTCTTGCATGGATTCTGAGCACACAGATAAGAGTTTAGAAAATACGACAGTAAAAAAATATCAAATTAATATGCGACTTAAAATCTATAAAAAAATCCACCCCAAATGAATATCGTGTGATGAATTCCCACACACTTCACGGTCATTTACATCGTGAACATTATATACGTCATGAAATTGCTATGGCGACAACGCATGTTGTCGTAATGTCACGCAACATTTATTTATTTACACTGAGCAGTAAGTTCTTAGGGTATGACGAAAACTCTTGATTTGTAACCGTATCTAAAACCAGCAGTAAGTATACCATCTTTTCGAAAAAGGCACACGGGACCACATAAATTCAGTTATATTCGCTATGGGAAAATGTGAGAAAGAAGAAATTACAGCATCGCCTTTAGCCAAAAGCCGAGAGAGCCAAAATAAAGTCGTGTAGTTAGAGTGACGAAGCAGATCCCTGATGTACCAGCGAGCGTGGGGTTCCACGACGGGCGACATTACTCCAGCTAATATCTGTAAACAAATGGTCTGGCATTAACAATCCACTAGTCAACTAGTGTTTAAGTATTATTCTGCTTATCCACCCTACATTCGTTCTATTGCTGTACGGGTAGTGTGAGTAGTCGGAACTTCAAAGTCGCAGTACGACAGTGAGAGCATACCCAGAGGCTGTATAGTCTAACGCTTCTGACGCTTGCCTTCGCTTTCACCATCTCTTTCTGTCATCATCTTATACCGTTAGACTGAAAGAAAGAGTGATTGCGAAAGCAAGCGTCAGAAGCGTTAGACAATAAGCCTGCAGGTCTGCCACGCACCACGGCACCAAACAATCTCTCACATGTAAATACCCATGAAACGAGTTGGTTTTGCAGAACCATGTTAATAGCATCATCATCCCTCCCAGCCTATATACGTCCCACTGCACGGCATAGACATCGTCTCAGAATGAGAGGCCTTAGGCCGTAGTTCCCACGCGGGCCCAGTGCAGATTGGGAACTACACACACGCCATTGAATTACTTCGCAGATATTTCCTCATGATATTTTCCTTCACCGTAAAGCTCATTGTAAATTTCAAATGCAATTTCGCACATAAATTTCGGTAAACTCAGAGGTTAACACCTCTGAGTTTTTCCAACCATCATCCAAACCACATCTGAACCATGTTAATAGCATCATCATCCCTCCCAGCCTATGTACGTCCCACTGCACGGCATAGACATCGTCTCAGAATGAGAGGCCTTAGGCCGTAGTTCCCACGCGGGCCCAGTGCAGATTGGGAACTACACACACGCCATTGAATTACTTCGCAGATATTTCCTCATGATATTTTCCTTCACCGTAAAGCTCATTGTAAATTTCAAATGCAATTTCGCACATAAATTTCGAAAAACTCAGAGGTTAACACCTCTGAGTTTTTCCTGGGTTCTAACCCACGACTCTCTGGCCATGTTAAGATCAGTTAGGTTAAGAGGCCATGGGTTAAACCACTAGGGCTCATAGCAAGGGTAATAGCAAACGTGTAAAAGGTATCCCATCAAAAAAATTACATGTAAAAAGATTCAAGTCTCGCTAGGCAGTTCTTATACTGCAAAAAAGTTTTGAGATGCAATGTTAAACCAAGTCGGTTATCTTAGTCAGTAGCGGGTGGTGCCATAGAAATCGTTTTCCACCGAGTTGCTTATTTTAAAACCGTTAAATTAATATTTAAAATGACTTGGCAATCGCCAGCGGCAATCGCACGGTTACCTAATGACGTACTTAAGAATAATCGTCAACGTCAACTATTTATAACAATCCTAATTGAACATAGCGCTAGCCCTAATGCCATGCAGTTTGAGCAATACACATAGATACGAGTATGAGTAAAGCGTTGCGTGCGATTGCCAAGTCATTATGTGTACCTATACTAAAAAAATAAAGATATTAAATATTAATTTAACGGTTTTAAAATAAGCAACTCGGTGGAAAACGATTTCTATGGCACCACCCGGTGCTGCCGCTCACTGCAACTATTTACTATCAAAACACAACTTTTAGGTACTTACTGTGCCATCTGTTCCTGGGCGTCGTGGTTCAGCCTCCACGCCGTACTGTGTTCGAACTGCAGTGGCCTCTTCCAAGGGTCTATAAACCAAATACGAGTTACTTACTCATTCAAAAGTAAAAACAAATGCTATCAAAATGCAATAAATACTCCCTTACCCGACTACCACCATCCCAACCGGTTGGCTCTGGTTCAGAAGCACGTAGGAGTCCAAAGTAGAGGATGTAAGGCTCTTTTGGAAAAGATCCAAAAGCACTTGCTTTCGAGGTGCATGTTCTAAGATGTCATTCATAGCGGGAATATCGTAGGCTTCTCCGGCACGCAGTGATACATTTCTAAAGTATAGAAAATATATGTAATCACAGCCTAAGACCTCACTGGAAAAAATTCTGCATCTACATGTTAAATCACTCAGAGGGCGATGGAGAGGGCTATGCTCGGAATTTCTCTGCGGGATCGCTTTAGAAATGATGAAATTCGCGCATGACTAAAGTCACCGACATAGCTCAGAGAATCGCCAGACTCAAGTGGCAATGGGCAGGGCTCAGCATCGCTCGTAGAACTGATGGCCGAAGGGGTAAAAAGGTTCTCGAGTAGCGACCGCGAACCGGAAGGCACGGGAGCGATCTGTTTGGCGAGCCAGCCTTGGGGGAAGCCTATGTTCAGCAGAGGACGTCTTTCGGCTGAAATGATGATGAAGATGAAAATTAAATAAGACCACACAAAACAATATATGAAGTGCGATAGAAAGGACACTAATCTTAATAACTGGGGAATCTGAATCTGCCGCATCTTAGCACCTTGTAACCCCGCGCCGTTATATAGTATGTCACCATGCTTAACCTTACCCACCATTACCCTTTACCTACCTACCTACCCACCTACCTACCTACCTACTTTAGTCACATTTTGATCAAATTACATAATAGTTCAGAATTTTACGGCGGGATCTTACATCATCATATCCAAAGTTCCTTAGCTTGCCTTACTATATTCTGCAAGTTATTTAATCTTTCAACTTACCCTCGTACAGAATTCACGTGCGCAACATAAAGTGACTCGTTGATATACTTCTTTCGGTTGCCGAATGGTGACACCAGCTGGAAAACTTACCTAAATGACTATGAACATACATTATAGTTCACAAAAGTAACCATGCAACCCACGTGACATCGGAATCCCAAAGATTTCTTTAAAAAAAAATGAACCATTATAAAATAAATATTACGATATTTAAGTAGCTGATGAATTGTATGTATAACAAACATCCAAGAACTGAGAAGCATTTCATGAGGGGGGCGACAAAGTTCTTAGGTCACGGTTTCCTCTATGCATTGTCACGCATACTTAAGCACTTTTTCTTAATCAGATGCCCTGTTTGAATTGTGGGGGTATTTGACATTCCCTCCCCCTACCACTCAATTCTGCAGCCGGTGCAAACATCATGTAATGTGTCGATTGCCCATCGTATTAAGAACAAATATCCGAAGCCTATTTCACAACAACTTATAAGTCGTAATGAAACGGTCCCCAGGAGAATGGAAATAAGTGGTTCCCAAGTGGTTCCAACTCTTCTAGTTGGGTAAAAATTACTAAGATCTTCGAGGGAGGAGCCAGCAGTAGTGAAGATATAGGTGAACGCCGCTGATTGGAAACTTGTACGGAGCTTACTACAGGTCAGATCCAACCTATTAAGTGTGGTGTCCTTATAAACTAAGTCTCGGCTGCTAGGTGTTCCTTTACTCATGTAGAAGACTATTGTGGTATGATTTTCTCATAAATTTAGTTGTTCTGGTAGGAAGCGAATTTGAGCCAAACCTTAGAACCCAATTACGACCTCTACCGTTTAAGGTTTAATGTTACTGTACACCTAAGTTCGTACCTACTGAAATCCTAGAAGTAATTAAAGAATTTCAACAAGAGCTTGGGTATTATTTTTATATTTCATAAAATTTTTGTCACCGACCCTACTGAGCAAACCGGCAACTCTTGGCACCAGAGGAAAATAGGTGACAAAATGGCTTGGGAAATAATCGTAATGCAAATTCTCACCGTAAAGTGTTCCAAAAGAGGAAATGCGGCCAGGTTAGAAGGAAGGCATAAGACGCAATAATCTCTGTTAGGAAATAACTCGAACGCTACTTCAAGCATGTCAAATCCATATCTAAAAAGGATAATATGTATAAATAATCCCAATCAAATTTGGCAGCAGAGAAAATGCAGGCGCAATCTTGGCGCAATATAGAAAGGATACTATAGGACAGGACGATGACGTGACGTGGCTAATTTTCGGGGTGACTACAAATGGAATAATAAGATAAATATATCCTAAAGCAAAATAATGTTCGTTTTAGCCACTACCGCTCAAATTTTGAAAGTCTTGCAATTTGCTTGGATGGTGTAAGCACGTGTGACGCTTTGTCGTTTATACAATTGGTGGCGGGTAAGACTAGTTCTTACATGAATATCTACATCAGCATCAGCATTTTTAACGCCATCACTCGGTGAGTGGAGATTTCGTACCACTACCATGAGTTTACAGTGACGGTACTCGATAGCGACTGCGTAAATGATTTGTAGGGAGACTCCATACAAATCATTTACGCAGTCGCTATCGAGTACCGTCACTGTAAACTCATGGTAGTGGTACAGTACCTTTACCATGAGTTACACTAGTATACAGTGACCGTACTCGGTAGCGACGGCGTAAATGATTTGTATGGAGAATCGTGTACAGCGCCTCTAGCGGTCACTTACGGAAGTACAATTCTCCATACAAATCATTTACGCCGTCGCTAGCGAGTACGGTCACTGTAAACTAGTGTAACTCATGGTAGAGGTACTGGAGACCAACTCAGTTAACTATAGGCTAGCGTTTCGTTTTGTAGAAGTACCTACGTAATTAGTGAGATCAGTCTCCATAGGTGAAAGATGTGAATGTTTCACGAATACGGTGATAAACGACTGGTGTATAGTCGGGGTAAGAAAAGGTTCGTCACTTTTCGACTCTATGTCTACGAGTTAAGGTCGAAAAGTGACGATCCTTTTTTTACCCCGACTGTACATTTAACAAGTTTTGCAGCATTGATCACGATCACACATCTGTACGCTTAGTATAAGTTTTACTTCACCAAAATACTTCTCGATCGCGTTTACGTAAAAATTTCAATTGTATGGAAACATGGACGCGCGCGCGCGGAGGCGCTGTCCATGTTTCCATAGAATTGAAATTTTTACGTAAACGCGATCGAGAAGTATTTTGGTGAAGTAAAACTTATACTAAGCGTACTGGAATCAACCTATTTAAGGGCCTACCGTGTTTTTGACGCATTTATTGCATTCATTTAATCTCGTGCTGTATCATTAAGTAATTCATTACAAGTAAAGCTATAGTCTTGAAATTAATGTGTAAGATATTTGAGGATTCACTCTAAAGGCAAGTGTTTATCGAAACACGATTACTTATAGTCCGCTCGATAGAAAAAAATCCAAAGTCATCTCTAAAAAATAAAATAAATTCTTTGTACCTACGTCGCTAATACTGCACGGCAGGTCATGTCATGACTTTTTGAATGTTAATAAAACAAGATGTTTTCTAGGGCGCAGTGTTGCTACATTTTTAAAATATGTATTTGTTTTAGTAATAAGATGAAAATACTCAAAAACACGCGCAGTCCAACCAATCTAACTTGACCCATCGTGCCTCCCCCACGCCCGAAATCGCCCACCCAAAATCGATTAGCGCGAAAAGCTCGGTAGGCCCTTAAACCTACCTACTATTTAACAATCAATCGCTATAGGTATCTTTCTCCCTGTGAAGAAGCGACAGCGTAACTTCAAAATATTTTCACTCGAATTCACAAA
Organism: Archips xylosteana; assembly: GCA_947563465.1. Classification (NCBI taxonomy): domain Eukaryota; kingdom Metazoa; phylum Arthropoda; class Insecta; order Lepidoptera; family Tortricidae; genus Archips; species Archips xylosteana. The sequence continues at coordinate 13,998,670 of OX387357.1, read as the reverse complement.
GACGTACCTTTCGTCGTAGTCAGGGTGCATAGCAAACATCTCGAGTAAGAAGGCATTAGGAGGTCCTAAGTAATGGACAGGTTCCGGGATTGTATCTGTCTGATTGAGCGAAACGGCCGCTGAAAATTACATAGTATCATCATCATCCTAGTCAAGGTCGGCCATACCGCTGCTTAAAATACGGAAACGTTACGGAATCGCAGTGACGTGCCGTAAACATCAGAGTGCTTAGTATAAGTTTTTACTTCACCAAATACTTCTCGATCGCGTTTACGTAAAAAAATCAATTCTATGGAAACATGGACGCGCGAGCGCGGAGGCGCTGTCACATGTTTCCATAGAATTGATTTTTTTACGTTAACGCGATCGAGAAGTATTTGGTGAAGTAAAAACTTATACTAAGCACTCAGAATTTACTGCATGCTCTCCATAGTAAAGTTATGACGTTTACGGTGCGTCACTGCGATTCCATAACGTCACCGTTTTTTAAGCGGCGGTTTGGTCGCACCTTAATCCCACAGCAGGGCACAGGCCTCCTCTCAGAATGAGGGGGCTTGGGACGTAGTTCCCACGTGGGCCCAGTGCGGATTGGGAACTTCACACACACCATCGATGTTCTTCTCAGCTATGTGCAGGTTTCCTCACGATGTTTTATAGTAATGATGATCACGCTCACGATAAACGTTTTAAAGTATCGATGATGCTCACGGTAAATTTCAACCATAATTTTCGCACATAAACTCGGAAACACTCAGAGGTGCGAACCCAGATTCGAACAGACGACCCTCTGTTTGAGAGGCAAGCCAAACCAGTAGGCTGCCACGACTTCACAAAACACAACATAAAATAATCCCTATGCATTTGGATCGAGTACCTTACGACGATATAATAATATATGCATGGCATGAAGATGGCATGACAAGCACACTGAACAAGTTTATTTTTATAGTAGCGTAAAATACTCACAAGATTTCTTATACTTCTCTTTTTCATTGAGTGACCGGTCGTCATTTGAATCTAGACTTGCTCCTTCCAGCATCTTTGTTATATACGAAGCTACGCTGTAGAAAATAATGTTATTTTCAATTGTATATATTGTTTTTTTTTTATTCACAAAACGTTTGCTCAACGAATACTTTAGTAGTGGTAGAGCCATATTGTTGCTAGCCGCTGCATCACGAATGGGCCGGCTCGTCCGGGGCAGTACCACCCTCTCACAGAGCACCGCCGTAAATCAGCAGTATCTATCTAGGTACTCCTGCTGCGTTTCGTACGGTCAGTGAAAGCGCCGGGGGCCCAATACCTCTCCTTTTTAAGGGCCGGCAACAGATCAGTGACTCTCTTTGAGTTGTTGATATTTTATGGGCGGTGGTGATCATTTTCCATCACATGACCAGCTTGATCGTTTGCTCGCTCGCTTGAGGGAGCTCCCACAATGAAAAAAATACTAAGAAGTTCTCAAAACGAAAAAAAATCAGGAGTGCCAGTATTATTATTTTTTTAGATTTCGAAGAAGAAAACGTTTTTCTGGTGTAGATACTACCAAGGATGATATAGACTGGATTGGCAGTCGCCATAGTACGGATCGGCCGCGGTTTTTGTAGTTCGATTATTAAATCTAGATGGCGCTGAAATATAGCCAGAGGCTTTGAAGGCAAAACAATAAGACTACAGATATTTCATATCACTGCAAATGTATTATTATGCAATATCTTTGAAAAATAATACATTTGTACTAATTTGAAACATCTGTAGTCTTATTGTTTTGCCTTCAAAGCCTCTGGCTATATTTCAGCGCCATCTAGATTTAATAATCGAACTACAAAAACCGCGGCCGATCCGTACTATGGCGACTGCCAATCCAGTCTATATCATCCTTGATACTACCCGCTATTGGCATTTTTTGTTTTAATAAAATCTTAGATTTCATTGAACAATATTCTGTCGACAAAAAGAAATAAACTAGGACTAGGTATCTCAAAATTCAAAAGCTAACCTTACCCATTGACATAAGAATCGTATGATATCATCTTGGGCACTCTCAGCAAGTCAGCGTCAATGTTGACAATATCGAACTCCAATTCATCTTCATCATTTTCCAAGAGGTTCAGAACATCACGGTTAGGGAAAGGCGTTTGTGAAAACGACATGTCATTTACCGGTGTACTGTCTTCATCGTTTATCCAAGCCACAGCCTGTGCACACGACGCAGCTATTAAACTAGAACTACTTAAACCTGGATGCTCCGCGACCATACGTAAGCACAAGACAGATGCGTGTTTGACACGAGTAAGTATGTTTTGTTTTAGTAACTTGCGTGTCTATTTTGACCGGATTATTAGTTTTCCTTTGTAGTTTTGGAAAGCCGGCAAATGCGCACGCGCAGCGATTGTAAGAACAAGGGTCGCACTGAAAACCAGCGCTACTGCTTTGCCGAAACATCATGCTGAATATACTTAGCCCCTTAGCTTAGGTAAAAATATTTTTTTTCTTTTTTAAATATTTTTTTTTGTTTGAAGAATTTTGCTCAAATTAAAAATTTCTCTCTCACCAACCCGCTTCCACATCATACCTATACCTAACACAGAATATAATATCACCATCACTACACTAAACACTGAAGCGTTTCGAACGGAGTCAACGAAGACCAGCAAGGGGCGTAAGTAATTACGCAAAAAAAAACACATTTGAAGTAAAGGTAACGCCACCAGAGTTGAGGCCACGCACACAACCACATCTCATGTAATGACAGCGGGATTTTGACGTTGTGTTGTCGTTAAACGTCAACACAACGTCAAAATCCCGCTGTCATTACATGAGATGTGGTTGTGTGCGTGGCCTCAACTCTGGTGGCGTTACCTATAGTTTACTTTTTGCGATAAATCAATACTTAGTAAGCACACAAAGGTTTGGGGATCTCTGCCCTACAGCATGAAGTAAGTGATGGAATTAACTTCCTTTGGCCAGTTACAGCGACATGGTCTGAATTTCCAACTTGTTAACTGTAGGTACAGTATGTATACAGCGTCACATTTCTTGGCTGGGGGGACCTTAGTCCACCTTAGTCAACAATCAGCAGTAAGTTTAATCAAAACATTAGAATTATTGCAAAAATTATACCTTGGACTTTTTTCCTGTCACTGTCTCAAAGTTAATATCACTTGTTATTTTCGGGGCTAAATTAAGTGCGGACGTGTTTAGCCCAGTATCGAACCTGTGGACCGGTAAATGGTTTATAATTCTCAATCTGGGCTGTGAGAAGACATTACTGTTCGACGCTGGCAGTAAATCGCACTTAAAACTAGTCTCTTCTTAGTCGGACACTCTTGTCAGAGTGGTCGTGGTTGCGCAGACGAGGTACACGGAGAGATGTTCGGTGGGTCGCAGACTTATTCGAGGACAGTTCTCTTAGCAATTTCCTTTACTTAAAACTAGTTTTCACATACAAAGAATTTTTCAAACATAATGTTCATTTTATTGTCCTCTCTTTCGACTCGTACATCAAATACTGCTCTTCTTTGTTTCTACAAAAACCTGAGGCTGTATTGATGCGCGGGCGGTTGTCATTGCTTTCACCATCCCTTTCTGTCACCGTCTTATACGGTTTGACAGAAAGAAATAGTGAATGCGATAGCAAGTGTCCGTGCGTTACACAATACGGTTGTAAGTATTGTCCTAACTCGCGGGCGCTTACCATCTCTTTCTACCCTCATCCTTCACCATGTAACAGAAAGAAGTGAAAACGACTGAGATTCAGAGTGCGTTATACAATAAATAAGGCCTTTGGCTGGCTCATTAACCTATCTTATTCTCATCATTTAGTACATATTATTAATACCCAACCAAAACCCTATCTATCTATCTAATCTAATACCTTTAAACAAGCAATTCTTGTGTATATATATATATACTTATTATAATCAGGATCTCGGAAACGGCTCCAACGATTTCGATGAAATTTGATATATGGGGGATTTCGGGGATGAAAAATTGATATCTAGCTTGGTCTTATCTCTGGGAAAACGCTTAGTACCAAGGTTCAGGTACTGCGGATAACGTAAGCAATGTAGAAGTAGGCGCATACAGACAAATAGTAGATTCGGTAGGTATGTTAATGGTGTTGGTTTGTAGTTGATGGTTTACGATATGTCGCAGCCCCGAGAAGGGAGACAGCTCGAAACTCTCCTCCAAACCTTCGAAGTTGATCTGCGTGTTCAGTATCATCACGCCGACGGCCAACTCTTTGTGCTAAAAAAAAGTTAGGCAATTAAATACGCCGCATATCCACTCAAAAGTTGACTGGTAGAGATCCCTTAAAGGTATAAGTTCGCTTTTGTACATGTATGTCTGTTGTATTTGATTTTTGTACCACAAAGGGAAACAGTCATATACATATCAGTTCATAAAAATCCGTCGCACGTGTGAAATTCCTTATCCGCCCTGGGCCCGCGTCGGAACTACGGCCCATGTAGGACTGAGATGATGATAGACCCAATAAATGAGTATAAGCATAATTGTAAAGCAGCATAATCTATCCTTAAATAAGATGAAGTCTATGTTACCTCGCAAACTAGCAACACTCTCTCAGACTCTGGGTGTTTCGATATCAACTCGCTGATGTAGAACTCGCCATATATTTCACGCAGGCGTTTCGAATGTCGCTCTATGATTGGCACTAAGTCGTCATTGTCCTCCTCACTGCAAAAATCAGTTACTGCAACTTAGAAGCGACGAGTATACCTAATTAATAGTTAGGTATCTAGTTTGGGAGGTCACTGTAGAGGTCTCTCACCTGGCAGATGTTATGCCTGGATTGCCTGGGGACTGACGTCCGAAAGAAGAGTTGGAAGTTGTATTTATGCATCAGAGCTGAGTAACTTCGATATTTCTGATGTAGAACATCAATGATGTCACTAGCGCTAGCTACTCGTGCTTCGTAGCACCTCCGCTCTTCATTGACTACGTGGTGCTAGAGCCGCTACAATAGGTAGGTATATGAACAGAAAAAATATGTACTTACAGGTACACAAAAAATGCCTCAACGGTTGGTACATTGGCACCCAACCCAGCGTTTTGATATGTACCCAAATCGATATACGTATTAGTATCTTTCGTTGAGAGATCTTCCAAACTCTTCGTTTAAGAGCAATATCACACTGGCCATTAATTAATATATTTCAAGTACCGGTCTTGTCATAATCAAGGTACCTATAAACTTTACTAACACAGCCCTCCGTATCCTGAGGCGCGGGCAAACCTCCGAGCGATCCGCGATGCAGAGCACCGGCAGCAAATCGCCGGGCACCCCACGCTCCATCACCGTCACACGACGGAACATCGCTTCGCTGCGGCTCTGGCCAGGCACTAGCACTGGAAAGGCAAAGCTACGCGCATAACTATCATAATCATCGTACCTAGTTAAAGTCCGCTACAGCCATGGCTCCTCTTATAACAATTATAAAGAGTGTGAATAAAATATATTCGAAATTAATAGCCAAGCCTTCCCTTCGTTTCCCACCTACAGATAGGTAGACACCATCTTCATTGACTCGAATTGAGATTCGAATGTCGTTATTACCAAAGTAGCCTAATATAATCCTGTCACATGCCAGTCAAGACGTTACTGTCTCGGTGTTTTACTGGCGTTCTAACCTGTTCACTCTACACAAGGTTCACCTAACTAATAAGCAATAAATATCAAAGCTATTTACAAACTTACACTGGTAATTAATCAAGGACTTCACCATAGCAATGTGCGTGAGGTACGCATCATGCATGAACATGCTCTTTAAAAGGCTGTCCACAACTTCGCGGGAGTACGCTTGGTCCCAACACAGCAGGTGAATGAACAATGTATTACGGGAGTTCAGTTCCACTGTTCTGAAAAATTATATCTAATGAAATTTTAAACGAAATCTGAAAAAATATAAAACTACTCAAAGTGAAATATCTTGAAAATGAACGACTTGTAGGGAGCAAGCAAGCGAAGAAATTGAACACAACACAGAAAATACAGGTAGAAAATACAGGTAGGTACCTGCTTAAACATTTTGTTCTAAATTGTGCGGAGAGACAGTCTTGCATTAAATACTGTACCGTAACCATCAAACCCTTAACTAGAAAATATAATATGTATGTAACATATATTATACTTGTATTTAGTCCATATATACTCCTCCCAAGCTTGCGGATGCAGTGCCGGTATCAAAGGATTATCTTTAGCAGCGAGGAATCCGACAATTACATTGTTGGTGTCCAATTGTATTATGGACAGCACGCAGTCCTCACTACAATCAAATGTTAGTATATTAACTGACCATAAGTGAGCTTTCTGTGATAAGGTGCATGATCAGTAAAATATTTATATACCTACCTGTAGCAAAGAGGGGATAGAAATGCACACCACCCCGGAAAGAAAACTTCAGGAAGTAAAATGAAATTAGAAACGGAAAACGGCAACATTTATCTTTACTCCCTACTACAGGACAAAAGTCCATGCTACACCCATTGCACAAAATGATCAAAAAATGCCAATGACTAGGTACAAGCTCAGAGTATCGATGCAGCGATGTAGTAATCCAGCGGTCTTACATCAGATTTATTATGTCCGAAGTGTGGTCGATGCGGAAATTCTTGGCCATGGATTCGTTAACGAGTCGCAATATAAAGGACGCATCTTCAGGTGCTGCTAATCGCACCTTGCCTAGAGTGGGCGGGGCAAAAACACGGGAAACCATATTGATTTAAAATTATGCTTTCACGAAATCGTTCGAAAGGCAGATGTAATAAATAATAACTAGTCTTTAACTGACAGATTATGACAGACGGTATATTTTTAACAACTGAGAATAGAGAATAACTTGAAAGTGGATTCGTGCTGTCAACCATCATTCACCCACCATTAGGTACCTCTTGTATTTCGTTTTTTAGATTTTTTACCGAATAATAGCAAAGTACCTAGACACTAGCAAAATTATTATCTGATGAACAAAACATTTTTATATTAACTACTACTTAACTATACTGTTTGCAGAAGCTTGGAAAAGTACCTCAGTATTTCTATTAGAGAGAGGTAGAATGGTTAAAGTAGCAACAGAGAATCAGTTTGATCTGCTCTAAGTTACCTTGGAAACATACGAGTTAGAAGTATAATATACGTACCTAAGTATATTTCGCCAACATACCTTAGTAATAAGGTCAATAATCATACTTTTAATTCTCAAACTAGCGCAAATGCTGATGGACGTAGGTAGGTAAGGTCAAGTGCAAAAATAAGTATCGATTTATTCCTCCCATCGTTATATACCTATACCTTAATTCGACGACATAAGAGCTATGAGACATATTTATGAGCAAGTTGTGTGCACCCATATTTTTACACTTGACTGTACAGTCAAGGAAACGGAATCGCGTACCATAAAATTATGGGGAACCTGTTTACAACAAATTTCATGATGATTTCTTAGGCAGATGTATGGAATGTCAACATGACATTTGCAATGAAAAGGATTCACCCTGGTACGCGATCCAGTTTCTTTGAGTGAAATATACATATTTTATTTATAAATATTAAATATGCATATCAAAGCTATGATTTGAGATGGATATGTGACGATTTCCAGAGTACTCGTGTTGATGGAGTTTATTGTAGGTGTTAAATAAAATTCATATCAACGTACTTATCCTTATTTAATATACTTAAACCAAACTCAAAGCATCCTCGATTTTTAAACATTGTACCTAAATCATTTATAGAAACCATAGGTCATTCATAGGTTAGGGGGGCTACTCGTAGACTAACACGGGTTATTTGAGCTTCAACTTAACCATTAAAGAACTTCATAAACGAAAATGATTATTAATATCCTTAATATACAGAACACATGTTACAATCTAAATAAAAAATAATTTAATTCAGCAACAATAATCTTACTCGCTCTATTTAGCGTTCAATAAATAAGATGACTTCATTTTGTGGATTTCTTTGGAGTTGTTGACACATGCAAATAACACTAAAGATTTTTCTAATTATGGTGTCTGACAAGGTATCCTTGCGGAAATGTGAAGCGTGGGATCCTCGGCAGATATAGTCCCAGTGCAACGGCGTCAATAATATGTATAAGCGAGTCTAGATACATTTACAAAAAACCCAAAACCCAGCTTAAAAATAAATTTAAGATAATCGTAATACATGATCACAAATCATGAATGATGTTAATTCCGCTAAAATAATTAAAATATACAAAGTTATAGGTTAATCCATTGTTTGTGTCAATGCAATTCTTAACAGTAAACACTTTAGGCGGACGTTTCCCTGTTATTTACGAAAACAAAACCAAAAAGGCGACCTGCAGTTAAGTTATTATAGAGTAGCTTGTAGAAGGAAAATACTAAGTGCTTATCGATATTAGATTTAAAATGCGTTAAGATCAGGCGATAATGTATAAAAAAAGTGAAAAATCATACTACGTCAATAAAACTTAATATCGGTAACCACGTCTTCGGTTTGGTAATACCAAATATCATCTCAATCGTGATGTATACGTACATTAAAACTAGAAGATTATGCTTTAAAATTACACAAGTATAAATCCATTAACCTAAATTAAACGAAATCTAGTACCAATAAGATTAAAAATAGAAATCATACTATAAAAAAAAGCATGTTAAATTTAAAACTATAAAACACGCGTCCACACTTAATTGTCCTATATTGTGAGTTTTCCTTTAAACATACAAAAATATCGTTAGTATCGATCGTATTTATTTCTGCTATATATTCAATCTGCTTCTACTAGATTTAAAATAATGCACTATTGGAACAAAGGCTTGGATGTGCAGACTCTGAAATACATCTGGTAATTACTTGGCTATTCGAATGATATGACCAGGTTGGTCGATAACTTTCCATATTATAATAAACATTAGAACCCATTAAATACCAAGTGCACCTCAGAGTCCAGACACATTTTTATCAGTCAAATGTACTATGATATGCGCAACACAAAACCTGTCACAATATTACTATTGTAATGTAATTCTAAATTTCTAAATTTCAGCATTATTGCTTAATTTAACAAACATTATTAATTGTTATATGAAAATGTCACCTTCCTATTGAGTATCGTATAATAAAACTTTGTCTAGGAATCTATATCGAATGTTAGTTTTTATCATAAAACTATAAGCGATGTGGACATTTAAAATTGATAATATGCTTAATTATAAATTAAGACTAAGAAAATGCCTATCTAATATTTGCTCTTAATTAGAAATACAAAACTATTTTGCAGTACGCCGCAGCAGTAGCATTAGGCTGCAGCTACACTCTGTCATAATGCATTTTTATAAGATGCGAGTATACGAGATAAAATTATTCTTAAGGCAAGTGAATATTATATTGCTATACTTCAGAAACACTATCACACAAATCCGGGGAATTTAAGAGATCAAATACAGTGATTTTTATTAGTAATATATTCAACCCTTGATTATCATAGTTGTTGTAAAGTTAACTATATATTACTTACTCTTACACTGTCAATACTTTCTCAACATAAATTTAAAATGCTTTCCTGAAGCGTATACTGTCGAAAGTTTATCTCTTAGCTAATATCCTCAAGCAACATCTAAATCACTTTAAAAGTCCACAACACACTATTTTCGTCGCATTTGCACCATTTTGTTTCACAGGAGTATACACGTTTGTGCATTAAAGGAGCCATCCATAAAAAACGTCACTCTTCACACGTGCGTTACTTTTTCTATGTAAATAAATATCATACATTATTTATACACTAGATAGAGCTTAGGCGGCATGAAAACGTCCCGAAAAATATAAGCCAACAGTTGGCTTATATGTCATTTGCCCTCCTTCAGTTTGAATAACGTAACGCGATGAAGCTGTCAAATGGGTTTTTGGACGTTTTGTATCGCAGTGTTTGCTACTGACACTCTATCTAGTGTATAAAATAATATAAGGTAAATATGTAACAGATGCGTCGAACGTTCGGTAATTATTCAGTATTCGGCATATTCGGCCGATTTGTTCAATTAATTTGCCAAATATTTAGACAGCCATGAACTTGCAGCTTAGAAATGTTTGTGTGGTAAACAGTCATAAATGTAATGTCACCTGTAATTTGAACAATAATATGCTAACAAATAGATTGAGAAAGATATTCTTTGATGGTTTGGACATGTGGAGAGAATGAGTGGAAGCAGACTGATAAAGAGGATTTGTTCCGAGTAGATTTCCATCCATCTGGAATCGATCCATGGATAGAAAGGACGGAAGGGGGCACCCAAGGCGAGTGTATGCTGATCAAATTTCAGATATTCTGAAAAGGCCAGATGCCTTATTGTCTAACGCAATTGGAATCACATTCGTTATCACTTTTCTGTCACACGGTATTGGCTATGTGCGAAGCGGGTGGTGGGGGTACAGAAAACGATCGCAGTGCACAACATGGTAAAAATTAGAAGTAAATTCGAAGGAAATGTTCTCAACGCTACGCGGCGCCACCGTCGTGCACGTAGCCGTAGCTATGTGCGAAGCGGGTGGTGGGGGTACAGAAAACGATCGCAGCGCACAACAAACATGGCAAAAATTGGAAGTAAATTCGGAGGAAATGTTGTCAACGCTACGCGGCGCCACCGTCGTGCACGTAGCCAATAGGATGAGGCTAGAAAGAGATGGATAATGCGATCGCGAACGCCAGCGCATTAAACAAGACGGCCTCAGATCACATGTTCCCGTAATCGACGAAAAGATGCATGAATGTAATTGAACCGAAAGAGGTGTGTCAGGATCGTAGTGTTTGGCATTTTGTAGCCTCTGCCCATCAAAATAGGCATAGCATATGGCATAGGTATGCATATGCTAGAATGTGTAGGCTGGCATCAGACCAGTGCTTCCTCACTTCATTAATTTAGTACTCCACAGCTATCATTGACATGTAGTGATTCTATTCGTTTTGGCAGTTGTTTGTCACTCAAAAATTTACTTTGTGACTAAACGAACACCGTTGGCGTGAGCCGGTTGTTAAGTGAATGCATATAGCGGCTGTCAAAGATAAGTGTGAAATCAAAATATATTTTTCTTCAATTCTTTATTTACTTTATATCAATTTAATAAAATATTGTGAGGGCATTATGCTGAACTGAATAATTCGGCCGAATATTCGTATTCGGTGAAATTTTCATTCGGCGCATCTCTAGTAAATGCAGTATATTTTTTAACAACACCTTTTACTTGTTCTTAAATGTGTAACGTAGGTTATGGATTACTCCTAACAGACCATGCTGCTTATCGTCTGAACTGTAGAAAATATCATACACATGGTAATCTTGTTTACAAAAATCTTAACTTAGTATGTCGTTTAGCATAAATATGAGCCAACTTGAATATAGTAATTATTACAACCTTAGTTGTATTTATTTTAACCTAAAATGCCAAAGTAACAGGACTTTTACCATATAGTAGCCAGATGGTTAAACAATACAAATGGCACAAATACCAGCACCGTCAATTAGTCCGTGAAAAAACTAAAACGGAGCGCTGTCTATTACAGAAACCAAAGATAATCAGTCATCAACCGTCGTAAGAAGTAAAAACAATTCTATTCCAAATTAAATATTTTTGCCACAAAAAAAGTGCTTGTCCTGAAATACAGGGGGAACAAATCTTATGTCCATCGGGTTCCCTAATTTTTACAAGCTTTAATGATCGCTCCACGCTACCGTTGGTCGACCATTTTGGCGGGTCAGCAATTTCGCTGTATATAATATCCCTTTAGCGCATTAGTTCCCAAACTTTTTTTTCTCATAGACCACTTACAATATTTAGCTGGTTCCGGTGGACCCCTTGCAGCTACATTTGTACCAAATTCCCAAAACTCGAGAAAAATGTGAAGATTGGATCTAAATCTAAATCCCATCCCATGCTTTAGCGCATTGACTGCCGGGAACGCATATATGCGTTTTCGTAACTTTTGCCTAGTGCCGCCGTCATAGTTTGGCAGTCATTTGAACGCACATATTTACGGTTCTCTGGCTCAACCTCGCATATGAGACTTTATTAAATTGGAATAACCACTTTAGACACACGACTTAACCCTTCGGATGCCTTGTACGGGATCCATACCCAATTTAAGGCTTTCTTTTTGTATTTTTTTTTTAAATCTGTATCATTGGATTTATATGAAACTGTTGAGACTAGAATGCACGACTTTTTTTTTTTTACTTCCGGCATACGAAAGGTTAAGGTGGTTATTCCAACTTCGTAAAATTTCATATATACGAGGTAGAGTCAGAGAACCGTCGATATGAGTTTGTGACACCTGAAGAAGTCTCGAGTTTGACAGCCAGCACCAAATGCGTTAAAGCGATCTAATACAACTTTCACACACAACACTTTCTTTAATTGGGCCAAATACTTGACGTTACTATTATTTTTACTAATCAAGACAATTAAGAATGGATTATCTTTCCAATTATTCATTAAAATTAAGTTATGTCAAAAATTAAAATGGAAGCTGTAGCATAGGAAATATAATCTTGCTGAACATTTCAAGTGAAATAATCAATTTTGTATCTTACTGTAAATCAGCAAGCAGCTGTGATGTGAATTCTTTGTGTCCTAGATAATTTAAAAACCTATTCACAAAGTTTTTGTATATTCGATGTGTAAAATAAAATTTACACTTTAATGAATCGACGCTTCCTATTACTCGTCCATTTATCCTAAGAATAATTTACACAAGCGGGTCATAGTCATCCATCACTTAGCTGGCTTGTGTTTAGGGGGGGTGGTGGGAGGGCCGCCGGACTCCGCCGAGGCTCCTATAGCGACCCCCTCACTGTCCACTTCCGTCTGAAGAAAGGAAAATAGAATGACTACTTTTTGTTCAAAACTTTTCAATATTAACAGTTCTAATTATTTTTTGAGTCACTTTTGTGACTTTTTCTAAAACTAGAAGATCTACAATGTTATTGAATTACTTTCATCCAAAGTATTTATTAGCAACAATCTCTTTTCGATGTTTTGGATATTCGGTAGAGCTTGTCTAATTTAAAACGACGCGCGCCCTACCACCGCATTCACGCACATCTGCCAAGAGAAATATTTATCTATAAGCTTAAATTGAGTTTCAAATCCTGTGCGTAAATGCGGTGGTGGGGCGCGTCATTTTAAATTAGACAAGCTATAGCATGATTATATAAAATTTTGCCTAATGTCGTCTGCACATATTACATCGATTTTCCTTGCAAGTAAGGCTATTTATGCTAAGGCCACGACTACTCGCGTCTGGCGACTCGGCGAGCAAATTCTCTTTTCATTGCTCGGTCCACAAAATCACCGCTCAGTATTCAACGGGCAATACACACAATGTATTACAAAATCGGTCACCGCGCCGCCGGTCGCGTGAAGTGGTAGCCGGACCGTAACGCGCTTCCCATGCGTTTTCTCTTTAGTGTACAAAGTTTGTTAGGTGGATGGGACTCTAAACCGTTTCAAACGCCGTATTCCGTGTGTTACGAAAGTCGATTAATGTCAGTCAACTAAAATTAAAATACTAATGTTCACCACCACTCGTGATGTGGCAGAATTGCAATTGGTTTTAATTTATGGAAATTATCCTTTATATTTCGTAACAAACTGGATATGGCGGTTGAAAAGCTTCAGAGCCTCACCCAGGTATATTACGTGGTCCAGCAGCGTATGAAAATGTGTAAAGAAGCCCAAAGCACAACCATCATATTTTCACGTAAGGGAAACCACCCCTATTTTCCCTGTGCAGGGAAAAGAAAATAAACCTTTCAACTGTAGAATTGCAGACGCAAAAAAGTTCTTAGAACATTGAATATGTACATTTTACAGTTGTTGGAGACGCTACTACAGATCTTTACTTTAGAAATATGCGTGGAAAATTTTGATTTATAAAAAATACGTCACAAACGGACTCGTCAATTAGTTTAATGAGGTATCCACTTTTCCCATTTAGATTTGTAGTTAATCGACTATAAGATAAATTGACTTTTCTCAGAGTGGTAGTAATTAATAAAGACCAAAAGTGGACTAACAGCTCGAGTTGATCTATTGCCCCATGCTTGTCAGACCTATATAGTTATTGTCTAACGCGGGTACAATCGTAATCACCATTTCTATCTGTCAAACGGTGCGATTATGATCACGAGCGCATTAGACAATAACTATGTCCTATGCAAAGGACACGAAACGGGACATTAATTAAACGCGACCAACACTGTTCAAAGCTTTATTTCAATGCATAATATAAATCGCGAATTAATAAAAAACATAAAAAGAGATTATACATTTGTTATACTGTCAGCGTTAGTCCACTTCTGCTCTCTGCCAGTCTCAGCTACATTAATGGTTCCATAAGGTGCGGCGTTGACTTACTTTTTCGTCCTTGGTTGTGATTTGTGGTGATGCAGTGCCATTGTTACCATTAGTATTATCAACGGCACTCTCGGCGTTTTCTGTGCTCGTTGTTCCTAAAACAAGAACAATAGTGTGTTTATTTATGCTTTAAAGTTAAATGTAAGGCCGCTTTCACATTAGGGCGGTATCAGCGCGGACGACCTTGGACCGTCTAAAACCTGCTGCGCTGGTAAAGCTCTAAACGTGAGAGCAGCCTAATGTAGATAACATAACCATGACTTATGGGCGCGCTTAGGTGAAGCGGGTATATATGCAAAATTCGATCAATCCATTAACTGAAATCAACTCTTCAGCCTGCCCTCTTATACTGTGACAAAGTGACATGAACTAATTGGGTTGGTCGATTCCTAACATTTCCACCCTGCTCTGCTTCTAAAAAACCGTACCTGTAGAACGTGATTTTTCAGAATATCGATCTACCTACAACAGTAGTTTATTTTATTTCTAATGTAATAAAATTATTTAATATTTTAAGCCTAGCCTAATATTTTAGGCCTTAGCCTTTTTTGCAAATGGTACTTGACTATTAGCGCCCCTGTTGGATGTGTTGAAACTACTTTAAACTTAGAAGCCAATTCGAAATGCGTACAGTTTATACAATATACTACGAATTTTTCCTTTTACACACCTTCTCAAATCTTCACACAACCACACACAACCCAACTAACCAAACGATGATGATCTACATTGGCAAATGGTGCCATTTTTTATGAAAACTAATATTTATAATGGGCCATCAAAAATTCTTGACTTGGTAATTGTATAGGCAAAAAATACATCAATCAGTGAAATGCAGTTGATGATGATGAAACTGTATCACGTACCGGGTGGAACTTTTCGCTGCAAATAACATTTTGACATCCCACGCATTTGCCAAAATAATCGTGAAATGGATTATGAAAAAGCTCTAACCCCGTGCGCGATTCAGTATCCTCGTTGGGTCAACGACATAAATAAGTGATTACTTTTGTACCTTGTCACTTTAACGTGATGTTTGAAAAGTCATACGAAATTATGTAACGACTGAAAGCGACAAGGTACACAAGTGATCACTTATTTATGACGTTGACTGTACAATCGATATTACTTTGATGACTAGTCATCAGCATTAATTTAAGAGCTTAGCTCTTGTCGGTGGAGTAAACGCCACTCTTTTCGGTTCTCTGCCAGCGTTTTCAGCTCCTGATACGACATGACATTGACTTTTTCCTTGGCTTGGTCTATAAATGACCGTCTCGGTCTTCCCCTGCCTCGCCTGCCTTCTATTTGCCCTTCCAAAATTTTTTTTTTTTTTTTGACTGATGACTAGTGACTTTCCCAAATTATTTTAACGCCTGCCATTCGCTATCCCTAAACTAGCGCATTTATTCCAAATATGCATAGTAAACTTCTATCCGGGGGGCTACTACGAAATTCGAAGTTCGTGTGCCATCCTTTTCACTGTTGTTTAATTCTGCCGTCGTAATTATAAAAGGCACAACTGCAAACTTGCTCGAAAAAGAAATAGCATAAGTTACAAAGAACAAGTGTGCACTTAGGCTTTTTCTGTTTCACAAAAAATGCTAGTTGTGCCCCTTTTTCTTACGACGGCAGAATACCAATAGCTTTAACGGAACAGCACAATACTAATTAGTAGAAGATCTGTTTAAATTACCTGCAGGTATGTGATTCGAGTTTCCACGGTCAGCCTCGTGTTCGCGTAGCACGGCGTCTAAGTTGTAGCGGCGGCGGTACGATATGAAAAACGTGCGTACGTGCGCTTCCGTCTTTGTGCCCAGCGTCTCCGCGATAGCTTGGAAGTCTTTGCCTGCAGACAATAATCCTCGTTTAAAAAAAAGTTTTACCATAGTGGCATTAACTCATTGATGAAGCATTAAGATTATATTGCATTGTCTAAATGGTATTTTGGGAACAAACGTTAAACCTTTGATCAATTATAACTGAAGATACACATTGCCGAACAAAATCCCCTTCAAAGAATGTCCGAACTTTTTTATTTGTTTGCGTAACAATTAAAATCATCACCTACACAGAAATTTGAACCTAGTCTTTACTCCGTTACAGTCGAATTTCGGTTGACACTTGACAGCTAAACTTGACAATTTCACGCAACGTACTGAGAAAAAAGAAGGCCACTTTTATCAAAGTGGCGCTCATTTGGCTCGGACATTTTCGGGCGCGCGACTGTGGATCTACAGTTATAATTGATCAAAGCGTTAAACACTATTTTTTTAAATGACGCAAGTTCAATTCATTTTATTAAATTCAGACACGAGTTGAGTTGCTAGTCATTTACATTAATAATAACGACCACTGTCTCAGTGTCTAATATATGTCTAAACAGACATACTACTATGTTTTTACGTTTGGGAAACAGTTAACATTTATTTTTTGATTTTAAAAATTTATGACGTCAAGTAGCATTGACCTAAAAGGATTGTGAAGAATTGTTTACCATATTTCCTGACTGCAGTCACAGCCATAAGCAGCTCGTCGTTGGTCCAGCGAGAATTGATCTTTGCCGGCGGTTCGCCAGGCCTCAACTCTTCGACTCCAGAGTCCCCAACTTTGCGCTTCATCGCACTCAACTGTTGTTTGTTATGCTGTACCTGCATAAACAGCACACACTTTATTCCTGTCATAAAAGCACAAGAAATATAAAAAGCACTAGCAACTATTAACAACTGGTAGTGCAGATCTGGATTATCCAAAAAACTAGAGTAGGATTTGGTTGATCGATCGAGGGAAAAGAGGATTATCAATTGCAGTGTAAATAAATAAACTAATAGGCATAAATAAGATGCGGGACATGGTAGGTTAAACTGACATCTGTGGTGCAGAATGCATTTCTAGGCAAATGCACCTAGTGTATTAAAGATTAGCACTACTTTAGTTCGGCGGGGAGCATTGGATTCTGTTATAACTATCGCATTCTCACATTACATCACACTTGCAACACTCGGTGTTCAGCCTCATGCTAGGAATAAGTTGGAACTAGGAGTCTTTGGTGCGTTTGCAGCAGTGTCGTTGTAGCGTGAGAATGCGTCTCCCGCCCCGGTAGTCCGGTACTGGTTCTACATAGCGACGCCAGTGGTCGGTAGCGGCTTACTTGTCTCTTGAGGGATATTATTTCTCTGTCCATGGCTTTGAGCATAGCGTCGCCCTGATTGACTAGCCCGGGCTGCGGCGCGTCGCCGGGCTGCGGGCCGGTCGCCATGGCGACGAGATCGTCATGATTGATGTAAATGCCTCGCGGCAGCCGGTGCTTGTATCGCTGTTGTTTGGAGCCGGGCCCGCGGCGCCCCGACGGCCCACAGAGCGGTCTCATCGTCCCCGTGCGTCTGTCACATCACCGCCAACATTCAAACAACAATCCTTACTGCCTACTCAACCGTACCGATCGTGGTACTTCAAATGTACTCGATTCTGAATTTTAAAGACATGCAAGAGGTAATTGCAAACGAATGGATACAATGAACGTTACCTAAGCTGTAGAAGATATTACCGACCTGGCGTGCACGAGGCAAGCCTGGCACAACTTCTGCGAGTTGTGGGCCGTGGTCTGGGAGCATTGAATGCCGCACACCGAGCACCGCTTGACCGCGCCCTCGCCGCCGCCCTCGCCCTAAACCCCAATCAACACTTTACAATCCTGCCGAAACTATCACACAACTGGCGTTCCTACATTCTTACTTGAAGGACGGAACTTCTTACACTGACACACTTCTTTTAAAAACCCGTTAAAATGCCATTCTGCACACACAGTTTATTCATAAGTTTATTTGGGGCTGTTAAAGGAAGCATGCAGGAGTTAAGGTGTAGAGGAATGAAGGAGTGAATGAATGTTTATTATTTTCAGTTAAAAGTGCAATAAAAATGACTATTTAAAAAGTAGAGTTAAGTATGACATAGTTGTTAAACATGAACAGCTCTGAAACAACATCCAGACAGTTATAAATATGATCCAAAGCATCCTCCTGTTTATTTAGGAATTGAGGAGCAGTTACCATCTATAAATGGGAGACACAGACATGCTACTCAGACAAAAAAAAAACAATGATTTTTTATTAGGTCTAGAGATAAATTATGGATAATGTGAACTTGAAAACACACTATCTGGCAATATCAGTAATTTGCCACTCTTACATTAAATATTTACGAAAACAGGAAATTACTTGATTGGATCAATCATTAAGTTTTTTTTTCAGTAACTAAAGTTCAACATGATGATGCTAACAATAGTATGTAGATAAAAATGCAGAGCAGTCAAAATAAAAAAAAATAAGCATTAGCCAAAAATCAAAAATACTTTTACTAACAAAATGTTAATGAAATGTTTTAATACCAAAAGAACAATTCAAATAAAGTACAAAATTCTGTTATAGCAAACTTTATAAAATTAAATCTTATAAATATAACAAAGCATGGTCACACCGATAAGCAATAAACACTTATAAGTGACATGAATGATAAAGTGCAGCACTAAAGGTATTGCGTGACGAAAACAGACACCATTGAATGGGATAAGTTTGGAGATCAACATCAGGGGGTTTGACAGACATCAAAAATGTGGATGATATAAACACCAATTAGACAGACGTGAGAGAATAGAAGAAGACACTGAACATCGTTTCCATGATGATGATGGTGGGAAGCGAGGCACCCACCTGGGGGGAGGTCGGCGACCCGCGCTGCGCGTGCGCCGGCCCCGGAGACCGGCTGCCGCGCACTATACCGCGGTGGATAGTCCACTTCTGTCATAGCCAACACACCCCAAAACTCATCAACAACTTCTCAATTTGCTCCTACATTAGTCTCCTATCTCCTGTCAAGATTGTCAGAAGATCCAGCCATCAACCGAAAAATCAGTAGATAATAATTTCATGAGGTCTCAGAAATAGTTAAGTTAATAATAAAATGTGGAACTGCTACCGATCAATAAAAGAAACACTACCACTCTGCATTTCTATTCACTACTAGTGCCACTAATTAAAAGGACTGATTTATTGGACAATCCAGATACACCATCAGCGATTATCAAACAGGGAAAGATCTGAACATCCAGTTTCATTGTTATCAAATACATACACAAAATAATGGTGAGTCTGTACAGCAAAATATATTTGGTAATGAAAGATTCTACATGGAAGCCAATATTATTACAAATTCAAGTCATGCCTACCTTCTCGTCATTGTCAGACTCCTTGTCAGACCCGCCTGGTTCAGAGCCCGCCCCGGACTCCCGCTTGCCTGTGCCTGAGCCTGCTGCAGTGCGCCCTTCTCCAACAACATCCATCAAAGATGTTCGTGCCCTTGTTTTTTTCCATGAGTAATAATATTTCACTAGTGAAGCTATTGACTTGTCAGGTAACTGTTAAACAACAATTTATGAGTAAAATATCCTCCACAATTTCACACATCACACAATTTACATTACTATTACAATATAAAACTTACCATTTGCCTGATTCTGTGAAAGCTTTTGCCATGGAACTGAAAGGCTTGCTCAAAGAGCACTTTATCTTCGACTGTCCACTCATCAGGGAATGGTGTGAAGTTTGCCAAATCCATAGAAGCCCGATTTAGGTCATGTTTATGCCAGAACAACATCCCAAGAGCCTGTTCCCCATTGTATCCATATTTTTCCTTAGCTATAGTAATATACTCATCCACTAAAACAAAAATAAAATCAATGAAGTTTAAGTAAGATAGAATTTAAATAATTTAAATGCTTCATGAAGAAAGAGCACTCACATTTGGCATCAGGTATGTCACAAGTTGGCGACCACACAAGCAATGCTCTGTCAGATATAAGCTCTGGTCTCCGCTGCTCCAGAGGTTCCAACTCCGGACACACTGCCTGATAGTCCCGGCCCACTCTTATCTTCTCAGCTGCAAATGGCACTACTGCTTGTTTCATGTTAAATGACGGATGATGAGATGAGCAGTATGTAGGTGGAGGCAGATGTAGATGATGGAAAGCATAAAAACAGAAAGAAAGCATGGAGATGAAATTAATAATATTATGGTGGCGCCAGCATTAGACAAAATTAAGCTCCAGAATGACTTATAAATCACGTCGACAGGACGACTCATACTTCTTGACGTCTGAGACGAACAATACCACATGCATAAAGCTGCGATATGTTCATCCCAAAATCAGTCAAACCCTTTCTGAAAGCTGCGGCAAAAATTCAGGGGTACTTTACCATTATCTTCCTCGGAGCTGGAATCTGGACTTCCATGGCCATTGGGGCTAGGCCCTCTCGACCGCTTCCCGTTTCGTACATCATTACTTCGTTCCGCCAGAACCATGATTAACTAAATATGCACTTAACTACAAATAATATAAATTTCAATAACACGAATCACAAATACATTTAATTTAGTTAAAATACACCATACAAAAACGAATATTTATGGAAATGCGAAGCTTCGCACTTCAATTCAAACCACCGCATCAATAATTTGACAAACCAGCAACGGCAAGCAACGAGGCATTTGAAAGCGTCTGTACTCAACTTGCGACATTCACTTCGAAGTTTTGTGTAAATCAGAACTTGAGCTTAAATGGTTATTTTGCATTTAATAAATGCAGTTATGGTCTTGAATAACCGTGCTTATTCCTTATTAGAGTTTATCGGTCAATTAATAAAGAACAGAACCCATTTTATTACGGAATCGAAACGTAAAAGTAATTAATGCGCAGGCAACATTAACAGTACAGACTGCAGTAAATGAATCAATGCAGGGTACATTAATTAACAACCTTTAATCAATTATTTTTTAACTAATGACGCTCAAAATAAAAACATTAATGAAAAAAATATATAAATTACACATATTTAGTATAAAACTGCGCTCACATAAATTTGTCTGCACTTGAAAGTTGTAGTTTTACACCTACTTTTGTAGTGCAGTTTTACATCCAGAGATGGCTCTACAAGTGCTCTATTATACGTAAGTTGTGTTGTAGGTTTGATAAAACTGGAAGTTAAAACCATGCGTAAGATTGATTGAACTAGGTACGCTACAAAATAAATATTCGTGTTGAATTTGTCTAGTCTTTTGATTATCAGCCCTATACTATGAATTTTATCGAATGCACAAGTTTTGCTTTTGTCTTGAAGTCGACTCTTTCTTTACAATTTTGTACCAACTGTACACTGTACCGAGCGATTTGCTTGTCTTTGTTCTTTCTTAGCTGCTATTAACCGGCCAGTTGGTGGGTCATTCCTTTCCATCCTTCCATTTGCTACTTTGCCATAGGTAAGTACCTACTTGTATACAGGTGTTGTGTCCGGTAAGTAGTACGACAAACTTAAATGGGGGATAGGTAGGTGAGGTGGGCAGGTCACCTACCAAATATCTAAAACCGGCCAAGTGTGAGTCGGACTCGCGCACGAAGGGTTCCGAACCATTACATAAAAACGGCAAAAAAATCACGTTTGTTCTATTATTTTTAAAGTGAATACATAACTAAATATTCTGTGAAATACAAGATCGAGCAAGACGATGCGATACGAACTTCGATTTTCGAATTTCGGAGTAGCCCCCCTGTTGCCGTTATCAATATCGAGCAAAAACGAGCAAAAAATCACGTTTGTTGTATGGGGGCCTCCTTAAATATTTATTTAGTTCTGTTTTTTAGTATTTGTTGTTACTTATAGCGGCAACCGAACAGTGGCGTAGCTACCGGATGGCAAGGCGGGGCAGTGCACCGGGGCCCCCAAGCTCAGGGGGCCCCTCGGACTCTGACTTACAAACTTTAAACGTGGAACTATGAGAAACGCGGCGCGCTTCAACAGCGTGACTATAAGACGCTACTAGTGAATTTACAAGCGCGCGAGTCTAGTGAATTTAAAGTGCATCCAGCCTCACTTGTCTTATCATGTAAACAAACACGGGTTGGGGCCCTAGTTTATTTTTTGCCCCAGGGCCTTTGGTTACCAAGCTACGCCACTGCAACCGAAATACATCATCTGTGAAGCTTTCAACTGTCTAGCTATCACGGTTTCTGTAATACAGCCTGGCGACAGACGGACGGACGAACAGCGAAGTCTCAGTAATAGGGTACCGTTTTTAATCTTTGGGTACGGAACCCTAAAAAATTACTTACCTTATTAAAAGTCTCACCGTTTTCTAGATATTTCGATTTTTCTGATTTTATGTAGGTAACGACTAGCTGACCCGGCAAACGTTGTTTTGCTGTATTAGGGGTGTAAAAAATAGCCTACGACCTCTCAGACCCACCGAATACAGAGAAAAAACCATAAAAATCGGTCGAGCCGTTTCGGAGGAGTTCGATAACGAACTCAGTGACACGAGATTTATATATATTAAACGAGATTTTTATATATATTAGATATAAATAAATCAAATCCTGACTTTGATCAATTATAACTGAAGATACACATTGCCGAACAAAATCCCCTTCAAAGAATGTCCGAACTTTTTTATTTGTTTGCATAACAATTAAAATCATCACCTACACAGAAATTTGAACCTAGTCTTTACTTCATTACAGTCGAATTTCGGTTGACACTTGACAGCTAAACTTGACAATTTCACGCAACGTACTGAGAAAAAAGAAGGCCACTTTTATCAAAGTGGCGCTCATTTGGCTCGGACATTTTCGGGCGCGCGACTGTGGATCTACAGTTATAATTGATCAAAGACAGTTATAATTGATCAAAGAATCCTGACCAAAGTTTAGGTGAAGAGACAAAATTTAAATTTAAATAAAAATAAATAAAAAACTGCAGTTTTTTTTAATTTTTTTTTTGCATCTGATAGCACAACTCATCATCTGATCAAATTTTTATTGCAAGATAATTTTGCAATAAAAATTTTAGCAAAAAATAATTAAATCCGAATATCACAACTCAAAATCTTAGTGCGGGTGTACATTTTTCAAAAAATCAGAAACATCGCAATTTCTCGAAAACGGCAGAGACGGAGACTTTTGCTTTTTCTTTTTTATTGTGATAGAGAGGCAAACGAGCAAGCGGGTCATCTGATGGAAAATGATCACCACCGCCCATAAATATCAACAACTCAAAGAGAGTCGCCAATCTGTTGCCAGCAGGTAATTTTTTGGTAAGTTTGTCGTACTACGGTACATCACAAACATAAATTTAAAAATTTTATTCAGATAATGAATATGAGAAAACTGGCTTTTGGCCGCAACCATGTAGGTTAGGTTTCAGATACATGGTAGGTACCTAGTCTGCCCGCAACTCCGTCTGTGATGAATTCGTTTATCACTACTCCGCAGGAACTAGCCAGGTACCTAAGTATACAATTTTCCAGCATTCCTAAATTTTCTCGCGATTTCTCTGTACCAAATTTCATCGAAATCGGTACAGCGGTTTAAGCATGAAGAGGTAACAGACAGACAGACACACTTTTGCATTTATAATACCTATTAGTATGGATATAGATAAGGATAGTATTGCTGAATGGATATCGGTCAGTCAGTAATTATTTTTAAGTTTAACGACCGCTTAGCCTAGTTGGTAGTGACCCTGCCTACGAAGCAAGAGGTCCTGGGTTCAAATCCCGGTAAGGGCATTTATTTGTGTGATGAGCACGAATATTTGTTCCTGAGTTATGGATGTTTTCTATGTATTTAAGTATTTATTTATCTATATAAGTATGTTTATCGTCGTCTTGTACCCATAGTACAAGCTTTGCTTAGTTTGGGACTAGATCGATTTGTGTAAGATTGTCCCCTAATATTTTTTTTTTTTTTTTTTAGTTTTTAAACCTTATTTTTAAGTTTTTAAATATTCGAGTATATATTTATTTTTTTTCGTTCTTTTTCGTTATTTTAAGTTATTTTATTTTAGTACCTACTGTTGCAGTGTGACTTGCTAGGCACAAATAATTCTTTGTTTTTTTTACCCATAATTTAAATGTGAGAGGCGCTGCGACCGACCGTCCTCTCAGGGACCAGTCTGAAAATCAGCGCCGGGCAACGAAGCCTAGCACATGCTGAGACTGGGGATCCATTGTCAATACTTAAACTTGAAATGTTTAATAGTTTTTATCAATGTCTAGTTTTTAAGTTATGGCAAGAAAGTTTTTTTATTATTATTATTATTATTATTAATTTCGTTCGTCAGCGTCATCTTATTTTATTATTTTAAAGCACTGGCTGACTGACTAATATTATAGTATGTACGTACTTTAGTTTATTCCTTGAGGTCCGTTTCATGGTAAGTAACTTGTTATACAAATAGACGTCTTTTTTAACTCTTAATATTTAGGTGCCTGTAAAATAAGTAATTTACTAGTTACCATAACCAACTTTTTGCCTTGGGAAAGTGTTAACTTCCCGAGGGACATCATTGGAGTTGAGGACAATAGCTAGTTTTTTTATTTATATCTATGCACCAAATGGCGTCGTCAAGGGGAAGCAGCTGCCTCCATCCTAGCTAGACATTTTTACTGTTTTTGACTGCTGCCCCTTAAACTTGATCGTCCGCCACTCCGCCCTCCCTGGATAATCCCATCGGTTGCCGACCTTCTGGCACCCTCTTTCCTTTTTGTTAGATTCATGTCACGTCATGAGTCATTCATTACACATTACATTAAGCTTGGTTTCTGAACGTGAACGTTATCTTGCCGGCGTATAATAAAATTATTAATCTTACCACGAGGTTTCAGAACGCATGTGCATTTGACAGATGATGAGGTGTTTGAGAATATTTTTTGCCATTCTTTCCAACACGTTTAAAGAATGTTATCAAAATAGATAACGATGTTATATTATCATCTGGCTAACAGCTCGTGAAGTCGTGCTAGTGATAACTGTAACATAATAGTTCTAAGTTTTGGTTAGAAATGTGCGTTCCGTAAGGGGGTGAGGAAGCTGATTTTGGAGTCGTGTTCGTTTATTTCTGCAAAGGGCGCGCAAATATTATGTATGTTATGTAACGAATGTTGTTAGTTGGTCGCGAGTGATTTAATTTGGTGGTTAAGATGAGGGTGGTGGGCTTGATCAGTGGGGGGAAGGACAGCTGCTACAATATGATGCAGTGTGTCGGCGCCGGGCACACTCTCGTGGCTCTGGCAAATCTGCAGCCGCAGTTAAAAGGTGAACTACTTTACTTAAATTAAACGCTTATGTAGTAGTGACTTGTTCTCTAACAGGTTTTTGCTTGTGGCAGCCTATTATAAACATGTGTGTTAATATAGGTAATTAATTAAATTTAAATTCAATATGCTATGTAACATGCCGCTTTTCAGTAATTTTACTTTATATTGATTATTCTTAAAATTGCCTTTTAATTTATGCATTTGTTACATTGATCCTGCAAATGCAAGCTGTTTTCTCTACATTATTTGGTATATATTTTATTTCAACCTTTCATATGCAGGAAGCGTTAAAAACTACATATTAATTAGATGGTCTCTATAGTTCCAATTTAACAGATCAGAAAATATGAGGCAAACAAAGAAATATGTTATTAAAAATTCATGTAAAATAACATATTTGTGTTAACTTTTATAGCAGTATCAGTTTTCATTTCACAGATGAGTTGGACAGCTATATGTACCAAACAGTGGGGCACCAGGGCATTGACCTCTACTCTGAAGCCATGGACCTACCACTCTACAGAGAGGTGATCTCTGGCACTGCAGTGGAGCAGGGAAAGAACTATAAGCCAACTGACAATGATGAGGTTGAAGATCTTTTCAGGCTGCTTTCTAGGGTCAAGGTAATATACAATTGGAATCAGTGCTCTCTCTAAACAGACAAATTTAAAACAAAAAATTTTTGCTGAATATTTAAAAAAGATTATCTGTTTTGAAAGCATTGTAAATTTTTGCCATTTATAAGTGTGTATGATATTCTTACAAGTTAAGAGTATATGTTTAAGCACACAACATGAAATATTGAGAAACTAGATTTGATTCCCAGCCCTAGCTTTACTTTTCTGATTACCTATTTCTTTGTGTTTCAATTTTATTTACAAATTATTATAGTACTTTTAATTGTTACATGTTATATTAACCCCTGGTATGCGGTAGGCATATCATTTTTTGATAGCTGGGTTGCGGCCATTTTTTTGTTTGTGTTCAATTTTTTAATTTTTCTTTGTTTCGTTGGCTCAGTTAGCCAATCGATTTTCGACCTTCAGTGGTATAGAATAAAGTTTAAATAAAAAATAAAAAAGCTTTAGAATGGAATGTGCTAATGCAATTCATGAACTGGCACGGATCTGCATCTAAGCATACGAGGGGTTAAACCAAACATTGTAATAAACCTTGACTTGTTGTGTGATGCAGTTACATCATTGTTTAATCTTTGTTAGATTATAAATCTGAGCACTGCTTCATTATCTTGTTAACTAGTGATATCATATCATTTTGTTATTGCATACATATAACTGAATAAACATAATGAAAATGCTTCCTGTAAACCTGCATTTAATATTATGCACGTTCTATGTATGCTTTTTATACCAGAGAGATGCATGGGGCCCATTACTGGGGCCCCAAATGTCACATATATGATATATTTGTTTACATTCTACAAATATGTCTGTAGTATCAGAAGTGTCCAACATGTTATTTTGATATAGATTACTACACATACAGTCATTATCTATGTACTATATGTATAGACAAGTGCTTATATTGTTTTGTAATACTGCAGTATGTACTTATCTTAGTTCTACACACAAATCTGTGTTACTTATATGTTTACTTGTATCTTATGCCACATTATTATTCTAGAATGAAACGGCAATAGAGGCTGTTGCTGTTGGTGCCATTTTGTCAGACTACCAAAGAGTACGAGTTGAAAATGTGTAAGTATCAATAAATATTACTATATAGTTTGTCGAACTTCATAAAAAGTTTATTTAGCATAAAGCTACTATGCATGCTTTTTACTTTACATCAAGCTCGTAGCACTGCCATATGCAATTCAATTACAACCACTCCTGGGATTTAAAACTTTCACAGCCCTGTGCCCCATATTAAGGTCACAGTTCCTAGCCCACATATGGGGCACTAAGAAACAACCAGACTTGCATCCAGATTAGTATAATATCTAGTTTACACACTGAGCAGGCCGTCCTGCCAGCAATGATTAAGCTAATTTCTGGACATACCAGGAATTTGAAATTTGTATGGGACTGTGAATGTGTTTAATCACACACGTTATTGTTAAAATTAGATCAAAATTCTTAAGTCTATTTGTGACCATGGACTCTGCAATATGGTCGAAACTTCCATGTATTTTAATAATATTTTGTGTGATTATGCCCCAGGAGTTTTGGTTATGAGTAAAAGTTTAAACATTGTACATCATAATCAATGAAACAGCTAGCTATTTTTCCACAACAGCGCAGAATAGGAGTGTAATATGTTTTCAGGTGTCGAAGGTTAGGTCTAGTCTCGCTCGCGTATTTATGGAGGAGGAACCAAAAGGAACTATTACAGGAAATGATATCGAGCCATGTAGAAGCCATTATTATTAAGGTTTGTAGACTTTCTGGAGTTACAGATGTTAGATCGAATTTTTTTTAGTGTGAAATGTCCCCAGTGTGACATTTAACTGTACATGGATACGTGAAAAAAATCATGGCCGTACTACATACATATGCACCTCTACTCTAAAACAACAATGACGTAACTACTTTTTTCACAAAGACTCAATAATAGAGACCGGTCAAAAATCGATCAAACTTTTGAGTACGGCATCCCGCTAGGGGGCGATTGTGTCGCAACTGTGTGACTGCATTTGCATTTATCTCAAAAAGTTGAAATTTGTATTTACGTCAGCAGTATTTTTGGGGTGCGAATAACGAATTTAAAACTAACACTGTCACAGCTGTGCAGGTTTTACGAGTTAACATGCAACGGTCGGCCATAACTTAATATCGATTACCATTATATTGATGCGGGACCCTATGCGTTGCCGACACGCACTTGACCGATTTTTGGAGCTTATCGTCATCTCCAGTCCATATACGTCCCACTGCTGGGTACACGCTTTCTCTCAGATTGAGGCTCTTTAGAAACTGCATAAGATTTATTTTTTATGCACGGACTACGTGCGTTAACGTGTTTCCAATGTTTTTTTTAAAATCTAAAGTACCTAAATCGCGCATTGTACGCGTGAACAGTTTGCCGCGTGAATAGGCGTAAAATTGTGTAATTTTGGTAAATGCTTAAATTAAATTTGTGATTTATAGGTACTAAATTGTTTTATTAAAATGTAGGTGGCAGCACTGGGGTTGGATCCTAAGGTGCACTTGGGTATGTCGATCCGCGAAATCCAGCCGCATTTAGTGGTGATGCAGGAGAAGTATGGCCTGAACGTTTGCGGTGAGGGAGGGGAATATGAGACGTTCACACTGGACTGTCCCCTGTTCAAGAAACGACTAGTCATGTGAGTAAACACTAGCATTGTGATATGGTGCGGCAGTTGCCAACCCTTAAATCATAATACACCAAAGTACGTTACAGTATTTCTTCTCAATACAAATGGCCGAAATATACATAAACTTCGGTATACAATAGTCGTGAATTTACTTAACTTTTGAACGTCAGTGTCGGCTGTAGACGACAATACGGTAGTACAAAAATGAACCTACCCCGCATCCGCATAAGAATCAATTTTGTTCGTAACAAAAACGATGTGTGGCGTTCAAAAGGTAAACTTGAACGTGAGACGCTCCCACACTATACCTTGATTTTGTCGTTAAATATGTGAAAGAAAAAAATCCATGTTTAAACGAAACAAAACAATTTAACTTTTTCAACGCCAAGCCTAGTTAATCGTAAATCTACTTTGAACCTTATGTCGCGTGAAGATCACTTTGACGTTGTACTTTGTGACGTATCGGTGTTGTAAAGGTATTAGTTAAGTGTTTCATTAACTATTTATTTTTCTGCAGCGACGAAAAAGAACTGATAGTATGCTCAGACGACTCCGTCGCGCCGGTAGGTTACTTAAACTTAAAACTGCACCTGGAAAAAAAAAGCACAGAAAACGCCGTCAATCTACCTCTCACTGTCAAAAACGCATTAGACTTCGTAAACGACTTGAGCGACACAGTGTTTAGCGACCTAAGTGACATCGAACTGAGTGAGACGGAGCTAGAATCTATTGAGAAGTTAGAGAAGGAGGAGAAAAAGAAGCACAAAGAACTGAATCCATTGCTCAACACTGAAGAATCTGTAGACGTTACTGAACATAATGATAGCACTGAGAGTATAGGTTATACTTATGATCAAATGCACAGTCAGAGTGAGATACAGCCCGTGTTGGACCATAGCTGTATATACGGGAACAGTCACGGGTGGTACTACATTGGAGGTATTGTTGGAGAAGGCGTGGATACCGCTGTGGCTACGAGGGACGCTATGAAGAAACTCATTAGTAGGTAAACTTGTTCACGAGATGTATTATTTTTTGTAATCGTAACTAATTTCCCGGACCTTAGAAGAGCATTTGTAATGTATTCATTTTTAGAGACTTCGCTTTTATTAATTACTTTTTGATTTCACTGAATTAGTCAGGTCTCATATTAGGTATGCGTTGCAAAATGTTTTTTAATGACCAAGGACTAAGATTTCAACTAGTATTGATAGATAAGCTTTAATATTGGACCATTATCTTTCGTTCGAAAGTTTACTGAACTTTGAGGGATAATTTCTACTTTGTACATCTGTTTCACTTGTTATCTGTTGATTTCATGTGTTTAGGGCACAATAAGGAGTTAAACAAACATATTAGGACAGAGGCAGAAATTGTAATAGGGTTAGCACACTCTGACCCAACGCAAAAGACCAGCATTCCAAAGGCCCAATTCTATTGCAGTATTGATAAACCTTGTGACGTGGCCGCTATCGCTGGGCCTCATAAAATAGCTCAAGGCCACCC
Source organism: Archips xylosteana (assembly GCA_947563465.1). Classification (NCBI taxonomy): domain Eukaryota; kingdom Metazoa; phylum Arthropoda; class Insecta; order Lepidoptera; family Tortricidae; genus Archips; species Archips xylosteana. Next base: position 13,968,296 of record OX387357.1, on the reverse strand, counting down.
AAAGGATTATGGAGGGCTATGCTCGAAGTTTATCTGCGGGATCACATTAAATATGATAAAATCCGCACAAGAACTAACGTCACCGACACAGCCCAAAGAATCGCCGGACTCAAGTGGCAGTGGGCAGGGGACATTTCTCGTAGGACTGAAAAGATTCTCGAATGGCGTCCACGGACCGGAAGACGGAGTGTAGGTAGGCCTCCAAAAGTTCGAGTGACGACCTGGTTAAGGTAACGGAACGCGTTGGATGTGGATGGCGCAGGCAGAACTGGTCTGTTTGTTGTCTGTTATTTCCTTTGGGGAGGCCCGTGTTGAACAGTGGACGTCATTCGGCTGAAATGATAAAACTTAACTAATTCCAACCAAAACTTTCAGACTTGCTCGACTCGCAGTCAATGCGTCTAGAAGACATATGCTCGGTGAACATTTACATGCGGGACATGGGCGAATACGCGGCTTTGAACGAGGTTTACGTGGAGACATTTAACTTTGTCAACCCGCCGACGAGGGTTTGCGTCCAGTGCCCGCTGCCGAGTGATGTAGGGCTCATTTTGGATGCTGTAAGTGTTAGGGTTATCAAATATATATCTCTCTCTCTCTTGCCCCTTACATAGATGGTGTTCCAAAACTCAACGATAACCCGGTACCGAGCGGTCAAGCTATGCCAGTGTGCTAGTGCGTTTAGGAGCTTGAAATTTTGCACAAGGTCTTTATATCATTTAGGCGAGTATGAAGAACTTCTCATTTTATAGTATAGCTATGATGTGAACAATGAATATTTATTGAAAATTGGCTAATTCTCGCGACTTATTCTGCGAAGAATCCGTTTAGCGCTATCCCGCGGGAACTATTTTATTTAGGGTCTCAAACTATCTCCATACAAAATTTCGTCTAAGTAGTTTCAGCGGTTAAAGCGTGAAGTGGTAACAGACTAGACAGACCGAGTTACTTTTGCATAAAAATAACCCTCGGAAGAGCTGATAGGGGTTCAATATTCCGTGCTGAAAATGTTCTTAATAATATTTGAAATAATGTTATCTTACTTGTTGTTGTTTATGTTTGTACCCCTAGGTAGCGCATAAGGCGAGCTGTAATCACTCGGACAGCGACAGTTGCAACGCAAAGGAACGAGTGACAATGCACGTACAGGGTATCTCTCACTGGGCGCCGGCCAACATAGGGCCGTATAGCCAAGCTGTCAAGGTACGATTGTCAAATGTCATAAAAGTCAGGAATATATAGACATGCAAACATTAAATTGGTTTAGGCGGATAACGTCCCACTCGCATAATGTCCCTTTGTCCCTTTCGCGAAATGTCCCTTTCCTAATAAATGGGCCATTCTACTTTTCGTTGACCAGTAATTTTTTGTACTATTTTTTGTTTGTAAAACGGTAAAGTGCTCGGTTTAAAACATTTAAGATTTAAAAAGGCACATAATTAAGCTTAGATTTAAAATTATCACTACGTATAAAAAGTAATCATTATTATCTATAAAGTAGGTAACGCAGTGGACATGCATGTCCCCGCCATTTGTATGGAAATTGATGTATTTTCCGCTGAGTTGCCAATTTTTTCCACAAAATTTCTTTGAATTGAAAGTTTTATTGCTTTTAAACATTAAATTTAGGTGTTTCAGTTTGTATATAAGTTATTTACACTTGAAAAAAATCACCAGGTATGCCTTATAGTTCACAAAAGATTAATGGTTGCTTAAAAGTAGAATGGCCCAAATGCCCCTTACGCAAAACGACCCTTCTGCAAAAGGTCCCGTTCGCAAAACGTCCCTGCACATAAATAAAGTCCCGTTCGCAAAAAGTCCCTTTCGCAAAAAGTCCCTTTCGCAAAATGACCCGTTCGCAAAACGTCCCTTTCGCAAAATAACCCGTTCGCAAAACGTCCCTTTCGCAAAATGACCCGTTCGATTGGCCATCTCTTATCCCATGAGAAGACTCCTAGTCTCTACTTGAAACAAGCTTTTTCCAGACGGGACATTTTGCGAATGGGTCATTTCGCACACGGGACGTTTTGCGAAAGGGGCGTTATGCAGTAGGGACTTTCAGCGAAAGGGGCTTTCTCAGAAGGGACGTTTTGCGAAATGGGTGGGACCTTTTGAGAAAGGGACGTTTTGCGAATGGGGTATTTTACATAAGGGACCATTTGCAAAGACGTTTTGCGAATGGGACGTAATTTTGGTGGAGGGACGTTTTACGAGTGGGACGTTAAGCGCCCAAACCATTAAATTATAGAAAACGGGTTTATATAGCACAAATAGTAGACGTTATAAGACTTATAAGGAGTCTATTTTTAGATAGACATAGATAAGGAACAAGGACGTGTTTTGCGAAATTCCCACAGTCAACACATCTAGATATACGCACCGTGCCCTGCTCATTACGTTGTTGTCAAACTGATATAAAATGCTACCGGTTGCCGATCTCTAATGATCAAAGCCCGGATGACGGGAGAAATTATGCGTTGACATCTCAATACTGCGAGGACACACATTTTATAAGTCGATAAAATGTCGATAAAAAGCACGATGTACTATCGCCCCAAGCGCCAGATAACCACCTTAAAGGCCCAGTTTGCGTGCAGTGGCTAGACATCTGTCCATAACAATCCATAGCAATAAACATCAACGGCTGCAAGCAAATTTGTTATGAAAATGGGTATCTGGCGCTTGGGGCGATAGTACTGGACCACTGTTACGAAATTTAAAAAAATTATAGGTAGTTATAAACAAAATTAAAATGAGCTGTTTGTATTAAACAATTAGTATTTTTATTTAGTATTTTTTCTACATTTTCCGATTTTAAACTCCTTCGCCTAAGTGATAAAATCCATTTCAGCCAACCAAAGGACCGTTCTAAATTTACTGTAGTAATCGGGGCAAATTTAAATAATTCATAGTGGTTATGTATGAATTACATCTGTACTATGCAGTCCCACTTCTTTTCCAGATATCAAATTATTTAAGATTTATAAAGTTGAAACACCAACGTCAACAATGGATGTCGATAGAATAGTCGATATTTAATTAAGCACTAGTGAAAAAGAAAAGTTTGTTTAGGTGGGCGAGGTGATCGGGACGTGCGGGCAGATCGCGTTGGTGCCGGGAACCATGACGCTGGCGGAGGGCGGCGCGCGGCGGCAGTGCGCGCTCGCGCTGAGGCATTTGACGCGCGTCGTGCGCGCCGTGCATCCTCGCGCGCACATCCGCAGCGTGGCGCAGGTACCTAAACTGTCGGTCAATTGAAATTGCAAACAATGTAAACAAACCTTGTACCGTAAAACCACATAACTATAGTCCTAGCCTGCAACAATAGTCCAATTTTCATTCTTACATTATCCTTAAAATATGATAGCTACATGGCTATACTAAAGCAAATTATTTTAGGCCTAACAACGTAATTATATACCCAGAAGTAATAGCAGTAAGCTATAATATTTTAAGGATAATATAAGGACGAAAATTGGACTATAGTTGCAGGCTAGGACTATAGTTATGTTATGTGGTTTTACGGTATTTAAAATGTCTTTAATTTCCATTTTCTCTTATCAAATACTGCTAAATCCGTGTGTTATTTAATCAATACTTACCACCACACTATTCTAAACCATTAAAACAATAAACAAGTGCTAGAATATGGATATTTCATTAAATGGTTTATTTACATTGTTCGCAATTTCAATTGACATTGATTTTAGCTGCCAGCTGCTGCTAAAGTGTCAATTAATGATATTAGAGATCAAAAACCGGCCAAGTGCCGGGCTTGCGCACCGAGGGTTCCGTACAAATTTTTAGGTATGACAAAATATACGGCGTAAGCAACCGTATGTATAATAATCCAGTGTTAGCAGAACCCTGCATCTGAGTTAAATGTATGCAGTGTGAGTTCATTTTATATTGGTTAGCCAGGACCTCCCTTAATATTTAATATAGTTAGATTTTTATTATTTGTTGTTGTACTGGCCACAATAATACATATTCGGTGAAAATTTCAAGTGTCTAGTTAACGCCATTATTTGGGAGAATCAACTTTTTAGTGACACCCGTTGCTATGGTTATGTCCCTTGGACAACCTAGAATTTTCTATGAAACAGTATGAAGTGTCACTTGGACAACTGGGGACACAGTAAACAACATTAAAAAGTTGATTCACCCCTAAAGATAGAGTTAAAAATGCTGAAAAAAAAAACGTTTCTTGTATGACGACCCCCATTAATTTTCAAATTTATTTTATTTTTAGTATTTGCTGTTATAGCGGCAACAGAAATACATCATGTGTGAAAATTTCAACTGTAGCTGTCACGGTTCAAGAGATACAGCCTGGTGACAGACGGACAGACAGACGGATAGACGGATGGACAGCGGAGTCTCAGTAATAGGGCCCCGTTTTTACCCTTTGGGTACGGAACCCTAAAAATGTAAACAAACAACTGTCAATGTCAAAGAGACGTCCCAGGAGGGGTAATAAACTTTTCTTTTGTTTTAATGAATTTAAAGTAATTCACTAAAAAGGGTAAAAGAAAAATGTATGCGTGACAAAACAATCATAGAATTCTTTAGTTTTAGTTTTGTTGGTTATTTATAATGTACAGTCGGCCAAAAATATGGTCTACCCCCCTACGGTCGAAGTTCATTTTCAGGTCATGATACAACGAGGTCGATTTTCCCTTGCAATAACATGATGACAGTGACTCAGGGATATTTAGATGTCACAGAAACTTTTGTCAAAACTGGTAGACCACTTTCTTGGTCGACCGTACACGGTGGATTTGTATCAAGACACACATTAGACATTTTTTTTATATAAAAAAGTAAACCTTTTTGTGCCGCCTTGTTAAGTTAGTGAAAATGATTTACAATAATATTCCTCGCAGGTGTCGAAATGTGGTTGACAGTTCAGTATTGGAACTGAGATTTGAGTATTAAGTTATGTTGATGATGTTGTGTTAATATAGAGTGTGTGCTACATGACGCACGGAGGCATCGCGGGCGAGGCGCGGCGTCAGCTTGAGCGGCGCACGGCGGGCGCCATCGTGCAGTACGCGGTGGTGGGAGCGTTGCCGCGCGGAGCCGCCGTCGAGTGGCACGCCTGGGCGCACACTGACAACAACCGCTTCGACTGTAAGCACACGGCTAACACGACGTACAAAATACGCGTTCTTGAATCTACATAAGCACGACGACGTCTGTACACGCGTACGCCTACATACATCGCGCGCGCACGCGACTGGATTCCGGCGGTTCCGGCAATCTGCGCCTTGAGGGGTGGGGTAACTCGAATCGGTGCGGGGCGGAGCGTGGCCATTCTGTACGTTAGTACTATTATATGTGTATTCTGTGCTGTAAGTGTCGCATGCCACATGACGCACGATGCCGCCACTAGTTCATAACAAGATGCAACGAGGCATTTTATTTCAGACCAGCTGTTGCCCGCGACTCCGTCTGTGAATATTTTGTTTATCTTTATCCCGCGGGGATATTTTTTACTTCTAATAAAATATCGTTATATCATCTAGGTACGTCTTTTTCATTAACATAATATTTATTATTATATCAGTTTGTAATCAAGTATAGAAAATTGGCACGTGAGACTTTTTTGTAAACAATTGGGAATGTCTAAAAAAAATTACCAGTGGTTTTTATTTTTTTTTGTATACAAAAGTCAATTATATTATAAGAAACTAATTTCAATATTTTGTCATTGAGTTCTCTACTTTTTCAAAATTAATTATTGAAACTATTTTGGTTGATGACCAAATCAGTCAGATTATAATTGAGGGCCAAATTTCTAAATCTATCTAAATGCGTACGATAAGGCAACCCCTTTAATTATTATTTGCGTAGTGGTACACTGTAACTAGTGTCACATTAATGGCACTGTCAAAGTGCTAGATGTCAGACAGCGGGTCCAAATCAAACTCCGTAGTATAATCCACGCGTAAATTGTGAAGAATTCTAACCACACAGAATAAAGTACGAAACGAGTTAAGAAGCATTTATCTCGAAATAGTTTTCGATTTACTATACATTGAAAAAAAAAAGAAATCCCCAATTGTGTTCCCGTTGCAATACAATAAATAAATAATTAATTGATTATTACTCATTTCAGACGAGGAAACGGGTTGCAACGTCGGCGACTACAAAGTGGCGATCACGAGACGATGGAACTACGAAAACACCGTTGCCGCGTTCGTGTGTTACGTTGCCACAGGTGAACTGCAGGATTCTTTTTCTTTATCATCATCATCATTTTATACGTCCAAGTGCAAGGCACAGGCACAGATTACTTAATAGTTACTTCGTAACAGATACTGCATCCCGTACAAAATCTTGGTACTTACCGCGATTGTAGCCACAGATTATACTACTCCGCCTCCTTAAGAATGTGTGCGTGCCGACAGTGACAAGGGCTGGCAGTTTGGATTAAATTTTTTTTTTCTACATGATGTTTTACCATTTTGTCGGGATAATTGCTATATGCAAACTTTCTAGCACTAATATTCCCTAAGCTAAGCCACGGACGGACAAAGGGACAGAGGGTCATGGCAGAACTATAAGGGTTCCGTTTTTGCCATTTTAGCTCTGGAATCCTAACAAAAAAGGATAGGTATTTATTGTAATGCGCAGAACACATTGCCATGCTCACAGTACCCTAGCGTTATACTAGATACGAAGGTCAACTTTCGAACTTCGCATCGAGCCATCCCGCTCACGCTTATAGCTTTTTATAGAAGAGTAAGAGGGACAGCACGATACGAACTTCCAAATTGTTATATTAGCTATTAATTCTAGCATAGTCATATTAAAATTTGCCCCCTGTTTCACCATTCACTTATAAAAGTTCAGGCGGCATGTTTTTTCCGTGGAACACGATGAACGTGCGTCGGCGCGCGCTTGTGACAACCTACTGGAATTTCGATCGCAGGAGATCGTCCCCGCGGTGGGTAAATATCGCGCGTAAGTGTACATGGCATGCATGAGGCCTGGCACAGGCCTTCTCTCAGAATGAGAGGGCTTGGGCCGTAGTTGCCACGCAGGCCCAGTGCAGATTGGAACTACACAAACACCATTGAATTTCCTCGCAGGTGTGTACAGGTTTCCACACGATGTTTTCAACCGTCGTAAAGCTCTTAGTTAATTTAAAATGTAATTTCGCATTCAGAGGTGCGTGCCCGGGTTTGAACTCACCACCCTCTGCTTGAGAAGCCATCGGTCAAACCATTAGCAACCACGGGTTCGCTGTTGTCTTAAAAAAAAACAACTTTATGCTTCGAGATTATAATGTTTGTTTAAAATTACTCTGTTGCGGGGGTTTAGTCTAACTTTGTACTAATTAATTATAATTACTTTTATGTGCCAGTTTTCGTAGGAACGAGGTAAACATAGACTTATAGTACGCTAAACTTCTACTCATGTCAAAATTTGTAACATTGTTAGAAACTCATACCAAAACAATACAGTTATACAAATGCAAAATGCTCACACAACTGAACATTTTCCAGAACCAACAAACTAAACTATGTCTATGTCTCTGTGAATTTGTGTATTTTGTGGAATTAAATGTTATTTATATATTTAAAAAAAAAAAACTAAACCTTTCAAATATATTATCAATAACATGAGGGTTCACTGCTAGCAACGCATATATGAGTTTTCTTGTCTTAGGCCTAGTGCCGCTGTCATAATTTTGCAGGCAATTGAACACGCCGCATGTGCGTTTGGGGCATCTGACATTGTTCCGAGTTTGACAGCCGGCAGTGAATGCAAGGCTCTAGCCGCGGATATTCGCAGTCCATTGTACTTGCTACGCGAACTTTTACCTCCACGAGATGACTTGTGTTGGTTCGTTCGTTATTTTGAGTTTTTTTTTTTAGGTTCGTCCCCCTCAACTTGCCAGCTCTCGTTCCCGAGCGAGGAAGCGTGTGTGTCGCACCGCGCGTTAGCAGCACAGATGTCCTGCGAAGATTTAGAGGCCGTGCTCGAATACGCACTGAAGAAATTGCTCAACGACTGCGAGGAACGACAGCCCATGCCTGCTGTCAAAATGAGGATATTTTATCAGGTAATTCTTTGATCAATTATAACTGTAGATCCACAGTCGCGCGCCCGAAAATGTCCGAGCCAAATGAGCGCCACTTTGATAAAAGTGGCCTTCTTTTTTCTCAGTACGTTGCGTGAAATTGTCAAGTTTAGCTGTCAAGTGTCAACCGAAATTCGACTGTAATGAAGTAAAGACTAGGTTCAAATTTCTGTGTAGGTGATGATTTTAATTGTTATGCAAACAAATAAAAAAGTTCGGACATTTTTTGAAGGGGATTTTGTTCGGCAATGTGTATCTTCAGTTATAATTGATCAAAGAGGTAATTGCCCTTTAACCTTTTTAACGCACTGTCAAATACAACTCTTCACTCAACGCCATGACATTGGAATGTCAAACGCGAAGTTAAAACCTATAGAAATGCATTTGTTTATTACGAGCTGTTGCCCGCGACTCCGGCTGCGAATAATTCATTTATCGCTATCCCGCGGGAACTATAATGATTTTTCGTGATAAAAACTATACTACGTCCTTCCCAATGTCTCAAAACTGTCTCCATACCAAATTTCATCTAAATCGATTCAACAGTTTAAGCGTGACGAGGTACAGGTCAATTCACAAAAACTGACACGAATGGATCGAATGAGCGAATGGAAGTATCTATGTGTTGCCTATTTGAATACACTTCACACAAATATGAAAATGACATGCATCAGTCATTTTCCCACAAAATATCAAAGTGACATTACTTTCATTCAATTCATTCGTGCCAGCTCTTGTCAGCAGCGCTACGGAGCGGGCGCTACGGAGCGCTTCGGAGCGTCCGCAACGCGCTGCGGTCTGTGGAAAGCTTTAAAATTGTCTATGCCCAGTCACTGAAAATGGCAATAATCCTCCATCCACAAATACCGTGATTGGCAGTTTAGGGGTTTCCAAAGTAAATTAAAAAAAATTTACTTTAATCCCTAGAGATCAAAAAAGAGGTTTAGTCCCGATATGCAGAGACTAAAGTAACATTTTAAGAGCATGAGAAGTGAAAGAAGCTAATCACGTTCGTCAGGTGTGGAGCGCCCCGCCGATGGCGCGCATCCTGGAAGCGTCGCGGCGCGTGCGCGAGCGCGTGTGCGGGCGCGCGGCCATCACGGTCGTGCCGGTGCTCGGGCTACACAACGCGTTCACCTTCCTCTCCGTCAGCGGCCTGCGGTTCGACGAGTGACACGGGTACAACACTCAATTTTTACCTCGGAAACGGGGGCAAAAACGTACCAGTGCTAGTGATTCATTAAATATCGACATCGATAAAAACTTTTTAACAAAAAAATTAAACCGCCGAAAAAACTGAAAAGCAAAAAATAATACCTTTTTTGTTTGACCTTAATCTAGGTACCAGTTTGAAGTCGGTGCCTCAGCACGAGCTAGGAGGAGTGATAGAAGCCAATCAGGTAGACGATTTTAAGTCCACTCCTCCTGGCTAGTGCTGAGGCACCGACTTCAAACTGGTACCTAGATTAAGGTCAAACAAAAAAGGTATTATTTTTTGCTTTTCAGTTTTTTCGGCGGTTTAATTTTTTTGTTAAAAAGTTTTTATTTTATACTTTTTTCCCATCCTTGGGCTAAATTATTTTTTCCCAATTTATATAATACCAACTTCAAGGTATACCCTATCCGATAAAAATCAGACTACTCTGTAAAAAGTTAGTCAATCATCCCCTGTTTTCCTACCCTTAGGATAGGAACATTATTTCTAAATTTAAATGGGACCACCCTTGGGGTACACGCTTTCCAATAAAAAAGAATCATCAAAACCCGACTACTCTGTAATAAGTTATGCGTGGTCATATAGTACAATCAGTGACTGATCAATCAATCATCCCCTGTTTTCCTACCCTAGGGTAGGAATATTATTTCCAAATTTAAATGGGACCACCCTCGGGGTATACGTTTTCCAATAAAAAAAGAATCATCAAAATCGGACTACGCTGTAAGAAGTTATGCGTGATCATACATAAAAAAAAAATATACATGTCGACTTGAGAACCTCCTCCTTTTGTATTCGTCGGTTGAAAAGCAATTTTTAATCAACATTATCTTAACTCTTGGCCGAGTTTGAATAGTTTTTAATCATGTGCAAACCTCTTTTATTTGTACTTATCGCAACTATAAACAACCAATATCTGACATTGACTCTGGACTCGCGTGACAACTATTGAAATTACATTGATTAACAATTTATTCAGTACAACAACAAATTCTTTATCATTCCGAGGAATTGAGAACCTTTTTGTTTTTAAGTCTGTTAAAAAGGCATCGCAAGAAAAAAAATCTTCATGGAAAGCTGATAGATAATTCAGATATAGAACCATATAATTCTTCAAATTCCCAAAACGAATCTAATTCCACTAATTTAATAAGCGATTCTCGATGATTACTTTATTCATATTAGACTGTTCTTTTGTTTCCAGATTTCCTTCTCAAGATATAAGGATTCAGATGCTTTATTGCCGATTTATATAATGTATTTGCTGAATATTTTCAGTGTTTATATAAATTTTGTTAATTATGCTACCGAGTTTACGATACCATAAGTCAAATTATATAAATTATTTTTATTGCAGCACCTGTTTCTTTCCTCTCTGAGGGGGTCAGTAGTGAAATAATGAAACGAAATGTCAAATTAAATTTATTTTATTTTTTTACAAAATTGACCGAACAGTGCGAGATTTCTAGAACGTTTACACTTGCATTAAGTAGACATAAAGTTATCAATATTCTCTTAGAAGTAAGTCTTAATTCACCTGTGTCAATAAAGCAATACGAATCAGAGGTGTGACACACAGACACACCCAAACCAGTAGGTTATATATTTTATATAAAAAGTCATAACATGATTCGATGAAATAAATCTGTGGACATAAATTTTGTCTTAAAAATTGTCTCTAAGTAAACTATGATTAATAATAACCAAAGGATAACTATAACTAAACATGATACATTAAAGGTCATCAGTTTGATGAATGTTACTGATACTGCACTTACAAAGTTCTAATACAGGTATAATACACAACATACGGGACAAATTGCACACAGCAGTGGTTAAAAGACGATAGCGCGCAGAGTCGTAAGTACAGCGATCGTTCCCACGTTACGTATGCAGGCGAGGCTTACGTCGGTCACTAACAGCTGGCAAGCTCGCGCCTTAGCGGTCGCAACCATCCGATCCGATCACACGGCTACCCGATATCAAAGAGTTACGCTCACATCCGCACACGCACTCGCAAAAAGAATACATATAGCACACAAACGAACATTCACATTCAACAGTCGCCGATCCAACATGGCCGCGAACTAAGGGATGTTGAACCTAACATTGTATCCGATATCGGTTTTAGCGTATGATATTAGAGATCAGATCGTACAATCAGGAAACGCTGGAGCTGCCCCCGACCGGCAGGCAAGCTCTTCACTCGACCGAGCAGCGGCTCTCTGTTATTAAACAAATCTTGAACTATTCGCTCTGGAAACAGATACCACCCAATTGAGCTATATTTAATTTAATACTATCTTTATAACACCGTAGAATAAATAATTTTCTTCGTAATGAAAATAAACATATACTCTGAGTTTAAATAATTTATTTGATCTTTCTATTATTAAAATCTATATAAATAATTGGGTTTGTAACCTTTCCAGAACGAGTGCGAGTAAATTAGAACACAAAATAGCCTAATGGTTTTGTACTTTGAAATTAAGTGTAGAACTGATATTTTGTAAGCTGCTGATTTTAATTCGTGTAATTAAACTACAAAACAAAATCTTATGTTAAATATACAGTGCAATTAATCAACAATATCTTACTTAATTGAATGATTCTGCGTAATATTCGGAAGAAAAAATCCTCCTATAAAATTATATTTTAATAATTCATAAGTATTGTAAACTATCATCAGATGCGCTACGGGCGTCCGATGAGTTTCGGGCATTTCTCACTTTTGTAGTTTATTTCTCAAATACAGAGGACACAAGATTGTATACAGATGTATCCACATAAAACTAAAATAAATACCTTACAAGGAAAATTAACAATAAACTAGTTAGATTAAACTCAAAACATGAAATGCAGGCTGACTTGATAAGATCATTGCTTTTTCAGAGTTCAGCCAATATTCGATAACAAAGAGGGGAACAAAAAAACTCGGAAACAGAAACAAAACTCAAATGCATCAAAAGGCAGACTTGTCTATCATATTCGTTTATTTTCACCAGTTTAAAAAAAACATTTGTAGAGAAGAAAATACAACCTAATTGTCAATTTCCTGCAAATAGTATCGCTCGTAGAAAATAATCATGTTAGTGCTACAATAGTACTTAATAAAAAATTCGTAATCCTCGTAAAAGAAGCAGCAGCACTCGATTTTATCTCCAACATAAATAACACCTCGCGGATGCATACACAAATACATTATTTCGTCTTACAGGATACTCTCAAAACAAAACTATTAATATTATTAAAAATAGTATGATTGCCCAGCTACCCATTATAGTGAAGTTAGTATTACTGTACAGTTTACACGTTAGTTACCTGCGATCTACATCTATCTAACCACTTCATGTTTATCTTGTTAAATTAATCCGTCTACTCCCACTAGGGATAATATTATTCGACCGCTTCTCCGATCATAACCATAACAAGATCTCAATGCATAGAAAATAAAGAGTATGCAGCCAAACAAGGAGCCAATACAACTAGTATCTCTTCACTATCCGATAACTTAAACATACGTAGCCTACTAGTTAATCGTTATATTAATCAGATTTATGCAACAGTGTACCTTACAACCGTATTATCGAAGCGAATAAGAGTTACATGTAGTCTATCGCTAGTTATGATACATAGTTCGTTTTTACACTCAGAGGGTCGTGTCACTTTCACTGGGGAGCGTCTGTGGGGTCACGAGTCAGTCGGCGATGGGGTCGTGGGGGTCTGGGGGGTCGGGGTCGTCGTCCGAGGGGGGCGCGGGGTCGGCGGAGGCGGCGCGGTCGCGCGTGCGGCTGGCGAGGTACTGCCGGTGCGCGTACTTGTTGAAGCGGCGCTTGGCCATGAACAGCGTCGCGATGGTGCGCGGCGCCAGGCGCGCGGCCGCCGACCGCGACGTGATGCCGCTGCGCCGGCACTCGCCGCACGTGTAGTCCAGCACGTTCAGGCACGACACCGTCGCCCTAACGCAGTCTGCACACCCACACACATGTACCAAACGTTCGCGAGGGCAGCCTCAAAAGTTTCATGCGGTCGCCATTGTAAACATCGGAGCTGTCTAGATGCTCAGACATCTGAACACTGCATCACAGAATAAGTAATATGTAACCTGTAATCCAACTTCATACTAGAGCGTCCGATCGACGCACGCACACAGCCAAGCGTCTTACACGGCCACTAACCAATCTTCGCTAGACTAAACAATGCAGTTCCCACGCTCGCGCCGTGTAAGACGCTTGGCTGTGTGCGTGCGTCGATTCGGGCGCTCTAGTATGAAGTTGGATTACTGGTTACATATTATTTATTCTGTGACTTCATTCTTGTCAATTCAATTCCGATGTCAATAATGCCGACTGTATAGTGCTTCTATTTTCTTAATGTGTCTTCCATCGAGCTTCCGACTCTTGTTGGATTGAAATGCGGACGGTATGTTGGAAATGGTAAAATGTGAGGTTAATAGCGAACTTGTAAAACTGATCGAAACGGGAGAACAGTTAAAACACAAAGTTTGACGACGGACATGAGGATAACAGAAGCACTATACTTGTTAATCACCTTAATAATCGCGCCATTATATAAAATTAAATCACGGTCCCACATTGACACTTTTTCTTCAAAATAAGAGTGGCTTTCCACCAAAGTCTTGTGGGAAAACAGAACGGCGTGCGAGAAAACAACTAATCGATGAGAGTCAATTATTTTCTCGTATGTTGGTCTACTTTCTTCTACAAGCTGTGCTAGAATACCATATAAAATAATTATTGGAACCGTTTTTAATTTTCTATGTGACATTTGAAACTTTTTGAGCCTACCGGATAATATATCTTAAAATTAAAGAGAAATTTTGCTATTTGAGAAAGAACACTGAAATGAAAGATCGTGTAGACTTAAGTCAAAATACTTCTCCGCGAAGCTAAAATAATGGATATCAAATCGCACACCATTTACACACAATATTGTAAGATCTAAGTTGCCAGTTTATCGAATTCTTCCTTTATATTTTGGGCTTCGCTTACCAAGTATATTCATAAAATTGAACAACTCATGGTAAGGGGATGTTGAGTGGTGATTTTTTGTAAGTTTCAGTGCTAGTTTCAAACAGCAACAGATCTCAATTCATCATGTTAATCGTAGACCTAACACAGTAGACACAAGGCACACATGTCGGAATGTCTATAACGTCCAACAGTTTACGGCGGTCATATTATATGCGACCGAATCTCTATCGACTAACGAGGCAGTACGTTCGCTGTGTATAATACATCATGCGTTCACCTTACACTGTCTAAAACATCTAAAACACAATAACTAAGCTTCCTATCGATATGATTTTTGATATTGTCTGTTTTAATGGAGTTCTGTGACGAACTGTCTGTTGGGAGGAAGGGTTATAGGTTTTGGGGGTATAAAAAAGGCTAAACAGTTTATGATAGTTGATACAGCTATATGTATGCAAACAAGCTAATAACTTATTATGTATACATGCGCAAGGTATGTAGCAAGCACCAGTATTGAGAAGACATTTTTTGCAACAATAATCTTCTTTTATAATCCAAGTCGGTGTCACGTTGGGTACCCGCCAGACAGAACTAATGTATGTGTAATGTATCAGCTCAAAAAATTACCGTAGGTTAATTCCGAACCGATCATTGCACTTGTAATGTATTTAACTCAGAATATTTTATAATTATGTTTCCGGCGAGTACCCTACTATATTTTGCTAAACAGGTTGAATTAATGATAGACTTCGGACTACGAATATACATGTGAAAATGTGTTCTCCTCAAAATGCGATGGAAAGAAGCTATGTAAGATGAAAAAGGCTTACACCTAAAGCTACAATAAATAATTGAACGTGCCAACAGCTACTTATTACAGGTACAGTCAGCAGCAGAAGTGGATGAGCAGTTGCGTTGCTGACTGCACAATACAGTAGGTAAAAAGTTAGAATGGGCTTGCGAACAGCGACACCAAATCGTGTCCTAAGAACAATAACTTTCCATCTAAAATTTGCAAATTTTATTATACGAAATTGATACCCCAATTTTAAACCCAGGATAATTCTAACTCTCACTTACTGTATTTTATTAGAGATTGTTTGTAGCTTGCATTGTAGCTAAAGTGGCTAGCCCGCACGAACTGTGGCCTCGGCCTCACCAGAATAACTCATTCGAAAATTTTGCTTTATTTCAACGTAAAAGTGTTTAGTCTACTACCCGAGCTAGCGTATGTTTTACGACGACTCTAGTACTTTTTGACAGCTGAGAGCAATTTCTCTGTCCTATCTAGTCCAGAGGCCGTATTGTCTAACACATCTGTTGCTTGCCTTCGCTTTCACCGTCTCTTTCTGTCATCCCTTTATACCGTTTGACAGAAAGAAATAGTGATTGCGAAGGCAAGCGTCAGAAGCGTTAGACAATAAGCCTGCTGGTGTATTCAAAATCGTGTATTCATGGCCGCGGGAAGTATTCATCTGGCCCTGACTGCACTGCTGACAGCCAAGAAATCAAGGAGGGTTTTATGACAAGTGGGATATCGGTAGAAGGCGTTGGTATTGAGGTGCGTTCGAAATTTTTATCACGCTTGGGATTAGTTTATAACTAAATGAGCTAATATCAAGCAAGATTGTAACGTCAAACTCATCAGAGGGGTTAATTCTGCAGAAGTTGAACAGCTGATTTCGACTTAACCCCCTTTACACATAAAATAGAAAATAGCTGTTTAATTTCTGCAGACTTAACCCCTTTTTCACTAGGGTCCCAGCAACGGCGAGCTAGCGATATTTTGTTTGTCAGAATATCTTCATTCACTGTGTCTAGTCCGTAAAGAGTTATTCTGACGAAGGCGCACGGTTCGAAGAAGCATCTACAGTATGGGTGAGACGTACCTTGATGCAGCTGTCTATCGCAGAGTTTACATATGACGAGCTGCATTGTCCCTTTGGGGCCGATGAAGGAGCGGTCGCAGAGCGGGCAGTAGCGACCGATGCGGTACGCCCTATACGCACACACATACGCGCACAAGCACCGGAACACAGAAACACGCCATTAGTTCAAACACGGAGCAACGACGTGCTATTTTGTTACTTGTCTTCGGACGGTGATTGAGTTCGACGACGCGGCAGGATATCGAAGTGTCACTTGATAGAATTAATTTTGTCCAAATGGAATTTACTAGTGACTGTTATTTAAGTTATTTATTTATGAGGCTAAATTCTGTGGCTCTAGTGAAAAAGGGGTTAAGTTTTCAGAAGTTGAACGGCTGATTACGACTTAGCCCCCTTTACACATAAAAAAGAAAATAGCTGTTTAATTTCTGCAGACTTAACCCCTTTTTCACTAGAGCCACAGTTTTGTAGGTCAGCTAAAAAAATCGGTTTGTTTAAATAAGAATTTGGGCAAAAGTAATTCGATCAAGGGGTAGTGTAATCGATATCGATGAATATGTTTGTGTACCTTTCAGATGGAGATGAAATTGATGAGGCTTTAGGTGTTGTGGCTGTTGGAATTAATAGTTTTTAGACGCTTTAATTTCGCCAGGTTCAGAAAAAGTTGCATTATGACTTTTCAGGAGACGAAACAAATTATGGATCCTTAATAAGTCTCAAATCTGTCACATTATAATTGTAATATTAAATTAAATAATTGTACTAGTAGGTACTTAGTTATTATACTTGTTTGAAACTGGCTAAAAAAGTTGTTTTGCTGATACGATTATTACGTATTCGCTAGTGAAGTCTGTTTGCCAGTACTAATAAATTTTCTTGGTAAATAAATTTTCTTGCCAGTACTAATAATTTTTTTTTGTCTGTAGGTACGTGAATGTGTGTGAAAGAACGTCTAAAATAGTGTGTTATTACACAGTGTTCAATCATTAACGAAGAACAATTGTTAATTTGGTGCAGTGCTCACAGAACATAAAAAATACATTAGTATGTGTTGTTCTTGCTGAAATTTGTGGTTTCCCGAAGACAAGTAACAAAATAGAGTCAAGTTAGTCAACGCTCTGGTATGTTTAGAATAGCTACGCCCGTGTTAGTCAGTCCGACATAAATAATGGAACATTAATGTAATGACAGTTAGTTGGCATTATCAATGACGATGATGATGTCGACACCCATTATCACAGATGATTCCATGTCAATTGAGGTAATACTTCAGAAATATGGATGAATGATTAAAACAAGCAAAAAACAGAACAAAGAGGACCGTTTGATGAATGAAAACAACGCAATAGAAAACTAATCATCTTATGTTTTACCTATTGCATTGCAGTATTATTTTGTAAACACAAGTCCGCGATACATATTAATATTCAACATTGGAAGTAAAAATTGTATAACATCAATTGACATACATAGATTTATATTAATTACAAATTACAGTAAAATGAATAAAGAAACAGTAAAGTTGGTGTAGCAACTAGATAAGAATTCCCCAACTAAATTTTTAGCCCATTAATAAAAATACTGCTACTTTTAGAGTTGGAAAACAGAAAATACAGATTTATTGAAGAAAAAGAGTATTTTACAGTGAATGCCCAATTCAAGTAGGACCTGTTAGTCGTCAACTTTGCTGTTTGCAATCCTAATAAAGATTGTTCGCTCTTTTCGGTAACAAAAACTCGAGAACTCCGTTTTCTTTTGAACAAACAGCCTTTATACATAAAGATTAATAGAAACTTAAATAAAAGAGGATGTGTAGCATGCAACCTATTAAATTATACTGGGGTGTGCGGATTAAGAATGCTGCGTTGGGGCTAAGAGAAAATTCTGAGGCGGGGGAAGGGCTACGGTACCAAAGCATCTACTAAGAAAAACTAAATTCGGTGCTCTGTTCGTCCTGTCTCTCACAACTCAGTTTAAAATAGACACGGGTTACCATTTCCTTGACACTTAAGTACACGAAATCTCACATCCTGGTCAGGGAAAAACATAAAAAGCGTACCAAAGACTACCGTTGTAACCAGATTTGACCATTTGTGTATTACGTCTCGTAATAGATTCGTGAGGTACAATAAGTGTTGGTTTGTTACTACGATCGGTGAGAAAGAAAGCCTCGAGATAATGTTTATCGCCCTCGCCTACGGCTCATGCCTAATTTACTACACGTTTTACTGAAACATGCCAAAAATGCTATAGTCAGTAAATATAATCGCCGCTGTAAATATCACGTCTGTCATTATTATGGTAACCCCAAACAAAAGAGAAAGGCTGGAATTTCGAAGTTTCAAATGTAATTTTCCGTAGCAGATGCTTCAAAAGCACATGTCAGTGAGGAGCCGTGTTAATCCACCACGCATGAGATGAGGTGAAACAATAACTACCAAGACCGTAACGTAAACAAATGACACATAAATATTGTTTAAAGTGAAACTTAGTACTTTGATCAGGGTCTCGCTACATGATCTTCCGTATGTAATACTTTGTCACGCTCTATTGGGCCCCTTCTTGGATTTACTTGAAAAATAATAGGGAGTTGTTTAGTTTTGCTGACAATGAGTAGCTTTTCGATTCGCCAGTGCTTTTTGTCTGGCGTGCAGCAATGTCTAACACAACAATTTGGGGTAGAAATAAAATCGGTCCTTCACTAAGCTCATTTTTAATCACTGAGCCAAGAAAAAATAATTTAAAAAAATCATTCAACTTCGAAACCGATTTGTTTAGTAAAGGACCCAGAAGGATGTTTAATAAAAAAAGAAACTATAGTATTCGAATATTTTATTAGAACAATACCTACATTATACAAAGTTAATCTGATCTATGTTCAGTACAATTTGCGCTACGTATTTTTCTCTATTTGAATATTTCGCAATGCGCATCATAAATATTCACCCGTATCCCTTTCGTACACCTAATCCAATATAATAAAAAATCCTAAATATACTTCGAGTATACATGTAAATAAATCAACATTTAGCACTCTCGTTCATAAACAACCAAAATTTTCACACTATAGTTGCCAAGGCAACAAAGCCTAACTCTCAAAACATATCTCAACCTAAACAAAAACAAAACAAATAACAAAAAATAAATACTATCCAACTGGGACCCTTGGCGACTAAATTTAAATCCTTTAGTCGTACTAGGGACCCAATGATTTACCATATGGTTACTGACCTGGCGCAAGGCGTGCAGAGAGAATGTGAGTACAGTTTGTGTCCCCCGGGTCCCCGCCGCGTCTGGTGGTGCCACTCTGCACCGCCCGTGGACACGGAGCCGAGCGGGGAGCCCCCGGGGACGCCGGAGCCCCCCGGGACGGCGGAGCTCCCGGGGACGGCACCCGGGGTGAGCCCGCCCGGGTCCCGCGCCCCGCACGACTTGCACTTTGCGCATTCCACGCAGTGCCACCGACCTGGAATGTTCAGTGGATGTGTTACAATGGATTTCTCCGGACGACGATGAAACTTTGGTTGATCAGTCGCTAATTATGGTCGGACGTAAAAAGCCAAATCCTTTTGGCATTTTTGGCATTGTTCGAGGAACACAATTCAAGTCTTTTCCGGTTATAAATTATGATGTTTATGATGAAAGGTGATTTTTTACTTAGATTAGTACAGTGAAATCCAAAATATCTTGACGAAAACAGTTCTCACTTGAAGATGTACTCTGTGTGTGACTGAACAGGTACAGTCAAAGTCATAAATATATGTGCACCAAGGCGTCAAACATATAACTCTATGCCACTAACCATAAGGTTGCTGTTTACACATATCTGAAACGATGGCTGTATAGATATTTATGCCTTCGACTATACTCTGTAGATGCTGCTGCCGTACCGTCGACAGTGAGCCAGCTGGTAAGTGAATATAGCGGCTGTCAAACGCGAGTGTGGAATCTGTTGTGTAGCAGCCGGGTATATCCCAGGAGTTCCATAGTTCTAGTTCCATATGGAACAACCGGTACATATGTAAATGTCAAATAAATGATCCCAATAGTTCCATATGGAACTACATACTAAGTTTTACACCTGACTTTGGCTTGACACTAATTTTGGCAAAAAAATGCGAGTTCTATAAAACTTAAAGTTAATGAATATTGGGTTAGAAATAAGACGTTGGTTTACTCGCGGTCGTTTCTTTGGCAGTTCCTTCGCAGGAACTTGAGCGAATATATGTACATGTAAAACATACATACAGCCGAACATAGAACCTTCTCTTTTTGAAGTCGGTTAAAAGTCGTACTCAGTTACAGAGGTAGACGTTCGATATAAATATGTACCAGTAGTTCCATATGGTACTACTGGGATATTTCTTTTAAAATGAATATCCCATTAGTTCCATATGGAACTGAAAAATATGGAACTCGTGGGATATCCCCTAACAGCCATTGCGTAATCTACAGTTGTGGCCATATAATTAAGAACGATTATTTATTGAGATGATTTTTTCAAAGTAACAAGTATAACTAATTGCCCGTATTTTTTTTATTTCTCTCGGTATTGCGAAACTTTTCCGTACTACCGGTACAATCATTTATGCAACATAGTTGGTTAAAAAATTAATAGAGAAACTTTATACATTCGATCTGAACCTAGTATTAGTACTTACTGGCTGGTCACGTAATTAAGAACGCTGAATAGTTTATTATTTTTTCAAATTTAAATAGAGAACACTGTGTGGCTCTGTGGTTGTAGATTATTATTCGTATAATTTTGGCGCCATTTCGTGCTGTTAAAGTCTTAAAAGTGATTACTTCGTATAAAAACAATGGGGAAAAATAAAAGTTGTGATAAATCTACAAGAGAAGTAATAATAAAACTTCGCGAGAAGAATTGGTCGTATAAAAAGATAGCCGACTATCTGCAATGTTCAAAAACAATGGTTTTCCATGCCGTAAAGCATTTTTCCACGTATCAAACTACTTCAAACGTTCCACGTGGACCTAGACAGAGAAAGTCATCTCGTCGAGATGATCGAAATATCGTTCGTTTGGCAAAACAAAATCCTTTTAAAGGGTCTAATGAGTTGAGAAAAGAATATTTTGGCGAAAACAACCCTTCAGCAATCTCTGCATGCACTATTCGAAGGCGTTTGGTAGAAAATAAGTTGAACGGAAGGATAGCAAGGAAGGTGCCTATGTTGAAACGATGTCATAGGCAAGCCCGACTTGCATTTGCAAGAAGGTATGAAAACTGGACAGTCAGACAGTGGAAAAACGTTCTTTTTTCTGACGAGACAAAAATAAATAGGGTATGTTCTGATGGAAAACGATATGTACGACGCCCTCCGAATAAAGCATTCGACCCAAAGTACACAAAAGTGACATTAAAGCATGGCGGGGGAAATGTGAAAATTTGGGGGTGCTTTTCTGGACATGGCGTTGGACCTGTTAGGCTGATAGAAGGAAACATGGATCAATTCCAATACAAAAATATACTGCAAGAAACAATGTTACCATATGCCGAAGACGTGCTTCCGGTTATTTGGACATTCCAGCACGACAATGATCCAAAGCATACTGCACGCACCGTTAAGGAATTCCTCACATCACAATCAGTTTCTGTCTTAGATTGGCCAGCCAACAGCCCAGATCTTAACCCAATAGAGCATCTTTGGTGCGAAGTCAAGAAAAAGGTTTCATATCGACAGTGTGGCAATTTGAGAGAGCTGTACGACGTTTTCTTAGAAGAATGGAACTCTATTTCTCTTGCGAAATGTCTAAAATTGATAGATTCAATGCCTCGCCGGTGTAAAGCCGTAATTAAAAGCCGTGGACATGCTACTAACTATTAATTTTAATTCAAATGTATTAAATTGCTTTTTTTTCTATACCAACTTCACATTAATATGATTTATTTAATCTAAGTTTCATATAAAACAACTCTCGAGCAGTTTAATAAATCGTTCTTAATTATTTGTCCAGCTTCATTACTATTTGAATTTATTAGTATAGAGAACAAATAAAATTTGTAAAAAAAAATGTTAGCAATTATACACTATTATTCTTAATCCCGTTTGCTCTATCCATGTGGCTATTTTATAACATAACTTGTTACTTCTAAGAAGGAACACAACTAGACATATGACATGATTTAGATAAAAAAAAATCGGAAACTTCAAATCGTTCTTAATTGTATGACCACCACTGTATGATTGAAGCCCGGACGGTTTGGGACCACAACGGATAGTAGTCTGGTCGGCCAAGTTTCCTGGTTGTTATTATGATACTGAACTGACCGCTAGGCACGCGCTGGAGGCCGACGCAGTAGATGTGGAAGCCGCGGTCGCAGAGGTCGCAGAACAGCATCTTGTCGTCGTCGGCCGGCAGCGCGCACGCGCCGCACGTCTTGCACTCGGCGCACTGCCACGCGTACTCGCGCACCTTGCGGATCGTGTCCGCGGGCAGCTCCACGCACGACGGGTGCACTGCCGAAGTAACAAACCACTTCAGATATGGGCCAATTTTTATTTTTCATCTCTCCTGTTTGGAAAGTTAAGTTTTCATGGGTAGATAGCCGGGTGGAAAATTGCGTTTTCATCTCTAGGGTGGAAAGTAATTTTTTTTCATTTTTACGATTATCCACGGAGTCGAAGATAATTCAGTTACGTTAATGACACTTTTTTTCACGTTTCTGATGGCCATCTAGATGCACGTCGTGAGTCGTGACCAAGGAGCTTATACAACACTGGAGGTTGTACGCCGAACATCCGTTTGAAACAAGAAATTTGATCTTTATTACGTCACGAAAATATTCCATCATTTTCTTTAGTTAGGTTAGTCATTCGTGAAAATGTGAAAGAAAAATATAAATAAGTAATAAAGGTCAAAACTTCTTCGTTTGGCGTTCAACCTCCAGTTTTGTATTTAAGCTCCTTGGTCGTGACCAACTCGATTTTTTGGCCGTGGCAAGTGGCCAGGGCGAAAAGGTTGGAGGTTGGCTATAAGTAAATTCAATTTATTATTATTCTCATTTTTTGTAGTATTTTACTTTCCTCACAGTCGAAATGAAAAGTATAGTGTCTAACTCGGGTGAAATAACCCATTTCCCCTCGGAACTATTGGCGCTCTCACTTCGTTCGATGCCCAGAAATATCTCGGGTTCGATGGGCCACTTTCCACCCTTAGTTATTAAACTATTATTGTTGTATGTTTTGACCAGGGTGACCAGATAAGATGTGATTTCCAGTTTTACGGGACAACTGCATCGAAAATACGGGACGGGCCGTTTTATTAAAAACAAAACAACATTAATTTTTTTACTAAATTAGGTCTATACTCACGACGGCCGTTGCAGTTGGAGCAGACGAGGAAGCGCTCGTGTGAGTACTTCCGGTTCCCCTCCTCTCGCAGGTGGCAGGCGCGGCAGAGCTCCTCGTCGCGGGGCTCCTCTTTCGTCTCCACTACGCTGCTCCGCTTTACTTTCGTTAGCTTCTTCCGCTGTAAACGTAATAAAAAACATATGAGATTTATGCGCCATATATTGCGTCACGTGAGTGTCACTTGATGGCGCGCATATTGTATGGCGCGAACCGAAATTCTGCCGCTCACGACTCACAAAATTACGCTCGTGTAGCCTCACCCTTACAGTGGATTTGAGACCTGAATTTTCAGAAACACGACCAGTTTTCAGTGGTTCCAAAACGACATGGTACAGTTAAGCAAAGCTTTCCTTTGCTTTCCTTAGCTTCTTCCATTGTAAATGTATAAAAACATGAGTTTTAGAAAAATTACACAGTTACAGTTACATTGAGACATGAATTTTTAGAAACACCGCATGTTTTGGGTGTTTTCTAAAGTTGGTCGAAGACGGGATCCTGCCTTTTCTCTGAAAATATTTTTCTCAACTGATAAATCCCAACTTTTTTTTTTATCTGGTGCGGTAAACTATTCTGCATATTATATCAGGACTATCGTGTAGAACCCTGTAGGTTAGGTTAGTTTGATAACAATCCTGAAGTATAGAATAAATGCATTTTATAGAGTACAATTTTAATTTTAACTATGTAAGCAGATTATCTTATCCCAAAATCAATGACATGGTTACTAAGAACAGATCTTTGTATGTCTTATAGTTACAGACTTGCCCATACTGAACGATCTAAATGTACTACTCTGTATAGACTGGAATGATGAAATGATAGACAGTACCAATGCTGAGTCTAAGATGATCAAAGTAGTAGTAGTAGTTTTCCTTCCATTAAGGTTCCAAAATATCTTTCCACTATGCTAAGCTATGTAACTGTTTGAGGAAGATCCAGAGCACGTATTTTTTCATATGAAAATATAGCTTAGTGTTTTCACCAGTGCTATGCTATGTGGACCAATGAATATGCATTCATAGCAACGTAGCATAGTACATCTCTGTTAAGGCCCTACCGTGTTTTTGGCGCATTTATTGCATTCATTTAAACTCGTGCTGTATCATTACTAGCAATGCTATAGTCCTGAAATTCATATGTACTACACATCATCATCATACTGTAACTGTGTAATGTTTTTTAGACGACCAGATGGCCTAGTGGTTAGAGAACCTGACTACGAAGCTTGAGGTCCCGGGTTCGTTTCCCGCGTCGGGGCAGATATTTGTATGAAAAATACGAATATTTGTTCTCGGGTCTTGGGTGTTTAATATGTATTTAAGTATGTATCTATCTATATAAGTATGTTTATCCGTTGCCTAGTACCCATAACACAAGCTTTGCTTAGCTTACTTTGGGACTAGGTCAATTGGTGTGAATTGTCCCATGATATTAATTTAATTTATTAATTTAATAATATGTAAGATATTTGAGGATTCACTCTAGTGACCAGTTTTTTTCGAAACACGATTACTTGTAGTTCGCTCGATAGAAAAAAAAATCCAAAGTCGTCTCTAAAAAATAAAATAAACTCGTAGTACGACGCTAATACTGCATGAAATTTTGAATGTTAATAAAACAAGATGTTTTCTAGGGCGTAGTTTTGCTACATTTTTAAAATATGTATTTGTTTTAGTAATAAGATGAAAATACCCAAAAACACACGCAGTCCAACCAACCTATCTTGAGCCATCGTGCCTCCCCGAGCGGCCCCACGCCCGATATCGCCCACCCAAAATCGATTAGCGCGAGAAACTCGGTAGCCCCTTAAGGCAGCCTTAAGTACCTTGGCCGGCAGTCGGTCGGTGTCGCTAGAGTCGGAGTGCGAGCCCCAATCGGGCTCAGACTCGGAGCTGCTTTCGGACGCCGACGCGGGAGCCGGCGGAGCGGCCACTGCCGTGTTCAGCGGGAAATATCTAAGTACAAACATTGCGACAAGTTAGAACACAATACAATGACTCCTTGCTCCTTCCGCGGGAAAAGACTAGTTATAATAGATTGTTCAACGAGGGAGGAAAATAACCAATATCACACGAGGTTACTTATTCCGAGGGTGATATTGGTGTTTTTCCCGAGTTAAACACTCTGCTTTTCATTTCGACTACAAGGAAAGTAACAAAATATAATTATAAATAAATAAAAATGTCTAAAATGGTCAATATGATCGTTGTAAAATATTTCAATGGAGTTTATTGTTAAAGAATAATTAATTTAACAAAATTTAGAATTTTCAATATAATAATCAATGAAAATATTAGATAAAGTAGGTATTTTAGTAAATTTATTTATAAAATATGTAAGTAACCAATTTGAACCAAGGGGTTGAGCTGTATAGAGATAGGCTGTGTGGACAATAACATTGTCGTTTACCATGTTTTCTTCTTAACATTTTCTAACTTTTCTGGTTTAACCAACTAAATAAGAAACTAATGTTAAATTAATAATTTAATTTAATAATATTTCACTTGCATTATAAAATTTGCAATATGACTAATTAAGAAAAAAAAAAGTCAATACTTAATTATTCCATGTATATGCCGTACGTAATGCTTGGCTGAATGCGTATGTGTTCCATTGACAGCCAATGCCTTTATTTTTTTTAATTCATATCTACCCTAGGGAAGAAAATAATAGTTATCCTCCCGTATGTCAGATATGATTTGCCTCACTTTCCGAGTATGAGAGATGAAAACATTATTTTCACCACACTTGCTCGTCAGTGGTATTCCATGCCTGTATACTAAATGACAATGGCCTAAATTGTTAGGATTTGCGTACAGTTTTTCCTCCCAAGGGAGTTCTAACTTTAGTTTTAAAATTTGCAAACTAGTTGGTATGTCATTTCAGGATTCAAGTCAGCCAACGTTTATATGTTTAAAACTTAGCTATAACCCAATTTTACTACACAAAACTTATCTACGCTTCATGAAACTTCGTTATTTTTATATTTTAAATTTAAATCATATAGTTTTGCAATAATTTTAGTATGTATTTTTTGACATGGCAGAATCTGGCCGTATGACCATTCCAATTCTAAACTAAACACAGTTTACATTATCTATGGTAGAGGAATCGAAAAAAGTGACAATCTGTATTGGCGGGTACCCATTATTTTATTCAATTTAAGTGCTTAGAGACAAAATAATTTTATTTTTGTTTGTTTTTTCCTCGCAATGTGATGAAAATCATTGTGTGTATCACGTGCAGTAAAGGGTGAAGCCAGACGAGCGTAATTTTTTGAGTTGTGAGTCGCGTGATTTCGTTCGCGTAATTTTGGTTTCATATAAAAGTCCTATTTGTCTAAAACTCACTTTGCGTCGCCGTGTGCACGAAACAGGAGTTTTGTATGACACCGAATGTAGCAAAAATTACGCCGCTCAAGACTCAAAAAATTACGCTCGTCTGGCTTCACCCTACTTCACCTTTGGCGTCGGGCTTCTAATAGACACTCGTTAGTAATCCCCTACTTACGGCCCTTGATGGACAATGTAGTATACCTGAGCTGGTCTGGCGTGTACGCCCTATAGCCGTGCTGGTACTGGCCCGGCAGCAGCGCGTGCGGGTAGAAGCCGGCGGGCGGGCGCACGTGCGTGGGCGGGCGGCGCGCGGGCGGGCGGCGCCGCAGCACGGTCATGCTCTGCAGGTCTGCGCAGGCGCCGCGCCGCATCGAGTTGACGCGCGCGTTCCACTCGCTCGCCGACGCCGCCGCCGCTGCCGCCGCTTCCTGCCATAACAAAACACGACACCGTTTCAAAATTGGACAAATGCATTGAGGATTCTTATGCAGGGCTGGTACCTAATTATACGCGCGGGCAGATTATAACAAACTTTATTGGTTTTCACCACAATAAGTATTTTATTTGTAATTAAATAGTCTAGAGCGACGTGCACAGCTTGGAAGCCATGAGAGAGACGGCAATAGCTTCCGTCTTATTCGGAACATGCATGGGGGCCATCCATAAAAATTAAGTCACACCAATTTCGATCAATTTGGACCCCTCCCCCCCTTGTCACACTTATTACTATGAAAATCGCCATTATTTTGTTGTAGTGCCACAGATCGCTTGAACCCCCCCCCCCCCCCCCCCCTCTAATAAATGTGTGACGTAATTTATGGATGGCCCCATGTCGAAATAGGCGTAAACAATTTTACCTAAATAATAGGTATGTTGACACCACCAGTCGACTGACGTACTCTTTATGAGCTGTTAAAACACAATTCTCCCATGAGTTTGAATGGTGATAGCGACTTATGACGTCACTTGTTCGCCAACTCAATCGACTATTTATTTGTTTTATTTAAAGCAACAAAAAGTCTAATTTTGCAGTTAATCGAAAATTAATCTGGTTTTCGGGGCTAAAATAAAGCGTTTTTTACTGGAGTCGTGTCTTCGAATTATTTTTTAATGGCGTCAACATCCCTATTCTAATATTTAACATCAACTTTAGAAGTTCCAATGCTTTCTAATGGATCATACCTACCCGATTTACTTGCTTTGCAAAAATTGTTACTTATTCCTTAGCATAGTACAGCCATTCTCCTGTCTGTTGTTTCAGCCACCTAGATTAGCCTGTACGCATTAATTTCTATACCTAATTGATTGACGAGATCGCTTTTGCCTATTGTCTGCTTGAATGCTTATTTTTGTAATTTTGGTGTTCACTAATTATTTGTATTGTATCGTGTCATTTAAATCGATTACGATGGCGGCGACACCGACAGATTTTATTTTGAAACACATATTTACAACATTTACATATAAAAAAAAACCGGCCAAGAGCGTGTCGGACACGCCCAAGATAGGGTTCCGTAGCCATTACGAAAAATCTTAGCCGCTATAATTTTCCTTGTAAATTTAATATATTTACTACCATTTTGAATTTTTTTTAATTTTTCCACCCAACAGTTTAGATTTTAGAGGGGGGGGGGGGGGGGGGGGGGACGGTCGATTTTAATGAAAATTTTCACTTTAAAGTTGAATATTTCGCAAACAAATCACTGAATACAAAATTCATGTAAGCAACCCCGCAATGGTTTTAAAAAACCTATCCAACGATACCCCACACTATAAGGTTAGTCGAGAAAAAAAAATCACCCCCACTTTACGTCTATGGGAGGTACCCTAAAAAAAATTTTTATAGTTTTTTTTATTTAACCACTTTGTCGGCGTGACTAATATATATATTCATGTCCAATTACAGTTTTCTAGTACTAGCAGTCTCTGAGCTTAGCCGCGGACAGACAGACAGACAGACGGACAGACATGGCGAAACTATAAGAGTTCCTAGTTGACTACGGAACCCTAAAAACCGGCCAAGTGCGAGTCGGACTCGCGCACGAAAGGTTCCGTACCATTATCTGTAAAAACGGCAAAAAAATCAAGTTTTTTGTATGGGAGCCCCCCTTAAATATTTGTTTTATTTTAATCTAATTATTTATTTTCAAAGTGATTATCTATCTAATACCTTTAAACGAGCAATTCTTGTATATATGTATATATATAATCAGGATCTCGGAAACGGCTCCAACGATTTCGATGAAATTTGGTATGTGGGGGTTTTCGGGGATGAAAAACAGATCTAGCTATGTTTCATTTTCAGAAAATCGCTTTTACTCGTGTTTTCCGGCTATTTTTGTTTGCATTAGAATATAAAGCTAAATTTCGCCCACTTCGAGCAGATCATAATGGCACATTAGAAATCGGGTGGTCGCGGATCCAGCCGACCTCGGTTCGAATCCACGTTTTTTTTCAAGATTTTTAGTTTTTTTTTAAGTTTATTTTTCATGAGAAAACGTTAAGTTTCTTCTTTTGTGAGAAAAAGTTACTTTTTGTGAGAAAAAGTTACTTTTTTGTTAGAAAAAGTATTATAGGGAACGTGCAGTAACTATAGGCGGCAGCACTAATGCGACAGAAGAGACACTATGCGGACAGTAAAACAAACTTATCAAGGTAAAACATTCAAATTGATGGCACCCTTATGGCACCAGTTGGCAGCACCGTCTATGTGCACGTTCCCTATTGGGAGCACAGAACAGGAAAAGCCGGTTGTCTGTAAAGTCGTTTTACGGACGATAGTTTAACGTGACTCGCCCAACCTCCGGTGTTTTTGTCAAATATCTTGAAAACGGTGCATCCTACGGCAAAATCAATGAAATTTTCATCCCCCCTTTATACCCTCGCGCTCCCTCCCCCCCTCTCACCCCCCCCCCCCCCCACCCCCACCCCTCCGGTGTATATAATCAGGATCTCGGAAACGGTTCCAACGATTTCGATGAAATTTGGTATTTGGGGGTTTTCGGGGATGAAAAATTGATCTAGCTTGGTCTTATCTCTGGGAAAACGCTTGGTACCGAGTTTCTGCCCGAGCAGAGCTCGGTCGCCCAGGTACTTTATTTTCAAAGTGAATATATAACTAAATATTCTGTGAATATTTCAAGCGTCTACCTGTTGCCGTTATCAATATCGAGCAAAATCAAGCAAAAAAAAATCACGTTTGATGTATGGGGGCCCCCCCTAAATATTTATTTTATTCTGTTTTTTTAGTATTTGTTCTTATAGCGGCAACTGAAATACATCATCTGTGAAAGTTTCAACTGTCTAGCTATCACGGTTCATGAGATACAGCCTGGTGACAGATGGACAGACGGACAGCGGAGCCTCAGTAATAGGGTCCCGTTTTTACCCTTTGGGTACGGAACCCTAAAAACTAAGTTTCCAACGTGATAAATAAATATCCCAAGTTTATTTTTGTTCCAAAGAGAGTATAATGTTTGTCATGTTTTTCAAAGGGACATCTTGCATTTCCGACGCCTGCCATAAGTGCTGTGTTCACACGTGTAGAATGTGAAATAAGTTTTTGTTAAAAATTTAATTTTCAATGCAATCTTTTTCGCTGACTGTACTTTTTGTTGACTGTACTTGCACTGTCATCAAACCTACAAAAGTATACCAAATTTCAAGTAAATCTGACCACTGGTTGGTCAAATTCAACTTCCAAGATTTGACCCGTACAGGTTGATTCGCAAAAGCTGACACAAATGGATTGAACGAAAGTAACGTCATTTTGACATTTTTGTAGGAAAATGACTGATGCATGTCATTTTCATATTTGTGTGAAGTGTATTCAAATAGATAACACGGGTTCGGTACCAAAGGCCTGAGGTGCATTTAGTCTTGACATTCAAAACGTCTTAGTAGTACACTGACCAAGTGTACAAAATGACTTTTTTGTATAATACCATGGTTACAAAATTCTCTTAGTTTCAGAAAGACTTACGAAGCAAAACGTCTGGGTCGTGAAAATATCCAATAAGCAGAATGACTCAAATGTGTAACGTCTTAATTGTATTAAGGACTATGTTATCAAACGATTTTGTTTGTTTAATGTCTTAGTTATAAAATAAGCAAGTGGATGAAACGTCATGATTGCAAAACGACTTCATTGCACGAAAAATGAGTAGGTATTAACATTCTGTGAAACCTATGCCTATACATATTTTTAAGGCCAATGGTGGATCAGATATAAGACTGCCCATATAGTCATATATCTACTTAAATATCAAGTGGGCTGTAATCGAATTTGAAGTAGTAAGGAGGAGGGGGTGATAATAAAATAAAGTATTGTCATTAGACAATCTAGACAAACTGCTACCTAGACATTTTTCATACTTTACGATATAATTACATAGTCTTTCATATTATCAAGACATTCTATAATATTGGCCGCAAAGATTATCTAGACGATTTACCTGAGAAAACATTATGACTTAAAGTCGTTTTACAGCCAAGTCATTCCATTTACTAAGGCTTATAGCAATGTGGGTGATTTACAGACCAAGACATTTTGCTACCCAGGCAATTTACAACCTTAGATGTTTTGAATGCCAAGACTAAATGCACCTCAGGCCTTTGGTACCGAACCCATAGATACTTCCATTCGCTCATTCGATCCATTTGTGCCGGCTCTTGTGAATCGACCTGTACATACATACTTACATTGCAAGTTAATAAAAAGCTTTTAAAAAGAAAAACGCTACATACCTGTCTAGTCTTCTCTGGGTCAACCTTAGGGGGTTCCGG
This sequence comes from Archips xylosteana, assembly GCA_947563465.1. Lineage (NCBI taxonomy): Eukaryota > Metazoa > Arthropoda > Insecta > Lepidoptera > Tortricidae > Archips > Archips xylosteana. The sequence continues at coordinate 13,936,612 of OX387357.1, read as the reverse complement.
TTTAGGCTCGGCAGTCTTTTCTATCTTCATCTCCACTCGGTCCACGCGTTCAACTTTGACCGGCGGCTCCTCAGCCGCCGCCTGTTGCTTTGCGCGCTGGTGTGACCGATACTCCTCGTACTTGTGAGGGTAGTCGGACAACATTATGTCCAGGACTTCGCTAGCATCGACAGCTGTGATACCTGGGATGGCAATATAAAGAATGGAATAATTCAGGCGTTACTATGAGGAGTTCCGTATCAATGAACTAGGGTTGTAACACCGGTTTCAAAAATGAGTGGCCGGCAGATGTCGCTGTATGGAATGGAAGAAAGAGGGGAGAAATCTTGAGCATTTTGCAGAACAAAATTGGTTTTTGTTAAAAAAAATACCGTAAGCTTTTTCGTCGACTATACATTTTGTTGACTGTACTTGCATTGTCATCTAACTCACATAAGTATACCGAATTTCAAGTGAATCTAACCACGGGAAGTGGGTCAAAATTCGACTCACAAGATTCGAGCCAAACATGCATATATTACGCGCGAGAACCAAAGTCACGGACTTAGCTCGAAGAATCGCTAGACTCAAGTGGCAGTGGCAGGTTCTCAAGTGGCGTCCGCGGACCAGAGGACGCAGTGTAGGTAGGCCTCCAACAAGATGGGAACGCGTTGGATGCGGATGGCGCAGGACCGATCTCTTTGGGGAGCCTTGGGGGAGGCCCATATTCAGCAGTGAACGTCTTTCGGCTGAGATGATGAGATGATACATACATTGCAAGTTAAATAAAAGCTTATTAACCTTATTAAATGGGTGGATTAACTATTTCTTGTTGTTATTGGGTCTTGATGGGACACCGTCAGCGAGGGGACAAAAGTAGTACAGTTTAATTAGAAGAAATGTTGTGTCACATTAACTAACATGCTTATTAGATGACCAATTGTAGAAGGGGTTTAAAACTACCACAAAAATGCATGTTTGGCAAATTTTAATCAGATAAACTTACGGTTTAAAGAGTTACTCAGGGGACCGTCACTGTAGCAACGAGTGACAAAGAAAAGTTGATCGACCCAAATACACTTAATTTTAAACCTGAAAATCAAATTATTTTTTAATAAAATGGTGGCAGTTAGTTACCAAGGTCGCATAGGGCTTCAGTGACAAGCCCCTTCCGCAGTATATAGCTGCGTTCCTCCCCGCCAACGCTTCGTCGCTTCAGTTCCGGATAGCGACGCTTAAAGCTCTTCACGCCGAGGAACATCGCCACTTGCTCTTGGATCATCATCACCTGATGACAAAAAGACTAATTAGTATACAGGGTTATTTGTAATTCACTAGCATCCTTTTAACCCTAAACTCCTACCACTTAAACAAATGTTTTTTGTTTTACGGCTTTTGTCATAACTTAATATTTTTGGTGTAATAACGTTTTGAAAATTTGAGATTTCCTCTTATTTTTACGATATTCTGTGTATTTGTATGGGAAAAAAAGTGCTTCATTTTAAAAAGTCGTAAAACAAAAAACATTTCTTTGAGTGATAGGAATTCAGGGTTAAGAGGATGTCAGTGAATTAAAAATAACCCTGTAGTATTAGTCTTCTACTATCTGTGTATTACTGAGACATGAAGGTACTGAAGTTGTCACCAAATCAGAAAACAATACATAAAGAGGACTAAAACCTCTATCCCAACCTATATACGTCCCACTGCAGGGCTCAGGCCATCTCCCCGAATGAGAAGGCATGGGCCGTAGTTCTCACTCGGGCCCAGTGCGAATTGGGAACTTCACACACACCATTGAATTTCTTTGCAGGTTTATGCAGGTTTCCTCACCGTAAAGCTCATGGTAAATTACAAATGTAATTTCGCACATACATTCCGAAAAAGTCAGAGGTGCGAGCCGGGATTTGAACCCACGACCCTCTGCTTGAGAGGCCATAGGTCAAACCACTAGGCCACCACGGCTTTTTACTACAACCTTATTTCAGGTTAATCAGACAATATTTAAAATATACCAACACTAGCTGTTGCCCGCGACTCCGTCTGCGAAGAATTTGTTTATCGCTATCCCTCAGGCTCTATTCAATTTTCTGGGGTAAAAAGTATCCTATATGTTAATACAGGTTATAAACTATGTATGTGCTAAACTTCATCAGAATTCGTCGAAACATTTTAGCGTAAAAGAGTAACAAACATCACCATGACCATGTTATAATGGCCGTGGTTATGAAATAACTGGTGTTGATAACGTCTTTGTGATTTATAGAAAAAAAACTACATTCATAATTGTTTATAAATTGTCAATAGTGAATTAATCTCATAATTAGCAGTCATAATTCATTCATGATTGAGTTGGTGCTATTTGTCGCCTGTCTGTTGCTCCTCCAAAATCATTTATTTAATAACTTTAATTTCAATACCATACATACATACATACATAAAAAAATACATAATACATAAATACATACGCTCGAAAAACATAAACCTCCATCCACAGTCGGGTAAAAACAAAACTGTCTTGCGTGTATGTCGACATTGGCAGAATAGCCAACTATAAAAACCGGTTGTCTGTAAAGTCGGTTTACGGACGATAGTTTAACGTGACAACGTCATAACAAAACATTCAAAAAACAAAAAAAAGAAACCAGGCGGTCCCCATCCAAGTACTGACCGCGGCCGACGTTGCTTAATCGGTGATCGCACCCCCCCCCCCCCCCATTAAAAATTATCCGAGCGCTAGTACTTAAGATTGTACATCCTGGCGCGCGCTGCTCTCTTGTACATCCTGGCGTTCACTGCTCTCTCTTGTACGGGACATGTACGGACATGTACAGGTCGATTCACAAGAGTTGGCACAAATGGATTGAACGAAAGCAATGTCGCTTTGACATTTTTGTAGAAAAATGACTGATGCATGACATTTTCATATTAACACATAGATACTTTCATTCACTCATTCGATCCATTCGTGCCAACTCTTGTGAATCGACATGTACGGGACATTGCGTCATTGCGTCATCCTTTTTCGTGCCTGCAGCCGGCGTTCATCGATTTATTAGACGTTGTCAAAAACTTGGTGCAACTCTAATATACAAAGTCCTGATTGACTGACTCATCAACATCTAGCTCAATCCCTCAAGGGACCTAAAAGGCTCAAATTCCACATAGGAATTCCCATTATAATGTCGATAAGGAACAAGTACGGGTTTTACAAAATTGGCACGGGATAGGGAATTTTTGAACGGGGGCGAAACCACGAGCGCAAGCTAGGTTAATTCTATGGTAAATAAATGAAACAAACCTGATGCTCAGCACTCGGGTTTTCAGGCGGTGGCCACATGTACTCTTTGACATCAGCAGCCGTCCATACTTTATTACTGTAATAAAAACAGATGTCAATAAAATAATCCAAATTAATTATGAGACATGACGTAAAAAGTAATATTAAAACGTGATTATTGTTTATTACCTGTCAAACAAATCGGCGAACTTTGATTTTTTCATTTTAGTGCTTTCGTTTGTTAAACTCTTTACCGAGCTTTGAGAGTCTTCATCAAGTAAATGTGAGGGTCTGAAAGTAATGAAATGATATATCATTATCAATCTAATCAATCCCATGTTGCAATAAAAGAGCCATGAACTTGGAAAATAAATATATCTGTGAATAGCAGTTCCTGCTGGGGGACATCTATAAACTACGTCGCCAAGAAAGGGGAGATGGGAATCCAGTAAGTTAAAGTTGTGACAGTACTGGGGAGGTGTCTAAAAATTCCTAAAATGGTGCGACGTAACTTATACACGGCCTCCCTAGTTGATTTGATAATTATACTCCAGATTTACACTTACTTTGCAGGAGTCGCATTGTCGTCCATCATACAAGTCTCCTCCTCAAACAAATGCACCGTTGTGGTGGCAGGACCACACACACGTCCGTAAATACCCATTGTCTCCTAAACAAAAAAAATCTCTATTAATTGTATGGTTTTGCCTAAAATATTTAAGTCTAATTAGAAATGAGTTTTAAAAAAAAACTTTTTTGCAGACTGATCTTTTTGTTTACTATGCTTGCATTGTCATTCAAACTACATATCTTTATCAACATTCAATTCAATCTGATCTCTAAAAGTGGATGCCATTAGACTTGCAAGATTTGACCTAAACAAATAGACATTGGAAGTTGAACAAGCTTGTAAAAATGTGCTAACACTGTTTAACTATGCTATATTATAAATATTATAATGTCTCACCTTCATGTACATGGCACCACGGCCGCCGCCCCGACCACGGCCGCGGCCGCGCGGGGTCTTGCCGCTTCCGCGACCGCGACCCCCGCGGCTTCCCCGGCCCCCTCGCCCACGTCCCCGCGCCTCACTTCCCGGCGTCTCCGGTGACTTCATGAACGAATCCTCCAACTTTGTACACTCCAGCACGACTTTCAACTCTTGAGTTTCTGGAAATATTTTCATATCCGTACTTGAACAGGAATCTCTTTTTCGACTGCTCAAGGGGGTCGTGCAGATGGATGGCATTTTATCCAATGCTTCGGTCATACGCGGCAGTTTCACTCTAGAACTCGTCGGATCTATCTCTTCGGGGCTCTTCTCTTCTTTGATAAAGAACTTTGTTGCGGTTTCGACGACTGGTTCGACCTCTTTTGGGGGTGTTAACGTAGCGCGCTTGACGCCGCGCCCTCGACCCCTCCCTCGTGGCTTAACTAGTATCGTGGGACGGTCTCTGGAAAATAAATATTAGTGAAGATGATTAAATGCACACAAAATTGAATTAAGACTGAAGTAGGCACTCTCTGAATTCATACATACCTGGTCAAGCGTAAGGATCGTTGTGGTCGCTCCTCCAAAGCTGGGGTAGGCAGTGTGATGGGTTTTGCACCCTCTGATAAGGGTATCTTTCGCGGCCTACCACGCTTTTTAGGTTGAGGCGTCAACGGAACGCTTATGCTGTCGCTTGAGACTTCTGTTTTGAGGTTGTCTACTTCTAATGGATCCTGTGACAAATCATCGCCAACCATATTAAAGTCGTGGGATTCAGAGTTTTCATTAATGATCATTTCCTGAACTTGTGGATGTGTGTTCTCTATTATAGGCGTTATGACAACTACATCTGAACTACCAGTCGAAGTACTGGAGTCCAGTTCAGGGATGATTGATTGAGGTTTTTCAACACAGTTAATGTCATTCAACTGTATGCCTTGGATTTGTTTGGCTTGTAAATTTGACAAGATATTGTGAAGCTTAGAGTTACCATTCTTTGAACAGTTTTCATTGTTCAAGAGCGAATGATTTACAGTTTTTGCAGGTTGTTTACTTTCAGAAGCAACTTTTGTTGGTAGGGACGCATGTTGAATTTTTGCAACAGGTGTGACTGTGAGCCCCTTGTTGGATAAGAGCTGTCCAAGCTTCAACCGTTTTGTTTCTAATACTGAGAGCTCTGGTTCTTTACTAGCTGGAGGGCTGGTATCCACAGAAGGAGGTCGTTTGCCAGCATTTCGTTTAATGACTGGAGACTTATCTGTTTCCTGAACAATTCTAGAACTACGTAATCTTTTTCCCAAAGCTACAGAAGGCGATAAATTTGCCTCTTTTCTTCTACTGTTAAAAATAGGTTTTTTCTGCTTGTCATTAACAATTTCTTGAGTATTTTCAGGTGAGTAGCTACCATGACCATGTTCTGGCTTTTTTACTTCTTCTGTTATTATTTTTGCTGAAGACCCATGATCTGTTTTATTTATTTTTAAAATAATACGCGGAGAATCTTGACCGGAGCTCTGTGTTTGAATCTTTTCTGAAATATTAATTTCTAATGGCTTTGTTAAATTTTCATTTTCTGCTCTATAATTTTGAGCCTGAATATTATATGAAGCAGAAGGAGATGTCTGTTTTACTAAGTCCGGGCTAGACAAACCGCCTTTTATGATATCGTTACTCGGTTTAGACTTAGTTTTATCCATTTCATCACAATTTGGAACATTAGGTGAGCTTTTTGGAGAGGGTGTCGATTTCTCATGGTATGGTAATTTATTTTCATGTTCTTCTGGTTCTTTAACTCTGTTATCAACATCTTTTTTCTTATTTTCTAACAATTTCTTCAAAAGTGTACAATTTGACAAACTTGTCTGCTTTACATTTGGTGGTGTTGATACAGGTTCTGTGTTGGTACTTATATGTTCACTTCTGTTGATAGTGATGGATGAAGACTCAATATTATCTCTCTCCAAATTAAGCTGCTGTTCTAAATCATTGCTGTGGTGGCTGTTCATAGAACCTGATTCTTCTGATAACCAAATTTCTTTAACTAATTTATAGTTTCCAGAAGTCACTGACTTTATTTCTGTGTCTTTTCTGTTGAGAATTTCAACCTTTTCAACTACAGAGTCAGATTCAGGCACACAATTATCGGTAGGTTGTGTTAAAATAATTTCTTTTGTAACGTCAGAATGATAATTACTTAAATCATTTTCAACAATTTCAGGTTCTATAGGTTTTACTATAGGTTTGATATTGATTTTCGTTACAACAGGTACATTATCATTAAAATTGTTACAATCATGTTCCTCAATCTCATCAATATTATTGATTTTTATATTTTCGTTGCATGAAGTGTCAGCCACAGATTTCATATTTATTTTCATTACTAAAGGAGGATTTTTAGTTGAAGCACTATCAACATCTTCACTGATTTTAGCTTCTGCAGATTCTTCAGGTTTGATTACTGGTTTAATTATTAATTTTGGTACAACTGGTATTTCTTTCTTAGGGGAAGAAGGCAGTGATGTATCTTCTGGCTTTACTAAAGGTTTAATGTTAAGTTTTGTTACAATAGGTATGCTTTGCTCAGTTGATGTGTTTGCTTTAGCAGTGTCTTCTGATTCTATGGGTTTTAAAATAGGTTTTATGTTTAATTTTGTAACAACAGGTATATCCGTATTGTCATCACTCGAATTTCCAGTTTCAGATGACTGGTTCTCCGAATCTTTTATGTTTTCATCCTCTATTGGCTTAATAATAGGCTTAATATTAAGTTTAGTAACAACAGGTATACTATTTTCATCTCTGTCTGCATTCCATTCATCACAGTCTTTTTGTTCAGAAGATTTCTCTTCAGGGTTTATTATTGGTTTTATATTTAATTTTGTAACCTTAGGAATATCTTCTATACTAGGATCTAATTCACTATCTTTAGGTCGTAGTATTGGTTTGATATTTAACTTTGAAACTATTGGAACTTTGTCATCTTTCTCTTCTGAGGTTTCTCCATCCTCTGTAGGTTTCAAAATGGGTTTAATATTCAGCTTTGTTACCACCGGTATATGATCAGGACTGTCACAGATTACTGTTGACTTTTTTGGAGTCTTGGATGATGGTTCAAGGTCTGTCTTTATTACAGGCTTGATTGTGATTTTAGGCACATGCATGGTTTCCTTAACTTCTCCACTGGACTCTGCAAATTCAGTGTCACATTGACCAATTAAAGTTTCTTTGCTTGCATTTTCTGGTTTTAACGGCTTTATTGTCAATTTTGGGCTAAGTTGGCTTTCAGGCTTGGCAATAGTTTTTATTGTCAATTTTGGAATCTTGTCTGATTGTTTCTCCTCAGATTGACTAACTATTACTTTTAGTTTAGAAACTGAATCCGATTCATCTTGTTCATTACGCTGAAGCCCTGTAATTGTAAGTTTAGGAGCATTTTGTTCAGTATAAAACTTACCCTCAGATTCAGTACCAGGTCGACCAAGTTTAATAGTCATTTTTGGAATAACTTCAGCAGCTCCTGGATCTGAGGCAGATGCCTGATCCGATGCACTAGTGTCATCATTTTCAGAACATTCTGATTCTGATATTTCACTGCTACTGGATTTTCTGTGTATATCATTTATCTTTTCAGGTGGCCTAGGAATTGGTTTGATATTGATTTTTGTAATATTTGGAATTGGCTCACTATTAATTTTGTCAGATTTTACCTCCTCCACTGCAGGAGGTCTGATGGGCTTGATTGTAAGTTTGGGAATGGGAGATTTTATTTCCTCTGGTTGTTTGGTACCAAGTTTGATTGTTAACTTGGGAATTTGTTTTGGTGAACCTGCAGCATCAGGATCAGGAACTGAACAAGAACCAGCTTCACTAGATTCTTCCTTGTTTAGTTCATTGACATCATTAATAACAGGTTCTGCCGCATTGGATACATTTAAGCTAAGCTTAATTGGAGGAACTTTCTTTGTTACATCCTCTAGTTCAGAGGCATTTTGCTGCGGTTTTGTTTCTATCGAGGAATGGCTAGGTTGTATGTTTTCTTTGCTTACTATGGGTATTTTGTTAAAACATTCACTGACCTGCTCAATAATTGCTTCAGAAACTGTAACATTGGATGGAACAATGTGACTGGGCTCCACTTTTGAATCATCCACAGTTTCAGTTGTACTGATGCAATCGGAAGAGCAATATTCTGTTGCAACTTCAGGTAAACTTGCAGAGGAGGTTGACGGCCTCTCACTTTCAGGTGTTACCACCTGCTCATGGGGTTTTCCACTTTGACTTGTTGATGGTGTGATTTTTTGTCTAATTAACTTGATTTTTTTAGGAGGAGGATTTGTTGATGTCTCTGCTTTGCAGACACTAATTTCACTTACATTGCTACTTGCTTCATCATTCACATTACCATGTAGGGGGGGGACAACATCTGATGAGCTGGACACATCTTTTGCCACACTTTCACTGCTTGTTTGTCCAGTCACTTCAGTATCACTAGCTCGGGAATCAACAGTTGAAGAGACCGTAGTGTCAGGTCGGCGATCATAAGGTGTAGGCCGTATAAGTCGCCGGCGTAAAGGCGATCTTGTTGCCGGCTCTGGCACTATTGCTCTACCTTCACTAACACAAGCATCACCCGAGGTGGACTCGGCACTTTCAACAGTCACATTGTCTCTGTTATCACTAGAAGTCACTTGCTTCACTGTCCGATCATTTGATTCACATTCACTAATCTCACAAATACTTGGTACTGTCTCTTCAACACTGCTGGAAGGAATATTTGGGGGTGGGCAGTCACTAGCTACCTGGGGTTCCTCATTTTGAGTCAATGGGACATCAGGCATAGCTTCTGCGGGTCCCTCACAAGTTTCAGGCACAGAAGAACTAGCCTGAGGTTGTTCTGTATCACTACTATGTGCAATTTCAACAGGAACTGAAATTTCCGGTATACTCACTACTGGGGTGTCAGGTAGGGACACCTCCGGTGCACTTTCACATTTGGCACTAGTAGTAGGGGACGAATCTACGGCAGCCGGGGGTTCTTCTGAGCTGTATCTTGTGCTAGCATGATGTTCAGGTTGAGAAACTACTTCATCAGGGCCCAGTTGCGATCGGCCGCCGTCCTGTTTCGGCAGGGACGGTTCACTAGGGGCTGGTAGCACAGAGGGAGCAGGTGATGTAGGTGCGGGTGAAGCTAGCGGGGGCGCTGGAGGCGCTGGTACTGTAGGTTCATCTCGCACGGGCTCGACTGGCGTTGATGAGGGAGGCGACAATGCAGACACGGGTACATCATTTTCAGTCGACAGCGGTATCCGTTTCGGCGCTCCGGGTCCATCGACAATCTCGTCGATCATGTCAAGAATGGCCTCAGTGCTAGCGTTGTTGTCGTGCGTCGACGGCGACGGGACGCTGTCGCCGTCGAAGTTGTCCTCCGACATGGCGCCGGACTCGCACGGAGTGCGGGCCCCCGATGCTTCTCGAGACGCACTGGCGGTCGCGTCGACCTCCGCGCTGGGTCCGAGATCCTTTTCCCGCGCCGATGCACGGCGGGAAGCGTCCGTCGCGGCGCCCGCATCGTCTTCTGAACTCTCCATTATCTACTGTTTTGCGACGCTGTCATGTCTGAAATACAAAACGCTCGCTGGGTGATATTTACGTTACGAACGGGTAACCTGACGACGTGCGAGATTGACAAGCCACAGGCACCATTCTAATTCACCATAACGCTACTAAAATTTGTTCACGGGGTCCACAACGATGATTAATATACCTACACATATATATTATTTTCATATTCACGACGTTTCGTACTCGCTCGATTGACCGCGAGGTCTTGGAAACTATTTAACAGCGTAAACCGGCAAACAAAAAGCTTGTATACGCCATTTTTAAAACCAAAGACATGGCAGGTTTGGCTGTATTGGCCTATAAAAAATATCTTCAACCAGACAGTTCGGCCATTGTCGTGTTGGTAAACTGCCGAAGCCCATAGATCGCTCCACTAGTGCATTTAGCTTGTAAAAAGAGTAATAAATATGGCTTTCAACATGTGTTAAAACGAGTCAGACAATATTTCATCAAGCTCTTTTTCGGGCCGGCCAAGTTTAAGTTGGATACTAAAATATTATTTATAGTGGCAACAATTTAGTATAAAGCGGAGCGGAAGCGAAAGCAATAAATTTTATTTCGTCGCAATATGTTTTTGGCAAAGTCCGATGGGTTTACTATAATTGTTATTTTATTACTATTTATTACAAAAAAAATAATACATTAAAACTACAATTTTAAAATATAAACCCACTTTTTCACTAAAACTTCGAAAGCAATGCCACCATGAATCGATATGTTGGCGAGACTGATTTTATTTCAATTCCTTTCACGTTATTAAACGCTTCTTTTTTAAAGCCGTATACAGACCGCAGCGGGGGTGTGCGCACGACGGTGACGAAGCGTGCCAAGGCCGTTGCATAACACTGAATCATATACGCAGCGCCACACTGTAGCGGTCTGTCATCATATATATAATTTAGTGTTATACGACGCGCTAGGCATCCATCGGCACGCACCCGCTTCGGTTTGTGGTGACCTTAAAACGTAAAATTTACATTATCTGTCTGACTCCCAAGGACAAAAAAATACAGACAGATATAAAGTACATTAGTACATTACTTACATACATTACATAGTGTAGTGACTGAGTGAGTACATACCATACAATACACATGAGTACATTTTGATTGACCCTTGTCTGACCCGGCAAAAATAGGTTATATTTACAGTTTACAAAAAAAAGTTGGCTTTCATCATGACGACAATTAGACCATTTACATGCGAAGATATGTTGAAGTTCAACAATGTGTAAGTGAATCCTTGTACATATTTTACGTTTCGTTACAGTTTATTTATAAAGGCTACATTTTCCAGGAACTTGGACCCGTTGACTGAAACCTATGGTTTGTCTTTCTACACACAATATTTAGCTCACTGGCCCGAGTATTTTCAAGTTGCGGAATCGCCGAGCGGTGAGATAATGGGCTACAGTACGTATTTTGCATATCCAGCATTTTTGTATAGGTACCACTAGTTCATTTATTATCGTTTGCTACCAAATTGTTCAATGTTGTTGTTTTTGTTTGAAAGTTACGTTGAACCACCATAGGGTTGCACTAAATTAAGAGTACTACTTTAGTCAAGCGTTCTTAATACTTTTCAGTCATGGGGAAAGCAGAGGGGCTCGGTGAAAATTGGCATGGACATGTTACTGCCCTTACTGTCAGTCCTGATTACAGAAGACTGGGTTTAGCTGCTACTTTAATGAGCATTTTAGAAGATGTTTCGGAAAAGTAAGTTACATTATGGTACATTCTGACATGAAGTATTAGATTATTTAAAGAAATTCCTGCCATCTCATTTTACCATCTAACTTAACAGCTTATTAAATAATCGATGAAGATATTACTTTTGCAAGAGAAAATAGCATCCAGTCTAGCATTTTAATTGGTATGTTTGTCTTTGCATGAAGACAAAGTGGGTCATTTTATTGCTGACCAAAAAAATTTAAGCAATTTTTCTTAAAATTTTTGGACATTAAATCTGTGACAGCTTGCTGCTTTAGAGTAGAGAACCATTCATAATGTCACACACTTAGTACTAGATAGCAAGTGTTTAAAACTTTAAACTGAAATTTAAAACAAATAAAATTTAGCTTTGTTCAATTTTTAGAAGTTTAAAATTGAAATGGTACACCATAATGGTATAATTTTGAGTTGATACACATTTGCGCCTGGGTGTATGAAATTTATGCATAACTTAATGCTGTATTGTTTTACAGAAAAAAGGCTTATTTTGTGGATTTGTTTGTAAGAGTAAGCAACAAAGTAGCCATTAACATGTACAAGAACCTGGGATACATTGTGTATAGGACTGTTCTGGAGTATTATTCTGGTGACCCGGATGAAGATGCTTATGGTAATTTAATAAAACCCACAAAATATATTTATTGTAACAAGGAATTATTTTATGAGAAATTAACTTTTCTCTTTTATATTTCAGACATGCGAAAAGCCTGTTCCAGAGATGTGAACAAAACTTCAGTTATACCTTTAGCACATCCTGTTAGACCCGAGGAAGTAGACTGAATCATTTAACCAATCAATAAAATATTTATAATCAATTCAAATCCATTGATTTATTTTAAAACTTACAAAATATTATGTTATTTATGAATCACTGTCACTATTACTGCTGTCACTATTATCCTGACCAACATTTGCATCTGGTGGAGTTCTTGGTTCTTCTGTATTCTGTTCTTTTGGTGGTTGTTCTGGAGTATGAGATGTAGCTTCAGGCTCTGGTTCAGGTTCAGGCACTTCCTTCTGTTTCCGCCATTGCTTAGCAGCAGCAAGAAGCTTGAGATTAGGTCGGACCATTTCATCTTCAGGGAAAATGTAATCAAACACTTCTTCCCAACCTTCTTCAACTCCATCATCGCTGACAATTTTCTGCCTCTTCTTAACTCTTCTAGGCATTTTAGCCAGGACCTTCTCAAGTTTAGTGTTTTCCCCAATTTCGGTTTCAAATTCTTTCCAAGCTTCTAGAAGAAGAACTCTGGCTTCTTTCTCCCCAAGGCTTCTGAGACTATCATTGGCGCGTTCATAGACACGTCTAGCCAATTCAACATTGATATTATCAGCATTTTCAGCATTGAGCTCAAATTTCGCATATGAAAGCCACACTTTAACATGCACAGTTCTTTCTAGCAGTCTCTCATAAAGCTGTCTAGCTTTTTCAGTCTCCCCTTGGGCCACTTCAAAGTCAATGTAACTCTTCCATAGGAGTTCAGGCATATCCAACCTCTGTTGCCCAACAGCTATTTCATAAATAGCTCTGGCTCTATCAATGTCTCCTAACAATGTTTCCAGCTCTCCAAACTTAATCCATGTTATACAGTTTTCTGGTCCATATTCCAGGAATTTTTGATACAGTATTCTACATCTGTCAAATTCTCTTAGTTGAATCTCTAAATCAATATAACCTCTGTACAATTTATCTCGCGGACACATCCCTAAAGCCATACCTAATGTCTTTCTAGCCTGTTTCAAGTCTTTACATCTCACTTCAAATTGGGCATACATAAGCCAAATCTTGGAGAAAGTGAATATTTTATGCGGTATCAACTCCAAGCAAGTTCTGTAGACTTGTCTGGTGCGCTCAATGTCTTCAGCTTCTAGTTCTTCATACAGGGCATAATTAATCCACAGGTAAATATAGCGTCTCCAGAATTGTTTGTCCTTTGAAGGAGGTACATTAGCTATTGCTCTCTCGTAGGTATCCCTTATATCGTCTAAATTCCCTTCATTTTCAACCAGTCTAATGTAATCAAACCAAGCATCATAATTAGTGGGATTTTCAATTACTTCTTGCTCATACATATATTTTCTCTTATTCACAATAACATCCTCAATACCAGACCTATCACCATACTTTTTCTCATGTATTGTGTATGCTTTGTACAATTCTTTGTTTCTGTCTTTAGGAATATGATCCAAAGCATATTTGTAAATGACTCTAGCTCTGTCATGTTCCTTTTGGTTTTCTTCAAATTTTGCAAATGCTATGAACATTCTTTCATCCAAATCTTCATCTCCAAAGAATTCAACTGCCCTTTCGAATACTTTTCGTGAGCCGTTGATAAAGCCATGGTTTTCTTCAAATTTTGCATACTTTATCCAGTTTTTGACATCAGGATGAACCATTACAAATCTTTCATATATCTGTCTGGCTCTTTCCAGTTCTTTGTATCTTAATTCGAAATTGATGTAAGTTTGCCATGCTTGCTCATCTGGCTGCCACTCCATCCACCTCTCAAATACCTAGAACAAGAAAATTAGTTACATTTTTCTAAAATGTTTTAGTAAAATAATTCCTCAAATGTTTGTTACATTACATGGCACAGTCAAGGTCATCAATATATGTGTGTTACCACTAACCAAAAGGTTGATGTTTACATTTGACATAATGGCTGTATCTATAGATATTTACAACCTCAACTGTCAGTGGCAGAGGGTACTAACAACCCGATTTGATTCCCCCAGGTTGACTAAACTTTCAAAGATAACAAATGCTTCTCTTCCAAGAAGAGGATAAATGGGGTTTTTAGGTTTTTGCTCCAGCTTTACTTGTAAAAATTTTCACAACTCTCCACTGTCAACTGTACAACTTGCCTGTCTAGCTCCAGCTACATTCTCCAACATCTCTTCCATGTAGGTGTACTTATACCAAAACTGTGACACCCTCGGTAAGATTGTGACAGCTCTATCCCACAAGTTACGGGCATGATTCACTTGTCTGTTTCGCATCTCCATTTCAGTGTATTTCAACCTGTAAAACAAAAAATACAACAGCCACTGATTATTTTGTAGTTTTTTTATCTAATTAATGCTGTGCTAATAGTTGACAGTAAATGCTCCATCTTAGGCCCATCATCACTTTGATATCATTAAATATGGAGGCAGGTTTAACATCCTTTTATAATAAAATCGTTAGATCTTCAATACTAAAGATAACAAAAAAACACTTACCATAAGGTAACATTTCTATGGTCAACATCCAGGGCCCGCTCATAAATAGACCGGGCTCTTTGCACTTGTTTCTGTGATTCCTCCCATTGAGCATACTTGAGCCAATTTCCAATAACCTATAAAATAAATAAATTAACTATTAGTATTATACTTGTCATACTATGTTAATAATTATCTTAGTTTATAATCAAGCTTACAAGTCGGTTTTTTCTGATATTATCCTCAAACGCCTTCCGTTTACGATGCTGGTAGTCCCTCAATTCCTCTGGGTCCGAGATTTTTTGTTTTGGCGGAGGCGGCAAAATTTCCAAGTCTCTTTCTTTTGCTTCACGAAGAAGTTGCTCAGCAGTAATTTGTATCTCTGCTGGAGCTTTGTTCTTGACCTGCAATGTAAAATATTTGTTAGTACATGATAATAAAGCTTTCAAAAGGTTAATGAAACTTTACGATCATTACCTTTGCCACTTTGGGCATTTTTGTTGCTTTTCCCTCCATAGTATATTATTAAAATAACAATATTAAATTATGGCGTCCTGTCTTTTTCACTAAACTAGTATAAAACGTGCAATTAAATATAAATAAAGCCACTAACACCAACTGATTACAAGGTGAAGACGCGTTACGTACGTACGTATTTAGTTAGTATGTCAATTTTGACAGTTAGAACCATCGACAGCAGACATTTAGGGTGCGTTCGAAGAGCCGTTACGCTATAAACCATAACGCTACCGAAACTGTTCGATGAGTTTTGAGATGTTTCAAGCTTTTCATGAAGCCATAATCCGGTGTTTGATGATAGATAATGTTTTCCACTAGCTAAACATTACCTAATTTTAAGCAATTTTTGATATTTTAAGTATATTTTCTCAGCTCAGCCAACACAAAAGCTAGGTGTTGGTATATAATCTTTTTTTGTTTATTCATAAATTTTAAGATTTTATACTGTTTTGGTTTTGTCATCCGAAGCTATAATCTCAGTCAGTAACAGTGGCAATCGATCACGATAGTGATAGAGTTTAATCACAGTTTGCAAACACTAACTCTATCGTCACATCATACTACTGTCTAGCTCCCTGAACAAATTTAAGCGCTAATGCGCAGCTAGTGACTTTTCGAAAACACCCATAGACAGAAAAGTTAAAAAGTTTGTGTAAGTGGTGCACATTCTATTTCTTCTTCTTTTTCTTTGTAACCTAATCGTTTTAGGCTAGATTTGGTAACATACTAAAAACCAAAGTATAGTTTCCTTAGATAATTTAAGAACAGTTTCCAAAACAAAATTACGTGATTCATGCTGTAGATATGAAAAGCATTTTTTAAGGAAACGTAACGTATTATATCAGTGCCTTCGATCAACAGTTGTATTGTTGATCGAAGATCAGTGCGATATGGTCCCGGACCTTAGCCTGTCCGAACGGACGAAACAAGGGGAAAAAAAGTATTATGTCAAACTGAAACTGATGACGAGGCGATATGGTCCGGCCTTAGTCTGTCCAAACGGACCCATATCCTTAGTCTAAGAAACGGACGAACCAGAAAAAAAAAAAGTATTATGTCAGTTGTCAAAACGAAACGTCAAAAGCATGTGTAGTATGGACAGTATGGTAGTATTATTTTATTTATTGTGTAAAGTTGATCATAAAATTGTAAAAGTTACATCTTAGCATAATAATTAATTATTAAAAGATATTAATTTTATCCCTTAATTTAATAAACACTGCATGACATAGTTTTACCATGTACAAGATGATTTCTCCTTACGTTCGCAGAGCAATTCTCATTCACAAATCATGTAAGAATTACTATATTTTTGAAATAATTATCTGCCAGCCATTATTCATAAATACGATCACTGTTTACAGTTATGTCGGTCAGCCGATGCTACATTAACAAGGCAAGTATCAAAAAAGATCAGGACTCGGATTTGGATCACTTTGAACATTTGCAGCAGGTTATTGAAAACCACAACCAAAACTGGCCCGAAGTGAAGAATACCTTAATAAACTTACAAGGAAGAATAAATCACAAAAACATTGATGCTATAATGCTGAAATTAATGGTTACTCATAAAAAACTGGATATAGCTCTATCATTTGCAAGCTATTTAGACAAAACTGAAACATTATCTCTTGGTGCTACTAATGGTTTGTTAAGACTTTATTACGAAATCGGAAAAACAAAGAAATTATCTGACAAACAGAGAGATTTTATATTGGAAAGTTATGACAAACTGTATCATAAGTATAAAATCCTAGATATTACAACAAGTGAGCATCTACTACATGCCCTGTGTGTTATAGATGAGTGTGATAAAGCTTCCAAGGTGCTAGAGGACATTCACCACAGTGGTGTTCCTAGTCATTCCGCATACAGTAGTTTGATAGCAACTTTTTTCAGACTCAACAAAAGAAATGAGGCTAATAAACTCATCCAAAGCAGTCTTAACAAAAAGCGACCTCTCCAATATGTTGCTTATGCTGAATGGATCAACTATATATTAAGAAAGTACAAGACCAACAATACTATTGTTAAGTATTTGGATGAAATTTGTTTGCATATATCCAGGAACAGTGTAACCATAGATACTGCAACTGCTAAAAAACTGCTAGGAATTTATACTGCACAAGGATGGAGTGCTCAGTTTTCAAAGATACATAAACAAAGGTTAGTATTTAGTTAAGTGATATTATTGACTGAGTGATTTTTATTGTTGTGTGCTGTTATCCATTATTAAATAATTTTTATTTTACGCATAACATTTTCCTGGTACTTATCCTCCTAAGTCCCATCCCGGCCTTTTCTAACCAATGTAGAACTTAAGACCTAGATAAGAGTCATATTATGTTTTGTAATTTTGAAACATATTTATTTATTATTATTTTGGGTTTGATTCCCGTGTCGGGGCAGATATTTGTATGAAAAATACAAATGTTTTTTCTCGGGTTTTGGGTGTTTAATATGTATATAAGTATGTATTTATCTATATAAGTATATTTATCCATTGCCTAGTACCCATAACACAAGCTTTGCCTAGCTTACTTTGGGACTAGGTCAATTGGTGTGAATTGTCTCGTAATATTTATTTATTTATTTTATTTTATTTAAGCGTCTTTTAAGTTCTTTATGAATAAATTGTGCTTTATAGTGCATTCGGCCATTATTCTTATTGATGATTTGTTCTTTATAAAGTATGTTTGGACTCACAAGTTTATAAAAAAAAAAGTTAAGTTTAGTTAAAAAATTGAATAAATTATATTTTGGGATACTAAGAAGTTAGTAAATAATTACAATTAATTAGTGGTGTCATCTCAAACTATGTATGTAAAAAAAAAGGTCCAGACATCCTGACATCAGAATGTCTAACCACTTTCTTTGCTCATTTTTTCACTGTCTATCGAGGTACTAATTATTTGAAGTTAGGTATCAAATAGTAGCATATTGTGGTATTTTCTAAACATCAAATCTATCCATCGGTCTAGTGGTTCTGAAACTTACCGTATTTTCCTAAATTTTGATTACCTGATTAAAAATATAACTTTTTTAATTTCAGTGGCCAGTGCAACTCCTGCAAAGAAACATTGCAATGCTTAAAACTATCAGTGGAAGAATTTCACGATCTCCAGAATAATATTAAGGACAAATTGATAGTGGGATCAGATCTATTTTTAAAAACATCACCAGATGAACTGCAAAGATTCCAAAGATTTGTACAAAAGACTGCTCCATATGACATTGTTTTAGATAGTTTGAACATAGCATTGGCAGTTGGATCACCTAATAGCGTCCTGAGAATTAACTTTTTAAAAGCAGTTGTAGACCATTTTAAAAGGGAAAATAAAAGGATATTGCTTTTAGGCAGAAATCATATGCTGAAGTGGCCAAGACAGCCCTTGGATTATTTAAGAAAAAATACATTTAGCTTTTTCACAGACAATTTGTAAGTAAATTTGCTTTAGATCGTTTCACCTTTTTAAAATATTTTCCTGTTTCCTGCCTGTGCATAAATGGGTGACCAAACTTGGCTGGGCATCTTAAGGCTACGTTCACACGGCGGCCATACAATTCGATATTTTCTCGTATGCGGTATCACCGCGCGTTTTTTCGAGTCTACTAGCGGTTTCGGAAACACCATGATTTCTGAGAAGAATGTGCTGCAAAAAAACTTGGTACAACTTTCTAAAAAAAAACAGATTAAGTACAGTCAGTATCTCTTAGCCCGCAATTACCTACACTACTTAGTAAGAAAAATTGTGTAAGTTGCAGTACATTTACGCGCTCATACGACTACTCCAAACTCGTTCGATTCACGGCCTCGCAATGTAATGTAACTTACATAATTTTCCTTACTACTGTAAATGCGGGCTAACAATACACAATCACAAATGCATTATACAAAGAAAATTCACTGAATAGTCACAATTTGCAAGACATTAATTTACGAACAAGTGTAAATAGCACAGCAAAACCAGAAAACTACTCCTCTGGCATAATTTCATTGACCGAGAGACGTATAGGGTCTTTTTTTGCCAGAAGATCAACAAAATGATCCCTAAACTGAAAATTTTCATTCATCAGATCTCAAGATGATCCGTACTTCATCACAGCAGCGATCCTCAGTGGCCCCAATACAGATATAGTTTCGAAGGATCTACTCCGTGGCCACACGTTCCTACTACAGGATGAGGACTTGAGACACATGTTCAAGCGGTGGCAGTGGCAACACCAGTGGATGGTGTTTGCTAGCAAAGGAAGACCTCGGATATTGGTAATTAATTCAATCCTTAGCTGGATAACTGACTGAATGAGCCGCCTTACGGTTCGGCCACTACTTCGCGCGGTCGCCGCGCGTCGAGCGTTTAACCCTTTATCAGGCCGCGAAAAACCAGCGTGTTTTAATAAGTTCTTTATATAGATTTGCAACCATATATGTCTTGTTCAATAGTACATTGTGCATCAAGGGCCGTAAGAAGGGGATTACTAACGAGAGTTATTAGAAGCCCGACGTCGTCTTTACGGCAGGTACGGCATCTCGAACATTGGCGCGCCGGAACGTGCCAAAACACAGGTTGGCCGGCGGTCGGACAATGTTTGCGCGGAAGGCGATATGCAGCTTCATGATAATGATAATACAAAATCCTTATAAATCTACTAGTTGTTGCCCTCGACTACGTCTGCGAAGAATTGGCACATAAAAATAGCCTATAACCTATTCTAGCAAAACATTAATTGGTCAAAAATATTTTAATCCAGTACATCGTTGATATAGTCTTGCTTGATGTTGTTTTAAAGCATTAAAATTTTCAAATTATCTTTCCAGCCACCTCTGAAGTTCACACCGTTTGCTCAAAAACTGAACGACGGCTGGCATCTACCCTACGAGAAAGAAGAAGCTCGGAGTACTGGACTAGTCAACACCGGCGTACCTGACTTGACCAACTGGCTGTGTTTAAGACCTAAGCTAAAATAAATGAAGGGTTAATAAAAAAAAAAACTTTATTTGTTGTACACACAGAAACATAATTAGTATTTCCAGGTTAGTTAATACTGGACAGTATGACGTAGGTATTATTTAGTGTGACTTATTTTACGATGTTCATACTTTGCTGAAATTAAATTACTAACTCAAAGTATGCATCACCTAAATTCATTAACACTAATTAAAAAAATAGTAATACTGACTTATTTTACGATGTTCATACTTTGCTGAAATTAAATTACTAACTCAAAGTATGCATCACCTAAATTCATTAACAATAATTAAAAAAATAGTACTATGCGTTATACTATCTAATATTAGCTAAGCTTGGAACACAAATTTTATCACGTAAAAAAATTGCCCATCCTGCCATAAACCTGCACATCCCAATAAAACAAGTGGCAGGTAGTAGTCTGAGTGTAGTAGTATACTTAGCTTGTCTAGTTTAAAATGACGCGCCCCACCACCGCACTCACGCACATGATTCGAAACTCAATTCAAGCTACAATAGACTCTATTGTAGCTCAAATTGAGCTCCAAATCCCGTGCGCAAACGCGGTGGTGGGCACGTCATTTCAAACTAGACAAGCTCTACCTAAAAAGTGAGGGTAAGTAGTTAGATACTTAGTTAAGTTTTTTTTAATATGGCTCTGTCCATCAGAGGACAATTTTGTTAGTGTCTAGTGTAGGTATGTATTTTGCCATTATTCGGTAAAAAAAATCTAGAAAACGGAAAACGAAATATGAGAGGTAATTGTGGATGATCAATCGAAAAGTTAGTATAACCACCTTCGTAGTTTTGAATTTTTTCTTAAATTTTGATGGGTACTGTCATCCATCAATAATGAATTCATAGCCATCAGGAATCATGAAAATTTAACAAATTCGTAGTGTTCATTTTCATCATTATCCAAATTTTAAAATTCATGTGTTAGATAATTTGCTACATTTCTGGTACTTATTCAAATTTTTCAAATAAATAAAGACAGTTTTGCGTATTTATCAAAATGCCCAAGTTTTCTAAGAAAAAATCAGCTCCAGAAAGCAAGCCACAGAGCAAGTCCGATCTCAGTACTAAGTCGGACCAAAGCGTGAGATTCCGAGGTAACTTATTCTTACTTATAGTGTTATTATGATGGTAGGTAGTTAGGTATCTACGAGAAACATCGCGCGAGTTGCAGGAGGTACAGTCGAGGTCAAAGATATCTTTACACTTTAGTGCCTTGTCACTGTATGCATTCTGGCAATTTCATATAAAAGTTCAAACACGAAGTGACCACGACAAGGTCGTAAAGTGTAAAGATATCTTTGACCTCGACTGTACATTGCCGTCGAAACTCTAACCACCTGAAGCTTACCCTAAAGCTACTTACTCCTAAAGATAAGTTTCACGAGGTACCTACTCTGTTTAACACTAGCATCTTTTTATGACGACAGGGGGAGTGATCAAATTTCTACACAACCCCACTTGAGAAGCACCTAAGGATTTCAAATATTATAAGTACTTTTTGAAGTGAAACTTCTAATGCGACGTCCAACAAGTATATGTACTGCCGAAGCAAGTAATCTCGCATTGTATATACAGGGTGTTTGGTAGCTAGATACAAAGCTTTAAGGGGATGATAGCCGAGGTATTTTTGAACATTTTTAGCCATATATGTCTTAGCCGAAATTTGATATTTTTTTTTAAATTGAGTACTTAAAAATTTTAGGAAAATACCCAGAATTTGATATTCACGAGTCAATATTGCCCCAATGAGCGTTAATTTGGAAACAAAATCTTTTATTTCGGATAGTTTAATGTGTATTGGACCAAATGAAATATTTTTTAAGTGTCTTTCTTGCCAGAAAAACAAAATGGAGGCATTCGAAATTACTCAAAATGTCTTAGGTTGGAACAGAGTAATTTTTCTGTGCTATAAAAAAAATTAAAAAAAAATCCTTGAAATGTTCAAACATTTTTAAAAACATGCCTGTTTATTGTTCTTTCTTTTAAGGTATCACTCATTCACATTGCTTGCTAAATCTGAGATAAAAAGTAAAAACCAAACTCAGGGAGCACTCGCTAAGAGAATGTACTAGTCTTGGAATTTCACGTTAAAGGTACTTAACTAGTAAATTACTTGAAAAAAAGATAAAAATTAAATCATTAATCTTCGGTTTGTTGTAATTTGAATACTAAATTAATTAATTTTACAATTTTTTTTTACATTAATAAATCAAATGTATAAAATTTTCCACAATAAATACCATCACAATACACCAAAGTCCATTTTAGTCTGATAAAAAAGTTCTAAATTCAAAATCAAAGTTTTGAATTTAGAACACCTGTACTTTTAAAAAGATACATTTTTAAATGTGGAACGTTTGAAATTTGTTGAACTTCCAATTTCAAATTTAGTGTCTTATGAAAATTCAGCGATCGGTTGTTGCGGGTTTTCAAGAATTACATTTTGTAATTTAAATATCATAAACATCGTACATTCGCCGTGCCAATGCTCCATTACCGTTAGCCCTGCCATACGTGAAGACGATGTTAGCATAATCTTCGTTGCTATAATCAGCCATGTTTATGATATTTAAATTACAAAATGTAATTCTTGAAAACCCGCAACAACCGATCGCTGAATTTTCATAAGACACTAAATTTGAAATTGGAAGTTCAAAAAATTTCAAACGTTCCACATTTAAAAATGTATCTTTTTAAAAGTACAGGTGTTCTAAATTCAAAACTTTGATTTTGAATTAAGAACTTTTTTATCAGACTAAAATGGACTTTGGTGTATTGTGATGGTATTTATTGTGGAAATTTTTATACATTTGATTTATTAATGTAAAAAAAAATTGTAAAATTAATTAATTTAGTATTCAAATTACAACAAACCGAAGATTAATGATTTAATTTTAATCTTTTTTTCAAGTAATTTACTAGTTAAGTACCTTTAACGTGAAATTCCAAGACTAGTACATTCTCTTAGCGAGTGCTCCCTGAGTTTGGTTTTTACTTTTTATCTCAGATTTAGCAAGCAATGTGAATGAGTGATACCTTAAAAGAAAGAACAATAAACAGGCATGTTTCTAAAAATGTTTGAACATTTCAAGGATTTTTTTTATTTTTTTTTTATAGCACAGAAAAATTACTCTGTTCCAACCTAAGACATTTTGAATAATTTCGAATGCCTCCATTTTGTTTTTCTGGCAAGAAAGACACTTAAAAATTATTTCATTTGGTCCAATACACATTAAACTATCCGAAATAAAAGATTTTGTTTCCAAATTAACGCTCATTGGGGCAATATTGACTCGTGACTATCAAATTCTGGGTATTTTCCTAAAATTTCTAAGTCTTCAATTTAAAAAAAAATATCAAATTTCGGCTAAGACATATATGGCTAAAAATGTTCAAAAATACCTCGGCTATCATCCCCTTAAAGCTTTGTATCTAGCTACCAAACACCCTGTATACTAACGGATGTTAAAAACTTCGACAGTGCGATGCAGAACACATACTGTCTGTGCAAATTTGTATGAGACTTGATAAAAGCGCCATCTAGTGAGCAGTTTAAACACATAGATGCATAAGTAAATTAGTTCTTTAAGTTATTGCAATAAGGTTCATATTGAAGTATAAGTGCCTTTTTCATTTCCACATTACGAAGTTTCACTTCTTCCGCGCGGAGGAGCTGCACGCACGATTTTTTTCTACCTTACCTTCTGGCTTCACCCGCCTCTGTTCCATTAGTTCTGACATTTGGATGGAAATTCTGGATTTCACTAAATTCCAATGAGATCTTGAACGTGGTTTTCTTCGTAGCAAGGACCCCCCCTTTTTTTACTACGAAATCCCCTATTTTTTTCTGAGCTTTCGGGCTTTCCAATGGCACTGCCTCCTAAAACCATTCAACTTCCAAATTGAAAACCTATGCTGTAGAGTGACTATTGCTCTCGCAGACCAAAATGCAAAGCCAAAGACGTCAAAGAAGCAGCAGCGCAACATGGAGCGTGTGGAGTTGTTGGCGCGGCCGACGGCTCGGCGCCTGCGATCGCTGTGGGACGAGAAGTGTGCCCTCTTGCCACCAGACCGTCGCGACAAGATCAAGAGTGCTCTCGAAGAAGACTACTTCTTGAGTCCCGAGTAAGACCTTTGTTGTTAGTCTTTTTAGGGTATAAAAGCTCGTTGAGGGACAAGGATTGCCTCGTCCTATCTCTGCACCGACGGGACAAGATTGGAAGTGCAATCGAAGACGGAAGAGTTTTCAGGTCTGAGTACCTAAAACTAAGTACTTAGTTGCTACACGGCCGGTCCAAGACCATGCACGACCGGCGCGGGGCAAGCGTTTTCTCTGTTCATTGCGTGAGCTCCAATCACTGTGCGGTGAGCGGGACCGTACAATGGACAAAAAAAGCCATTTAGTCGTGGCCGGCCTACCACATTTTTGTTTAGGGTAGTCTTGTTGTGGGAACAAAAGTGAACCATTCAAATGCCCGGCCACTGACAAGATGATCTAGCAATCGAAGTGGAGCCTTGAGTAAGACTTAGTTGTAAAGTTTTATGTCTTAGTTAATTTTCTGAAAGGGTCTAATCTAGTTACAGGACGAGAAGATACGGTAAAAAGTCATAATTCTTTATTCAATTTAGGCATCAATTGATGCTCCTATGAATGTCGAAGGATTTACCACCGGTAATTCAGGATTATGTTGACCTTTTTGAATGGGTTGCAAACTTAGTTGGACAATTTAACGCTTAAAACATACCTACTTACCCCTAACCATGCCCTTTAGGTACGGTAAACTAGGGTTACTTTAAGAAATTTTGGGGCTACTTTGATAGATTTAAAATGGTTATAAAAACGCAAATATTCATAGCTCGTTTGAGCAAATGACGTAAAAAGTTAGTTAATTTATCAATGTAGTTATTTCACTGCCACAGATGGTCTAAAAAAATAAGGACGGCGTAAAAACTGTTTTCCAAAGTAGACCCCGCATTTTAAAGTAACCCCGTTTTACGGTATTTTAAGAATGGTTTCGGGTGCTCCATGAAGAGTATTTGGATCTTTGTCACAGGCAAACGGAGCAATACTTCCAAGCGCTGAACGAATCTTCCAAGCGCTGGTCGGGCCCAGGCGGGATGGTAAACCGCAAGGAGCAGGCTGACAAGGCGCGCGAGTTGCGCCAACGGCAGAAGTGGCTCGTCAACTTCAGTGCCCAGGTGAACTAAAATAGTGGTAGAATTGTTTGGTGATTTATGGGAACAAGGAGTGTAACATCCATCAGTGACAGCGCAGGAGAGGAATGCTTCTAGGATTAGGAAGCCAGGGCGACCCAAAATACGTCAAGACGGTTTGGGGGTAGTTACAATAGAGAGATCTCTCTCCAGGCAGATGTTATGCCTGGGGACCGAAGTCCAATGGATGAAAGTTGGAAGTTGTATTTATGCAGCCGAGTTGAGAAACTTCGATAGCGTGATGTAGGATTGTAGTATAGTTCCTTATGTGATGACTAGATGGCTCTAGTAGTCGCTACATCAGCCCCCCTTTTAGACCGGAGGTCGATACGAATTGCAGTGGAGTGCAGTCTGTGCGTCATGTGGGCGCTTGCAAGGGCCAGTCGCTCAGAGCCTCGTCGGCGAGCATTGTTGTTCCTCTGCTACTTGTGGATGCATGCCTGTTGCGTGATTGCTCGGAGCCTTGTTGGCGAGCGTTGGTTGATTGATCGGCAAGTGGAAGTAGTGGGAGGAGGATTTGCGAACTGTAGACACCAGGCAGATAATAGATACATGCTAATGGTGCACAGTGCGGTGAGTATGGCTTGCTGTGAGACTGCGTCATCTTCTTTGTGTGTCTGAAGGTTGCGATTTTGTCCAATGTCGTGGGTCACCAATTTGGGGGTTAGTTACAATAGAGAGATCTCTCTCCAGGCAGATGTTATGCCTGGGGACCGAAGTCCAATGGATGAAAGTTGGAAGTTGTATTTATGCAGCCGAGTTGAGAAACTTCGATAGCGTGATGTAGGATTGTAGTATAGTTCCTTATGTGATGACTAGATGGCTCTAGTAGTCGCTACAACGGTTTGTCAAACGGTTTGACAGTTAAAAACCAAACCACCTAAATTGGCTTCAGCTGGCAGTATCATGAAGACACCGTAAAGAATCATGACGCACGAAAGTCTCTGCTACAAGCTCATCTGAGGACATCATCATCAACATCATCATGAAGCAGATCGGAGGCGCTTCTATCCCATCGAAAGTAGCTATGAACTTAAGTATTCAAATAACAATATCACACGTAGGTACGTCTGTGCAGTGCTGCAAAGTGCAGTGCTGCGTGGGGAGAACCACTTTAAAGCAAATGAAGTGCACAAATATATTTGCGGCACTCTATTCTATCCTTTTCTTATATGCCAACCTATGCCCGTAGTCACCGAACGAATAAAGGAGCTCGTCCGTCGAAACGTAAAAAAATAAAAAATTAAATTTATTTTATTTCACTATCATTCAACGTGGTCAAAAATATCTGAATACGACCGTATAGTGTCAATCACTTACGTACGTGTTCAGATATTTTTGAGCACCTTACGCACTTCGATATTTATGATAGCGACTGTACCTAAGCGTATACGTGTCTGACTTTTGGGGCCCATATGTGGTCGGGATCATTGGGCACGGGCGCTTTGTGCTCTTATGGAAAGACTACAGGCCCTATACTACAAAGCGCGAAATTCGAACTTCGTTTCATGCCGTTCCGCTCACGCTAATGGTATTTATTACGAGAGTGAGAGGGACCGCACGATCCGAACTTCGAACTTCGAATTTCGTAGTAACCCCCCTGATTGGGTTAGCATTTCGTGAACGGGTTTGCGTTTAGTTTCGTCGCCTTATTTAGGCCACACACATAGGGCCACTGATTGAAATTGTACGTTTTGTTATTAGGTGGCTTACCGTCTATGCGACTACATATCGAAAGGCCAGAAAGAGATGCTTGTCTCCAACAGGCTCCGAAGCATTGCAGACGTCGTCTTGGAGAGAGTGGCTGAGATATTAGGTTTGTGGATTAGATTTTATTTTAATACAAGCTTGTTTTGCTAATTGTGTACCTACTTTACCTTGACTGTTATAATAATAAAATAAAATAACATTGTCATCCAAACTATGCTTACCAAATTTTAAGTAAATAGTTGGTGAAGTTCGACTTGCAAGATGCATGAAGTCAAATGTTTATACAAATTAACAAATACTTATTGCAAATCAAATAAGTCTTTGTCAAAAAAACCCGACATTTTCCATTCATAGTCCAATATAGGTGTGGTTAAAACACGATCTGTGTTTGACGACCCAGAAAGAACGACAATGCACGGCCTGATAATTCAAGCCTTTATGGCATTAACTCGACGCTTTGATTTATCATGTCGTACATTATTGGTATCCATTCCGGGATGACAAAGATACAGCTGAATCGACTGATTTAACACAGCTAAGAACTATCGCAGTTAAACTAGCTTCTATTACTACAAGTACCTACCCCATTCTACTCATTCCATCCGTTTGTGAGCTGTGTGTGTGTGTGCGTTTGAAAGTTCTGGAATGGAGACCACGGACGGGCAAGCGCAGCGTGAGACGTCCACCAACGAGATGGACGGACGATTTGGTGAAGGCCGCAGGTTCAGGGTGGATGCAAATCGCTTCCAATCGTAATGATTGGGCATCAATGAGGGAGGCCTATGTCCAGCAGTGGACGTCCTACGGCTGAAATGATGATGATGATGATGATGATGATGAGAGCTGTGATGCCATAGTTAATACATTCATTGCCAGCCAGCAATGGGTGGGTATGGGTTTTCTTGAGTTTAGCCTAGTGCCGCTGTCAGTGGCGTAACTATAGGGCGACAGGTCTACCAAAGTTTCTGAGGCCGCGAGCTCAGAAATAACATTTAAATTAAATTACAAGGTGACGATTTTTACTGTGAGATTCCCATTTGCCACGGGCCCTCAGATAGTATAGTTACGCCACTGGCCGCTGTTATAATTTTGCAGGCTATTGAACGCACATGTGCGTTTGGGACATCTGACAAAGTCCCAAGTTTGACAGCTGGCAGCGAATGCGTTAAACTTGTCACACTCCTCTTTTTTTACAAGGGTAAAAAAGAATGTTGAATTGCTCAGGTGAACCCAAGCCCTCCAGAACTCACCCTGGCCGCCTGGCACGCTTCATGGTGGCTATCTCAGACCGCATAGCAGTGTGGATAGAGAACGCTGTTTACCGGGCCGACGCCTTGGAGCCTTTGGAGTCTGGTCACTCCGACGAACACATGCGGCTGGACAATGAGAAGCCGCTCATATGCTGAGGTAAGGAGATGAACAGGCAGTAGAGGAATTTCTAAGATATTTCCTGCTGCCCGCTGTACACGGCAATGCAGAGGCGTCTCTAGCCCATGTAGCGCCCATACGCAATTATCTATCTATCTATCTAATACCTTTAAACGAGCAATTCTTGTATATATGTATATATATAATCAGGATCTCGGTAACGGCTCCAACGATTTCGATGAAATTTGGTATGTGGGGGTTTTCGGGGATGAAAAACTGATCTAGCTATGTTTCATTTTCAGAAAATCGCTTTTACTCGTGTTTTCCGGCTATTTTTGTTTGCATTAGAATATAAAGCTAAATTTCGCCAACTTCGAGCAGATCATAATGGCACATTAGGAATCGGGTGGTCGCGGATCCAGCCGACCTCGGTTCGTTTCCACGTTTTTTTCAAGATTTTTGTTTTTTTTTTTAAGTTTATTTTTCATGAGAAAACGTCAAGTTTCTTCTTTTGTGAGAAAAAGTTACTTTTTTGTGAAAAAAAGTTACTTTTTTGTTAGAAAAAGTATTATAGGGAACGTGCAGTAACTATAGGCGGCAGCAATAATGCGACAGAAGAGACACTATGCGGACAGTAAAACAAATTTATCAAGGTAAAACATTCAAATTGATGGCACCCTTATGGCACCAGTTGGCAGCACCGTCTATGTGCACGTTCCCTATTGGGAGCACAGAACAGGAAAAGCCGGTTGTCTGTAAAGTCGGTTTACGGACGATAGTTTAACGTGACTCAAACCCCCTCCGGTGTTTTTGTCAAATATCTTGAAAACGGTGCATCCTACGGCAAAATCAATGAAATTTTCATCCCCCCTTTAATACTCCCGCGCTCCCTCCCCCGCATCCCCTCCCCCCCTCTCACCCCAACCCCCACCCCTCCGGTGTTTTGATCTCGGAAACGGCTCCAACGATTTCGATGAAATTTGGTATTTGGGGGTTTTCGGGGATGAAAAATTGATCTAGCTTGGTCTTATCTCTGGGAAAACGCTTGGTACCGAGTTTCTGCCCGAGCAGAGCTCGGTCGCCCAGGTACTTAGATACTTAAGTATAACGCCCTAACGGCCGGCGTCATAACACGGGCGCAGTTCATTGAAAGTGCGCCAAGCCCCTAACACCGCTTGTCGCGAAATAGATATTGTATTATGATTATACAGTAACCCTACTGTACCCTATTTTACCCTACTGTACCCAACTGTACCCTATTTTACCCTACTGTACCCGACTGTACCCGACTGTACCCTACTGTACCCTATTTTACCCTACTGTACCCGACTCTACCCAACTGTACCCTATTTTACCCTACTGTACCCGACTGTACCCTATTTTACCCTACTGTACCCGACTGTACCCTACTGTACCCTATTTACACTACTGTACCCGACTGTTCCCGACTGTACCCTATTTTACCCTACTGTACCCGACTGTACTCTACTGTACCCTATTTTACCCTACTATACCCTACTGTACCCTATTTTACCCTACTGTACCCTATTTTACCCTACTGTACCCGACTGTACCCAACTGTACCCTTTTTTACCCTACTGTACCTGACTGTACCCTACTGTACCCGACTGTACCCTATTTTACCCTACATTCCCGACTGTACCCGACTGTACCCTGCTGTACCCGACTACCCTACTGTACCCTATTTTACCCTACTGTACCCGACTGCACTCTATTTTACCCTACTGTACCCGACTGTACCCGACTGTACCCTACTGTACCCGACTGTACCCTACTGTACTCTATTTTACCCTACTGTACCCGACTGTACCCGACTGTACTCTATTTTACCCTACTGTACCCGACTGTACCCTAATGTATCCGACTGTACCCTACTGTATCCTATTTTACCCTACTGTACCCGACTGTACCCGACTGTACCCTACTGTACCTTATTTTACCCGACTGTACCCTACTGTATCCTATTTTACCCTACTGTACCCGACTGTAACCGACTGTACCCTACTGTACCCTATTTTACCCTACTGTACCCGACTGTACCCTATTTTACCCTACTGTACCCGACTGTACCCGACTGTACCCTACTGTACCCGACTGTACCCTACTGTACCCTATTTTACCCTACTGTACCCGACTGTACCCAACTGTACCCTATTTTACCCTACTGTACCCGACTGTACTCTATTTTACCCTACTGTACCCGACTGTACCCTACTGTACCCGACTATACCCTACTGTACCCTATTTTACCATACTGTACCCTACTGTACCCGACTGTACCCTACTGTACCCGACTGTACCCTACTGTATCCGACTGTACCCTACTGTACCCTATTTCACCCGACTGCACCCTACTGTACCCCATTTTACCATACTGTACCCGACTGTACCCTACTGTACCCTATTTCACCCGACTGTACCCTACTTTACCCGACTGTACCCCATTTTACCCTACTGTACCCGACTGTACCCTACTGTACCCTATTTTACCCTTCTGTACCCGACTGTACCCTACAGTAGGGTACAGTCCAGTACAGTAGAGTCGAGTCGTAGAAAAAATATTGTATGCAACGGTGTATAATTTGGTCTTAACGGCTCGTGCCGTCTTCCATTGCGATACTCGCATTCGCTCGTATCGCAACTCACTTCACTCGCCTTTTAAGACCTCACTTATACAACCGTTGCATAATAGTACATTACTGCAGAGGCCGGGACTTAAGGGGTTGCCGGCCGAGTATTTAAGTTGACGGCCGAGTGGTACACGAGGCCGGCATGATACGAGGCCGGCAACCCCTGTTCCGGCCGAGGCTTGTATAGTGCTTTTCTCAAACATGCACCATCACTATCATCATCATCATCATCGTCGTCATCATCATGATGGTGATGGTGATGATGATGATGATGATGATGGTGGTGATGGTGATGATGATGATGACGATTATGATGGTGGTGATGGTGATGATGATGATGGTGATGAATGATGATGATGAAGATGGTGATTGATGATGATGATGGTGATGGTGATGATGATGAATGATGATGATGGTGATGATGGTGATGATGGTGATGGTGATGATGATGATGGTGATGATGATGATGGTGATAATGATGATGATGATGATGATGGTGATGATGATGATGGTGATGATGATGATGATGATGATGATGATGATGGTGATGAATGATGATGATGATGATGGTGATGATGATGATGATGATGATGGTGATTGATGATGATGATGATGATGATGGTGATGAATGATGATGATGGTGATGATGATGATGATGGTGATGATGATGATGGTGATGATGATGATGGTGATGATGATGATGGTGATAGTGATGATGATGATGGTGATGATGATGATGATGATGATGATGATGGTGATGAATGATGATGATGGTGATGATGATGATGGTGATGAATGATGATGATGGTGATGATGATGATGATGGTGATGATGATGATGGTGATGATGATGATGGTGATGATGATGATGGTGATAGTGATGATGATGATGGTGATGATGATGATGATGATGATGGTGATGAATGATGATGATGGTGATGATGATGATGGTGATGATGATGATGGTGATGATGATGATGATTATGATGGTGATTGATGATGATGATGATGGTGATGAATGATGATGATGGTGATGGTGATGAATGATGATGATGGTGATGGTGATGATGGTGATAATGATGATGATGATGGTGATGATGATGGTGATGAATGAATGATGATGATGATGGTGGTGATGATGGTGATGATGATGATATTGATGATGATGATGGTGATGATGATGATGATGGTGATGATGATGATGATGATGATGATGATGGTGATTGATGATGATGATGATGATGGTGATGAATGATGATAATGATGGTGATGATGATGATGATGGTGATGATGTTGATGATGACGATGATGATGATGATAATAATGGTGATGATGGTGATGATGATGTTGATGGTGAAATATTTCTCTAGGCAGATCACCAACCATCACCATCTTACCTTACCTTAAATAAGCGTAGTGGCAGAATGTCATAATGAACCAAAACGCAAAATATTGCTTATAGTTTTTTTTTAAATGGCTAAATGCTATGATGCCATAGACCTATAAACATCATGGTGCTGTGTGACATGAAACAATAGACGATCGCATTGCCGGCCTAGGCCTGCAACGGTGTATTTTGAAGCCTGTTTTAACGAACACAACGTAAACATTACATAGCATGTTTGAGAAATAGTACATTACTGCAGCGGCCGCGAAATAGGGGATTGCCGGCCGAGTAGTTATCGATGGCCGAGTGTTAACGAGGCCATCTAGAGATACGAGTCCGGCAATCCCTGTTCGTGGCCAAGGCTTGTATAGAGTTTTTCTCAAACATGCATCACCATCATCACCACCATCATCACCGCCATCATCATCACCATCATCATCACCATCACCATCACCAACAACATCATCAACATCCATCAACATCCATCAACATCCATCAACATCCTTCAACATCCAACAACATCCATCAACATCCATCAAAATCCATCAACATCCATCAACATCCATCAACATCCATCAACATCCATCAACATCCATCAACATCCATCAAAATTCATCAACATCCAACAACATCCATCAACATCCATCCACATCCATCGACATCCTTCAACATCCATCGACATCCATCGACATCCATCGACATCCATCGACATCCATCAACATCCATCGACATCCATCGACATCCATCGACATCCATCGACATTCATCGACATCCATCGACATCCATCAACATCCATCAACATTCATCAACATCCATCCATCCATCAACATCCATCCATCCATCCACGTTGACCACGTCGACCACGTCGACCTATTAAACGTCATGGTGCTGTGTCACATAAAACAATAGACGGATCACTTTGCTGGCCAAGGCCAGCAATGTTGTATGAAATTCCATTATTGACCTGTCGTCTAGGCGCACCTGCAACGTGACAGTTCGTGGCGAATTAAAAGGAACATAACGTCAATATTTCATAGTATGTTTGAGAAAAATACTATTGCAGTAGAGTTCTGGGTCTTCTCTTCGATGTTCGACTTTAGGGACATATTCATTTGATACGAAACCGTATGAAATTTTAAAGATCTACTTATTTGGCCGACCGAAAAGTCAAGCTCAAAGAAGCTTAACCGTTTGCACTTTGTCACCTAGGGTAAGTGACAATACTGAGACAGTTGAAAATGTTTCAAATTGTGGCAAAGGGGGTTCAGCTACTTTTGAGTTTGACATTATCTAAGTACTTACTTTAATGTTTATACTCGTATTGGTACTACATTTTGGTAGTCGTGCCCCGATTTTTTGTCATTGCCTTCTGTCACTCACGCACGTGATTAACGATATAGTTTGGCATAACGTTGAATATGTATCTGCTTGCTTTCTTAGCTTCAATTATAATATCGTTACTCGCTTTGTAATTTGATTAAATAGAAAGTAATAAGCAAATAATGGGAGAAAACCAAACTATGACGTAATGCTTACGTGTTTGTTTGGTTGTAATTAAAATTTATAATTAAGTATAACTTGAAAGGTACATAGAACTACATACAAAGAAACTAATAAACAAAGGAGTAGTAGGAAAATCTATGAAAATACTATTTTGAAAAGAGGCGGTAGCGCATTTTATTTCTTCAAACAGTAAAATCTAAAAAATTCATAATAAAATGAAGATTACCCCAAAACCGGTCATCATCGTGGAGATCTTTGGGAAAAGCCTATGCCCAACATTGGATGCCCTCCGACTGATATTATGATTCTTACGCTTAAAAAATATACTTTTTGCATTCGATTGTTCTAGAATTCTTACAGAGAAGCAACAATAAGTGGTTATTGAAAATGCTAAAATGCATGATAGATTAGTCCACCTATTGAAGATAATTTAATTCAAATTGCTCATACAAAGTATTATATTGAATGACTAAATAATGAGAAACGCCTACATTATGTTATGTATGATCCAGTTTTACTGACTAGATTAACATTGGTTTTATTACAGATGGCTATTTTTTCTGTGTCAATCTGTAAAACGAATAAAATAATCATATCGAAAGTTTACCTACTTTTGTTTGAACGTGACTTTTAATAAAAAATTATTACATTTTTATAACACGTAGTGGGCGTAGAAGTGGTGTAGACTGTAAAAAATAATTTTGCAATGCTAAAATTGTACGACAAATTTTCGAGAATAATAATTTTGAAATTAAGTACTTATTTGGTTATACACACACACACACACACTCCTTTATATTTTCGTAACCGCGTAGGATGCAACAAACTATAAGTCAGAATTGATAAAAAATAATTTCGATTTTGGAAGCTCCATCCGAAACGACGCATGTATGGTTTTATTTATCTAATACCTTTAAATATTACAGTACCTGGGCGACCGAGCTCTGCTCGGGCAGAAACTCGGTACCAAGCGTTTTCCCAGAGATAAGACCAAGCTAGATCAATTTTTCATCCCCGAAAACCCCCAAATAAGGTAACGGCGCCTGTTAACGCGGGTATCAAAATCGACGGCCATCACCGCGGTATTTTGAAATATGCATTTCAAAATTAAACCGATCGATTTACTAGAAAACGAATTTTCTGCGAATGAAGCTCATTTAATTGACTAACAAATTTATTAGCGCTATTATGTGCGAATGAAACAAAGATCTCGCAATTCATTTATTTCCGCAACGGCACCGCTGGAAGAGGTCTTGCCATACAAACTTGTGACGCCACATGTAAGTTAACTCGAATCTTATTTAGTATTTTACGTAATAGTTACGGCAATTGAATTAATGTTATGGTTTTTAAACGATTGTTTACAGTTTTCTGCACGACTTTCGAATACTCTTTTTATATTTTTTATCCTGGAAATAAGTTTAAAATTGAAAATAAAATACAGCGGTGATAGGAGTCGTTTTTTTATGTGGATTCTAATAGCGTGGTATACCACGGTAATAGATAAAATGGTGATTTTGGTTCTTTATGCTTTATTTTTGGTAAATATGATCTTTTATATAGTTTCTTACAGTTATTCCAATCTTGATCTATTCACACTATTAAAGAACTATTTCCGTGGTATGGAAAGTATTCAACAAACCCTTAATTTTTAACAAAAACTTCAGTATTGAATTTGTAGTTTATATAGAAACCGTTATTTTGTCAAGTTATTTAAATATTGAGATAAAATCATATTTATACTTACCAGTTATGTAATTTTAGTTTTATAACAAGGTGATAACTAATATTTTTGGTTTGTGATGAAAATACAACTGTATCTTATTGTTTTTATGGGTCGGTATTAGATTTTATAACGCTCCAAATTAAGCCTATTACCGATGGTACGACCACATAACCCTCGGTAATAGAATGTATGGGAATCTATTACCGACCCATTCAATGTTTATTTGGGTCGGTGATAGTTTCTTAAGGAAGTATCTATTACCGAGTGACATTTTAGCCTTGTATTAAAATAGATCATATTTAGGGTACCGTAAGTGCAGATTTATTTGATAAAGTTGAGACTTTTACTCATCAGTCAGAAATACTCATAAGTAATTTAACTATTTGTAATATTGTGACAAAATACAAAAGAAAATATATAATCATGTAAGACATATTTTGACGTTTTATTTCTAATTTTTCTTAAAAAAATATGTACAAAAACAGCATGCAGAACCAAAAGTCATTATTTTTTATTTTCCTCGGTGATAGGATCCAAATTATGAGTCGGGTTCCTATTACCGATGGTAGAAAGTTGTTGCTTTTTATACACTCAGTAATGGAAGCTCAATTCGCGGTAATAGAATCATAACCTGTCCATTGCCACGGTAATAGAAGACTTGGGTATTTTGGTTTCAATAATTATTTTATCAAATAATTAATAGTAAAATAAGTCCAGAAAGTTACGACGACGAAAGTTCAATAAACAATCTTAAATAAAAAAAATATTCTCGGTCGTATAGAAGCTTTGATACCCTTATTTTTTTGGACTAATTTCAAAACTCCCTTAAGTACCACGGTAATAGGCGCCGTTACCTTACCAAATTTCATCGAAATCGTTCGAACCGTTTCCGAGATCCTGATTATATACACCGGAGGGGTGGGGGGGGGGGAGAGGGGGGGGGGGAGGGGATGCGTGGGAGGGAGCGCGGAGGTATTAAAGGGGGATGAAAATTTCATTGATTTTGCCGTAGGATGCACCGTTTTCAAGATATTTGACAAAAACACCGGAGGTTGGGTGAGTCACGTTAAACTATCGTCCGTAAACCGACTTTACAGACAACCGGCTTTTCCTGTTCTGTGCTCCCAATAGGGAACGTGCACATAGACGGTGCTGCCAACTGGTGCCATAAGGGTGCCATCAATTTGAATGTTTTACCTTGATAAGTTTGTTTTACTGTCCGCATAGTGTCTCTTCTGTCGCATTAGTGCTGCCGCCTATAGTTACTGCACGTTCCCTATAATACTTTTTCTAACAAAAAAGTAACTTTTTCTCACAAAAAAGTAACTTTTTCTCACAAAAGAAGAAACTTGACGTTTTCTCATAAAAAATAAACTTAAAAAAAAAACTAAAAATCTTGAAAAAAAACGTGGTATCGAACCGAGGTCGGCTGGATCCGCGACCACCCGATTTCTAATGTGCCATTGTGATCTGCTCGAAGTCGGCGAAATTTAGCTTTATATTCTAATGCAAACAAAAATAGCCGGAAAACACGAGTAAAAGCGATTTTCTGAAAATGAAACATAGCTAGATCAGTTTTTCATCCCCGAAAACCCCCACATACCAAATTTCATCGAAATCGTTGGCGCCGTTTCCGAGATCCTGATTATATATGTATATACATATATACATATATACAAGAATTGCTCGTTTAAAGGTATTAGATAGATTAGATAGATAACGCCGGATGACAAGCAAAAGTCACTAAAATTTCTGTCTCTGCTCTTCAAAAAGTCGTATCTAGTTAGTAATTTCATACTGAGATACGAGCTTTGTTTTAAGTAGATATTTGGTAAGTACTTAGGTAGTGACTTTTGCTTGTCACCCGACGATAACATTTACTTCTTTCTTATACTCTTAATAATTCTGTTGTGTCATAGGTACGTTTCCTTCCGTTCCAATTTACAGTTTATTTTTTTTGTATGTTTTTGGCTGATATAGCTTATGATTATAAATATCGCTGTCACAGATTATATTATAGTTATTACGTAACAGAATCGACACTCCAGTTTGACAACCGCGATATTAGTATACCAGCAGTGGCTGATGGGGCAAAAAGGTTCTCGAGTGGCGTCCACGGACCGGAGGACGCAGTGTAGGTGGAGCGACGACCTGGTTAAGGTTGCGGGATCACGTTGGATGCGGATTGCACGGGACCGATCTGCTTGGCGAGCCTTGGGGGAGGCCTATATTCAGCAGTGGACGTCTTTCGTCTGAAATGATGATGAGTGGCGGGGCGTGTTAACTTTTGCAAGTAAAGCCGGTGCAAAAATAACCTGAAACCCCATTTATCCTCTTCATGAAAGTGCAGTAATGGAAGAGAAGCGTATGGTAACTTCCAAAGTTTAGTCAACCCGGGGGGGGGGGAGGATCGGGTTGTTAGTACCCTTCGCCACTATACCAGCCAGCGGGCCCACCGCCGACGGTGCAAGTAGCAAACACAGAGTACATTTTCGGGTGACAGCTGCCAAAAAGAAAAGAATTACTACGCGTCCACGATAGAGGTGGGAAAATACTCTATTGCAAAGAATCCTAAAAGATGGTCCGCTGAACTCTGGGATTCCGTGGAAGGGTTACAAGGGTAACCCGGTCTGTCCGATAGTTAATTAGTTAAAATGTTCGTGGGATAGACTCGTAAGTCATAACCGCGCCGCAGCGAGATTATTTTTTATTTATGATTTGTTCTTTCTTCGACTCTACCATAGATAAATATGTAGGTACTTTAGTTATCGAAATAATCAGGTAATAAAATTGGGACCCTCTGCTCTATTGTATGACGGAAAACTGCATCTATAGTTCTGTCTCATTAAGAGCTTAGAAATCACGTGTAATGTTAATGAATTTATCTCAGATTGATTACTCAGTTACTTATTCAGTTGAATAGGTGACAATGTCGCCATATCGAGATAACTGGTGCCACTTTTTATCTTAGGTATTTCTATTAGGTATTCATAAAAGCCTGGCCTTTGGAGGTTCTAGTTAGGCCTCGCCGCACTACCTGGTCTAGGTGACCTTCTGAGGGCCCTATATATGCGGTTGTCTTCTGTACCAAGATGTAGTTTGCACTCAGAAGGCTCCCGAGCAGTTCTAGTGAGATCTATTTCTTTGACAAGATGAAATTCGCCGTAAGTAATTTTTTTAAATGCTTTTTTCTCAACTGATTTTTTTATTATAAAGAAACAATAATTATAAAAGCTGGAGAGTAATTTGAGAGGTACCATCGCCCCAGACGTCAGATACCCATTTTCAAAACAAATTTGCTTGCAGCCGTTGATGTTTATTGCTATGGATTGTTATGGACAGATGTCTAGCCACTGCACGCAAACTGGGCCTTTAAGGTGGTTATCTGGCGCTTGGGGCGATAGTACATGGTACTGCGGCACAACACTCTTCTCAGCTGTCTAGGTGTCTAAATAAAATAAAAAATCGTGCGTGCAGTTCCTCCGCGCGGACGAAGTGAAACATTGTAATGTGGAAATGAAAAAGGCACTTATACATCAATATGAACCTTATTGCAATAACTTAAATAACTAAATTTACTTATGCATCTATGTGTTTAAATTACTCACTAGATGGCGCTTTTATCAAGTCTCATACAAATTTGCACAGACAGTATGAGTTCTGCATCGCACTGTCGAAGTTTTTAACATCCGTTAGTATATATACAATGCGGGATTACTTGCTTCGGCAGTACATATACTAATGCTTTCATACCCCCTCCATGGTAGCGTTAAACGTTTAACGCGACCTTGTTGGAAGTCGCATTAGAAGTTTCACTTCAAAAATCATGGCGTATGTCAACAGTCAACCGCTCATAATTATCAATCTTTTCTCCGTGTAGGGCAGGTGCACTGTTCTGGCCACTCGGCCAGTTTTGGCCATTTGCGACTTTACTAAGGCACAGACGTCTGAATAGACAATCAGGCTACCAGAACTGGGGCATCTGCCTTACATAATAATGTTTAATTTTTTTATTTGAGACAAAAAAATTGGCGTCAAATTGCCGCTTCCCAAAAATTTAAAGCCCTAGCAAGGCTCCAGCCTACTCAGCTTGTCGATAAAAAAAAATAAATAAATAAATATCACGGGACAATCTTACACAACCGACCTAGTCCCAAACTAAGCAAAGCTTGTACTATGGGTACTAGACGACGATAAACATACTTATATAGATAAATAAATACTTAAATACATAGAAAACATCCATAACTCAGGAACAAATATTTGTGCTCATCACACAAATAAATGCCCTTACCAGGATTTGAACCCAGGACAACTTGCTTCGTAGGCAGGGTCACAACCAACTAGGCTAAAGCGGTCGTTCAAAAAAAAAATCATTTATTTCAGGTCTAGGAGTCCCATATACAATGTGTTAGGTAATTACATTCTTAATACCTATGTTAGTAAGAGCATAAAATAAAATAAAATATGAATTTTAAATCAAAATCGCAATCAGAATTAAATAAAAAAAACAAAGTCAAAAAAATAATTAAAAATTCAAATAATTTAAATCAAAGTTAAAATTAAAATCAAAATTTAAATCCGCTACTGAACATAAAATAATGTGTTGTTAAACCGAGTTGTGTTCGTCAGGTGTTCTTCCTCGTGTGCTTGGTGGCGATGGCGGCCGCAGCCCCGCAGTTCGTCGCCACCTACCCCGGATTCACTACTACTGGTGCCAGGGTAAGATATTACGTGTAACTTTCGTCATCATCATCATCCCAGCCTATATACGTCCCACTACAGGGCACTGGCACTGGCCCCTCAGAAATGAGAGGGTTGGGCCGTTGTTCTCACATATACCTACTCCATTTAATTTAGAATTATAAACCACAACAACGTTATATTGCGGCTCGTGAACTGTAATCTCTTTACAATTTGCACTAGAGTACCAATTGACGACACGCAAATAAAGTGAGTTGACATTAAAACAATTTTATTTTGCGGCTCCCAGACTATTGTACTGTACTATTTGCTAGGTAAGAAATAGTTGACGAGCCGCAATATAATGATGTTGTGGTTTTCAATTCGAAATTAAATGAAGTTTAGTGCGGATTGAGAACTTCACACACACCATTGAATTACATCGCAGGTGTGTGCAGGTTTTCTCACGATGTTTTTTTTCACCGGAAAGCTGACTGTAAATTTCAAATGTACTTAAATGAGAAAAAATTCAGAATTGCAAGCCCAGGCTCGAACCCGCGACCGCGACGAAGGGGAGTAGGGTAACTATAGCCCATATGAAAACTACATACATAAAGAAGGAATAAAAACAAATAGTAGGCGGTGAGCTAAACCAACCATATGGCAATGTGGGGAAAATTATTATTTTTTTTAAAAAATGCGTGCTAAATGTAAGCTAAGATTTTTTAAAACAATTAAATTTTTTCGCGTTCTTTGGACGAGATTGGAACCCGTATCTCTTGAATAATTTTGCCGAGTGTGTTTCTAATTATAAAACCACATAGCCACCGATCAACTCACCCGCTCAAATCCCATCCAGCATGCCCGAAAAACTTTCTCGTTTTTTTAAAATGTAGAAGATATAAAAAAAATATTTTTCCAAAAAAATTGTTTCTGAAATGCTCTAGCTCTCAGTCTTGCCCCAGCTGGGAAAGTCCCTAAAATCTTTTCTTTTACAGACCTTGGTGACTGGACCAACCGTCGTCAATGGCTTCACTGGCACCGTCCCTGTCGGCTACTATGGCCCCCGCTTCGCCCCAGGGTACTTCGGCGCTTACACCTTCTAAATAAACCCCGGAACTACACGTCATGCCCATTGGTTATCCCTGTCCTTGTAAATATTCGTCTCTTTCTACACAATAAAATTATTCCCATCTATACAATGGTTTTATTTAATTACTAAATTTTAGGAGGATCCCGTACCATAAGAATAAATAAGAACATAGGTAGAAGAGAAACTCGCGCTCCGGCCGCACTCAAAGGTCACGATTTTAGCCGTCGCCGGCCGTGACACCCTGACTGAGTTCTCGTTTAGCGAGTACTCTAATATCGCGACCTTTGACTCCGGCCGGAGCGGGAGTTTCCCTTCTATCTATGTTCTTATTTATTCTTATGCCTTAAAGTTGTTCTCAAGTTATGGCGTGACCAAGGAAAATAGGGATTCATTTTTAAATACCTACTCGAATATCGTATAAAACTCGTCTAGAGATATTGTATGAATCGTGCTAATTATTCATACTTGTAAGAGTATTCTATTTGTTGCACAAAAATGTCACGTTCATTTAAATACGAGTGAGTAGTGAGATAGATATCATATCATTGACAGAAACCTAACTTAACATTTGAATAATTCTAATGACGGATTGTATAAGAAACTTCTTTATGTCCAAAATATTTAAAATATTAATGGCCTGTCCGCAATTTTTGATATTAAAATGTTAATAAGTTTGAAAGTCAACAATCGCTTTCCTACTCCATGTGTGTTACGAAATCTACGTTATCCATTTACAAAGTAACAAATATATGCATAAATTACTGTTAGATTTATTGAGTTTATTCAAATTCGATGGGTAAAAAAAAACTATACCACAATAAATAATTAGTGTACGACCAAAATTTCAGAAATAAAAATAGAAAATATTTGCAATAAATGCTGTCGGTACGCAGGGACAAGATTTAGGCGAATTGTAGGTAGGTACATATATGTACGTACATATATTAGTTTTAGTATACCTAGATATTATTTGTACCTAAATTAAATATCTAATCTATACTAATATTATAAAGAGGAAAGATTTGATTGTTTGTTTGTTTGCATTGAATATTTAGGCTCTGAAACTACTGGACCGATTTCAAAAATTCTTTTGCCGTTAGAAAGCTACATTATGGCTGAGTGACATAGGCTACTTTTTACCGCGGGAAAATACCTTTTCCTATGGGAAAATTAATTTATCGCGGGCGAAGCTGCGGACGGAAGGCTAGTCGAATATAATATCATTGTTTCACAGATTTGACGTTACCCTAAATCGGCAGCACTCTAATTTCATGCCTAAATTAACGTGACATTCTGTTGTTTTTGATTGGCTCATACTTTAGTTTATTTCTTTTTACCCCTGTTAAAGTGTTACTTAAACTAAATTTGTTAAAAGAGCGGAACTAACGAATAAATGTAGATTTTAGCCCCCGCAAAGACAGTAAAACTATCATGGCGTGAAACGGTCTAGAAATTAAATGGTCGACTAATCGAAAAGAACTACTGACCCACTTTTTTATAGCACTTTTATTTGTAGTGTTAATATTGGAATGACACTCAATTGGTTCTCTATCAACTGTATTTTGTAGATTTTATTTTTGTTACGTATTTTTATACAATCAATTGCGTCTGGTTAGTGATTTCAGAGTATTGTCGGCCTACTTTAGACAAGGGCTCTCGACGGGATTTCATTTAGCGATAGAAGAGCTTCATAATAAGCTGAAGATGTTACCTACTGTAGGCGCTGCTAGAGCTTTTTAACAGACTTCAAAAAACAGGAGGTATGTAGGTAGGAAGGAGGAGGAATTCGGTTTTTTTTTTTTTTTTATCTCGTAGCGAACTGACGCCAGAATTAACGTGTAACCGATGTCTTAAGACATCTCGGACGGTCTTGACATATCGGAGGGAAAATGCGCGCGCATATGCGCGTACCTATTATTATCGGTCATAATAAAACATTCAACCATTTACATTCAACTGAATGATGCGTTAGTGCTGTTATACTTATCTTAGACGAGACCAATGATACTCTCGACGTATTTTTCGTCAGATATTGTAAGTACCGACCGACCCTAAATTTAACATTTAAAGGGCCTCTGTAGGAACATTATAACTTAAATTAACGGCTACTTTAGACCAATCGAAGAGCTAATAAGCTGTATAAAGGATTACCTTTACTAATAGAACCAATAACGTTATGAAAATCCACTATCCGGTTACTACAAGCTACACAATTATCATATTTCTAATGTTTAGTGATACTTTTGGAGCATTGAATAAATATTTTTCTTTCACTCCTTATTGAAATCT
Organism: Archips xylosteana; assembly: GCA_947563465.1. Taxonomy (NCBI): domain Eukaryota; kingdom Metazoa; phylum Arthropoda; class Insecta; order Lepidoptera; family Tortricidae; genus Archips; species Archips xylosteana. The sequence goes on along the minus strand of OX387357.1, from coordinate 13,892,679 downwards.
AGGTACTCATACGTACAAAAAACCTAGGTGGGCCAATCAACTTTTATACCGACGCTAATCTGTCCGCGACATTTTTCAAACAATTGCAGATTTTTGTAAGTAAACATGTTTTTTCTGTAATTTAATAGATGGTGTACATGAATACATGCCATCCTACGTAAGTTTAACCTATTAAACCGTGAAATATCTTGTTGGAAGTACGATTTTTTGGTAACGCCAGAGACAATTTTGGTAACGCAGGAGACGCCCAAAGTGTTGGTTTAAAAGTTGATTGGCCCAGGTACATGTTTAGTCATTATTCTACTTTCAAATAGTAATGCTATATTAAAGTTGATTGCCTTTCTATACCTTTCCTTTGTACAAGACAAACATGCTCCAAATAAAAGCATGATCGAACTTACATCATAGCTTTTTGTACCGTACTATATGGAGCGAGCACTTCCGTACGTAGGTAACTTTTCTCTATTTATGTCATAACTCTCGATTTGTTTTATTTTCCTTGCTTTCAAATAAGACGACTTACCCGGACGAGGTGGGTACGGCATTGCTGGTGCTAGACTATCTCCGATCATCAATAGAGATAAAGTCAGTGTTGCCAACTCTAAAAGTCGAAAATATCGTATTCGCTAGACGAAATTATCCGTTTTGACACCAAAAATATTGTAGGTATAAAAATACAGGGTTATTTTTAATTCACTGACATCCTCTTAACCCTGAATTCCTATCACTCAAACAAATGTTTTTTGCTTTACGACTTTTTAAAATGAAGCACTTTTTTCCCATACAAATACACAGAGTATCGTAAAAATAAGAGGAAATCTCAAATTTTCAAAACGTTATTACACCAAAAATATTAAGTTATGACAAAAGCCGTAAAACAAAAAAAAATTTGTTTAAGTGGTGTGAGTTTAGGGTTAAAAGGATGCTAGTGAATTACAAATAACCCTGTATAATTATTCACGGTAGATCCTTTGGCTGTTCCTTCGAAGAAAGTATTGCGTTTTTTTCGCATTATTTTCCTCAAGAAAAAGTGAAAGAAGAACTGAGTTTATTTTTTTGCCTTTGTTCCTGTGCTAGAACTGAAGGTGCTACTGCGACAAGGAACAAAGGCGAAAGAATAAACGCAGTTCTTCCTTTATCTCTTGTGAAGGAACTGGTGCGAAAAAACTAACCGCAATAGTTCCTTCGAAGGAACAGCCAAAGGAACTACCGCGAATAATCCAAAAATACCTGGGCGACCGAGCTCCGCTCGGGCTGAAACTCGGCACCAAGCGTTTTCCCAGAGATAAGACCAAGTTAGATCAATTTTTCATCCCCAAAAACCCCCACATACCAAATTTCATCGAAATCGTTGTAGCCGTTTCCGAGATACTGATTATATATATATATATATATATATATTATCCCTGCGTGAAAACATGGTCAAAATATAATCTAATCTATATATATATATATATATGAGTATAAGAATGGCTCGTTTAAAGGTATTAGATTATATTTTGACCATGTTTTCACGCAGGGATAGTACAAAGTCAAAGACGAAGAAACTATTTCCCGTTCGGAAAAACTCTGTTAAGAAGAATCCGACAAGAAACTCAACAAGGTATATATTTTTCTAACAGATTACAATGTTATTTAATACACTATTTGAAACTAAATTAGGCATGATCATTATCTTAATTGAATTATTTTCTAACGTCTCTGTTCATGATATGAATGAACACTAATTTTATAGTATATAGACGACCAGATGGCCTAGTGGTTCGATTCCCGTGTCGGGGCAGATATTTGTATGAAAAATACGAATGTTTGTTCTCGGGTCTTGGGTGTTTCATATGTATTTAAGTATGTATCTATCTATATAAGTATGTTTATCCGTTGCCTGGTACCCATAACACAAGCTTACTTTGGGACTAAGTCAATTGGTGTGAATTGTCCCATGATATTTATTTATTATTTATAGTACGCCTTAGATATTAGTGTTTTTTGTCGATTTATTTGAAATTTGTATCTGTTTGTTCGGTACGATGTTAATGTCTTTTTTTTGCTCGTCCGCCTGGTTTGTTGCTGTTAAATGCGTTTTGCTGCTATGATTTTTATCCTCTATGCTTTGCAAATAAACATGCCCGAAATACCGTACACCCATACAAATGTGAAAGTGTTTTTGTTTGTCCTTCTTTCACGTCGAAACTGTGCGACGGATGGCTGTGTTTTTTTATGTATGGAAATAGTTTAAGGGCTGGAGAGTGACATAGGGTACTTTTTACCACGGGAAAATATCTCATTCCCACGGGAAAACAAGTTTTAATCTACTTCAGCGGGAGCGAAGCTGCGGACATCAGCTAGTTCATTATAAATTAGACGATCGTACATCACACCGAGGGCTAGATTACTAGATTATCGCACGCCCCTATACATTGTAGGTTGGCAACACTCGGTAAATTAGCTTACGTCATACAAATGGTCAAGATTGTACTCGATGAAATTATTAGGTACTAGCTTTTGCCCGCGGCTTCGCTCGCGTGTACCAAGAGTATTCCAAAGAACCAAGATATCAAGCAAGCAAGCATACAGGCAAGCAAGCAAGCATGCAAGCATGCCAGCAAGCATGCAAGCAAGATGCAAGCAAGCCTTATAATCGGTCCACAATTGACCGTGAAATCGGTGAACATACCTTCTCCTTTTTTGAAGTCGGTTAAGAGCCCTTTGCAGCCTACTCACAGTATAAACTAATGAATTTTGAAATTTTAGCTTTCTACAACCAGTAAAACGCAAAATCCCGTTTTTTCCCGTTCCCGTAAGAATTTCGGGAAATGCTTTGTTAATGCTCCCCTACACTCCCCAAGGAACCCACATGCCGAATTTCAGCTTTCTACAACCAGTAAAATGAAAGATCCCGTTTTCTCCCGTTCCCGTGGGAATTTTGGAAAGTCCCCTCTCAATCCTCTTCTACACTCCCCAAGCAACCTACATGCCGAATTTCAGCTTTCTACGACCAGTAAAACGAAAAATCCCGTGTTTTCCTTATCCCGTGGGAATTTCCGAAAATCCTTAAAACAGTTTTATACTATTATAATTATCTACTTCTATGTCAAACTTGAAGAGTCTAGTAATTATAGTTCATAGGATCCCGTTGAACTGAATATATAAATCCCGTTTGTTTCCTTATCCCGTGGGAATTTTGAAAAATCCTGAAATTAATGTTTTTACTAATATAATACCTACTTGTGTATCAAATTTGAAGAGTCTAGTTATTATAGTTACTGAGATAGGGTCACTCGGAATCGAATTTATAAATCCCGTTTTTTCCCGTTCCCGTGGGAATTCCCAAAAATCCTTCCTTAGTGGATGCCTACATTATATAAGGTCTATGTGCAAAATTTCATGTCTCTAGATCCAGTGGTTTGGGCTGTGCGTTGATATATCAAGAGTCATTTAGTTTATTTAGACATTTCAACCCCATCGTACCCCATCCAGGGAGATGGTATTTTACGTCCGCCGCGTCGGATTTTAAAACCGTTGTTGTTTTCATAACCAGCGACCCGATAAACCATAGAAACAACACCCATGTTGATTTTCAGACTTTGTCACCCCATTTCCCCCTTTTAGGGGTTGAATTCTCAAAAAACCTGAAACACGTGTTTACTCATTTACTATTAGGAGTACTTCTGTGAAGTTTCGAATAAAATAGTCGAACTAATCTTGTTTCCCCATACAAACTTTGGACCCCCTTTTCACCCCCTTAGGGAGTGAATTTTGAAAAATCCTTTCTTAGTGCACCCCTAGACCTTATAAGGAACCTACATGCCAAATTTGGAATCTCTAGGCCCAGTGGTTTGGGCTGTGCGTTGATATGTCAGTCAGTCAGTCAGTCAGTCAGTTTCTTCTTTTATATATATAGATTGGTATAATAACTGGACCATCATTATCTAGTGCTGTTCAAGAGTTTAATGTAACAATTAGAGTAAATTGATGTATTTTTGATTTGATTTTATGATATATTTCTTAAGTGGGATTTTTACAAAATTAAATGTACACTCAAAGAAACTGAACCGTGTACCAGGGTGGAACCTTTTCACAATCAGTTTCACGAGAATTTTTCTGGCAGATGTAGGGAATGCCAACATGGCATTTGCAATGAAAAGGGTTCTGGTACTTGATTCAGTTTCCTTGACTATACCTACAATATGGACTCTACATCAAAATGGACGCCTCTACGCAGTCAGCTTTCTAGAGCCAAGGGCTGTGTGTTGATGAGTCACTGAGCCAATCGGTCAGCAAGGACTTTTGTTTTTGTTTTTACGACCGCTTTAGCCTAGTTGGTAGTGACCCTGCCTACAAAGCAAGAGGTCCTGGGTTCAAATCCCGGTAAGGGCATTTATTTGTGTGATGAGCACGAATATTTGTTCCTGAGTTATGGATGTTTTCTATGTATTTAAGTATTTATTTATCTATATAAGTATGTTTATCGTCGTCTAGTACCCATAGTACAAGCTTTGCTTAGTTTGGGACTAGGTCGATTTGTGTAAGATTGTCCCCTAATATTTATTATTTTTTATTTATTTATTTATTTTTATATTTATTAAAATGGTGGTACACTGAGGTAGTACGCAAGTATGAACTCTTTGTTTATATAAAAGCACGTCGATTCACAAAAAAATGGTAAGTAAAAAACTTAAGAAAGGCCATTCTTGTACGTACGTAGTAGTAGGTATACAGAACTGATATGGAACTTAGGTTATTTTTAGGGTTCCGTACCCCAAGGTGCTAACGGAACCTTATTGCTGTCGCTATGCTGCCCACCGTCACGAGGCTACAGCCTCATATATACATATCAAGTACCGTAATAGATGCGTGCACATGGTGTCCTGTCTTTCTTACAACTGGTGCATGACACGCACATGCATCGGGTCTGCGCCGGCCTTAAGTGTGTGTGTGTAATCCTCTCAATTGATCAAGTTATTACAAAAATATTTATAAGCAAATTGACACTTTTACCTAGGTCATGAAATAAGAACGAACCAAATTCTTCTGCAATTCGAACCGGTTAGTATCGTGTTGCGTTTTATTTTTGGAGGCAGTTAAGTAATGGGTGTCTTTCAAGAAGCTAAAGCTCTAAACGGGTTTGAATTGCTCCAGTTTTAAGCTTCTTTTGAATCGCTATCAAATAAAATAAGTAAATAAATATCACGGGACAATTAATAGCAAATAACATATTCCCAAAGTAAGCAAAGCTTGTGTTATGGGTACCAGGCAACGGATAAACATACTTATACAGATTGATACATACCTGCATTTAACACCCAATTATAATATCTAAGGCGTACTATAAAATTAATGACTATATCATGGACAGGGATGTCTGGAAATAATTCCGATCCGCATTGGCGATCTCTAGTCTCAAATAGCGTATCTACTGTGTTAAAAAATTTAATTGTATTAAATACTTTAGATGTATGTCATTTAATAACAATGTAGATCTGATTGAAAAAAATATACCTTGTTGAGTTTCTTGCCGGTTTCTTCTCAACAGGGTTTTTTCCGAACCGGTGGTAGATTTTTCGACGTTCATAGGAGCATCAATTTGATGCCTAAATTGAATAAAGAATTTTGACTTTGACTTTGACTTTGAATTAATTACACTATTAAACACCCAAGGCTCGAGAGCAAACATTCGTATTATTCGTACAAATATCTGCCCTGATGTGGGAATCGAACCTGGGACCTAAAGCTTCGTAGTCACGTTCTCTAACCACTAGGCCGTTTGGTCGTACTTCCTTCCAGGTCCCTCATGTCTGAGGATCGTGGTCAGTATCAGGGTTGCATCTGGAGCGGATAATCTTGCCTCCACCGGTTCCTGTCCAGCGCATCTCTTACCACCGTGAAGAATTTGACGGACGACGAGTCTTTTATTTGATCGGTCCATCTTGTTGGTGAACGACCGCGCGAAAAAATAACTATTGCGTTAGAAATTGTTAAGGGGTGTAGACCGTGATTAACTTTAATGAGCTCTTGGTATTTCGATGCATCTACCAGCGTGTTGCATGATCATGGGTGACTCTGCCGTCTGTGGTATACAGGTTGGTACATTTAGATCGGTTAGTATGGGCAAGTCTGTAACCATAAAACAAACAAAAATCTGTTCTTGGGAACCATGTCATCGATATTGGTTTCTTAAATAAAAAAATAAAAAAGTTTTTTTAAAATTCTTAATTTTCAATATAAGGTGTTTTTGGGAATATACTTTTGTTGGCCGTATTTTTATACATAAATCCTATATACATATGTATACTATATTTAAAGTCAATCCGACCACGATTGATGATTGATTGTTGATTTGGTTACCTACTGGGACTGAAGTAATTTTTTTTTTTTTTTTATAGTTCCAACATGAGATTTACACACTAAGAAAAAATATACGACACCCTAATGTCTAAACTAGGCCGAGCTTGTATCTTAGACACTAGTAAATTAAATATTTTTTTCAAAATGACCGGGTTCGATTCCCGAACTAAGTAAATATTTTTTTCGAAATCTATGAATACAGTTTTTCTTGCCACTAAAATCGATGCATGATTCCTTAGAACCGATCTATCTGTCTTTTAGTTGTAACTCTCTGATCTGAGGTGAGTCTATAGACTTGCCTATATACTGACCGATCTAAATGTCCTACCACCCTGTATACAGGTGTCCTAAAACTCAACGAAAGTTAGGGGTCTATAGCCAAAATTTTATTAGTCAAGTCTACATCGGAGTCGCTAATTTTATGTCCACAGGTGAGACAACCTTTGTTTCTTACGCTGTATATAACCCAGATAATCACTTGATAATAGAGTCACATAACATATTACTTTTAGTACCAATTGATATCTTTGAAAAAATGTCTATCTATCATCGTTGAACTAAGTGACATGGATTTCGTCTTCAAAACGTGCCCAGGAGGATAATTAAATGGGTCGTGGGAGACGCCATTTTATTATTTTGCGTGTGTCTGTATGTCTGTCTGTCTGTGGCATCATAGCTCTTAAACGAGTGAACTGATTTGGATGCGATTTGTTTTTATTAGAAAGCAGGTTTCTTGGCGATGCAGCCATGGTTCTTATATATGTTTCGTTAAAATCAGTTCAGCCGTTTCAAAGTTATCAGCTCTTTTATTAGCTGCGGAAGGGATCTTAGACGCATAATGGGCATTTACTTTATGTTCAAACATACGTGTGACATAATTGTGTTAGGGGTTTTTAAAATTTTTAATTTATAGTTATTTTTTTTCTATAGGCTTGTCGAGCTTGATGGAAAGCGAAGATGAGGCCTACGATGGAGCACGCTTGCCTAGTAAATGCTCATTCACCCTAGACTTGAATTTAGGAGAATAAACAGGAAGAAGGCAGTTGAGCGCGGTGTTGTATTCCTTTTTTTTTGATGAACAGAGGGGGGCATCTTTTGCAAGCATGTATATGGACAGTGAACTTGAATAAGCTAACCCTGCCCGCATTGTATCCGTAACCGGTAACCGGAGTTCGCTTTCTTGTGTCAATTAGAATATTTTCGCAACAAAGTTACGTAGCTTTCACGTGATTCATACTTACGAGGCACAATGAAGATGAGTTGCTAGTTAGAGCGTAATAGTGTAAATTGCTTACTCAAAGTAGGTAAAGGCTAGATCAGGGGTTCTCAAACTGTGCATGTCACCATGGAGGGTCGCAAGTCGCAACACTCCCAGAGTCTTCGCGGGACAGTATGGTGGACACCAGGCGTGGCACTGGCACGCGTATTTAGAGCTACAAGCACTTATTATCTTTTAAAAGGAAGTCTAAAAATTAAAATTTTGGGAACCTCTAATGATTGATGTGTCAAAGATAATTATAGAGTACCTACCACTGATTGTATTTATGTATGTAAATCTCCATATTGTACAAAAAAAACTCGAAATTAGTAGTTAATAAGAGAAACAGATGTACAAAGGCGATCATATCCCTTAAAGGTTTCTCTTCCAGTTAAACTTTGATCGATTGACAGGACATCTGAAACAAGAGAACTTACTTAAGAATTTAATCAAAAATAAATACTTGTATTTTGTCGGAATGGACGCAGGTTCTCTATTGGATGGCATAAAATTATTTGTAATATTATTGTTACGCATAATTGCTTTTAGCCGAATTAGCGATGTGCATACTCATCTTTACGCATCATTACAAAGTGCATAACCGTATTGAGGTCGACGGAGGTCCGCGAAGCGGACCTCCTATTTCTGCGTTGCTTGGGCGCTCGGCGCCTGGATATCATACTAACCCTAACCTAACCTAACCTAATGTACTAATGTAACCTAATGTAAAATGCATAACGTGTATTAGTCTAATACAAATTAGTACAACTGAAATTATTCTAATAGCTTAATATGCCAAAAAAGTAGTAGGCCAAAGTATTACTATGCGACAGTACTATTATGCCAATACAAATTATGCCCAATCAATTATGCGAAACAATAATAGTCTAAAAAAATTATTCGATTGAAGGGGATCCCATGGACGCAATAAAAGAAGTACCAAGGTTTTGTATCTACAAGAATGATGAAGATGAAGACGACAGCACTTAAGGCCGGTGCAGTAAATAGTTGTAATGAATTAAACTGTAAAAAGGTAGCACACCTTGTGTACGCATCTAGTGCGCCATCTTAAATTAATTAAATAAATTAAATAAATCTTTCTTACAGTTTCATTTATTACAACTGGTGCTTGTGCATGACATGACACGCACACGCATCTGGTTTGCGCCGGCCTTTATACTCAAATAATTTTACAAATTAAACAAGATGTTTTTAAACCAATCGAAAAGCTCTTAATATAATTATCGAGGCAAACAATTCTATTAACAACTGCTCTACTTTAATCAAGTCATCAAAATAACGAGCATACGATTCACTTACAAATCGATTGAATAGCAACGATAATTAACATATCATGAATACAAATACCGAGTGACCATGATACTAACAATATCATACACACCATGCAAATAGAAGTATTATTACGTAGCTATGAGGTAGCAACATAATGAATATAATCATATTAATGATTGTTTTGTTACGACCGCCGCGAGCCTGACGGTTACGCACATAACACAGTATAAAATTTCTTCGCATTATATTCTTAGATTCATAGAAAGTTCGTTGGGCGGGACGAATTATGCAGTAATTTTATTTATGCCTCAAAACAGCTAACACCGCGATTATCTAATGCGCAGATATTGTAAATATGCCGTAATTTAAATCATTATAAAACAGCCTTTGATTTTACCAGTTTCCCTTGAATAAATTGGCTATATTCGTTGAATTATAACTTGTGTAAGTATAAAATTCCCGATTGCCGGACGCGAGATTTCACCTAAAAAAAGCGAAATTCTCGAGGCTTCTTGCGGTGATGGTGATAAGTACATACTTTAGCTACGATGTCTATGAAGCGACTAATTTCATATTGCTAGGTTAACAATCAGGATCGGATTAACCAATAGGCAGAGTAGGCAACTGCCTAGGGGCCCCGCATCGCCAAAGGGCCCCGCGCCCGCAACAAATAAATTAAAAAGGTTTCCGAGCATAAATTGAATTGGAAATTTTATATCCTCGATGACAATAAGTATTATTGCTATTTTTAGATGCATGCTAAGGTACCAGTTGATTTGATTTGACTTGGTTGAAAGGGGTCTCCAAAAATTGCAATTCCTGGGAGCTCCAACATTGTTCATCCGGCCATGTTAACAATTAATTAAAATATATAATTACTTAAAAGTACTTAGCCAATTTACCAGATAACATACCAAAATTTGATGGTAATACAAATGTTTTGCCTGTTTTGACATGGATTCATCGGTTGGAGTCGCTGGCCAAGATGTATGGATGGAACGAAAGGACTCTTATCTATAACATGACTTCGAGTCTTCAAGGAAATGCGCTGCTATGGTTCGGGCATCTACAGGACATTGACGTTAGCTGGGAAGAGTGGAAGAAGCGACTCACCGACTACTTCCCTGCAAGTAGAGGCTTAGCCGGTAAGTTACATGATTTTGTAAAAATAACTAAGCGGCGAGATGAGAAAGTGATTGATTTTTATTATAACAAATTATCACTAGGGAAAACATGTGAATTATCTGTCCATATTATTTGCGACGTTATCATATACACACTCGGAGATCCTTTATTGAAGGCAGGAGCTCGCGGTGCAGGTTGTCGGGACACCCGAGCGCGTCGATTCCTATCGCAACGAAAAGTTACCTGTACGCTCAGTACGCTTAGTATAAGTTTTACTTCACCAAAATACTTCTCGATCGCGTTTACGTAAAAATTTCAATTCTATGGAAACATAGACGCGCGCGCGCGGAGGCGCTGTCCATGTTTCCCTAGTAATTGAATTTTTTACGTAAACGCGATCGAGAAGTATTTTGGTGAAGTAAAACTTATACTGTACGCTTAGTATAAGTTTTACTTCACCAAAATACTTCTCGATCGCGTTTACGTAAAAAATTCAATTACTAGGAAGCGCGCGCGCGGAGACGCTGTCCATGTTTCCCTAGTAATTGAATTTTTTACGTAAACGCGATCGAGAAGTATTTTGGTGAAGTAAAACTTATACTAAGCGTACTGCTCATAGTAGTACTGATGATCGTAGTAAGTGCTTTAAATGTGGCCGACGTGGTCATTCTGCTGCACAGTGTGAAGCAGAGATTATACGTTGTAGTAAATGCGATAAACTCGGGCATACCATGGATATCTGTAGGAGCGGCGTCACGTGTTCACATTGTGGTAAAATAGGTCATGAGCGAGACAATTGTTTTACTTACAAGAATTTTCAAAATTCAAAAGCTCATAATAATATGAACAAATTACCTGACAGTGCGTTAAATGAAAAGGCAGTACGCATGAGTCAGATACATTCCGTAGATGAAGGATGAGGTAGTAATAAGGAGAGAATTGTGATTTAATTAAATTATTAGTGTATAAAGTGAAGTGGTTGGTAAATAAAAAATAAGAAATGTTCGATTTCTATGTTTGACAAACCATAAAAAGATATATAACTCTACTGGTCATGAAGGTGTGTCCCACGATCGATCGACTAGGTTTGTTCGTCGATCATATTATGCAGTTGTCGTGAAGGTTTGTCCCACGGCCCATCGACTCTACTAAGGTTTGTCCGTTGATGGCTTGCATTACAGTCGTGACGGTGTGTCCCACGACAAATATCAACAATGTATAACTCCGTTGGTCGTGAAGGTGTGTCCCACGATCGATCGACTAGGTTTGTTCGTCGATCATTTATGCAGTTGTCGTGAAGGTTTGTCCCAAGCCCATCGACTCTACTAAGGTTTGTCCGTTGATGGCTTGCATTACAGTCGTGATACAGTCGTGCCGAGTGTTAGAGTAAAATTTATTAATTCGGCTCAATAGATTTTGTACGTCTACCCGGCTTCGAATAAAATCATAATGTGGGTAATTGATATTTGTCAAAATGGGACAGCGAATGTCGCTTTTAGAGGGGGTGGTGATTATACGATGGGGAAGGGTATAAAACCGTGTGTTTAATGGTATTCTGGGGATTTTTCGTTTGAATAACACTAATTTGTAATTGAAGTGAATAAAACTTTGTCACATAAATATAAACCGTGTTATTTCTCTTACGCCCTAATACTACATAGTACTAATAGTACTAAATAAGTACCTACTTAGTATATACATTTATTTGTTTACGAATAGAAAAGAGCAACTTTCCTAAATACACATTGTACCCGACGGACAAGTTTCGGGAAAGTAGGTCACTCCTTCGCCACCTTTTCTCCAATCAATGCAAAACATTCGTATCCGTACTTGATCGCTGTGATAAAATCAGAGATGCAACGATTGGTTCGAATGTTACTGGTTCTAGTGCACCATAAGATGTCGCTGTTATATTTTAACTAAGTGCGGTCAGTTTAAATTAATAACGGTTTGTTATATAACACTGCATAATGTGCCAAACACGACAGTTACGCTCTAATGATTTTTAGATCAGTTTAAAAAAAACTTTGTTGTCTTACGGCGCATTCTTCTTGGCAATCATGTTCGTTCCGAAAGCGCTGGCAGGATTACAAAGAAAGACACGTAAAAGAGCCCTTCACGTTCTACTTACAGAAATAAATGATTGATTTTAAATGAAACATACTAAATCTAATATGTATTTAAGTACGTATCTATCTATATTATATGTTAACCGTTGCCTAGTACCCATAAAACAAACTTTGGAACTAGGTCAATTGACAACATTTCATATTTCTAAGACTATAATTTGATTCGTTCTGTGTATTCTGTTTGGAAAGAGAAAGACGCTAATAGTTTTAAATTTTCACTAGGATTATTAATTAATTTGTTACAATTTTTTAAAGATGTGCTTATTCTAAAAGAGCGCAACGATAGAATAGATCCATTACTTTTGTCTAGTCTCTATTAAAAAAAAATGATGACGTAAATTTGACGTTAAGGTTGTTATCTAATTTAAAATTATGACAGCTCTTTTTTCTAGTGAAAAGGGTAAAGGAAACATATCTATTCTGTGGATGTATTTGTAAGTACATATATGTTTTTAAATTTGTTGTATTTTTTTAAATATGGAGAAATAAATTATAATAAATAGTTTTCCGTGTTCAGGAAGCGAAACTCTTTCGATTCCTGCAGTAATTTTCATGTGTTAAAAAAATGAAGGGTTGTCAATTGGTGTGAATTTTTTCGTGATATTTTTTTTAAAGTCGTGGTGGCCTAGCGGTTTGACCTATTGCCTCTCAAGCAGAGGGTCCTGAGTTCGAATCCGGGCTCGCACCTCTGAGTTTTTTCAGAATGTACCTATGTGCGAAATTATATTTGAAATTTACCATGAGCTTTTTCGGTGAAGGAAAACATCGTGAGGAAACCTGTACATATCAGAAGAAATTCAATGGTATGTGTGAAGTTCCCAATCCGCACTAAGCCCACGCGAGCCCAAGCCCTTTTATTCTGAGAGGAGGCCTGTGCCCTTCAGTGGGACGTAAGAGATTGGGATGATGATGATTATGATGTTTTTTATTTATTTATTTCACTGAAACCGACTCGCCGAACGAAAATGTCCACTCCTCGCTACTGGTATGTTCTCTACCACGCATTACGACAACCGGTCCTGCCACACCCTTGCTAATCGTTTTTTAATTGAAGTTCTCATACATATTTCCTTCTCCAGTCTCATAATAAATATGTAACACATTATGTAAGGTTGTCACAAGTAATGAGTTAAGACGCATACCAGTATGACGCTACATTTCATAATAGGATTGTAAGCTGCACCATGTTCACCTAGGGTTACCATAAGCATGGTGACGTTGACCGGGAAACTTGAAGCCGAAACATTGCTCTGTCACTCCATACCAGTGTTTTCAATGTTTTTGACGCTAGGGCCAAAATCAAACAGAAAGTTAGTGATTTGAAAAACTCCATTTATGATTTTCTTGCATTTGGGACTTGTGTATAATGTACACTCTGCAAAGAAACCGTGAGACAAGAAAAAGCTTCTGACGGCATGCTTAAAATGAAATTTTATTTGCAACCCAATGACCTATAATATTCTGGGTGAAAAGAAAAACAGAATATTTAGAGCTGGCAAGCCACGCTTTAAAATTATTAGTGTCATTCGCTATTTTTTACCTGTGTGTATGAACATTCTCTGGTCGACGTTCAAATTAAAATAAAGAAATATGACTATGAAATATGAAAGATGACTAGATCTCAAAAACAGAATCACGTTTTGATTCTTTTTGAATAATTAAGAAGCCCATATACTTCGCTTTAAAAAAAATATTTATTATAGTGTAGGACCTAGATACACATGCCTTTTTTCTTTTACCCGGGACCCCCTGATTAAGGCTTCGCGACCCCGGTATAGGTCGCGATCCACAGTTTATAAAACACTTTTCCGTACAATAGTACTTCTCTGCGACTATTGTTGACAATTTCCTTAATGGCCGGGACATTGGGGACAGTACACTTCAAACCGGGACATGTCCTGGCGTACCGGAACGTTTGGCAACCCTACCAATATACACAGCTGACTCAACAAAAATGTTTTAAAAGTGAACTGTATTTTTAAAAAAAAAATAGTAATAAATTATTTTATGTAGTCATGTATCACGAAATGAGCCAAATTTTTCGCCTCTAACAATGGAAACAGTTTTATTAAAATTAATATTTTGACCACATCATTTTGTCGTTTCATATTACGATTATGTGACTGTGATTATGATACAGACAGCCGGAACTATGATTCATAGTTGAATGAAGATTTAATTTTGTCATGTAGAATCATCGTAATTGTAAAGTAAGATTACCGATGAACTACCACCTCTAAGCTAGCTGCTCCGCCACTACACGAGCAGAAAAGAAACCAGCCCACCACCACTTGCACATAAATCATGCAACACATGTCACAGAGACTCAACTATCACAAACACTATAGTGAAATGCTTGCGTTTCAAACTCTATGGGTCTTAGTTATATACTAGTGTTTGTGTTATTGTTAACCCAATGTGTATTTTTTTCGAATGTGGTTTTTTAATCGATACCAATAAATGAATGATTGTTTCCTTCTTTTTCTATCCACATCGATCGTTGATTCACTCCGTCTCCACTCCGCTCCCCATCAATGGAAGCACACCCTTATGTTCCCAGGTAGGTGTAAACATAGCGATTCAGTCCATTTGCACTCCGCTCCCCATCAAAAGAAGCGCACCCGTATGTTCCCACGTAGGTGTAAACATAGCGATTCAGCCCATCTCCGCTCCGCTCCCCATCAGTGTAAGCGCATCCTAATGTTCCCGCGTAGGTGTGAACTTAGCGATTCAGCCATCTCCGCTCCGCTCTCCATCAATGAAAGCGCACTCTTACCTTGCTCGTGGGTGTAAACTGGGTGTTTTAAACGTCTCCGCTCTTCCACAGCAGAAGCGCACCCTAAAGTCAAGTATAGACCAGCAAGAAAAATTGTGTATGTTGTATTACATTGCGAGGACGTAAGGCGAACAATGCAGCAATGTAATGCAACTTGCAGGATTTTCCTTACTGGTCTAAACTGGGCTTTATGTTCGCACGTAGGTGTAAACTTGGCATTACATCGAATGTCCGACTTTACATTACATAAAGTAGAGCAAGGATGACGTCAGCGATTTGTCAGCATCATGAGGTAATAATGAAGGCAGCGAAGAATTTCACTTTGCATACCATTTTTGCGTCAAATTCAAGGTTTGTTTTCACTTTAAAGTCAATGTGAGAGTTCGTGGATTTTTTATTAAGAAGGAATTAGGGAGAGTGACTCGTATGTCCTAGAGCTGCGGCTCATTAAGGATCTATCTGAGGGGAAGAGCAGCGCTAAGCCGCTCCACCTTCTTTTGGTCAATGATTTCCTTTCCAATTAATGGAACAGGTCCTCTTCCTTTTCGCAACTGATATTTTTTCCAACTGATTCATTAGCCAACTGTTCCATTTCCCAACTGTTTTTTTTTTCTGAAACTGTAAACAATTCAGGATTATTATAAACTAACCTAAAGGGTTCTACAGGACAGCCCTGAATATATCTTGATACCTTACAGTTTCTGAAAAAAAAACTGGTGGGAAATGAATCAGTTGGCAAGATTTTTTCGTCGAAAAGGCAGGATCCCTATGGAACATCATTGGCTGATGGCTACTAATCCGACACGTATTATAACCGATTCACCTTTTTTTAGGGTTCCGTAGTCAACTAGGAACCCTTATAGTTTCGCCATGTCTGTCCGTCTGTCTGTCTGTCTGTCTGTCCGCGGCTATGCTCAGAGACTGTTAGTACTAGAAAGCTGTAATTTGGCATGAATATATATATCAGTCACGCCGACAAAGTGATTATATAAACAAAACTAAAAAAATTTTTTTTAAGGTGCCTCCCATAGACGTGAAGTGGGGGTGATTTTTTTTTCTCGACTAACCCTATAGTGTGAGGTATCATTGGATAGGTATTTAAAAATAAATAGAGGTTTGCTAGAACCATTTTTTGATAAAGTGAATATTTTCGGAGATATTCACTCCGAAAGTTCAAAATAATGTGTCCCCCCTCTAACTTTTGAACAGCAAGTCTAAAAAATATGAAAAAAATCACGTAAGTTAAACTTAATAAAAACTTTCTAGGAAAATTATTTTCAACTTAATCAGTTGAGCAGTTTTTAAGTTTTTGTAAAAAAATATTTCTAAATTAAGATTGTAATTTAACCGCCATTGCAAGCATTTTTTTTCTTTAAGTACATATAAGATCACGCTAACAGTATCTTCCTTCAAATAAAAAAAGTAAAATTGAAATCGGTTCATATAATAAAGAATTACATCTGAAAAACCATCAACATACATACTAGTTCTAGTAGACTAGTTACCCGATTCGCCGATAAATGGCGCTGTACCGCCGACGTTGAAATTCTGCGCGCGGTGGGAGTTGGGACCAAAACAACCACATTAATAAAGTATGCAAAGATTTTTTCGTACCTGCTACGGAACCCTATCTTGGGCGTGTCCGACACGCTCTTGGCCGGTTTTTTAAATGTGGCTCTGTCCATCAAACTATTTGGTGTCTAGTGCTTTTTGCTTGGCGTGATTCATTAAAAAACCTAGAAAACGAAATATGAGAGGTTACTTTTTGTAGATAATGGTACTAATGGTAGATGAACGATCACCCACTATTAGGCCTTTCCGTCATGTTTCTTTACTGCAAACTTTTTTATGCCTCGGCTGACATTGGAACGAGCTCATCTTTATGACCTTCGTCGCCATTAACGAAAAAGAAGAAGTAATCGTCAGAATTGATAAAGATTTCGATCGACGAATTGCAGAATTGAGTACCTAATAAGTATAATTATCAGCTCATATATTGTCAGTACCTGAACAAAGTCTCCATCAATCACTACTGTTCATAACGACACAGACATGTTCCTACCGCTGACTGTCAAATATCCAACATCATAATACAATACGCCTTACATAAACTATTTGAATGCAAAATGTGAACTTAATAAGGGTATTTTAAATGAAATATTTGGGGCACGCGATCAAACTCGGAATACAATGGACCGACTTGTGCAATGAATGCAACAGTTGTCTGACGAATGAAAAGAAGTGGCAGATCATATAACGATCATGCCTGTATCGTATTGTCAAAATAAACCACAAATCAAACTTCCGTGGGTTTGGTAACGGTTATATCGCAAGTTGCTATTGTTTAGACGAAGTTTATTTCGCTTAGAAGTTTTTAATGACTACTAAATAAGATATAGCGTTAAAATAGCTACTTACCCGTGATGCCATGTCATCACGAGAAGCAATTAATTATAGATTCATAAGGGAGCTCCATATCAATGAACTCAAAAAAAAAACAACAGCAAAAATGGAAGGTATCCTTTAATTTGTGATGGGCCACCTACTGTGGGGTGCAGTGAAGATAGGTAACATCAGCGGTGCCTACCTTGATGCCGTTGGTAAAATACATGGAATCGTGCTATTATCAGGATTTTTTATAGATTTTATAGAATGCGGTAGTTTTTTTTTTAGAGTGGTAAGACCAAGCTAGATCGATTCTTTGCCCCCAAAAACCCCTACATAGCAAATTTCATCGAAATTTAAGAGCCGTTTCCTAGAGTCCCGAATTAAATATACAAGAACTGCTCGTTTAAAGGTATTATATGAAGGTATATTGAGAAGTAAAACACTTCGTAACCAAAACAAATCATATTGCATTAGAAATTGTGGCAAACGATAGAGAATAGACTTACATTACGTAGACATGCTGTCATTAAGACTCGCAAGTGCTTAGACAACACAGACAGCATTCGTGCATGTCAGTGTTTAGAATAATGTGCAAAAAAACGATCTTTCTGTAGCTGGATATAAAAGTACATCAGTCATTGTTTAGGAATTTGTATGGTTAATAATTGGAGATTGTACCTAACATAAAGATTTAAAAATTTTCGAGTTGATATCATATTTTGCTTGGTTGAATTAAATGTTAAATCTCAGCAAAAACATAAATGAAACAAATAGGCCAATCTCTTCAATGGAACAAAAAGTAGTGGTATCAGAAAATGTGCCAAGTAAAGTCTGACTGTTAACGGTCAAATCAATGTATATATTCACTGGTAAAAGTGACTTGGCCGTTTCATGACATTAGATTACCTTAAATCCAAGGGTATGTCTGGTGCATCGGCTAAATGGCTAAGACTGTGAATTGACATAAATGTTTTAGTAAGAATAATTTCACCGTTAATAGGCAGAGTTAACTTGGCACATTTTCTGATGATAACTACCACCATTTTTAGTATCACACGAAAAGTTACTCCATTTTTTAGATTTATATTTAATGGGATATCAGCAGGTATTTATTGGCAGGTAATTATTTACATTCTTAGTTTAACAATATTCTACTGGGTATTATATAATAGGTACTCCTCGGCCATTAGATTTACGATTAAAGAAACTTCTTTCTTCGATTGGTAAATATGCAGTTCCGTATTTTGTTTTTTAGTGACGCGTGTCTGGAATTGCATAGAGTTTATACATTTCATCACATGTGTTTGCTTGCTAAGTGGACATCTTGTGCAGTCAAGTGTAAAATATGGGTGCATACATTTTTCTCAAAATGTTCCATATTTTTTTCATTCTGATTATAGGAACTGTCATAGAAAATGGTAAAGCACTTACTTGGTCGACTATACATGGAATATACGTTAATTGTTTGCCAGATTGCGAAACATACGATCCGATTGCGCTTAATCAATCCTCATTTTATCTATACCTTTTACAAAAACGAACATATTATCTAATTCACTTACCTAGTTTAGTTTTGGTTTTATTTTTGTGCAACAATATCAGTAGGAGGAGAAGGCTTTCACCAGGAAGGGATTGTGTATCGGATGTAACAATGAGCAATCAATTTATTGTTAACAATTGAACGTTTAGGCGTGCCGGGAAGTTGTTCACCTCACGTTGTTGTCCTGGCCCATTTTGGTACAGGCCTCCTCTCAGAACAAGACGGCTTGGGACGTAGTTCCCACGCGGGCCCAGTCCGGATCGAGAACTTCACATACACCATCGAATGTCTTCACTGTCAAAGGAAAACCTTTATAGTAAAGCTCATGGTAAATTTCAAACGTAATTTCGCTCGTAAATTCCAAAAAACTTAAAGGTACACCCCGGAGGTCTCCGTTCGGGGGGCCGTAGGTCAAACCATTAGGATACTACGACTTATTTTAACCTCAAAATACTATTAGAAAATGCCTAAAAAAAATTGCGTTGTAACGGTTTATTATGTTACAATATTTTTTCTACATTTTCGTATGCCATTTTCCTGGGCGTGATTTTAAATATTTGGCTAATTTTCTTGAATTTTTTTCAGGAATGTTTAATTGAATTCGCCGTACATACCACTTCATGAAATGTATAGAATGTATTATGTAGATTAACCATTCCCATTCATTGCACATAAGAGTGGCAACATTGAGGACCCGGCTTATGGTAAGGTATTCGCCTCGAGCCCGATTCTAGTATCAACGAAATCTACCTCTATTACAAGATTTCATAGAGTTGTAGCTTAGTTTTTAGTTACATAATTACTAAAACAAGATATACGGGTCACGTATTTATTAGGAGTCGAGGTATCATCTTCATCCCAGCCTTTATACGTTCCACTGCAGGGCACAGGCCTCCTCTCAGAATGAGAGGGCTTGGGCCGTAGTTCCCACGCGGGCCCAGTGCGGATTGGAATCTTCACACACACCATTGAATTTCTTCGCAGGTGTATACAGGTTTCCTCACGATGTATTCCTTCACCGTAAAGCTCATGGTAAATATCAAATGTAATTTCGCCCATCCGTGGTTCTTTCTCAAGGTTGGTACGAATGGAAGCCAACCGTGAACAGACTCAACATGAATAATTGCGAAATTTACGGATTCGTTCGAAACATGTAGAGCAGCAACCGTTCAATGTTTCGAGTATATTGGCCGGCGACGTGGTTCTAATTGGTAACATGCTCAGCAAGGTTAACCAGAAGATGCGAGTTCAAATCTCGTCCAGCGCATCGGAAAAACTTTTTTGTTTGCTTTCATTGAGCACGCATTTTTCTAGTGACAAGTAAAAATATTTTTCCCAAAATTTAAGTAACGTAAGATCGTGTTATTTATATTTATAGTTATCTATCCACATGCTTTACGATTTGTATCTACTAGTACTTATAGCAAATTGGACATTTTCTTCCAATCTGCTCTACGAGTTTTAGCGATAGAGCAACTTGGAGGAAAACAGTTCGATTTGCCTTACTTGCCGTAACCTCGAGATTTGTGGATTCGTGTTTTGTTTTCTGCAAATTATCGTATGCGCCTACGACTTTTGACATATCGGTGTGTGTCATTTTTAGACCCTATTCATTAATTTGAGTTTAGGGTCACTGTTCACGGCCTATGGTGGGATCAATACAACTTGAGCCCACCATAATAATTTTTCTGTGGAATCGGACTAGCAACATTTAGGGGCTGTTTCACCACCACCCATTGATTAATTTTAAGTGACGGATAAATGTGATGCCGTCTCCATCTATTCGAACAAAACAAACAGAGACGGCATCACATTTTATCCGTCAAATAAATTTGATCAATGGATGGTGAAGCAGGGGGTAAAACTATAATAAATAATAATGAAATTCACAAAATTGGTCTACAATTATTTATTTTTTAATTTATTTATTTCAAACATTTGAGAAACACACATACACGTAACAAAACATAATAATTATACAATCGAATACATAACGTCCTTCTTTGATGTCAGTTAAAAATTAGCATTTATTTTGGTGTCAATAATATAAGATTCAATAGATCAAACGTAACGTAGGCGTGGGAACTACTGCCCAACCCCTCTCATTCTGAGAGGAGGCCTGCGCACTGCAGTTGGACGTTTATAAGCTGGGATGATGAGACGATTAAAGACAAGTTTTTGTTAGTTAAAATAAAATTTGTCGGTGTTTTTTTGTTCAAAAATCTAAATTTCATACTCGTATCAAATTTCAAGTCATTCGGCCACTGAAAATGAAAATCAAATAAACGTCTTGTAACTTGACTCTAAACTAACAACAAAACAAAGGTTACTTAATTCAATTCGCATGCCTATGCGTGAGCGGTATACCAATGACTTAGAAGGTGCAAGCGGCTCGCTGCGCCCGCGAATCAAAAATTACGTTTTTCATAAGACAAAACAGAACTTCTTACAAGCTATTAACAAGCAAGCAAGTATGCTTTGTTTGTATGTTATCTAGTGAGTGAATTTTTCCATGTTGGTATTGACTTAAAATTTGTTAGGTGTATCATCATCATCATAATTGCAGCTGAAAGACGTCCACTGCTGAACATAGGCCTCCCCCAAGGCTCGCCAAACAGATCGGCCCTGCGCCATCCGCATCCAATGCGTTCCCGCCACCTTCACTAGGTCGTTGTCGTCGTAGGTGTAAGCAATACATTTTATAATGTAATAAGACGTGAGTGGATGAAGGGGTTATGTACGTTTTTTCGATTTTCGGTTTTATGCCATAAATGAAGGTCAAAAATTATGACTTAGCAAAAATGTACATAACTCCTTCATCCACTCACGTCTTATAAATACATTACATGATAAATAATTACGGCCAATAATAATTTTTGGTTAGTAAATTGAAATATTTAATACTATTTTTTGTGTTGACTGTACCAAATATAATCAATTCGATCACTAAGTAGAAGTGGGGGATATTAGTGGGGGAAAAATCGATCTAAAGCACGGTCGCGAAGCACGAAGAGTTTCGTTCAATGACCTGTAACTATGTGTCTTTGTCTCTTGCACGTGTTATGTTTGTCGTCGTGCTTGCATACTTGAATAAGAATGCGACGGTAAATATTTACACGCAAGCGACTGAGATGGTAGTGAAGGTCATAATGCGAAATTCTTGGTGCTCCGCGACCGTTCTATAGTTTGGTCTTATCTCTGGGAAAAGTTTTTATTCATAAAAAAAAACCTCAACAGACATGAAAACAATCTGCCACAGGCTACGTCTACCTAATAATAAAATTAGTCATCCAAATACAAGAAGATAATATCCGCAACACGCATCGTCAAAAGCGTAGGTAACAACACAAATATCTCTCTCTCTCTCTCTGGGAAAACGTGTATTTTCGAGTTTTGGCCCGATCTAAGGTGGGTCGCCTAGATCTATCATTCATTATCATTCATCATTTCAGCCGAAAGACGTCCACTGCTGAACATACGCCTCCCCCAAGGCTCGCCAAACAGATCGGGCCTCATTAGCCTGGCAGACCGTGCACAATTGGACTCCCATAGTGACTTTGAGGTCAAAATTTTTACTGACGGGAGCAAAATTGGGGGCAAAGTCGGAGCGGCGTTATCCGTGTGGAATGGCGATGCCGAGGTGAAAGCCCTCAAGTTCGCGATGCCTAAATTCTGCACGGTCTACCAGGCTGAGCTGCTAGCGCTTTGTAGAGCCACAAGGGAGATACTTCGGTATGAAGCTTCTTCGTTTGGAGTATACAGCGACTCCATGGCAGCTCTCCAGACGGTCAGCAATAGTGCTTGCCTCCACCCCCTTGCTGTTGAAACTAGGGATAACTTGAGTATAATATCTCGTAGTGGGAAAACTGTTGTTTTGCACTGGGTTAAAGCACATGTGGGGTTGGTAGGCAACGAAAGGGCTGACCAGCTGGCAAAGGAGGCCGTTTTATATTCCAAGCGTAAGCCGGAGTATGATTTGTGTCCCGTTTCGTTTGTCAAGCGTAGCATTCGTTGTGCTACGCTTGAGGAATGGAACCGGCGGTACACGGCGGGTGGAACGGCTGCAATAACTAAAATCTTTTTCCCGGACGCGGTGGCCTCTTACAGGATAGTTAGAAAGTTGGTGATAACGAATGTCGGGACACAGGTCATGACGGGGCACGGTGGGTTCTCCGAATACCTGAACCGCTTCGGGTGTAAGGAGAGTCCATCGTGCTTATGTGATCCATCTAAAGAGGAAACTGTGCCACACATTCTTTTTGACTGCCCGATATTCGAGTTGGATAGGTATGAGCTTGGACAAAAACTGGACATGACATTGACAAAACAAAATATGCATGAGGCAATGAAAAGTAAAGACAGAGATATGGTGTTAAAATTCTGTATAAAATTAGCAAATAAGGTTATTCTGAGGAATAAAACGAAGTAGTTAAGTTTATGTTTACTTAATATTTGAATATATTGATGTTTAAGCATAAAACTCTGTAAAAATTTTAATTGTGTATTAGTGATTAAGAAAATTTGATGGAAATATTAGAAGTAAATGATTCTGTTAAGAATGTTGTAATTAATTTATAAGTATGTTCTAAGCTAAGAAATTGTTCAAGTGGTTCTGTAATTATTAAGACATAAAGATAGGTTTAGTAAATAAATAAATTGTCCCCAACCCGATCCCCCCCTGGTGTGTTTTTAGATAATAGTAAGTAGTGAAAGAAGATGTATGGTAATAGAGGACAGCTTGAGAGATCGGATTGTGTGACAAAGTGGCCAGAATGATTGATGATATTTAAGTAGAATTAATTATTAGTAATTAGATAGCATAGATAAATGGGCTCGGGCCCGAGCATTAAAGGTGATGAATGACAGAAAGACAAAGTACGAGAAGTAGCAAAAGCGGGAACTGGTGTGTAAGTTGTTGTTAATATAGGCTCCTACATGGTCGGAGATATAGGAAAAAAAAAAAAAAAAAAAAAAAACAGATCGGGCCTGCGCCATCCGCATCCAATGCGCTCCCGCCACCTTCACCAGGTCGTCGCTCTATCTTGTTGGAGGCCTACCTACACTCTGTAGCCTAGATGCTTTAAATAAATGCTTTAAAAGGTGCCGTCAGCAAAAAATAGCGTTCTGAAAAACCATTTATAAAATTGCAAAAAGTAACAACAAAACAAAGTGATATTGAAGTACGCGCGCCCGCGCCATACCAACGACGTCGAAAGTGCAAGCGGCTGCGTCCGTGCCGACCCGAGATTTATCGTTGCACTTTCCATAATGCACGCGTGATCTGTCTTGGGTACCGAAGAGCTTTGCTTCGCAGCCTTTTTTAGAGTTCTTCGTTTGTTATAATTATTTTTTGTATTCTTAATAGTCGTTTTACATAATGTGGTACGTTGACACTATTCTACACCAATAAAAGAGTAACATGATTGACTGACTAACTGAAAGATAACGCGCAGCCTTAACCGCTGTAGTTACAGACTTGAAATTTGGCGGGCATATTCTTCGAGGATCATAAAGGTGCATAAAAGGGGTTTTTCGAAATTCCCATGGGAACTAGAGAACTTGCCAATTTTTTATTCTTCCATGGGAGCGAAGCCGTGGAACATAGCTATGTTAAGAATATTTCTACGACGCAGTACCAACAAAAAAAAAGCTCTGAACTTCCAAAAAATTTTTTTGTAGTTTTGAAACAAATAGTTAGTTAGTCAATTGTGTTAACAAATAAGTGATTCCAACGTTTATTATTGCAATACAACGTCAACGGGGAATCGCATTTTGGTGGGTCATTAAAGTATGTTAGTTGATTAGTGATTTCAAATACTTTTATTATTCATTTGACCTATTCTTTCGGCTTAATACAAAACGCAATAAAATAAACCTAAATTAACGGGTTCTAATCTAAATAATTACTTACCATTTAAACATAAAAAATAATTTCATGTACTTAGACACAATTATATTAGGGCAAACCATGGACTCCTGTTTTGTGTATTTCTGGCCCCTGAAAAGGCAACATTTAACCGCTACTTATTTATATTTGACTATACTTCGAAAAATGAAATTTGGCAAATGTATGTAACACAAAACACAACACAAAAGGAAAAATTACTGATTCTAAGGAGAATGATAGTAATTTAATCTACTTTACAACGTATAAATTACAACTTTATTTTTTAATTTGTACCCTTAGTGTACGTATCCACAAATACACACACACACACACACACACACACACATACACAATTATTTTTGAAACTAGGTGACAAAATAATCCTCCTTCGGCAGTCGGGTAAAAAAAACAAGGTGTTCTTAAGCTTCACCTATGTGGTTATGAGCTATACGGTCCGGTTCATCACAACAGCCTATACACGTCCCACTGCAGGGCACAGGCCTCCTCTCAGAGTGAGAGGGCTTAGGCCCTATTTCCCACGCAGGCCGAGTGCGGATTGAAAACTTCACACATAACAACTGAATTTCTTCGCAGGTGAGTGCCGATTTCCTTTACCGTAAAATTCAATTTCGCACGTAAATTCCGAAAAACCCACAACCTAAATGAGAGGATAATCACTAGGCTACCGCGGCTTTTTTTTCCTATCGTAAATATATTATAAAACAAAATTAATGTGCTTTAGTAAATATCACCTCAACTTAAAACCGATGACTCAACTGCAGCCTATTGACCGAAGACACTTGTTCCGATAAATGCACCAGAATTGCGATTTAGTTGCATGTGACGTAACGCTTGAAACACTTCCGACCGTATTGCCTCACTGCTGGGCTCGGAAGCTCGTCGCTCCCATTCTTTCAGCCCACAGTGAAAGGGTCCTCCGGTACACTTTTACCCTCGCAGCCGTTGACGCTGCCGCCGTCGGGTGTGCACCACTACCTCTCTTATAAATTCGGTGAAGACACTACGCTTTGACATTACGAATTCGGCGGTTGTCCCATCCAGCCGTCCAATAGACGCGTGGTGTTGTGCTAGTGATTTAGTTTCGAACACGCAACGAGCATAACAAACAAATTGAAATGAAACTCACGGTGAGTGTGTGAAGTGACAAGCGATTCAAACGAGTGCGTGGTTCTGGAGATAAAATTAGCTCGGGAGTTTCTATTGCAGTGTTTAGAAATCGGTAAACTGCCGAGGATCAAGATGTGTTTTTAATTAGAACGATTAATAACTCCACAAGTGTGCAGAGATATGAGTTTTGATTATTTAATGTTATTTATTACTTGCTTTGTTTCGAATTGTATATTGACAAGTGCGTGCTTAGATATTTTTAAGTTCAACAACCGTCACAAGTGATATCTTACTGTTGTTAAAAACACGAAAGTTTGTAAGGATGAATGTAAGGATGTTTGTTATTCTTTCACGCTAAAACGGCTTAACGGATTTTGTTGAAAGTTAGCACACAGGTAGTTTATTCATACCTATACGATATTTTTTCCCGGAAAACTGCATAATTCCTGTGGGATAGCGATTAACAAATTCTTCGCAGACAACGTCGCGGGCAACAGCTAGCTTGGACGTGAAGTAAAAGTGCTAAAAGTGAAATTAAATTTATGGCTATAGATGTTTTTTTAATCTGTTGGAAGTGTCATGCGGGTCGCTGCGGCCGCGGCGATGCGCCCGCGCCAGCCGCAGCGGTTTCGTTTTTTTCTAAAACTCGTTTTGGGTTTCCCTAGCCAGTTAGCATTAACGAAAGTGAAAATTAGATTAAAATTAATTATATAAGCAGTAGTGCGTGCGTATGTGTTAATGACCTCTAGCGATGATATATCTTTTACTTTCTGCGTAGCGGTAAAATGTAATGTGCGGCATAATTTTAAAGTCAAATAATTCTCAAATTTCAGATCGCGTTCATCGCTCTGCTGGGCATTGCGACCTCCTGGGCTGAGAACAAAAACAAGGTTGATGATGCTAAAGGCAAAAGAGAAGCTGCTGTGGGATACCCTTCATCGTCACACAGTTATCAAGCTCCGTCGCTTGGCAACGAAGGTGCGAGCGCTATCAGCATCGGAGCAGGCTACAGCGTTGGCGGGGGCAAACCCAGCTACTCCAGCTACGAGGGGCAAGGATTCACCGGATCACACTCACTCTCATCCGAAGCCCTTCCATCCAGTGGCCATGCGACCATTCAACTTCCTCCTATCACATTGCAGCCCAGCCACGGCAATCTAGTAGGAAGCGATTTATCTCAACTGATGAGCCAGTTGCAACAGAGTATAAACTCTGGAGCTCTTACTCTGCAGGCTCCAGGGGGCTACGGAGGCTCGTTCCAGTCTGAAGGACACAGCGTTTACAGCAGCCCAGAGCAGTCTCAGGCACAGTTTTCTTTCGAAGCTCCCAAACTACAGCAATACAGCGCCGCTGAACAACCTCAAGCCAGTGTACCGTCCTACGCTGCTGGCACGAAAGGTCTCGGTTCTTACAGTTCCACTGGTCCAGTTCTATTCAATCCTGCTGATGCGAAATCGAATGTTCCTACATTCAACTACGCTGCCCCTGGTTCTGGCCACTCTTTCGGATCGAGTGGTGGTATTTCTCTAACTAGTGGAGGACAATCCTTTGCTGGACTTTCTGGCTCTCATAGTGGATCTGGACAATCACTCACGTCACCTTACAAATCTTTCAGTAGTGGTTACGCTTCCTCCGGTAAAAATGCTTTTAAGCCTTCTGCTTACATAGGTTCCTCAGTACAAGGTGATTCTAGCCACCAAGGTTTGTCTGCTGTTTCTGGTTCCTATGGTACACCCTCTTTTGGTGGAGCTTCGGCATCTGGTGGTTATAATGGCCTGTCTCTGGGTTCTGGTGGTAACAGCGGACTTTCCTTAGGCTCCGGTAGTTATGGTGGCCAATCATTAGGTTCCGGGAGTTACGGTGGCCAATCATTAGGTTCCGGCAGTTATGGTGGTCAATCGTTGGGTTCCGGTAGTTTTGGTGGACACACCCTTAGCTCTAGCAGTCTTAGTGGCCACTCGCCAAGTTCCGGTAGCTTTGGTGGATACACTTTAGGTTCCGGTAGCCTTGGAGGTCATTCTCTAAGTTCCGGTGGTCACGGAGGTCTTTCTTTGGGATCGGGAGGTCTTAGTGGTCTTTCTCTTTCATCCGGCGGGCATGGTGGTCACGGAGGCTTAACTTTCAGTTCCAGTGGTAATGGAGCGAGTTTCGGAGGAGCCCATGATGGTTTTGGCGGAAGTTCCTCTAAATACGTCTCCGCATACCTCCCTTCTAAGTCGGATGGTTTTGGGTCAGCATCTTCGTCCACTATGGGCTTGACAGTACCTCCCGCTACTTCTTACGGCATTCCATCCAGTTCCTATAGTTTTCCTTCTGCCTCCCACGCCGCTTCGTCTCACAGCCCTCAGTATTACGCACCCAAATCCCAATCATCCTACAGCGGGTTCGGTGCAGGCAGTTCGTCCTATAGGTCTCCTTCAAGCAGTCTTAGCTCTTTGAGTTCTTACCCTAGATACAGCTCTGGAAGCCACAGCAGTCTTAGTTCCCAATATGGATCAGTTAAAGATCCCCTCCAAGGTGCTTACAGTGAGAATTCATACAACACAATAAAATACAGTGAGGAACTTAAAGCTGTTAACTAATAAATGATCAGCGTTTGGGGAGTTGATTTCCTTGTAAATAATAGACTTAATGATTGTGCGTGTAAATGACGTGTGCTGTGTGATGTTTTGGCTTCCGACGGGGTGATGCAACCCTGTCTAGACGAAAGCGTTTCCCTTGTTGTGATTTATTTGCGTATGTTCCGCTAATTACCCGCTGGTGATCGCCTCGCCGACGCTTCACGTGTTTTGGATACGTGCTTTCTTTTTAGCAGCAACTACATGATCGTGTTACTTGTTACCTACAATTTCACTGCACCAAAACAAGTTGCGTCAACATCAGAAAATTGTAGCTTGGAGTTTGTTTTAAGTAATGGTTACATAGCCAAACTGTAAATATTATTTTAAGTTGTAATAGTCTAGCTTATTTATTAAAGATAGCTATAATATCGTTATTGTTTTTAATAAATTTGTTGTACAAAAGTGTATTGTTTTCTTCAACGATGGCTTTTGTAACTCACCATATATGTATTATAAGATCCTGACAGATAATTATCCGCATGGATACGTACTGAATATTGCATATAAAACACACTGCGTGAAAACTTGTGAAGCAAGGAAACATGATATTCCGGCTTGGCAATCAGCTTCGCAACACCAGTTTCACTCGGAAGAAAGTAGAGAATATAGGTACTAAATGGATTACTCACATGACTATTTTCTAACTTATTTGAATTCAATGAGATCTAAATGTACCATTATACGATCTAAAGATACTAATGTGTGAAAAAGTACACATGTTTAGCATTTAAAAATATAAGAATGTAGTGTGTTAATCTTACGTATCTACATATAGTCACTCTTCCGAAACTGCTGAGAATTCATTAATTTAGATAGTAAAATAGCAAGCGAAAGGCTTTAAAGAAATAGAAGTGAGCTTATTAGTCAGCTTACGTGAATAAAATGAGAGTGAGCATAACATTTCGCATAATAGGAGCCTAATTAGCGTATATTATTCTTACAGAGGTTTGCAAATAAATTAAGGCTACGCTTACGTATAAAATGAATTATCTCTTTTCTACCTTTGAAGGAGAGGTTTAGTGTTTTTACTCCAACTGACAAAAATACGTAAAACACTTCAAACAATTCTTAGGGTGCCTTTCGACCAGAGATGTGCTATGCAGCTATGCTGCGATGATGTGAAAGCTATACGCTATGAAAAGCTATGTGACCGTTTCCACTAATGCTGAGCTACGTAGATGTGCAAGGAAGATGCGCAGCTCGAGCTAAGCGATGTGCCGACATTAGGTACAGTCGGCCAAAAATATGGTCTACCCCCCTACGGTCGAAGTTCATTTGCACGTCATGATACAACGAGGTCGATTTTCCCTTGCAATAACATGATGACAGTGACTTAGGGATATTTAGATGTCACAGAAACTTTTGTCAAAACTGGTAGACCACTTTCTTGGTCGACCGTACCATCCATCCATACCACGCTTCACAGCACGCATCCAGAGCAAACATCTTTTCATATAAAAACATAGCTTAGCTGAACTCGTTTCCACCAGCGCTATGTTATGTGGACCCATGAATATGATTGGTGGATATCTAACGCATCCATCAGTGGCATCAGTGGGCAGGGCACATCGCTCGTAGAACTGATGGCTGATGGGGCCAAAAGGTTCTCGAGTGGCGTCCACGGACCGGAAGACGCAGTGTGGTTAGGCCTCCAAAGAGATGGAGCGACGACCTGGTTAAGGTTGCGGGAACGCGTTGGATGCGGATGGCGCTCCGACCGATCTGTATGGCGAGCCTTGGGGGGCTATGTTCAGCAGTGGACGTCTTTCGGCTGAAATGATGATGATGAAACTCATCCATAGCACGTAGCATAGCACCAACTGTGGTGGGAAGGAACCCTTAAGGAGAACTAAAGTCATTAACTCCATGGATCGCAGACAATATAATATTACTCTATAGAGCTACAAACATCCATATCCGGCTCTTAATAATTCATTAGCAAGATGTGCAAAATGGAAGAATGACGCATAATACACCTAAGGTATGCTATGGCCGCCAGCTGACAAAAAAAGGAGCGTTAGTTGGCTTTCGACGACGTCAAAAAAGTCTAGTTTTACCATTTATTATCAACGAACATAAGACAAGACAAAAGTATATGACGTAAGATTTTTTTTAGTTAAGTACCTATTTTTAAACAAGATTAACTGCGTGGCTTCCTATTACACTCTTATATTAAAGTAGGTACCAGGGTGGTCAAGCTTGACTTGCTATTTGCAATATTTCACAAGAATCCTTTTAAACCCCCAACACAAATAGAGGGGTGTTAAAAGTTTAACCGCTATGTGTGTGTGTGTGTGTGTGTCTGTCTGTGGCATCGGGTGTGTATTACAATACCGAAGTACGAAAGACCGAATGTATTAAAACATCGAATGGGTCAAAAGACCGACACGATTTTTTTCTGAAACCGTAAACTTTTCAGAATTTATTAAAACGGCATCATACAGAACCCATTAGGTTAGGTTAGGTTTGTTTTATAACAATCTTAAAAAGTAAACGGTTTCAGAAAAAAATCGTGTCGGTCTTTTGACCCATTCGATGTTTTAATACATTCGGTCTTTCGTACTTCGGTATTGTAATACATACCCGTGGCATCATAGCTCTTAAATGGTTGAACCGATTTGGATTATCAACTCTTTTGTTAGCTGCGCAAGGGTTCTTAGACGCATAACGGGCATTTATATTGTGCTAGCTGTTGCCCGCGACTCCGTCTGTGAAGAATGGGGGGGGGGGGGGGGATAAAAAATAGCCTACGACCTATTCTCAGACCTACCGAATACGGAGAAAAAAGTTTCATACAAATCGGTCGAGCCGTTTCGGAGGAGTTTGGTAACAAACACCGTGACACGAGATTTTTATATATTAGAAGATTAGAGATACATACTGTAAGGTTGAGTTACTTTGGCCCTGAAGATGAACTTTGGCCATTGGGATTAACTTGCTTCAGATTTTATTATTACATTGAAATTATGTTACATTGCTATATGGTTGGTTTTAGTTGGCTGTCCACGTTTTTAGGTTAGGTTTTGAGGTGTTTTTTTTTAGGTTTTTGTTTTTTGCTTTTTATATGGGCCAAAGTATCCTGTCTTTACGGTACATTCAAATATTGTTCTTTTATGGTATAGAAATATGATGAATAGTAAGTCGATCCCGAGTCGAGTAGTGATTGAGGCAGAGCTCCGCAGCGATATTTAACCCCCATAACGACGGCTTCGCGCAACCGGCGGCGCGGCGAACGTTTTATCAGTTCATTGTGTGTGCTGCGTGGTAACCAATGCACGGCACAATAAACAGAGAAAACGCACGCCGCGCCGCCGGTCGCGCAAAGTCGTAGCTGGGCCGAAAAGACGGTTTGTAGCTCCTCTACACGAAGATGGCCCAGCGATGGCTGCAACGCATCTTCACGACGGCGACGTTCAGTTGTGATCTTTTGATTCTTTTGACACCGACGCCATTCCACGACCATCGCACGCGCCATAAGCCATTCGACACCACTATGCCCTCCTCATGCTAGCCCATCATAGTGGACCATCGCGATGGCCCATCGTGTAGCGCCAGCATGAGAATTATCGAACGAGATGCGTTACCTTCAGTGTTGCCAGGTCCAATTTGAAAAAGTCAGAAGATATGAGCACTTAAAATCAGGAGATTGAAAAAAAAAATCAGTAGACCTTATAATAAGTTCTTAATGCTTTCCAGTTTAGTTTTTTCTTTACAAGATTTTAATCTTTATTTTTTTATTTCATCGATATTATTTTTAAATTGCTTAATCCATTCATTTCGGGCTCCCTCACGCCAAAACATTAACAATATTGACATAAGGTGGCTCCATGTATATTTTTTGGGTTTGGCTGTAGTGCACACTATATGTATAAACATTATGTTTCACATTTTATTGATTGACGATACGTTTAATTTTACTCATTCGATATTCAGAATTGATTGACGTTTGTTTGATTCAAAAAGTTGACCAGTTACCATTACCAATAATGCCAATAGTCATGGGTATCTTTTCCATATATTACTTAATTTCGCTAACCGAAATTCCCAAAGTAGAAAATCAGTAGATTCTTGTGGAAATTCAGTAGATCAGTAGCCATACCTGGAATTCAGTAGATCTCCTGAGAAATCAGGAGACCTGGCAACACTGGTTACCTTGCCGTTGATGATCGATCGCTCGCTTGTAAATGAATAGGTTCTGCAATGTAACGAAACTCGCATGATATTTCTGGTACCAGCTAAATGGGGCTTTATAAGTAAAATGTTATCATTCGATTCGCAGTAAACCTTTCTTGTTACAAATGCCCAATGTTTCTTGATGAGTAAATGGCGGGATTAGTGAAGCAAGGTATTTTTGGTCAAGCATGAGCGACAAGTTGTACTTAGGGTGGTTTAACTGAAGGGTAACCTTTGGTTATTGGGGTTAACCTGATCCAGATTTTACTGTTTGGTGGGCCCGCGAAGCTTTTCAACTGCCGCCGTATCCCGTGCGTTACCAAAATCTAAGGATATTGTCCATGAACTAACCAAATCAATTCTGCGACAACACACTACATCACACGTGGTCGTGGTCACTAAGATTTTTAGTTGACGGACGCACTACTATTAGTCGATTTTGGTAACACACGGGACACAGCGGTTGAAACGCTTCACAGACCCACCCTGTTACATTGAAATTATGACACATTGCCATATGGTTGGTTTTTAGCTGAGCGCCCACGTGTTTATGTTTTTATTAGACCTTTCTACATGCGTTTTCTATATGGGCCAAATTTACCCCCGTTTTTTCGTGGTACCATTATTTTGTCCCAATAATGGGACCGCGAGGAAGTATCTGTTTCTCGTCGTCCTATTAGTATGTGCGGTAGTGGAAATTTTCATCCTGTATATATTTCCTGGATAGATAAACTTTTTCGAGTATATCGTGAAATTTCTAAATCAACCTCATCAGTTCCTCGGTGGGGCATTTTTTTAATTTACAGATAACGTCTTATATACCCTTATCTATTGTATTGCAGTGTACCCAACTGTAAATTTTTTGGTGAATAAAGTTGATATTTTTGTTCTCAACATTTACATTTTTAGCAAACCACATACACCACACATTTTCAAATACAGGAACTAGACAAATAGTCATGGGACTACTAGAAACAGTTCTCTCTCGTGGTCCCATTAATGAGATAAAATAATGGGACCACGAAAAAATGGGGAAATTTATCCCCTATCGGGTCAAAGTGGTAAGTGGGACTTTATGGTAATTCGAATGCGGCTAAAGTTATGTCAACATACGGTGTTGTCATTTTGCGTTCTTATTTATTATAGCTATCTATAATAACCGTTTTCAATCCATTTCTTCACATGAGAAGCAGCCTGTGACATAGCTTGCCTACTTTACCAACTGACACTAAAGCCATGTCAACATTACGATACAGCCATGTCGCCTACTACCTCATTATAACTAAGTATCTATGGCATCGTTGAACCATTTCTTCACACCAAGAGAAGCAGCCTGTGACAGTTAGCTAACAGCTGACCACTGTTATCCAACGTCATGGTTGGCTGCGCAGACGCATGCTCGGCGCTCACTTCCGAATTTTCTTAACTTATTACATTCCACATTCAAAAGAAATAAGTGTAAACAAGATACGCTAGTAATATAAACTTTGCTTACATTTTATTAAGGTTCAAATTGGAATATTTTATCCGGATGTAGTTATGGGTTTTGCGGGATTAAATTGGTGATGTGTCTGGTCACGATTTGGTGTAATATTGATTCTCAAAGGGCTATGGGAAGCGGTTTTTTGCCATTGAAATATAATGTCAAGTTTTTGCGGTTGTCTGTGCCATCGCTCCGTTTTTTGCTCTGAATCTCTACTTCGCAACTAAGTTAGGTGAAAAGATTTAAAATTGTTTGTAATAACAATTAACCTTGCAACGCTTTTACCCAATGACCTAAAATACATAACGTTATGACATATCTGAAAGTTAACTCACAGATTGACGACCAGATAGCCTAGTTGTTAGAGAACCTGACTACGAAGCTTGAGGTCCTGGGTTCGATTCCCGGTCGGGGGCAGACATTTGTGTGAATAATACGAATGTTTGTGCTCGAGTCTTGGGTGTTTAATATGTATTTAAGTATATATCTATCTATATAAGTATGTTTATCCGTTGTCTAGTACCCATAGTACAAGATTTGCTTAGTTTGGGACTAGGTCAATTCGTGTGAATTGGTCCGTGATATTTATTTATTTATTTAGATGTTGTATTGAAAAGTGCTCTTGGTGGCTCTACTATGACATAATATAATGATATTTATTATTCTTCCTAGTAAACAAGCCGTGTTGGCCTAGTAGTTTGACCGATAGCCTTTCAAGCAGAGGGTTGTGGGTTCAAGCCCGTTTTTGCATCTCTGAGGTTTTAGGAATTTATGTGTGAATTTACTACGAGCCTGCATACAACTGAAAAGAAATTCAACGGTGTGTGTAAAGTTCCCAGTCAGGATTAGGCCTGTGTTGGTACTACGTCTCAAGCCCTCTCAGTCTGAGAGGAGGCCTGTGCCGAACAGTGGGACGTATATAGACTGGAATGATGATGATAATGTTATTTATTATTCTTCCTAGTGAAACTTGTGTTTTTGAAGTGGTAGAGCCATGTTGTAGCTAGCCGCTGCATCACGAATGGGCCGGCTCATCCGGGGCAGTACCACCCTCTCACAGAACACCGGCGTGAAGTTTACGTAAAAATTTCAATTCTATGGAAACATGGACGCGCGCGCGCGGAGGCGCTGTCCATGTTTCCCTAGTAATTGATTTTTTTACGTAATCGCGATCGAGAAGTATTTTGGTGAAGTAAAACTTATACTAAGCGTACAGGCTCGCGTCCGGAGCGAGACGACGAGACGAAGCACGAGGCGAGATAACGAGGCGAGAGTGTAATTCAGGTATCAAGCTTCATAGTCAGATTCTCTAACCACTAGGCCATCTGGTCATCTAAACCGAGTTAGAAACACTAATATTGTATCGACATTTAGATTTTACCCTGTAGAAGGCCGAACTGTACACCGGAGTCCGGAAGACGTGGCGTAGGAAGACCCCCAACGAAATGGACCGTCGATCTGGTGAAGATCGTAGGAACCGCTTGGATGTGGACAGCGCAGTACCGATCGTTGTAGAACTCTTGTCCAACATTGGACGTATTTTGTCTTATAATGATGTATGGAGCCAAATAAAAGCTTAGTTTCGAAGACCAAGGACAGTGCATCGTACTTTTTACAAGGTTTTATTTGACTCGCAAATGTTGCAATAAGTTGTGATTCCTTCAAACTATCGCTAAACCGTATTTCATTTTAATAGGATCAGCGATTTAAGCATGATGAGATGAACTTGATGTTAACAGACAAACAGACACAGTTATTTTCGTGTTTATAACTGCTATTATTGCATGCTAGGACCTGAAACTTAAATGTAATTAGTTGTGATTAATTGCTGTACTAAATTAGTAATTTTCAATGCAGTATGTAAGCTATGACGCACTAAAGTTCCTGTTCCTTATAACAGTTTTAACAAGTTGTTGATAGCATTGGAATGACTTAACAATACTATAAACGCAGGTTACACCGAGATATCAAACTTAAGTTCTAAGATCTAATTAAAACAAAAAAGTGTTGTCAACAATTTTGGTTATTGTAAGAGTTAAAACGCCACTGCCAAAAAGTTAAGTAAAATGTAAAGAAATATTTCAACACCATCTCATCTAAGCGCCACCTCTCGTCACTACTTCAAACTAAACGTGTCTTGCCTGCCTACAAGCTTACAACCACACTCAAGTTACGTTGAGAGCGTCGAAGCATTCGATCTCTATCAAACGATCACTAAACTCCCACGTGCAAACTAGATGGCGCGCCAAACAATAAATTCATTCGATGAAAAATCGCTGTCTATGTACAAAGTATGTTTTTATTTATGTATCCCGCGTTTTTTTACTTAGGCCGTGGGAAAACCCGTAAATGTACCGCTAATTTGTTACTGAGCCAAAGCAGTTTTGATGAGCGAACATTCTTCGCACATAATTAGCGAGACCTAAATGATTTCCAAATTAGCAATTCCAAAGGCCACGAACAAAACACTGGCAGAACTGTAGCTTTGACCCGTGTGAAATTAATGATAATGTTTTAGAACAGTTAAGTTTAATTAATAAATGTTTTTGACTTTAACGCTGTGATAGGTATAGATAACGCCACCAGAGTTGAGGCCACGCACACAACCACATCTCATGTAATGACAGCGGGATTTTGACGTTGTGTTGACGTTAAACGACAACACAATGTCAAAATCCCGCTGTCATTACATGAGATATGGTTGTGTGCGTGGCCTCAACTCTGGTGGCGTTACCTATATGTATCGTATAAGGAACACACAATCTGTCCGTATTATGATTGGTGAAAATGATGATTTCGTTATTATTATGTTTCACCAATAAAGGTAATTTTAAGTGGGACTACACAAAAACTCTATCCCAAACAAAGAAATTATTTTCAAAATCTTTTTAAATAACTCTGATAAGATAACAAATATTACAGCAAAAGTTTAATGATTTAAATAGTTATGTTGTGAATAAATATTTGATTAAGTATCTATCTACTCTAACATCGAGGCTTATCACTAGTTATCACCAAAGCAATGCATTTATTTAATTCACAATCCCTCACTCCAACAACTAGCTATTTTATTCATTTCACTTTGAACTGCATAGTTGAAAATCAAAAAATAATGACGCGTAATGTGAAAATAATACACTAGATCAAAATCAGTTGATGCTTCGCCGGTTTGAAAAGGAATGCGGAACTTCCGAAACAAAGACTTTTATTTTTAACTTTGTCTAACACTGCCTACTTTTTACGTTTCACAATAAATGAGTTATTATTTAATAATATTTACTACCTCCGTTAAGTCTTTCTTATCGATATTCAGTTGCTATCGATTATTTTCACAATTAAAATATTATCCTATAAAAAAGTCATGGATGCCGTTAGGACACATGTGAGTGACGCAGAAGGGGTGAGAACTGTACAGTCGCCATCATAAATATCGGAGCATTTAAGAGGGTTTATACCTGCTGAGCTGGCAACGTTGCATTTTTGTTAGTTTTTCTCGATTATTCCATAAAAATTGAATGAATATTAAAAATGTTTTGAATACAAATTGTTCAACTTATATATTAGAACAATTTGTATTCAAAACATTTTTAATTTTCATTCAATTTTTATGGAATAATCGAGATAAACTAACAAAAATGCAACGTTGCCAGCTCAGCAGGTATAAACCCTCTTAAGGTGTTTAGTTTTTATTTTGTTAAATGAGCGATTGACAGCGGCAGATAAATTCTGCTGAGTTTTCGCCCGCTGCTCTTAATATTCAATGTAAAAAAAAAGGTTGTTAAAAATATCTGAACATGACCGTATTGTCAATCACGTACCCGCGTGTTCACATGTTTTTAAGCACCTTGACTGCTCCGATGTTTATGATGGCGACTGTACAAAAATGTAAATCTTATTTCTCCTAATTCACGTTTGTTCTGACAGGAGAATCGACAAAAAATAACATCTAAACTTACTTTGAAAACCCTTTCTTTCCATTTGATATGCTTAGGGCCTAGAAATGGGGATTCGTTTTCTTTATTTACTTATTATGACTAAAGTTGGGATGCTTTTGAGGATATTTCCACATTGAATAAGTAATTAATTAAGTATTAAATAGTTCTTTATATATTTGAGAGCAAGTGCGATCGTAATTTCTGTTTTCTGTAACACTTTGACTTGACAGCTGTCGATAATTCCCTATCATAACGTAATGACGAGACTTCCGAATAGCAAATTACGACGTCTCGCTCGTTTATCACTCGCGTCTTCCGAAGCTGTGATTTTATGCAGCGACGAATAGCAATTCTTTCTTATCGCTGTGCGAAGGCGCCGTAAAGTGACCTTCCGGGTGATTCCATGCGCGCCTCAACCGCAGTCAGTCCCTAGCAATTAATGATAACAAATGTATAATTCATGTTAATTGATTTTTATTAGCGACAGTAGCCGCTAATGTTTAAATTAAAAACCATGAAATCATTCTTCTCCAATACTTACAGCCTTTGTGTTCAGCAGTGGGTGTCCACGGTTTAAAAAGAAGATAGAGACTATAATCCTAAACGACAATCTTGTTAATGATGTTTGCCGTAGAGCTTTTTTGTTTCAAACTTGGACTCTTCCAGCCATGTAAAGAACGGCTTTTGAACCTTGTAATTTAAATGCCACTCATTCAAATATTTTCCTATGCTTTTAATTTGTCTTCATAGGTATATTTTCTCAGTGTATCTAAGGATGTTCAAATAATTGCTTTTGTTACGTAACTGGTCCACGCTGCAGCGTAACTGATTAGTGTAAGCCTTTGTTT
This sequence comes from Archips xylosteana, assembly GCA_947563465.1. Lineage (NCBI taxonomy): Eukaryota > Metazoa > Arthropoda > Insecta > Lepidoptera > Tortricidae > Archips > Archips xylosteana. The sequence goes on along the minus strand of OX387357.1, from coordinate 13,853,750 downwards.
CGAAGGCATGTTCATTAACAGACTTTTATCGATTCCGCGCATCTTTACATTTCTATTAACAGAAGTTAATGTTACAAAACTTTTAGTTTTCGTATCTTTTCCTTGTAATTATTACTGTTATTATAGGTATTTAATCATCGTGATTTGGTCTTCGTTGAGTTGGAAAGCTTAGTAAAGTACCTACTTAACTTACTGCAAACTGTAACACTAGAATCTCCAGGATAGAGTCATCCATTTTAATCTTTTCCGGTGAACAGAAAATTTGATCAGCTTTGTAAGAACGTTAGTACGTTATGATAAAACATTTAGTTTCGAAGTACGTTATTCAGATCAGTCAAATTACCAAAACTAATTACATTAAGTATTTTATTCACGCACTAACACGGCGATAACGCAGGGTCTTTAGAGTACGAGTAATTTCCATCGAGAATCAATACATTACGGGGCTTGTACAATACATCACTTCGTACCTAATTTAGTAACACCGCAATCTGTAAAGCAGCTACTCGAATCGTTCCACTCGTGAAGCTGTGATCGTGTCGGTCATTACCGAATTATTCAGTCAAGCTCACGCACGAATGACCGAAGTAGCCAATTAACTGTCTATTTACTAATAAATTGGATGCATTTAGAATTATCAAGAGTGGTAGTCGTGCCGAGACTGACGGTAGTTAGCCGACACCTACAATTAGGTCTTATCCACACTCGGCTTAGAAAGTTCGTGAGTTATTCTGCAGATTAGTTTCATAGTTGTTTAACTACTTATAATACTGTGCAAAATGTTACATATTTTACATTAAGAGGGCGGTAAGCTCGTTCTTAACCACTATCTATATTGCTTCCAGTTGCCCTGCAGGTGGGCTACTTCAATGGCTAGTAATTGGTCTCTATACTCCATTTAATTTACAATTACAAACCACAACAACATTATATTGCGGCTCGTGAATTGTAATCTCTTTACAATTTGTACTAGAGTAACAATTGACGACACGCAAATAAAGTGACATTAAAACAATTTTATTTTGCGGCTCCCAGACTATTGTACTCTACTATTTGCTAGGTAAGAAATAGTTGACGAGCCGCAATATAATGATGTTGTAGTTTTCAATTCTAAATTTAATGAAGTATAGTAGCGTAGATTAAACATTTCTGTGCGGCGACATGGAGAGCTGATAACATCTACTTAGATGTATCTCGAATGAAGCATTTATCCTTTTTTAGGGTTTCGTCTCAACGATAGGGTTGGGTTGCCAACGGGACTCTATTACTGAGACTCCGCTGTTTGTCCGTCTGTCCGTTCGTATACAACAAATACTAAAAATAAGATAAAGTTAAAAATTAAAGGGGGTCGTCATACAAGAAACGTGTGTTTTTTTCAGTGTTTTTAGCTCGATCTTGTAGTTTTCGCAGAATATATGCGTATGTTACTATAGCCAATAGCCATTATTAGAAAAAATAACAAAAATAGAATTTTACGCAGGCACAGATCCCTTCATGTACCTACGAGTTTAACTCCCACTTGACCAGTTTTAAAAGTACTTAATAAGTTACTAACGTGAAGTCGGAATAGTTTTTTTATTGTGCTCTTAGTAGAGCACCAACAGTTGATATTATGGACCTTACCAATTGGCAATTTCAGTCAACCTTGACGGTCGGTCCTGGACCGACCCCATCTTAAGAAGAAGCATTTTACACAACTTCGCAACCTTGAGGAATGCTGATCAGTTGCGAAACAATGAGTACCTTCTCCTCACGTGACTAACGTCCGAATCATCCGATGAGTTTTTGTTTCTTTTAATCAAAACCTTCACTGTGAATGTGAGGCAATTTCTATTAAAAAGGTATGTAAGTGTATTGTTGAGATTGTCTGGGTCAATATTATAGTTAAGATGGTGCTTCTGTAGTGCAATTGCAAAATGTAAAGTGGTTTAGTATTAAGCCAGTAGCCAGACGGGCCTTACGATTGGATGATTGATTCTAATCGATTCATAGAAATAAATATGTTTTATTTTCCGCAATCATACCATAATTATATTAAATAATTTGTAGCGATAGTATGAGTTACTTTGTACAATGTTTAGGTAACATTAGTAAGAAAAGGAAACAGGTACGGATAGATCCAGTACGCCTGCGCAACGCGTTTCTGCGGAACGAGGAAACTATCACTCTCTCAGTAAACTGGATACGTCGCTAAAGGACAAAGACCTATCGAGCGGTTACTTCCCTCACCTGATCTGGACCTAGGAAAGTTGTACATGGCCGCTTATATAAATGCATGAACTTGATACAGTAATGCACTTTTCCACGCGACGGTGCCCAGAGCGCTTTTCCTTTCGCAATACGCGCTTTTTACTTTAGAAAATAATGTAACACAACTGAGGCCAAGCGCTATAACGTCCATCATGTCAAAGAGGATTTTAGTAAGTTCTGATCCCATTAAACGTTTAAAAATAAATTAGTATAATAAACAGCCAATTTGTTAGCCGTTTACGAGTGTTTGTTACGCAAAGCAAATTTATACGCCATTAACGAGGTTGCTGATTGATGGGGTTCCACGCCTTTCTTGAATCGACGATGACGGATCATTAAACTGATTGGTGTTTTCAGATGCTTGTAGCTTTCGCTGCGCTGGTTTGCGCTAACGAAGTCGAGGATGGCGAGCAGAAAAAGAGGGGCGCAGGGAAGGCGAGCAGCCTGAACTCTATACCTACGGGTGCCCAGAAGCCTGAGTACACTTACCAAGTCTATACTCAGAATCCCAACTCCCAAGCCAGCCCAAGCTCCTACCAGGCTCAAGTGCCTAATTCATTTTATCCGAGTCAATCTTCAAGTCAGTATTACACAATACAAAACCAACCTAGCGAAGTGTCTTCTGGATATTCGCCACAACCTCAAATAAGTCTGATTCCTCCGCCGGCTCCATCGCAATTTCTTCCCATTAACTTTGTGCCTAATGCCGGCTATCAATCAAAATATCAGATAATTCCATCTAAAGCTGCGAATGGGAATATCCAATTGTTAATTCAACCGCCTCAGAGCTACCAATCGAGTCCACTTTTGCAATACCCTCAATCCTATTTCCCACCGAATCCAGGGAATCAGATCAACCCGCAACATGGACATTTTCAACTTTCTCCGCAGGGACAATACAATGTTGCTCCTCAGTATCAATCGTTCCCTGTGAGTCAGCCTTATTTAGGTCAACCATCGACAATGCTGTTGCTGGCCCAGCCTAATACATACAATAACCTTTTATATCCTGGTCAGAATCCTGCACAAAGTTTTTATAATTACTATCCATCGAGCGCGCAGCAGAAGTATAATCTTTCTTATGGCTCCGCCCCTCAACCTTCGGTGGAATATGAGAAGATACAAAGTCCTGTCTCACAGAGCTTGCCTAAAGAGGATAATGACATAGGATCCCATGGAAGTGACTTCGTTCCCACTGATTCCAACACTAATTATAAGACTGCCTACGCAACTGGGCGCAGTGGAACCTATTCTAAGCTAAAATAACTGTATAGATTTAGTAGAGACACAAACGAATTACCATTTCTCGTAGCTTTTCTCTAGTTTTATATTAAAGTTGTTTAGTTGCCATTTTTTGTATGTTATGGAGTGCTATTTATTATACATACTATTGTTGATAATGTTATTAATTGTACAAAATAAAAATTTGCATGTTTTAACGTGTATTGCTCTCCTTCTATGTTAAATTTTGGTAATAATTGAAAGATACTTAGGTATCCTCTAGTTTTATGAATAGATGAATTGCAGCATGTACATTCGACTACATGAAGATCGATACGGCCTAAGTTCCAAAAATATGAAGGTATACGCGACTTTATTGGTAACATTAAGGTCGTGAATAGATATTAAATAAATAAATATTAGGGGACAATCTTACATAAATCGACCCAGTCCCAAACTAAGCAAATCTTGTACTAGGGTACTAAATAGACGACGATAAACATACTTATATAGATAAATAAATACTTAAATACATATTAAACATCCAAGACTCGAGCACAAACATTCGTATTTTTCACACAAATATCTGCCCCGACCGGGAATCGAACCCGGTACCTCAAGCTTCGTAGTCAGGGTCACTACCAACTGGGCTAAAGCGGTCGTCAAATATATATTTTTGTAACTTTGGCTTTTTGTAGTCCACTGCACCACATAAAAAGATAAGCACACTTTTGTGTGTATGGCATATTCAAATTTACATTCTAAGTAGGTACATAAATTAATGTACAATGTAATATAATTGTAATTGGAAGCCCTCACTTTATCTCAAGGCTGTCTGACCAGGTGTTGCCCGTATTAATATTTGACGGTACCTCTATCCCTTTCTCACCCACGGTCAAAAATTTGGGTGTCATCATGGATCAGACGCTTTCCTGGTCGGCTCATGTCTCGGAAGTCAGCCGCAAACTCTTTGCTTCGGTACATTCTCTCAGACGCCTGCAAAGTTTCCTCCCTCTTCATACCAAGATTACTTTGGCTCAATCCCTTCTTCTCCCTCTCCTCGACTACGGTGATATTGCCTATCTCGATCTCTCTGAACAACTGCTTGACAAGCTTGAGCGTCTTCAAAACGTTTGCATACGCTTTATATTCGGTCTCCGAAAATACGACCACGTGTCCTGTTTTCGCGCTCAGCTGAAGTGGCTCCCAATTCGTCTGCGCCGTAATGTTCACATCCTGTCTTTGCTTTTTAATGTCCTTTTTAATCCACAGTCCCCTTCCTACCTTTTCGAAAGATTTAATTACTTGGCTGCTGGTTCTGGGAACCGGTTGCGGTCAAGTAGTAATCTTTTGTTAGCTTTTCCTGTAACTAAGTCCAAATCCTATTCCAAATCCTTCTCCGTGCTCGCTGTTAGTCTGTGGAATCGGTTGCCGAGTGAAATCAGGCGGTCGCAGTCGGTAGCTATCTTCCGGAGTCGCTTAAGGGCGTACTGGCTTGACAGTTCCTCTTAAATAGTGACAACCTCTATTGTGTTCTCTGTTTAGTGTATATGTGTATATTAATGTATGTAGTTTTTATGTAGGTAGTCTATTTGTGTTGATATGATATGTATTAGTCTATTGTATTCATTAAGTATATAATATATTAGTGTGTAGTTGCGTGTATTCTTTGTATGTATGTGTATTGTTTATGTTAAGTATATTGGTTTGGGTTTACTTTTGATTTCGACTCTTTTTTATTACTCAGCATTGTATGCCTACTCTTGTCTCTGATGTCCTGTCAATCGTTCAAAGGTTAACTGGAAGAGATCCCTTTATGGGATAAGTTCGCCTTTGTACATCTGTTTTTCTTGTTAACTGTTATTTTTCATGTTTTACGTACAATAAAGAGTTTTACATACATACATACAATATCTTTTTTTGTTATAATCTTTTGCAATGATATTCAAAGCGCACTCTCTCCGATTCCTGCTTCATGTTACAGTCAGGGAAACTGAATCGCGTATCATGCCCGGGCTACACGAGGCTAGTTTTTCAAGCTAGGATAGCAAGCTAGTGTTAGTAAGCTAGCAAGCTAGTACTTCTGGCTTCGTGTAGACAAAACTACCTACTGTCAGTTTTGTCTACACAAAGCCAGAAGTACTAGCTTGCTAGCTTACTAACACTAGCTTGCTATCCCAGCTTGTTAAACTAGCCTCGTGTGTCCCGGGCATTAAGATGGAAACTTTTCACAACGATTTTCAAGATGATTTCTTTGGTAGATGTAAAAAAGCTTTTTTTCGATTTGTCCTAAAAGTTAATTACCGGTAGTTTCTATCGATGTACTAAACCACTATCGAAGTTAACGGATATCAAAGAAAACACAGTTTATACTTAAGGTGTAAAATACTTTACTATCTCTTTTACGATACACACTAAGGATGTGCATTAGAGCAATGGTAGTAGGAGCAGTTAAGTTAGTTTCCCTTTCATTGGCCCTTTATATCTATTGGGCTTAGGTAAGTACAGTCGACTGAAGGCCACCACAAACCGAATCGCGGGGCGTGCGCAGGGCGCCGACGGAGCGTGCCCAGCGCGTTGTATAACACTGAATTATATATACGGTGACGTACACCGGCGTCGGGCGCAGCGTATATGATTCAGTGTTATACAATGCGCTGGGCCTCCTCCGATGGCGTCGCCTGCACGCTTAGCGCATCGGCCAGTGCCTTAAGTAAAGTGCTTTATAAGTATACCATTTTTTATGACAGTTGCTACAGCACAATAAAAACAATATGGCTAACTGCTACATTGATTTGTGAGTGAAAATAGCCTTTGATGCTTTAAGCGGTACAGATGAAAATATATCTTAGGGTGGTAAAGAAATTTCTTGGTCGACTATACGTATTATAGGCGTTTCATTATCATTACCCATCGTTATTCGAGCTTTCACTGGGATTGATTCTATAAAACTACTTGAACATAAAATTTAGTATTGAATAGTGTCCTAAGTCGTGGTAGCTTCATGGTTTCAACTATGGCCTCTTAAGAAGAGGGTCGTAGGCACGAGCCCGGGCTCCCACCTCTCCGTTTTTTGGAATGTACATTCATTATATTTGAAATTTACTATGAGCTTTGCAGTGAAGGAAAACATCGTGAGGAAGCCTGCATACACCTGCGAAGAAATTCAATGGTGTGTGTGAAGTTCCCAATCCGCACTGGGCCCTGCAGTGGGACGTATACAGGCTGTGATGATGAACTGGCATTAAATCTTAGGATGGAAAAGAAATTTCTTGGTCGACTATACGTATTATATAGGCGTTTCATTATCATTACCCATCGTTATTCGAGCTTTCACTGTGATTGATTCTATAAAACTACTTGAACATTTAGTATTGAATAGTGTCTGAAGTCGTGATAGCTTCATGGTTTGGGCTATGGAGTATGGCCTCTTAAGAAGAGGGTCGTAGGAACGAGTCCGGGCCTGCACCTCTCCGTTTTTCGGAATGTATGTGCGAAATTATATTTGAAATTTACCATGAGGTGAACTGCACACACCTGACAAGAAATTCAATGGTATGTGTGAAGTTCCCAATCCACACTGGGACCACGTGGGAACTACGGCCCAAGCCCTTTCATTCTGAGAGGAGGCCTGTGCCCTGCAGTGAGATGTGAGGCTGGGATAGTGATGATGATGATATCTAAGAAACTTTACTATTCCATACAATGTAGTCAAAGCACGCTCAAATTCATCATCATTTCAGCCGAAAGACATCCACTGCTGAACATAGGCCTCCCTCAAGGCTCGCCAAACAGATCGGCCACGTGCCATCCGCAGCCAATGCGCTATACAAAATTATAAGCTTGTAAATAAATCACCGTTGTAACTAAATATAAACAACACGTAACGAATGTATTTTCTTGTTTCACTTATTTTTAATGTGGTACATTCCACACTGCCGTCAAATGGATGTGAGAATAAAATCCCACGTCAATGACGTAATCCTTATCACTATTGGGTGCTATCAACACAGCAGCCAGATGAAAAACAGAGGGGTTGAACTAAAACTTAGCAGCAAGAGTTAGTTCCACCTACGTATGCGCTTCTGTGATTTGGTTGATTGGTGTTGTAATAAATGATAGGAATTTCAGTTGTACCAATTGTATGGTTAATTTTTATCTCACACACAATGGAAAACTTTGAAAATCGTAAAGTAAATTTTGAACTCTACGTAAATATTTTTTAAAATAAAATAAAATATTTTTCTGTATTGCTTAGTATGTGGTGTTCAATAAATAGTCATTGTATTTTGTGTATTTATGTATGTTAACCCTTTATTGCACAAAAATAAGGAAAAAAAAACTATTGACAAAAATGATAAATAAATAAATCTTGGGACGATTGACACCAATTGACCTAGTCCCAAAATAGGCACAGCTTGTACTATGGGTACTAGACAACGAATAAACATACTTATATAAGTAGATAAATACGGTAAATAAACGGTACGGTAAATAAACGATAATAATTAACACCCAAGACTCGAGCACAAACTTTCGTATTTTTCACACAAATATCTGCCCCGACCAGGAATTGTACCGGGGCCTCAAGCTTTGTAGTCAAGTTCACTAACCACTGGATGGCCATCCATCCACCATTGTGATAAATGTACAATGGTGATCTTTTCCCTTGCATTGTATTCTAAAGCCTAGACTTTTTTCATATTTATTCCTTTATTTAAGGCCAGAATTAAATACATACATAATTTGTGACGCTTATCATCAAAAAAATTTATAACTTGTTTCCTAAAACTACCTAGTCGATTGATCAAATTCTTACCAAAATATCGTAAAATTATATTTGACTTACTGTATCAAAACTTGATAGTGCGACGGCCCAGTGAAAGGAAATCGCTACGCTAATTGCCTTAGCGTTATTTGTATCATTCCAATATGATGGGCAATTGAATGCACCTGCTGATTACAGGATGCTCCAAATTTTCAATTATCACCGGATCGACTACGGCATGCGTAATTATCACGTACGTGCTTGAGGTCGGGATATATATGGTACTTGTTCGATTAATGAATGAGGATGGATTGGGACGCGAACATTTAATAGGTAGGCATTCTTTCTCTGTTAGTCGATAGTTTATTCTACATTAAATTTATGGTAAACTCACATGTATACATTATAGGTACGGATAAAGATTTTTTTTTAACTGTGATATTGTTCCAAGTATTTACCTGCGGAAAACCTACGAATAAAAATGTCACGCGCGCTAAATTATCGAATCGCGTACGTACATGGCTTAAAAAGCCATATATTTATTTTCACAGCTCTGTTTGTAATGTACCTAGTTAATTGCTTAAAAAACGTGTTATGGCCAAGATTGTGAAAAATGGGGAGTAGCGTTATTTTTATACAGATGCGTTTACATGCAGAAAATCCACCTTCCTCCAGTTCCATATATTAACATGACTGAACATTTTTCATTTTGATTATAACAATTTGACTGAAATTGATGAATTGGTTTTATCATTCAACAATTCAAAAAAATTATTTGTTATCTTCGCTGGCTTTTGCAAAGAAATATTTAATGAAAGTCATAGTAATATCTGAATCTTAGGAATTTGGATACCTGATCATTCAAAGCAGTTGCTTACGCAATTGTTGGTTTAGAGTGGGTTTTCGTCGTCCAGGGCCGACCAGAAATCCCCCCCTTCTATTTTAATTGGGAGTTATTAAAAAAAAGTGGCGCTTGCCGCCGCCCCTTTTCGTATGCTGCCCGAGGCCTTGGCTTCCCCTGTCCCCCTACGCCACGCCACTGCAAAGCAAGTTCCCATTTTATATTATAATTATGACACGACACTCTTATATGAACATCCTGTATGTGCCCGCAAAATAAATATCAAAACTTGTTCGATGTACTTACCTACTACAAGTTTCCATCGACCGGTTGTTCATCTACTTTTCAACAGCCTCAAAACATCTAAAGAAAAAACAAGCTAATAAATATCTTATTACGACCGAGTAAGAACTATACAGACAAGATACCGTTAAATCATGGTTTTGACGAATCGTAACACGTAATTGCTAAGGCTATTAATTGTAAAATATTACCTAATAAGAGTCCTACATCTGACATACAAGTGTGTTCTGCAACAGTTGTTCTGGGCCTTCCTTTCCCTATTGCAATCCTTGCGAATCTTGCGCATCTTTGCGAATTGCAAAAAAAACGTAAACATAATAAGATTTTAATAAAAGATAATGCATGTACTTAATAATCCAAATTGTAATAAACTTGACATGTAAGTGACGCTTTGACCTGTGGAAATGTTAAATTTTAGGTAAGTATAAGTTTGTAGGTACTTGTTGTACATTCGAGATCGCAAACGGGTAACTATGATGTACCAGATTGGAATCACATTTTAACGTTTAAAAATTCCTTCGCTAGTTACTCGTTTATTTTCTGAATCCAGTGTTTTAGCCATCAACAAGATAGCCTTTATGGTGTTTAGGGCTGTGTGAACATCACTGTCCTACTCCATGTTGTTGTCAAAAGGATCTCTGGCAGTGTATGAAGAATATGAAATTAGAGATAACAAAAGAAACAGATGAACAAAGGCGAAAATATCCCTTAAAAGAGTCTCTTTCAGTTAATCTCAGAACGATTGACAGGGTAACAGAAACTAGAGTAGACATGCAATGAAAAGGAAAGAAAACCGAAATCTAAAATGAAACCTAGGTAATTAAATAAAAAATGCCCTAAAAATATAAATTACATTATGAATAGAATAAACTAATAAATACTATCAATTTAAATAGACTACCTAATAGAGAACACAATACATAACATCTCCCAGCTATCAGTGATGTTTAAATAGACGCCCAATGTTAAACTATTGTTGCAAGAAAATCGTTCTGGCAACCACCTGAGGTACGGCACTGATGTTTATGTTAACGGAAGTGATCGGTGCTGATCGGAAGTTTAAAAAAAAAGTTGTCAGGCGGCATCGTGTATCTGATCTATTATTAGAAGATTATTAGTCAGATGTTTTGACAGACGTAGCATGTTTGACGTACGGTGTCAAGGACTATTTTCGTCGCTGATTTTAGTGTAGTTTTAGTGAAAAATTAATGCCCATTTGATATTACTATTCATAAAGCACGACAGCGTCGAACGTAGCTTCATACTAAATTTCATGAATCTGGGCGGGTCATAGGAAATTTGGGAATTATCAATAATTAATTATTAATAGTCAAATGACGATCACTGCTAGACAAAGGTCTTTCCCAAAGAGTTCCTTGTTTATTACCTTATTCCATCTGCTTCATTCTTCCACAGGTCAACCAGTCAACCAGAAGTAGGCAGGGTCGCCACCCTTACGTTGTCAGTATTCCAAAAATCCGCACAAAGCGTTTTCGCTCCTCTTTCATGAACCGTACAGCTAAGGAGTGGAATTTCCTACCTGCGACTTGTGTTCCCTGAACAAATCAATCAATTCAATCGATTCAATCTGGCCGTTTTCAATTCTAGGGTGAGAGCATTTACTAGGCAAGCGTGCTCCATCGTAGGCCTCATCTTCGCTATCCATCAGGCGTGATTGTGGTAAAACGTAAGCCTATATTGTACAAGAAAAAGCTCCGCAACAATAATAGGTCCAGCGCTGCCCACATCCATGTGATTCCTGCGACCTTTACCAGATCGATGGTCCATCTTGTTGGGGGCCATCCTACGTCACGTTTTCCGGTTTGCGGTCACCTATCTAAAAACTTTACTGCCTCATCGTAATGGTATCGATTAGTGCAGTAGGCTAATTAAGTTTCTAGCTCTCGTTTTCAAGAAAAAGGCGGAATACCATACCTGTTTTCGGTAATGAGTTTTCCCACATTTACCGAGTACTACTTATATAGAAAAACAAGTCTGTATTCGCGGCTTCGTTCGCATAAACCAGATCTACCTTGGCTAAATTCCGGGTTTTCACAACATAAGTATATATACTCACCCATGGGAATAGATATGGTGACACCAATCAACTGACGTACTTTTTATGAGCTGTCAAAACAGGATTATCCCATAAGATTTTGCATTGTAATTTCTAGTTATGATGTCACTTGTGGCCCACTTTTTTTAAAGCAGCTAAAAATCTGAAAAACTGCAGGTAATTGTTAAGTTTTGGATAGAAACTTTATGGCCATGGAGTCCAATCATGAAGGAATTTGCAAAAGAGATTTCTACACGCCTGGTAATGAGTGCCGGCCAAAAATCAGGCGGCTAATTCCGCCAATGATGGAGCCTGGCCACTCAACGCGGAATGCCTGCCTCCTGGGAACTATGCCGTCGGGTGATAATTTAATAGATATTTTTTATTTGTTTTTTATTCTTTATTTTTAGGTTATTAAGCTGCCGTTTTAGCGTAAAGGACTAACAAGCACACACACAGACACATACAAGGTTTCATTTATAGCACAATTAGGATAAACAGGGAGCTATGGGCACGTCCAGTGCCCAGCCCAAGGACCGGTTTAACAACTGGCCGATCAGAACATTATTCGGAATCTAGCATTTAAGTGAAACAGGGAAGGTATTCACACTTTCCTGTCTCTTACGCCATATATAGTTTATGTAAGTATGTGTATAAAATACTAACTTAGGTGTAGGCACGCTTCCTCCAGTTTAACACCTTCTCTGTCCGGGTGCCCCCGATATATGGTTATGAAGCTTTTTTTCAAGAGTCCGTGCTTTCACTATGGGTTCACAAGTTCAGAGACAACTTCAAAGTGGAAGCACACATTTGCAGTTCATTCAAATCATTTTGTATGGGGACAGTGAACGTGCTAAATTCATCATCATCATCAGCCGGATGATACTTATCTACTGTTAAGAAAAGCCTCAAAAAAGAAAAAAAGGTCTGCCCTTTGGAATGCCACAATAACGACAACTTGTGGCTTGTATCCACCGGTTTCCCGCAACACTCACGATATCAGCCCACCTAAGGTGTTTTCAAATTACTATGGAATATTTCAGCAAGTGGTTGGGTTAACTAGACTGACCACGCCTGTAATGATTTTACGGCGGATTTTTTGTTTTAAAACGTAGGCCCTTTGACGTGATTACACGGTACACTTTGTACATCGATCAACGTATGGAAACATTTGTCAACTACAATTTAAAATCCTGAAATAAAGACTAACCCATCCACTTGGTAAAATATTCTGGAATAATTTTGAGATACCTTTACTCAGTATAATATACTATTCTCGTATTTCTATGTTCGTATTAGTATTACATTGCGTTCTCGCATCCGGAGTTCCGCCGAAAGACGTGCGCAGTTGGCCGGAACCGTTGGATAACAGTATAGCGTTATGTAATACGGGGTTTGAACTGGGTCGAGATTGCTCTATTTTTTTTGTTACATTTGATGGCATTGTTTGTTTATTGGCTTCGATTTCATATTCGATGCCGACGAAAAATATTATCCTACTAATATTAAGTATATATGCGAAAGTTAATGAGTGTGTCTGTGATTTTATTATTCTTCAAGCTAAAACGGCTGAATGGATTTAAATGAGCGACGTGATTCCCCCATTGTGGCTCATTCAATTTAACAAGTTCAGTGCCAATGACACAACGTCTTTGTCCAAAAATTCTTATTCCTATGCCAGTTACAAGCATACGTGTCAACAGTGACACTCATTCGTAACTACGAACGATAATTTTGGCTGGAATAGCGTAAAGGCTTAGCGGAACGTTGCCGGAGCCGAATTTGTTAAAGGTGCGTCTCCAGCTAAATTGACTTTTTTATTTGTTTAGTTGATATATAATAAAAAAAAAAACAAAAGAGCAGTGGCAGACTCAAGAGCAGATAGCGGGACGACCTGAGAGCTTTTCAGATCGATTGGCAGGTCCATGCCCAGGATAGGGAAGAATGACGGAGGAAACGGGAAGCCTTTGCCCTGCGGAGAGACAAATTGTGGGCTAGAAAAAAATCAAAAACATAAACAAACAAGATTGGAGTTATTATGCCACTATTGGAAAACCTATTACCTAGGTAATACCAAACTATTACAGTAATATCGATGTACCTACTGAACCGCTGTAACTCATTACAGCGGTTCAGTACATCGATATTACTTAGAAACTAAAGTACCTACTACTAGGTAGGTACTTTGTTGTCACTCTCTAGGTAGTATTCTTTGAGTGTTTTTTTACATTTAATGGGATTGGTGGCAGTGTTTATATCTTTGGTTATTTTTACGCATTTGTAGGCTTACAAATAGTTTACAAGAATTTGTGGATGATCTTTGATTTTTTTTTGTTTGTATTGTTTTTGTTTATACATTTATTAATCAAATTGTAATTTGACAAACATTTTTGATTGCAATAGTTTTAATAATCTAAATTACATTTAATGTTATTTATATGAAATTATGTTTTACTTTAATCTAATTATGGGGCAATTAACACAAATTGACCAAGTCCCAAACGCAGCGCTTACTGTGGGTTAGTACAACGGATAAAAAACTTACATAGATAAATACATACTTAAATAGATACCTATCGTACATCAAAGACTCGAGCACAAACATTAATATTTATCATACAAATACCTGCCCCGACTGGGAATCGAACCAGGGACCTCAAGCTTCGTAGTCAGGTTCTCTAACCACTAGGCAATCCGGTCCTTAAACTGTGATATTGTTCCAAGTATTTACCTGCGGAAAACCTACGAATAAAAATTTTCAAGCAGATGTCAGTTAGATAGACACACTTATCTATCCGTCATCAAAGCTGCCTAAACTGTCACTATCTTGAGCATCTTGAGCAGCTACCACCTTCATATCAATTGCACAATCATTCAATATCAATGTGAACTGATCGTTGACCCCTGTCTGCTAAGTGTTGGACTTGACACGCCCCCGCTGATACCCAAGGGATAAGAATCTTAAGAGTAACGAGTCATGAGTTGTGTTGGTTTTCTTTTAATTTGTTAAGCAATGCTTTTGCTCTTTTGCGAGTGGGTCCTTTGAAAAAGCGTTCCTTATAATCTCAATTTCGTTGAATGAGACAATTACTGTGGAATCATTTTTCACATTATTTTATTTTGACGGATAGACTATAATCATCATCATTATTTCAGCCGAAAGATATAGATCAGAAACAATACTTGTTCGAGTTTTATCCACAACGAAGTTATAGGGGGTCGAAAATGGCCTGAACTGCTTCGAGAAAAGGATGGCACGGACGTGCCGCTTTTTTGCTCGACTTGGCGGGTGCACTGCCGTGCACCCAGATACTTACTATGCGTTTATTTAAAATGCTATACGATTTAAATGACCGTGTTATTACAACTTTCAAACTGGATTGTAGCTTCTTCGCAGATAAAAAATTGTGTTTTGGACTTGTTCAATTTATATGTTGCAGCAATATCACGTAGAATTGATGAATAGATGTTTGAGGTTATAAATATTAGGACATTGGAAATAACTCGATAGGTATTTCTCATCTTGCTTTGCGAACTCTGAATTTTGGATAAAATTGAAGGAAGCTGTAAAATGGCGCTAATAACCAAATATCAAATCACAGAATCGACTCGCACAAGACTGGTTATTTTTAACTAGCTGTTGACCGCAACTCTGCTTGCGAAGAATTCCGTTATCGTTATACCGCGGGAGCTATGCAATTTTCCGGGATAAAAACTACCCGTTTTTTCAGCGGTAGCAACAGACAGACAGAGTTACTTTTGTTTTTATTATAATATTAGTAAGGAAGTGAGGATTATTCTTTTAATGTGACCCCTGCTGCTAAACAAAAGCCCGCTACCGACTTCCGAACCGCTAACGCTAACGTTATCTCAAACTTCACAGTATAACTGGTTATTGCGACAAAGTACTAAAGTGTTCAGTGACTTCTGAAGCTGACTGTACGTATTATCTAGAAAAAAGGAAAATACATTTATATACAACAACACAAGACACATAAATATTTTTACAGAAAAGGAATGTGTCATTGCGGTTGTAAATTGGACACTGGCTCAGCATAATGCTGAGGCGTTTAAAACACCCCAGCGCTGATTTTCAGCCAGCACCGTCGGTAATACGCGGAGCGCCACATAGAACTATACACTTATAATATAAGCGAAAAATAAATACCTATATCTCATCTCACCGTACACAATTGGGATGCACCAAAAAAAATAACCTCTAGTTTTTATATTTTTTTTGGAAAGAATAGGATATTTTAAGACACCATTTTCATCGATTTTGAATTTGGTTGAGTATTTAATTTTTTATATTTTTTTTAGAAATACGTTGGATGACGTCACAGTGAGAGAGCCACGTTCCATAGCCTAGAAAAATTCAAGTCGTACATAACATAATCTGTGGCACTACCACGGCACTACTGAGACCCTACTACGAAGTGCATAATTCGAACTTCGTTTCATGCCGTCCCGCTCACGCTAATATGATTTGACACGAGAGTGAGAGGGATGATACGATACGAACTTCGAATTTTGTAGTAGTGCCCCTGATTTGTCTTGTCACTGTCAATATTACAAGCACGGCTTAGGGTCCTAAATGAACCATGACAAAATAGTTTTATTTATTTCTCTTCTTTTAGCTTCGATTATTCCTGTTTGTTTAATGGTGTGATAGTAAATAGATATTTTTTATTAAAATCTGATATTTAAATTCTTTCATATTTACGTGTAACGTACTAATTTAATAATTAAATTTGTAAAAATACATTGCGAGTATTGTATACATTTCGGACTTTATGATAAATGACAACTGTTTAAAGCCAGGTGTGCATCATGTGATTAAAGTTCTGTCTTTGTCACTCTTTGCTATTATAAGCAGGACAGCAACATTTCAAACTGTCAATTTGCTTTAGAGTGTAGACCTGCTTTATATCTGCCTTTGTGACGATTCACTGCAGAGATCAAATGAAGGTCATTACTTAAATTTTCTTTATTTAATTCAGATTATCATATTTTTGGAATCTGATTTCTGAAAACGCTTCACAAAGCCTATTTCTCCAAACGGTTTTCTATTTATTATACGTTGCCAAAAATTGGGACATCCCAATTTGACAAAGAAATGGTGAATGCAATTAATTGAAATTGCGTGTGCCAGACAATATAGCCTCCGGTATATTTAAGTTAAACTCCGGAATGTACTTAAGTATACCAAATTATCTTATAGGTGAAACATCAGTTACTATCATATATTAACTAAACAAACTCTATGTTACGCATTTTCCTTAGATAAACTGCACGTCAAACAAATTACTGTATAACCCATTCAGACTAATTTAAGGCATGTAATTAAATTTTGACGTATCAATTAAGTTTTAAAAAAGTATGACCCACATTTACAAGATTAGTTAAAGTTTTGACTGCTTGTAAAACCATTACCGCAACTGCGTGACTGTTTAATTACGTTTAGCATTTTTTTCTCATAATGTTTATTCATAAGTTTGTTAACATTCTTGTTTTATTCTCTTTTGCATGTTTAACTAATGGATCTAGATTTGATTTGAGCAACATTGCAGAAGTGTTTCAATAACGATCAACCTTATAAATATATACTTATAAAGCTGAAGAGTTTGTTTGTTTGTTTTTGTTTGAACGCGCTAATCTCATCTGGTTCGAATTGAAAAATTATTTTTTCGTTAAATAGTCCTTTTATCGAGAAAGGCTATTGGGTATACAATATCACGGTTCGGAGCGGAGTCTTTATGATTAACGCGGACGAAGTCGCGTGCACCAGCTTGTGCATAAATATGCGTGTTTGATTAAGACCATGTTATCTGAAATCGTTAAATTTTTGTATCAACTTTATACATTGACATCTTCTTCGTTTTTGATAGAATAAAAATAAATGTTGTAGTTTAACAAGCAATTTAGTTTATTTAATGGTTCAAAACATGGTGCATTAGGTAAACAACACCCGATCAAAAAAAAAATAAAGACGAATCATACACGCTCTACTGGATTTCAAGCTTTTATTTAACTTCTTATGTTCATAATGTAACTTGCCACATCCATATGCAGTAGGTACCTAGTCTGCATGAAAATGCAGTACAGTCAACACAAAGGCAACACAGCTTTTTAACAAAAACATACTCTTTAAGTTTATCAAATCTTTTTTCCTCAAATATAATAGGATACGGACATTTCAAAGAATATTAAGTATTTAATGTTTATTTTTTCATAATTCCCAATATTTTGAATCGAACCGAACCGAATAACGGTCTTAAATATGTAAATAATAATAAATAATAATAAATATGTATGTAATACCTAATAGAGTCCATAATATTTACTTTGTAGGGGTTTATATTACGAAATTAGCACAAAAATGCAAGCCAATTAGTCCATTTGCATAAAATCTAAAAAAAGCCAGAGTGACGGCTTTCAATTAATTTATCGTGCCTAAATTCATTAGCGTCTATTACTTTACGAGCTGTAAACAAATAATTACATAGGTTGTAAAAATATCACATAAAGTAAAAGATTTCACCATTAGATAATTTTAAAATAAACAAAAACACTCCCGCGAATTTCCTAACGACTGGACCTTCCTAGTAGGTAAAAAAGTATTTCTGGACAGATTTTCTTCTAAATTTCTGAAAAATTAGAATAATATGAAACAAGATTATACCCACGGCTTTGCTCGGGAGAACCATTAGATTTAACAGTTGAATTGTAATCCCAGGATGTCACTTTATTTTCACGGGAATTTAAAAAAATCGCGGTTCTCATTTGCAATGTCTAAGGAATAACCGAGCCAAATTTCTCGTAGGTATACCTACATAACATAAACTTAACGATTGTGACTTCGGGACTTTTCATACATCTCAATCCCGTAGAAATAGCGCAATAATAAGTAAGTACACTATTTATGTATTATTTCAGATATCCAACCATTTACCTGGAAAAGTTCATCCAAATTTGTCCACCCATTTTAGAGAGAAAGAATGACAAACACACGCGTACGCACATACAGACCACACACACACTCACAAAATTTCACATTTATTTTGTCCAAAATCACAAAATCACTCAGATCACAAGAAGTAAAGACACGTGTCAAACGAATGTGAATGCTTCATTATAAAAAAAAATTAAAATAAAATGTCAATAGCTAAATCTCCTCTAGAGACGTGAAAATGGGAATTTAGTAAAATCCCGGGATTTTATTTCGGCTGTCATGTTCTGAAGAGTGCAATGAAGCCGCGCATAAATGCTCGTGTTGTTTCATATGCAACAGCTTAATGTTAAGTTTCACCCCGTTGTTATTTCAGGAGATACCTAGTTATGAATCAACGTGTGCATGAAGTTAGCACCTAAACATAACACATGTTTACTTTAATTAACACAATACATTGTTTATGATTGTGTTTACATTATAAATTTAACTCTTAACATTGTTGTTAATAACAGCTGTTATATATCATACTTGTGCCAGTACGGATTAGAAACTTTACACACACACTCACGAATTTTTCCTTCACCGCAGAGCTCATGGTAAACTGTAGTTCTCAAAAGTAATTTCGCACGTAAATTCTGGAAAACTCAGCTTGAAGGCCATATGATAAACCACTAGGCTACCATGCTGTAATAACTTATTACGACAAAGTACAAGTGTACAAAAACTAAAGTGGGTAAAATAGATGTTAGCTGACGTACGTGAGTGTAGATCATGGCGTTCCAGCCCTATAGACATGCCGAACTCTCTGCGTGGTCGCGGCGAATACGTTACGCATTCGCGGCGAACCCGTTGCGCGTTCGCTCCGCTTCTAAGGGTGAGGCCACACGAGCGTAATTTTGTGAGTAGCGAGCGGCAGAATTTCGGTTGCGCTATATTGTATGGCGCGAACCGAAATTCTGCCGCTCACGACTCACAAAATTACGCTCGTGTGGCCTCACCCTAATACGTTCGCAAATCGCCAGTGTGAAGCTATTTAGATGTAACGGCTTCAAAACTATAACAACTTTAATAGGTTATAAAAAATGAAAGGAGGGCTTTTGAGTACATTTGATTAAGCTTAAACGTTAATTCACTAATTAACTGAGCTTCGAAGCTCGCAAAGCTTAAAAGCTTTGACGTAAATTAGCGATTACGAAAACTGCGATAACCATGATTAATTTTACTACATACTTTCTATTTTTGGCCTATTAAATCATTAGAATGTTAGGTACAGACTGGTTACATAAAATAAGGCATCTAAATTAAAGTTAACGTCTAAGCTCGTGAATTAAGTTACACGAATATGTGTAACCGTAACCGCATATTGTCACGGCTCTTGTCAACTAATGGTTAAAACTGGTTAAGTGCGAGTCTAACTTGTATGAAGAGTTCCGTACCACTGTACAGTGAAGGAAACTGAATCATGTAGGTACCAGGGTGAACCCTTTTCATTTCAAATGACATGTTGACATTCTATACACCTGCTAAAGAAAGTAGGTATCGTGAAATTGGTTGTGAAAAGGTCCCACCCTGGTAGGCTATTCAGTTTCCTTGACTGTAGGTACGATATTTTTTTACAAGATTTTATTTAACTTGCATTGTATTGTATCTATGTATGTACGGTACGCTTAGTATACGTTTTACCTCACCAAAATACTTCTCGATCGCGTTTACGTAAAAAATTCAATTACTAGGGAAACATGGACAGCGTCTCCGCGCGCGCGCTTCCATGTTTCCAAATAATTGAAATTTTTACGTAAACGCGATCGAGAAGTATTGAAGTGAAGGAAAACTTATACTAAGCATACTGGTCAGATGCTAGTTAAAGACCCACTTACTGGTTTCCGATTGAGCTGAAATTTTGCATGCATGTGTAAATCGGAAGATAACGCAATTTTTTTTTATTTTACAGACGCGTTGCCAGCCTAACCTCGTAAAGTTCATGTCCCATTTTGAATACCATAATTACTTATTGTCAACCAAGAAAAGTTGACGTTTGCTTGAACATAATGTAAAAAATTTTGTACACTGGGCCTTACGAGGTTAAAGAGCTTAAATAAAATTCCTCACGTACCAGAAATTAGTTCAATCTTTATGCTGGAACACCGCAGGATATTTAACACTTACACTATCCCCATGCATAATTATTTGACAAAGTCACACATCCAGGTATGCTTCCACTTTGAAGTTGTGTAATATAGTGGAAGCACGGACTACTGAAAAAAAGACGTCGATCGATTATTGTGGCTGGTTCGATCTATCTCTATATTCAGTACGCTTAGTATAAGTTTTACTTCACCAAAACACTTCTCGATCGCGTTTACGTAAAAATTTCAATTCTATGGAAACATGGACGCGCGCGCGCGGAGACGCTGTCCATGTTTCCATAGAATTGAAATTTTTACGTAAACGCGATCGAGAAGTATTTTGGTGAAGTAAAAATTATACTAAGCGTACTGGTCGATCCATCCATTTACCACTGATCGATGGCATCGATTGACTATCGATTGGTTGGTGTAGTAACACTCTTAGGTGCGTGGCCCCGCATTGTAACTAAACACGCACAATATTTTTCGCACCATTTAGGTGAAGCTTTAAGAGGGTTTATACCTGCTGAGCTGGCAACGTTGCATTTTTGTTAGTTTTTCTCGATTATTGCATAAACATTTTTAATTTTCATTCAATTTTTATGGAATAATCGAGAAAAACTAACAAAAATGCAACGTTGCCAGCTCAGCAGGTATAAACCCTCTTAAAGTTCTGTTGGTGCCTTTTTCATCATAGAACCCTAACAAATGACTATCATTGTGTCTTCAGACCGTGTCTAATACTTACTTAGATACGTGACAGACATCGTTGACCACTTTATCGAATCAGTTTATAAAGATAAGTTTCCACTGACCGACATGGCCACGCCCAAGCCGGACAACTATTAATTTAGGAACCAAAATGGCTGCGTTTAAAGTATTAATTTGGAACGTCTGTAATGTCAAACCTCCTATATTATTTGCTGAGTAAAGTTACATAGTAGATAGATTAAATATGGGCTAGATGTTATGATCTTTTTTATTTATTTAGATGTTATTTTTAATCAACTTCAACAAAGGACCTCCTACTTAACCATTCAGTTATTTTTTCGTTGTTACTTCGTCATTAAACCGATTTGAAAAATATTACTTTTTGTTTGGAAGGGTTTCTTATTTGGTCCCATTTTATTTGGAAGAAAAAATATTAACATTTAAGAAAATTCTTCGAAGTTGTTTTTCTGTTAATAATTATTATTTAAACTAACTTATTAGGTACGTAAACCAGGCGCAGGGTGACAGAAATTACTTTAAATGAAAGAAAAAAACCATAAAATCTTACTTCTTTTATGTAACTAATTAAATGTAATTACCATCGACTGTGAAATAAGTTAATATTTACATGTACTAGTATGATACTAGTGACACATAATCCTTTCCTAAGTAGTAAACTAATTGTATTTGTTCATAAATTGGCGCAGTTATAGATATACCTACCACTTGAATACCTACGTAATAAACTGTCCAGCCATAGTATCAGTTGCAAAAGGGAATGCATCGACTGACACAGCTATAGGATATCGGCCCTGCTCCACTTGCTTAGAAAGTACCTACTTGTAGTGAAACCGATGACAGGGGAAAAGTGACAACGACGATAATATGCAGTTGTGTTTGCATCATGCTCGTATTAATGATACGCTCAAGTAATTTGAGGATTGAGAAACGCAGTGCGCTAAGGATGCGTGAGTGATGCAAGAAGACTTCTGTAGGCCGTAAAAATTATACAAAAATAGTACATTACTACACAGACCGGGAAGTAAGGGGTTGTTGGCCGAATACTTATGTATGAGTACTTATAGAGTTATGAGGCTGGCAACTCCATTTCTCGCTGATGTTTAGTTCTTTTCTCATACACGCAATGAAGTAAATAAAAAAAAAACTCCAAAAAATCAAAGGTTTATTTCTAGAGAAATTATAAGTAAACTAGATAAAAATTTTAATAACACATTTATTACTATTTATTTAATTCTATTGACAACTCGGATTCAATATAAAAAAGAGATTAAATAAAAATAAAAATTAACTTTTTATTTTTAAGAAGCGTAGTGGCAGAATGTCGCAATGAACCAAAAAGCAAATATTGGTTATAGTTTTTATTAATGGCTGAACGCCATGATGCCATGTCACAAATTTATGTGGAATGGAAATTAAAAAGACCATCTTGCAGGCCGGCAATTTTGTATGAAATTCCATTAAGGACCTCTCGTCTAGCCGCACCTGAAGCGTGATACTTCGCGGCCTATTATAAAGAACATAACATTAATATTTCATTGCATGTTTGAGAAAAATAATATACTAGGTGTTTATTGGGAGGTATCCCACTAGTTTTTCAACTGCTATAAGTAGGTATCATGTCGCATACCTACGTATAAAATACATAAGCCACACTGAAAGCAAGGGTTTTATAAAACGATTAGCGTGTTTGCAACATCAATTTACTGAAAGTGTATGCTAAGCTAATTAAATTGTGTGCTATTGCTAAGTCACAAGGATTTGTTTTCTTATTTTTCCTGATCCAGATCAGGAACCAGGTACCAGTATAACTTAACCTATTGTCCGGTGCCAAGTTATCGTTGAGGTTTGGGACAACCTGCATATTTTAGATCACTATATTTTTTTTTGCAAGATTTTTATTGATCCTTTAGTATATACAGAAGTAATAAGAATAACAAAAACAGTTGGAAAGCGTTGTACTTATACGAATATCATAGGAACGGGCAAAGTGAAGTAAAAATAAAAAGATCTTTACACAGTAGTGGGTGTATGTGGGCTGTTATGTTGTGATTGATTGATTCTATAAATTATAATAATATATGTCTACTTAGTCATTAGCGGTTCAATTCATGTCTCTGTGATTTTTTTGTAATGTTATTGACTCTTCTTATCTTTCATCACAGTTAATTGTATATTCAACGTTACTAAAAGTTCTTAATTGAATACAGTGAAAGCTCAAGTAACAATTGCTGGCGATGAAAACAAACGCGAAACGCGAGCAACAAAACTTTAGGTGTTCAACTTTTACTAGCCTCCTTACAACTATCTGTTTGCACGTGATTCTTAAAGCTATAAGTTCTATTGCACTTCTGTTAAGGTTCAAATTAGAAGAAAACATAACTCTGTGGCATTAACGGGAATGTCGTAAGCTGTATCAAAATAGATTATACGGCCAAATACGGCTCTGCATTTGTGATATAAATTAATCTGTCACGAAACGTCATCAACCTGTGTGATGGAAACATAGACCATATGGTAATAAAGAGTGTAGCCCTTTAAGATCAGTTAACAGATATTTTATGAATAGACAGTCATTCTTAAAGCAACTATGTACAACTATGCTAAAATAAAAGCACATTAAGAAAAAGAAAAAATAATTAAAACTTATCATTAAAAGGAGTCTTCTCCATAGGCAAGGTGCGGAAGATACTGGCAGCATTCCCTGTTTGATTACCGAAGGTAATCCTGTATCAGATGTAGCTGCCAGCTCTTCGATTTTCTGTGACGTCCAGGTAGATATAATATCGGAGACTGGTGTGTATTGTATAAGCGCGTATTACAGGAATATTGTTATAGTAGGTATTGCACGTGATTGAAATCAATAATTTAAGTTTAAATAATTCGAGATTGAAATACATAATTGCGGGTTTTGAACCGTATAGCGTCTTTTTAACATTTATTTATTACGAATATGTAAAGTAAACGTACCAATGCTCGACATCTCAACAACCAGTAGATGACATCCATCTGTCACCACTCTTACTATGACATAAAATTGAAAGTGCCATGTATTGGGTCAGTGTCAAGCACAGGGACGTTTACCTTATGTATAGTTAGTTGACCGAGGAATTGACATTAGCCTGATGTGGGAACTGATATAAAAAATCGTAAAGCACTTACTTGGTCAACTACACTTTCGATGACAAAGCGACAAAAAGTATAATCTGCATAAAAGCTTGTAGTCTGCTTGTGCTCTCTACATTGTCCAATCTGCATCACTATACATAGGTATATACATCATATAGATGGAGCTGAAGAAGTTTTACTTCAGTCGTGTGGTCTAAAGCACACTCGGTTTTTTTTCATAGTACTTTTGAAATCTCAATTTTAATTTTTTTGTGAATTCTTTATACTTATTGTATCTGATCTATTTATCTATATCCGGCCAGCCACAGAGTCGGGGATCTCCAGACAGTAATCACTCTTGAGTGCTGTGGCACTAGACCATAGGTCGTTAACGTCGGTGTGAACAATGTTATAGCATTGAAACTGTAAAACGACCAAGTGTAATAAATATGTACGGAAGCGGATAGATCTGTATTGTCAAATAATTCGAGCCGTGCGTTCAGGGAACATTGGTTTCATAGATTTTTTAATTTTTAAAATTGGATGGATTGTGTTTTACGCGACTAAACGTAAGATCACAAAGAGATAAATTAACTTAAAAAAGAACTAACAAGGTAATACAAGTGTACTCTACTCTCTCGAAAAAGACCAAAATCCAGAGTAGAATTCCGTCTCAGGAATGTTCTACTTTTGTAAAATTAATTGATTTAATAAAAAATTAATACCCACAAACAAAAGGACATACTGAATCAGTTGTTAGCTATGAGTTTTGCGGTTTAGAGGTTGATCAAGTTGATATATATATTCTTTAATTACCATATATCTACATACAGATTCTATATCTACAATATCTACATACAGATTGTTCCAAAGTATTAAATCGTAATCAGTCATTTCTCCGTTAATACGGTGACGTTTGGCGCGAGGCTTTGCAGTCAAGGACTTTAATTCATAAGCCACCATGGAACCATTTCACAGTAAACATCATAGTGACATCGCATTAATTTTAACAAGGAAAATCGTAATTGAATTAAGTCCTTGACCGTACATAGCTTAGAAATACCTTAATCAACACGTCCTATTCGTCTTTGTCGAGAGGGTCTCTACCCTGGGTCTCTCATCTCTATGAGAGAGGGTAGAGGGTTGTACCATCAGCCAAATATGTGGTCTACCACCCTAAAGTTGATAATCGTTTGGATGTCATAAAACAATAATGCCAATAGATATGTCTGTCAACTTGAAAGTTCGACTGTAGCGACATATTCATTTGATAGGAACTTGTTTAAAAATTGATAGACCACTTATTTGGCTGATGGTACAAGTATCTACTTTGAAACAATTGAAAATCAGGTTTTACAATATATCGTCACAGTAAAAATAATATTGATGAAGTGATAATTAATAGCAAAGAAGAAATAATCACAGCTGTTTTTTATAAGCTAAAAAATTGTCTTTAAATGCACTCCTGCAAAAAATGCATGATTGTGTACCTACTCAAGTAAGGACGTAATAAGTTGGTCTGGATAAAATTCAAGTTACTATAATTTTTTCTGTTCAAAAAATTGTAACGCCAATTTTGCATTACGCTTTGGCACAATCACCTTGATGCCGTTAACAGCGAAGCCATTAAGACATTATGCTGATCCATAGCTTTTGTTAAAATGCAATTTTATTACCTATGTTGTGTGTAAGAGTTCGGTGGCGCAACGAATATTTTCGGTGTTCTAGATTCGTTGTAGTTCCTAGTGTTTAGATCATTTCAGGATGCAAAAGTAAGAGGAACTTGAAACTGTCTCTGTCCCCTTCCCCCGGAGAAGGCGACGATGCCGTCTCCCACAATACGCCACTATAAACTACTTTTTAATACAAGCTTCTTCACTGACTGTACCTCTTGCTGATGTACCTGGGCCAATCAACTTTTAAACCGACGTTTTTGGCGTCTCCTGCGTTACCAAAATTGTCTCTGGCGTTACCAAAAAATCGTACTTCCAACAAGATATTTCACGGTTTAATAGGTTAAACTTACGTAGGACGGCATGTATTCATGCTATTCATCTATTAAATTACAGAAAAAACATGTTTACTTACAAAAATCTGCAATTGTTTGAAAAATGTCGCGGACAGATTATAGTCGGTTTAAAAGTTGATTGGCCCACCTACATTGCAGTCAATTTACAAATTGTTCCAAATTTCAAGTCAATCTGATGATCCGTGTGTGATATGTTTGCAAGTAAATTGGGTAATGGTGCCAGGCGAGGGGAGCGTCTTCATCCATATGTGATTAGTATTCCATTGGCCGGCACGAAGCGGTTTGCTTCATCTTTCCTAATGACTGCTAAGGAATGGGTCATACACACCGTAAGAAACAAAAGTTGTCTCTCCTGTGGACACAAAATTAGCGACTCCCAAGTCAGCAAAGTTAAGATTTATTTAAATGGGCTGAAAGCTGACCAGGCGTCCCATACGCCGATGTAGACTTGACTAACAAATATTGGCTATAGACCCAACTTTTGCCATGACCACAGGAGAGAAACGCGAGCAAAAAATGTGTATGACCCGAATTCGCTCCCGTCCTCATGTATTTCCAGATAAATAAATTAAAAATTTTAAAAACCCCAACGCAATTGGGATGTCCCAATTTTTGACAACGTATAATAAATCGAAAACCGTTTGGAGAAATAGGCTTTGTGAATCGTTTTCAGAAGTCAGATTCCAGAAATATGATAAACTGAATTAAATAAAGAAAATTTAAGTAATGACCTTCATTTGACCTCTGCAGTGAATCATCACATAGGCAGATATAAAGCAGGTCTACACTCTAAAGCAAATTGACAGTTTGAAATGTTGCTGTCCTGCTTATAATAGCAAAGAGTGACAAAGACAGAACTTTAATCACATGATGTGCACCTGGCTTTAAACAGTTGTCATTTATCATAAAGTCCGAAATGTATACAATACTCGCAATGTATTTTTACAAATTTAATTATTAAATTACTACGTTAGAAGTAAATATGAAAGAATTTAAATATCAGATTTAAGTAAAAAACATCTATTTACTATCACACCATTAAACAAACAGGAATAATCGAAGCTAAAAGAAGATAAATAAATAAAACTATTTGTCATGGTTCATTTAGGACCCTAAGCCGTGCTTGTATTATTGACATCAGTAGTGCCACAGATTATGTTATGTACGGCTTGAATTTTTGTAGGCAATGGAACGTGGCTCTCTCACTGTGACGTCCTCCAACGTATTTCTTAAAAAAATTATAAAAAATTAAATACTCAACCAAATTCAAAATCGATGAAAATGGTATCTTAAAATATCCTATTCTTTCCAAAAAAAATATAAAAACTATAGGTTGTTTTTTCTGGTACATCCCAATTGGGTCGCCCATTATGTTTCAAAATAAAGTAAATGCCCATTATGCGTCTAAGATCCCTTCTGCAGCTAACAAAAGAGCATATAACTTTGAAACGGCTGAACCGATTTTGATAAAACATGTCTAAGAACCATCGCCAAGAAACAAATAAAAAATCATCCAAATCGGTTCACCCGTTTAAGAGTTATGATGCCACAGACAGACACACACACACACACACACACACACACACACACATATAGCGGTCTAACTTATAACACCCCTCTTTTTTTGTCGGGGGTTAAAACTATAACCTCGGGCTCTTCATGGCTAGACTGAATATGCTGTTACTAAACCAGTGACACCTTTGGGCTCATCTGTAATTTTCATCAGGTGAGATAGAGGTCAATCCCGGGTCAGTTTTATGTAATAAAACTTATGTGTATTTGAGGTTTTTGCGAGAGTATGGATAATTTCCGTTAATTTTTTTAGTAATTCTAATAATGTGTATTTAAATTGTTGGTAGTGCTTTGGTTATATTGTTATGCTGTACCTATAATTATTTGAATACAAATACCTAAACAACACCTGCACATACCTGAGACGAAATTTAATGGTGTTTGTAAAGTTCCCAATCCGCACTGGGCCCGCGTGGGAACTACGGCCCAAGCCCTTTCATTCTGAGACGAGGCCTGTGGCATATAGGCTGGGAGGATGATGAAATACCTACCTAAATAAATCACTAGAGGTAGGTTAAATTATACTGGCAAGATTTGAAGACAGTTCAATAAGTAAAGTGTCTAGTCAGACTGCAACATTGATTGGTATTGCATTTTCTTTGGCCCAAGTATTTCTGCAAACTAGCTTGCGTCTGTTAATCTGACGGGGACACTTTTCATTGCCGGGAACGTTTAATCCATACTTAATATTATAAATGCGAAAGTGTGTCTGTCTGTCTGTCTGTTACCTCTTCACGCTTAAACCGCTGAACCGATTTAGACGAAATTTGGTATGGAGATAGTTTGAGACTATCAAACATTGAAGGACATTGGGTAGTTTTTATTGCGAAAAATTGCATAGTTCCCGCGGGATAGCGATAAATGAATTCATTGCAGACGGAGTCGCGGGCAACAGCTAGTAATACATATATGCGATTTCGCGGGTCAGTACCGGCAGTCCGTTTCGGCGAAAATTATTTCGCAAAATGATTCATTTGGCAAATGTTTAATTTGGTAACTGTTTATATTTTCTGAAACTGTAAACTATTCAGAATATATTTCAAGAGTATCCTGTAGGTTAGGCTAGGTTTGTTTTATAACAATCCTGAAAAGTATACAGTTTCAGAAAAAATAAACAGTTGCCAAATGAAACATTTGCCAAATGCTTAGATGCCAAATGAATCATTTTGCGTAAAATTTCTCGCCGAAATATTAGTAAACCGCGTTTTCGTGACTTTCCATTAGTGACACTGTCTTAGTTTGGCAGTTAATTGATCGCACATTTGCGTTTATGGCACCTGAAAAAGTTTCGAATCTGATAGCAAACAGCAAATGCGTTAAAAGTAAGACAAGTCGTCAGAAATTAGCGTTGTAATTTCGACCTCAAACGGTGCAGTAATTTTTGATTTGTAGATGTTTTTAATAACTGAATATTTTTATACTACCTACGTGCTTAATTTTTTACGTTTTTCACGACATGTGTGAAATCAGTGTATGTAGCTTTCCCTGAAGAAAGTAACTTAGCACTTCGAATTAAGTATTTCTCTTAAATCCCATATAATCTTTTGACACTTCTTAACTCCTCTCTGTTAATACTGCGACTCTCAAACACTTTGCCTCTTTCTTTCAACACAAAGATTACCCCGTGCTAAGTGGAATATAATAGGCAATTAGTAAGACTTGAGATGAATGAAATATTTAGTCTTTTGTTCTGTTACACCAGTTACTTATTGCTGCATACCTAACTAAAAAGGGTTAGTAAAGATAATTATATTTTAGAGTTATTATTTTTTACACACATCATAAAACATATGAATAACCATTGGTAAGCCTAATCTAAACCGCTGCTGCCACCCTACTCGCTTATTCTGTCGCCAAGCAGCACAGCTTGCACTGTTGTGTTCCGGCGTATACATACATAGATAGAGTGTAAGACAGGTTGTTCGGGACACGTGATCCAAACCAACCGTATAACCACAGTTAATCATAATGTATCGTTCATATCATCATATATTTAAGTTAAACAACCACACTTTTTATTTTTTAACATCAGATATTTAAAAACTTACTTAAATCTCTACAATAATGTTCATTCTACAACAGCAAATTATTAAAGATACATCTTTAACTTTACGATATTTTTTTTTCATTGATTATTAAGAAAGTTAATTGTAAACATTTTGACAGAGTCAATGTTATTGCAAATGTAAAGTGACCATACACTTTGAAATTAATTTAATGCTTTTTTTTCAATACAAAAAAATAACGTTAGTCTCACTAATACTGGTACGAAATTGTAGCTTGTAATTAATTGAATCTGGTACTTGGTACTGCTTACGTCTCCCAAATTATCCTGTAGAATTTCTTAGTTTTTAAGGCAGGCAAAGCATTTCCAATCCTCCAGTGTGGCGGGTGTCCATAATTGACGCTCACAAACGATAACGTGACACACTTGCTCGTTTTCCGTCAGATTCCATACCAAAAAATTTAGCTTGATCTAAACGAGGAATTAATAAAAACTAGTAATCTTATTTATAGTCTGTTTATTTATCCCGTATAGAAAAATAGAGCTCGTGTTCTATATCTGCTCACACCAGCTGCAAGTAATAAAAGAAAACTAAATATTTTGTTATAACAAAAAACATTTTCAGATCGAATTAGTAAAAGCAAGTGGGAAACCAATTAAATAATGAAACGCCGCCTCTTCAAAACACTTAAATATCACAATGCAATTTCGACTCATAACTTTTCTTTTGTGACATAACAATGATGGCCAAGATGAACGGTGATCGAACCAAAAAAGTAGTCCATCTTAATTACCCATCCATTAAAAAGAAATCGATCGATTTGAATAACAATTTCATAATAATAGTTGTAAATATGAATTTCGATCCTGTAATCGAGATAATAATAACTGCCATTCGGAGTAATAACAGGATTTAAGAGCCGCGCTGCACTAACCTTATTGCAACAGGTTAAACTGTACATTTAAGATTCACGTAATGCAAATTGCCCATTGTCTTTAATTGATAACTATGTTTGTGATTATGTTATGGTTATGAGCAGTAATGCAGAGAAAAGTTGATGGGTTTTCAATGAAATAATTCGAGGCGTTGCAAATTGTTGTTTCCGATTTGGTTGTGTCGTTTGAAGGATTTTGTTTTGTAGTTGATAATGTTTGATATAACGATGGGATTTGCTGCTAACAAGCTAAATATAAACGTGAGGAAAATCATTCAAATCTCAATATCTTTTACAAATTATGTGTTTTTAGGGTTAAAAATATATATGCTACATGCATGATAATCTTCTTTTCTTTCTGTACATTTAAAAGGCAATCGTTACTGACTGATCTATGAACGCATAGCTCAAACCGCTGAACGGATTGTGCTGAAATTTGGCACATAGATAGCTATTATGACGTAGGCATCCGCTAAAAAGGGAATTTTTGAAATTCCCACGGGACATAGAATAAATAGGACTTATTATTTCCCTTCAAAGTGGCCCTATCTTCGTAACTATAAAAATTAGAGACTTCAAATTTGGCATTCAAGTCTTATAACAGGAAAAGGATTCGATTTGTAGCATTCGAACATGGCGGATGTAGTCGGTATTTCTGTTTCTTTGGCTAGTTGAAGTATAATTTTGATAGTGTTTTATGCGGCGATTAACCTTAATTAACAGTGATCACAAAATTCTATATTGCTCTCGTTTCTGACATTTTTTAATGCGCATGTTGTTTCCACGTGGTTTTTGGAATTTTACTATCAAGTTGCAAAAACTACAATCACCGTACCTACAACGTCGCTCCCAAAGCGAGCTTACTTTGACACTGGCGAAATTGTCCTAAAATAGGACAGAAGCCAAATTTTTAAATAAATAATAACCTACGGGAAAAGGAGAAATCGGGATTGAGATATTAACTTACTAATAACGACGATGGTGACGATGGATTTTAGGATTTTTGCTTTATTCAATAAGAGAGATGAAGAAGCTTTACCACAAACATGAATTCTGCGCGGAAAAAGTCGCGAGCAAAAGCTAGTACTATATTTGAGTCGACGCTCGAATCAAGATGCAGTGCCTACTTTCCTAGATTACTAATTACTTTAATTTTTAATGAAGATTCGATAGGACTTCTACTATATTTACCTATGTGTATTTGTAAACATTATTTATTGCTTAAAAGACTTGTTTTGTTTTTAGGTTTGAAATTGTTTATTACTTTTCTTTAAAATTATAAATTAAACAGCCAAAAGCATGAAAATTGAATACCTTTGAATGCCCATAGAGTTTTATTTTTACCACGGAGGAACAGAGATGTCTAACTAAAAATACTATGCCCATACTCGACAGATATATTATATTACTTTGGTTTAAAACGAATCACCGGAAGCTTACTAAGATTAACACATGCATTAACACCGTAGTATCTTCGTTCTGGAGGAGTTAGCGATCGCCTTTCTGTACTTCGATATGTAGAGTAGTGCGGTATTTAACAACACAACAGGCGATACGAGCGACCACTTACAAACCGGGCAGCCGCCTGAACGCATTTGCGCGGTACACCAATTATTAAAAAAATAAAGTTAGTATATTTGAATAAAGAATCTCGAATTCGTGAGAGACGATATTTCAATAACAAAAAGCTTTGTCAATTTTCCCGCGCTTTTTTATTTTTAATACTGGCCATAGACAAAATGAAACTAGGACAATTAACGAGTGTGGTCAGTGGAGGTTGATAGATTTTCTTTTTTTAACCAGTGGTTTTGTAAATTATAGGGTTTCCAACGGCTGCGCTTGCTTGGGCAGTGGAGGGCATGACGACAGGCGGTTGACGTCGTCATGGAGTGACTACGGGCCAGCTGTGCGGTGTTAGTCTCAAGTGCAACCATAGACAATAGTGCTTATGTTTTGTGAACTCTTATCAAGTTTTTGGGATTCGTGACATCTACGTGTTTATAATGTTGCTTCAAAAGGTGAGATTATTTTAATTAAGAGCTCAATCAAATAATCAAATTCAAACAAATCAACAATCAGCAACCTGTGGTTGCCTAAGGGTTGTGGTTATTCAGAGTAGGTACTTTAATAACAAGGCATGGATGCCGCTTGTAATAGTATTCTTGAAATCGCGCATATTTGTACTATTTTTTCAGTTTACTGTAAGGCCGGACTTGACCTAATGGAGGGTACCTTTGAAAACATGAAAACAACTTAGATATGGGCTAATTTCTATTTTGTTGTATGTTTTGGCTTTTTTTGTTATTTGGTAAAATTGTATGTGATTTCTGCTGAGAATTACGAGCTTTTTCGATCCTACTAAGAGAAAAAAAGGCTCCAAAAACTTCCATATAATTTTCGATTCTTCCATTTAAGTAGTTACGGTCGTATAGTCTATGAAAAATGGTAACTCAAGAAAAAATGTGCCTTAATTTCAATATAATGATAACACCTGACCCGACTTAACCCCAATGTCCTTCAGGGTCATAACATAACCCGACATTACGGTATTTTTTTTATTATTATAACAGATAGGAAAACGACCGAGGAGGTCCTCTACTGGGAATGATTACGACCGCTCATGAATCAAAACTCATTGTTTAAGATCTTACAAGTGCATTTTGGCCCACTTTCAATAAATAAACTGAAACAATAAGATTACTTTGCTCACCCGCGAGCTTTACGTTTATGTAAGAAATGCGTGTTCATGCAGTTCCGCCACCTCCATACTTTATGAACACACACAAATCACACAAACCCAACTATCGCCACCAACACAACGGTCACAAGAACTTAACGGATTACAATAAAGTTAATCCATCAGCAAGTTCAAGTAATCAATCAAGTTGCAATCGGTTTAACAATAAAAACAATGTTTCAAGTTAATTTATGGTTACGTATCAAAATATCTAAAATTAAAAAACCTAACGTAAAATAACCTACGTTCAAAATACCTAAAATCTAAATACCTAAGCAACTAACACCTACCTACGAATTACCAAAGTTTAAAATACCTAATGCCTAATGGAGTAAATGTCTAATGTTTAAAATATCAACAGCTATGACACCTAAGTTTGATACACCAGCATTTGAAATACCAAATGGTCAAAATCCACCCCCCCGGTGTTTTTGTCAAATATCTTGAAAATGGTGCATCCTACGGCAAAATCAATAAAATTTTCATCCCCACTTTGTAACCCCCGCACCCCCCTCACACCCCCTCCTCCCATTCACCTCACCACCCCCCCCTCACACCCCTTCCTCCCATTCACCTCACCCCCCCCCCCCCCCTCGCACCCCGCACCCCGCCCATTAAATTTTGCATTATAATTTTATTGTGATATGCGTTAGGTGCTATTTAACCTGCAAACGCCCGTACTACAAACATTGTAGGCGTAATCGACGCCTTATGGAGCCAGCGGGTTTTGACGGGTTTATCACATTTTTTGGAAAAAATTCAAATTTTAGTTAAAAATTTGCTGTTTTTTGATTTTTTCCTTTGTATACGCGTAATTACCTGTTTAGATGCCAGATTTGAACTTTCTAGGAAATCTGGAAGTGGGTTAGGTTTTTGATCTACCCATCAGTCAGTGAGTGGAATAATAGCGAAATTTAGACGTTTGTATCTCAAGAACCGTTTAAACTATATTTATGAAATTTGGGATACTAGTTAATCTCATTGATATCAATAAATAAACCAAATTTGGTGTGTTTGCGTTAAATAGATTTTGAGTTATGAAGGTGTCAAAAGTGGCTCCAAGTGGTTCGTGTAAATATACACACGGCGCTGCTTAGCCAGTTTCTTTTGCTTGAACTTGGCTTGACACGCTGCCGCGTGTCTAGATCGTCGCTACAACAACAAATAATAAAAATTCTTATCACAAACAACCAATATTAAATGTATATTATACTTAAAGGCAGGGCACTGTTAACACTAGATTTTTATGGATGCTGCCCATTTATAGCGTAAATTTTGACATTGGTCTCTTACAAATTTGTATGGACAGAAGACTAGGTGTACGAGTCCGACTCGCGCTTGGTTGTTTTTTTAGAGTCTGCTAGCGCATTTGGAAAGACGATCATTGCTAAAAAGAATGCACCGCAAGAATCTTAAATTTACAGGAAGTGTAGCGCGATTCACTTGTTTAAATAGTTTTTTGGTCAAAGGGTTGACGTGATAAATTGTAAAATTACCGTTTAAAAAAAAAAAAAGAAAAATACACTTCTCGTAGACAATCTAACATTAAAACTTATGCGTAACGTATTAGGGCCACTTGCACAGTTCAGGGTTAAAAAAATAAATCGGTAACCCAGGGTTAAGATAACAGTTCCATAAAATTTGACACTTGTTAACCCTGGGTTAGCAGTTAACTCGGGGTTAAATAGCTAACCCAGGTCCGCGCGTATTTCATGAATAGCAACTCTACCGTACTTGACCAAAAGTCATCTCGCAGTGTCGTATCCAACCTAGACATTGGCGGAATCATCGCACCGTTCGATGGGGCCATTATTATCCTAAAGATTGAATTGAGAACTTCAGTATTATTCACTCGAAATACATTAACTACCGACAGAATGTTTTAATCGCTTCAAATCTAAAGTGACGCCATTTTACTGCTCTTACACAAAAGCCTCGGTCATAGCCGACCATAAACAGCGTGAAGTACTTTATAGCATCACAAAAATGTATCATTCATTTAGTAATAAAGGTACAAAACGACCTAAGGTCTTAAGTGTAACAGTCGTTGACACAAAAAAACTTCAAGAAGACCTTACGTTGCGTAAGCTTGTCGTTTTGAGGTAATAAACGTGTTCTTTTACCATCTTGTTTACAACTTACCTCAATAAAATTGAAGCGTGGGACTCGAAGGTAGTTTATATGAAATATTTTATTATTGCGGTTAAGTGCTGTGAATGCGTTTATTGGATTACGTTTGTCGTTGAGAATAACATAACATAAGAATTCTTTGCATTTCGATATATTTTTATTATCAATTTGTACGCGGTTTTTGAACATGATTAAAACAAATTTTTCTCATGATTATTTTGCTGATTTTTCTAATTTACGTAATTTTACAGTTAATGAACTATATTTTTAAAAGTTTCAATGCATATTTATTTCCCTTTATTTTTGATTTATAAATTTAATTGATCGAACTCAAACCCTAGACTCGTTTTGTGAATTGTACTATAAGAGGTTTAAAATATCAATATAATTTTAAATAGACTTAAATCTAAACGTTTTGAAAAGTTAGAACGTATTATTGTGAAAGTTGTCGAAATAATTTATGAATCACTGTTACTTTTATATGTAACTTTTAACTTTAAAGATAAATCTGAAAAAATACGCATTTTAGTGGAACCGACAAAATTAAGTCTACGGGCACTTAATATTTTTCGAAAGGGAAAGGATGCCAAGCAGTTTTTCTAAACGGAAGAGGTCCGTAAACGTTAGTGAATTGCGCACGTACTCTAACAAGCTTGGAAGTTGCAAGGCGTGCAAATTACTGATTCTCGTGCTTACCAATCAACGCCATTCTTTGGCTGACAGCCGAAAACGTTAATTGATTCGAGGTGTCATTCTCAGCAGTAGTACCGTCCATTAAATTTTGACAGTAAGCATGTAGACAAGAAAGTGCCATAACTTATTCACCATCATACCCGTTCGTTCAGCGATGCATGTGATGATGTGATGCGAACCTCGAAAACAAAAGACGATTTCGTTTCACGAGACATGACTTTAATTAAAATTCAAACGATGACTTGTTATCTTTAGATATTGAATTAATTTCACACACATCAATCATTGCGGAATGATAGTCTGAATATCTCCGCAATGATAATCAGAATTAAAAACCAAAAAGCATTCCAAATTGTCTATGATTAAGTAGTTGCGAAAATTATATCATCAACTTTAGATAGGAACCTGGTTACGTCGTCACATCGAAAATGTGACAATAATGACATAGCTGCGAATTATCGTGACCGCATATAACATGCATCATGCATGGGTATGAAAGCGTTGGAATCTTTTAACCACATAAATTACGCGTAAAAGCTAGCTCCCGTTTCTAAGTACTCCACAAATCTAACTGGTTTCGTAATAGGCTGCAATCTATTTTTTGCCGTTCACCTGTTGGACGTAGCAAGGCAGCGCGCGCCGGCACGCCTCTTCGTACCTTGTTTGGGCGAGTGGTGCATCGACCACGCGCTTCGGACATAAACCTTACTCACTTTGCGCTTTTACTTTCAGGTGGCCCTGGTGTGCGTCCTAGCACTCGCCGCGGGAGCGGACAAGAAAATCGAGTTACAAGACATTGAGGAAGACAATTTAAAAAGCGAGCAAGAAAAGGAAATCGATAAATCTGAACCACGGTCGCAAAATGTCGGGTCATCATCAGCACCCGGATTACTGCCGCTTGATTTCTTTAAAAATGGATTACTTCGATATTTCGAAAGCCCCAACCAAGTGCCTCAGCAGCCGAGGTATGTTCAACAGTACGCAGTAACAGAACCGCCAGAAAGGCCGCCGACGCAAATAGCAACACCTAAATCTCAATATGGGGCTGGTGCACCCCAGCAAGCTATGGTTGGGTATCTGTCTAATATTCCCATGCAAATATATCTAGTCCCGCAGTATTACAACGAGCACGGGGAACAGGCAGCCAACACGCAACCAGGAGTTCAGTACGCGGCACCAGCAATCCCCCGAGTTCAATCTTACCCAAGCGCTCCAGAAGGCATCCAACCGCAAAGCAACTTCATAGAAGTCCCAACTTACGTAACGCCGTCGGGGAAAACATACATTCAGCAACCAGTTGCCTATGTTAGTTACGCATCTCCGTCGACAGTGGCTCCTGTGCAGGCTACTGTAGCTCCTATGCTGTATCAGGTGCCAGTTGTTCAATATCCCACTGCAATAGCAGCACCACCAGTCGCACCTAAAGGCTATTATCAAAATCCTCAGTACACAGAGACAAATAACGTTGAGGAGGTTCAGGAAAACGAGGTTGAAAACCCCAAGGAATACTCTCAAACAGAAGTGCCTTATGCCAAGCCACCTAGTTCTGAGTTTCCTCGATATTATTCATCCCATGCTCCATTTAGGGAAGAACAGCGCCATAGCTCTATATCAGAGCTCCCTCCACCAAACCCTTTACTTTTGAAGGGTTCACCACCACATCT
Organism: Archips xylosteana; assembly: GCA_947563465.1. Taxonomy (NCBI): domain Eukaryota; kingdom Metazoa; phylum Arthropoda; class Insecta; order Lepidoptera; family Tortricidae; genus Archips; species Archips xylosteana. The sequence goes on along the minus strand of OX387357.1, from coordinate 13,815,631 downwards.
TTCTCATATACCTAAAGCGTTGCCGATATTCCGTCCATTATCAAAGCCCGTGTATGCTACAGGTGGTAATTTTATTTCTAGTGCTTATTCCCCTAAGCCAAGTGAGAGCTACGGTAACCCATACAAACGTAGACCAATGTCTTTGCTCGACTCTTATGTGCCCTCAGGAGTTCAGTTGGAATATCTGAAGAGAGGCTATGTAAAAGATCCCCTCGTTGCTTATGAGGCTCTGTCTAGCGGCCGACATTTCCCTCACTACCCTATCCCAAGGCACTTCGAACGAGGATTCCTTCCAAACCAAATGTACCACACTGCAGCAGGAGGAATCACGTACGGACATTACAAAAGGACACCGAAGATTGATAAAGCATCACAGAGTTGAATTATATCCAATAAGTTGAAAAAAACACGTCTCAATACCGTACTATGATTTGTAATGTGTGTTAAGTTTGATTGGATGGCGTGATTTGAGTAAGCACTGAACTGAATTCGTAAGTTAAGCATATGTAACATAGTTACTTTAAGTAATATTTACATTCATGCGTGTTTAATTAAGCATGAATTAAGTTACAATACTGATAAAAGCTCCAATGAGGCTCATACTGTAAATTAACGATTATCCGAAAGGTCAGTATTTTTAAACACAAGTATCGTTTTGTTATTTATGAAATAAACTTTTGTTAAGATTCAAGTTTTATAATTTTTTACCTCATTCACAAATTCCTTTTGAGTATAATAAAAAACAGTTGTTACAATATTTAGCACGACACACATCGCAAAACTAAAATTTTAAATCAACATTGAAGCATTGTCGGATGACTTTACAAGTCAATGAGATACAAATCCTACTTTTACCAATACAAAAGTTCGTGAGTGTTTTTTGTTTCCTTCACACTTAAAGATACAATTAGATAGATGTAAATAAAATTTGGAATGTAGGTATAGCATATAGATCCAGCAGATCCAGCTACATTTTGCAAATCACACAGAACAGAACCTAATTTTCATTCCAATATTCCTACGGGATCGGCATGTAGGTACAGTCAACCAATTCGATTCATGGGTCACCGCGGAACCCTATCATACTAAATTATTTTACTTGTACATACTAAACAATGCTTTTCGAATGTAATGATGACATGATAATATCATTATAGTTCTATGGTGGCCTAGGAATCAAATTGGTTAACTGTACGCATGTAAAATCCCGCAATATTAATCACTATGAGATAATTTGCATTTGAAAACTTGCACGCCTGTTTCTTCATTATACAACTTGATGAAGACATACAGATGAAGAAATCTCGGAATTGCCAGTCTTAATTGTTCAAGCGAACAAAGCCAAGGGTAAGGGCTAGTTGCAAATAAAATAAAGCTATTACTAGAACATTGAACTCACTCTCTACCAACTAATTTGATTTTCATACTGGTATAATGAGAAATGCTGGTCATGCGGTTTGAAAGAGCTTATTTTATAGCTGGCTATGAACCGCTGACATGCACTTACGTAAATTAATTCAATATCTATTAAGTCCAGCGTCCACAAAATTAAACCACGGAGATTAGTGACTAAAAGGTAACCAAGAAGCCGCAGTCTACAATAAATTATACAACGTGTTACGAAAATATTAAAAAATTAATCTTCATCAAAGCCACAAGGTTCGACCATGGCCAGCTGTTGACAGCCAACCCAGATTGGCATATCCATAATGATATTAAATTTCGTTTATTTCAGTAGGTAACTATCTTGACTATCTTGTCTTCTCCTTTTATTGGAAAACGACCACCACGTAGCACCACTTCGAGTGTCCACGAATTTCTCAAGCATTTAACATTGCAAGCTAAGTGCAAATGAACCTGTCAAAAGATTGAAGATCTAAAAGTAAAATACGTAACTAGTTATTGTTACCTATTCGCAAAAGACATGCTAACGAAATAGCAACTCCGCTTTTTAATCTAAATCATTTATCAAAACAATCAACCGATACCGAGAATACTAAAGAATAGACTAGGTATAAGAGTAAGCTGGCAGTCTAAACGATAGTAATTCTATTCGTTTCCGCGTCTTAGTCACGAGTGGTCAGTGATCCAGATTGCGTAAAAGGATTACACGCAATCTCCAATTCGTCTCGTCTTGGATCAACGGTGTAAGTCCATGCGATACAGATGTTATCGTAATTAAGTAATGGACTAATGTAATGACACATGATTTACAGTGAGAAATTATTTTAATATCTGCAAAATTGCGAACTGACCGGTAGTTAATTCTAGCTCTAAAAGGAATAGAAAGGATAGCACTGTAATTTGGAAAATTATTTCCTGGACAGTGTGTGCATAATTTCGCAGCAGACAGATTTTAATTCATCATCTCGGCATATATGCCCCATTGCAGGGCACAAGACTCCTCTCTTAATAAGAGAACTTGGGTCATAGAACCCACGCGGGCCCAGCGCGGATTGAAAACTTCACACACACCATTTTTTCGCAGTTGTGAGCAGGTTTCCTCAGCAAGTGTTCTTTCACCGTAATGCTCATGGCAAAATTTAAATGTAATTTTGCACATAAAAAAACTTACAGTGCTTTGAACTGAATAGTCGCGGTTTTTCCGACACTGCATTCAATTTAAGCACGTTTTATTTACAAAGCATTGGTTGCCTATCAACTTGACTACCAACAGTACCAACCACGAAACCGAGAAACCCGCGAGCCTAACCAACCGTTCGTTCAATTTATTCACCGAATTAGTGACCAACTTACCCACTGAATTATTTGTGACCGATTTATTTACCGCATTATTTGTAAGCGGAAGCAACAGAACCAGCTATTTCGTAACTTTTTTGGGTTTTGTTAGTTTTTTCTCAAGTAGTGAAAATGGAAATAACTTTTAAACGTGACCCTTAGTCAATGCGTTTATTGTAAAGATTTGAATGTAAAAAAACCTTTTTAAAATGTTCGTAAATATAGTAGGTACCCATTCCATTCAGTCTTACGTTGAACACCCGGTTGGTACAGTCGACTTCGGCTACAAAAAGATGTAAGTGCGTATACATTTTACATTGAAAAATTTGTACGTAAAAATGTCAACCCTTAACAAACAAACACACAAAATAGTAACACAAATGGAACTTTGTTATCTCAATTTGTGTTATGTGTTGCTTTCTTTCTTTCTTTTTTTTCTTTGAAATAAATAATTTACTTAATTTACAGTTTAAGCGTCCACACTATCGCAGTAACGAAAAATAAAATCAACGGACTCACAGGCGACGAAATCATACCTAAGTAGGTACAGTTGAATTGAAAACTTCCTCCTTTTTGAAGTAAGTTTAAAAAGAACTAAAACGACAGAAAAGATTTATTTCAAATGAAACGCCATCTATGACATAGATCTTAAACGAAAATGAACCTTTCACTGGTTGTATCAGGTTTCTGATCGTAGCAAAAGGTTCCTGCTTGCATACACAGATGGCACTGCTCTGTAGAGTTTGCTTGCATGGACCAGAATGGCTTCTATCGGACTATTTGATGCGACACGACGTCATACAACTTATTGTTACAGCGAAGGACTAAGTTAGTTTGTGGTAGAAGAGATAGATGGCAGTTTACGAGTGGTTTTTGAATTGACTTGAATATGCGGATATAATATTTCACAGATGTAATTTCAACGATGGGCCAACTGGTACAAATTAACTGATTAGAATAACCAGATTGCGGAAGTTAGTAGGCTTTATTGATTAAGTAATTTATTACTTTTATGATTACAGCATTGACTTTACTAGGACTTTATACCTATAGCTTTAGTTTCTTTACTTTTGAGCCACGTCTTTTGAGTCTGGTCCACTTCACCTCTAGAAATTTCCACTTTTTAAAATTTAGTTCTCTACAATAGACTGGAAGAAGATGGAGCCAATAGGTTCTCCAGTGGCGTCCACGGACCGGAAGACGCGGTGTACGTAGGACTCCAACAAGATGGACCGACGACCTGGTTGAGGTTGTGGGAACACGTTGGACGCGGATGGCGCAGGACCGATCTGTTTGGCGAACGTTGGAGGAGGCCTATGTTCAGCAGTGGACTTCTTTCGGCTGAAATGATCATGATGATGAATAGTCAGAAGTCATCCACTAAGCGAACGAAAACTTGCCACCTATACCTCTACCATGAGTTACATTAGTTTACAGTGACCGTACTCGCTAGCGACGGCGTAAATGATTTGTATGGAGAATTGTACTTCCGTAAGTGACCGCTAGAGGCGCTGTACACAATTCTCCATACAAATCATTTACGCCGTCGCTAGCGAGTACGGTCACTGTAAACTAGTGTAACTCATGGTAGAGGTACTGTATCCACCGGTTGACAACAACTTTTTTTTCATGATGCGGAAAATGCGCACACATATCTAGCTCTGTCCTAAACGACGATGAGTTCCCTCGTTGCCATTGAGTGTGGAAACCACGGGTGCACAAAGTGAATACCACGTCGCCCACTGGCCGCCCAAAGATGGGGTTCTTCTAATCGACACTGCGCAATACAGGATGTCGTTGGTGTGCCTAGTGGGACGACTTTCAACGCTGTGTGTTGCATCTGGGCTTATGCTACAAAATTCGATTTTCGAACTTCGTATCGTGCCGTTGCGGTCACGCTAATAGTATTAAACAGAAGAGTGAAAAGGATGGCATGATAGGAATTTCGAATTTTATTGTATCCCCCTGTCTCTCTTAATGGTTATAAAACTTGGATCTACTTTAAGGAAAGAGTTATTTGCATAAAACAAGTATTTTATATTTAAGTTAGTTTTTGCCTTTTGCCCTAAAAAGTCATCTTGATAAAACTTAACGGTAACTTACTTTCGGAGATTCTTGACCCGATTGTTGACGTTAATTGAAACGCATGATCTGCGTTACGTTATCGAAAATACTTAAAAACCATCTGTTCATTAGCTTACATCTCATTAGAGATTGTGTTATGTAAGGACTCTGTTTCCGGACCACTAACCAGATATGCGTATAACGCGTATCTTCTAATGAGGGTAAAAAACGTGATAGACGCAGATGCGACACGGTCATATAAATCTGAAACTTAGTTAGATCTCGTCACGAAATAAAAGAAGTGCCGCAAATATGCGATATGATTAATCATTTGTGCATCAACCTTCAAAGATTTTCTAATTAGTAGGATATATTTTCCATTTATTTAAAATAAAAGTAGGAATAAAAACAGGACTAATTTTAAAATTAACATAAATAAAACTAACTTAAAATAGATAAACAAAAATTAAAACTAAAAATTACAATCTAAATTTGAACCCTTAGGTAGGGTGCCCATCACGCAGGCAGCATTCCCACGTTGAATTGCTATAGCAAGTCTTTGTGAGAGAAAGCTGCCTACGTGAGGGTCACCTGTTGCCTCTCTCAGGCGCTCGCTTAGAGCTCCGTGGAGCCCTCGTGCGCCCTTGCCCCACGAACCGAGTGTCTCGACACCAAATGCGACGAACTCGTACTGGGCGCCGAGACACTCGTATTTAATGGCCTTGAGCCGTTCTCGGGTGTCCGCCGCTACACCGGCACGTCTGCTCGTTGTTGGGAGGTAGGACGCTGCCAAGGTGTCGGCGTAAGTGGCGTCCCACACCAGTGCACGGCCCATCCTCCATGGAATTAACGACATCCCGTCAGGGCGCTTGCCATCACTCCGCACGATCTGGGGCTCCAGAGCAGCAGGAACGTTATTAGTAGGTATATTATTAGTATACTATTTCTAATATTCAAACATCTTCACAAACTTTTTCATTTAAGTATAAAAGTAGGATTCTTGTTTAACTCGGTTCTTCACCTCCTTCCGTGATTGTGATTATGCCTACAATATCGGTGGTGGTAAATATATACCTAAGTAATTCTTTTGCTATTAAAACTAAAATAATCTTCGAAAAAATGCAAAATGCTAGCGGTTGACCGCGGCATCTCTAACATGATCGCGATCTCATGAATTATTCAGTGAAATGAGCCATCGGTTATTACACCCGAATGCATGATGAATGACACTGCGCGAGAAAAGTGGAAATTCACCAACGATATTGCCGACATGGCAGTAATTACATGTTAGAATTAACAGCCAAATTATTCTTGGCATTAGGTAATAATTATTGCCAGTTTCGGTCGTAAATATTGGCCCGAAGTAGGTCCACGTCGGCTCTTGATCACGTGAACTTAGTATAGTGGTGGTATGTCTCTGGGTCTTTGACATTATTTGCTATTAATCTCACTAGCTTGGATTCGCGTTGTCATCGTTCATCCATCATTACCTACCTCTCATATTTATTTTTCTAGACACTGGAAACATTATTTCGGCGACGAACGGAGCCATATTTTTTGAAAAACAAACATACTAATACTTTGGCTGACTGGAATTCGTTGTGCTATTATAGTAGGTAAAGTTAACTTCATTTTGACAAGCGGGGCTTTTTATTAACTTGTGTTTAACTTTTATCTAATAACATTTATTTTCTCAAACATGCTATGAAATATTGACGTTATGTTCCTTATAATACGCCACGAAGGGTCACGTTGCAGGTGCAGGTGCAGCCGGTGGTGGAGGACGACGAGACGAGAGGTCAATAATGGAATTTCATACAACTTTGCTGGCCAAGGCCAGCAAAGTGATCGTCTATTGTTTCATACCATGACGTTTATAGGTCTATGGCATCATAGCATTTAGCTATTAAAAAAAAAACTATAAGCAATATTTGCGTTTTGGTTAATTAAGACATTCTGCCACTACGCTTATTTAAGGTAAGGTAAGATGATGGTGATGATGGTGTGATGATGATGGTGTGATGATGATGGTGTGATGATGATGGTGATGATGATGATGATGGTGATGATGATGATGGTGATGATGATGATGATGGCGATGATGATGATGATGATGATGATGATGGTGATGATGAGATGATGATGATGATGATGTTGATGATGAGATGGTGATGATGAGATGGTGATGATGATGTTGATGATGATGGTGATGATGATGATGTTGTTGATGATGATGATGATGATGATGATGATGATGGTGATGACGATGATGTTGATTATGATCATGATAGTGATGATGATGATGGTGGTGATGGTGATGCATGTTTGAGAAAAACTCTATACAAGCCTTGGCCACGAACAGGGATTGCCGGCCTCGTATCTCTAGATGGCCTCGTTAACACTCGGCCATCTATAACTACTCGGCCGGCAATCCCCTATTTCGCGGCCGCTGCAGTAATGTACTATTATTGCACGCTTCTGATTTGGGCATACCTATCTTAATCCAACAACCGTTTAACACGTGTTTATGTTGTGTGCGTTTAATAGAAAACAATCATTTTAATTTTGTGTAAGATGTTCGTGTTCATTTTGCATTTTTTAATCACGTCTCAACATCAACTGGTACAAATATGCCGAATGAATTCATTAGTCTATTAACCTCGTTGGATATTTTTATTTGGCATCATTCACTTCGACTCCCAGTGAATTTGGGGAATGTTCCTTTTTATGTTATTCCAGCTAAAGCCGTGTGAAGACAAATGAAGAAAAATTTAACATTCGAGTGAACAGCAATATATCACTTTAAGCGGGTTTGCGCGGACAAGGGTTAACTAGGTAACTGCGGTTAAATATTGACCCAGGGTTGAGTAGTGTCATAATGTATTATAATTGTCAATACTAACCCAGGTTTAAATATTTGTTTTTTAATCATGGATCGTGCAAGTGGCCCTAAGACATTTTATTGTGGTAAGGTGTTTAATGTTTACGTAGATTCTAATAATTTTGGTCTAGTTAGACACTAGATTCATTCAGTTGGAAGGTTTAAGGTTAGAATAATCCAGTATCATTGTCAGCATCAAATATCAATAAGATCGGCCTTTCTCTTGGCAGTGACAATGGTTCGACTCTTGAATACCAAGACTTAATTTGCATTTCACCGGAAACATTATCAACCCTACCACAATAGTTATAAGATGCTGCAAAGTTAACGGTTGGTTGGTCAGGTGCAAGTGATATTGCGCTTTTTGTTGGTCATCGGAGTAATCGCGGTCATTGCCCTGAGATTGGTTGAAAGTAAGTAGGCATAGTATTTTTTGTAATCTTATGTGTAGGTATGCTATGTAACTGGTTTTGATTTGAATACAAACATATCTAAAGCTAAAGGAGGTATCAGATATCTATTGCAGTTTCTCTCTCAGTTCATCTGCTATCACAGGTTTTTTTTTTTCATTTCCGTAGCCTTAGATATATATTATTACTCGGTACACTTACAGAAATTACCTGGTTAATCGTTAATATTCTAACCGAGTTTTTCCTTGGTCATTCATCCACAATAACTATATAATTATATACTCGCCTGCTCGTTTGGCCCAATCTTATATAAAAAAAGATCATCAACATATAAGGCACTTTATATTATAGTTAGCAAAAGTTAGTGTCAAGTAGAATCTGACTTAGAGCATTAATCAAAAGAGAGGGGGATAGTATCATTTCGTCTAAAACGCAACTAGTACTAGTGGTAACCGGTCTAAAACGCTGCTAGTCTAAAACGCATCTCGTCTAAACTGCAACTGGTCTAAGTAGCTACCAGTCTACGTCGCTACTGGTCTAAGCAGTAAGTGGTCTAAAACGCAGCTGGCCTAAGAGTACGTGGTCTAAGCCTTAGCTGGTCTAAGTAGTAAGTGGTTTAAGCCACAACTGGCCTAAGTAGTGTCTCGTCTAAAATGCAGTTGGTTTAAGTAGCCATTTGACTAAACATTTGCTGTTTTCTAAAACAGGTAGCAGTCCAAAACTCGACTAACCTAAGTACCTAGTAACTTATATAGACATAGACATAACTTTATTCGACATCAAAAAAGAAAATACACTGACTAATACACTGAGAAAAATAAAAAGAACAATAATAACAATAAAAACAAAAAACATAATTATAGATGTCGAAAAGGAATTTGACTCAGCATAAGCTGCAGTAGATGCCTGCTACAGCGCTGATTTTCAGTCAAACCCTTCATATCAGTGCATCAAACTTGTTGGACCGGAATCAGCACAAACAAATTCTGTATAAAAAGTGTAAAATAAATAGATACATATATTATAGTGGGAGTTAGTTCTTTTTTATTATTATTTATTTCAATTATACATAGTTATACATTATATTATATACATAGGCATTTATACATTTAAGGTAGTCGCATCAGAGGTAAGAGGACTTGGCCTTTCCACCTGCGGGCAATGTTTGTTGCAAATTAATTAAATATTTTTGTAATTTAATCTTAAAATTGCTATTAGTGATTAATTTTTTGAATGGTGGAGGCAAATTATTCCAATATTTTGTGGCAGTGTATTTAAAACTACCCCTATGTATTGGACATAAGTAATATGCGACTTGTAGTTGAAACCCCGACACTTTTAAGTTAAATATTGTATAAACAGCTAAATATATTTTATCTTCCTCTTATATAATTCTCGTGTCGCGGTGTTTGTTACCAAACTCCTCCGAAACGGCTCGACCGATTCTCATGAAATTTTGTGTGCATATCGGGTAGGTCTGAGAATCGGCCAACATCTATTTTTCATACCCCTAAATGTTAAGGGTGGTTCACCCCTTAATTTTTCTAATAAATCGTTGAACGCCAGCTGCATACACGAAAAAACCGGCCAAGTGCGAGTCGGACTCGCGCACGAAGGGTTCCGTACAATTATCTATAAAAATCACGTTTAATGTATGGGCCCCCCTTAAATTTTTTTTTTTATTTTAATTTAATGATTTATTTTTAAAGTCAATAATAATATATTTTTAAATATTCTGTGAATATTTCAAGCGTCTACCTGTTGCTGTTATCAATATCGAGCAAAAACGAGCAAAAAATCACGTTTGTTGTATGGGAGCCCCCTTAAATATTTATTTTATTCCATTTTTTAGTAAGTATTTGTTGTTATAGCGGCAACCGAAATACATCATCTGTAAAAATTTCAACTCTTTAGCTATCACGGTTCCCGAGATACAGCCTGGTGACAGACGGACAGACGACGGACAGCGGAGCCTCAGTAATAGGGTCCCGTTTTTACTTTTTGGGTACGGAACCCTAAAAAGGATGACGCAATGTAAGTACATGAGCCGCAAGGGTCAGTTGCAAGAGAGCCGCGAGGGCCAGTTGCAAGAGAGCGGCAAACGCCAGTATTTACAATGCGGGGGGTGGGGGTTGCGAGGGGGGGGATCCAAAATCTGCTCATTTATTGCCTCTACTCTAAGCTACAAACACGTGTATTATTCGCCCGCAATTAGAAAGAGATTGGAGTTGACAGTAATTCTATATGCTTACGTCAAAATATGTATGAAGTGACAGTTCTGACAGTCCCGTTCTGATTGCGGTTTGATAATATATGGCTACACAAACAAATGTAAATATTTTTAATTTTTTCATGTACCTATCTAATAGGTACTGGCTTGAGCCACAATTCGTATTACTATTAGATTATTTGTTTCAAATTTTAAGAATAAATTACAGGAAATAAAAAGCTGAACCTACTTACCGACGATCGACGTCCTAGTTTAGACTAGGAGCATTAGACCAAATCAGCTTTAGACGAGGTGCGTCTTAGGCTAGATGTCTTATTAGACCAGTTGCGTTTTAGATTAGATGCGTATTAGACCAGTTGTGTTTTAGACGGAATGCGTTATAGACCAGTTGCGAATTGTTTGCTAGGCTAGATGCTACTTAGACCAGTAGCGACGTAGACTGGTAGCTACTTAGACCAGTTGCAGTTTAGACGAGATGCGTTTTAGACTAGCAGCGTTTTAGACGGGTTACCACTAGTACTAGTTGCGTTTTAGACGAAATGATACTATCCCATTTAAAACACAAAGAGAACTATGACGGCAACTACACAAGTATAGTATAAATCTTCCCAGGTGAATTTTTCGCTTCGAGCCATTACATTAAATTTGAACCTTAATACTATGACGATACCGTTTGTTTTGAAAGATAAGGGCTCGAAGCGAAAAATTCACCTGGGAAGGTTTTTACTATAGGCATAAGTTACAAAAGTAATTTATGTTATGCCCTCCTGATCTTTTCTCGCGTATACTTAGTTGCTTACTTACGTAATGCCAGATGGAAATGACTGAACCGCACAATCTTACCGTCATCGCAAAAACGACAGTATTGACCATTAGCTCGCAGTTCCGGCAGTGTATGTTTTTTAGTTTTATGACACGGATGCGTTAGTCGAGAATCTGCAATAAAATTTGTTCCAGTTAATTTTTCAGACGCTGTGTTGAAATTTAAATCCGGTAAGTGCGAGTCGGATTCGCAAACCGAGGGGTTTCGGGCGAGAGACCGAGTTGTAACAGTTGTAGAAAAAATAAAAAAACCTTGTCACTTATTTAAGCGAAAACAGATTATTTTCTGAAAATATCTGATACCAAGCCATATATTTCATTTCCCACATCAGTAGTCTAACGAAGTTGTAGGTGTTGTGGTCTAAAAAGAAAAATATTTGACTCTTGAGTATCTTAAACTAAAACATACGAAAACACAAAAAAAAATAATATAGGAGAGGCAAAAAACGTGGAGTCATCCATAAATCCATAATATTCTACAAGAAAATACTTTTCATCTTTGTTTTCTAATATTATAAACGCGAAAGTAACTCTGTCTGTCTGTTTGTTAACACTTCGCGTTTTAACCGCTGAAACGATTTAGATGAAATTTGGTATGGAGATAGGGTACCATCGGCCCAGACGCCAGCTGAGCACCTTAAAGGCCCAGTTTGCGTGCAGTGGCTAGACATCTGTCCATACCAATCCATAGCAATAAACATCAACGGCTGCAAGCAAATTTGTTTTGAAAATGGCAAGCTGACGTCTGGGGGGCTGGGGTTACGTAGTTCCCGTGGGATAGCGATAAACGAATTCTCCACAGACAGAGTACTGGGCAAATAGCAAGTCACTAAAGCACTGCGCTCAGGGTCGGGGCGGCTGCCGAGCGTGCTCAGGTTAGCAGCGTCGCAAATATTCAGGTTTGACTAACTACCTACCAGGAGTTTGCGGCGCTTGCTTTTGAAACGATGAGGCCATGGTCAACGGACACAAAAAGGGTGCTAAAGGACTTGTCAAGGACGTTAGTTCTGGCCTCTGGGGACCTTAAAGCTGGCGCTTACCTCGCTCAAAGGCTAGGAATAGCGGTACAAAGAGGTAATGCGGCCAGCATTCTAGGGTCGATGCCTACGACGTCTCTCGACGACGTATTTGCCTTGTAGGTTTCTTTTTATGTTATTATTTAAATTAGTATTATAGATATTTATTTGGAACCATTTTACTTATGTAAATCTATGTCACTAAATATTTATTTCAAGCATTAGTCCCATATTAAGTTACTTAATGTATGTACATATACAAAATGTATGTTAGTTAATTTAATTCATAGAATTATATTTTCGGTTCGATAGCTTTGAGACTTTGCAATGTTGTATGTAAGGATCCCAAAAAACTTCCCTAGTTCTTATCGCTCGATAGACAAGTAAAAATCTATATGTCGATTGACATGTATTTCTTTTAATTCGTCATGGAACTAATACAATACGAAATGTGAATGTCAAAGATCGATAAAATGAAATTTAACTATGTCTTTAAAATAGTTTTACGATTACGATACTGACAGCTGTTCCCTGTATCTACGTGTTTCTAATTGTGTAAACACAGAATCAATAAGATTATACGCCAGGCAACAAAGTTTTTTTCATCAAAATAACTCATTTCAGTTTAAAATGAACTCATTATGTCTGGAAATTAATCTGATATTTTAGGTCACCACTCTATCAAATTTTCGACGGGAAAATGTAGGTAATTGTTTCTCAGTTCAATTTCCATTGAAATTATCGTCAATCTTGCTTGCTACTATAAATAATTTACCTAGTCCCAAAGTAAGCAAAGCTTGTGTAATGTGTACTAGGCAACGGATAAACATACTTATTTAGATAGGTACATACCTAAATATACATATACACATTACTTAACGACCGCTTTAGCCTAGTTGGTAGTGACCCTGCCTACGAAGCAAGAGGTCCTGAGTTCGAATCCCGGTAAGGGCATTAATTTGTATGATGAGCACGAATATTTGTTCCTGAGTTATGGATGTTTTCTATGTATTTAAGTATTTATTTATCTATATAAGTATTTTTATCATCCTCTAGTACCCATAGTACAAGCTTTACTTAGTTTGGGACTAGGTCGATTTGTGTAAGATTGTCCCCTAATATTTATTATAAAATTGAAAACATATCTCATTAAGCCTATTCGGTTAAACATGACTGTAGTGATTAAGTATAAGACATCGTTATGGCCTTACATTTAACAATTGCATTATCATCATCATCATCCCAGCCTATACACGTCCCACTGCAGGGCACAGACCTCTCAGTGCGGATTGGGAACTTCAGACACACCATCGAATTTCTTCCAAGTGTATGCAGGTTTCCTCACGATCTTTTCCTTCACCGTAAAGCCGATGGTAAATTTCAAATGTAATTTCGCACATGAATTCCTAAAAACTCAAAGGTGCGAGCCGGGGTTTGAACCCACGACTCTCTGCTTGAGAGGCAATAGGTCAAAATACTAGACCACCACGCTTTTAGAATTATACTTAATGGTAATGATTCAATGTTCCTAGTTTCAACAAAAAACGCGCGGGTGAATTGTTGTCATGTCCACCATTTCATTGATCGGACTATTGTCTCTGCAATTGTTAACTATGTGATATAAATATACCTAGTAAACTGATGATTATTATCTCGAAATCTTAGACATCATCTAACTGAGATTACACAAGACATCATACGTACTTGTTTTAAAAGACAAAATTCCTTTCAAACTGCCATTTAGATTGGCTTCGGTCTAAATATGAAAAGTAATCTTCATTTTCACAAGTGCTTATTATTTTGCAAGTTGTCTACTTCCTGAAGTCTTACGCTCATTTTGAAACTTTTAATCAAAGCGGGGCTAAATGATTATTAATCTAATTCATGTGATTAAAGTAGACGTGCAATTAATTGGTCATTGTGATCTGCAATATTAAGATGCTAAGAGCACGCTGTAATTATAAAATGGAATGTAAGTTGTAACGCAACCATGATATCAAAATTAATTTCGTAGTTTAGAAGATATACTTAAAGCAATGTTCATTAATTATCATGATTTGTTATCGCCTTTCATGCGGCACTTTATGTCGCATTTTCGATGTTATGTTTATAATTTAAGGAATGGCACGTGATATTCTTTGTCTGTAAAAGCGACTAAGATTAATGGTCACTTGTTATTTAAATGCTTTTCAGAATTATTATTGGTTCCTTGAGTTTATATTTATATTAGCTGGGATCATACCTTTTCGCACATTTTACAGCCGGCGTAACATTTTTATCATCATCATCATCATACCAGCCTATAAGTAAACGTCCCACTGCAGTGTACAGGCCTCCTCTCAGAATGAGAGGGGTTGGGCCGTAGTTCCCATGCGGACCCAGTGCGGATTGGGAACTTCATATACACCATTGAATTTCTTCGCAGGTGTATGCAGTAAAGCTCGTGGTAAATATCAATTTATTTTTGCATATAAATTCCGAAAAACTCGAGGTGCGAGCCGGGATTTGAACCCACGACCCCCTGCTTGAGAGGCCGTAAGTCAAACCACTACGCCACCACGGCTTCTGCGTTATATTTTACATGCTCAATAAATTTTAGCAAAGCTCTGTTTTCTACGATGCCGTTTGTAGGTTGAAGTACTTGAAGTTCTGCTATAGTGTTTAAAATTCGAAACACAGTTCAGAAGTGGGACTTCCAAGAACTTTAACTGTAACACAGAGACTTCGCGATGTTATCTGCCATTGCGCGGCCAATTGCTTTATTTGAACATTTCAATACCTGATCTGCTTCCAAGATTATTTTCGTACACATACACATACTCAAGGTTAAACACTGAAGTAGATACTTAACAACAAAGTAAATGTAAATAAAGTGCACATAAGGCTTAAAAAACCGTGGTAGGTTAGTGGTTGGACCTATGGCCTCTCAAGCAAAGGGTCGCAGGTTCGAGCCCGGGCTCTCAGTGCTAAGTTTGTTAGAATTTACATAATAAATTTCAAGTGAAATTTGTTCACTTGAAATTTATTATGAGCTTTACGGCGAAGGAAAACATCGTAAGGAAACCTGCACACCTGCGAAGCAATCCGATGGTGATGGAACTACGGCCAAAGTCTTCTCAATTTGAGAGGAGCCTATGTAGGCTGGGGTGATGATGAAAGCTTCAAACAACTTTATTTCGCTTATGAACTAATACGATTTACGTTAGCGTTTCTTCATCTCTTCTAAACATTGCATGTTGGTGTGCGGAGCAATTTTGCCTCTTCACTGCGTATGCTGCGTAATGGGGCTTTTCGGTCATCTAACACACATAGATAATAACTTCATTATGTGCCAAAAGTCGGCCGTTGGAAAAGATGAAATGTTATACTAGTTTTTTTTTCGACAGGACTTTAAAGACCATTTATAAATTAAACAACATTGTAGATCTGTTTGAAAATATACTTACTTTGTTTATTTTCTCGACTGGTTAGATCAATTTACCAAAATCGTTATTTCCTAGTTGCAAAATTTCCATTTGCATTTTTTCCCAAATGCTTTTTTTCTCACTATACTTTTTTACTGAAGCTTATTTTCACAGTAGCGTTTTTTCCCAATTTGATTGACACAGAAACAGTGTCACGCGGAGCTCCTTTTTAGGGTTCCGTAGTCAACTAGGAACCCTTATAGTTTCGCCACGTATAACACCATCTGACCTAAGGTAAGCAGCTCGCAAACTTAAGCCTTTGTCGTCATCTGGTCCAGATCAAATACCTCCATTCCTGATTAGGGACTGTCTGGCGGCCTTAGAAACTCCACTCTTGCACATATACAATCTTTGCCTAGAGACATGCACATATCCACTAAAATGGAAAATCTCGAAGGTTACGCCCATCCCTAAGAAGCCGTTGTCAGTGGATGTAGAGAAACATAGACCAATAGCGGTACTTTCAGTGCTTAGTAAAATGTTGGAGACTATTATTCGCAAAAGTATTTCTGCACAGCTCAACCCTCATTTGAGCGATTCCCAGCATGGCTTTCGTCCAGCACGCTCTACTGTTACTAATCAAGTGCATTTTGTAGAAAACATAACGACCCACATGGATGCTGGCTGGCAGGTTGATGCAGCATATTTTGACTACAAAAAAGCTTTTGACGTCGTAAATAATGACATTTTACTACAAAAATTATTTTCTCGCGGGTTCAATCGTGGGCTTTTGAGGTTTTTCGCTGATTATCTCAGAAATCGCAAACAATATGTTCAGCTGTGCAAATATCAGTCACACGAATATTATACGCGATCAGGTGTCAGTCAGGGAAGTACGCTTGGGCCCATTTTGTTTCTCATTATGATAGACGACCTGCCCGAGACCCTCGTGTCGGCAAAATGCTTAATGTTTGCCGACGACTTAAAACTTTACCATCCAGTAACCTGTACGGCGGATTGTGAGGCTCTCCAGATGGATATTAAGGCTATAACTGATTGGAGCGAGGCGAATCGGTTAGCTTTTAATGAATCCAAATGTGAGGTTCTAACCTTCTCTAGATCCCCATACTCCCATAATAGCCGACTATACCCTTCATGGTGGTTTCTTGAAACGGGTCACGAGTGCAAAGGATCTGGGAGTAATGATGGACTCTAATCTAAATTTCCGTGACCATAATTATATTGACTGTTTCGAAGGCTGCCTGCAGGGTTTTGGGATTCATTATGCGCACATCTTCTCAGTTTGCGGATACTCGTACCGCTGTTCTGCTGTTCAATACGTTCGTTCGAAGTAAGTTGGAGTATAACGCAGTCGTTTGGGACCCCTTTGAAAGAAAATATTCCCTAATTCTGGAAAAGGTTCAAAGGAAATTCGCAAGACACATTTTCAAGCGTAGATTCGACTACTATCCATAACTTTACCCGTCTGCGTTCGTTTTAGGTATGGTGGATATGTACTCGCTAGAGTTAAGACGTAAGAGGTTACTCCTAGTGCACTACACGTTGATTTTGAGATGTCTAATTAGCTGCCCGAGAATCTACTGGACAATCTACTGGAGATGAAGAGAGAATCTACGTTTGTTCGTCCCTCAGCAGTACACGCGAGTGGGTGTGCGCCGCAGACTGCGGCTGTTCGCGGTCCCCGCGGGCTTGCGCACGCGCCACGCGCTCAGCGCTCCCACCCCAAGGGCTATCGCTCTTCTTAATTCCATGTTGGATGATATGCGTGATGTTGATGTGTTTGCGGATGAGTGGGCCACTTACCTAATTAAATTAGATTTATTTTTAAGTTTTTACCTATCATAATCAATATAGTCATTATAATGCTAATTCTTTGTAATAATTGTATATTTATATGTTTAGTTAATTTTATGACATATTTAACATTGTGAATGCTTTGGTTTTAACTGTTAATTCACTTTGTAAATAAATAAATAAATAAAATAAAATAAATAAATAAATAAATGTCTGTCCGTCTGTCTGTCTGTCTGTCTGTCTGTCCGCGGCTAAGCTCAGAGAATGTTTGTACTAAAAAGCTGTAACTTGGCATGAATATACATATCAGATACGCGAACAATGTGGTAAAATAAAAAAATAAAAAATATTTTTTTTAGGGTACCTCCCATAGACGTAAAGTGGGGGTGATTTTTTTTTTCTCGATTAACCCTATAGTGCGGGGTATCGTTGGATAGGTCTTTTAAAACTATTACGGAGTTCCCAACATGATTTTTCTATTCAGTGATCTGTTTGTGAAATATTCAACTTTAAATGAAAATTTTCATTAAAATCGACCGTCCCCCCCCCTCTAAAATCTAAACTGTTGGGTGGAAAAATTTGAAAAAATTCAGAATAGTAGTAAATATATTAAATTTACAAGGAAAATTATAGCGGCTAAGATTGCTTGGGAATTATTTGTAGTTTAAGGTATAAAACATACCTAAACTTGGAAGATTCCGTACACATACGAAATCCTTAGAAAAATATTACTTGATTTTTTCGTAATGGCTACGGAACCCTATCTTGGGCGTGTCCGACACGCTCTTGGCCGGTTTTTTCTGTGTGCTTTTGGCCCTTCGGGCTGATACAAACTTAACATAACCTAAACCTACCTATGTTTCTGTGTCGATTAAAGTTGGGAAAAAACGCGATTGTGGAAATAAGCTTCAGGAAAAAACCATAGTGAGAAAAAAGCATTTGGGGAAAAATGCGAATAGTTTTGCTGCTAGTAAATAACGATTTTGGTAAATAACAGTAAATAAATAAATATTAGGGGACAAACTTACACAAATCGACCTAGTCCCAAACTAAGCAAAGCTTGTACTATGGGTACTAGACGACGATAAACATACTTAAATAGATAAATAAATACTTAAATACATAGAAAACATCCATAACTCAGGAACAAATATTCGTGCTCATCACACAAATAAATGCCCTTACCGGGATTTGAACCCAGGACCTCTTGCTTCGTAGGCAGGGTCACTACCAACTAGGCTAAAGCGGTCGGTAAATTGATCTAACCAGTCATTTTCTCACCGGATTCTTCTCTACAGGGTTTTTTCTGAACCGCTGGCAGATTCTTCGACGTTCATGAGCTTCAAATTGAAGTTTAAACTGAATAAAAAAAATGACTTTGACTTTGAATAAATTCTTGAAGGGATCTCTGTTAATAACGACGTCGAAATCTTATTTTTCTATAAGAAATCCATGCAATTAACCCAAATGCAAAGCTCTAACTTGCAAAATTAACTTCAAGTTGTCACAGATGGCAGTGAGGCAAAAGTTTTATGAAACCATTAATTGTTTTAATTGCCTTCAGTTGCAATATTCTATTAATTAAGTAACTCAGTGATGTAAAGAGCCTACACAAGTTGCAAACGAGTTTTTTTGTTTTTATTAGCATAACGTTTGGTCCAACCAAATCTAAAAAAAAGAAAGAAGACAGAAAAATACAAGAAAATACACACAAACAAATACCTATGTACATACTCAGATATTTTTGTTTAAATACCAAAAAGTTTTTTGAGTGTTTTAGTTTGGATTTAACCCCGCATCTCATGGCTGACCGTGCCAAACGTGCTTCACCATAGCGCCCCTGACTAATGCACTCGAAAACTTGATCCTTTGCGAACGAGGAAATAAAGTAAGTCTCAACCACATCCAGTCATCCAGGCGGGGGAAGCGTCTTCACCCTTATGTGGTTAGTATTCCATTGGAAAGCAAAGTGGTTCAGTTCACTTCATCTTTCCTAATACGAAGTGCTAATGAATCAAATTCGCTCCCATCATTTCTATAATTTCCAGATAAATGCAACCCAGGGCTCTTCAAACATCGTGAGGAAATCTGTATACACCTGCGAAGAAATTCAAAGCGGACACACATGTGAAGTTCTTAATCCGCACTGAGCCCGCGTGGGAACTACGGCCCAATTCCTCTCATTCTGAGAAGAGGCCTGTGCCCTGCAGTGGGACGTATATAGGCCGGGATGATGAAGATGCTGAGGGCTCTTCAAGGCTAGAGTGAATAAGCTGTTACCAGTGAACCAGAGAGACTTTGGCCTCATATGCGCTTTCCATCAGGTGTGATAGGGGTCAATCAGTGTGTGTATTACATTAAATTTAAACCTTAATACTATGACGATACCGTTTGTTTTGAAAGATAAGGGCTCGAAGCGAAAAATTCACCTGGGAAGATTTATACTATAGTTTTATTTAAAAAAGTGCTTACATCATTTTAATTTTATATAAAAACTAGCTGTTCCCCGCGACTCCGTTCACGAAGAATAGGGGTATAAAAAATAGCCTACGACCTATTCTCAGACCTACCGAGTATGAAGAAAAAAGTTTCACAAAAATCGGTCAAGCCTTTTCGGAGGAGTTCGATAACAAACACCGTGACACGAGATTTTTATTTTATCTGAAGTAATTTCATCATTTTAATAAAGTCATCATCATCACCCCAGACTATATAAGTCCCAATGTTGGGCAAAGGCCTCCTCTCAGAATGTCAGGGCTTTAGCTGTAGTTCCCACGCGAGCCTAGTGCGGATTGGGAACTTGGGGCTTTGGGGTTTTTTTTTACTAAAGTAGTTCAAGTAAATTTTATAAAATAAACATCTAACTGTCATTACAACTATATATTATTGTTATGTTACGTACGTTTTAATTCTTAATATATTTGAAGTTATATGTATCTTCATTGGCAATTTAAATTCACGCTTATTTAACTTCCTCGATGCAATAGTGTAGAACCGGTAAATTTCTTTAATAATATGATAAATTATACGCACGTTTATAAAATAATTTATTCATATTACATGATTGAAAGATGCTTGTCAACAATTCATTCTCAGACCTACCGAATACAGAGAAAAATGTTTGATAAAAAAGCCGTTTCGGAGGAGTTCGATAACAAACACCGTGACACGAGATTTTTATATATTAGATAAGATAATAATGTATATTTAGACTAGCTTTTACTCATGGTTTCGCACGAGTAAACCTAATTTGCTAAACTCCCACGGGAGTTCCCAAAAATTACATCATAGTCTTTGATCAATTATAACTGTAGATCCACAGTCGCGCGCCCGAAAATGTCCGAGCCAAATGAGCGCCACTTTGATAAAAGTGGCCTTCTTTTTTCTCAGTACGTTGCGTGAAATTGTCAAGTTTAGCTGTCAAGTGTCCACCGAAATTCGACTGTAATGAAGTAAAGACTAGGTTCAAATTTCTGTGTAGGTGATGATTTTAATTGTTATGCAAACAAATAAAAAAGTTCGGACATTCTTTGAAGGGGATTTTGTTCGGCAATGTGTATCTTCAGTTATAATTGATCAAAGATCATGGTCATCATCATCATCATTGACGTTGTTTGTATAACGAACACCCGTGCAAAATCTCATATCTCTAGACTTAGCGGTTAAGATTTTGGGATTTTACACGGGTCCCGTGGAATATTGGGACAAAAGGTACCATATGTTATATGCCTGGAAGAGATCGCTCCGAAATAATAAAGCCGCCTTTTGCTTACCTTATATATATATATATATATATATATTTTTTATGTTAGATAGGCCAGACAAACGAACTAGTGGGTCACCTGATGTTAAATGAACACCACTGTCCATAGACACCCGCAGCGCTTTACACGATGCCAGTGCGTTGTCGGCCCTAAAGGAGAGGGAATAGGGGAAGGGGGAGAGGGAGGGAGAGAGGGAAGGGGTGAGGGATTGGGCCCCCGGCCGGCACTCTCACTGGCCGTACGAAACGCAAGCAGGATTACTGCTGCTAAACGCCGGTGTTCTGTGAGAGGGTGGTACTGCCCCGGACGAGCCGGCCCATTCGTGATGCAGCGGCTAGCTACAACATGGCTCTACCACTACAAAATATTCTCCATATACTTGTTTTTTCTGTATTGTATTGTATTGCATATCTGTATTGTATGTATGTGATATTTCAGACGTTTCAGTGTAAAGAAATAACAAACACACACATGCGCGCGCGCACGCACGCACTAACCATACTCACGAACTTTGGCATTTATAGTATTACTCGTAGTTGGATAGCATAGTATTAAAGCTGCGTACGGACTGCGCGCACATTACGCGTGCCCGGGTACGCGTAATGTGCGTGCAGTCCGTACGCAGCTTTAGGTTTTCGTGTAACACGCTGTCAATGAATATTTTAGAACGCAAATGCTCGAGTCGTGGGTGCGAATCCGGGCTTTTCGGAATTTATGTGCGAAAATATTTTTGTAATTTGTCATGAGCTTTACAGTGAAGGAAGATATCGCAAGGAAACCTGCATACACCTGAGAAGAAATTCAATGGTGTGTGTGAAGTTTTCAAGCCACATAAGGCCCGTGTGGGACCTACGGCCCAAGCCCTTTCTTTCACAGAGGAGGCCTGTGTCCTGCAATGCGACGTATCTATATAGGTTGGGGTGACGAACCGGACCGTATAGCTCATAGGTAAAGCTTAACAACACCGAGTTTTTTCACCCGACTGCCGAAGCAGGGTTATTATGTTACCTATGATGCTCGGAAAGTGTCTTGTTTCGTGAGTCAACATTTACTTTACAGTTTTTTAACCCCCGACACAAAAACAGGGGTGTTATAAGTTTGACCGCTATGTGTGTGTGTCTGTCTGTCTGTGTGTCTGTCTATAGCATCATAGCTCTTAAACGGGTAAACCGATTTGAATGCGGTTTTTTTAATATGAATGAAAAATTATTTATTTGACATACTTTTAGGTACATAGATTTTTTTAGCACATAGCCCTGCAAAACTGTTTACACAGCAGGTTTCTTGGCGATGGTTCTTAGATATGATTCAGCCGTTTTAAAGTTATCAGCTCTTTTGTTAACTGCGGAAGGAATCTTAGACGTCTAATGGGCATTGATTTAATGTTCAAACATACGAGTGACATAATTGCATTGGGGGTTTAAAAAATTTTTAATTTATAGTTATTTAATCTGTGTCAGAATGCTGGCAACAATTTGCTCACTGCTCGTACTTGCATACCACCTGTACAAGTGTACAAGTTACTGACCAAGAAGATTACTTACTGATTTACGACACACTCGTATCATTTGGGATGGTAATAATGCTCATCTCAATAATGATTCTGCCTCGATGTTGCCAACCATTATCTATCACACTCGTCTCATCGCTGTTTTTTTTTATAATTTAATGGCGTCTGTCTGGCATATCGAGAGCATATAATTAATACGATTACGACAGCCTACCCACATATTCTGTTGATCAACGTTCATCTTCGGAACACGTTCGAACGCCTTATTATCTTTTAAAATATTCATAACTTATTGTGCAATTTAAGAGTAGCTTTTGTGCTCTTAATAACATAGAGTTAGCTAAATGATTGAATTTAATGCACTTGTATTATGATGTTACGTAAGACTGAACAATACCTTACAATTTCGGTGTGATAGTTTTAAACCGTAGTGCGTAATCAAAGAATGACATCAGAAGATAACCATCAAAATATGCTTAGTGTCATTCACACCACGCGTCAAGTTTTATTAGCTTGAGTAATATAAAAACACTATGTATAATACTACATATGAAAATGTCTTAATCTATATCAATTGTTATTTATAATGTAGAGGTACACTTTCTACGTTTGATTGCTTCTATTTTTAAGGGGTAATATCTGAAACTACGGAACTGGTTAAAAACTATGGTAGTTTAGTGGTATCTATGGTAGTCTGGTGGTGGTATGGTGTTGGTCTATGGCCTCTCAAGCAGAAGCTCGTGGGTTTCAAGCCCGAGCTCGCACCTTTGAGTTATTCGAAATTTACGGTTTACGGTGAAGCAAAACATCGTGACGAAACCTGCACACACTTGCGCTGAAATTCAATGGTGTGTGTGTGTGAAGTTACCAATCCGCACTGGGCCTGCATGTGAACCACGGTCCAAACAAAATAAATTGTATTTATCTTATTTAAAACATTCACTTCTGATACGTTTCCAGACACTTGTATAATGTAAGTAGGCTACATTATTTGTCCGTCTTGTATTATCTTTTCATTACGATTAACAACGTTAATAAGAAGTTCCTTGTTATTAAATCCGTGAGAGGTGTTATTAACGGATCAGAATGTTTATCTCAATGCATTTGTTTCATCTTATTAATTTCTAGTGTTTACGGTTGCGTAACTCTTTTGTTGCACAGGCAATTTCACCGACGCCGGCGCAGCTATGGGAACTCCTGGCATTGTTTCTGAATTTCGATTAACTCTGATGTGTTGGGACCTGTATCCACAAAGCACTTATAACGACAGTTGCCTTTAACCCTTCTTGGCATGGTGATGGAAATTTCCATCATACCATTCATATTAACTTATTTTTTTATACCTATGTTGTTAAGTCAGGGGTTACGCATAATGATTTACTTTTCCGGTATTTCGTTATGGTATACGGGTACGCGACCCCGGCTCCCCGAGCTACTATTTGTCTTGTCCCCGTCTTCCAAGACTTTAGTATCCGACGTCCTATATTCCAATCTAGTTTCTCAAGTTTCCTTACCCAGAACCTCTCTTCCCTTTTTCCCTTCCCATTACGCCAATCCAAGGTTGCCGTGCCGATGGATGCGTGGCTAGAGGCGAGTCTAGTCGAGAGCGTGCCGAAGTGCCCTGGGCGTGGTGAACCCAGATTAAGGCTAACCTTATCCTGGCATGCGGGGCTCTGCTGGGATGGACCAAATTTGTTTTCCCTTGCTTCTCGTGGGAACGCAATGATGTGTAACATTAAAAATGGCGGCGGTGTCGTTCGCAACGCGCCACGTCTCGTTCCTAGCGGGGGCGAAAAGCGGGCTGTGGAAAGCCGCTTTGCTACGTTGAATGTGAGAGGAGGGATGGATGAAAAGATAGATGAAGTGTGTCACATGATGGATAAAAGGAATATTGATGTTTTATGTGTAAGTGAGACTAAGCGGAAGGGATGTGACTCCTCAGTACATGGCCCCTATGTCGCGTATTGGGCTGGTGTAGCCAGTACCAAGCGAGCTTGCCAGGGAGTTGGTGTCATTCTGTCAGCGCGAATGAACGAGTGTGTGACTGAATTTGAATGCGTGAGTCCGAGACTACTCTGGGTTAGGCTGAAGATTGGACTTACTCGAATTTTCGTTTTGGGAGTTTATGCCCCTACGGATGTGGGTTCGAGTGGATCCGCGATAGCTGTAAAAGAGCGAGAAGAGTTTTGGGACAGTATGAGAGATGTGCTGAAGGTATGTAAGGATAATGAAAGGATTATCATGTTAGGAGACATGAACGGATGGGTAGGTGTGAGGCGTGATGGGTTTGAAAAGTTGCTTGGAGCTTTTGGAGATGAAAGAGTTAATGAGAACGGTAGAAAGTTGTTAGAAGTATGTTTGGAATGGAATCTTTTAGTGGCGAACACCATGTTTGCTCATAAAAGAATTCATTCGTATACTAGAGAAGAAGGCAGCTCAAAGAGTATAATTGATTTTGTGATAGTAGACGAAAGGTTGAAAAAGAGGATTCAAGATACTCGGGCGTATCGCGGTGTTGGCATTGATACGGACCATTTCCTGGTGATTTCACGTATAAGTGGTCTTTTTGGGAAATGGCGACATAGAGCAGTTGAACCATCAAAGAAGCTAGAAAGTATAAAAGTACGGAGTTTGCAACAAGATGAAGTAAGAGCAGAATATGTCAGAAAGTTGGAGGACAAGCTTAGTGAGATGGATGAGGTATGTGACATTGAAGGAATGTGGGAGTCCTTTAAAGGAGGCTTAGTGGGTGTAGCTATTGATGTCTGTGGAGTTTCTAAAAGAAGTCTGCAAAAGAGATTGAAAAGTTTTGAGATGGATGAAGATGTGCGAAAGGCAGTGGATGACAAGAAAAAGGGATGGTTGGATTGGTTAGCTATGAAAGCGAACCAAAGATTGCAAAAAGCGACAAGTGCGGATGTAGTTGAGGCAAGGAAAGTTTATAAAGATCTGAAAAGGGTAGCGAAGACGGTGGTAAAAGAAAAGAAGGAGAAGAGTAAGGACGATTTCGACAGGAGGCTTTCTGGTAATTTCCAAGACAATGTTAAAGTGTTTTGGAAATCGATAAGACAGGCACGAGGTAAGTTGCCGACCTCGGAGCTATCTAGAATTAGAAGTCAGGATGGAAGTATTATAAAAGGAGAAGAAGGTGTGCTGAAGAGATGGAAGGAATATTTTGAAAGTCTGTTTGAAAGAGAAGAGTCGCCAGTACAAGTACAGGTGCCTCAGTTCGAAGTAAGTGAAAGCGATTCTGGTGGAGAAATAAGCATGGAGGAGATTACGAATGCCTTGAAGGGCATGAAAGCAGGTAAGGCTGCGGGATATGACAGGGTTTCGGTTGAAATGCTGAAGGCTGGTCAGGGTATAGCAGCAAAGCACTTGTACCGCCTTTTCAATTTGTGTTGGGAGTCAGGCCGTGTGCCAGGTGACTGGTGTAAGGCCGTGATCGTACCGTTGTACAAGGGGAAAGGGTCACAACAAGACTGCAAAAATTACCGGGGAATCAGCCTTCTCAGTGTGGTGGGCAAATTGTATGCTAAGGTGGTGATTGAAAGAGTCATGAGAGAGACGGATGGAAAAATATGGGATGTGCAAGCAGGATTCAGAAAAGGAATGGGATGTACGGACCAAGTCTTCTCCTTACGGTGCATAATTGAGAAGTGTTTGGCGAAACACCAAAAGGTCTACTGCGCATTCGTGGATTTGGAGAAGGCCTATGATAGAGTGGTTAGGAGTGAGTTGTGGTCAGCGTTGTCCATGCATGGAGTGAGTAGCGATCTGATACGAGCACTGAAATCTCTTTATGAAGATTCTAGTGCTTGCGTCAGAATACACGGGGCTTACACGGAATGGTTTAGCATCCAAAAAGGTGTTAGGCAGGGATGTGTAGCGTCTCCGTGGCTGTT
The DNA here is from genome assembly GCA_947563465.1 of Archips xylosteana. Taxonomy (NCBI): domain Eukaryota; kingdom Metazoa; phylum Arthropoda; class Insecta; order Lepidoptera; family Tortricidae; genus Archips; species Archips xylosteana. Next base: position 13,789,071 of record OX387357.1, on the reverse strand, counting down.
CAATTTATTTATGGATAACTGTTTGACTGAGCTGAAAGAGAGTGATTGTGGACTAAGAATGAATGAGTTACTCGTCAAATGTCTCCTTTATGCTGATGATCAGGTCTTGCTCGCTTCGTCGGCCGAAGAGTTGCAGGCGATGGTAAATATTATGAATTGTGCTTTGGAAAGGAAAGGAATGAAAATAAATGTAAGTAAGACAAAGGTTATGGTTTTTGAGAGAGAAGAATGCATGACAGATATTTGTGTGCGGATAGGAATAAAAGAGTTAGAACAAGTGAAGCAATTTGTGTATTTGGGTACTTTGTTTTCTAGGGATGGGAAGTGTGATAGTGATATTGAAAGGAGAGTAAATGCAGGTAATATGGTAAATGGAGCGCTGCATGCCTTTTTGAACAGCCAGAGGGTCTCTCAGAAGGCTCGTCTGGCTGTGCATAGGGGGGTGTTAGTTCCGACAGTTATGTATGGAAGTGAAAGTTGGGTTTGGCAGAAAAAACATGAAAGTAGGATAAATGCTGTGGAAATGAGAGCATTAAGGAGTGTGATTGGTGTGAACTTGAGTGACCGAATGAGGAATAGTCTAATAAGGGAACGTTGTGGCATGAAAGATGATGTTGTGACTCGTATAGAGAAAGGGATGTTAAGTTGGTTTGGACATGTGGAGAGGATGGACGAAGGAAGAATTACGAAAGAGATATATAATGCGAGTGTAGATGGAAATATTGGAAGAGGGAGACCAAGAAGGACGTTTCATGATCAGATTGGGGATGTCTTGAAGAAGGGTCAGGTCAAGAGTACCCAAAACCGGCGAGCATGTATGAAAAGACTAATGAGTGTTGCTGAAGCGAAAGATGTATGTCAGGATCGTAGCAGGTGGAAACAAATAGTCTCTGCCTATCCCCTTGCTGGGAAGAAGGCGTGATTGTATGTATGTATGTATGTATGTATGTTTCCCATAAGCTAGAGATCAATTAACATTTATCCTGATTAATTTCACAAATAAATAAGAAATCATGCAAAGAAGGGTTAACTCATCTAATGCATTTTTCGCCGCTTATTCGCACACTTAGATAAAAAGAGAGTCAACTCAAAATAATATACTATTTTAATTTAGACCTTTCAGAAATTGGCTGAAGTCTAAATTTAAATGGTAAATTATTTTAAGTTCCAGCTCTTTTGATCTAGGAGTGCGTATATTGCATTAATTCATACTTGTCTTATTTAATAAACAAGTTTATAACCTCAAAATGAACTATTTTTTTTTATTTTTTTATTCCTGTCTGGAAGTTTACATAGTATCCAGCTCTGGTAGCTTTATTTATTTAGCTATTTAACTGAAAATGATGCATTTTGCGGTTAGAAAGTTGTCTACTAAATAAGACAAATATAATTGATTGCAATATAGTGGGGGTAGGTATTGATATTAGGTCCTTTTTCGGATACACTACGACCCTTAGGGATCTTTTGTGTATAAACGGTGGCTAGGCATAAGTACCTACACTAAATACAGAATAAGTTACGTTCCCAAAATAATGCTAAGACATACGTAATGATATCATATTGACTCTAATTCTAAGCGATAATAGTCTTTAATACTCTTACCGTTCAACTGATATTGAACCTTACAATGGTTAATCAATTTCTTTATCGCCTATACATGTAGTTTTTAACATTTAAGCCCTGGATTACAAATCTAATATAATAATAAGAGAAATAGAAATATCTCATGAGCATGAGCTTAAAGTGCGAGGCGCCTATATGGCTAAAATATCATATTAATAATAATAATATTATCTCTCCGGCTCAGTCTGTGACGAAATAAAACGAGGGCGATGTGATTGGTCGAAAAATTGATTTCTGTGCATAATTTGTTTTTAAAAGAATTACACTTCACTATCTACAGTAACATAATAAAATATGTAAGTAGGTGTATCGTTATCGTTTGCGCATTAATATTAGGGGAGGCGCTGGAAAAGTGGTAACTTCGGTTCGGGAAGTAAAATACAAACGATGATAACTATCTCTGTTCCTCTCATTGTTACTTCTATGCCCTGGACTAATGTTTACCTGGCCTGTATACCTTGTCATAGGAGCAAATGCGCGTGACCATCTCCGGTAATAAGTGCTTTGAGTATCAAGCTATGAGATTGACGAAGTGGCCTACTTAATCTTTTAAGACATTAAGCTGTGTTTTTGGATAAGGTACATGTTTTGAAGTGTTATGAATTTATGAAAGTTATTGAAATATTGGCGAATTTGCACATAATGGGGGACCTTGACATAGTTTTTTGACAATTGTATGCCGTAATTGCTGGTTGTGTTAGATTTATCTCTGCCATGACATGACACTAGGAAACCTACATACATTTGTACAATGAAAAATAATACTTCAATGTGAACTTAGCGAAAAAACTGGTCAAGTGCAAATCGGACTCATAGATCGAGGGTGCCGTACCTCAGTACAATTTTTTAAAAATAGTTCAGTAAAAAATTATAAATATCGAGTTAAAAACGCTGAAAAAAAAACAAATTTTCTATATGACGACCCCCTTTAATTTAATTTTATTTTTAATATTTGTTCGTAGTGGCTACGGTAGGTAATACATAAACATAATCTATGACAAGTATCTTGTTAATGCCATTATAAAGATCAAGTTAAAAACGCAGAAAAAAAATCACGTTTCTTGTATGACCACTCCCATTAAATTTTAACTTTATCTTATTTTTAGTAAGTACATATTTGTTGTTAAAAAGTTCACAGTGTGTAATATATATCGGTGAACATTTTAAGTACACACTCACGGTTTACGTTGCTGTTACGGTTCAAGGGATAGAGCCTTGTGACAGACGGACGCACGTACAGGCAGCGGAGTCTCAGTGATAGGGTCCCATTGACACCCTATATGTACGGAACCCTGAAAACAAATATGATCAATATTAAGAGGGCTGCTGAGCTGGCAACGTTGCATTATTGTTAGTTTTTCTCGATTATTCCATAAAAATTGAATGAAAATTAAAAATGTTTTGTATAGCTACAAATTGTTCTAATATATAAGTTAATGTGTCTACTGCAATAATAATAATTCGTGATAGACTTTTATTTTCTTTAAAAACGAACAAATTATTACCTAACGGTTTTTAAAGAAAATAAAAGTCTTATCACGAATTATTATTGCAGTAGACACATTAACTTATATATTAGAACAATTTGTATACAAAACATTTTTAATTTTCATTCAATTTTTATGGAATAATCGAGAAAAACTAACAAAAATGCAACGTTGCCAGCTCAGCAGGTATAAACCCTCTTAAGCGTAAATAGTTTTTTTTTTTCAATAAAGTTACTGACAAACTGCCGTGCAAATTATCACGCACATTACATACAATCTATCAAACGTGACACTTGATGAGAACAGGTCAAAGAGCATAAATTAATAGTCACTCTTACTTTTGCCACATTAACGCGGGAATTGCATGAAACTAAATGTCGGTGTCTGTTAAGTCTTATATAGATAGCGAGAAACATGTGATTTGCATTACATTGCCTTCGATGGTTGATCGTTTGTCAATCAATAGCAGCACAGCCCCGCAATGGTACGAACTTCGGACGATATCGTCACCTCCATACCAAACTTACCTATAAGTATATGTAACTTATGTAAGTATTGCAAAAATCACATTTTTGTACTGTTTTTTTATTTTATTTTACATAAAAATTTGTCAGTAAATTTGTAATGTAAGTTTGTAAGGCTAATAATACAGATACCAAAATTTGAGGGATTGTGTATTTCTAAACTTAGAAGACCTTCTAAATCAAAATCTAATTTTTGCCAATATAGCAGTTTCGCGACTTTAGCTTGGAGGTGACGTATTTCTCACACAGTATAAATGAAACCTTAGCGCAGCAGTACTCAACCTGCGGCTAGCCTGCACGCAATAATCCTTCTTATATATAAATGAGAAAATTTGTGAAGATGCTTGGATGTTTGGATGATTGTTAGTCAATTCTGCAATAACGGAAGAGCGGATTTAGATGAAACTTGGCGTGTAGGTATAGATAAATTTGGATTGAGACATAGGATCCAGTCCTTGATGTCATTCTTTTGTTAAAAGGTTGCCTGGAAGAGATCCCTTCGAAGCGATAAGGTCCCCTATTGCTTACCTTATTTTTTTCATGCAAGTACTTGTTTTTTTGTATTGTTTTCTTTGTGGTCAAAGTCAAAGTCAAAATTCTTTATTCAATTTAGGCATCAATTGATGCTCCTATGAACGTCGACGAATCTACCACCGGTTCGAAAAAAACCCTGTTCAGAAGAAACCGGCAAGAAACTCAAAAGGTAAATTTAATTCAAAGAGATTTACATTGTTATTAAATTACATATATCTAAAGTATTTAATACAATGTAATATAATAAGTATAATGTGGTGTACAATTAAGTCATTGTGTTGTATTGTAGGATACTCAATATCCCGGTAATGAGTTTTTGTGAATTTTATTTGTGCGCTGACGAAATATAAATAAATAAATATTAGGGGACAATCTTACACAAATCGACCTAGTCCCAAACTAAGCAAAGCTTGTACTATGGGTACTAGACGACGATAAACATACTTATATAAATAAATAAATACTTAAATACATAGAAAACATCCATAACTCAGGAACAAATATTCGTGCTCATCACACAAATAAATGCCCTTACCGGGTTTTGAACCCAGGACCTCTTGCTTCATAGGCAAGGTCACTACCAACTAGGCTAAAGCGGTCGTTAGTGGTAGCTAGGGGTAACCTCCACTATTTTGACATATGAACAGCCTTCCTTTCCTATAATCATGTTGCGGCCCGATGAAGCATAGCTAATACATTTTTAGCCCATACGAAAAAGGTTGAGTAGGTACCTATGGCTGCTTTAGTGGTACAGAAATTACGCTAGGAAATGACCTATGACCTGCTGTATGATTGGTTGAGACCACATTATTACTCACAATCTAAGTTTTCATTACTCGAAACCAAATACAACGGGGAATGCTCTGAGGAACTCTTTGACCTCATTCCAGCTGCGGGGTTCCATTACAGATCCTCCCGTCGTAAGCGTTCATTTCATCGACATCATGTTCATGAATGGCAGTTTTCGACGGTGCGTTTTAAGCGGTCTTTTTTGCCACGAACTTGCAAAATCTGGAACGAGCTTCCCGCTGGGGTCTTCCCATCGAGTTAAGACCTGGGTGCCTTTAAGAGGCGAGTGTACAAAATTTCTGCAGGGCCGACAACGCACTGGTATCGCGTAAAGCGCTGCGAGTGTCTATGGACAGTGGTGTTCATTTAACATCAGGTGACCCACTAGTTCGTTTGTCTGGCTTCACTAACATAAAAAAAAAATTCTTTAATTAAGTACTTACACTGTAAGATACGTAAGCACTACTGCACTAATGAAATTTTTACAAAACTGATAGAGTAAATATACATTGTACATTTTCATGTGACGATCGACGATTTTCAACTTTTTACTTTTTTGCCGTGGTTTGACCTATGGCCTCTTAAGCAGAGGGTCGTTGGTTCAAATCCCGGCTCGCACCTCTGAGTTTTTCGGAATTTATGTGCGAAATTACATTTGACATTTACCATGAGCTTTACGGTGAAGGAAAACATCGTGAGGAAACCTGCATACACCTGCAAAGAAATTCAATGGTGTGTGTGAAGTTCCCAATCCGCACTGGCCCCGCGTGGGAACTACGGCCCAAGCCCTCTCATTCTGAGAGGAGGTTTGTGCCCTGCAATGGGACGCATATAGGCCGGGATGATGTACTTTTTTGACGACTGAATGCCCTAATGATTATGAAGCTAGATTATCAGGATTCAAAATCTCGGTAGGAGCGCATTTGTATGATGTGTACACGAATGTTTGCAAATGTTGAATATTCGTTGTCTAGTACCCAGAGTTATAAGTTTTGCTTAGTTTGGGGCTAGATCAAGTGGTGTAAATTATCCTAGGACTTTTCGACTTATTCCGTTTATCGACCCTAAAATGGCCACCCTAACGTAAGGGTGACAGGTCAATTTAGTGCAAATGACAGAATGCACAAAATGTTGAGATATAACATTGTCAAAAAATACAAAACAAAACCAGCTGATACCCGCGGCTTCGCCCCCGTTGTATTTTTTCCAAAATTTCTTTCATAAGAACCTTCTCCTGACAATAACAAACGCAACAAAAAATAATTATCCAATTTGGTGCAGTCAATCGGAAGTTATGCGCGTTCATACACTTCGGTGATTCATTTTTATTTATACTTACTTATAGTTGTAAATAGATTTAATAGATGAAGTTCATGTAGTTACTTTATATGTAGAGCCATTTATACTTTTCATATAATAGACACAAGTTCCCAGATAACGTTCGCCACCGGGTGAAAATCAATCTATAAGTAACTATTATTTTTAGATGACCTAGTTCAGTTAAATTTACGAATTCATAATACAATAGTATGTGTACACAGTAACTAGCAACTAGTTAACTATGTGTACACAGTAACTAGCAACTAGTCAACTAATTAACTATCTTGTTAAGCGACATTACTTACCGACTGTTTACTGAACGCAAAGCAGCCGTCTGGCCCAACTTTATGCAAATAAATCGAAAGCGCCCCTGACACCGCGTGACTCATTCGACGAACTACGGTGCGAGAAGAAAATGTTTTTACACCGCGTTTTCTTTGGTATCCGTTAATAAATATCGATTTCACAGTCTCTATCTGGTATGGTTGATGCAGGAACTGTCATAAATAAGTTTTTGCTAAAAATTATATTTTTAATAAAAGCTTTTTTTGCTGAGTGCCGCTGGTTACCAAAGTACTCTTCAAGCAAGTCCCAAACTCGATGCGGTCGTGTCGTTTTATTACAGAGTTCCTTTCCTATGCCCACCTTACAGCTCTATCATCAGATCGGCTCCATGTCATAACAATATCATCCTCATCTGATATACGCATGTTGCAAAATTTCAGCTCAATCGGAAACCTGGAAATGGTTCAAATTTAAAATGCAATATTTGACCCGTACATACATAGATACATACATAGCAAGTTAAATAAAAGCTTGTATTAAAATGGTAAAATATAGCATTTACTTAGTCGACTACACCTTTTGAGAATGTAGTTTGGCTTCATAAAAAAATAAAATATAAAACCATTACGTGGAAATTTTGAAAAAATCTGTCTTTAATGCAGCTTTGTGACACACACAAGGTCTCCAAAATCTGCCTAATTTCAAGTCTCTAGCTAATCTAGTTTTTCGGGTGGTTGGCTATGCGTTGACTGTCAGTCAGTCAGTCATTCATGGTGCTCTTTAACAGGTACATGTATAGGTGTAGACTTTTCAGCGCACCCAATATTTGAAAGTGGTAAGTTTAGTTTTATTTACCTAAGTTAGTTAAGTTTTTGCATTTAATTAGCCAACGCGCGGACTCAATGGCTTTGTCCTCTTATCGTAAAAAAAAATTATCACGGGACAATGCAGACCATTGGTCTAGTCTAGTACGAAAGTAAAGCTTCAATAAAGCTTGTGTTATAGGTATTAAGTAGCGGAAAAATATATTTAAATAGATAGATTGATACTTAAATATATATTAAACATCCATTCAACAACAACTCGAGAGCAAAAATTCGTATTTTTCATACATAATATTACTCCCGACCGGGGATAGAACTAGAGACCTCGATCTTTGTAATCAGGTTCTCTAACCACTAGACTTTGCAGCCGTCCATAAATATAAATAGAATTACTTAAAATACTCCAACGGTTCATAAAGCCAATGCACAATTGCAATAGCTTCTTGCACGCAAAAATAAATTTACCGAATTTACTAAAAGAATAAAATAAAATTCAACCAGTAAAAAATCCGTCGCCAAATTTACTTTTTTGCGTCCCAGTGAAAGTGTGCACCTTATTCGGTCGCACCGCGGCTGCGCTCACACCGCGCGTGCTTTCGGACCGAACACCGTCTCATGCGCATCTTAACATTTCCGAGGTATAAAAGAAGCCGACATAGTCGTGCGCCAAACCATTGCTCTCCTCACCGGTATACCGGCCATACTCGGACCCAGTACGTGTGTGATTTGTGATGTGTTGTGTTGTGACGGATGACGGACTCTAAACGGTTTGTTTTCTTTTGACAGAAGGCGAGTGACGTCACCGACGCAGGATGCGGTGGTTTGCGCTGGTAAATACTTTGCATAGTTTATTTGTAAATGGAGCATCTACAGTAGTAATAGTACTTGTATACATTGGTATTAGTAGGTACTATTAGTACATGTGCACTGGTAACTGCCACTTATAGATTGAATCTAGAGACGTAGAGGATGACACCATAAACAATAACTCTCTCTCTCTCTCTCTCACACACAATAACCCTAGTAAAAATATCTTTCAGATTCATTTTCAAAATTAACTGCTAAATTTGAGTATTAATGAGCTGCTACTACCACTACTGGGAAACTGATTTTTAGTTGCTTTATAAAAGAAATAAATAGTTGATTGATTTGGCAACGAAGTGACGTCATAACTAACTATTGAAATACAAAATCTATGGGAGCATCGTTAAATGATCGTTCGACGCTTGGCTTTAAATCTATTCAAAACAATCGGCATTTAGCTTCACACGGTTGGTATCAAATCAAATATATCTATAGGAGCAAGCTAAGGATTTCGAAGTATGAAAATGACTCTCGTTTGTTAGATAGGATTTTCACTTTTTTTATTTTTAAAGTGGAAACTCATGAATAATTGGGACACGGGTAGAAAAAAATAATTATAAAAGTAAACGCTTAACGAATAATCCAGTTTAACCTCGTAAGACCCAAACTATTTTTAAAACGTTTGTATTAATGACCCAGTGTCCTATTTATAGGCATTTGTACTGGTAGACAAGATTGTTATTGAATATTAGTGCATGTCCTTATTTTGGGACATTGGGACGCTATTTGATGAATTTTAATATTTACTTGGGCTGAAAGGATTAGGTATTTAACAGTCCTAAAAATAGGACGTTGGGCTTTACGAGGTTAAACTGTATTTGTCCATCTAACCCATATTCAAAGAGGCTTCTGACAAATGAGCTTCTGACAGCCTTGTTTGCGAATGACTCATTTAGTTATAAACCGATCCACAAATGTCTAACGAACCTCACGATCCTAGCACCGAAGTCTCTCTCAAAAACCCTCATTCTATAGTACATTACTGCAGCGGCCGCGAAATAGGGGATTGCCGGCCGAGTAGTTATAGATGGCCGAGTGTTAACGAGGCCATCTAGAGATACGAGGCCGGCAATCCCTGTTCGTGGCCAAGGCTTGTATAGAGTTTTTCTCAAACATGCATCACCATCACCACCATCATCATCATCACCATCATGATCAACATCATCATCAACATCATCGTCATCACCATCACCATCATCATCATCATCATCATCATCATCACCATCATCATCATCACCATCATCATCATCATCATCACCATCATCATCACACCATCATCATCATCTCATCATCACCATCATCATCATCATCATCATCGCCATCATCATCATCATCATCATCTTACCTTACCTTAAATAAGCGTAGTGGCAGAATGTCTTAATGAACCAAAACGCAAATATTGCTTATAGTTTTTTTTAATGGCTAAATGCTATGATGCCATAGACCTATAAACGTCATGGTATGAAACAATAGACGATCACTTTGCTGGCCTTGGCCAGCAAAGTTGTATGAAATTCCATTATTGACCTCTCGTCTCGTCGTCCTCCACCACCGGCTGCACCTGCACCTGCAACGTGACACTTCGTGGCGTATTATAAGGAACATAACGTCAATATTTCATAGCATGTTTGAGAAAAGATATTAATGCAAATATATATCAATTTACCATATCAAACTAATTTAATTAGGTTTTGGGGGTGCGTGGTCGGGTTCTGGTGTGCCCATGAGCTGGAGTTCCTTTCTGGATCTGTCAGTGCTTGGGCCGTTGCACCCTGGGCATCGGTCAGTGATGTCCTGGCCAATTTAGACGTTCATTGGCCAATGGCTACGGGAAGAGGGTGGTTAGAATTTTTTTACAGAAAAACGTCCGACATGTTTCAAAACTGTCTTCTACTTACCATTCGCAAAATTGGCCACCAAAGGACCGACACATATTTTTTATAAACTTAATAACCCTAAAACAATTAAAATTGTTATTGTGTGTATGTTCTCTAACAGATAAAGTTCAAAATGCAGTGCCAATTTTCGAAGACTTAGGATTGTTTGAATTGCAACGGCGCGATTAGATTCGAATAACAAGAATACATAGTTTATAATCTCAGCTAGGTTCCAAAAGCAATCCATACACTTTCTAATGGCTGATGGTGTTATCAGCAAAAGCTATGAGCGGATATGGAAATCTAAATCAAGCCGGATTGAAACTTAAGACATACGTCGCTACTATGAAAAAAGCTCGTATCGCAATATCGATAATCTGGCCAAGTAAACTTTACTGAGTGTGTATCAAGGTTCAGTTTGGTTTACATATTAATTTGAGATAAGTACGAGTTTTATTTAAAGTAGTAACAAGAATTATATAGACTAGATTAGCAATCGCCATAGTACAGATCGTCCGCAGAAAAATAGTTCGATTATTAAAACTAGATGGCGCTGAAATATAGCCCAAGGCTTTGAAAGCAAAACAATAAGACTAAGTACAGATGTTTCCTATTACTAGAAATGTATTATTTTTCAAAAATATTGCATAATAATACATTTGCAGTAATATGAAAATATCTATAGTCTTATTGTTTTGCTTTCAAACCCTCGGGCTATATGTCAGCGCCATCTAGATTTAATAATCGAACTATTTTTCCGCAGCCGATCTGTACTATGGCGATTGCTAATCCAGTCTATATCATCCTTGGTAGTAACGATAACCAATCTTGTCTCAGTTTTATCTGTTACAAGCTTTTATCCTCGGATTAGCTCACGTAAATTATTACGTTACGGCACGCGCAGTTGAATCTATAATTCGGAATTTTACAAAATCTCCATGGGAATATCCAAAAATAACATCGGGTCCATATTTACGTTGTATGACAATCCATGCAGAATTTTATGTTTCTAGACTTAACGGTTAAGATTTTGGAATTTTACATTTATCCCGAGGGAATACTGGGATTAAAAATAGCTTATCTATGTGTTAATTAAGAGATCCAGCTATCCGCATACCAAATTTTACCCAAATTCGTCTAGTCGTTTTAGCGTGAAAGAGTGACAAATATAAACAGGTCATACTTAAGCACGGTCATTTACCACCGGGCTATCCGGTCAACGGATTATATTATATTTGATCTAGTTATACTTAATTTTATTGTAAGGGTTACGTCGTGTGTGGGAAGATTACGTAAGTTCCGCCATAGAAATTTTTGTTTGACAAAACGCGAGGTAATTTTAGTCATAATCATAATAATAACAATTAAATAAAAAATATTGGGGCAGTAAAACTAGTGTTACAGAACTGTAACATATAACTTTATTTGAGTTCGATAAAACCGATAACCATAGCGTAATGTTTTGGGGTTAAGTTACAAATAGATTTAAATCTGAATTAAAGTTCACTAAAGCGCTGATTTTGATTGACTTGCAGTATATCAGTTCTGATCAAGTAGATTCACTTGCAAGTGATAAACAATTTAACTGTTAATAATATGACTAACTCCATTTTCATTATGTACTTATATTAACTCATTTCAGTCACCGGTCACACAAGTAACTAAAAGCTATGGTATTTGTAGGTACAAGTCGGCATCGTAAAATTAAATTGTTGTTAAGCTATTTCACCCTATTTATTTACAAATAAATGCGTAATTACAAAGAAGATGATAATTAAGTATACAGAGTCGTATATTGAGAGGAAAAACCCTATGTTCATATAAGTGTAAAACTACAATTTAAAAAAATTGCAAATTAATGATTTAAATTTTGCTATTTAGACAGTGAAAAAATGTCACTGAGGTGTTTTTAAAGTGTACATCGTGAGTTTCACTCTCAATAGACAATAATAATTAATGCTATTAATACGTTGCTACTTAGGTACTTGTTGTTAATAAATTCCGACAAAGATATGCGACTCGCAACAATCAACGTGTATCTAATCTTTTTTATGTTACCTCAAACACTTCTTTACAAATGATGACAGCAACAATTAACTGATTTACTTTCAGAGTTGTCAAGACACGATTACCTTAGATTTTGTATGGCAATTGCTAGTTATGACGTCACTTCCACGCCAACTCAATCGACTAACTGTTTATTTGTTTTAAGACGGATAAAAATCAAATTTTGCATTTTTATTGTTTTTTTTTTAAATTGTTTTGTCCAAAATGCAAATTTGTTTTGTTTATTTATCTTTACGATAACGATAACGATTTATCGGTGTCCATTCAAATTAGGTAATTCATATATTTACAAATTCAAATGAATAAGGACCGAAGAGCTGGCAGCTTCCTCGCACAACGTATCAGCATTGCTATACAGCGAGGTAATGCTACCAGTATCTTCGGGTCCATGCCGCGGGGAACCATTTTTAATTTTATCTTGTTTTAGTTTAGCTAGTTTTATTCTATTTTTAACTATAGTGTTAATTTATTTAAAGTTAATTATGTCATGTATTTATTTGTATAGTTGCCCAATTCGATAAGTTGCCCATAGTCATTTGAATTCGTAAATGCAAATGTAAACAATATCTGACCTTTCACACCTTACATGTCATTTGTCAATCAGAATCTTCAATGTGACAGCTCGACGAAGACGCGGCAACTTCGGTAGATTTTGGTCGAACATTCGTTATATTTTGGAAACCGAAGATTGCCGAGGCGCTTAGCTTTAGCAATACTGAAGCTACTACATTGAGTCAATAAATACTTCCATTGAGTCAACCACCAAGTAGAAGCTTGTAAACGGCAACAAATCAAGCACCTAACTGGTAGATTGCAGCACCTCAACATAACTATTACTTCACCCCACAAATGCCATTCGACATTATTTTTAATGAATTATAAGTTCCTCGTTTTGAAACAATCATCTCAAAACGCGATCCGCAATGGCTCTTAAACTTCTGTGTTCTGGGTGATTATATTATGATTGTATGGAGGCGATAAATATAACAAAAAGGCGTTGTAGCCTAATGGTTTCACTTATGGCCTCTCAAGTAGTGGGTACGAGCTCGCACCTGTTTTTTGGGATTCATAGTAATTTCGCAAAATTGTATTTGTTTAGCATGAGCTGTGTAGTGAAAGCAAACATCGTTGCACACACCTGCAAGAAATTCAATCGTGGGTGTTTGTGTAAAGTTCCCAGCACCGGGTCCTCGTGGAGGCTTGTGCCCTACTTACAGTAAGACGGATATAGACCGAAATGAGATGATCCATCAGGCGACAAAGTTTCCATACAAACATCATTTATTTTTTATTTTCCGCGCAGGTTGTTGTGTGATGGTGTTTTGTGTTAGTGAAAAAAATAATCATCCACGGGCTTCTTTATCCTACAAGCGCTCTCACATAGTCTATTACTCCCCATAAAGTATGAATTGTTTTATATTAAAAAAAATCTTTAGGCCCAGATATAATTCTACATTTTGCTTTTGAAAATGTTATAGCAGCTTTGATCGAGAAGCTGAAAAATGAATCAATATGCATTTTTTAAATGGATTTGCGCTGACCAGAGTTAACTATGTGACTTTAGTTAGATGCTAACCCAGTGTCACAATGTATGGAATTAAATAAATATCACGGTACAATTAACATCAATTGTCCTAGTAAGCAAAGCTTGTGTTAAAGGGCACTAGGCAACTGGAAAATTAGTGTCCCTAACCTAAGTTTAACGTTTTTTTACCCTACTATAGGCTGTGTAAGTAGCCCTTACCAAATTAATTTAGCTGGACTCTTATCTGTCAATCAGATGACATTGCTGCAATTTACATCGAGCGGTAAAGTTAAAATAACCTTTTTTTACTTTTTGCTAACTCAATTCAATCAATTTAATGCAGAACATAATTAAAATTATTAGTAGGGACTTTATTTAATCTATGTTGCGTATTTTATCTATTTAGGTACTAAAAAGTAATGGCTCAACTTTAGCGTTTAATCGCCTTTACGCCTTCTACAACAAGACTATATAACTACTTAAATAGTCACTAACTAGAATAGAATGCAAACTGCAATTACAGTGTCATCCAAATTACATATTTGCACAAAATTTCAAGCCAACCAAATTACAAATTGCAAGATTTGACCTTAACAAACATACATATAAATACAAGCATTGCAAGTTAAATAGTAGCTTGTAAAAATACACGCGCTCTCATCTTCTTAAATTTTAAAATCATGCTGTTAATGTTCAAAATATTGTTATACAGTCATCGTGATTGCAAGTTATGCATTGAAACGTCGATATCATTGTGTAATTTGAAATGCATACAATAGCATGGATTGATGATATTGCGGTCGATGACTTTAGTAATGACCTGTGCGTTGGATGTAGGTCAGTTTCTGTAGCTTAATTGGAAGCATTGGTAAATCCGTAACTAATGACAAAGTTAAATGTTACGATCCTAGAATGTCCAGGTTTTAAAACAGCTCAAACACCAATTAAATATCTCACTGAGTCACTAAGTACGCTAACCCATCAGTGTGATTCGTAAGAAGATCGACTCGTAATTAGGACATATACAGGGTTATTTGTAATTCACTGCCATCCTCTTAACCCTGAATTTCTATCACTTAAACAAATGTTTTTTGGTTTACGACTTTTTAAAATGGAGCTCTTTTTTTTCAATACAAATATATAATAATAAATAAATGCTTCTAACACAACTTCGTACTCTATGAAATTCGAGGGCGGGGGCGCCGCGGTCGTGGCGGGCAATGAATGAATGACTTATACGGCACAGAGTATCGTAAAAGTAAGAGATAGTCTCAAATTTTCAAAACGTTATTACACCTTAAATATTAAGTTATGACAAAAGCCGTAAAACAAAAAACATTTGTTTAAGTGGCAGGAGTTTAGGGTTGAAAGCATACTAGTGAATTACAAATAAACCTGTATACATTGTACAACGTAAGAAACAAAAGTTGTCTCTCTTGTCGACATAAAATTAGCGACTCCGAGTCATCAAATTAAAGATTTATATAAATGAGACGAAAGTTGGCCAGACGTCAAACACGCCGATGTTGACTTGATTAAAAAATATTAACTATAACCCTTAACTTTTGCCATGCCCACAGGAGAGACGTGAACAAAATAATATGTATGACCCCACTTGCTCTAGCTGTATTACACAAGTAGGTATGCCTAATACTAATGTCAGAACGAGAGTCGCATCCTCTCTTGCCATCTTGTTGGTTGTAGACGGCATAAACATGGTTAACCCTTAATAAGGCCCCATTTATTGGAGCATACTACCACAGAATCTAAAAGCAGCAATCGAATAAATTCCTGACTAAGGATATTTTTAAAGCTAGTCGTATCTTCGATAATTAAAATGGAAATTCAATTGTTCAACAATTGAATTTCCAACTCAATGCATGTGGTCGCTAAATCATTCATCATCATTTCAGCCGAAAGAAACAGATCGGTCCCGTGCCCTCCGCATCCAACGCGATCCCGTAGCCTTAACCAGGTCGTCCTCCATCTTGTCGGATAGGCCTACGTACACTGCGTCTTCCGGTCCGTGGACGCCACTCGAGAACCTTTTTGCCCCATCGGCCACCAGCTCTACGAGCGATGTGCTGTGCCCTGCCCACTGCCACTTGAGTCTACCGATTCTTCGAGCTATGTCGGTGACTAAATCGCCTCTACCTTATTAAGGGTTAATTTATTAATTTTTGACATGCCACGTAATCCATGCTGGACTCACGGTGGGGACCAAAAATTATAACCACGTTAAATAGCAAATAGTTAACCAGACAAAACGACCGACTTGAAAAAATTCCGTCGAGACACAAACCCATACAATTTTATGGTTAATTTTAGAATCACAACGGAAATCTTCATACAAATTTGAACTAACGGCGTTAAGGTGTCCAACTTTTTGATCTCCTCTCACACACTTGGGTTTGGTCGTGAACGAGTCGCTTATTTTTGGGTCTACAGGCTGCGGCTATACATAGGCGTCAAAATAAATAACGCCAAGACAATATTTGATTAATTTTTAAATTCAGGCGTTTGATGATGTCACTGTGTGATTATCTCCATCCCGTCGGCATAACCGCAAAAAATAACTGTAATACAGCTTAGCAACGTTATTGTGTACTACCCATTTCGAGTACAAATTTTACCTACGTACATCTGAACTCTTGATGTCTCACGTGCTCATCTCGGAATCGTACAGTTTCGTAATGTCTGAAACCAAGCTATTAATTCGCGTTTAGCTTTGGGATTGTGGAGACTAGACTAGGAAGCATGTCGCAACCCCGCTGATCCGCCTAGCTTTCTCTTAGCGTACCCATTTATCCTCAGCTAGTTTAGAGTTACGCCTTTAATAATTGGATATAAGCCTTAGATATATAAGCGTTTAATTTTATAAGCCTATTAAGTTTTGCAATCATTATCATCCCAGCGTATAGACGTCCCACTGCAAGGCACAGGCTTCTCTCATAATGAGAGGGCTTGGGTTGCAGATCCCACGCGGGCCCAGTGCGAATTGGAAACTTCACACACACCGTTTGTGCGTATGTTACCGCATGATGTTTGCCTTCACCGTAAAGCTCATGGATAATACAAAATGTAATTTTGCTCGTAAATTCCGAATAACTCAGAGCACGACCATCGGTCTGAGAAGCTATAGATCAAACCTCTAGACTACTACGATATTTTTTTAATTGAATAATAATGATATAACTTTATAAAGATCAATTTACAAAAGAAAATACTATATAAAATATATACTGCGTATAATTCAATATAATAAGTGGATCAGTGGATAATAAAGCAGTTGTTGACACACAGTTAATAATGTCACAGAAACAAACTAAAACCGAAAACTCGATTTATGACTGACGCAACGACGCGGAATCTCAATCTCATTTACATACCGTCGGAAACCCTAATTATAACCGCAAAATAATGATGTAACTTAACTTTTATGTAACACGTATGGCAATGTTTTAGTTGTCAGATATTTATCAAGAGATCCTGAGGTCGTGGAAAGCGCGGGGCGGCGGGTCGCGATCGCGCTTGCGCAGGCCGCGAGAAAATGGCCGTTGCGTAAGAGCTGGCGGCCTGAGATAATCGCAGGCGCACCTCGCGTAAACACATCGATTACGTTGCTTTATGAGCTTGAAAAAACAGATGTTTTGCGCGGATGAGACGTTTCACATTCATTATGGGGTTTGCAGATAATCTGCATATGTCTTAAGCTTAAAGAAAGTGTATTTATTTTATTGTGACATTTTTCGTAACTTTATTCGTATGTTTAGTCAAGAGGCTATGCACAATAATGTCGATAAAAAAGACGTTCAACCTTAGTACATGCTTATATTAAAAAATATATTAAGAATGTTGCGAACATAAGTTGCAAAATATATGTTGAACCTTCACGTGACGGTAATTGAGGGAACGCGATTAAATCTCACACTTTATTACATAATACATCGTTTTGTCATGATCTTTAAGTAAATCATACTATTAAATTCACATTTCTATTAAGCACTTCATCATTAACTATGATTTCAATTATTATTTTAAATTATTTCAGATTTTGCTGCTTGCTGCGTTATCTGCAGCGAGCCCTGCACCAGAACCCAAAAAATATAAACCAGAAGTCAAAGACACTAAATCAAATTCGAGCCTAACAAATGAGGAAAAGCAATTTTTAAGAGAAGTAGAAGCAAAATTCGGAATTAAATCCGATGTTCTTACAAACAGTGAAAAGACCGATGATAAGAAAACAACAAAACTAATACCTAAAGGTCCTTTACCAAAGTTACCATATCCAGCTGTTATAGCCATAGAGATAGTAAATGATACTGACTCAAAAAGTAAAGGAAAAAGAACTATTGACGCTAATCTAGGTTATGGATACCGGACAAACAATGGATACAGTTATTCTTATTTTGGAAAATCACCAGAGAAAGGCAAGTTCGTATTATATCCGTATTCGCAAGAAGATATTCCGCCAGCGTCTGGAAATGGGGAAAATAACAGATATACAAAACCTAGACAAGATAAATACACGACATCATCACCCAATGTGGAAATTCAACCATCACAAGCTTATGAACTGGTTCCAGTTAAGGAAGAACAAGAAACATCATACGACTACAAGAGGCCAGCGAATGAATTTAAAACTTCTTACGAAAACGTTAAGGGTTTACAATCTCCTCCTCCTCCTCCGCCTTACAGACCAACCCACGGCGCACCGTCCACATTGTACACAACTTACAATGGAGAAAATTTCTCAGGATTGAGCGGCCAGTTTCCTTCGGTCATGCCTAACTACTTCGTCGATTCATCTCAACTACTTAAAAATCCGCAGTACCAAAATGCTGGTTTAACTCAAGATCATCTACAGACCCAAGGACCAGTAGTCCCTGTGCTAGTTCTAAGAATTCCAAGTTCATATCTAAAGAATCCTTCAGCTGAGTTGTACGCTAACTTACCTCAGAACTATCCACTTTCACAATATTTGAACAATGTAAACTTACAAGAGCTGGTCAACCAGTATTTCTCTAAGATTGGTTATTCCATGGCGCCTCAAATAATGTCTTATCATCATTCAGCAGTTTCTACACCTATTCAAACTTCCGCTCCAGCGCCAGTTTCACAATATGAACCTCAACATTACGCGAACCCTCATGTCCGACCATCATACACTCATGCGGACCACTCAGGAGTTCAGTATTCTGCGGTTCAGCCTGTAATGGCTAAGTATCCTTCAGGCTACTCTTCGCCACAATATTACATGCCTCAGGCTCAGCAATATTACCAACAGGCTCCAAATCACCAACAGTATGAGTACCAATACCAGTACGTACCTTCTCCGGAATCCGAACAACAATATTACGTTAGCCCAGAATACCAACAAGAAATTACAAGCCATGAAGTTCCCAGTGAACAAGTTTCAGCCGATCAAGAGACAGGTGTCCACGACACAACTTCTCAGGCCCAATATGGAGAACCTCAAACACCAACTCAAGAACATGTGCAAACCGTTCAAGAATATGAAGTTCCAAAATCGCCTCATTACAGACCACAACAATATGAAGCAGAGCAACCGCAATACGAACTTCCGAAAGAAGATAACACCGGATATGCTTCTAAGGAAAATGGTCCTACAAAAGTGTCAGTGAGCCCTTATACTACACCCAGTCCCCATACATATGGACCACCTCAACCAGATCAAAGTCAGCAACAATATTATACTCCTAAGGAGCCTGTTCAAAAAGAGACATTAGCTATTTACCCGTCATCACAAAGCCAAACGATACAAAAATACCACAGCGACCCACAATCGGGACATTCTCAAAGATATTTCTACCAAAAACAAGTGGGTGACGATTCTGCCAGCAAAACAATTGTAATTTCAGAAAATTATCCCAGTAGAGATCACACGATTGCAACAGTGTTACCTTTTAGTTATAAACAAAGAAAGCAGAATAAGCCTTCACAAACAGTGAATTACGTTACACCTGTGCCATACTCTTCGAAATACCAGTCTCAATACAACGTAATGGTACCACAGACGGTGCTTAGTAATCCAACGAATGAGAAAGTATCATATGTGAATTCACATTCATTGCCATCGCATTACCTTCAAAGTGGAGCCCAGTATAACCCTGAACAAGAGTACATTACAGAAGCCCATTACGTTCCTCCCAAGAGTTCGCAGAAAGCCCCGATTTACCCCAGGAATTACCACAGTCAACCCAAACGTATGGTCAGACCGGAGCACAAAACAGAGAGCATGACATCATCGTCGACAAAGAAGCGAAATGAAAAAAATGACAAGAAGAAATCGTCGTCGTAGACAAATACTCGTTATTTAAAATAGTTTTTCAAAACATTTTGTAAATATAGTGATATAAGTTAGTGTTAAGTTATTAAAAGAATTGATGATAGGTAGAGCGTAGAAACTATCAAATGCGCTATAATAATGTTCAGTATTGGAGAAAGATTGTCGAGTTGGTGATACAAAAAAGAAATTAATATTTATATTATGCGCCGTTAGAAGATTGTTATACGGAATGTAAATAGAAACCTTGATTCGGAAATTTTGAGAAGTAAATGATTATTTTAGTAGCGAAGCTAAGAAATATTTGAACAAAGATTATTGAAAATTCCTTGAGGATTGCCAGTGTCGATATTTTTGATGACAGAAAAAGGGAATGCTATAGTTACATTTGTGAATTATGCTGAACTGTTATTTATTACTATTTTACCACCACAAAGCAATGTTATGGCTGTTTCTGAGTGCAATATGTCGAAATAAGGCTATGTAGTGCAATAAAATGTTACAACTGACAGTGAGCCTCATTACCCCCTTCTTCACGAACTACATCTTGTGGACAATGCTGTAATGGTTTTTAGATTACGTCATAAAAACAGACGCGAAACATTTGACCACAGAAAGGTTCGTACTCGTATTTAAGATGTGATACTTAATAAAATAATTTAGCTAAGACAGTCTTAGAGAAATGATCCAATTGTTGGCTCCAATAGAAAGCCATAGATACCAGTTTTATGCTCTTTGTTACTAGGTATATAAACTAAATACTTTGCTGTTTCCGAAATCGGCACTTAGAATGGAAAGTTGATTACATTCTTGTTTTTGAGATTTCGCTAAAAATACCCAAAGGAAAGTAAGTATAATGCCGAAAACAACGCTAACCAAATAAACAAAAACAATGAAAAGGACGATTTTAGTTGAACAATTCAAGTAATAAAAATAACTTGTTTTCACTAAAATTACCTGCTTTGCGGTAATGTCCCACTACGATCATAAATACTTTTTTAGCTAAAGTATAGAGGGCGCTCGCTGTCCAATGGAAATGGCTCTACTAAGTAAGTATCGAATAAGTTCAGAACCCAATGAAGAGATGGCAGCACACGTTTCAAAACTTTATAAAACTTTCGTCTAAGGTGCCAAGTCTAAAAAAAGCGGTATAAATAATAAACGGGAAATCTTGTTTTTAGTCTCTTCTTGTTAGAATAGAAAATCTGTTAATTTAATTTGGGATACCTACCTTTTTATTGCAGATTGCAGTCTCTTTTTTGGTTCACGTCAAACGCGTAAAGATAGCCAATTAGATACTTACTATCTTTTGATTAAAAAAAAAACAAAGATTCTTCAGTAGGTATCTATAGGGATTACTTAATATAAAATACTAGCCGACCCAGCAAATGTTATTTTGCCGTTATAAATTATAGGCTACGCCCTATTCTCAGACCTACTAAATATGAAAAAAAAAAACCGGCCAAGTGCGAGTCGGACTCGCGCACGAAGGGTTCCGTACCATTATCTATAAAAACGGCAAAAAAATCACGTTTTTTGTATGGGAGCCCCTTAAATATTTGTTTTATTTTAATTTATTTTGAAAGTGAATATATAACTAAATATTCTGGGAATATTTCAAGCGTCTACCTGTTGCCGTTATCAATATCGAGAAAAAACGAGCAAAAAAAACCATGCTTGTTGTATGGAAGCCCCCTTAAATATTTATTTTATTCTGCTTTTTAGTATTTGTTGTTATAGCGGCAATCGAAATACATCATTTGTGAAAATTTCAACTGTCTAGCTATCACGGTTCCTGAGATACAGCTTAGTGACAGACGGACGGACGGACGGACGGACAGCGAAGTCTCAGTAATAGGGTCCCGTTTTTACCCTTGGGTACGGAACCCTAAAAATCTCAAAAATCGGTCAAGCCGTTTCGGAGGAGTTCGATAACAAACACCCGTGACACGAGATTTTTACATTTAGAAGATAGATTATAGATGGCGCCTTACGCGACATAGACTTGCATATCTGGGTCAATCAACTTTTTCTTGTAAATTTCTATTTACTCCTTTACAAGTAACTCTGTAATCTCTGGTTAGTGAAACCATGATTTTGTAGTAATTAATAAACTGTTTATCATAGTGCGTATGTGAAAACCAGAAAAAATAAGTATTTCTATGAAAAAATCCGGTCACCCAGGGGACATACCACTATTTTCATACAAATTTCGGGGGACATCATTGTCCCCTGGGTCACCCACGAAATAGAAGCTAAGCAAAATAAAATAAATATGGCAATTATACCATTATTGACTACAACAATCTAGCGTTTTGAAAAGTATACTTTAAATAAGGAAAAATAATCAGTTTTTTAATTATTTCGGTTTTCATAGAAAGTGGCAGAAAATCGTTGACAAAAAAAAGTTGGTTGACCCATCTAATATCCATCCATTTTACTATTTGATTTGATTTTGTATGAGACAGTGGACGTGTTAAGTCGAGTTTTATTTTTAAGCTCATTCACTTTTTCAAGTTTTATGTTAGTCAAGCAAAGGGTTTTGTAAATAGCTAGCGGGGAAAAGATGGTGTAACTATTCAAATGATGTTTGTGCCTTCATTTCCATTAATAACTATCTATTTTGAAATACATATTAACATGAAAAATCAAATTTCAACCGGTTCAGGATTGTGTAATGCATATAAATGGTCAACTTCATCTTAAATGTCGCCCTTCTGATTCCAAAAGATTTCTACATTAAAACTGGGTCTTTATACTCACAGGATCAACTAGTATAGTAACAAATACGACATGCGATTATCTCTATTTACGGAATTTTGATAAGGTTTGATTCCCGGTTATGTATGACAGTGAAAATTTGAATGCCATTTTTATTCAATCTAAAATCAACGCTATGGTCCCTACGAACAGACTTTGCTATCTCTCATACTTAGTTTCTGGATTCTCCATACTGACCCATTTGGATTGATTACCCTGTATAGGGCTTATTGCAATGTGACATCGAACTTACTTACTCATAAATGAAAATTACATAAAGTTCAAAAGTTCATCATCATCATTATCACGTCCCACTGCAGGGCACAGGCCTCCTCTCAGAATGAGAGGGCTTAGGCCGTAGTTCCCACGCGGGGCCAGTGCGGATTGGGAACTTCACACACACCATTGAATTTCTTCGCAGGTGTATGCAGGTTTCCTCACAATGTTTTCCTTCACCGTAAAGCAAAATGTATTTTTGCACATAAATTCCCAAAAACTCAGAGGTGTGAGCCGGGGTTTGAACCCACGACCCTCTGCTTGAGAGGCCATAGGTCAAACCACTAGGCCACCACGGCTTTAAAAGTTCATAGAAAAAAATTTGAGGTGCGCCGCAGGAGGCTACAGTATAAGGCTGCGTTTCCACCAGAGATGTGCGAGGATGCGTTGCGAGGGATGTGTTTGTCATGAACCAATAGAAACACTTCATTCACTTAGGACCTTTTAAATGAAGTGTTTCTATTGGTTCATGACAAACACATCCCTCGCAACGCATCCTCGCACAGCTCCGGTGGATACGCAGCCTAAGACTAAGTACCTAAATAAAGTTTCCAAATAAAAAAAGTTAAATGCGTAATAAACGCAACAGGTTCAGGATTCAGCATGTTACTCGTAGCTTTAATAACCGTCTTACCGTTAACCCTGGTAATTACAGCTTTAAGTCAGGAACACAATTAGCAAGTCTTCCATGTCTGAACTCTAGTCCGATCAGTGATTATGTAATCGGTTGAAGCGTGCCATTTCCTTGCTGTTTTCCCTTCAAGCTTGGTGGACATACGGCTCGATATAACAGCCAACATTTTATTTTGTTTCAAATTGCTTTGCTAACCAGTGTCTTCGAGCAAGCGCACGGCCTGAAAAAAAAAATGGTGACAACTATAACCCTTTCAACGCCACGCCTCGACAAAACGTAAACCTGCTTTGAATCTTATGTCATTGTGTCAAGATCACTTTGACACTGTACTTTGTGACACCTATTTGTGTCGTTGGCGTTTTTTTTTTTTTATTTATTTTGAAACAGGCTTCGTACAACTTGTCACATTAGCCTATAGGGCAAAAACAACTATACAAAAAACCGAGGCTCGCAATACTATTTATAATTACAACTTTATCACATCAGCCAACCTGAAAAGCGTCAACGCCATGTCTGAAGCCGGCTGGGCTAAAATCCCCACAAACATTCCCGCGTCATATTTGCTCAGGTTGGCTGCTGCAACCAACGCCTCCCTCGCATCGCGATTCCGAACACATTCCACCAACAAATGTTGGACATCTTCTACTGTACCACATAGTTCACAATTTGGTGAATCAATTTTCTTCATCAGATGTCCAAACTTGTTAAGTGGATGTCGTTGGCGTTGAAAGGGTTAAAGCACAACGTTCGCTCGGACAACGCCACCTATCGATTGCAGACGAAGCTAACTTGTCATCTTGAAAGCCGAGGTACATCTACTCTACTTTAACGTTCTTGGCCCGCGCCCTCTATTCTTGCTCAGAGGCAACCAAACAAATGGTCTTTGCGCTGCCTACCCTGAGATCTATGGTGAAATGCCTCTATGCTACTTAGTAATTTTACCGAACGACTGGATAGCCTAGTTGTTAGAGGAGCTTGAGGTCCCAGGTTCAGGGTCAGGGCAAATATTTGTGTGAAAAATACGAATGTTTTTGCTCGAGTCTTGGATGTTTAATTTGTATTTAAGTATATATTTATCAACATAAGTATGTTTATCCGTTGTCTAGTACCCATAGTACAAGCTTTGCTTAGTTTGGGACTAGGTCAATTGGTGTCAATTATGTCATGTTTTTTTTTATACCCAACTGGAACACAACATGTCGAACTAAGTATTTGCTTTGTACGTACGAGGTTCAACCACCAAAAAAGCACATAAAATAGGCTGACATGTTTCCTCGTAGCAATTTGCAGCAACACAAACCCGTGTGTGTTTCGTTTTAATAAGAACTTCCACTAGAGGTTAGACGCGCCTTTTCCTGATCCCTCATAACCGGTACACAGTACCGGAATACCGGAAAATAAGCTGGGAAATGAGAGTGAAAATGCTGACACCCAGCCCCGACAGCCAAGTAGTCAGGTAACTCACTATAGGAAAATATCTCGACCGTAGGTCTCAGTGATAGAGATTTTAGTCGCACGTCAAATGGATGTCACGTGGACGAGTTTTTATGTCATGGCATCATTGTAACTTTAAGCCTTCCTGATCCTATCAGGAATAATGTTTGATGGGCTTTATAATGTATTTCGGTGGTTCCTTCCGATAAATTTAATTGTATGACATTATTTATGAGTAAGTCTGGTAGCCTAGTAGTTTGACCTATGGCCTCTTAAGCAGAGGGTGTGGGGTCAATCCCGCGATCTTACCTCTTAAGTTTTTTTTTCTATTCAAAAACTTCCAGTATTTTCAGAACTTTGTTTAAGGGGATTTCTTTTTATAATATGTTATAGTTTTTTATGTTCTTTTACTTTATAATATTTTTTAAAAATGATTATACTCGTAATTAAATTGTTATTTTATTGTTTCCTGTATTGTTTATTTACTTTCTTCTCATAGATTAATAAATTTTTAACGACCGCTTTAGCCTAGTTGGTAGTGTCCCTGCCTACGAAGCAAGAGGTCCTGGGTTCGAATCTCGGTAAGGGCATTTATTTGTGTGATGAGCACGAATATTTGTTCCTAAGTTATGGATGTTTTCTTATGTATTTACGTATTTATTTATCTATATAAGTATGTTTATCGTCGTCTAGTACCCATAGTACAAGCTTTGCTTAGTTTGGGACTAGGTCGATTTGTGTAAGATTGTCCCCTAATATTTATTATTATTTATTATTTTAAATATAAACCGTGACTCGGCTACAAGTAATTGTATTCATCACACTAGCATCTGCCTCTACCAAGCGAATTCTGGTTCGAAAACCAAGGGCCTCTAGCGTCATCATCATCATCATCTAGATTCATCAAAGTCAATAACCACTAAGCTTTCCGGTCATCTTATCAACACTTCATTATGCATTGCACTCCCTTCTACACCAGTGGATGCTGATAAGCAATAACATGTCAATCCACAGGAGCATCATTTTGAGAAAATGGCGCCTAAAGATTTTTATAGCGAATATTTCAGTTTGTTCTAAAATTTACGAAATATATGAAAAGTTTTGTTTTTATCATTTGAAAAATGGTTAAACAATGATGTTTTTTTACTATTATGTGTAATTAATACGTGATTTTTTTATTTAATCGCATTTATTGTTATTGCATATTGTGGTATATGGTTAAAAGCAATAAAAAACGTGTCACAGCACATAACACTTTTTGTTAAATTTATTATTAAGGGTATATTTTATAAAAAAAACATGTTATGTACCTTAATATGATCTTGCTTAATGCGAAATTAAGGTATCATTATCTCTGCATTTAAGTTAAACAGCATAACAGTATTGTTTAATGAATATCAGTGTTAAATACATAAAGATAAAATAAAAAACTAAGTTAAGTTCTGAAGTAATTTTTATTCATTTTCAAAAATAAAATAAAATCGAAATCCAAAAAAATTTATCCTTTACAAAATACGTTATTTTCCTTAAAAAAAATGAATTTTTAAGGAAATAATTATTAAAACTGAAAAATTCGTTCTTTCGTTGCTCACTAGTTAATTTAACAGTGAATTTAAGTGGACACTTGCAGTCATATTCGGTACCCTGAAACTGTTTTGCTGTTACTTCCTTACCTGACGCGCTTATGTAATTTTCATTATTATTAGATTTTTTTTTCCTGGTTACTCTGTTTTGGTCTGGATATTTTCTTTTTCGCTTTCTTTTTGGTCGTCCTTCTCGTGCAAGATTATTATTTTCACTAGACTCCGGTATATAATCAGGATCCACAGAGTTATGATGATTTTCAGTAACACTAGCAGAGGTAGATGGCATCGGATTATCTTCAGCTTCACCTATAGAATCGGGTTGTTCTGCTAATCTATTGACTGCCGGGGTCATTGGGTTTATTATTTCTTCTCTAGGTGTTGCTGAAGTTATCTGTGATTCACGATCAACAATCCCCTGGTCACCTGCACCAAGTTCTGCTTGACTTTGTATCACATTGACTTCTATTTCTTCTGTAGAGTTAAATAATTCTTCGATTGCGTTGGCAATCAGTGCTTCAGGATGTATTAACACGTCGCCAGTTTCTGGCAAGGTAGATTGTGAGTTAATCAACTTGATCCACGGCGAGATGGATTGTCTCTCATATATTCTGCTGGAATATCAGACAATAATCCACTGCAACGAGAATTCTCAAACTCCACTGGATATGATAAATTATTGGTTGGTAAAGAAATATTTTCCAGTGTATCCGCAAGCATTTCAGTGGGTGATTCCACTGTCACTTCTCCTGGAATCATTTTTTCATGATTTTGTGAAGCTCTAGGAACAGTAATAAGGTTGGGTTCTTCTTCACTACTATTCCTAGTAGCAAGGTTTACCAACAAGTGGCCATTCTGAAAATACTTAAAAGCAATATTCATAAATTTACTTGTAAGCTACAAGCTGGGGTGTCCAGTGAGAGTAAGCAGTACTACGCAGCGGCTGCACCCGCATGCATCCGCAACACCAGTAACGCCCGCCCATCCTCACTGCACACCCCAACTTGTAACCTGTCATGCCCATTATGACCACAGTTTAATAAAAATAGATGTTCGGTAAAATTAACCCTCAAAATCGTTCATGAAGTTAAAAGATCATGCTCATTAGGTAAATTCTAATTAGGATAGCTTACAAGCAAGTTCTCGCTGCGAAAGAACCGTTTTTAATTAATGTATTATGAATAAAATGTGATTTCTCGTAATAACGTATGTGCTAGTTAGCGCTTTTTAATAAGTTTAAATATAAAACTTGTTTTTAGCAATATGGTATCAAGGTACTTACAACAAAAAATAAGTTTTTATCATTTTAATTCTAAATTTGCTATAACCGACCAAGTTTAATGACACTATACTAATTTGAAATCATGGGCTAAAATTTATTTTGCAACAATCAGTCAACTACCATAACACATTAAAAATACTGTTAGAGAATTTTGCAATAATGTTTCATGTGTAAAAAACACACTTTACTCACGATATTTCTAATACAACCACCACAAACTAATACATAAGTTACCTTTAATTAGTGGAAAATACTTAGCCGACATGATTATTAATAAAACTTACTCGATAATGCCGTTGTTTTTAGATTTTACCGGCGAGCTAACCTCAAAAGATTGAAACGCTAAAAAGATCATGAAAAAATGACGTATACGACTTACCTCGACTATGTTGAATGTACACACTTTTTAACACCTAATAATAAATAAATTACTGCATAGTCCACACTGGTTTACTAGTTTTTATCACCTAATATTAATAAATAAAACCTCTGTGCCTGCTACTGCCAAAACAGAACCGTTGGGATGTACATTTTGCAATAATGTGTTAACCCTCTTGACATCTTTTTGTAATTAAAATTAACGGTTTTTAGATGTTTCAATTACGTCAAGGTACTAAACGCACTATTGTAAAATCCACAACACGAATTAACGCATTTATGTCAACTATTTTTGCCGTTTTTCGATATGTTAGAGGTGTTAAGTCACATAACTCGTTTTTATGAAATGTAGAAGAGACGACCAGGAACAACTTTGCATTCATATCTCAATTTTCGTGACTTTGTGGGTTGACACGTTATTGCTTATCAGCATCCAGTTATCTTTATCTTACAGTTCTGTTAACAGTAGTCGCAATTAAATACTCAAGCAGATGCTAACTGGTACTTATTAGATTAGCATTTCAATTTACAAGTTCACTGAAACCGGATCGAAAAACGTTTACAATCGTTTAGGTATAAACTAGCTTTCCCTGTCAGTTTAAGCCAGTAGATAAGGGTGCAGTTAAAGACCCATGATGATGACGTGTTTCTCTTATTCCTCTTTTCATTAGTGACATCTGCCATCTGCACTCAAAGTTTAACGACTAAATTTAATACCAACCAAAAGTATGAAGACAGTTTTTTGGGCCAGGAAAAAGTTTACAACCCTACGGTTGTATGCGGGCGAGGACTCGGTTAAACGGTTTAGCTATATACAACTAAAGTTAAACTTTAGGATGGTAAACGAATTTCTTGGTCGATTATTATAGTCAAACCAACTGAATCATGACACACTGTGGAATCTTTTCACAGAAAATGCCACAGTGACAAAGAAAAGTACATTATTGTCGTGACCTGGAAGTAGGCTATTTGCTGTTTGAATATGAGTATTAATCGAACGAGCTTGCGAGTCCGTTTAACTAATACGAAGCCAGCAATTGCTATTCCAGCCGAGACTAATATAAAGCTTTTCTCAAAAATGGTGTAGGAAAAAAAATTAGAATAAACTTTTATTAACTTAAATAAATCACTTAAAATTAAATGTTATTAACCTAACCCTTTCCCGCCTTTTTCATTAAAAAAAAAACAGCAGGTTTATTTTTCCACCGAAAACACCACAAGCTGTTTCAAACACAATAAAAAAAGTTCGGAGTTGAAACAAAACAACTGATACCGGTCATTTGAGTTGGCTGTATACGAATACTTAATCCCAACTTATTACCATGGCAGTTTTAACTTTTTAAAAAAATTGACAATAATGGAATTTGTATGCGACATTGTTGTCGAGTTTTTAACTTTTTAATTTTTTACTGACCATAAACAAATACACTTCGCGTTCTGATATACGTAAAGAATAATGTCAACTTTTACGGATATTTTTGAGAAAAATCATTATAACGCTTACTGTGAAAACGTTCTACGATGGGACAGAAATCAAATGGTACGGCTTTACTTTTTTAAAATGTTGCCAAAATAGCGGCTATTTTTTCATGTTTATAAATACGTTCCCAAGATAGGTAGTACTACGCTTCAATTGCCATAGACAAGTTTTCCTTGCCGGGTTCTACGTCTTCCAATGCCTTGTCGCGTAGAGGTCGGAGGGTCAACACTGTTGCTGGTGAAACGGGCAACTTATATTATTAAATAGCTTGATAATGGTATATATTAGTCAGGGCGTAGAAAGTGATGAGGATTGCCCACGTGTTTTCAATCTAAGTAATAAGTTATTATATCATTGTGCGTCATACATAAGGGCATTATCAATTTAAAATGTACCTGCTAGGTATTTCTCAGAAAAAAGAGTGCTGTTGATTTAGAGATGATTAAAAAAATGAGATGAGATTTAGAGATGATTAAAAAAATGTCCCCAACTTTCCGTACAATTTTGACAACTAAGCAGCATATCAGGTTGAGGAATGTAGCAGGCGAATTGAATGCTCTAACAGCCTGCCACGGTTACTTTACACCTTAGTCAAAATATGTGGCTTGGCCGTTTGGCTACTACAAGAACTATTGTAAATATGATAGAAAAGTAATGAACAGCAATATATTGATATCTTCTAATATATAAAAATCTCGTGTCACGGTGTTTGTTATCGAACTCCTCCGAAACAGCTTGATCGATTTTTATGATTTTATTTGTCCATATTTGATAGGTCTGAGAATAGGTCGTAGGCAATTTTTATATCCCTATTCTTCGCAGACGGAGTCGCGGGCAAAAACTAGTAAATAAATGAGAATAAAATTTTCACTTTACGTGTGACAGTCGCCAAACGGCCAAGCCAGATATTTTAGTTAAGGTGTAAAGTTTGTGAAGTTAGGGCGTGTAGAGTTAGGAAGATTGCCTCTACATGAGATCTGATAACTTTTTGATATTGCAAGGAATGTCTCGTCTTGGCAACATTTTACATGAAAATATTTTTGGTGGTACATTTGTCAAGAAAAGATACAAAACAAAATAAAATAAAACCGGCCAAGTGCGAGTCGGACTCGCGCACGAAGGGTTCCGTACAATTATATATAAAAATCACTTTTGTTGTATGGGAGCCCCCCTTAAATATTTTTTTTATTTTAATTTAATGATTTATTTCTAAAGTCAATATATAATTAAATATTCTGTGAATATTTCAAGTGTCTACCTGTTGCCGTTATCAATATCGAGCAAAAACAAGCAAAAAAAATCATGTTTGTTGTATGGGAGCCCCCTTAAATATTTATTTAATTCCATCTTTTAGTATTTTTTGTTATAGTGGCAACCGAAATACATCATCTGTGAAAATTTCAACTCTCTAGCTATCACGGTTCCCGAGATACAGCCTGGTGACAGACGGACGGACGGACGGACGGACAGCGGAGCCTCAGTAATAGGGTTTCCGTTTTTACCCTTCGGGTACGGAACCCTAAAAAAGATACAAATAAAAAACATCAAATACCTAGAATAAATTGGACTCCACTCAACACAATGTGTAAAGGCCCACTACATGTTACTGTAGCGTCGATTACAAACACCAATGGTTATATAACAGTAATGGGAAACGCATTGCATCGCGATGAAGTAGCTCACCTTCCCTTTCTATTGGCCGGATAGCTGTGCACGGCTAACCCATTCTTTATGTTCTCTTCCCACTACATAAAGATGTCAAAAGGAAGAGATGTAAAATTGATATAGTGGGGTACACGTTATTATTGAGACGGGAATTAATATTAATCACTTACACGTGACCACACAAACAAAAAGGGTTGCACTCCGCTGGGAGTAGCTCCCTACGCATATTCCATTCATTACCATCGCATCTGCTTATAGCCCGCAGGGCTGATTGCGTGATTAAACAGAAAAAAAAAAAATCACTTACACGTAGAACTTGCATTGACAGATAATTAGGGGTAATATCACTTTAAGACGATACATTAGATGTTTTGCCAATTTCTTTCAGTTTTGTGGTATTAATGTTGTTTTTCAATATATACCTAGTTTAGCAAATTGACAGTCGGATAACACGATTACTGATTTTATTTCGATAGATTTGAGCTCCAGACTTCGCCGGCAAAAGCTAGTGGGTTAATAAAATATATGCTTCGCCAGTGGCAACCACAGGCAAAAGTAACCAGCTTATAAATGCCAGCTTGTGGTTTAACGTCACCGATCTTTAACCCTAAACTATCTGCAGTTGTAGTTTGCATCTGGGTTTGATTATAACATAATTATCGGCAGTTGCAGAGGGTCAGAGAATCTATTTAATACGTGCTCAAGTGATAATGATAGGTTCCACACTCATGATAGTTCTTCTCGGTCAAATGGCGTGGCTGAATTTCTAAATGGGTTGGGCTCCGTGAAGCGTTTTAATCGGCGTATCCCGTGTGCTACGAAAGTGTTAAGGATTGTCCATGAACTAAAACCAACTTAAATTGAATATTTTAACTGTTGTTATCAAGTTTAATTGTTGGTGGGTAAAATGGTTCCAACGGGAGACCAGCGTCGGCTGCAAGGCCGACATCATGCTGAGTTGGGAGTATGTCGTTACAATTTTATTTATATCATTTTCTTTTTGCTTTCTTTAATTGCAATTCTGCGACTACACACCACACTACGCATGGTGGTGGTCATTTGAATTTTTTAACCCCCGACACAAAAAGAGGGGTGTTATAAGTTTGACCGCTATGTGTGTGTGTGTCTGTCTGTCTGTGGCATCATAGCTCTTAAACAGGTGAACCGATTTGGATGCGGTTTTTTTTTAATAGAAAACAGGTTTCTTGGCGATGGTTCTTAGATGTTTCATCAAAATCGGTTCAGCTGTTTCAAAGTTATCAGCTCTTTTGTTAGCTGCGGAAGGGATCTTAGACGCATAATGGGCATTGACTTAACGTTTAAACGTACGAGAGACATAATTATGCGTTGGGGGTTTTTAAAATTTTCAATTTATAGTTATAATTGACGGACATATTGTTGGTCGATTCTCGATTGACGATTGACCTAGACTTATGAAATTTGGCAAGTAATACCGTCTTATACTACAAAAGTATAGGCAAAAATGTGGAAACTATATTACAACATTTGTAATTTTGTAAGAGAATACTGAGTTAGCAATATAATAAACACTTTTTAACAAAAAATTAAACCGCCGAAAAAACTGAAAAGCAAAAAATAATAAACCTTTTTTTATTTAACCTTAATTACTAAGTTCTTAGACTAATGTAGTATACCTAAGTAATTTTGAGCCAGTGCCAAACAATCACCTGTCACGTACGTGTGCCCGTTCGCTCCCATACAACAAACGTGATTTTTTTGTCGTTTTTATAGATAATGGTACGGAACCTTTCGTGCACGAGTCCGACTCGCACTTGGCCGGTTTTTTTTTGTTTCAGGGAGTGACTTCATTTAATACTTAAATCTACAGATTTTAGTTATTTTTTATTTTTCTTAGTTATTTTTGTATTTGAGTCAATTTGAAGTTTTTTACGGATAAGGAGAAAATAAAATCGGAAGAAATTTTGATAGCAAAAATTGCTTTTCATGCACTGGCTTCCTCTCCGAGTTAGAGGGCTTGGGCTGTAGGTAGTTCCCATGCGGGCAAAATTACTTTTTCATCTCTCCTGTTTGGAAAGGTAAATTTTCATGCGTAGATAGCCGGGTGGAAAATTGCGTTTTCATCTCTAGGGTGGAAAGTAATTTTTTTTAATTTTTACGATTAGCCTCGGAGTCGAAGATAATTCAGTTACGTCAGTGACACTTTATTTCACGTTTTGGCATCGCCATCTAGATGCACGTCCACCACCGTGCACCATGGAGCTTATATACAACACTGGAGGTTTTACGCCAAACATCCGTTTGAAACAAGAAATTTGATCTAACTTTTTAAATTTGCTTACTAACATTAAAGTGACAAAGGAAAAATTACATACAGCCAACTCTAAGCATTCTTACGACATAAAAAAAATCTATCTTCTTTTATTATACCTATAAAACTGCCTAAACTACTGGTGATGGAGGACGGACGGACGGACGGACGGACGGACGGACGGACGGACGGATGGATGGACGGATGGATGGATGGATGGGTGGATGGATGGATGGATGGATGGATGGATGGATGGATGGATTTTACTTTCCTCACAGTCGAAATGTAAAGTAGAGTGTTTAACTCGGGTGAAATTACCCATTTCCTCTCGAACTATTGGCGCTCTCACTTCGTTCGAGCGCCAGAAATATCTCGGGTTCGATGGGTCACTTTCCACCGTTGGTTATCAATCTACTATTGTTTGCGTTGAATTAGAGACCTTGCAGACGCGATCTTTGCGGCCCAGCTGTCATTTGCTCGGGGTAACACTCGGCCCGCTAGATCAGTGTACAGTGGTACTTAAACTTTCAATACATAAATCCTGTGCTATAATTTGGATAACAATTTTTATATCTATTATATAAAAATTTCGTGTCACGGTGTTTGTTATCGAAGTCTTCCAAAGCGGCTCAACCGATTTTTATGATTTTTTTCTCTATATTCGGTAGGTCTGAGAATAGGTCGTAGGCATCGATATAGAATATATCGATGGTCGTAGGCTACTATTCTTCGCGGATGGATTCGGGGGCAACAGTTAGTCTAATATATAAAAATCTCGTGTCACGGTGTTTGTTATCGAACTTCTCCGAAACGGCTTGACCGATTTTTATGAAACTTTTTTCTCCACATTCGGTAGGTCTGAGAATAGGTCGTAGGCTATTTTTTATACCCCAATTCTTCGCGAACGGAGTCGTGGGCAACAGCTAGTTTATTTATAGTTATTACAATAGAATGACTTTTTATTGATGCCACATAATAAGCAATAAAAGAAACAGCTACATGGAGAAAATTCACAAGCAATAGGCGGCCCTCAGATTTGTCCGCTTCATACGGAACGGTATAGGTGAACGAATTTAAAGTGGACAGCCAGACGCCGCAAAATAACGCAACTTGCACAATTTTTCTTGCAGGTGTAAACTGGGCTTAAGGATGACAGTTGTCACAAGGCTCAAGTTATATTGATTCCTGTATAATTGTCAGTCAAAATTGAACTCGACGTTTATGGCTTCCAGATGACAATAGGTACATTGTGAAGGCACCTACAATAATACTAGAGACGATGAGAACAAAGCACTCAAAAAATTCTAGCGCGACTGTCAAATTAACTATTAGCATTAAACCGACTTCAAAAGAGGAGGAAACTTTTAATCCGGCTGTATTCATTTTTATGTAGGTACTTAGTTATTTGTGCCTGAAAGGATACAATACAATATAATACAAACGGATATACTTCCATTTTGGTCCCGTTTAAATTTGAAGGAAATATAACCCTTAAACAAGTAAAAAAAAAAAAAAAATATTAGGGGACAATCTTACACAAATCGACCTAGTCCCAAACTAAGCAAAGCTTGTACTATGGGTACTAGACGACGATAAACATACTTATATAGATAAATAAATACTTAAATACATAGAAAACATCCATAACTCAGGAACAAATATTCGTGCTCATCACACAAATAAATGCCCTTACCGGGATTTGAACCCAGGACCTCTTGCTTCGTAGGCAGGGTCACTACCAACTAGGCTAAAGCGGTCGTTAAAAGTAAGTACTTTAAAGTCGGTTTTACTTTGTTAAAATTACTTAGTTTATCATCCTAATCCAGGGTTTCCCTAAGGGGGACTACGGGCTGGTACGCTCAAGACACGGCTTCCATATCTAAAGCTATACACATTTCTTTTATAAGAAAGAAAGAAACATGTATACATAAGGACAACCTGTACAGGGAGTAGCATGTATGTAAAAACCAATGAGTGTTGTGGAAGCGAAAGATGTATGTCAGGATCCTAGTAGGTGGAAACATGACTATAAATCAAAAAAATTAAAAACCCTCAACGCAATAAGTCTAAGATACTCTCCGCAGCATACAAAAGAGCTGATAACTTTGAAACGGCTGGATCAATTTTTATGAAACATATCTATGAACCATCGCTTCAAATAAAAAAACCGCATTCAAATCGGTTCACCCGTTTAAGAGTTATGATGGACAGACACACACACATAGCGGTCAAACTTATACCTAACACCCCTCTTTTTGTGTCGGGGCTTGAAAATGGTTTCTGCCTATCCTTTTGCTGGGAAAGAGGCGTGATTGTATGTATGTAAAGGGATCATTGAGACCTTCTGTCCTAAGCTAACCTATTGTACCACCCTAGAATTAATCTGATCAAGCGCACCAACACTTTGAGCATCTCTTCCACTTGCATACAAGTGCACGTCTCGTCGGCACTGCACCCACCGCTGCATACAAATGCACCGCCACGCTCCACCACCCCCGTATATAAGACTCACACAAACTAGCCTTGAACTTCATTTCGCCACTGCAACGGACACGTACAGCCCTTGTCCTATGTGCTCGTGATTGTGTTGGTACTTAATATGTGATTGGACTGTTTACGAACAAGTGTTGGTGCTAACAAGTAAAGATGAGAGTCGTACTGCAAACGGTGAGCACGGAAATCATAGTACGGGTGTGTAATGATAGATATAGCAAACATTTAAGAAAAAAGGCAAGAAAGAAATATATATTTGTGACAAAACATAGATAAAAAATAAAACAATGATAAAATAACATGCGCGTGTCACAAAATGGTCCCAAATCTGAAAAAAATTGCCAATCTTGCCAACGCCGCTGATCTTCCTTTGGGACCACAAACTCTGATCCTTTTGATAAAATGCTACATTTGATATAGTTCGATTTACTCGAGAAGTAAAGTTTCTACAATCCTTTTAAAAATAAACCTAACGTAACCTAGCCAAATGCATATCAAATGGAATTAATAATAATCCTGGAAAGTTTACTTGTTAATCCAGCAATATGCCGAAATGTTACAGTTATGGTGAATGTTGTTATATTTATCGAGTCGCACCCAAATTTGAGTCATAGGTAGGTACACAGCGTAAGAAACAAAAGTTGTCTCTCCTGTGGTCATAAAATTAGCGACTCCGAGTGAGCGAACTTAAGATTTATTTAAATGGGCTGAGAGTTTCCAGGCGCGCCACATGCAGTTGATGTAGACTTGACTAAAAAATATTGGCCACAGACTTTGATCAATTATAACTGAAGATACACATTGCCGAACAAAATCCCCTTCAAAGAATGTCCGAACTTTTTTATTTGTTTGCATAACAATTAAAATCATCACCTACACAGAAAGTTGACCTAGTCTTTACTTCATTACAGTCGAATTTCGGTTGACACTTGATAGCTAAACTTGACAATTTCACGCAATGTACTGAGAAGAAGAAGGCCACTTTTATCAAAGTGGCGCTCATTTGGCTCGGACATTATTTTCGGGCGCGCGACTGTGGATCTACAGTTATAATTGATCAAAGGCTACAGACTCATAACTTTTGCCATGACAACAGGAGAGACACGGATAAAAAATGTGTATATCCCAATTATACTATGAAATTAATAAGTTTTTGTTAAAAAACAATATGTTAATATAAATAAGCTTTTTGCTCACTTCAATTGCGTTGTCATGCAAACTACATTTCCGTACCAAGTTGCAAGTCGATGCCATTAACCGTTGAAGAGTTCCGACCTATGGAGACGTTCCTGGGTGGACCACCAGATTTTCACTAGCAGATTATGGTATTGTCACCGACACACTTATACAAGTAGGTATGCCAATTTTCAGCACAATCGGATACCGAAAGCGTTCGAGAAATGGTTTGTAAATTTTGATATCACAATTTATTTACCTATTTACATATGTACCTACTCGAATACATAAAAATATTGCAAGGTAAAAAAAAATGATTATATTAATCAGACAATCGTTAGGTATAGGTAACGCCACCAGAGTTGAGGTCACGCACACAACCACATCTCATGTAATGACAGCGGGATTTTGACGTTTATTCGTACCGATAGCAAATTCAACAGACTCAACAGTGAATTACAAGATTGACTAAAAATTTCTTCAACCTATTTCGTTAAAAATTATTTAAGAAAATATATTTAGTTCAAACAAAACAGAAAATAAAATATTTTGATCTATTTTATTTAAATCAGATAAGCATACCGATACCGATTAAATACCGATTTTTTGTTGCGTATATTTCTTATCAGTTTCAAATTATTTTATTAAAAAAATAGGTTATATGATAAAAGAAAAATTATAATATGCATAGTATTGCGTAAGTATTTCACCTTAAGATCATAATAAATTACATTTTCATTCACTCATTCATTTCATTCATTCACTACTTTTGTTGCAATCAGTAGTTTATGTAGCTGTGTGTGTAATCATTCGCCTCAACTCTGGTGGCGTTACCTATACGCAGAAAATCAAACCCAGTGAGAAATATTTCTCTATTGTAGCTTAATTTTTCAAACAAAATTTATTAGTCAGTTTTGTGACAGTCCATACCTACAACATGTACCTATGGTTAACTGCGTCACAAAACTGAACTGACAATTAAAAGAGGGACACTTTTTTTATTGCTTAAATCGATAGAGCTTGTGATTCTGAGTAGAAATAACCCAAAATTTGTTAGGTTTTTAAAAAAAAAGTACAGGGTACACTTTTTTCTGAAAATGCCCAAATACAGGCGACCTACTTACTTATTGGTTTTAAATTTGGAACCTTCTTATTCTCCATCGATAGAATGTCTATTAGTCCGAACGTTGTCAATAAAATGAAAAACCACGAATTAAATAAGTTTTTGTTAAAAACCGGTTGTCTGTAAAGTCGGTTTACGGACGATAGTTTAACGTGACAACGTCATAACAAATCATACAAAAACCAGGCGGTCACCCATCCAAGTACCGCGCCCGACGTTGCTTTACCTCGGTGATCGGACGAGAACCGGTGTTTTGTCAAATAACTTGAAAACGGTGCATCCTACGGCAAAATCAATAAAATTTTCATCCCCCCTTTAAAACCCTCGCACCCTCTACCCCCCTACCCGCACCCCCCCCCCCCACAACATTCACACACATTGTACATCCTGGCGTTCGCCGCTCTCTTGCAACTGGCCTTCGCCACTCTCTTGCAATTGCCCTAGCCGCTCTCTTGCAACTGGCCTTCGCTGCTCTGTAGGGACTTGTCCCGTACATGTACGTTACATTGCGTCATCCTTTTTCGTGTATGCAGCCGGCGTTCATCGATTTATTAGACGTTGTCACGTCAAAAACATTTTCAATGCAAGTTTTTCGCTGACTGTACTTTTTGTTGACTGTAGTTGTATTGTCATCCAAACTACATAAGTAGGTATACCAAATTTCAAGTCGATCCGACCACTGGAAGTGGGTCAAATTCAACTTCTAAGATTTGACCCATACATACTCGTACATAGATAAGATACATAG
Source organism: Archips xylosteana (assembly GCA_947563465.1). Classification (NCBI taxonomy): domain Eukaryota; kingdom Metazoa; phylum Arthropoda; class Insecta; order Lepidoptera; family Tortricidae; genus Archips; species Archips xylosteana. The sequence goes on along the minus strand of OX387357.1, from coordinate 13,749,723 downwards.
CTACATTGCAAGTCAAATGAAAGCTTGTAAAATTTAAAACTAATGCTACTGTCAGTCTTTAGGTACATTCAATATTCAAGAGATATTTGTGATATGGTTATAAAATATAATGGATAATAGATAGATTCCGGTGGTAGATACTATGAAAACCTAAAGCTACACTACAACATTCGATAAGGGAGGGGGGAGTGTTTTGAAAAAATCATTAAACTTCTTGGAGAAGAAACCGTTTATTAGAAACCTGTTATTTATTACTATTTTTTAGTATGTTTTAAGTCATAAAATTGACATTGCATACCAATACAATTAAAAAAAAATGTGTCAGAAGAGCAGTTTAAATATGTTATCACGCGAAATATTGTCACGTGATGAAAAATACGAGTATTTGAAAGTTTTGTTCTTTAAAGTAATTATTAATTGCCAGCATTATTTTTTAGCTGAGAATTCTGCATGCCCATGCATGCAATGTTTTATAGAATCATTTAAAATCGAATAATTCTGTTCTGATGAAGAATTCATTAGACTCAGAAACATACAAACAAGCCATAAAGTACCTACCGTTAATTTTACAGGAAAAACAAAGGAAAACTTTTAGTTGCTTATCTTTATCTTCATAATACGAACGTTTATAATTGTTGCCACTGAAATTAAAACGTGACAAAGACAATATAGAAAGTGTACTACAAAGATCAGATAGTATGTAGTACTCGTAGATAGGTACAGGAAACAATATTTGTATCTGTTCAACAATAATTAAAAATTAGCGGAAATTATAACACGTTTTAGTATCAATTGCAGTGCAGCCCTTTTTAACAGATTACTTAAAAGAAAAAACAAAAACTCTTCTAATAAACCTTACACATAATTTAAATATTTACTAGTCAACCAGTAACAATATGGGTCTCCATGGTTTCGCATAATTTAACAAGTCATAATGTAGCATTCTCCATAGTCAACTTTAGTCATAAAATGATTTATTACTGATGCAGTATTTTCTTCGGAATTGTTATAAAACAAACCGAACTTAACCTACTTACTGCATTTTAAAAGATGGCATTAAAAAAATCCTGAAAAAATACTTTTTCCGAAATAAATCACTTTATGACTAAAGTTGATTATGTCCCAGTTCGTGCGCGGGCATTTTTACCGACCACAAGTCACCCTTCTTCGTTTTAAAGTAAATAATAATGCTATTATTCCAAAGCCCATGCGGACTTCGCGTCTTCGGACCTTATTGCGACTCATCTTAAAAAAAGTTGATTGTGAAGAATGATACATTATAAATTATTAAATTTAATTTTAAAATTAAAAAAAAAAACAAAGTGCGTAACAATTTATAACTAAAAAATAACAGCCAATCGTCTGTCTAATCATCATTTCACATTATGTATGAAGCCTACGATGATTTAGTTCAAATATGCATCTGTGTTGGCGGTAAAGTGTTCACATGAAATGATGTCTGATAGTAAGCTCATAAATCTCATAAATCAATCGTACATCGAAAGAGAAACCGAAGCTTCCTTTTCCTCGACAATAACGTAATGGTTAGTGATTCTAAAATTGCAGATCTTGGGTTACAAGCGGTCGCCATTAAAGCGATTATGCAGCGAGTACAGCGAACTGCAATAAATTATGGCGGAGAAGTGAATTAATCCTTAGTCAATTACACCTGATAGTTGATACAATCCATCATCAGTCGTGGCTGATCCTCAGCTGTCACTTACGCACGTTTGCACGTCATTTTCTTTTCAGAGTGATTTATGACCGATTGACCGCGCCACGTTCAAAGTTTCATATTCTTGGGATAAAGATTTCATAGACAAATAAATCCCACAAAAACATTTCATGTTAAATGTTGCCAAGACGAGACCATGTAGCTCGCACTGTCAAAAAGTAATCAGATCTCTTGTAAAGCCAAGTTTCTAACCCTACGTGCCCAGCTCTAAATCTATAAGCCCTAATTTTACACTAATTAATCTCGTAGACGTGCAAACCGTGGACTAAACTGGCGAGTCGGCCGCACGAACCTTTTGCAATTGACAACCTTTCATTTTTTTTAACACCTGAAAATTACTGCAGGAATCGAAAGAGTTTCGCCTCCTGAACACGGAAAAATATTTATTATAATTTATTTCTCCATATTTAAAAAAATACAATAAATTTAAAAACATATATGTACTTACAAATACATCCACAGAATAGATATGTTTCCTTTACCCTTTTCACCAGAAAAAAGAGCTGTCATAATTTTAAATTAGATAACAACCTTAACGTCAAATTTACGTCATCACTTTTTTTTAATAGAGACTAGACAAAAGTAATGGATCTATTCTATCGTTGCGCTCTTTTAGAATAAACACATCTTTAAAAAATTGTAACAAATTAATTAATAATCCTAGTGAAAATTTAAAACTATCAGCGTCTTTCTCTTTCCAAACAGAATACACAGAACGAATCAAATTATAGTCTTAGAAATATGAACTGTTGTCAATTCGGCATATGGGCTTGAACTTAAAAATCTATTCAATCTTAAACTCTTTCCGTGCGGCCGATTCGCCAGTTTAGTCCACGGTTTGCACGCCTACGAGATTAATTAGTGTAAAATTAGGGCTTATAGATTTAGAGCTGGGCACGTAGGGTTAGAAACTTGGTTTATTGAATCAGGCGTTACTTTGCGGAGGTCCATATTAATGAACTAAAACAATTACTTTGCTCACCCGCGACCTTACAACCAAGAAACAACTCCTTGTACTCTAGGCTATGTAACCACAAAGAACAGGTAGATAAGGGAACTAGATCGGGGGTATACAAGCTTACTTGTAATGACTGCAATGGGATATACGTAGGACAGACAGGCCGAAGTTTTAATACTAGATTTAAAGAGCATGTTTCGGCATATAGAAATGAGCATCCAGATAGATCGAATTTTGCAAAACATTTGTTGGAATCAAATCATTCATTGTTAGATTCAGATTCTTGTGAAGTGTTACATTATTGCGGCAAGGGGTTGCGTCTGGATGCTCTGGAATGCATGGAAATAATTAGGTACAACACTATGGGGTCTATTATTAATGAACAGGTAAATTTAGTATCTTCTCCTTTACTGCGGCTTGGGTCTAATTTGAACAGTTAGTATTAATAAAATATGCCTTATAAATAAATAAACAAAAAATTCAAGGTAGTTTTATAATATGTCAATAAAAGTTAATTTTTGTGGGGTAGTTTGCGAATAAGAAAAATAAAGTGGGTACTTGTGAAGTTACAGTAACAAGTTAAAATATTTGTTTTGGTTTGTTAGTTTAACATTTGGTAGCATAGCATACGGTTGTTTTAACTCCGAAGATGAGCTCTGGTTGAGTTCGAAACGCGTCAGTGTAGCTTGGTGGTGGTGATGGTTGTGTTTATGTGATTTGTGTGTGTTTGTACAGTGTGGAGGTGGAGGAACTGCATGAACACACATTTCTTGCATAAGCGTAACTATTGTAAGGTCGCGGGTGAGCAAAGTAATTGTTTTAGTTCATTAGAAACTTGGCTCTACAAGAGATCTGATTACTTTTTGACAGTGCGAGCTACATGGTCTCGTCTTGGCAACATTTAACATGAAATGTTTTAGTAGGATTTCATTTATTTTTGGTAGGGGATGATTTACTAAAAATCCTGAAATACATATCTTATCATTTATAACAAGGATAACAAGGACCCTCTATATCAATTTTCAGACCTGTAGCATCAAAATTTGCGGAAGTCTCATACAAGCTTTCAACCCCTAGTTTAAGGGGTTGGGGGGGTAAAAGTTTCAAGTTTTAAGATTTTTTCGTTGTTTGTATACTATTACTAGCTTACTTACCAAATTTCAGCTTTCTAGGATGATCAGTGATCAGTGACGAAATTGGGGGTTTTTAGACATTGATAAAATCTAAAGTATAAGAGCTACGACATTCAAACTTTGTATGTTTCATGTTTGTACTAATGTCATTATATCTTGAAATTTTCAACTATTTAACATCATCCAAAGCAAAGTTATAAGAGTTCAAAAAAATGACGAAACGTTTCGAGAAAATGTAGGTAGTGCCCTTGCGCTCCCCTTGGCTCGTCTTGGCGGGGGCACTCCCGTGCCCCCAGATTAGTTTTTAAGAAGTCTATGTTGATGATTATGATTATGTATAAAGAATTTTATGTGAAACAAACACAATAGGGGTACTACCTACTTGACATCATCAATTAGTTGACATTACTTGACATGCTGTCTAGACTCGATTCTCCATAGCTTTTCAACAACAGCAGCAATCTGTGTTTTAATTTTTTTACCAACTCAGTTGACTTTTTTTTTATTTCCAAGCAACATAAAAGTTAGTTTTGCAGTTCTTTGAAAATTAATCTGATTTTCCGCGTTAAAATATAGCGTTTTTATACCAGTTGTGGCTTAGAATTAATGAATAATAGTGTCAACTACCCGAGAGCGCTTAACTAGCAATAAGTGACGTGGATTTTTTCTTATTTTTTCCGGAACTGGTATAATTTGACCTCTCACCCGGTAACAGGTTATCCTTGAGTATTGGGACGACCCGTATATAAAAAGGTAGATGAGTTTATATACAAACGTCATCATCATCATTCATCATTTCAGCCGCCCAATCATTACGATTGCCACGATTGGAAGCGACTTGCATCCACCCTGAACCTGCGGCCTTCACCAAATCGTCCGACCATCTCGTTGGTGAACGTCCCATGCTGCGCTTGCCAGTCCGTGGTCTCCACTCGAGATGTATTAAAATATATTTAGTTTATATACAGACGTATTAAATTGTATTTAGTTTCATAATGCCATTTTGTGACTTCCCATGGACACACGAAAAAATCGTGTAAAAAAATTAGTATGTACACTGTATTTATAAGTGGTCGAGCCGCTCTGAGACATGTCGAACGCCGGACGCGTACTGATTCGCTAACAGACTAGTAGTTATGTGGGTACAGGATGTTAGTTATGTTCCCCGGTACTTTACAAGCCGTACTCGTTTACTTCCGTTTCCCGCTTCATGGATACAGGTTATAAATCCACTATTAATCATTTAATCAGTTTCATTGCTGCTACGGTATGAATAATGGTCATTAATTAGGCATTCAAACATCAATAATCAGATTTACGAGGCCCCGGAAAATAGAAATACTTACAGTATTCGAGATTTTTACTGTAGCATTCGACACGCATTTATATAATAGGTTCGTCCAAAAATATACTTAATCACACAATAGGTTAAGAATAATTATAATTTCAACCTAATAACAACCATAGTATCCAGTAATAGAGTCACAAATAACTAAAAAAGAATCTTACTCTTGCAATCTTCCGTCAACCAAATGTCAAGAACTATTTTTTATTGCCAAACAAGACCTTGCTACCCAATCCGGCTTTAAAAACCTCCGTTGAGAAGAATCCGGTAAGAAACTTAATGAGTTATTTTCACCCGACTGTCGAAGAAGGGTTATTTTTAAATATATCAGTGTAAATACAATGCTATTATTTAATTACTTACATCCAAAATATTTAAACTCGACAAATTTTTTTAACTCAGTAGACACGCTACTTTAAGCCAGAAATAGACAATTTAGATCAACTGATCTACATGTATTATTTTCAAACATCCCTGCCAATAAGCTTTAATAAATATAATATCTGAACACACATTTATTAATATACCACATATCAACACTTATTGCTTTCGCTGGTCTATTACTTTTTTTACGCTTGATATAGCTACACAGTCAACGAAACTGAATCGCGTACCAGGGTAACCTTTTCGTAACCAATTTCAATCAATGTCAACATAACATTTGCAATGATAAGGGTTCACCCTGGCTCGTGATTCAGATTCTTCGACTGTACATGCGCTCTCTAATGCGTTTTATCCTTAATTTTCCATAAAAAAATTGTTAGTCAGTTTTGTGACGGTCCATACAACATACATGTATAACTGCGTCACAAAACTGTCAATTAAAAGTGGGACACTTTTTTTTATTGCTTAAATCGATACTGCTTGTGATTCTGAGTAGAAATAACCCAAAATTTGTTAGGTTTTTAAAGAAAAGTACAGGGTAAACATTTTTCTGAAAATGCCCAAGTTCATGAAAAGATATATGGTCCCCGTAAAGTATCGTCTGATTCCATCGAAATTTGCGAAACGTGAGGTTATTAATAACCATCTCATAACACTTTTGGCTGCTGCTTCTTACGAGTAGTGACAGCGACATTTATTGATCCTAAAGTTATGAACTTAACCCTTAACAGATCATACTTTATTATATGGTTACGGAAGTTAATGGCTTAATCCTTTACTTTACTTATTTAAGTTAGTAAACTTTAAAATTATAATCACTTAGATGGTAGGTAATCATGAGGTCGAAATTTATATTTTACTAGCTGTTGCCCGCGACTCCGTCTGCGAAGAATAGGCCGGTATAAAAAATAGCCTACATACAACCTACTCTCAGACCTACCAAATATAGACAAAAAAATATGTAAAAATTGGTTAGGCCGTTTCGGAGGAGTTCGATAACAAACATTCAGGAAGGTAACCAATTTTTTTAAAATTTAAGTAGGTAGCATTTTCGAAAGCAGTGACAATATTAATTTTCCCAGCTCAGTTTTTACAAAATTAACTGACGAGATGGTATTACCAAAGGATTAAATTTCATTAGCGAGTTCCGTCTACTAAAATCTATGAAAATGTAAAAAATGGTTGCTCATTGAAAGCAAGAGAGAGAAACATCGATTGCGGAAAGAAATATACACTATAATATTTCTATTAAGTACAATACTCTTATTAGCTCTGAGGCCCTGACTCAGTGGCGTAGCTAGTTAACCAAAGGCCCTGGGGCAAAAAATAAACTAGGGCCCCAACCCGTGTTTGTTTACATGATAAGACAAGTAAGGATGAATGCACTTTAAATTCACTAGACTCGCGCGCTTGTAGTAAATTCACTAGTAGCGTTTCTCATAGGTCCACGTTTATAGTTTGTAAGTCAGAGTCCGAGGGGCCCCCTAAGCTTGGAGGCCCCGGTGCACTGCACCGCTTGCCCTACGGTAGCTACGCCACTGCCCTGACTATATTACAGTTTGTCTTGTGGTGCGTTACTCGACCTGATTAAGTATTCTGTGAATTCTACCTTAGCATTAAAGCTCGCAACATAATGGCGTTACGTCAGTGTCGTAATTTGCCAGCTATCGCTATCTGATTGAAATGGAAAGTTGAATGATATTTATTTTTACTCTACTGCCTAATAGACTGTTCTATTTTATAATTATAATGTTGAAAATGTAGTGTAATATACATTATATGTTTTACCTACACTATTTATTCATTAAAATTTTGTTTACTTTTTTACTTAGTACCTGTTTTCTGTATTGCTTACTATTTCTGGTGTACAATAAAGAGTCATTGTATTGTATTGTATTGTACATTAAAAAACAGGTAAACAAACCTACAAAAAGTTGGACACCTTAACGCCGAGAGTTAAAATTAGTATAAAGCTTTCCGTTGTAACACAAAAAATTACATACAATTGTATGAGTAATTTTCGTGTCACAACCTAACTGAACTTTTCCAGTCAGACGTTTTGTATAGATCTGATAATTAATTATCGTGGTCCAACTTTCTGGCCTTCACCACATATTTCAATCCACTTAATCTTCACCTAGCTTTAGCTCAAAATAGGTACTTTCTGCATTGAGTAGGTATATAATTAATTGTATGTAGGTATATAGGAGGTCGTGAGAAGTTGTATTTCATTAAGACTTTATGAATTCCTAACATTTTTTGCTTACCCAGTGCCTCCCTTTTACGCAAAGAATGCAAATAGTTTTATCGTTCGTGGAAGTCGTGTTAAGATAAATGCACACTCATACGAGTAAGTACTTCCAACGAAAGCACGAGTTAATTTCAACAAAGTAAAAATGCTCATACTCGCCACATTCGTCTATCCCCTAACCACATCCGAAGCATTAAATATGGGCGAAATTTAACTATTAAGACGAATTTAAGTACTAACCTAAGTCAACTGTACAATAAGGTTCACGGAAGGTCTTGCAAATGCCAGTGCATTATGCTGATTACATAAAACAAAAGGTCTCCTTAAATCACCCATAGATTTCCCTCTCGTTCGTTCACACGCTCCATCAATGTCAAAGACCTAGGAAGGCCAGGTAGCGAAAAGCGATAGTGGTCGGAAGCGACTTTCACAGATGAGCGCAGAAACGTGCGCTGGAAAGGGCATGGAATCCCGCACAGTGTCCTGTCTTCTGACCTTTGACTCGAATAATGGCTTTCATGGAGTTAGCTACCTTGTTAAAGGTAATAGCTGGTATCAGTTGGATCTATAAGTGATGTAAGAGTCGAAAGCGAGGATAAAAGGGATAGTAAAGTTTCCTCTTGCTTATTGTTGGAATAAGGCTAAATAACGAAACAATACATCGATTAATTTGATTATTTTGCCTTTACAGCTTTAATATTAAGCAGATTCATGGGTTACTTTGGGTTAGTTTAACTGTATAAGTTTTTCACCGGAATTTATTATTCAAAATTAAGTTTGACAACCAATACAGAAACATTTGTCAAAATCGATAAGAAAATTCTGACATAACGAAAATAAATAGTGTCAAATGTATTGAAATATCGAACGGGTTAATATAACAACGAAAATATTTTTTTCTAAAACCGTAAACTTTTTAACGTAACTGTTGATAAACTAAGCTAACGTAACATAATGGGTTCTATACGATGCCGTTTTACGGTTTTAGAAATAACTAACCGTTCGTTATTTTAATACATTCGATATACCTATTGACTTTCGACTTTCAGAAACCTGCCCTTTAAAGTAATTTGTATCACAGCAATTAAGTAGTCTTCATAGATACGCACGGACCTTCTAGTCTGTGACAACTTTTATAATAATTTTAAAGTTTGTAAAGTTCCTTCCGCTTAAAACTATTTACTTTAACAATCATTTCATTTGAATACTTAAATCATGATAAAATCAAATAAGTTTTTAAATTTGCAATAGCTAAACTTCCCTTCTTTTAAATAACTAATTACCTACTTAATGTAGGTATAAGCTTCCGCCTTTCCGGTTTTAGATTCTCTGACCTGTCACAGCGCATCCAATTCAACATTGCGATGTGCCATGTCCTCATCTATTATGATTATGAATAATATATCACGTTTCATTAAATATTAACGCGTTACCTCAAGCCCGGTTTTGGTAGGCGCGTGTCATCAAAACAAAAACAAGTTTTTTCTTACTTTCATTCTTCTTTGAGATATTTGCAACTCACTGTATAAATTACTTTATTGACCACATAATTCTATACGACTAGTTGCAAAGTATTCAACTAGTATAGAATTATGTAAGTATATTCAATGTTAAGTATTCCATGTCTTAATCCAGATTTTTGTCTAACTGTATGCCAAGTTTGATCCAAATCCGTACAGACCTTATTGCGTGATTGAAAAACAAACATTCTAAGATCCAAACATCTTATCAATCTTTCTCATTTATAATGGTCCAAAATATAATAAGAAAACAAGGTAGACTGTAGTCAATATTATCGCTTAAAAGCTAGGCAACCTTTTGTCACCTAAGGTCAATTGACTTTTACCGAAGGTCAATGAAATGTGCATTCACTCATACAAGCATTAGACGTATATTAGTTACGCCAAATGCGTCGAATGGGGAAATTATTAGCATGCTTACTACGGTGGAACTCAGTGCTATGCTTGAACTATTAGATTGACCCCGGGTTATTAGTGGTAGATCTGAGGTTAAAGTCAAAGTGAAACTATTAGAATATTAAGTAAATACCTAGCTTAGGTTATAAACGAAGGTGTAAGTGTGATAGGTAGTAATAAAATTGCTCACTAGTTAATAAAATATACCTATGTTAAATTCTTTCATTCCTTATAATTATTATTGAGCCGAAGCTTGCTGTGTTATTGTTTATGTTTATACATACCTACCTACTAAGAGTATATTAGAAATAGAAATAGAAAAACGTTTATTCAGACAACACATCACAACAAAAAATAATTTACAAAATGAAAAAGAATACAAAAACAAACAAATAAGGATGTGAAGCCGAAATGGTCTCCACTCAGCAATGCCGTTGGCACGACTAGCGTTGTCAACGGCGGCGGTGGTTAGTCTGCTTCACAAGTTGAAAATCGTGACAAATAGAGATAAAGCTCCTAAAAATATGTACGATAACTCAATGGATGCGGAATGAGCTCAAGATAAAATGTTTTTCACGATTTTACTGTAAATAAAAAATTGCAATTGTGGTAAACAAATTAAGTTGTAAAATAAAGGTTTTTGTTTTTTGGCTATAACTCAAAAACTGTCCATACTTAAGAAATTACCCAAAAAGAAGAGAAATTTTCCAATAAAAAAATCTGACTTTTAGAGTTGTAGCTCTATTATTTATAATTTTAATTTAACGTTCAATATAGGGCTCCGCGTGGCCTTTACGTCGACACCGCGCCGCTGTTAGTCACCACGGAAACGCCTAGAAAACTATACCTACTCCAAAATTCTAAATTCGAAGTTCGTATCGTGCTGTCCCTCTCACTCTCCTATTAAATACTATTAGCTAATACAACGCTTGAGTCGTGGGCGGCTTGCGGATGCGCCCTTTCACCTCCCAATTCCAAGCGCACCCTAACACATACATTGCCACTTTCTATACAACTCGATTCACGATTTCACGCTTCAATAGCATTATAAATTTCATGGAACGTTAGAATTAATTTTTGCTCTTTCCAACGTCTTCTCGTGCTTCTACTTATGTTTAAATAGCAGTGATTTTATATCGATAATTTTACTTAATTTAAAAAATGAACATAATAGGATCGAGTTTCATGTTTTATGCTAAACTTGTGTCGTTTGCAGAAGTTGCAGATTCTATTTTGATTTGTTTACATTTTTTGTTGATCGTGGAATTTTGGGAACGTCAGGTCTGACTGGTTTATTTTTCATAAACGTTTTATAGATGAGCAAGAAAAGTTTACATAGCGGTTACTGTAAGTATATTGTGTAAGACTGCGTTTCCACCGGAGCTGTGCGAGGATGCGTTGCGAGGGATGTGTTTGTCATGAGCCAATAGAAACACTTCAATCACTTGGGGCCTTTTAAATTAAGTGTTTCTATTGGTTCATAACAAACACATCCCAACGCATCCTCGCACAGCTGCGGTGGATACGCAGCCTTAACTAAATACTGCACTTATCTTCTACGTAAAGCTATACTGTTGGTTGCATTAAAATTATTATAGACCAAGTGATAAATGTGACGTTATACATAACGCAAGGGCATTTCGAAAAATGGCCTATATGGAATGGCAATTTTATAATAACTATACCAGTTGTGAAATTGCCCGGGAATGCCCGGGCAATTTAATAATTGGATTAGTTATTATAATTTTATAAAATGATGTGGACGGAGCGGAGCCCCGCTTCACGGACATCCTAAGTATATCATGTTGTTTAGGCACGCACTTTGACGCAACTATAACCTAACCTAACCTAACCTGGCCTATTTACTTACGTTTCTCACATGAGGTGATTTCTATCATTTGCATATTTTTTTGTTAGGTATAGAAGAGTGCGTTAGCGTTAACGTTAGCGTTTGTTTTCATTCCCGCACGTTACCCCATCCAATGTATCTTTATTATCAAATTGCCCAACAATCACGTAGAACTCATAATGATCAGATAGATAGTGTAATAAATAAGGAAGCTTAGATAATAATTAATCACTTGGCCCGACCTAGTTTGCCCAGGCATTATAAATAATGCCCTTATGAATCACTATGTCCATGACACATATGTATATACCGTTTGCAATGCCGGAGGATCAAGTAAAAGGATTGTGTAGTCCGACTTATCAAACAAACGGGAAAATGGTTTTCACCCCCTAACGTTCCAATATTGGCCAATTTTTCATATTTATTTAGTCAGTCAACACAAGCTACGAACGTTTCATTTTTTTAAATGTATTCGATAAACTTACCTAATTTTAGTTTATGTTTCATTGTTTCCCTACTAGTTGAACACAACACGATATTTAATAATGTCTTAAAAACTTACTAATCAGCCTAAAATTGCGGTGTTGCCATAAATCATAATGATAGTAAACCAGTAAGAAAACTTCACGAATGGGCGCGCATTGCTAGCGACAGTGGTGTTACACTCTACATTCCGCGACTTCACATACCATGGCTACTCTTACTTTGCCTGTTCATTAAATTATCCCTGTTTAGACATAACGACGGTCCCCAAGAACAAAGTATTAAGTGCAAAATTATAGTTTCGAGAAATTGCCGTTTAAAGTTGGGCTCAAGTTAAAATCTCAATATTTTCGTAAATAAATAATAAATAAATAAATTCTTTATTTGCCGAATATGGGTTTACAATGATGTTCGTTATAATAGTTTTGATCCTACACATTCTGCTTTGTAGCATGCAAATTATATACAGATATATTCTGTCAGGATTAGCTTACATTTATAGTATACATCAGACTATTATTAGGTATATTGAATTAATAGAAATAAATTACATTGAATTTAATTACATTATTTTACATTGAAAAATTATGTCACATAATTATGTAATAAGTAATCTAACACTAAAACTACTTATAAATACCTCTTGATATAGTTATACTTCTAATTTATGTAAGATTGTTCGTTTTATTTTTTTATATTTGTAGATAAATGGCGTTTTTAGGGTTCCGTACCTCAAAACTACTCAAAAGGAAAAAAAAAACCCTTATAGGATCACTTTGTTGTCCGTCCGTCTGTCTGTCAAGACCCTTTTTCTCAGGAACGCGTAAAGGTATCAAGCTGAAATTTATATCAAATACTCAAGTCTACTGTCCCTTGGAGCTGTGAAAAAATCAAACTTCTAAGCCAACGCAATCAAAAGATACAGCCGTTAATGAAGCAAATTTCCGCATATTTTCGAAACTCGCAAGGGAATCAAAACCTAAAGGGTACTTCCCGTGAACTCAGAATCTTGAAATTTGGTACGAAGCAAGGTCTTATAGCACAGATAAAGGAAAAATTGCGAAAAGCATAAATTTTTTTGTCTGTCTGTCTATATCAGTAAACAACGCACATTTTCGACACTCGCAAGGGAATCAAAACCTACAGGGTACTTCCCGTGAATTCAGAACCTTGAAATTTGGTACGTACAAAGTCTTATAGCACAGATAAAGGAAAAATTGCGAAAAGCATATTTTTTTTTGTCTGTCTGTCTATATCAGTAACCAATCTACAATGATCCCACACTGCGCACATTTTGCTTAGGAGCAGGGGTCTGCTAAGACTGGATGTTCATAGATACATATAAATTTGTACGGAATCCTCGGTGCGCGAGCCCGACTCGCACTTGGCCGGTTTTTTTATTACTTTACGACTTTGTTCTGTGGATTAAGAGGCGTCGCATATTCATAAACGACTTTGTTCAATGTAGTACCGAAATTAAATAAATGACTTATTTGCATATAAGACATTATTCATCGAAGCTTTGTGTAAATATCAGGTCGTATGTAAAACTAATTATGTTTTGGCAATACTAGATGTAATACCGATACCTTAAAATATATCAGAATATATTAATTTAATAATTGCAAAAACTTCCAATTAATTTACAAGAAATCGACAAAAAATAATGTTCACTCTAACTCGTACAATCTCCGCAGAACAACGGCGCAAATGACGTTGCACCGCGACGCGGCCGGTACGTCTTGTTTTGAACAAGATCGTAAGCGTTGATGCTACAGTGTACATACGTTGAAACATTTTTCATTTAAGACTAGGTATGTTCAATTGGGTATCTCAGTAACATAACACCTGCCAAGCATAACATCTGCCAAGAGAAATATTTCTCTGTTGTAGCTTTTTTCTTTTATTTTCTTTTAGTAAATATGGCCGTGTTTCACACAAAATAAATAAATAAAAATGTAGTCATGTAGTTCGTTTGATGCTTAGTTTAAATCTGTAAAAAAAGCTATTTCGTCTTATTTTTCCATACGACTATGTTCGTGGGGACCGTCGATAAGTATCCACAAAACGAATTTTTTTTTTTTTTATGTTAGAGAGGCCAGACAAACGAACTAGTGGGTCACCTGATGTTAAATGATCACCACTGTCCATAGAAGACAAAAAGCAAGCAAAAGTTTGCTTGTGTCACAGACTTCACGTGCTGGTAATTAGGTTGTTAATTAAGTGTAATATAAATATGTATGTTAGTCTTTAAGGTATTTTTATATGGGCCTAAGCAGCCTGAAATAAAATTATTCTATTCTATTCTATTCTATTCTATTCTATTCTATTCTATTCTATTCTATTCTATTCTATTCTATTCTATTCTATTCTATTCTATTCTATTCTATTCTATTCTATTCTATTCTATTCTATTCTATTCTATTCTATTCTATTCTATTCTATTCTATTCTATTCTATTCTATTCTATAGAAACCCGCAGCGCTTGGAATATTAAGATGATGATGATGATGATATACGATACGATAAAGTCAAGCAAGGTCGTGGGTTGGAGCCCGGGCTCGCATTTCAGAATTTTTGTGCAAAAATTACATTTCAAATTCACCATGAGCTTTACAGTGAAGGAAAACGTTGTGAGGAAACCTGCGCAGGTATAGGCAGGCTGGCTAGGTATATTTGGCAGGTCTGCGAATAGGTCGTAGGCTATTTTTTATACCCATATTCTTCGCAAACGGAGTCGCGAGCAACAGCAAGTATTAATATAAATCCAGTTCAGTTCAACTAGCTGTACAATAATTGGTGTGATTTTTACTATAAACATGAAATAGTAAGTAGTTGATAGTTAAAAGGAGCGAAAGTGCATAACTTGTTCCTAATTGCCTGCTGTGGGATGGGTAAGATCTTAGCTTAACCTCGGCATGGCCAAACCTGAAAGGGAAATCTGTTAGTCCAACCTTGTGGACCATCTTAACCGCTGACAGGTATCCAATTACTCCAAGGGATTTATGGTCTTCGTTGACAAAACTAGTCGACACAACTTCTCATCATCTTTTATTCATAGTATGCGGTTAGCTAATTTAAATTGCTTTTATTTCTAGGTCTCATTAAAAGTGCAGGTTGAACTTGTTGCTGTTAGCATGTTGTGAATTCAGTAGTAATTACTATCAGGGGATTTGTATCGAACAGTGAACACGTCATATCACTGTTTGATTAGACTTGCGATTTGCTTCATCTGACATCAAGAGTAAGGTAGACGTCCAAGTGTTTTAATTTTATGTCATCCATCAGCAATAGAAGTGATAGCAGGGTGTCAAGTATTGGCCAATAGCATGTCGGATACGAAGACATTTAAGTACCTTAATTTAATATCACAAAATATATTGATACAAGGCTTTATTGGTAACAGCAATTTATTATTATTTATATAATGAGGCAGGCAGTTGGGGGCAACTGATAGGTGCCTGTATCTAGCTGTTCCTTGGTCAAGTATTCTTTGTACTGCTAATGTGATGGTCTAGCAGGTTTTTAATATATTATTGTATTGTGCTTTATAATTCAATACTCGTACCAAGGACAGTCTGATAACTGGAGATATGTTATATTTGAAACAAACAAACCAAAAAAAAAAAAAGAAGAAAAAAAACATTTATTAACATTTATTATATTTATTATTTTTATTTCAGTTTATTCATGTTTACACAAATAAACTGAAGTAACAATAATAAAAAAAGATTAGAAAGTTATTTTACCATTTTTTCTTTTCGTTTCAGATACCCATACTAGTCATAACCAGCGTTTTAATAGGAAGCGTCCACTGTCAAGATGGATTCAGCGAACAAGACCTACTTCGTCTTCAGCAAATGGCAGCTAATACAGCTAATGACAGACAAATTGAGACAATTACTGGCTACAGTACAAACATCGTTCAGAGAGATCCAGAGAGCAGCGAATCCATAAATGCAGCCAACCTACAGTATCACATCAGAGACGATACAAATAAAAATGAAGATTTCACTAGAATAGATCGAGGACGAAGTAGGAAAGTGTATCGGATTAAAAATCCCTTTCAACGTCAATTGGAACAAGACAATGAGCAAAAAGATGAAAGTCAACGAGACAGCGAAGCAGGGGCTAGTATCCAGTATCCGTCGATGCAGTACTCGCTGCCACCCGAAGAGTTCTTGCAGAAGATGAGGGCTGAAAATCATTACTTTCAGCAACAGCAACAACAACAACAACAGCAGCAGCAGCAGCAGCAGCAGCAGCAGCAGCAACAACAACAACAACAACAACAACAACCACAACAACAGCAACAACAACAGCAGCAACAGCAACAACAATATGCATCAACACCAGCTCCCAGTTTGAGTTACACTGGCACCCCGCAACCGCAGTACCATTACTCTACAATCGCTCCCTCCAGTTATGACAACCATGTAAATCAAATACCACAACTTGAACCTAAAATATCTCATTCACAATCTTATCATAGCAACAATAATCCTTTCCAATACAATGGACAGAACCAATTTACATTCGACGGTGTGCAAAGCACGCCCTCACCGCTCCCTCCCTATCTATCGACATCGTTAACTAACAATCAATATGTTGCCACGCCTGCTAACTCTTATGTATCTAGTTCATCCCCTGTCTTTCTCTCGAGCCAACCAAATTTGCCGCAATATTTATCATCGCCCTTATCAGTGCAATCAAGTTCACTAGATTACAGCAATAGTAGACCAACATCTACAATTGGGAATAGTCTTTACTATGAAAACAATGATTACAACAATAAAAAAATGATTATCGACCATTACGATAACTCAGTGAATGGCGTGCGTTATCCAAACAATTTGCAACAACAATATCAAAACGATTACCAAACACCGACTCCATTACCATCTTCGTCCCCGTACCCCGACCCTGCCCGAGATACCTGGCAAAATGCTTACAACGATGGTGTAAATGCTTTATCGAAATCATTACAGGAAGTATCTTTAACTCAATATCCAAATTCTCCTTATAACAACAACCAGCAAGATGGTTTACCTGGTGTCATAGAAAATACGCACGGTGAGACTCATCGCGTCGGTAGCTTAGCATCTGCCAACAATGTTTATATGAACGTCGTACAGCCTGATTATAACTCTATAAAGAATAATATTCGTAATCGTATTAGAGACGTTGAACAAGAAACAAGTCACCCAGGCTATTACTCTCATGGTGATTATGGATGGAAAATGGAAGATAAAAGATCTTACTTTTCTCAAGATAACTATCCATCAGGGAATTTCCCGAAGCAGCAATTTGTAGGGCCACAGCCCGAGAATGTACCCATCAGTCAAATGAACTTCCATATGGAACCAAGCAAGCCACATAATTATGATCATACTTCCAAAACAGTTTCAGATAACGCAGATCCCCAAAACTTTGCAAAGGCTGCCGCAAAAGCTCACGAACAAATGAAACAGCAACAAATATATGAAATGTATCACTCAAATTATAACAATAATATTCAGAGACCAGAAAATTCGTATTACCATAATAATGATGACAAGAAACCTTTAGGAGACTCGTACGGTAATACTCAGTCTGATTTAATAACAGGATCACCATATTATTATCAAAATGTTCGAGAAAACAGTCCATCAAAGGCTAAACAGCCATTTGATCATGCTAAAGCGTTAGAAAACATTGTTCCCATAGATGTCTCCAATGTTGTTCCAAATTCTGATGATATAAAATCTCAACAGAATGTTGATAGTGCTAGCAAATACGCTCTGCAAAACTATAACAAAGATATACATGAACACAATGTTAAACAGTATTATAAACAAATCACTGATTCTTACTACAAAGACAAAAATTCGGGCTATGGATATAACATTAAGTCGAAACCAGATGACGACTCGGATGAAATTAAGCAACAAGATCAGAACTTACCATACTACAGTAAGCTACTAAGTCAAACTCCATCTTATAATAATGAAAACAAACGGTACATAGAATCTTCAACTCCGGCCAACTATTTATCTCAATCATCAAATAATTACCAGGATAATTTATCATCTCCCGCTAACATTCCTAGCTTACAGCGTCCTCAAAATCAAGCTCCAACTGACATTGCTAGTATTTTAAAATTAAACGATATTCCGTATCGTCTGACCCAGGGTTTCTCAGCCGACCAACTACGGGCCCCAAATAATAATTTTGACCCGGCAAATATACCAAATAATCTTCCAGTACGATTAAATCAAAACGTAGGCAGTCACCAAATAGACGTAGCAAGCGAAATCCTCAGCAAATTGATTGCAAATAAACAACAAGGACTGAATCTGAACAGGCCCGATATTGATCCTCAAACTGGGAGCCTATTGACTATGATTAATGGTTTTCGAGTAGCAAATCCATTTAACGTCGATTTAAAAATAGTGGCTGAAATGTTGAAAAGTAAATCGAATGTCGAAGATCCACATGTGTTGCAGTTCCGGGATCAGCTTCTGAAGCAAACGCCGAAAAAACTAGATATTTCACAACTACAACAGTTGTTTCTGAAAAATGATAACTACGGTGGTCTAACAGCTTTAAGCGATGGGCTAGGCGCTTACAGCAGCCCGTACTTAGATATTTACAGTAATGGTAGATATCCCTACCAGGGTGTAAAGTACTCGCGTAGCCAAGAAGAAGAAGAAAGTATTGTACCGATTTCAGATGCCTCTAATAACCACCCCATTGGAGCTGTAATAGAACAAGATGGCGTTGTAAATGGCGCCGAGGTTTTAAATGAGCATGACTTGACAGCCGCAGATGATGACGCTATAAGCAGTTTTACCGAGGAAAGAACTAAACCGTATCATACTTTGAATTATAGAGCCAAAGGAGCTAGGCACAGACATCCAAATTCACTTTTACCTGGACGTTATTCGCCTAGAAAGTACCCTAATAAAAATGAAGTTGAGGAGCCTTATCCGCTTCTGAAACCACCTCCTCCTAAGTCTTTGAGAAGCAGAGGGAGCCGTGGTAGGATGGAAAAGCACAGCCGGAAGCGTCGTGTTCATAATAAACCTACAAGTAAAGTAACCCGCCAATTGAGAACGGAACCATTATTTGAAGCCGACCCATCAAGCGAAGATATTGATGGTACAGTCACAACTCTTTTGAGACCACCAGCACCCGTGATGGAAACCAAATCTGATGATAATGTTGAGAAAGAAAGTTCGTAAGTTGACTGTTTTTTCAACGAATGGTGGTGCTTTAAAACTAAGACTTCGACTTTAGACTTTTTTGTTTAAGTAAAGATTGTTTTATTCTTTTCAAAATGACAATTGAACTATTATTTGTTTTACCTTTTTTCTCCGCTACTCGCGTTGGTTCATTGATATGGACCTTCCCAAAGAAACAGTTATTTCCGACACAAGTGCTAAAAGGAGGCAATTCCCAAAAAGTTTCAGTGATCTTAAAAATCAAGCGGAGCGAGGTTAATAAAACCGAAACGAGTTGGAAATCAGCAGCATTCCACACGTATATCATACAGCATTTTAAAATGCTATATTATATTACCCCCCCCCCCCCCCTCTGACTTCCGACCTATTCTTCAAACTATTGAAAACGTACACATACATCTACATACATCTACCCATTATTATTTATTTTATTAGCAGTACGGCTGCTCACCAAATCTAAGATTATTTAAAAAATATTAAAATAATATTTGAATAAATAGATGTGGTACATCATTTCTTACGCATTTCCAATGTAATTTGGAACGTAGGAGTCGTAGCTTCTAATAGTTGCGATGGATGTTACCACACGCCACTGTTGGCGTATGTAAGCGATTAAGAATTTCGGGGGAGTCGGTTGGATGCGACGTGGTTCAATTGGTAGAACACCCGTTGGGGCGCATACCCAGGAGACGTGGGTTCGAATCCCACCGGCGCACCCGAGAAACTTTTTCGCTTTTAAACCCATTTACAAAAAAAAGAACATTATTAACAGCCTCTCCTCTGCCCAAAAACTGATGTAATCTACCATATCGACGGTGGAAAAGAGAAATCCTTTAAGCGACATTTTGGACGAAATTTTGTTATATAGCTCAAACGATGCAGAAAAAAAGCAGATTCAAGGATATTTCTATTTTAATTCAATTTCGTCCAAAATATCGCTTAGAGGGTTTCTCCTTTTCACCGTCGATATTATTTTAATACTTTTATTAGTAAGCTCTGCTCCTACAGCGGAATTTAGCGGATTTGAATTACGTTACCTAGTGTAAGGATATGTATGAGCTATGATTGCCCTTCCCTAAACCAAATCCTGGATCCGCGCCTCACAGTGAGATATTTTGACATTCTAGCCGGTTAAAATTATTTTTTTGAATTTTATTATTAGTTGGGGGCTTCTGCAGCCTCATGTCATGTGTATGATTTCAGTTTTTTCTCAGAAAATTTAAAATTGGTCTGTCGCATTTTTCATGTAAAAATTTTCGACTGTTATTTGAACAAAAATTAAAAAATACTGAAAAAAAAGTTAATTTGATTCGACATCTAATTGACCTGTTGGCATGGCGAAAAGAGCAAATTAGAGCACCCATTTTCTTCATATTTACAATAGTAATAATTAATGTGCATAGCACAAGAATGATTAGGAACCCGATTGCACCCGATAGTAGAAAATATATAAAACCCTCCTAAAAATTGTCTCACCTAAAACAATAAGAACAAATTTATTACAGTCTCTCTTTTAGCAACCTATTCTGTTAATACACACACTAAATTAGAAAAAAGGTATGTGTTTTTAACTGGATCATGATGATAAGTCCTCCATTGTCATTTTTCTCAATTGTTTTAGGTTGAAAACTGGCAAATTTTGATGATTAACTCCGCCTATTGAAATAATGTCTAAAAGCGATACGAGTGCTTCAAACAACGATCAAGTTTCATCTGGCGATAGTCAGTCATTGCGGCACAGCCGTGGTGAGGGAGGGTTGTCCCTTATTAAGAAAATATCCGGCTATCTCCTGACCTGACTTTTGACCAGCTCGAATCGCAATATATCACCTGTATGTGCGCCTGTTTATAACATATCAGTTAAGACACAATTTTTTGGCAAATTGAATATCACTTTTCCGCATTTGAGTGGAAAAGTATCTTTCTGGATACCTGCTGCACCTACGGAAATCACGACCTTTATATACAATAATATGTTGACGCCAAGACCACAAGGCATTTTCTGAGCATGTGACTTGTAATATTTACTCGTATTACCTAACAATATCTTCATATTCATGTAATCAAATTACAAATATGAATTCTAAGTATTCTCAAATATAAGGATAGATAATATTGTAAATTAGCAGAAGTTATTTTTGATTCGGCATTTATTATTTACCTACTGTAAGATTTTAATTTTGTTCAAGGCTAAAATTAAAAGTATTGTAAATATTGTGTTTTCCACTTGTTTGTAACTTAACTGTTGCGGACAATATTTGACAAAAGTAATCAATAAGTTGTAAATATTTATTTTAAATCGTTGATTAGTTTTTATGATTTTTTTTTTGTGATAACTGATAAGTTAAAGATAAGAATGTTGTTAAGTTTTAGTACGTAAGTTTTGTACCTTGATGTTTAAAATCGGACATTGTTGATTAATAAATTACTTTAAATATTATGACTCGTTTGATTTCATACAAAATCTAAAATAACATTCATCTGCATGTGCGTGAAAATAGAACGAATCGTTAAACTTTGCGTGCAAGGCCGCTAAAATGTTTGTTAATTAAATTTAAATAGTGAAATGAGATGACATCATATCATGTTAAGATTCCACTTTGCTAAGAAATTTTCCTCTGATTTCACTTTAGTAATGTTAATGATCAATTACAGAGATGAATGTCCTCGAGGCAATGTTGCGTAATTCGATGAATAGATCGAAGAACTTCTCAATGTAATTGTTTACAAATGAACTGAGACGTATTTCACTTTCAAACAAGATCCAGCGTCAGCAATCATTACGGCAGTTAGCATTTTGTAAATTGCAACAGTTACCTGAATTTAAATTTTATAAAATTTATTCTTACGCCTGAATAAAATTCATCTCTTTGTTTAGTGACGGTGACTCCTGAAAGGAGAGATCAATCGACGAAAATAAAAAAGTTACACATTCATTTTATTCTATTCCTATAGTCTTAGAAATTACAAGCTATCACGTGTGATTCTGCGGCATTAATGGAATGATCCAACGCTGCGTACGCGTCGCGTGTGTTTCGCTTTCTGCGCGCGCGGTCCCATACTCTTGTTACCAATCGACTAGTTAAGATGTTATAAACGCACTGGTTTTTATTAATAAGTGAGATTTGCAAATGTTTGTCGCTTCATTTTATTGCAAGTGATGTAAATATGGAATGAGTTTTACGAATATCATCATGTCATGCCATATATCACGGTACAATGAACTAGTCGCAGAGTAAGCAAGCCTTGTGTTATGAGTACTAGGCAACGGATAAACATACGTAAATAGATAATATTAAACATTCAAGACTCAAGAATTCAAGATTCAAGATTCAAGATTCGTATTTTTCATACTTAATATCTGGCCCGACCGGAGATCAAACCCGGAACCTCCAGTTTTGTAGTCTAGTTCTCTAATTACTAGGCCAGCCGGTCGTTGTTAAGATGCAGACATAGGAATTTAAGGGGAAAAATTTAATGACAGGTAGGGAGTTCCTTTATCGATAAACTCAACTATCGACGCTTTTCCTATATGTTAGTGATCGCCCCCAGCTTTGTTTGTAAGTTTTTATTATTTTGTAAGTCTTATTTCGGAGACAAATATGATAAAGTTTACACAAAGCGTATTTTAAATTATAGCTGGGTAATGAGTACCATTAAACTATAAAATATTTACAATAAACTCGGAAGGCCCAATTTACTAAATTTAAATACATATGTCAAAGCAAATGTCAACTTGTCATGATGGACAATAAGTTTCTAATTATGATAGTCGAAATTTGACGTGGGCTTTACGAGGATAAAGAAGAAGAGAATTGATTTGTTATTTGGTTTCACTTTCATACTTTCTATAAAATTATATTTTAACAAAAAAAGCTTGGAGCGATCACTAGTATATGGGAAAAGCGTTGATAACTGAGTTTATTGATAAAGGAACTCGCTACCTGTCACTAAATTTTAAATTTGTGTTATTTTTGATTTCCTTTAAATTTAAGAGAACATTCAAGTGTAATGTATCACTCCTGCAACATAGAACAACAGACAGGATCGGATTATGTACCTGTACATAATATGATCCGTTTTATTTGGTCTGGAGTGCTCTTAAGTCCATAAGCAACAGAGTATTTGCATTTATTTAACAAGAATTACACGCTCTACCTTATAGAATTACTGCTATAGATGCACCCATATTCCTCAACAGTTAAGTAACCACCATAGAATTAATTCAATATTTAGCATAATGTTTTTATTCACAAGAGAGATGAATCCAAAACCAGTTTGTCGTTCTCGATCTCCATATCGGGTCGACCCGCTCCTAATCACTACATTGATATAAATATGATGAAAACCTCCAAAACCGCACACATAAGCTCCGCTTGTTGTAGAAGACACAACATTTCATGTGGCCAGCGATTAGCTAATCGACATGGCTACTATTGTAAGTATATTAATCGAAATCTGAAAAAAAAACTTGAAAATATGTAATCACACTAAAAAAATTGAGATGAACTGATTACAAAGTTTTTGTATTATCTTTTCAGAAAAAACTGGCTATGTTAGCCATCCTAGTGGGCAGTTGCCACGGAGGCAACCAAGGATACCACTATCCACCTGCAAATTCAGGTTCATCCCTTGGCAGTTCCTCGTTGCCTGCATCTTCAAGCTTCTCCCCAAGCAGTTTCCCAGCGGGATCTCTCCCATCAGCTAGTTATTCTGGCTCCAGCTCAAGTTGGTCATCGAGTGGAGCGAGTAGCGGCTTTGGTAGTGGATCCTTTGGAAACATTGGCAGCAGTCTGGGGTCAAGCAACTTAGGATCAAGCAATCTTGGGTCTAGTAGCTTCGGAACAAGCAGTTTGGGATCAAGCAGCCTTGGGTCTAGCAGCTACGACACAAGCAGTCTTGGATCAAGTCATCTTGGCGGAGGATCACTCGGTGGCTCCGGACTTGGAGGCTCTAGCTACACTGGATCTTTCGGCAGTAGTAACCTTGCTGATTCCACTTTAGGTGGATCTTTTGGAGGCAGCAGTCTAGGAAGCTCTATTGGATCTGGAAGTTCTATTAGTGGAGGAAACTTTGGATCTCTAGGCAGTGGAAACATTGGCAGTTCACTTGGAAGCAGCTTAGGTAATTCACTGGGAGGATCCTTTGGTGCACCAAGCTTTGATTCTGGCAGTTCAAACTTAGGAGCGACTCTTCCTGCCGCAATTAATAATGGCGCTATTGGAGGAGCAGCTTTACCAGCGCCCAGTCGTGGCGTTACTGCTGGCGACGTTCCTCCGCCAGGTCCTAAAGCTCCAGTTATCACAGAAATTCACGGTCTGGCTAACAATAACGGTGCGCCAACCCAATACCGTGTCAGGGAAGAGCCTTACCAAGTTTTCCGTGAAGTAACTCACCGAGTGCCACAGCCGGTACCTGTACGCGTTCCTCAAACCGTCCAAATCCCAGTGCCGCAACCCTACCCAGTCCAGGTGCCAGTGTATAAGGATGTACCGGTCCCTGTCGTCAAGATCCAACAAGTCAAAGTAGACAAGCCGGTACCATATCCAGTCGAAAAAATAGTCAGAGTACCAGTTGAGAAAGTAGTCCATGTCAATGTCGACCGACCAGTTCCCGTTGAGAAAATTGTCAAAGTGCCCGTAGTTAAATGGGTCAAAGTGCCCGTGCACGTGGTGAAGAAATATCCCGTGCCAGTATTCAAGACTGTTCATCACAAGGCGGTAGAATCGCACGGCTGGAGCAGCGGTGGTGGTCACGGCCACGGTTGGAGCAGCGGTGGGCATGGTCATCATGACCACCACGCCCATCACAATGATTATGGTCACCATGATCATCACGACCTTCATGATGACCATCATGCTGACTTACTCGATGACAGTCACTATGGTCACCACGACCTTCATGATCATGGCCACCACGACCTCCACGATCATGGTCATCATGATCTCCACGATCACGGTCATCACGACCTACACGACCATGGTCATCACGATCTTCACGACCACAGTAGTCTTGGATACAACCAAGGCATTGATCACGGACACACCGGCGGCGGTTGGCAATAAAATAGGTACTAGGAAAATCATATAGAATCTCATTTTCACTTAAAACTGATGGTGTATCTTGATTATTTGAAGACTGAAGTACAAAGCACCTTTTTTATGTTAAACCAGTTTTGTAAATAGTCGTCTCTGCGCCATGTTAGCTCATCGAGCGGCTGCACTCTAGGGTGATAACTAAGTCATTAATTTAGGATTAAAATGTTGGTTGTATTTTGTAAATATTTAGTAATATAACAGATATTACTGTAATACAACAAGTATCCAAAGACTTTTCACACTTATTATTTTTACCTCCCTTTTCATGTAAACGATAATACATAAATAGCATCTTACAGAAACTAATTTCTCGTCAGCAATTTATTCAGTATCAAATTTTTCGTCAACAAATTTCTTGTTTTAGTTAATTAATTGTACAATGCATTTATGATAAATAATTTCCATTTTAACCCCTAACGGGCAAGACTGAATAAAATCCTCAATTCAAGCCCCATCACCAATCTTTAGTCCTAAAAATTTTGTACAAGAAAAAAATGCAAAAAGATATTGTTACAGGGTGGTCTTTTTTGAGATCGTTAACCTATAAAGGGTTACAGCATCAACACTTCTTTTTTATTCCTGAAAATTAAAATGGAAAATAGTGATAGAACAGTGATATCAATTCAGTTTCAAACTCTATTCGTAGGCAGAGAACCAGGCTTAATTTTTGTTACAGTCAAGTATAAAATATGGATGCATACAACTTGCTCGTAAATGTTCCTACAGCTCTAATGGCGTTCAATTCGTAATTATGAGAGAATTAAATCGATATATATTTTTGCACATGACTGTACTACTAAATGAGCGGGACAAGCCCTACCCATGGTTTACAGTTTACAGTCATATTAGCTTCTCAAGTAGAGAGGACCTCTTAAGTGTATCTGAATGTTGTAACGAACACAAACGGTAGGGAGCCAACTATGCATACATATTCATGCTAAGGTAAACGTACCAATTCTCGACACCTCAACGCCCAATAGATGACACCCATCTGTCACCTCTCTTACTATGATATAAGATTGATGGTGCTATGTATTGGGTCAGTGTTCGGCACAGGGACGTTTACCTTACATAAAACAAGAACAGTGCGTGAATAGATTGTCTCAATTAATTAAAGTAATTAAATTAACGATAGTAGAAAGACTGAAGAAAGAAATTTGAAAAAAATGAGCGCAGTAGGATAAATTGATAGCATAAGATGCAACTGTATTAAAAAAAACCGGCCAAGTGCGAGTCAGACTCGCGCACGAAGGGTTCCGCACCATTATCTATAAAAACGGCAAAAAAATTCAACTGTCTAGCTATCACGGTTCGTGAGATACAGCCTGGTGACAGACGGACGGACGGATGGACAAAGAAGTCTCAGTAATAGGGTCCCGTTTTACCCTTTGACCCTAAAAAAACTCTATATTTTAATTCCTGAAAACTGGATGAAACAAATAAATAGTTTGTCAATTCAGATGCCAAATAAGTGACGGCACAGCACTCTATTGCCATACAAAATCAGTGGGGAGCCGCGTTTTGACTGTCCACAAAACAATGGATTAGCTTTGGCAAATAACTTACTGTAATTATTTAAATGCGCTTTGTTGTCGTTGCATCCTTTAGTCTCAGACTAAATAAAAAGTAGAGACGGAGTTTTGCGGACACCAAAGTCAGACAAGATAAAACTGCGCTCTATGTCGTGGCTGTGTGTGAAGCTGAACTTGTTTGACTGTTGTCGTGGTTTGATTACTACTGTATGCAGACGGCGAGGATGTTTTACCGCTAACTACTTACACCTTTAATGCTCTCCGAAGTGAGTGGTGCTCTGAGGACTGATTCTTGAAATCCCATCATTCAGAAATTATGGCAATCATGTGTCCGCTTTTCATTGGTCTTACAGTGTAATTACAGCAGATATGACGACCTAGAAGAGGATTCCATGCGATGTACTGGACATATCATATCCGAATATTATTTATTTTACTAGCAATACGGCTGCTCACCGAATCTAAGATTATTTACAAGCGAAAAAGTTTTTCGGGTGCGCCGGTGGGATTCGAACCCACGTCTCCTGGGTATGCGCCCCAACGGGTGTTCTACCAATTGGATGCGACGTGGTTCAATTGGTAGAACACCCGTTGGGGCGCATACCCAGGAGACGTGGGTTCGCATCCCTCCGGCGCACCCGAAAAACTTTTTCGCTTTTAAATAATATCATATCCGGCTAACCACCAACACAAACGTTCATAATCATAAGCTATATACGCACTGCCGGAGACCGAGACAAATGACTACTGTTTTTAAGACACAAACTTTCGTTTATATAAAATAAAGATTGATATCTTTAAAACATCACAACTTTGATTTATTCTCGATCCATTTAAATGTTATAGAGCTTAAGCAATAAGAAAATATTTAGGGTAGGAGTTTTTCAAAATCCCGACTGACCGTATGAAAATTGTCAAAAAAGGCACATTAATCCATTAAGTCATAGAAAGAAGGATCCTATGAGCTTTTTTAGTCTGTTTAAATTAATTTTTTACTGTTGCTGTGTCTGTGACCAAAAGTGCCTCTGATGCAAACAAAAATGTGGCCTAAAATAGAGTACGCTAGCCCAGTACCTAAATGCCCCTTCACCCTAAACTTGAAGACGGTGTCTGTAATGTTCAGGGAGCCTCTGTTGCGTCTCTACGCAAACAAGAAATTCGAATACTAAGCTGTCCAAATTTCAGTTTATCCGTGGTTTACTTAGTGTAATAAAAAACGAATTTTGGCCATTATTAGTCAGTTAGTTGACAAAACGCACAAAACTAGATTTTAAATTATCAGAATTGGTTGAAATCGGCTAATGTTTAAAATGGTGGAAACCGTTATTACCTTTTTATTAAATGCTAGTTTTCATTTTTGCTTCACTATCCCCTAAATCGATCAGTCTGACTAAAATGAGGCCTAATACGTCTTAAGGAGTACTTTGAATCGCTTAAATTTTATCTCTACGGCTTATGCAATACCAAGTTAGTTCTTCAAGTCTGTAATGAGTGAAATCTGTAATAGGTACTTACACTGTAGGACTGATAAGTTGCGAACTTCGAAAGGACTTGGGCTGAATTGTATGGGCTAGGACCAATAACGACAAGCCATATATCATTGGTAAGGATTTTTCATATTCTAGTTTTTTGTACGACGGGAAATTTCGAATCGCTGTGTAAAGAAAAGTTATAGCATGTATGCAGGTTTCCTCACGATGTTTTCCTTCACCGTAAAGCTCATGGTAAATTTCAAATGTAATTTCGCACATAAATTACGAAAAACTCAGAGGTGTGAGCCCGGACTCGAACCCACGACCCTCTACTTGAGAGTCCATAGGTCAAACCACTAGACCACCACGACCATAACCTTGTCAGCATTTATAATGCAAATGATGCAACTAACTAGATTACAGTTTGTACTATTAGCCTAGGATCCGAGTATACAACGACCTTCACCGATCTGGTTAATGGATGAAAAGTATTTTATATTAAATTAAATATGCTAATAAATATATTGCAAGTGGGTTGACTAAAAAATTTCGTCAATTTATTAACATATTTAATTTAAGATTATTTTAAAAGCGAAAAAAAAAACCCGTTGCCGTTGGGGCGCATACCCAGGAGACGTGGGTTCGAATCCCACCGGCGCACCCGAAAAACTTTTTCGCTTTTAAAATAATCTTAGATTCGGTAAGCAGCCGTACTGCTAATAAAATAAATAATATTTGAATAAATAGATGTGGTACATCATTTCTTACGCATTTACAATGTAATTTGGAACGTAGGAGTCGTAGCTTCTAATAGTTGCGATGGATGTTACCACACGCCACTGTTGGCGTATGTAAGCGATTAAGAATTTCGGGGGAGTCGGATGGATGCGACGTGGTTCAATTGGTAGAACACCCGTTGGGGCGCATACCCAGGAGACGTGGGTTCGAATCCCACCGGCGCACCCGAAAAACTTATTCGCTTTTAAAATAATTTTAGATTCGGTGAGCAGCCGTACTGCTAATAAAATAAATAATATTTAATTTAATATAAAATACTTTTCATCCATTAACCAGATCGGTGAAGGTCGTTGTATACACGGATTCTAGGCTATATTGTGAATGATCTCCGATGATGCGCCTCCATGAAATTATACGTAGAGGTATAACCTCGATTCAACAAGGCTCGTTGACGGTTACGGTGCTAATTGCCAAAAAACAAGATACTAACTAGAACGAAAGGAAATAAAAAAATGTGAAGCCGGAAAATACCAGAACAACCACATTTTGTAATTGTTACGACACAAACTAAAACGGAAGAAATCCTATCAAAGTCGGTCACCTGCTGCTCTATGACACACCCATCGTCATTAAATTCCAAATGCTGGTGAAATTGAATGGAAAAGTAAGAATCAAGATTATATTAGAATAATAATCGTGTAGGTCTATAAATAATGTGACATTTGTTGCGTAATATATCTCTGATTCGGAGGGCCATATGTGACGCAACGCGGATTTCTCACGCTATATATCAAAACGGTAACTTAGTTGACACAGGTCATATGGAAATTTTATTGTTAATTGCTAAAATAACTTATATGACTTGGTTTATAGGTTCATTTATATATATTATTGAGCATGATAAAAATGAAGAAAATGGATGAAAGGAAAAGTAAGTAAGATTTAATATAACTCTTTAAAGTATGAATGTTAATGTGTGTTTTAATTTTATTGGATATGTTTTAAAAGTATTGTCGAATTGAATAGAATCTTGGCATAGACAAAGAAAAGT
Organism: Archips xylosteana; assembly: GCA_947563465.1. Lineage (NCBI taxonomy): Eukaryota > Metazoa > Arthropoda > Insecta > Lepidoptera > Tortricidae > Archips > Archips xylosteana. The sequence goes on along the minus strand of OX387357.1, from coordinate 13,719,555 downwards.
CCAGATTGATCGACTTATTAACGCCAAACCCAATCCTTAGTGTGAGACATTTATTGAAATTTGCATAGAGGGTCACTTTACGACGTAGAGAAAGAATAAGGACGGATTTTGTGAGATTGGATTGAATAGTGTGATCTGTAGTTTTATTGTATGATCACCTATATGTAAAGCCCAGTATAGATTAGCAAGAAAAATTGTGCAAGTTGTATTACATTGCGGCGCTCCATTTACCACTTATAACTTCTTCGCTTCGCGGCCTCACAATTATTTTTTATTTTTATTGTAACTTTATAATATGGGTGTACAGAACTGCCTGTAAATAAAACATTATTATATTATTATTATTATTATTAATGTACCTAATGCACCTTGCACGATTTTTCTTGCAGATCTAACCTCGGCTTAAGGTGTGACCAGCATGAAATTTATACGTACTGATTAAAGTAGACTTTCTTGAATAATGGGTAACAACGTTTCAGTTAGTACAAATACTTTGAAGTAACCTGGTTTATCTGACCCCTTATTAGAAAATATCACTTAAGTCTCAAAAAACTGCAACTGTTCATCTTGTTATTTGTATGATCCGGACACTTTGATGACTACCTACTATACCTAAATTTGGCATCAATTTTCTATTTTTTTTTTATTAGTAGGTGTTTTGCTGAAAAATAGCGTAGGTTCTTAACTGACTGATATTGCTGATCTAATTTAATATCCCTTTTAACGTTTATTTCGTTTTCGTTTCTTTGTAGCAACTGTGCTTATCTTATAAGCCGAAAAAATCATTTGTTCTTTCTAAAACAACCATCATGATTTCCAAAAGTTTAAAGTCTAAACTTATATTGCTGCTTTTAAAAATTTCCTCAAAATAAAACAATAAGGGAAATTCGAATTAATGTTTGTTTACTTACTACAGGTCAAAACGTTTATTTGGTTTTACGTACAGAATATCTTTAAATAAATTAACACTATAATTACAAATAAAATAAAACTAACCTAAACTAAAACTAGATAAAATTAACAAAAGGTTCTCCCCGCGGCATGGACCCAAAGACACTGGCAGCATTACCTCGCTGTATAGCAATGCTGATACGATGTGCGAGGAAGCTGCCAGCTATTCGGTCTCCTGTGGTATCACAAAGCCGTTTAGAAATATCTTTGTAAAGACTTTTGCGCTGGAGCCCCACGGACCAAAGGTCTAAACCCCTTTTTTACTACAGAACATTGCGTTAAAAATTTCGTAAATCGATTTTGTAACTTAAATAAAATAATTTAAAAAAAAGAGTAATTCGCGGAACGATTTGTGCGCATTAATTATGATACTGCATTTATCATTTAAACCCGATTACGAATTTTAAAAATCTTCCAGTCCCTAAAAAGAAGATGGCATCATTGGTCGACTTGCAGTCTGCGACATGTTTACATTAAGTCACTTGCGCAACCTTTAGAAACAGTGACCCTATTGAGACCATCGATTAACATATTACTACAGTTTCCAAGACACCAGATGTGACGTACCTATCGGACGTTCGATTTCCGACGAATTAATTTATTCATGGGTGTCGCATCGCCGGCGAGAACTTCAACTTGTATAAATATCAGGACTGTTGCGTTATCACATCACAAACCGCCGAAACTTGGACGAGACAACAGACTAAATTTAGGCTGGCTTTCAAAGCGTTTAGCTAACAGCCATGGCGTTTATTGTAAGTTGATAAAATGCTATTAAAACAAAATTATCTTTTAAACAAAAAAAAACTTTAACTTATCGTGTTTTACTTTTTATTTTTACAGATTAGGATTCTCTTCTGCACAGCATTAATTTACGGAAGCAGAGGAGAAGCACCTCATAATTATAATAATCACGATTCATATGCCTCTTCAGCTTTAAATGCTCCATCGGCTTCATATGGAACGCCTTCCTCGTCATATGGGCCACCTTCAACATCCTACGGTGCGCCGATATCTTCGGGTAGTTTGAACTTGGGAGAGACTCTTTCTCCTGCTCCACGGCCTAATTACGGTCCTCCTAGTGGAAACGGTTACAACGAGGGAAGTCTTATCTTGGACGAGACTAGGCCACCGACAGCACCAGTGTCGACGGGATCCACCAATCTCGGCCAGCCGCGAGTGATTGGTACGACTGTACAAGTTGGTCGCCCCATTGCCTCAGCGACAAGGTACGAGCTTGAGCAAGTCGTGCAGAACATTGTCCGCCGCATCCCTATCGAAGTTGTCCGACACGTACAAGTGGCCGTACCGCAGCCTGTTCCTGTGCCCGTTCGCCAAGAAGTCAGAGTACCAGTTCCTCAACCTTACCCAGTTCAAGTTGAGGTGCCTAGACAAGTGCCGTACACAGTGTACCAAACTCAGAACGTTGAGGTAGAGAGGAGAGTGCCTTATGAAGTCGTCAAACAAGTGCCGTACGAGGTGATCAGGAGAGTGAAAGTGCCCGTTGACAGGCCCTATGAGGTGATCAGGAAGATCCATGTACCAATAGAAAAGCACGTACACGTACCTGTTGCCATCTGGAAGCCATACCCAATACATATCATCAAGCACGTCACCCATTACAAGAAGAAGAAGTGCTGCTGGTGAACAATCTCAACCATAGGATGTAATGCTCGTAGATGTGATCATACCAAATAGTCAATAGTCTTGTAAATATTTTTAGAATTAAGCTACTTAAGCTGTACATAATAAAAGATCTAATACAAATTGTTCTGAAGAATATCAAAAATAATCAATTACTATTTATCTGACAAAATGGCCTCTGATTTTACCCCCTTCCCTATTCCATTACAAATATAGATAAATAACGAATATTTGTTGAAAATTTACAGATTTCATATTGGGTATAATAAGGAAAGGGAACAATTATATTTTAAAACAAAAATGCTAATGAGCTTTTTAATACTCGTGTATACCAAGTTACCAGAGTAAAGGCATTAGTATGCAGGTCAGTTGCCGCTCATTAATGTAGTAATTTGTTTTTCTGCCAGTGTTAGATACAGAGCCGTTATTATAAAACAATGCTTCATCTGTCTCTAATTAAGCATTAAGCACTGGTCACTTTTAATTCACATATCAGTTACTTCATAAAAAGTATAACTTCTAGACCAATGCTTAATACTTTTTACAAATTCACTACGCGAAGAATTTGCTTATGGAATAAAAAGAGTTCGTAGAGTTATTAACTATGTCAACGTTAAATTTTATTAAAACCCTCCAGTCGTTAAGCCGCAAAGCAGTCCCTTATTGGGTTAAAATTGACAACCCTAAACCTTCATGACAGCTTTCTTGATTATGAAAATAGTGTACCTAGTGGTTTCACTTTGCCATCCACAATGCTGGAGTCCCGCGAGTTCGTAGTTGGCAATAGAGTGCTGCTGCTCACCCTTGCATTAGGTCCTTTGGTCGCTTTTTACAACGTCTACGGGAAGAAATTGGTTCGTTCTATTCAAAAGCCGGATTCGACATGGTACACCGTAACAAACATACATGCACTCACAAACTTAAACATTTATAATACCAGTAGCTCTCTTAGCGTCCAAAGTCCGAGGGCGGCTCAACAGGTACACCCTCTGGCATTTTAAGAATAATTTTCCCCTTGCTGAGCGGCCCGTCTAGCAGCTTGCCCTCTTTCCGGTAAGCTGTAAAAGCCATCAGAGGCTAAAAGCAACTGTACGTCCGAAAAAAAGTAGGATAGAGGACACTCCAAAAAGGACAAAAGACTGTCCAAAAGGGACACCTTTTTACCACCTTTATTATTATTGCTAAGCAATAAGGCATAAAAAAACATACAGGAAAATCGAGAATTTCCTCATTTTTTGAAGTTAATTGAAAAAGTAAAAAAAAAAGACTGAAGTGACATGGTTCTCAAAAAAAGTATTTAATTTTTCGGCACCCTGTCAGGATTCCTTTGATTACTGAGATAGGTTTGATAGATTATATTATAATGTTTATGGTTTTGTTAGATATTTTAGAAGTTTTCCGTATATATATCGTTAACTAGAGAGAAAGCCGACAGTTTGATAGACACATTTAAATATGTAAACTTAAGATTATTATCGCTCATCTGTTAGATCACCACTTCTCGTAAAATTAAAAGCTTATAAAATGAAGAAACCGCAAACTTGGTTCCATAATCGCCATGGTAAGTATAAGATAGAGCTAGATTTTCACGTCGACGCATCCTTTAGCGATCCAACTATACCAATTTATTATTGTTATTAATAGAAACAACACATGAAGAAATTCAATGGTGTGAGTGAAATTCCCAATGAGCGTGCCCCACTACGGCTAAAGTCCTCTCATTCTGAGAGAAGGCCTGTACCCCGCAGTGGGACGTAGGTATATAGGCCGAGCTGAACGATGAAAGGCACTCACGGTCTACAAATAATAAAAAATAAATAATAAAATAAAATAATAATAATTAAAATAATAGTAATAATAATAATATCACGGGACAATTCACACGACCTAGTCCCAAACTAAGCAAAGCTTGTACTATGGGTACTAGACAATTTATATAGATAAATACATACTTAAATACAATATTAAACATCCAAGACTCGAGCACTAACATTGTAACGTTTAGTTGTTATATAAAACTATTGTTGATAATGCTTGAATAACTTAACTCTGCGAATTCAAACCAACTTGCCTTTTTAATCTAGCAATAAACTTAAATATATACGTTTGCTTATCGTAAAGCATTTAAAACAGACAACTTTTTCCACTGTACGCTTTACAATAGGAAAGAGAGAGTGGAAAGGGGGGAAAAGGTCAATTGTGTATATGCCAACTAGAAACGATCTGTAGTCTTAGTACTTCTAAACAGAAGCCTTAACCGCCTCACTATAATTCATCCGTTAAGCCCATTAATCGAGCGATATAAGTAAATAATTTTTTTTTCACACCACCTGCTCGACAATGCCTTATTATATATCATGCAAACCTCTCTCAAAGTAAATCATTATAGCCCTTGGCATTCACCGGGGCGTAATGTTGTACTGAATTTCATTATAACCCGCCGGGCAGTACTTAATGTGATTCTCACTTCTCGTAGTTCTTATTGGTATGCACTTAAAGTCTAATTTCAAAATCGGCCGGCGTGCAGGCCAGCGCGCAGCTCGTGCTGGTGCTGGTGCTCAACGTGGCCAGCTCCGCGGGGGCCGCGCCGCGCCTCATTTATTTGCAGTTCCGCGGCCGAACGAAAACAAAGTCAAATACTTAAACAAAAGCCGCGAGTGCAAAGTACGCTGCAATTTTAAGTATCAAAACTGCAAAAGAAGATAAAACATTAAGAAAATATCGAGTGACAAAAGTGATTTGACTCCTGATTCCATTAAATTAGACGCCTTAGGACCACTTGCACAGTTCAGGGTAAAAAAATTAAATCGGTAACCCTGGGTTAAGAATGACAGTTCCATACATTTTGACACTTGTTAACCCTGGGTTAGCAGTTACCTCGCTCGGAGTTAAGTAGCTATCCCAGGTCTGCGCAAGCCAGCCTTAGAAATTGTTAATAATGTACTCCCAGAGAAGTCGAAGGAAAAATACTTAAAAGCTTACAAAGATTTCGACAAATGGAAAACTGCGAAAGGCGCAAAGTCAGTGTCAGAATCAGTGCTTCTGGGTCTATTTCGAGTATTTTTCTAGTAGCCTTGGTTTTTATTGTCTCGCAAAAGGTGAGAAAAGTAGAGTATACTCCTCGGGGATAAAACTGATTTTGCCTTGGGCGCACTTAAATTCTTCACTGCTCTCAGGACTCCATCTTAATTCCCTCGCTTCGCTCGCGAATCAACTAAAAACCCCCTCCCTACGCTCGGGAGTTAAATCTGGAGTCCCTCGATACGCCCAGGATTCAATATCGCGCCCGTGACATAATGCAGTGCCTTATCCCCTTGGTGTAAAATCTACTATTATTTTCGATGCATCGATAATGAGGTTTTCCATTTTTTAGTTTTTTTTTTATTTGCACAGTAATGCATTTATTAAAAGATTACTTGAAAAACAAATAATTGTTGGGGGAAAAAGGTTCTCGAGTGTCGACCAAGAACTGGAAGACCTCAGGCCTCCTCCTAGATAGATTGACAACTTCGCGAGAGTTGCTGGCAATCGGTGGATGCAGGTGGCATGTATTTAGTTGATTGTGACGTTCTAAAGGCCACAACAAACCGGGAGCGCGGGGCGCCAACGGAGCGTGCTCAGCGCGGTCAATAGTAACACTGAATCAAATACGGTGTGGCGCGCTGCCGGTGTGTGTCACCGTATATTTGATTCAGTGTTATAGAGTGCGCTGGGCATGCTTCGTCGGCTCCCCGCGCTCTCAGTTTTTGTTAGCCTTAGGCTGCGTTCAAACCAAACCGACTGTCGGCCGCCGAATGTGAGCAGGCTCACTGTGAGCCCCAGTGTGAACGTTACTTTGTACGGTATTTTATGTCGGCGACTACGCATAGCGTAATGGCGTATTGTCGGTTTGGTGTGAACGAAAAAGTGAATATGTATGGAAATACAATAAACGCGTAACGCGCGCTCACATTCGGCGGCCGACTGTCGGTTTGGTTTGAACGCAGCCTAAGGGGGAGGCATTTGTTCAACAGTGGACGTCTTCCAGCCGATGATGAAAAATGAAAATGTATTTATTTCAATGTCCAAAGAGACATGCAAGAAGGTTACAAGTAGAGACCTCCTAGTACGAATAGGAATATACCTATTATAGAAGTTCCTCTCTTCTAGAGTAAAATGTAATGAACATGACAGGAACAGTAACTTTATCTTAATTAATTTCAATTAAGCACAAAATTTAAATGATTTTTTACGATCTATATTGTAATATTATTACAATAGTACATTACTGCAGCGGCCACGAAATAGGGGATTGCCGGCCGAGCAGTTATAGATGGCCGAGTGCTAACGAGATACGAAGCCGGCAATCCCTGTTCGTGGCCAAGGCTTCTATAGAGTTTTTCTCAAACATGCATCATCATCATCATCATCATCATCACCATCACCATCATCATCGTCGTCGTCGTCGTCATCATCACCATCATCATCACCACCATCATCATCATCACCACCATCATCATCATCAACATCATCATCATCATCATCATCAACACCCATCATCACCATCATCATCACCATCATCTTCATCATTATCATCATCCCATCATCACCATCATCATCACCATCACCCATCATCACCATCATCACCATCATCTTCATCATCAACATCATCATCATCATCTCATTATCACCATCATCATCACCATCATCACCATCATCTTCATCATCAACATCATCATCATCATCTCATCATCACCATCACCATCACCACCATCATCATCACACCATCATCATCATCATCACCACCATCACCATAATCATCACCGCCATCATCAACACCATCAACATCACCATCATCATCACCATCTTACCTTACCTTAAATAAGCGTAGTGGCAGAATGTCTTAATGAACCAAAACGCAAATATTGCTTATAGTTTTATTTTTAATGGCTAAATGCTATGATGCCATTGACCTATAAACGTCATGGTATGAAACAATAGACGATCACTTTGCTGGCCAAGGCCAGCAATGTTGTATGAAATTCCAATATTGACCTCTCGTCTAGCCGCACACCACGCCGCGCCTGCATTGTGATACTTCGTGGCGTATTATATAGTACATTACTGCAGCGGCCGCGAAATAGGGGATTGCCGGCCGAGTAGTTATAGATGGCCGAGTGTTAACGAGGCCATCTAGAGATACGAGGCCGGCAATCCCTGTTCGTGGCCAAGGCTTGTATAGAGTTTTTCTCAAACATGCATCACCATCACCACCATCATCATCATCACCATCATGATCATCATCAACATCATCATCAATATCATCGTCATTACCATCACCATCATCATCATCATCAACATCATCATCATCATCTCATCATCACCATCATCATCATCATCAACATCATCATCACCATCTCATCATCACCATCACAATCATCATCATCTCATCATCACCATCATCATCATCATCATCGCCATCATCATCATCATCATCATCATCATCATCATCATCATCATCATCACCATCATCATCATCATCATCACCATCATCATCATCATCACCATCATCATCACACCATCATCATCATCATCATCATCTTACCTTACCTTAAATAAGCGTAGTGGCAGAATGTCTTAATGAACCAAAACGCAAATATTGCTTATAGTTTTTTTTTTTAATGGCTAAATGCTAAGATGCCATAGACCTATAAACGTCATGGTATGAAACAATAGACGATCACTTTGCTGGCCTTGGCCAGCAAAGTTGTATGAAATTCCATTATTGACCTCTCGTCTAGGCGGTCCCCCACCACCGGCTGCACCTGCACCTGCAACGTGACACTTCGTGGCGTATTATTATATTATAAGGAACATAACGTCAATATTTCATAGCACGTTTGAGAAAAATAACATTACAATTTGTTATTTTATAATTGATTACTTACCATTTAATTATTAATGTAGGTATAATAATAGAGTTGGTCTTAAATTGAAAATGGACAAGACGAAGGTCATGTCGAACGCCCATGTTGTACCAACTCCCGTCGGAATCGGAGACACTTTGCTCGAAGTTGTTGACGACTATATTTACCTGGGACATACAATCCAATTAGGTAGATTCAACTTCGAGAAAGAGGTCAATCGACGAATTAAACTCCGCTGGGCAGCGTTCGGGAAGCTCCGCAATATCTTGTCATCCAATATACCGCAGTGTCTCAAGTCAAAAGTCTTTGACCAGTGTGTGTTGCCAGTGATGACTTACGGCACTGAGACGTGGCCGCTAACGATGGGCCTCATAAGAAAGCTCAAAGTCACTCAGAGGGCGATGGAGAGGACTATGCTTGGAGTTTCTTGGAGAAATAATGTAATCCGCGCAAGAACTAAAGTCACCGACACAGCTCGAAGAATCGCTAGATTTAAGTGCAGTGGGCAGGGCACATCGCTCGTAGAACAGACGGCCGATGGGGCCGAAAGGTTCTCGAGTGGCGCCCGCGGACCGGAAGACGCAGTGTAGGTAGGCTTCCAAAAGATGGAGCGACGTCCTGGTTAAGGTGGCGGGAACACATTGGATGCGGACGGCGCAGAGCCGATCTGTTTGGCGAGCCTTGGGGGAGGCCTATGTTCAGTAGTGGACGTCGAAATGAACAATATAAATTAAATTATTTTTCATCACTTCTTTCTCTCACACGGTATAAGTTGAGATGCGAGCAAATCAATCCCAATGGCCCAAGTTACCCTTCAGGGCCAAAGTTACCCGACCTAACGGTACCTATTCTCACAATAAAACATGATAATACTGATGTTTTATTTTTTATATAGCAAATCTATTTATATACCAAAAAATAACAATGAATAAAACTTAACTATAAACTAAATATCTAACTTAAAAACTACTAGATTAAGGGGCTGTTTCACCACCCATTGATTAATTTTAACTGACGGATAAATGTGATGCCGTCTCCGTCTATTCGAACAAAACAAACAGAGACGGCATCACATTTATCCGTCAAATATTTGATCAATGGATGGTGAAACAGGGGGTAAGTCTAAAAAAGGCCCCCGTGGCATCGAACCCAAAAGGCTGGCAGCATTCCCTCGTTGAATTGCGATGGCGATTCGTTGAGAGAGATAGCTGCCAGCCCTATGGTCTCCATTGGTGTCGACCAGACGCTTTTGCCCTTTTTTAACCCCCTACACAAAAAGAGGGGTGTTATAAGTTTGACCGCTATGTGTGTGTGTCTGTCTGTGGCATCATAGCTCTTAAACGGGTGCACCGATTTGGATGCGGTTTTTTTAATAGAAAGCAGATTTCTTGGCGATGGTTCTTAGACATGTTTCATCAAAATCGGTTCAGACGTTTCGAAATTATCAGCTCTTTTGTTAGCTGCGGAATTAGACGCATAACGGGCATTGACTTAATGTTCAAACATACGAGTGATATAATTGTGTTGGAGGTTTTTAAAGTTTTAAATTTATAGTTATTAATCATCAAGGGCGCCAGGATTGGTCGCGGTCCTTGGGGCCAGGGTCTCAAAACCGACAGCAACTAAGTAACACCAGAAATTACACCGTGGACCGTGGTCGTCATTTACATTGTACCTACTCGTATTTTGAACACACACGCAAAGTTAAACTTAGCGTTAAGATTTTGGAATTCAGTCGAGCTATCTCATACACAATTTGATCCGAATCCTTACAGCTATTTTAACATACACAATATATAAGGTAAACGTACCAATGCTCGACACCTCAACGCCCAGTAGATGACACCCCTCTGTCACCTGTTTTACTATGACATAACATTGAAGGTGCCATGTTTTGGGTCAGTGTCGAGCACAGGTACGATTACCTTACACTCACACGCACGCACGCAAACACCCTCACACGCACGCATGCACATACAATACAAATATTCTTTATTGAATACCAAAAACAGTACAGAAACATTAAAAAAAAATAAAAATTCAGACAGACAAAGAGGCATGCACCATACCCACAACTCAGAAAATTAATATTATATTAGTAGTACAAGAAAACAATGAATAAAATAAATCTGCGTCAGCGAGAGATGACGTTGCTAATTCCATTGTTATAATTAAATAAAGTAGGTACTTACCAATTATAATCTACCTAACTTGGTACTTAATTAATTTATTTTCAGCATAAGTACCTACTAAGCTTCATTTTTTTTTATTACTTTTACGGTCATCCCATGAAACCATATATTTCAAACTAAATACAAACTGAAATATAGATGCACAGAAAATCACTACATAAAGTGATTATAACAGACTGAAATGTACGATGTATGGGAAAGATTCGTCGCTAACCTCTAGACCAGTGATGGTGTAGGGGTAAGCACGCAGCACGGAACGCTGAGGACCTGGGTTCGATTCCCAGCATTGGTCTTTTTTCTGGGGTTTTTTCTGTGCATCTATATTTCAGTTTGTATTTAGTTTGAAATACCTACTAAGCAATAAGCAAGAAATATTTTTGAATAGGTACCTAATATAAAGGGTCGGCAACGCACCTGTGATTCCCCCCGTGTTGCGGGTGTCCATGGGCGACGGTGATCGCACTACATCAGGTGACCCATCTGCTCGTTTTGTCCCGTCTTATATAAAAAAATTATTAAATCACTTTTTAATTAAAATAATCTTTTGAAATAAAAATAAAAAGTATGTACAAAAATGACAAACTGCTTTGCATACGACTTTCTGTGAAATGAAATTTGTAACACATCACATCAGTAGGCATATCCTAATACAGAATACTTAATTTACGCCTTACTTAAGGCTCCAGTCCATATTTCACAACTCTATGAAATTTTATTTCTTTGAATGTTTTACTATTTTATAACTTTTATATTATTTCCATTTAGAATATATTTTATTCATAGTTTTTATCACGAAAATATATAAGAAACATTATGATCATCATCCCAGCCTATTTACGTCCCACTGCAGGGCACATGCCTCCTCTCAGAATGAGAGGAGTTGGGCCGTAGTTCCCACGCGGGCCTAGCGTGGACTGGGAACTTCACACACATCATTAAATTTTTTCGCAGGTGTATGCAGGTTTCCTCACAATGTTTCCTTCACCGTCAAGCTCATGGTAAATTTAAAATGTAATTTCGCACATAAATTTCGAAAAACTCAGGTGCGAGCCGGGATTTGAACCTATGACCCTCTGCTTGAAAGGCCATAGGTCAAACCACGCCTATTTCTTGGCCACCATGGCTATTTATAAGAAAATACACAAATCATATCTTTTAATTCTAGATTTAACTTTAAATTACAAGTAGGTACATACAACTTGCACCCTACAACGAATACCTAAGTATTTATTCACTCAAAATGTACATACTCGTATTTACAGAAAGTTATGTAAAAAAGAAAAAAAATTAACTAACTTACTCTAAACTTAAAGGCCTTGAATTATATACCTAGGTTATAGATGCCTTACCTTAAGGTGGAAGCGCACGCTCTAGGCGCGAAATTCAAACTTTTTAATGTTTTTAATTTATTGTGGGTAAACGGTGTAGCTGTTTAACTTCATATAGTACTTGCGCTTGTAAAACAGTGTTCTTTATATTATTATGTAAAGTTTTTTAAGAATAAAGCTATTAGCTTGAAATACAAGTTGTCAAAACGTTGAAAGTCCGAATTTCTATGTTTGACAACTTTTATATCAAGCTAACAGTTTTATTCTTAAAAAGCTTTACACAATAATATAAAGAACACTATTTTACAACCGCAAGTACCATATGAAGTTAAACAGTTACACCGTTTACCCAAAATAAATTAAAACCTGTAAAAATTTTGAATTTCGCGCCTAGAGCGTGCCGTTCCACCTTAACGCATAATTTATTACGTTTGGTAAAGTGTGTAGTGTCACTCTACGGGACAGGCCTAGCCTAGTGTAGGTGATACAGGAAAAATTATGTAAGAAATCTGTCGCAGTGGCATATTTTTTAGATTCTTTCAATTTATTCATAAAATGTAAATTAATTAACTGCATCAATAATTTTATTCTTATTCTTTTATTCTTATTCTAACCTATATTTAAAAATATCGCCCAGATCGCTGCTATTGGGCAGGGTATAAGGCTGGCTGCGTTTCCTCGTATGGCAATAAGTACGTTGACCATAGAAAGAACCAGTTAAGTCGTTAAATTATAGGTATAAAAATAAAACAACACTTAAAATAAAAACAATGAAAACAGAAAGAAATACAAAAAACAAATGATAAATATGTGTGTGTTTTGTGTGATTATGTGTTAGTTTGAAGAAGAAGCACAGATAGATAACACATCCGGCTAAAGTTAAATTAATATTATCAAACCGCGATGTGAATAGTGTGGCAGTTCCATTCTTGACCTCATCGCAGTCTAATATTATCTACAGGTGCACTAATTGACCTAATTTCAAACTAAGCAAAGCTTATACTATAGATACTAGACAACGGATAAACAGTTTTTCTTATTTACAGTTCAACCTTTCAATTTATATTTTTAACGCTAAAAAAATTAAATAATTAATTCACAACAAAACATTAGCCTTCAATGACGGAATAGATCATTCTGTTATACCAAAAGATCAGTCTAATTATGTCAAACGAGAAAAAAATAGAAAAAACAAACCACTATAGTCGCCTTAACTAAATTTAGGCTTTAAGATAGGCACAAACTTGTAACCACCCGTATTCTTAATCTTCATCAATATTAAACAGTGTTTTTTAACATACGAAATGATGTCAACTAATGAAAATTACGTCATAAATTCATTTATTCGTTTCAAATATGTAAAATTTGGTGCAGAGCTAATGTTGTTTGTGTTTAGGCAGTCGTGAGTTATCGATAAAATACCTACCCAGAAAGAGAAGCTATGGAGCACGATGTTCTTATCGCCTAAGTCAGATAATTAGAATGTATGGTATTAGGACTTAATGAGTAAAAAAATGATGCGGCTTATATGTAAAAGTTGATACAATCATGATTCTTGACATTAGTATACACCATAAAGTTATGACTTTTAATTTCTATTAAATTTTAATAATTATGTATGATAAAAATTATAAACATAACGCGGAGGTGACTACGAATTTCAAAATCCATCATTTATATGACCAATATATATCGAAAGCATTTCCATAAACAGCCAATTTAATTTCACCAGGCCATATCATCGATAACATCACGGCACTATAACTTAAATGGAGAGCTAGTTACGATTCTCATACGGTTTTCGAATACACAAGCGGCGTATAAAATTTGTTGTTTTGGCATTCTTCCGACAGACGCTTCGCCGCGCCCCAGCCGCCAGGATGACAAGTCGGACCACAGCCATGGACAGCTCAGTAAGTATATCCTTAAAAAAAGCTTGAAAAAAAAAAGCAAAGCAACATTTCGGTTTTTGTTCTTACAGATCCATATCATCCTAGCAGCGTTACTTCTTAACACAGTCCAAGCCGATGTCCGAGACAATGGCCCGCAAACTTTCACGACACCAGAGCCCCAATATGCACAAAGATACAAAGAAGTTATCATGTATCTCACACCTACTCAAATAAGAAATTACGAGGCAGGTCATGGTCTTCCCAATCCCCCACCGGAGAACCCTTTTTATAACTATGAGCAGCAAAAATCTGAACAAGAAATACCTCTCAACGATGAAGAAGGACGGATCATTCAAAGTACGCTTGATATTTTAGAAGCTAACAAAATGCAATTCCAGAAACAACAAATTAATCCCAGCATCGAAATCACAAAAGCTCAGGAAAACCAAAACGAGGATTTTAAACCGATTGCAGAGCCTAATACTGAAGAACCACCAACTCGACTGTATCCAGTAGAAACACAAGAGCAACAACAAGATAAATATGAAGGGCAGTCTACTCGTAGCAAAGACCAAGAAAATGTGGCTAAAAGTTACGCCTACGTTCATTTCTTCTCTAACAAGAAACCAGATAGTCCAGGAAAAATTCAAATATTCCACCCCGAACCGCATAACATTAATCTAGATGAAGAAATAAGGCTACAAAAAGAAAAGAACATCGAAATTCAACAAGATCCTTTACTGCGTCAGAAATTCAAACTGATTCCTTATGAATTTATCGCAGACCAAGAAATTCATCAACGAGTCCAAGAAGAACTAACCAAACCAGAAAAACAGGGTCCGTTGCAGTTATTTGTTCCTGAACCTTCACAACTTGAAGCCAATAAAGACAAGCCTATTCCGAAAATTGAAAAAATACACCAATATGCCCCTCAATTTACGAGCCTTAATAACAACATCGATCTTGAGAAAATTATAAAAGAAATTCAGCTTGAACGAGAAGCATATAAAATTCACGCCGAAAACATTGCTAAGTCACCACCTGTCGTTATACACAAGGATATTAAAATAATAAGGCGCCGACCAGTTCCAGTAACTAAGCACATAAATGTTCCTTATCCAGCGCCATTTTTCGTACCTGTGCCAAACCCTGTTGAGGTCAAAGTGCCACAGCCATATGCAGTGCCAATAGAAATCGTAAGACATGTTCCCGTACCGATCGTAAGGACTGAAACAGTAGAAGTGGAAAAACCTGTCCCATACGAGGTAGAGAAACATGTACCAGAAATTGTGGAGAAAAAAGTTTACGTTCCTGTAGAAAAACCATACACTGTAGAACGTTTCATTCCTATTGAAGTTAGGAAAGAATTACCCGTTGAAATACCCGTTAACAGACCTGAGAAATTTACTATCATAAGGCATGTCTGGAAACATTAAATTTAAGCATATTAGAAATTTAGGATATTTTGACTGTTTTCGTTGAGGCTTATTAAATAAAAAGTTTGTTTTCTAACCGCATTTTTCATTTTAACAGAAACATAGACGCCTATATTTACTTTCTTAGCAACAATAACTGCAACGCCTGAAGCAAACGTACCTTGATGCTGTTAACTAATAACGTTTGTCTTTACAATATTGTTGGCACTTAAGTTTTAATGTTATAACTAAACTACTTGACTTCACTGGTCTCTACAACAAATTTTTGTTTACACAGTACACTTAGTAATCTGTTACAGCTTGATCAAGTTTAAATAAAAGTAAAGTATTAGTCTTTATTTCTAAAAATTAGTTTAACATAGGTGTTTAACGCAAAAAAATATCTGGAACAACAATTCTCTGCTTCACTACATCATTTGGCAATGACCAGCAAGGCCATTAAAACTTTACAACCGGCTATGTACCTGAGCTACTTTGGCAGTCTAAGTCACATCTTTTTACTGTTAAATTCAATTTCAAAATGCACACCGTATTCTTGTTCTATTGGCTAGAAAGCTTGGTTGCTTACTTTGAATACGAAATCGTTACCAGGAAGTCGAGATGTCTCTCAAAACAAACATTTATGATGTGTTTTAGTAATCCATTGCGCAAATGGACTGCCGACAGACGTCCCACATAATGGGTGCTATAATTTTCGCTTTCGTGTCTCAATTTTGTATTTATTTCATAAGTGTGACATAATTTATTTTAATTCAATTCCGGTTTAATCAAGTTTTTTAAATTGTTCATTATTGATTGCGTTCAATATTCATTGAATGGAGACCATCTTTCTTTATTGAAATTTAAAATGTCTAGACGTAAACTAAATTGCTCATTTCCTGAGCAATTTACATTTTTGGGAGATACTCATTTTAGATATGTATCATTAAGGTGTTGAAATGTAAACAATGTAATTTTGCGAATGAGTTTTACTATAATTACAGGGTGAATGTGGGCCAATCCGTGTGTCCGTAGGTGATCAGCATGAAGGCCGAGGTGAGCCAACACTCACAGTCTATATTGTATTGTATTCTTTACGACATTGCGTGCGAGGAATCAGAGCAGATAAACTATCTTCGGTAGAGATTGGCTGTAATTCAATAAACTTAGGCCCTTACAGTTTCGGTGTCCCTTTATAAAAGCGCGAAACATAGGTAGGTAAACTTGCGTCTCTGGTTTGTTATTACACTATCATATCTGATAACCCTAAAATTCTCTGATTGTGGTAGCTGCCGGATCGGAATATCAATTCTATAGCACTTAGTAATTTAAAGTAGGTTATTTTTTTAAGTGTAGTCCCTAATAGCGATAAGTGTACAATCGTGACACTCTCTAAGAGATTTCCAACGCGAACAGAATAGCTACCGGCAAATTGTAACAGTTTATTAAGTAAATTGTGCAATTTCTACACCCAACACTTATTTATTTACGCAATCCCTTGTTTGGTGATTCGTGCAGAGATTAAGGCTTTATAATTTAAATAGTTTGCTTTCTTTTTGCTTTGTTTGTTTCTTAGTCACGCGATTAAAATAGCAGCGGTAACAACATCAATGTCACGTGCAATTAATGTTTGCTTTCGTTACATCTTAGAGTGAACCTGCAAGATGTTAATTTTCAAGGGTTTGTCTATCAGTGCCAGCTGTGTACATAAATATGCTATTCTTACCTTGGCCTTTTGATTGTGGCTATTTGAACAAAAAACAGATTTTCATTTAATGGCCAAATATAAGTTATAGCTAGCAGCATCAGTAACACCACCTCAGTAGTCATTGCTAAAAACACCCCTTTTACAAATCAGTACAAAAAATAACTACTTATCACGTTATACTCGTTTTCCTTAATCATAGTCTCAAATAACTGATTGATTCGGGCACACTTAAGTAGCATAGCAACTAAATAAATGGCATAACGTATGATAGTTTTACCATCTTGATACCCAAAGAGTATCTTAACTTCAGGTGTACAAACCAACTTAACCTACGTTCTTGCCAGTAGACTAAGTAGGTACTTAATTAAATTTGTCTGTGGACTAATTGTGGCTAAGACTATATTATTATATATCAACATCAAGCATACCGATAATTATCTGTTGTATGTAACGCAACTGCAACGGCATTACATGATCGAATTCCTAGAGAAGTTATATGTTAGATATAGGCAGGGGACTAACGAAGCGCGAACTGCTACGCTGGCTGCACCATTATGGAGACTTGACGTTTAAATGAGAGTTTTTTCTTAGCTAAAGTGTGACGGCAAGTCTTCAATGTTTTTCTTTGGATTTTATTAGACCTACACGCGTTTTGCGTTTTCAAGTTTTTTTAGCTAATGTGTAGGTTATTGTTCACTGTCAACATTTTTGACCATTTGTGAATTTTATTACAACATCATTTTAAAGAGCTTGCAAGGACACAGTCTATAGTGGGGTTGGCGATGTAATTATTAGGTACTGAAGGTTTACTTTTGTTTTTACATACTTACCTCTAAATGTTTTATATATTTAAGGGAAAAGACCATTCTTTATAAATGAAATTAAGAGCTGTAAAAAACCAACATTTTATTAATATCACAATTTCACTGACACTCAAGGTCGCATTAAGTCATACGATACAACTAATGAGTATTAAGCACAGAAACAACTACAGTGACACACAAACAGTCCATCAAGTTTTAGTTCCAGTGACTTTCTAAGTCTTTTAGAGCTTACAATTTAATTTCCGTTACTTAAAATCAAAGTTATCATACAAACTGGTCAAATCAACAAATCAAGAATTCACGGAACACCTAACGAATTTTCTACTAATCTACATCAGGTACATTGTCACTCAGAGTACGAATACACAGTCGTATTTATAAAAAAGCTTAAGCTGAATCGACGCAACTATGATCTACTAAACAATATCAATAGGCAAGAGATAGATTTAAATATATCAGTCTGCGGAGGGTCCTCCACTTTGACATGCCCATAAGGAGTCGTTCTTATACAATATTTAGTAGTGTCCATATCCGTGACCGCTGTCTTCGGAAAGAGCATGCGCGCTGTGCTCAGCGAAGTAGTTTTCGTGGGAAGCGGGCTGCTCAGCATAAGCCTTTAGGCCCTCGGAGGCCTCGATACCAGCGTGATGCTCAAGTCCTCCCTGATGACCCTCATGCTCGAGCGCGGCATGGTGCTCAAAACCGTGGTGCTCAAGACCTCCCTGATGCTCAAAACCTCCATGGTGCTCAAGTCCTCCATGGTGCTCAAGACCTCCATGGTGCTGGAGAGCGGCGGCGAGGTGCTCAGTATCGAACCTGTGGTCCTCGAGTACTAAGCCATGTCCATGGCTGTGCTGGGTTTCTGGGTGGATCTGCTTAAGTTCCTGCTCATGCTTTCCCTTCTCTAGCGGGTGATGGAGCAAATGGCTGTGCTCTTTCTTGACGTAGACTGGGACGGGGTGGAAATGTTCAAACTTGATGGACTGGTGGGACTTAGCGTGTTCGTGTTGGACGTGGTGATGGTGTTCAGACTCGCCAATGGCACCGTGATGGTCGAGTTTATCCTCGATTTGGGGAGCTTCCTCGTGGATGACGCCAGGGTAGGCTGCCACCACAGCCAAGAATCCCAGGAAAATCTGAAATCAAATTTTATAGCATAGTTATCATCAATTATCCCGCTTCAACTACACTTGAGTCTTGAGGCCATTTGCATTATTTTGCATGCCAATGGATGCACGTAATAAATATTAAACTGCTAGATAGAGCACGAATTATTGCCTCTAAACCAGTTTTACACCGCTGAGAAGTGCAAGGAACCCCACGTCTGAGTTGCATAACGTGAAAGGAACGGCTTCCTATAAACTAAAAGTAAATGTGTGCCGCTCGAGCAGGAAGACTCGTTCCTTATGGCCGCTCTATTGAACTCATACATAAATGAATATCGGTAACGAAGTCACTGGTTCATTTATGTTAATTTTATTAGATTGACATAGATAGGAGATAGCGATCTGAACTTTTCCGTTGTTTCATCACACGTCTGTCGAACTGTCGATTACGCACTCTGCCACTGGCACGAACTTGATGAACTTAATAAAATTACTTAAACACTGAACGTTACGCACGTGGTACTGCATGTTGGCCGGAGGACTTGACTGTTCGGGAGGGTGGTTGGTAATGCTGGCACTTGTAATTTGCATCGCTTATATACCTCGTTTCTCCGCTCAGTGTGTGAGTGCTTCGAGTTACGTGCACTAGTATTGTCAGCCCGCGTCTTGATAGAACAATAGATAGAAACTGTTGGGAGATTTATGGAAAAACTATGTTTACTAGTAGGATGCTCCCAATGATCCCATTATAATGTAACGTGCCAATGGAGGTGTGGTTGGTGCTAATAAGAAAACATGCTTTACATACGTAATGGTGATTATTGCTACATAATTAGGTATTTAATTTGCAAATATGCATTCCAGTTCTTGTTTTATTAGCTTCTCAATACAGTGGGAACGGATTGAATTTGTAGTGTGAAAGTGGATCAAAATTACCGGGAATATAAAATCTAACTTAGAATGGGTACCTAGATTATTTTTTAAAAGCTTTAAGGTAATCTGCTTTAGATTCATTTAATACATTAAAATTTTTAAGCTTATCTATTAAAAACAAAGAGAGAACGCTACCAGTAAGTACCTTTGTAATCTTGCCTAAGGGGACGACTTTTCATGTTTTAGTTTTTTTTTCTCTTCTCTGAATGTACTTTTAGTTTAGGATAGTTGTACATAAAAAGTTAGGTACCTACTTTAAGATATATATTAATTAACTATGTTATTAGATTTGATAGTAAATTAAATTGTCGCAAGTGCGTAGGTAAAGTTGTAAGTACTTAGAATTTTTATTTGTGATAAATGAGTATGTTTTACGTATTGGATATTTACTACAATAAAGCCGATGAAAGAGAAACTCAAATTTAACTTGCCTGCAAAAATCGCTATCATGATGCATTATATCGATTATCTCAGTAGATGACACCCATCTGTCACCTCCCTTACTATGACATAAGATTGAAGGTGCCATGTATTGGGTCAGTGTTGAGCACAGGGACCTAATGTCTGGTGCTCAGTGATGAAATCAGCAACGCAATTTTAAAACAATTAATTACTTATTACAACTTTAATTAATCATACAAACATGAAAAAGATTTATCATCTGTCTGCTGATATTTGGTCATTATTATAATCTAGGTTAGCCTGGTAGAATACATAGCAAATTAACATGTTGGAATAGGTAGGTATAGTTTAACTCAAAAGTAACTAAACATCTTAAGTGTTTTATCACAGTACAATTATAGAGTTCCAGTTCCCGATCTTGTGGGAATTTTAACAAATCATACATCAGGAAAGCAGCCTCTATGTAAAATTTCAGTTTTCTAGGCAAGGGTTTGGGCCGGATGTTGAAGAGTCAGACAGTTCGTGAGTGCGAGTTTGACCGTCAAATTTTTAACGTTAAACGAAACGAAGTAGGTATAAAGTAGCCATATTACAACAGTCAAGTGTTCATTTACCCTGTAGTTTGAATATATATAGGTATTGATAGACTCGGAGACAGATCGAAATTATAAATCTATCTATCTTCTTATCTTCTAATATATAAAAATCTCGTGTCACGGTGTTTGTTATCGAACTCCTCCGAAACGGCTCGACCGATTTTTATGAAACTTTTTGGTCTAACTCGGTAGGTCTGAGAATAGGTCGTAGGCTATTTTTTATACACCTATTCTACGCGGATGGAGTCGCGGGCAACAGCTAGTATTATATAAAAATTAATGCCTATTAGGTATTTTCCTATTTATATGCCTATTTTTATATGGTACCTATGCCTATTTCCCTTTGTCACGGCATCACGCGTAAATCGCTGGACCGATTTCGCCAATTCTTATTTTGTTGTTTGTTATTGTCAGGAAAAGGTTCTTATGAAAGAAATTTTAGAAAAAATACAATTAGGGTGAGACTGCGGGCATCAGTAGGTACCTCTACCATGAGTTAGGTACACCAGGTACAGCTAGTGAAAAATAATTACGGTGCGGCGCGGTTAGGAGTCTATTCCACGAACGTTTTATTTAACGGACAAACTGGGGAACCCCTGTGACCCTTCCATCTTCTTCTCATGGTTCCGCAGACCACCTTTTAGGGGCAAGCCACAAAGAGACGTGGGACGAGGGCGCGTCGCAGTCGCGGCGCCCCTTGAATCAGATTTCATAAATATAGAAGCGTCGCAATCAAAAGCAGACAGAAGAGACGGGGCGGAGATGCGGCCTGCGAACAAACGACGCGGACTGCGACGCGACCCGCCCCACGTCTCTTCTGTGTGGCTTGTGCCTTAGGAATCGCTGATCTAACCCACACGGAATCACAATCGTTTTCACTACTTCTTTCTGTCGCATAGTATAGGATAAGGGTATTATCAAATCGCATTATGAAAGGGATTGAGCTATGTCATTTTTGAACTAATGCATGATTTGACATTGTCAGTGGTAGAGTGTGCAGATAAATGAAATCGTTATTTTAGTACAATGAAATTCTGAAGCCTGGAAAAAACATCAAATTATATTACTTTAATAAAATACAAATGTTGGAAATAATTGCTTAAAATGACCATCAAAGTTTTCAGAAGAACCATCGTGTTATTTTTTTCTTTATTGAAATGTGTTAGTACCTGCATTGCAGATAATTTCTCGGCATCGACCGTTTAATATTTTACTACGATTAATATTTTATACATAGGTACGTATTTTTTAACAGCTACGGCAATTTGATAACGCGAAAATTATGTGAATTAGTGACAGATTTGTCAGATATAATATTAATATTTTTTTATAAAACAAATGATAACATTTACCGAGAATAGAGTCCAAATATGCAAAGGATACTCTGTAAATCTATTAATTCTATTATCAATAAGTGTCTGCACTTACGAAGATATCAAAGATTGACGTATGATTACCTATATTAAATCATTTATAAGTTACTGTTGTGCTAACGGTACTCTCGAATCCCGTTGTCATTTTGATTTTATAATAGAAAGAAATGGCGAATGCGATGGTAAATGCGTTCGATATTTTTTAGCTGCTAAACGAGAGACGGTCCCTTACGCCTGTAATCAATGTACAATTGGGGTCTATAGATACCAACGCAAGAACTCAGATACCATCTCAGTAGGTACTTATGTGCACATCGGCAATTCTTTTGTGTGGCCAAAATGCCTTGCATTATATTTAATTATATGTATTGTTAAAAGCGTCTGTTTAACATTGTTCTGCATTCGAACGAGTTCAGTGTCGCTGCTGTAACGATTCACATGTTCATAAAAGTTGCGTGTGTAGTCATGCGTTTTTTAGGGTTCTGTAGTACTACAAGGAACCATTATAATTTAGCCTTGTCCGTTTGTCTGTCTGTCTTAGAGAATATTAGAGTTAGAGATAACATACTATATTATATTAATCATGAGGAAAAAGTGTCAAATAAATTTAAAAAAAATTAGGATACCTCCCCTAAACGTAAAGTGAGGATGTTTTTTTTTCTCGTCTAAACTTGCTTGATTGCGTGCTTGAAAGAGTTGGAAAATTCCATAATGGTAGCCAATATAACGAATTTATAAGGGAAATTATCACAGCTTACTAAGGCTTTGCAAGTTGACGATTAATAGACAATCAAAACTTAATCTTACTAATTATAAACGCGAAAGTTTGTATGGATGGATGTATGGATGTTTGTCACTATGTTTGTCACTAGATCACGCTAAAACGGTTGGACGGATTCTGATGAAATTTAGCACAGAGATAGTTTACAACCTGAATTAATATATATAGGGTACTTTTGAATCCGGGATATTGCATAGTTCCCGCAGGATAGCGATAAACGATTTCTTCGCAGACGGAATCGCAAACAATATCTACTTATTAGTACGGAACTCTACAGCGCGTGACGCGACACTTACTTGGCCGCTTTAATAAGCTGCTTTTTAATACAAAATGAAATCAGCTAATGTTGAACATTAAAAAACATTAACTCATTTGTTTAAATTATTTTAATGAAATACAGAATGTTCATGCTTTGCTTAAGAGGATACGATGCGCACCATTTCTCCATACAATGGTAATCCCCTGTTTCCTCCCTGGATAATGGCTTTAGAGCCAAATTTTTTTTACTGTGTAATCTGTATCTACCACAGCTATGCCCCTAGGTTTCGTTTTTTTCCATATTTCAATTAACATAAGAAATAGCTTTCAAAAACTGAAAAAATTGCCCAATTTCAACGTCATTTTCAGACACTCATCAGAAAAGAATCCCTCATATAAACAAAAAAAGGAAAACATAGGGGCATAGCTAAATCAATCCTCTAATTAGTATATTTGAAAAAAATAATTTTATTGGTCCAGTTTTCGAGAAGAAAACAGGGGATTACGAAATGCTGTTTTGATCAATTTTACGCGCCTATTAACGGTCTGAGCTGCAGTTGTCCCGCTCTCGCTGTACTGACACGGAGGGGTTCGGGCGAGACAGCGACATTTCATTAAAATACCTATTTCTCAAAAGTCTCTCAGCCATCGTACCCTCTTAAATTAAATCACAAACTCAAAGTTAAGCACCCTGAATTAAATAGGTAAGACTAATAAAAAAAGTAGTTTCTGTTTTTGGTAATTAGCAGAACTAGGAACATAAATTTTGTTTAAAGTAAAAAATGTGACACTTTATTTTTTCGTGTAGATAATGTAGAGCTCTATAACTATTTATTAGATGCTTCTTCTGCTGGCCGTACTTTAAACCAGGAGGCCGAATTTTGAAACCATACCAGTTCAATATACCATTTTGGTAAAAATCTATGCGTATAATTTCTACACACACCCGTGCAAAGCCGGGGCGGACAGCTAGTAATAGATATTATGCTCGTCGTTATACATGAATAAACATTTGAGCCATTTATGTTAAAATCTCTTCACAACAAGTTTTACGCAATTAAAAACGCGATAAAAATGGCGTCAATTATGTACGATATGCTTGAATATACGGTACCAGCTAGCTTCAATTAAAATCTAGATCAGACCAAATTAAACGATCGTATTAAAAAATTGCAACATTACTATCGTAGTATCTCTTTAACCGACGTCAACGAAATTGCAAGGCGCAATTTCGATTTCAAATACATACAAAGATCCGAGGGTATCGATTCCACATCTCCAGTCATGAGGCAATACTTAGTATGGTATCTATTGCATTTATTCAGATCTAGCAACAGCGATAGTGAAGTCCAAATTTATATTTTATTTTGCACCACACCTTTTGCTTGGCTCCCTTCACTTTATTTTATAACAAATGCTTAGGCCTTGTTTGTGTATAAGTATTTTAGTAACAGGTGGAGCTGTCGTGTAGCTCAAATCTGGGCTCTACAGAAAACCAGCGTTGCTACACTCTCTGTGCAGCAACACATGCTGAGTAGAGACCCTTTTTCGGTGACAATTGGTGTCACTACCTTTACAAACTTGTGTTATTAGTTGTTAATGTTGTTTTCTACTGTTTGGTGGTGGTACTCTTGTAACCTGAAATAAAATATTTTTCTTTCTTTCTTTCTTTCTTTCAAATTGCTAGGTGTTAGACTGTTGGGGTGCGATGTCGGAAACCTCCTCGAGTGCCCGGGCGTTACCACTCCCTTCTATCCGAGGCGTAGGCCTCATGGGGTGGGGAAGGGTAACGCCTGGGACGGTGCACCCTGGGCAACAACGGTAAGATAATGTATTCGTACATTATCTTACCGGTGGCTAATATCCGACTGGGGGGGGATATGTATATATGTATTATATGGGCCATGTATCTATGATATGTATGTATTTTGAGAGGACGGGCGTAAGGTAGCTGACGGGAAGCTGCTCTGCAACCTTGAACTGAGTAAGTAGCCCCGCCGTGCTGGTCACACGGCCTGGGCTATGCGAAAGGTCATCGCTCTGCAACAGGCCTCGATGCGACTTACGCCCTATATAGGGAGGGATAGCATAGGAGGGACAGGCGTTCGGTTGCCAATAGTGCACGCTCTGCAACCTTGGACCTAGTAAGTAGCCCCGCCGTACTCGCCACACGGCCTGGGCTACCGAAAACTTCACCGCTCTGCAACCTGCTGAGGCGCCAAACGCCTGATGGGGAGGGATAGCCTTGGGGTTTTGAGAGGGGTCGAGAGACGGAGGTGACACTAAGCCTAGTACCTGCTCTGTGGCCCGAGCAGGGAAAGGTGAGGGGGAGCCTCAGGGCGGAAGCGACCGTGCCCTCGGTACCGCTCTGCTTTCAGAGCAGGACATGAGGGCGCGGGAGCTAATGATGCCGGGGCGGCGCAGCCCTTTTAAGGGCTGTGGTCGTCGGACGTGACGACTGACTTTCTCGACGTGACTGGGGTGGGGGGGTGTTGGTTTGGCAAGGGGAGCCCAAAGGCAGAGGGCCACCGGGCGAACCCTGCCAACCAACGGGCCTGCGGGCCCAAGAGGGCGGCGTCCAGCCTTCGGGCTGACGCCTTTGGACGGAGGCGAGCCCGAGCGAAGTACCTGTCCTTAGGGTCAGGGAAAGCGAGGGTGAGCCCATCGGGCGGAGGGCGTAAGCCCAATGATGCCGGGGCGGCGCAGCCCTTTTAAGGGCTGTGGTCGTCGGACGTGACGACTGACTTTCTCGACGTGACTGGGGTGGGGGGGGTGTTGGTGCCTGCGGGCCCAAGAGGGCGGCGTCCAGCCTTCGGGCTGACGCCTTTGGACGGAGGCGAGCCCGAGCGAAGTACCTGTCCTTAGGGTCAGGGAAAGCGAGGGTGAGCCCATCGGGCGGAGGGCGTAAGCCCAATGATGCCGGGGCGGCGCAGCCCTTTTAAGGGCTGTGGTCGTTGGACGCGACAACTGACTCCTTCGACGTGACTGGGGTGGGAGGGTGGTGCCTTCGGGTGCCAGCAGCACCAGTGGGGGAGGGCGAGGACTCCCGAACCCACATTGCACGGTGTTTGCAGAGAGGGACCCCATTCCCGGGGTGGTCGGTAGGCGTTGCGGAAGACTCTCATGTTCCCGTGGCGTCTGCACTAACGACCGAAGGTGGAAACTCGTGTGGTTTTTATTCGGTAGGCCCACCTTAAAAGTGGGAGAGCCCGAAAGACCCCCCTGCTGCCTCGAGCGGGGGACATGCATAAGGTGCATTTTCCACACGTAAAAAAAAAAAAAAAAAAAAAAAAAAAAAAAAGGTGTTAGACTGTTAGCTATTGTATTCCTACTATTATTGCGAAAGTTTGTGAGTACGTGCGTGCGTGATTGTGTGTGTACGCACGTGTGTGCGTGCTTACGTGCGTGCATATGTGCGTGTGAGATTGTGTGCGTGCATGCATGCGTGCGTACGTACGTGTGTGTGTGTGTATGTGTGTGTGTGTGTGTGTGTGTGTGTGTGTTGTGTGTGTGTGTGTGTGTGTGTGTGTGTGTGTGTGTGTGTGTGTGTGTGTGTGTGTGTGTGTGTGTGTGTGTGTGTGTGTGTGTGTGTGTGTGTGTGTGTGTGTGTGTGTGTGTGTGTGTGTGTGTGTGTGTGTGTGTTTCTGGCCACTTTAAGACCATAGACTTGTCAAGTTGTCTATACCTGAGTAAACTCAACTTAAAGTTGAAAATGGCCAAAACCGGCCCGTGGCCAGAACTGGGGCATCTGCCCTATGTATTTTTGTTACTCCTTCACGCTAAAATGGCGAGACGGATTTAGATGAAATTTGGTATACAGAGAGGTGGACTCTGGAATAACATTAAACATTATAGGCACGGAACCGGGATAAAATCCCGATATCTCAACTGTATAAGTTTGACCGTTATAGGTTTAGGAGACATGAAATGTTTTTTATGCAACGTTAGTGAAGACCACCAGATTTTATGAGAAGTCCCGGAATTTCAATTCAACAGCCAAATCTAATAGTTTAGATAAGGTTTAGGTACAGTCGAGGAAACTGAATCGCGTACCAGGATGGAACCTTTTTGATGCAAATGTCTTGTTAACATTCCCTACATCTGCCAAAGAGAACACCGAGAAATTTACTATGAACAGGTTCTACGTTGGTACGCGACGTGTACGTGCTGACCCGCGGGTAAAGTATAATTAACTAGCTGTTGGCCGCGACTCCGTCTGCAGAGAATTTGTTTATCGCTATCCTGCGGAAGCTATGTAATTTTCTGGGATAAAAATCATCACATGGCCTTTACAGGCTCTCAAACTATTTTCTTACCAAATTTCAACGAAATCGGTTCAGCTGTTATTGATTCCCCATACAAACTTGCACCCCGCTTTTTAAGGGGTGATTTCCGGGATAAAAACTATTCTATGTATGTACTTTCCGGGGACTCAAACTATCTCTATTAACCTTTACTAACTATACCTACTACTAAATTTCATCTAAATCGGTTCAGCGGTTCAAGCGTGAAAAGGTAACAGACAGACAGATAAACGGACAAACAGACACATTTTCGCGTTTATAAAATTAGTATGGATAGTATGGATTAGTGGGCCAATTTTTATATTGTTGTATGTTTTGTCTTGTTTCTTAATTTGGAAAATTGTATGTGGTTTCTGCTCAGAATCACGAGCTTTTTTGATTCTTCTATTTAGTTAGGGTCATATAAAGTCTATGAAAACCGGCCAAGTGCGAGTAGGACTCGCGCACGAAGGGTTCCGTACTATCTATTAGAAATTGTGGTTTACGATTTATGACGTATTAAAAAAAATCACTTACTAGATCTCGTTCAAACCAATTGTCGATGGAAGTTTATATAGTAATGTACATCATATATTTTTTTTAGTTTTATCATTCTCTTATTATAGAAGTTACAGGGAGGGACACACATTTTACCACTTTGGAAGTGTCTCTCGCGCAAACTATTCAGTTTAGAAAAAAATGATATTAGAAACCTCAATATAATTTTTGAAGACCTATCCATAAATAACCCCACACCGGGTTTGATGAAAAAAGAATTTTTGAGTTTCAGTTCTAAGTATGGGGAACCCCCAAAATTTATTGTTTTTTTTCTATTATTGAGTGAAAATCTTAATGCGGTTCACAGAATACATCTCGTTTTCAGAATACATCGCGTCATTCTCGGAAAAAAAGTGGCTGTGACATACGGACGGACAGACAGACAGACATGATGAATCCATAAGGGTTCCGTTTTTTGCCATTTGGCTACGGAATCCTAAAAATGGTAACTCAACGGAAAAAAACTTGGGACACTTTTGTGCTCCTAGAAGAGCTTGTCTAATTTAAAATGACGCGCGCCCAACCAAGTAAATAGTAGAAATATTTCTCTATTGTAGCTTAAATTGAGTTTCAAATCCTGTGCGGTGGTGGGGCGCGTCATTTTAAATTAGACAAGCTATACCTAGGATCGAAAAAGCTCGTGACTCTGAGCAGAAATCACATGAAATTTTCCGAATTAAAAAAAGTCAAAAGGTACAATAAAATAAAAATTGACCTTAGTATGGTATGATAGTATGTGGATTATACGTGAAAGGCGATGAAAGAAAGACTGATTTACGCGATTGTTTTGCATACACTTTACATATTCGCGTAACTTATCATGCGTTACCAATCTACCCGTTAATATCATTGAGTGTGTAGGTAAGCGGTAATTCAATCATTTGCGAGATGGTAGGGATGGGCTGAGCTTGGGATGAGCCTTATTTTCCTGTTAATTTGCTTTGTAAATAAATAAATAGGTAAGTAAATTAATAAGGCTCATCCCAAGCTCAGCCCAAATCTCTCGCAAACCAGTGATTTTTGGCGTTCCTGAATAGCAGTTCATCCCTATCCTCTCGCAAACGATGGAATTACCGCTCGCAATCCGTGTTGGGCCGTTCCTGAATTAAGCCCCTACAATGACTCTGGGCCAAGCTAACTGAATGCGTGCTTACTCAATAAAATGCACTTTATAAAGTACCGCCACACTAATGATTGTTCTGTCATAGCAGTTTGCAAGACTGTAATAAATTATAATGATGCAGTACGAGGTCTAGATAATTTGTAAACTGAATGTCTTTTGTTTCGGTTAGATATGATTAGATCATTCTATTTCAAGTTTTGCGTGTACCCAGAGTTTGTAAAAAGCGTTGGGACCGAAGGCCTACGCGTCACACTTACTTGCAGGTAGGTAGATGAATGATGATCCATACTAATATTATACTTAAATGCGAAAGTGTCCCTTGTCTGTCTGTCTGTCTGTCTGTCTATTACCTCTTCTTGTTTAACCGTTGAACCGATTTTGATGAAGTTTGGTATGGAGATAGTATGCTTTATTCTTATTCGAATTTCGTATCTTGAGAAGGGCCCAGCTCAGCTGGCCCAGTCATGTGAAATACAGTCAAGGAAACTGAATCAAGTACCAGGGTGAACCCTTTTCATTGCAAATGTCATGTAGACGTTCCACACATCTGCCAAAAAAAATATCGGGTAATTGGTTGTGAAAAGGTTCCATCCTGGTACGCGATTCAGTTTCCTTGACTGTACATATTACTGTGTATATCGGATACGATACGGTCTTTACTGTAAAATCACCATTATGCAGTTACACCAGTATACTTAGGAGGTATCGATATACTGGAGATGAAGACGAGATGAAATTATAATTAAGTTACTGTCATTTCATAAGCCTAAATACTTAGCACATTCAGAGAAAACTAAACCTATTCTTATTTCTTGATATCTATCCAATTACTACAAATTTCCAAGTCTTACTACCACTTACTACAAATTTTGTTAAAATCGCTAAAATAAATTACTGAAATTTGAAAATAACTTATTGAAAAATGTAACTTACCTTACCTACTTACCTACTTAAACAAGCTATAAGTACCTATAACAAAGGGTATGTGAATTTCATGTAAGTATAGGTATGATTTTAAGATATTTACTTAATAATTTTAAGATACCACTAAGATACCTATTGGTTAATTTTTGTATTTATACCTGTAGAAAAAGTATAGTAATCAATCATTACATAATAGGTCTTAAAATCCAATCCGCACTGGGCCCGCGTGGGAACTACGGCCCATCCCCTCTCATACCGAGAGGAGGCCTGTGCCCTGCAGTGGGACGTATGCAGGTTGAGAGAGATGAGGTCTTAAAATCTCGTACCTACCTAGTGTAGCCCACTACTCGATTTTAAGAAGCCCTCTATTGTCTAACGATAGTAGAAAATAATATTTTCAAATAGTTACCTAGGTAAAAGGTTCTCTTGGGATACAGAAAACTCTTACAACATTGTAGAACGAACAACATTTCCTCAAAAAAAGAAGCAAGTGGCTCCATATTGGCTAATAGTGATTAGCTGAGTCACTGGCCAAATCAATCAAACAATACACATTCTAACTACTTCTAATAGTAGTGGATTTGGTCTTTTTTGGCTGTCCATAAAATTTAGAGCACGCTTTCGACAGTGTTTTGTTTCGACACAATTCTATAAGGAAGTTGTAGATCCAAGTATTTACTTATCCAGATTTAATTAACGCGCATGTGGTGACGGCACTTTTTAATAAAATAAAGTTTTATTAGAACTACCTATCATGTAACGAAAATAATGCAGTGCAACATAACTTTCAATTAAGATTACTTATTTAATTCGCGATCAGTCATGTTTTTTTTTTTATGTTAGATAGGCCAGACAAACGAACTAGTGGGTCACCTGATGTTAAATGAACACCACTGTCCATAGACACCCGCAGCGCTTTACACGATGCCAGTGCGTTGTCGGCCCTAAAGGAGAGGGAATAGGGGAAGGGGGAGAGGGAGGGGGAGAGGGAAGGGGTGAGGTATTGAGCCCCATGCACTCTCACTGACCGTATGAAACGCAAACAGGATTACTGCTGTTTCACGCCGGTGTTCTGTGAGAGGGTGGTACTGCCCCGGACGAGCCGGCCCATTCGTGATGCAGCGGCTAGCTACAACATGGCTCTACCACTACAAAAAATGTTTCAGATTTTATTGGTTAATACTTTCTTACTTCCTCGTTTTCGATTTGGTACTGTTGGTAAGATATCATACTAATACTAGCTTTTGCCCGCGACTTCGTCCGCGTAGAATTCCAATTTAAGGTAAAGCTTCTTCATCTCTTTCATTGTATAAAACAAAAATCCGGCACCGGCAACATCCATCATTATTATCATTTCATCATGAGTATCAGTTAGTGAATATTATAAATCCCGTTTATTCCCTATCCCGCGGGAATTTGAACAAATTTGTCCTTATTCTTTGCAAAATTACACTTATTTTTATCCCGCGGGTATTTTGCATTTTCCCCGAGAAAAGTAGCCTATGTCCTTAAAGCTTTCTACCGATAAAAGAACTTTTAAAATCAGCCGCGTAGTTGAGTTCACTTATTTTTAGTTCACTTAAAATAGTCTATGTAAGTAAGGGTTAGTGTAGCTACTCACTAATAGGTGAAAGAAATTTTCAAATCAGCCCTGAAGTGAAATTCACTTCTTAATATCCCAGGGGAATTTTGCATTTTACCGAATAAATAGTAGGTAGCCTATACCAATAAAGGATAGTGAAGCTTTCTATTGGTGATTTTTTTTTAAACTCAGCCCCGAAGTTAATTTTACTATTATGTATAGAAATACCGCGGGAATTTTGCATTTATCCGGAAAAAAGCATCCTATGTTAACCAAGGACAGTGCATCTTTTCTATTGGTGTAAGACATTTTAAAATGAGCTCCGAAGTTGAATTTTCTTTTTTCTATCCCTTGGGAATTTTGCATTTCCCCGGGTAAAAAGTAGCCTATGTCAATAAAGGATAGTGTAACTTTTTACTGGTAAAAGTTTTTTTTTTTAATCGGCTCGGAAGTTTCAGAGATTATCTATCCCACAGGAATTTCCAAAAATCCTGCAATAAGTTTTTTTGTTGTTATGGTCATTTTCGTTAATACTGTATTTGAAAAGATTAGTAATTGTAGTTACGGAGATATGGTCCAGTTGATTTGAGTACCTACATATATAAATCCTGATTTAACTTTATCCCGTGGAAATTTTCAAAATTCTTTATATTCGCTTTATATTCTAATAGTCTAATTGCATGCCCAATTTGTACAGTTTAGTAATCTTCGTTATGGGCATAGGGTCACTCTTGATGAAATATATAAATCCCGATTATTCCTTATCCCGTGGAAATTCCGGAAAATCCTTTCTTATCGGATGCCTACGTCATACAAAGAACACACCCTCCACGTTTTAGGTCTCTACATACAGCGGTTTAGGCTGTGCGTTAATCCGGCAGTCAGTCATTTAGGACTTCAGGACAAAGCATTTTATATGTATTTGCATTGCACCAAGCTTTTATGCGAGTTCAACAATGATATTTGAATACTCAATTCGATTTTATTCGAAAAAGGTTGAACTCGCATAAAAGCTTCATCATCATCATCATTTCAGCCGTAGGACGTCCACTGCTGGACATAGGCCTCCCTCATTGACGTCCAATCATTACGGTTGGAAGCGACTTGCATCCACCCTGAACCTGCGGCCTTCACCAAAACGTCCGTCCATCTCGTTGGTGGACGTCCCACGCTGCGCTTGTAAAAGCAAAAGCTTGGTGAAATGCAAATACTTAATACATATAATTAGCTATTATCAGAGATCAGATCAAGACGTGGTTGACAAACGTAGACAAAAATGGTTTGCAATATTTGAAGTTTCGTTTCGTTTACAATGTGTCAAAATAAAATGTAATTTAAATCAAAAGCACTAAGGAGTATTGATATCAACTTCGAAGCAAATCACCCCCAAAATAACTTTCTACTACTTTTTGACCCCGTCAAGGGATGAATTTCAATAAAATACGAAACACGTCTTCCATCAATTTTGTTAAAGAATGTTTATGCAAAATTTGAAGTAGATTGGACCAAGGAATCACGATGTCTCATACAAACTATGCCCCCCTTTTTTACCCCCTTAGAAGTAGAACTACGGAAAATCCTTTCTTATCGGATGCCTACGTCATACAAAGAACACACCCTCCAAGTTTCAGGTCTCTACGATCAGCGGTTTAGGCTGTGCGTTGATCCGTCAGTCAGGACAAAGGATTTTATATGTATAGATTATAATTGCGAAAGTTTAATGCGTATGCCGTATTGTCCGTGCGCTGGGGGATGTTTTTAATTTATAGTTATCAAAGAACAACGGTCGCTTGGACAAAGCCATCTATTGATTGAAGACGAAGTTAGCACAATATTATCTTGGAAGCCGAAGAAAGTATAGTCGGGGTAAAAAAGGATCGTCACTTTTCGACCTTAATTCGTTGACATAGAGTCGAAAAGTGACGAACCTTTTCTTACCCCGACTATACTTCAAAGTTACTACAAACTGTTATAATAAACGTCAAACTTCTATGAAATTATGACGTATAAATAACACATGCACTGCGAGTGCTATCGAGTGCTGCGAGTGTCTGTGTTGCAGACATATCGTTGGTCTGTCGGTCGGACTCTATTCTCGTTATAAAACGGATCTTTCAGAGATTACCCATACTGACCTATCAAAATGGACCACCCAATATTATGGAACTGGGCTCAGAAATATCTCGATTTTTTTTATATGATAGGGAGCAAGGCGAACGAGTAGGCGAGTCACCTGATGGAAAACCATCACCGCCGCCCATGAACACCCGCTACACAAGTTGAGTTACGGATGCATTCCGGCCCTTTGAGAAAAGAGTAGGCTCGTTTTTTGAATATCCCCAAGTTGTACCTATCCAGAAATAGGTACTGCCACTGCAAGCTGATTCCAAAGTTTCACCGTGCGTGGCAAAAAGTACAACACATTGCGTTTTTCTTATGATTTTCCATACAATGTCACGATAGAGATTGATTTCGATGGAGCTGAAAATCGAGTTTCATAGCCCATTTACTAGAGTGAACAGATATGGAATAACAGCATTGCGTGACATGATGAGAACCGGGACGGTTAGCACACGTAAGCGCGACTCTTTTTGTCGCTCTGTGCGTCTGCTTAAGGCCGCGGGCACGGTTAGCGGAGCGGGCAGCGGAGCGTGCAGCGGAGCGGCGAGATCGTTCTCCGTTCCTTGCGCGGCCGTGACGCTTCCTACGCAGTGGTTACCAGGCAAGACACGCAATGAACAGAAAAAACCGGCCAAGTGCGAGTCACAATCAATCAAACACATCATCTGTGAAAATTTCAACTGTCTAGCTATCACTATTCATGAGATACAGCCTGGTGACAGACGGACGGACGGACAGCGAAGTCTCAGTAATAGGGACCCGTTTTTATTTTTTGGGTACGGAACCCTAAAAACGCTCGCCGCGCTCTGCCCGCCCCGCAGACTGACTTCGTAACGGCCACGGCTTTCAGCCCAGTCACGACTTCGCGCATTTGGCGGCGCGGCAAGCGTTTTCTGTGTTCATTGCGCGGCAGAGATGCTTGCCGTACAGTGGTTACCTGGCGGCACACGCAATGAACTGATACAACGCTTGCCACGCCGCCAAACGCGCGAAGTCGTGGCTGGGCGGTCCGCACGACCGGCGGCAGCGGCGAGCGTTTTCTCCGTTCATTGCGTGGCCGCGACGCTCGCCGCACAGTGATTATCTGGCGCCTCAAGTAATGAACAGTATGCTTAGTATAAGTTTTCCTTCACTTCAATACTTCTCGATCGCGTTTACGTAAAAAAATCAATTACTAGGGAAACATGGACAGCGTCTCCGCGCGCGCGCGTCCATGTTTCCATAGAATTGATTTTTTTACGTAAACGCGATCGAGAAGTATTGAAGTGAAGTTAAACTTATACTAAGCGTACTGAGTGCTTAGTATAAGTTTTACTTCACCAAAATACTTCTCGATCGCGTTTACGTAAAAATTTCAATTCTATGGAAACATGAACGCGTGCGCGCGGAGGCGCTGTCCATGTTTCCCTAGTAATTGATTTTTTTACGAAAACGCGGTCGAGAAGTATTTCGTGAAGTAAAAACTTATACTAAGCATACTGATAAAACGCTCGCTGCTGGCGCCGGTCGCGCGATGGCGTGGCCGGGCCATTAGAGGGAAAATAGAGTGACTTCTAATAAAGTGGAAGGTACCTTTACCTTCTAATTTAAAAGCCTAGGTAATTTTAATGAAACATTTTACAACAATAGATAGGTACCTACATTTTGCATTGAACGAGTATCTAGTACCTACTAGCTTTTATTTGGGGATCCCACTGCCTGTAATGCAATGGCACGGACCTCTTATCATAATGGGACAGACACAGACACAATTCAATTTATTCGTAAGTGTGCGAAGGTTTCTTCACGATTTTTTTGTTCACTGTAAAGCTCATCGTAAATTTCAAATGTATTTTCGCAGTTAGGTGAATTCCGAAAAACTCAGAGACGGTGCGAGTTCGGGCTCAAAAACACGCACGACCCTCAGCTTGAAGAGGTCAAACCACTGCTACCACGATTCTTTTAGATCTCTCTTAGTTCTGGTAGTTGAAGAATTTTCGTGATTTAACTGAATTCCTATCGGAATACCTAAAAATTACATTATGAACTGAAAAAAATACTTTACTCACCCGCGACCCTATGATAGACGACTTTACGTTTATGAAAGAAATAGGTACGGCAAACGCAAAGTAACGCCTGATTCAATAAATTGATTACATACTTATTAGTGGTCTTCATTTAAATTGTAAGACGAACACCAGAGCAAAATTTCATGTCTCTAGAATTAACGGTTAAGGCCAACAAAGACCGCAGCGTGGGGCGCCGACGGAGTGTGCCCAGCGCGGTCATTAACACGGAATCATGCATTCGGAGACATACCGCCATCAGCGTGGCACAGCGCATATGATTCAATGCAGGGCTTTAATATTTTGGGTTACAGATGAATCCTGAGGAAATATCGGGGTAAAATGCAGCTGTTACGGCCGTCCAGCCATAAACATACTGAATCTCAACAAAATCAAGTTGTCCCGCCGTTTTGGCGTGCTGGAGTGACAATCACACACACACACACACACATACACACAAGCATCAAACAAACTTTCGCATTGTAGAATAACAACATACTTACACGATAGTTTACGTATACACCTAGTAAGCCATTCGAGAAATGCACATGATCTTAAATGAATGGCTGATCTTGAAATTGGAACTGGTCGAACGATGAACCTTGGCCGTTTAACATCATTAGTTTTTTTTATGTTGGTTTTACGCTTATTACGTTGGCGATTTACTTTTTGCTTGTATGTTGGCACTGTCGTTGATGTCTTATACAAGGTGAATACAATTTTGAAAAGGACTTAAAAAGAAAAGGTCTTCAATTTTTAATCTACCATTCTCTATCACTTCGTTGACCTGATTATATGTAATGTACTACAGTTTTTTTTTATACTAAGAGTGGTACCCTTTTGGTTTGGCCTATGGCCTGTCAAGCAGAGGGTAATGGTTTCGAGTCCGGCAAGCATCTTTGAGTTTTTTGGGAATTTACGTGCGAAATTAAATTTGAAATTTACCATGAGCTTAGTGAAGGAAAACATCTGGGAAAATCTGCACGCTCTTGCGAAGAAATTCAATGGTGTGTGTGAAGTTCCTAATCTACACTGGGCCCACGTAGGAACTACGGTCTAAGTTCTCTCATTCCAACAGGCCTATGCTCTGCCGTGGAACGAGGATTGAGAGTCTTTAAGATAAGCTACACGGACGGACATGGCGCGCTCATCAACTGCGCTCGCAGCGGCCCTTCAGTGTGATCTGGCCTTATGCTACGAAATTTAATTTTCGAAATTCTTATCGTGCCGTTCCGCTCACACTGTTGTATGAAACAAAAGAGTGAAAGGGACGGCACGACACAAACTTCGAATTTGTAATTCCGTAGTAGCCCCTCTGTTTGTGGGGCGAAGGTAGCGAGACTGGAGATGGAATAGAAGAGAGCTAGAGAGAAAGCAGGATTCGTACGAGTTGTGTGTACTTATACATATACTAGTTCTAAACCTAGTGATAAGTATAATTAATTTGATATGGTTTTAACAGTTGTGTTATAGTATAAATCTTCCCAGGTGAATTTTTCGCTTCGAGCAATATCTTTCAAAACAAACGGTATAGTCATAGTTTTAAGGTTCAAATTTAATATTTCATACTAAATACAAACTGAAATATAGATGCACAGAAAAAACCCCAGAAAAAAGACCAATGCTGGGAATCGAACCCAGGTCCTCAGCATTCCGTGCGTTTACAAAAAGATACTTCATAGCTAAGCTAACTTGTTTAAAGTTGCACAGTAGCGCCATCTCTTGTCCAGGTGAGCGGTTAGTTCCGAAGGAGTGTTAAAATCTCTCGATAGAGGGTGTAACATAGATGAGCGCTTGTCACTGCATAAGGTGATGATTTAGCAGACTGAAATGTATGATGTATAGGAAAGATTCGTGTCTAATCTCTAGACCAGTGGTGGTGTAGGGGTATGGCACACGGCACGGAATGCTGAGGACCTGGGTTCGATTCCCAGCATTGGTCTTTTTTCTGGGGTTTTTTCTGTGCATCTATATTTCAAGTTTGTATTTAGTATGAAATATATGATTTCACGGGATGACCGTAAAAGTAATAAAAAATGAAGTTGAAAAAATAAATACAAAAAGATACTTCATAGCTAAGCTAACTTGTTCAAAGTTAATGTAATGGCTCGAAGCGAAAAATTCACCTGGGAAGATTTATACTATACATGTAAACAGATAATTAGGTAGGTTAATGGCGAAATTATGAGGGTTCAGTCTTTGCCATTTTGACTACGGAACCTTAAAAACCACTAGCAGCCAAAGAAAGACCTATCTTCCTACACTACAGCAGTAAAATAAAAATCTTCGTTTAGAAACGCTTTTCTTAGCATTAATAAACCGTATCAGGTGTCGCGCAGCGTGATCCAGTTCCTTTCTCCGCATCAGTATGCTGCATGAATGATTAACCAATCTGGTTCATTTACTCTGCAACACGATAAACAGATGACATAATACTGGTCTACAATTTATAGCGACAATCCGTTAGAATAGGTAATAGCCAGAAGGTTAACTTCTTTGCTTCATCGCTAGCCTATGTAGTATTGAATGTAATCTGTTGTCAATCGCACTCTCTGCAACAGCATCTTAGTAAATACCTACTTCTAAGAGAGTTTTCGTAACTTTAACCCACACGACACCAACTAAATCAAATAAATAAGGTTCATTCATATCAAATGATGAATAAACCTATACAGAGTAGGTATCTACACAAAAAGAAGTTAAAAGGCGAACTTATCCCTGATAAATGATCTTGACGCGCGCGCGCCCCGCGCTTCGGTCTGTGGTAGCCTTGAATGTTTGAATGTTTAGTTTTTAGGGTTCCGTAGTCAGATAGTTTTTTGTTAGAATTTCTCTTTTTTTATAATAATTATATAATTTGTGTGTTTTGTGTGGCCTTCCGTGATGTTGCTGTACTGCGGCCCGGCGGAAGACCAGTGCTGGTTTTTAACTAGCGACATGCTGAGCCGGG
This sequence comes from Archips xylosteana, assembly GCA_947563465.1. Classification (NCBI taxonomy): domain Eukaryota; kingdom Metazoa; phylum Arthropoda; class Insecta; order Lepidoptera; family Tortricidae; genus Archips; species Archips xylosteana. Next base: position 13,680,660 of record OX387357.1, on the reverse strand, counting down.
TCCCTTTTTGTAGCAGCACTAATATGTACCTACATTCCTATGTCTATGTCTATGTTTGTACTCTTATTTTTGCCAGTGTATGTGTTATTGTTGTTATAAAATAAATGTTTTTTTTCTTTCTTCCAACTAACCTAGTTATGAGAGTAAAATTATTCAAATAAGAAACAAGTAGGTATAGAAGTACCTATACATAATTTAAATTACCAATTGGTTTTGGTATCCAAATTCTACCGCCAAGAGCCTTAGTTAGTACCAGGGGGGGCACACTTACATATATCATCACTTTTCATGCGACTACAGCGATCTCTGGTGTTTGCCGAAGAACTAAATTAGCGGCCATCTTGGTTGACTTGTCAAACTTGTCAGTTGTCATTCATCGGCCATGGCCATGGCGTACCAAATTGTACGGTCAAGGACTTTAATTGATAGGCCACTTGCCAATGTTCGTATTTTAGCCGTATAATGCAAATCGGGTTTAGCCGCTTATACTTCGTATATGCTGATTTGAATTAGACGGCTAAAATACGAATAGTGGCAATTAGCCTATCAATTAAAATCCTTGACTATACATTGCTATAGGTACGCGTATCTATAGCTGTACATCACTACCAACATATACATATAGATAGGTATACATCTATAGAAACGTCACATTAGTTGTTGAGCAGCCGTAGGGTGGCAGCACCTTCCATACATGCATATTTGACCATAGAGTTGCCACTCTTGTTCATATAATATTACAATACTCTTTGGTTAGTACTACGCATATTGACTTTTAAGGCAGCTAAAAACCAAAGGCCATCTCATATCCAAATTACTTGCTTCTTTGGGTTCCTTCAAATTCGTCCCTCTTTTCATGCACAGCTCAGGTGAATTGTTATTAGGCAAAATACATCGACCTGTATCCGCTTCTATAAGTTCTACATTCCTATTCTTTGCAACACAGAACCGTCAATATATCAGATTAGAGCGTAATCCGTTACGTGAGGACCTGGGTAGTTGGACACACTAAGTGCCGGTCAGTACCTACTGGTCGGTCATTAATGAGCAGTGTTCAATACCTACCTACTGGTTAATCTGAGTGCAATGTTACGCGCTTTACAGGTTCTGACGTTTATTATGCTCATGCTGCTGTGAAATTAGTGGTCACACGCCACCAAATCTAGGTATAAATACCTACCTAAGTATAGTACTTAGTTTAGTTTATAGTTTATTTATTTAAAGAACAAAATTACATGCTTATACAGAACAGTATTATCCGGTAAGCGCCAAACTAGGCTGAGCTTACTTATTTATTACTAGTTATTGCATGCGACTCCGTTGTCGTTTATAGCTATCCCGCGGGAACCCTAGATCGTAGATAAATCATCCCTACTTTTCATGTAGAAGAGGTAGGTATCTACCAACCCCAATTTTTCCAGTTTGTCCACGTGGTTAATACGAGTAGAATATACTTATTCATGCAAAATTACAACTTTCTAACACTTAAGCTCCAAACGCACTGACAGCGTGGAGGCTTGGTTGTGCGGTGGCGGTGACGGTTGTAATAAAGCGCGGACGGATGGACGGATCATCCGTCACGAATGGACAAGGCAAGAGTGTAAAGAAATCCTAAAAAGTAGGTATCGTAGTTTTATTGGTTTCTTGCCATCGAGATAAAAGTACCTATCCTAGTATGTATTGTATGTAAACCTCTTTATTGTACGGTCAGCATCAAAAGTAGCTGGTCACTTTTATACTTTGTCATAATAACACAATTGTCAATCAAGTACGGGTACGACGTTTTGAACCTAACTGTAGAGCGACAAGTTACAAAAGTGACCAGCTACTTTTTATGCTGACTGTACTTCCATAAAACATGAATTTAACAGATAAAAAAGAAAGACAGATGTACGAAGACGAACTAATCACATCTCTCTTCTCATCTTTTCCAGTTAGTTAATACAACGATTAATTTATTGAATCAGACGTTACTTTGCGGAGGTCCATATTAATGAACTGAAACAATTACTTTGCTCACCCGCGACCTTACGATAGTTACGTTTATGCAAGAAATGTGTGTTCATGCAGTTCCTCCACAACACACACAAACCCAACCATCACCACCACCAAACTACACTGACGCGTTTCGAACTCAACCAGAGCTCATCTTCAGAGCCCAAGAGCATGCGGTCCATGCCTGGTGTCTACAGTCCGCGAACCCTCCTCCCACTACTGCCACCCAACAAGGATCCAGAAGTAGCAGAGGAACAACAACGCTCGCTACGAGGCTCTGAGCGACTGGGCCTTACAAGCGCCCACATGATGCATAGACCGCACTGCACTGCAATTCGTATCGACCTCTGGTCTAAAAGGGGGGCTGATGTAGCGACTACTAGCGCCATCTAGTCATCACATAAGAAACTAATTACAACATCCTGCATCGCATTATCGGAGTTTCTCAAATATATACAACTTCCAACTTTCATTCTCATCTCTACACTCGAACCTAATAGGGAGTTTTACTTATCTATCACACCCAAAGATCCCCAAAGGATGTTAAGTTTCATGTTGCAAGGCAAATTACCGTGCATTCCTAAAGATCGGAGATGACATCGGTAGAAACGACAATTAGCGATTTCCACTTCAAAAGGAAACAACAGTTTTGTTATTTGCCATTTTTGTGTAACGTCCGACGACACTGACAAACACATTATGTACTTACAAGTGGCGTGGCACCGTAACAACTCGATTCCCACTGGATTGACTAAATCTTTTACGTAATGTCAACTTTGCGGCCTACACATTGTAAGGTGCTAACAAATTAGGTAGGTGAGTACCTACTAATATTTTTGTAGCTGATATTACTCTATTAAAACCATAAAAAATAGCTGTCAATGACATAAACAATGTTCTGTTTGATTTATCTTACGGACTTATGGCCGCAAAGTAACATTAAACACGAAACTACCGTGAGACTCACTCATAGTGAAAATATACAGATCACTCACTTCTTAAAACGAGTTTAATTCAACATGTTTTGGGCTAATCCGTAGCCACACGTCACGTCACGTCGTCGGCGGTTGAGTGTACGTTTGGCAGCCGCCGTGACGTGTGACTCCGGGAAGAAGGGCTACGGATTAGCCCGAAACATGTTCAGTGAAACTCGTTTTAAGACGTGAGTGATCTGTATATTTTCACTGCAAGGTAACATCTTATAAATAAAGTGGGGGAAGTTTGAGGAAATGGGGTGGGGGTCCGGGGTTAGGGGGGTTGGGTTTAGGTGGTTGGGGGTTTGGAAAATGAGGAGGGGGTAAGGGGGGTTTAGGGGGTTGGGGGTAAGGTTGTGGGGGTTGGGTTTAGGGGGTTGGGGGGTTGTAGATGAAGGGGGTAAAGTTAGAAAGAAAGAGGTTTACGTTTAGTAGTGTAGAGCAGTGCGCGCGCACCAAAGACCAAGTATAAGATAGACTGATTCTATTTAAGACGAGCAAAAAACCGTTTTATGTCTCTTTTTAGCAGGAACCTATCAATGTTTAGAAAATTATATTTCCGAAGGTTTAGAATCCCGAAAACTTCATTTGTCCGAAAGCATTTTTTTCTGAAACTGTAAATATTTCAGGATTTATTTCAGGACCATCGTGTAGAACCCTTTAGGTTAGGTTAGGGTTGTTTTATAAAAATCCTGAAATATTTACAGTTTCAGAAAAAAATGCTTTCGGATAAATGAAGCATTCAGGATTTTAAGTATTCGGAAAAAAATATTTCTAAATTTTGATAGGTAACCCTTTTTAGCACATGGAAACTCTCACTGTGAAAAAATGCAACTAAAAAATAGAAAATAAATAATAGTTTAAAAAAACTAAAAAACACGCTTTAAAGAAATAAAAAAAAAATAATAAATTTCAATTCACTATTCTTATAGTGCAGTAAAAAATCTTAATAAGCAATTATTATATTTTTATATCCAGATCAAAATTTGTAAACAATTCTAAATGTTGATAAAATAAATAATAATAGTTTAAAATATTTTATTGTAAAAAAAGCGTGGGGTGCTTTTTAAGATGTTATCAAAATGATAATCCTTGACAATTGACACCATGCACCCCACGCTTTTTTACAATAAAATATTTTAAACTAGTATTATTTATTTTATCAATATTTAGAATTGTTTACAAATTTTGATCTGGATATAAAAATATAATAATTGCTTATTAAGATTTTTTACTGCACTATAAGAATAGTGAATCGAAATTTATTAATTTTTTTTTTTATTTTTTTAAAGCATGCTTTTTAGTTTTTTTAAACTATTATTTATTTTAAATATGGTAAGCGTACAAGTAAGTGCACACAATTACATTACATGGTCAAAGAGAGGCCTAGTTTCTTATATAATGTTTAGACACTTGCAAACTATTTGCTTAAAACTGCTAGTTAAATCTTGTAACCCGCAATAATTGACTTTTGAATAAAGAAATCTATACAAAATTTTACATCAAATAGCAAATAATTCCATGTTTATCTGAAGCATCTACTATTCATAAAAGAAATTATAGAGGATTAATGTGTAAAACACCATTTGATTATTTATTTTTTAATTACTAAATATCAATAATAACAAAAACTTCATATTTATTATCCTTTGGTTCATCAACTATTTGCATAGCAGAATAGGTAATAGCTTTAACTTCTGTACCCTGCGGATGTTTTCCAATCTGGAACTCCTCGCCGTAACACTTGCAAACTATCCTAAACTCTTCAGTATTGAATTCAGTGATTACCAATTTTTTACAGATCAGAAATGGTTCAACTGAAAACAAAAATAATAACTCGTCAAGAAAATGATATAGAAGGCCCATCATATCGTCTGCGTTGGCTTCTATCGTGTGCACTTCTTTGATGATGACATAGTTTAGTTCAGTCATGTAGCCAAACATAGCCATCCCACACTGCTCAAAGGCTTCTTTCATAGTGTCTCCCCAGGCGTGTAATTGTACATCTGCAGTGTGATCCAAGTACTCGTACTTCACCGGTGGCAAAACAAAGTCCTCTTGCGTAAATTGACCTAATTCTGCGTCCATTTTTTGTAGTGACTTTCTTACTCAACACTATAGATGTTTTATGATAAAAATTATTAATGACTAACTCGAATGCAATTTTCAATCACAAAATCACAATTATAGGTTGGATTGCAACCATGGATTGCAACATATTTACCAACCAAACCAAACGCCAAGCAATGACATTGACAGTGACAGTGAAAAATTAACCATAGCCATAGACCAACGCAAATTAATAATAATAAAAAAAAGTACATAAATATGTAAATAAATAAGTATCCTGTTCAAAATTTTAGGAGGTTTAAATTCAAAACAACTGAGCATTATAACGTAGGTTTTTCTATCCAGAGATAGAGGCACTGTTTATCTAGTTTTAATGGTTTTAACTCACTTGTCGCCCTAAACAATTTAACAATACTTCATGCTTTCGGTTTCATTTCAAATTAAATTAAATTTTCGGTATTCTTTTTAATCTATTATATATATTAATCTCAGATTTAGATTTACGGTACGCTTTCATCTCTGTGGGTAATGTATTTCTAAACGTACTAGCTTGATCAGTGATCTTGTCTGTGATTCTTCCGCTAACCAATCAGAGACAAGATCACTCAGTTTCACTTTTATAACGTTTGCTTTTCAAAAAACTAAAAATCAACGTTCTTGTCGTGTTTCGTTCCTTGATGAAATGAAATGCTTTATAATGTTGTAAATGTTTTTACGTAATTGATAAAAGTGTTGACTGTATTGTAATCTTAATATTTTGTGTTGTGGCTTTTACAAAGTGAACGTTTGTGTTCTGTGTTGAGAAACAAGCCTGAAGATGATTGCTCTAACGGAAGATGTATACAAGCTATTGTAAGTAAAATTATATTGCACTGAATACAAAATACTTCAATTAAATTTCATAAACCGTCTCTCGGTACAATTTTCATAATTACACTTATAAGCTACTTTGCGTTTTGATGACTAAATGCTCATGTAAATTTTAGGATAACCGTTGCTTCCAGTCGTATTTAAATCTGTAGATTATCCTCCTTGTTGACCATTTCATTATTCTAGACACGTTAGAGAGATATGGACTATCTTACTATTACTACAACCCTTTCTCTGCCTTGTATTATGTGTCATGTAAGAATGATTTCACAGTCAAGTAACTCTGAAATTAAATATATTTTTTACAGTGATAATGTCACCGAAGAAGTGTCTAGAAATGTTCGCCACCTAATGCAACAGCTATGGCTGAACTGGTCTCATGTTGGAGTGGAGTATGATGTGAAGGTTAACAATATTCAGAAGCTGGTGCAAATTGAGAAGGATCTCCACAGTGATGTTTTAGACGAGACCAAGCAGAAACTGAAAGTTATGCAGCATCAGGTTGACGGTAATTTTATCAATAATCCTTACTAATATTATAAATAGGAAAGTAACTGTCTATGTTAACTCTTCATACTTGAAACTAGGGCATCGAAACTCGGTTCAATTTTGAAAACCCGGGTTTTCGGGTCTAAGAGTAATCAAAACCCGGGTAGACCGGTTTTTTCGAGCTTTTCGATCTTTTTGTTATAATTTTTAAAAATACAAGAAACTGTGTTCTTATATCGATTTTCTACAATAAGTACAAAATGTAAAAGATGAGGAAGGTTTAAAATAAATGAGACAGTACTTTCCAAATTACAAAAACAGTTCTAATATTTTAAAAGTCGTATAGATTTTTTTAATCTGAATATCGATTTTAAGCTTGAACGTGTCCGTTTAATGAAATCCAGGCTCCGACCATCCCTGCTCCAAACTATAATCGGATCTGAAAAGTTCCAGTCTAATCTGGAGAACCGATTCGCTGCTTTGGAAACCACAAATAGCGATGACATTGACCGGGCCCTCGAGAATGTAGTTGGAATCCTCAGGGAGGAAGGTGTGAGATTTTGCGAATTGCGGCGTAAAGGCAGGAAGTCGAAGCTTTCGGAAGAAACACTAAGGCTCATGGAGGAACGACGTGAACACCCACCAGTTACTTCGTCAGAACAACATGCTCTAAAAAGGAGAATTGGCAAACTTGTAAGATACGATCTCCGATGCTCCAACACCCGTTCAATAGAACGAGCGATCGAGCAAAATCGGGGATCAAAGGTTTTTGTTAAATCTCTTGGAAGAAGTCATCAGACGAAGCTGACCTCTACGGATGGAGTAGTTGTTTCTTCCAGGTCTGGGATTCTTTCGGAAATTGAAAACTTCTACAGCCAGTTATACGCTACGCATGCATCTCAACCTGATCCCGAAAATGAGGAGTCCAGAGCTGCATTAACACGCCACTTTACGGAAGACTTGCCAGAAATCAGCCTGGACGAAATCGCGATGGCTCTCAGACAGCTTAAAAATGGAAAAGCCCCTGGAGAAGACGGTATTAAGGGTGATAAAACTCTTTTGAAGAACTACCGACCCATTTCACTCTTAAGCCACGTCTAGCTGTTTTCGAGAGTCATCACGAACCGTCTTGCGCGAAGGCTCGACGAGTTCCAGCCCCCCGAACAGGCCGGGTTTCGATCGGGATACGGCATCATAGACCACATCCATACAATGCGGCAGATTATACAGAAGACCGAAGAGTATAATCGGCTGCTTGTGCTTAGCGTTTGTGGACTATGAAAAGGCCTTTGACTCGATCGAGATCTGGTCTGTTCTGGAATCTTTGCAGCGATGCCAAGTCGATTGGCGATACATCCAAGTGTTGATAGGTCTGTACAACGCCGCTACTATGGCCGTCCAAGTCCAGAATCGGCAGTCCCCTATCCCCTTGCATCGTGGTGTGAGACAAGGGGACGTTATATCCCCCACATTGTTCACAAATTCATTGGAGGATGTGTTCAAGACGCTGGACTGGAAGGGGCGTGGCATTAACATAAATGGCGAGTACCTCTCACACTTGCGATTTGCAGATGATATCGCCATCGTGGCGGAAACGCTGCAAGATTTGCAACATAATAATATGTTGAATGGCCTAGCTGATTCTTCTCAACGCGTTGGTCTTCGGATGAACCTGTATAAAACCAAGGTTATGTTCAATGAACATGTAAGTCCGGAACCAATTGCAGTTCAAGGCGATATTCTCGAGGTTGTTAAGGAGTATGTTTACCTCGGGCAAACTATGCAATTGGGTAAAAACAACTTCGAGAAAGAGGCCAACAGAAGAATACAGCTGGGATGGGCAGCGTATGGGAAACTGCGTCAAGTCTTCACGTCGCAAATTCTACAGAGTCTAAAGACGAAAGTCTTCAATCAGTGCGTCCTACCCGTCATCACATACGGTGCCGAAACGTGGACACTCACTGTAGGGCTGGTCCACAAATTTAAAGTTGCTCAACGTGCTATGGAAAGGGCTATGCTCGGAGTTTCTCTGAAAGATCGAATTCGTAACGAAGTGATCCGACAGAGAACCAATATTATCGACATAGCCCACCGCATTAGCACGCTGAAGTGGCAATGGGCAGGCCATATAACCCGAAGAACCGATAACCGCTGGGGTAGACGAGTTCTTGAGTGGAGACCACGGATCGGCAAACGTAGCGTGGGACGACCTCAGACTCGGTGGAGCGATGATCTTCGCAAGGCGGCTGGCAAGAGCTGGATGAGAGTGGCCGAGGATCGTGCTCAATGGCGTGCCATGGGAGAGGCCTATGTCCAGCAGTGGACGAACGTAGGCTGATGATGATGATGATGATAGAATTTTTTAGACATTTTTTTAGTATCACAATAATCACCAATTACTGTAAACATTAATAAAACTCTTCTTTATAATAATAAATATCCGTTTTGGATAATAATAATATATCGTACGTAACGAAACAAAAAAAATGACAGAAATCTGAACTGAATTATTAGTTTTTCTTTTTACTTAAGTAATATGAACGTAATAAAATTACGGCATCTAAAGTTTTGTCACTCAAAGACGAGCGCAATCTATTGCCGACAATTCCAGCCGAAGAAAATATACGCTCCGGCTCGACGCTAGTAGGTGGAATGGTTTTTAAATGTTCATATACCAGCGATAGGTAACGCCCTCGCTGCCGCGCTGTCGCGTACCGCCACATTTCTACCCTCACAGTGAATAACAAAATTAATTAAGAGATACTCACCTAGAAAGAGCGTCACCGAACACTACAAACAACACTCCTCACGTTCACTCACACCGCCCGCGCCGCCGCATCGAATACGTTTACTTGTGACAGTCTAGGAATCTAGTAGGAACGTAGCAACTAAGCTTCTTTTTACGTAATAATTTATCAGAGCGTGTTATTATTCCATTTATTATTGCATTCGAAGTGGTTTATACTTAATAAATAACAAAAAAGAAAAGTATTAAAAGTACCCGAAAAACCCGAGTTTTAAAAATCAAACCCGGGTTTTTTTGTAATCCTCGGAACCGGGAAAACCCGGTTTTTTCCGGACCGGGTAAACCCGGGCTCGATGCCCTACTTGAAACCACTGAACAAATTTGACGAAATTTGGTATAGAGATAGTTTGAGACCCTGAAAAGGACATAAGATAGTATTTTCCTTGAAAATTATTGCTCCTACAGGATAGCAATTTTTTTTTTGCAAATTGACTCGGGCATCTGCTAGTAAGTAAATAATGTTATAAAACTTCAGGATAAGGTACATAGTACTAAAGCAAATTATATGAATAAGCAAAGTTATAATCCAGATAAAAGCATCAAAAGAGTCACATTAACGGCCTGGTTTGAGAGATCACATCAAAAAAATTTAACATTTCTTCTAATTAAACCAATGAATTTTGTAACTTACTTTTTATTTTATTCATATAAGCATAAGTGGCAAACATGTGCAAAAGATGCAAGCAAAAACCATACCTGGTTTATCTGATGCTACATTGCTAAATGTTATTGAATAATATGCAAATAATACATTAAATTATAATTATATTAGCCATATCCATGCTTGTACCTAAATTAGAATTTATGGGACAAATTAAGCAAGTTAAAATCGTTTCTTTTCACACAAAGAGTGCTAGTTAGTGGTCAAAACAGGTCTTGAAAAAATATTCTCAATTTTTTTATAGAATTGAAGGAAGAAACAAAGAAGCTGAGCCAGTACCTCTCTGTGGATATCACTATCTTAGATTACAAGGATGATATGATGCTGTTTGAGTATAAGAAGGAGTTAGAAGACCAGATTTCAGGGTGAGTTTTATTAGATTGTCAAATTCATTACTGCATTTTTATCACCTCTATATGTCCTACTGCTGAGCACAGGCCTTTAGGAGCGTGTGGGCTTCTAGTTTCCATGGCACCCGGTGCAGACAAATTAAAATTCCATAGAAATTGCTTTTGGAGATGTGTGCAGGTTTCCTCACAATGTTTTCCTTTTATCTTTTGTTGTAACTTTGTAAAGATTAAAAAAAATATATGCATCTACTTGAGCACCTCCTCCGCTTTTTTCGTCAGTTGGCAAAGGACAATTAACCTGTGTATGATGAACAATATTTTTCCTTGTATAATTTATTGATTTGCTTTTCCAATTTAGCTATAGAGAACAGATGGAGCAACGTCGTACGGAAATCAACCGCCTACTGGAATGGCAGCACGATCTGACTGAGAAACTTGGTGTCACCTTCCACGAGCTTCAGGATATCCCGCTGCCTCCTCAGGATGAGCTGGACAAGTTGCGGAACCACCTTGAAGTGCTGCAGTCGGAGAGGGACAAACGAGCTGAGATATTCTTGCATACACAGATAGAGATCAAGGATATTATGGGTAATTATTTAAAATTATTATAAGATTTTTTTTTTTTTTCCTAGGCTTAAGTGCACTTGTGTGACTATGCCAGCCTCGTTGGGAGACTCAATGACTATTATAAGATTTTATTTCATTTGCTTTGGCGGATTTAATCTTAACAGTCAAATTTCACCCTGTTCCAGTGGTTAAAGTCATCATCATCCCAGCCTATATACCTACGTCCCATTTCAGATCACAGGCCTCATCTCAGAATGAGAACCAGTAGTTGAATCTACTTGAAATTTGGTATATTATGTATGTAGATTGGTTAAAAATGCAAGTGCGTTCAATAAAAACTAACACTAAAGCTCATTAACCTTTCTTATGTAAAAAAAAAAAAAAATCTTGCATTCTAGTCTCAACAGTTTCATATAAATCCAATGATATAGATTTAAAAAAAATACAAAAAGAATGCCTTAAATTGGGTACGGATGCGGTACAAGGCATACAAAGGGTTAAAAGTGATTTTTTAACTAACCCGGTTTCTGTAAATGAAGAACTCTGCTTTTAAAAACAGGCTTAAGGGTTATTTTACACCGAAACGCCACGAGACGCCATGCTGCGTTTTTCATTGTGAGAATACATCAAACAACATGTAAGAAAAAAAGAGAAAAGTTATGAGGTGCCTCGGTCCTAAAATAGAGGTCTTAATTAAAGTTGGTAGGATGTTACATTTCTGTGCCCTTACACAGTTCACTGAACTCAATTTGCTAACTTCCTTTTACTTGAATTATGGAAAACCTCAGTAGTTTTCATAGACTCATCCCAATACAGGTATGTAATTCACAACATCTTGAAGACAAAAACACTACACTTTTATTTCTATCTAATTTTTTAAAAAGTTTTTTTACACTATTTTGATACTATAATATTTTAAAGTTGATATTCTTAAGTAATATTTTTTATCTAATTTTTTTTAACATAACATAACATAAGTTTGTCTTGAAACTAACAAATACTCTAGCCAAAAGTTGAACGTAAATTTTAACATACTTCCAACCATGGCTTGACATTTAGAAAATTCAAAAAGTTTTTTGAAAATGAAAATTGACAAAAGCTTATTACTTTATATAAAAATTGCAGAAAAGCTACAAATCAAACCGCAGAACAAGTTTGAGCACGTCGCGGTCAGCTCCCTGTCTGTGGACTTCAAGGTGACTGATCTGAACATGGACCGCCTCGCTAACCTGCGCCAAGATCTGCAGGAGAAGTACGAGCAGACCAACAACAGGGTATGTGTAATATTGCAATTCACTATGACTCATAGACCTTAATATGTTAAAGACCAATTTTAAGACAACCAACAACTTTGAGATTTTTAAAAAACGAGCCTACTCTTTTCTCACAGGGCCGGCAACGCATCCGTGACTCAACTTGTATTGTGGGTGTTCATAGGCGGCGGTGATGGCTTTCCATCAGGGGCCTGTGGCATAACAAAGTAGAACTAAAATTACAAGCGGAACTCTCGCTTCAGTTATATTAACTACTAGCAGCCCGTCCCGGCTTCGCACGGGGTAGACAATTATTTATTTTAGGAAATTTGGATATAAAACACTTTTTTTCACAAATATTTTTATTTATTAAAAAAGAAAAAAGTTGTTGTAGTGACATAACTACAATAGTTGGACATATGCTACCGCGGAGTTTTTTGTAGACATTATGATGTTCTTCAATATTGTTGTACATTATTTTGTTCTATCGCTAATAGTTTCGGCAGCGCATTCGACGAAAGACATTTTAAGACTCATTTTTCTACACCTTCGGTTACATTGTTCAAATTTTACCAAGGATCCCTAATTTTTTTCAAAATGAAATGTAGCCTATGTCAAATTGGAAGAATGTAGCATTCTATTGGTGAAAGAATTTTTTAAATCGGCCCAGTACTTTTTGAGCCTATTCATTACAAACATACAAAAATAGGTACAAATCTTTCCTCTTTATAATATTAGTGTAGATAATATTAGTGTAGATGTAGATAACTAGAAAGGGAGTTCCGCTTGTAATATAAGTTGTACTTTGTTATACAACAGGCCCTTGATGACTCGCTTGCTCGTTTGTCCCTAATAATAATCAAAAACCCTCCTATACGCTTATTGTCTAACGCGCGGGAGCTTGCTATCGTTTTCACCATTTCTTTCTGTTAAACGTTATAAGATAGTGACAAAAAGAGATGGTGAATGCGTTAGCAATCACTCGCGTGTTAGAAAATATCGATACCTTAGTTCACTCTCATACTAATTATAATGAACTGCACATACAAATTAGCACTGTATTACTAAGACATACCGTGCTAATTTGTATGTGCAGTTCGTTTTAATTAGTATGAGTGTGAACTAAAGTATCAATATGGCCTGTGGTCTTACTTATTTATTGCTATAAAAATTTGCTATTTGTTGTGTCACAAATCGCACTCATCGACAGCACGTATCTTTTCATATAAAATAACATAGCTTAATTTAACTTGTTTTCACCAGTGCTATGTTTATGTGGACCAATGAATATGATTATGGAGATTAACCTTAATAAATAAGGTACAGGCGATTGAGTTGAAAATTGAACCTTATTGATTTCAAAATACGTCACAATATCCATTGAATTATTGAAAATACGACTAGCGTTAAAAATATCCTTTGTCAGGTATGCATTCGATAGTTGCTTTTGATACTGTGGTAGTATGCTCTAGTAAATGGGGCCTTATTAAGGGTTAAAACACATCCATCACAACAGTATAGCACATCTCTGGTGGAAAAACACCCAAAAGGGCAAATGAGCTGTCAGGTCACCCACTGTGAGCTAAACTTGTCAACATCAATTTTTCATGTATCTAATGGAGTAATTTTCTTTAATTAGGTGTTAGAGCTCCGCGAGCGCCTATCAAGACTATGGGAGTGCTTGGATGAGGACCAAATATACCGGGATAACTTCCTCCAAGCCCATCCGGGATGCACTCCAGTCACCGAGGCAGCCATCAAGGAGGAAATAAAGAGATGTGAGCAGATCAAACGGCAGAAAATTCAGGTATGATTGTTATGGAGAGGATAGCTTGAATGAATAAACATTAGGCAATAATGGTTGAATACTCCATTGCGCCGACGCTTATGTGTGTGCGTGGGGCGCAGTGCGCGCCGACTAGCAGTACTCATGATACTCGAACAGTTGCCTGCGAAGCGGTAGAAATCCATACAAGTGGGGGCTGATAATGACAATATGCTACTTGGCTGAATTATATTTATTTCTTAATAGAAAACCTTAAAGAAAAAAAAATAAAAGTAAATCAAATCGATATTATATTAATACTATCAGCATTTAAATGAAAAGTCTTATGATATTTTTTTTTAGTGTTTTTTTCTCAAGGTATTTGTACCTTCAAATATCTTTATTTCAAATTAATCTTTCGTTATTACGCATAATAGCCGCACATAGACGATGTTGAGTTGCAGAAACAGCCCGTTATTTATCTGTCAGTACTATATCTTGTAAGGACCAAACATATCTACAATTTAAATTTTCTGTACGGGTTGGTTTGTTGTATCTAGATCATTATATCATTTTCTAGTAATACTAACTAAAACAAAGCATTTTTTGTTAACACTCTTATTAAAATATTTTCTTTACATCTAGGTGTTTGTGGCCAACATGCGTACAAAGATAAAGCTGATGTGGGACAACATAATGTACTCGAGCCGCGAGCGCGAGGAATTCCTCCACTACTACCAAGACATCTTCACTGAAGACACACTGACTCTCCACGAAATGTACTTAGAGAAGATTACCAAGTTCTACAATGAGCATAAGTAAGTAAACCAGATACTAACCGCTACTCGGGGCCACCAATTAGTTTTTAAATGTTCAGTTATGAATATTATGGACTTTGTGCGCGGGTAAAGGTACCGAACGCTGACACAAAGCGACCTGAACACTTGTTTATCTTGAACTTTTGCAGAAGCACAGATGCATATAAGTACGACTAACTCGCACTTTATCTGCGTGCACCTTTATTTCTAAGAAGATCGGGATCATTCATACGTTTGCATTAGCACTAATCCAATTAGCTCAATGTGTTCCAATGTGCCACTGGCTTATGTGTTGACTTAAACTTTAGAAAAAAAAAAATAGCTAAGAAAGAGTCGGATTTGTACACGAATATTTCGCAGTTTTTTTTTTGTGAGTAGCGGTATCATATTGTCGTTCATTCAGGGTTCACAATTATAGGTCGTCAGTAACCACTCCACTAATATCTACACGCTTTGTGGAAATTTAAAGTGTATTACGGTTCAAAACTGGTTCCTTTGAAAGAGGACACACACACTGACAGAAAGAGCAGCGTAGCTGTAGTCAGCGCTTGATTTACCACTTTTCCGAACCGAAATAGAAATTTGAATTGTCACAACCATTTACAGCAGTTGAATAGACATTTTATGATAACTATTTTAGTATCTAATATAGCAAGCACCCTTTGGATACGAAATCCTGAAAAGTAGACCAATTCGTGTGTATATCAAAAGAGTTCGAACTCTTCTTACAGGCATATCTTCGACCTGGTGGTGACTCGCAAGAACCTGTGGCTGAAGCAAGCCGAAATGGATGCCCGGGCGTCGGAGCCCGGCCGCTACCACAACCGCGGTGGGAATCTGCTGCGCGAGGAAAAGGAGCGGAAGGCCATCGAGACCAATGTGAGTGACGCGGCTGTACGACAGTTGGGACCAGTGTGATTCAGATGTTTTGATAAGATACTGGCTTTCTCGGGTTGCTTTGGTACAAATAGTTCAGTGAAATTGTTGTAAGAGAACAATGAAATTGTTGATAACTCGTTAATGTTAGCGTCGGAAAGGACCAGTTGTATTTCTATGGCGGTTGCTCACTATAACAACTTGGTAAATTGATGCAAAGTTCTATGATACAAATTGGAGGGAGTTATATGTTTTGATGTAGTTAGTTAACTGTAAACAGGACGCGTAAGGGTTTACGCGGATTGGTCGACAGTTTCTACTACACCAAAACGTACTAAACCAATCAATCGATCGATGTCAAACAGGTCTGTAGCATCAATCAGTTGTTGATCAAAAGTTTATCATCGACCGGTATTCGCCGATCAGCCAAACCTACAACACCAATCGATTCGTGATGGATCGATTAATGTGGTAACACCCTAATTAAAAAACAAAAACAGTTGTTTAACCATGAAATTGAATCTGGAACATTATTTGAACCTGTCTTCTAGATTTAAATTTCAGTTAATTCTCAATCCGTTTTCTTTTGTTCAGCTCCCAAAAATCGAAGCACAACTGCGGGAGATGGTAGCAGAATACGAGGCAAAAACTGGCAACACCTTCACAGTGGATGGGATTCCGCTGATGCAGCAAATAGAAGAGGAGAAGGAGTCCAGAAAAACTGTAAGTTAAACAGCGTTATTGGAACGACTTTACAAATACTCCTGAAAGTAAATGAAGTCTAAATTAGAATGGGGTATTATTTTGAGTTGGTTAACTCTTGACCTAGGAGTGCGAAATGGTGATGATGGTAGGCATTATTCGTTATAGTGTATGTACAAGCAGAGGGGTTTCACTCCGCAGTTTAGGTATGTTCGGCCGGCGCTCCTCCCGGGGAGGCGTATGGCAGTAGGTTGTCGGTCGGCCTTTAGTTCGCACGCAGCCGCGTCGCGCGTAATTAAGCATCTTTTTTTCTGTGATTTTTGTAACAAACAATGACTTCTAAACGATCTTATAATTATAAATAACTTACTTACTAAAGGTAGTTTACTGAATTAATACACACTGTTATTTCTTGATTTATATACCTACGAAATATCGGCGAGTGGAAACCCTGTGCCCTTGGTTTCGGATCAGCGGTGCCCAACGGAATATGAACGCTCGTATCACACGATAAGTTTCAATTTCGCGTGCAAGCAGTAAGAGTACGCAAGTTTTTATACCTTAAGTTGACTTTTGTTCGAGAGTGATCCTTCTGTACGTTAGTACTACCTATTACTTATTCTGTGGCATCGGTAAGGCAATGGTGTGCAGCAATGCTCATTTTACAAGTGTTGTGTATTACAGGAGCGTCACAACAAGCTGTCGGCGCGGAAGCAAGCCCTGACGCCTTCGAACCCGCTGCTTCGGTCGCTGGCCACGTCTCCGCTCGGCAAGCGGAACCGGACCGCCGCCGGGCTCGCGCACACCGCCGAGAGGACCAGGTAACGTCCTACACCCATGGAACTAATAAGTACTACGTACAACCGGAATGAGCTCTATCTGTGCATCTTGCAGCTAAAATAAGGTTGTAAGAGTCTTGTTGTCTTGTTGAAGCCGAGTGAGAGGGCAACCACTGAACGCTGTGTCCCGCACAGCGCTGTGTCCTAACAGTGACTTAGAGTTGCCAGAGTTAAGTTGATTGTAGGTTGTAGAAAAATATGCGATTGATGTAATGTAATGAAGTAAAAACATTTACTTCTAAAATGTTTCTAAATATAAATAATAATTTATTACCGACATGTTAAAGCAATATTATTTGTTGCTACGTGTAAAGCCTTATTAACGCAAAAATTTTGCAATTGGCGTATAGGTTTTCTTTTATCTAATACCTTTAAACGAGCAATTCTTGTATATATGTATATATATATATAATCAGGATCTCGGAAACGGCTCCAACGATTTCGATGAAATTTGGTATGTGGGGGTTTTCGGGGATGAAAAACTGATCTAGCTATGTTTCATTTTCAGAAAATCGCTTTTACTCGTGTTTTCCGGCTATTTTTGTTTGCATTAGAATATAAAGCTAAATTTCGCCGACTTCGAGCAGATCATAATGGCACATTAGAAATCGGGTGGTCGCGGATCCAGCCGACCTCGGTTCGATACCACGTTTTTTTTCAAGATTTTTAGTTTTTTTTTTAAGTTTATTTTTTATGAGAAAACGTCAAGTTTCTTCTTTTGTGAGAAAAAGTTACTTTTTTGTGAGAAAAAGTTATTTTTTGCGAGAAAAAGTTACTTTTTTGTTAGAAAAAGTATTATAGGGAACGTGCAGTAACTATAGGCGGCAGCACTAATGCGACAGAAGAGACGCTATGCGGACAGTAAAACAAACTTATCAAGGTAAAACATTCAAATTGATGGCACCCTTTTGGCACCAGTTGGCAGCACCGTCTATGTGCACGTTCCCTATTGGGAGCACAGAACAGGAAAAGCCGGTTGTCTGTAAAGTCGGTTTACGGACGATAGTTTAACGTGACTCACCCCTCCACCCCCTCCGGTGTTTTTGTCAAATATCTTGAAAACGGTGCATCCTACGGCAAAATCAATGAAATTTTCATCCCCCCTTTAATACCCCCGCGCTCCCTCCCCCGCATCCCCCCCCCCCTCTCAACCCCCCCCCCCCCCCCCCAACCCCTCCGGTGTATATAATCAGGATCTCGGAAACGGTTCCAACGATTTCGATGAAAATAAACGGATCACTCACGTCTCAAAACGAGTTTAACTCGACATGTTTCGGGCTAATCCGTAGCCCTTCCTCTCGGAGTCGCACGTCACGGCGGCTGCCACACGTGCACTGCGTGCTAACGCCCTGGTCGCGCGGCTACTCGACGCAACTGACAGCGACACAACTACCCCCGTTTTCATCATCACTTTTATTGTCATTGTCAAATGTAGGGTAGCACACAACACTGTACACAACACAACACGGGGGTAGTTGTGTGTCGCTGTCAGTTGCGTCGAGTAGCCGCGCGACCAGGGCGTTAGCACGCAGTGCACGTGTGGCAGCCGCCGTGACGTGCGACTCCGAGAGGAAGGGCTACGGATTAGCCCGAAACATGTCGAGTTAAACTCGTTTTGAGACGTGAGTGATCCGTTTATTTTCACTATGAGTGAGTCTCACGGTAGTTTCATGTTTAAAGATTTCGATGAAATTTGGTATTTGGGGGTTTTCGGGGATGAAAAATTGATCTAGCTTGGTCTTATCTCTGGGAAAACGCTTGGTACCGAGTTTCTGCCCGAGCAGAGCTCGGTCGCCCAGGTACTTTGTATGAAATACGGACACCTGACCTGACAACCCCACATGAACCATCCAACCAATCAACCATCGCGAGAGAGGGATAAGAGGTACAGTTACTGAGCTCTCGTTCGGATTCAATTTTGCGACAACAGCTCATTCCCGTTGTACGTAGTACTTATTACTTCCACGCCTACACCAAACACATAGGCTGGTTTTAGTGTCACGTGGACCGTCCGTACGGATTGCTACGCACGGACCAATATGTATTAAAACTGATGTCCGCGCGGACGGTCTTACGTACGGAGCCGCCCGCGTTACTCTAAAATGCCCCCTAAGCTTAATACATATTGGTCCATGCGTAGCAATCCGTACTGACCGTTCGCGTGATACTAAAACCAGCCTTAACGCCGGCGCAGACCAGATGCGTGTGCGTGTCATGCACCAGTTGTTATGAATGAAACTGTAAGAAAGATGGCACACAATGTGCACGCATCTAGTGCGCCATCTATCTTACAGTTTCATTTATTACAACTGGAGCGCGTGCGTGACGTGACACGCACGCGCATCTGGTCTGCGCTGGTCTTTAAAACACGGGAAACATAATTATAAATCATCACCATCATCATTTCAGTCGTAAAACGTCCACTGCCAGTGGCGAAGGGTACTAACAACCCGATTCCACCCGGTTTGACTAAACTTTTGAAGTTACCAAACCCTTCTCTTCCATTACTGCACTTTCAAGAAGAGGATGAATGGGATTTTTACGTTTATTTTAGCATTAGAAAGAAGGTAAGCGATTTTGAAGTGTCTTTTTATTGTAAAACATTTTTGAAAAATAAATCACAGCAAATATGGTTATTTACATTATTTTGGTTCCATAAGTAATAGCTAATTTTTTTAAAAGCGGTTTTCAATAAAAAGACTTATCAAGATTTTTACCCTATTTCTAATGCTAAAAAAAAACGAAAGTATAGTTTAAGTTTACTGTTAACATTGTAATAATGTAGAATAGATCATTAGAGTACAAGCAGGCTTTCCCCCGTAGGCCGCCGACGAAGCGACAGCTCATCACGTGCAGCGCCACGAAAGCAGTCTCCACCCTCACCACCAACTTGTCTGCGCTCAAGAGATCCGCCATGTCCACTGTTAAAAGGTAAGCAATACTCTAACAGAAAGTCTTGCTAGCTTAGTAGTTTGACCCATGGTCTCGAGCAATATGTATAGGTTCTGAGATAAAGGCTTTACAAATAACTTTAATTTCAATACTAGATGAAAAAGAACCCGCCTGTATAATTCCCGTTCCCACGGGAATTCTGGAAAAATATATATCCTATGTCACTTTCGGAACTGAAACTGAGTATGAGTATGTACTGACGAATCTAATGACACCTCACACTTTAAAATCTATTGAGCCGTTTAGGCTGCAGGGCGTGCCAAAGAATGATACATACATACATATGCTCAAAAAACATAACCCTCCTTCGACAGTCGAGTGATTAGTTTTGTTTAGATATGCTATGCAACTATTACTGCGAGCATGTGAAAGCTATGCTACGTAACTATGTGACCATTTCCACTAATGGTAACCGCTCGAGGAAAATCCAGAGCACCTGCTTTCCATATAAAAACATAGCTTAGTTGACCCCGTTTCCACCATTGCTGTGCTATGTGGACCAATATGATTGGTGAATATCTGATACTACTTCGGCCGTGGCTGGTCACCACCCTATAGGTTGAGCCAGGCCGCCAAGCGTCTCCCGTAGTGTTCCAGCCTGTTGCCTATAGAAGCCATTCTGGAGGAAGGGTCTGTGCAATTGTGCAGCGCGCGCGTACCGGTTACAGTGCCACGTATTTGTTAGGCCGTGTTCAAACCAAACTGACTGTCAGCCGCCGAAATTGAGCGAACGTTACGCAGTTTATTGTATTTCCATACATATTCACTTTTTCGTTCACATCTAACACGTTATTACGCTATGCGTAGTCGCTGACATAAAATACCGTTTATTTTCACGTTTACACTGGGGCTCACAGTGAGCCTGCTCACATTCGGCGGCTTACAGTCAGTTTGGTTTGAACACGGCCTTATACGGTTTTTATTGCTTGGGGGCGCGTGCAACACCGCGCTCAACTGCCTTCTTTCTGTTTATTCCCCTAAATTCAAGTCTAGGGTGAATGAACATTTACTAGGCAAGCGTGCTCCATCCTAGGCCTCATCTTCGCTTTCCATCAGGCGTGATTGTGGTCAAACGCGAGCCTATATTGTATTTAAAAAAATATCAAACGCATAGATAGCAACGTAGCATAGCACATCTCTGGTGGAAAGGCACCCTAACTTGTGTTCAAAGCATTGCAGTCGGTGTTTTCGTATGTAACAGTATTATTCATTCCTTGTTGGCTATTTCAGCGCTCGCTCGGTAGCGAGTGATGATCGTGACTATAACACCGAGTCGGCAGGCAAGTCACTAACAAAATTAATTTTAACTTTCATAGTAGCGCTTTATGTAATGTAGAAGGAATGAGACATACTGTTACTGCTTGTGTAGTGAAGTAAGGCCAATTAGTCAGATTAGATTCATTAGATAAAAGTATTTAGCGATCTATTGCTGTAATTTTTTTTACTAGTTTGTAGTTTGAGTTGTATGAAATTATCCCAGTTTATACGTTTTACGACGCCATTTTGGAACTAGCTTTTAAGATTTGAATTACGGTAAGACGGTTTTTTTTTATCCCTGAAAAATGTGATACCTAATTGTTAATACATTTGACAAGGCCTCAAGGTTACTCAAACGAAGTTAAGATCAAAAAATCTTTAAGTGTAGGACAAACAAACTACCTAATGTCTCCTTTATAACATTATCAGTATTTTCCTATGGTTGACATTGTCAATATTCAGAAACTGCCCGTTGGCTTCCTTTACTCCCCTATATCAGTAGCCTTCCGAAACAACTCTTCGACGGAGACGTCCGTCCACTCCCGGATGTTCCGCAGCCACGATTTCTCCCATCGCCCAGCGCGTCTCTTTCCCTCCTCTTTCCCCATCATTATCATCGTCAAAGAGTAACAAAAACAGTACAATGGACCTCCTTTCACATTCATCATAGTGTTTGGATTATTTTTCTAGGCGAGTCAGCGGACGACTAGCAACGAAAGCGTTGGTAGTCAAATCGGAGAATAGTGGTGCCACTGTCAAAAGGAAGTTAGAATACGGAGGCGACACTCAGAAGACTCCTAAGGCCAATGGCAGCATTCTCAAACACAAGCGCACGGTACGTACACTTGCTTGATGCATCTTACGAGCGTAATTGAGTGTGTTTTACTAAAGTTGCGTGAATTAAGAGCTGTCCCGATCTGGGGGCCGATTTTTGAAATCGCATCTGTGAAAATACCATTCGAAAATAATATCTGTATTGCTTCAAAATTGCTGCTAAAATTGATTTTTTTGAATAGTTGTAAAAATTAACTAGGGCTCTTATTTGGTCCTGGTCCACTGTTTTCCTCCAAATTCGAATGATATTTTTATATATTTTATGTCAATTAATAAAACTGAGTCCTTGATGGTCCTGGTTTGAGATGGGCCTGTGAGTTGCAACAATTATACGAGCTTTCAAACTCCTAATTCATACAAAGTTACAAACATTTTATTATTAAATTGTGTAATGACTAATGACAAATGAATGTTAAACTAACGGGAGCGGAACAAGTCTTTATGGATAAGGGGTGGAATCTTACATCACCTAGGTGGATTCATCACTCAGGTGGTACTGGAAGACTTGAGAAGATTGGTGCCGGCTTTGAGGGCGGTTGGCTTAGAAATAAACCCCAGTAAGTGCGAATTGTTCTTTTGTGGCTCGTCTGATATTGATATCCGCAACGATTTTGAATCTCTCTTGCCCGGTAGTAGACTGGTTGACAATGTGACTTTGAATCTTCTTGGTGCGCCCATATTTCCTGAAGGGGTTAGCTCTGCCCTTGAAGGAAGGAGGTTGGCGCTCATCGCGGTCCGAGAGCATTTAGTGCGCTTGTCAGCACATGTCTCGCTGACGTTATTGAGGCATTGCTTTGGTATGCCGCGGATGATGTACATTTTGAGAACTTCTCCAACGTGGCTGTACGGGAGTGATGTCGATCAGTATGATGGTGAACTCAAGATTACTTTGGAGACGGTCATAAATGTACATTTGGATGAGGCGCAGTGGTGTCAGGCTGCTCTGCCTATACGTCACGGGGGTTTAGGAATACGTCGGGTGGGGGACGTGGGTTTGGCGGCATTTTTGGCCTCCGCTCATGGTGTTGCGGATCTTGTCACTCAGATTCTGTCCAGTTATGGTGGCAACATTTCGATTCCATTTGTTTTGGAGGCCCTTGATCGTTGGTCCAATCTTTACCCGGGTTTCGAGCGTCCGGAGAACCTAGCGGTTCAACGTAGTTGGGACGATACAACGTGTAAGAAAATTTACGAGGGCTTACTAGGCGGGGCGTCGCGGGCTGATTTGGCGAGACTTAAGGCAGCTTCGCGTCCTGAATCAGGAGCGTGGCTTCAGGCACTTCCTTCTCCTCACATAGGCACGTTGTTAGACAACGATTCACTGAGAATTGCGGTGGCCTTGAGGTTAGGGTCCAAGGTCTGTGAGCGGCATCGTTGTGTGTGTGGATTTTTAGTGGAGGAGAACGGCCATCACGGGCTTAGTTGCCAGAGAAGCGCGGGTCGGTTTTCGCGCCACTGCGCTATAAATGACATTATTCGTAGGGCTTTGGCGTCGGCAAATGTACCTTGCGTGCTGGAGCCGCCTGGGTTGAGTCGTACGGATGGCAAGAGGCCGGATGGTTTGACGTTGGTGCCGTGGCGAAAAGGTCGTTGTCTATTGTGGGACGCAACGTGCGTCAGTACGTTTGCCATGTCCCATTTGAGCAACTCCGCGAGGCAGTCCGGTTCTGTTGCGGAGAACGCCGCTAAACTCAAGCACGCCAAGTATGCGGCTCTGGCATCAGCGTATGAGTTCGTTCCTGTAGCGGTGGAAACAGGTGGACCTTGGGGTGCGGAGGCGCGTCTTTTTGTGGGCGAGGTGGGCCGCAGGCTGAGGGACAAGGGGTGTGATCCCCGCTCGGGTTCGTACCTGGTGCAAAGGATTTCCTTAGCTATTCAGCGGGGCAACGCTGCCAGCGTCATGGGGACCTTTGGGCCGGGCGCAGTTCGGGACGGGGATTTTTGATTTTTTTTTTATTTTTTTAATTTTTTTTTTCTCGCTTTTATGTTACTATTATTTTTTGTTTTGTTTTAGTTTTAAGGGTTTTTAAAGTAATTTAAATTTTAATTTTGTTGTACAATTTTAATTAATTATTTTGAATTTTAAATGTATTTTTTTTAATGTAAATTTTGCTTTTGACTTTTTTAATTATTAATTTCGTTTTATTTAATGTTATATTTGACTTTTTTAATTAATTTGTCTCTTACAATGGCGACCTACCTACCGATGCCGATGTCTACCTGCCTGCATAGTTTTAACTTTACCTGTTTTATCTACTTACATAATAATATTGAAGCATGTTGTTTTTGCTAATCGTATGTTACGTTATGGAGTGGTGATGGAATGGTGTTTTGGTTTTTACGAACAATGTATTTGGCTATTAACACTTCAAAAGGCAATGGTTGCATCTTTAGCATGTTATTTATTGATCATCATTGAATGTGTAACATTAACATTTGCATGTTTTTAGCATTACAAAACACTACTAACAAAAATTAACTAATGTGTAATAAATAACAAACCTGTCTACTCAAAAATAAAATTATACTAAGAAAGAAATGTATTTGGCACAAAATCCCTAAAGGAGCACAGAAAGTATTTTATATACAGATTTAAGACAATGTTGTCTTGAATATTTTGATATAGAAAACTATGTTTCTGGTTTTCTTTGGTACAGCGGGTATAAAGCCAAGTTAAAATGGAATATCAAATACTCTCCCCAAAATTGTTTGAGACAAACCTACCCCATCTAACTAAGGTTTCGTTTCATCCGTCGGAATTTCGATCCAACCGCCTAGAAACTTGTAAGCTAACGGGATACTTGCCTCACAACAGTCGATCGGCAAGCGGCGCAGCGGCGGTCGCCGGTCCAACGGCGCGCGGGCCACAGTATCATCGGAAAACGCGAGAAAGAATCCGCTTATGGAGACGACGAAGCTTACTAGTTACTCTGACTTTAAGGTAAATAATCGTGCTTGGGCCACGTCAACTGTGAAGTAAACTTACGTCGCTAAGTCTTCTCTTTTTTATATTGTCTACTGCTATTTGAAGTGAATGTAACACTATGTGGTACACTGGATGACAAAGCTGGATTTTTCATCATTTTCAAATATTTGTAATTGTTATTTTATTTTGGGCTCATTCTCATTAAACATGGTGAATATTTTTGTATTTATAATAAAGTTTTTTTGGGTAATCCGAGCTTGCCAAATCATAAATGTTATTTGGGATCATTTGTAAATTATATTACTACTATTTTGGCGAACTAACCATAATTCAATCAGACATTTTTAAACCAAACGCTCAAGTCGAGGGAAAGTAAAATTTTGTGGGCAGGTAGTAATTTTATTATTTAAGAAAATATCACATAATAATGTTTTCAGGATGGTATAAATGAAAAACAAGAAAGTCGGAGTTCCATGGTTCCGAAGATGTTAGAAGGCAATGTTCCCATGATTATTTGTCACGCCACCATCGATGAAAGTTATACCCCTAAGGATACTCCACTGAAGCAAGGCCCCATGACACCTAAGACAGGAAAGGAGAACTTACACCACAACCTCGCCGCAACTCCTAAGAGTAACCTTATGTATACGCCCACGCGTCTCACTAGATCAGCTTTAAAACTAAATGATGGATTCGCCACTCCACGAGCGCCTCTTAGTGCGGCCAAGACGAATATGCAACGAACCGCCTCTACCAACAACCTGGCTTTCAAAACAACACCAAGCAACATGTTGAGATCTAAAACTCAAACGGGCCTGGCGGGAACCGCTAAGCCTATTGGTTGAAATCAGTGATAGATAACCTGCAAAGTCTGCACAATGCAATGTTTTATTCTGTTTCTAGATGCGAACAGAGATACTCATTAGCACAGTTTAACCCAGTAAATCTATGAACAGTCGAGTGTAAAAGTATGTACTTGCGCATGGTTCCAAAAATATGTACGACACCCTATTATTCCGACTTTATAAAATCGTAGTACATATTTTTAAAGAAGATTGAATAGTTACATATTTTACACTAGGCTGAACAACGCGTCGAATTTGTACTCGGCCAAATGCACAAAGTCTTACCTGTGAAGTGAAGGCGAAAGGGCGAAATGAAAAACTTGCAAGTCAAATAGACGTATTCCTTGTAGATAGATTACTTAGTTGTCGGCGGATATGAAGGAAAACCTGATATATGTCATCCCAGTACAATGTCGTTTTAATGAAAGTATAATGGTGAATGGTTCACATTACACCGTCCCGGGGCCGTATTATGGTCGAGCCCCGGCCTGTACAGTCACTTATACTACACCAGGCAAGCGGTGGCAACCCTTCGTCACTATTTTATCTGCATGTGTTACGGAATAGAACAAACAACAGGAAATGTCATAAGTCCTGGTTTGTACGGAAACCAGTCTCGTCGGAAATCCTCACATGCTCATTCAAACACATTTCTGAACCGGTAGCATAATTAGGACTTTACGACAGCGGTACTTATATCGAGTATTGTGCGGTATGTAAATAAAAATTGCATACAATGTTCTGCCACCTAGCGTGAATAGCGGGAAGTTAATTGACAGCTGTTTATAAAAAAAAAATGTAGCCATTACATCACATCTCATCCGTCATAGATGCCTCTAAAATATTGCATGGAAAATGAATTCTATGCAAAAGCATTTTGACTCAACACTGCTCATATATAGCTACATGATACTATTCGAATTATCGAATTCAAATTTGGTAATGAAATTGTCCTAAGTATGCTTTATTAAGACTCTATTGCATTTATTTATGACCCAGCGTGTCTCGTTGACATGCCGTTTCCTCCTGTTTTTCTATTTCGTGTTGAGTGTCCTGTTTAGGCCGGGCTGGGTCAGAGCCGGGAAGCATTACCCACCGACATTTCGACGCCGTGATTCGTGTACAGATTCGGTTCGATCAACTATGATTTAGTTTGTACAAAAGTATACTATTATCATCGTGCTCCGTCTTTGACACTGCCCAGCACCGACATGGTGTAAAATGAACGTCTTACTGGGATGACTTGTGTCAAGATTTTATTGCTGTCTTATCCACCGACTACTTGTAAGTTTATACTGTGCTATCACAGAATAATATTGCAATGGATAAACTAAGCTGTGCTTTACGAGATATAATTAAATATTTTAGACACGTGATATTTTTATATTTTTTACGCCTGACTACTGCATGTGCACTCGATGTAAATATTTGAATCTCTTTAATATAATTACATAATATAATTCGTGTGTTAATGAGAAGTATAATTTGATTTAATTAGGTTAGTATTGTTTCAATTTTGTCACTATTTTTACTTTTGGACATTTACATTTGTATTTTTGATCTTTAATTGATATCCCTCCGTGGTTAAATGTTAATTATGTCTGTAGGTTATTTAAAATTATTTGCGATCAACTGGAATTGATCATGTCATCCATTTGAAGAATCGTTTTAAGAGCAGCTTTTAGTATAAATGTTGCTCCTTTATAATGTTGTATCGTACTTAACTTTATTCAGTATTTGATGTGTATAGGGAGTTTGTTTTAAAGGTTGTTGATAAAGGTCGATGCAATACAAGTACCTGCCGAAATCCGTAATCATACGTCCTACGGCAGACTTAAGGGGCCTTAAATTTAATTTTAATGTTGTAATATATTGTGATAGCTTAAACCTTGATGTGTTTTATTCGATCATCCATAGCCTAATAGTTTTTAGTTGAAGTTTTAACTTCAACCTATTAATTGCCGAAAATGTCCATATTTTTTGATTTCGATGTGGGTGAAAAGGGTCGGAGGTTTAGACGGGCTATCGACGCTGATAGATATGAGATTGAATTGTTCTGGGATCGTCAACATACTGAAAATATATTTGGTGAAACAGATCTCGGATATCTCATGTAAGTTTAAAATCTCACACCTCTATAAAGCTACCTCAGACAGACAATGGAGAATTTGTACAATGAAATGTAGGACCGATTTGTCTAATTGTGCGTTCAAATATGTAGGCAAACCACTGATCGCAATAATAAAATCGAAAGCTGGGCGACACCAGTCAAAACAATTTTTTTCTGAAATGTTTTTTTTTGAACACTTATTAAATTTACACTAATACGGGTGTGGTTAATGAAGTAATTGTCGACATTAATATACGACTAGCTAGATAATTCAAACCCTCACCTAATTTCCATAAGTATTTAAATTATCATATCGTGCATTATTGTCGTTCATTCCGGGTCGAAAAATACGGGGTTGTACACTAACCGCACCCTACGAATACAATACAAGAGTAAATTTTACAATGTGAGTGGACTAACATATACGTCCTATTTGTTTGTATGTACGAGGGTAATCTCCGGAAATCTTGAATGGTTTTTTTTCTGTATTATTTTACTCATAAGAAAGCTCAAAGTCACTCAGAGGGCGATGGAGCGGGCTATGCTCGGAGTTTCTCAGTATTAGAAATGATGAAATCCGCGCAAGAACTAAAGTCACCGACATAGCTCGAAGAATCGCCAGACTCTAGTGGCAGTGGCCAGGGCACATCGCTCGTAGAACTTATGGCCGATGGGGCAAAAAGGTTCTCGAGTGGCGTCTACGGACCGGAAGACGCAGTGTATGTAGGCCTCCAACAAAAAGGAGCGACGACCTGATTAAGGTTGCGGGATCGGTTGATCTGTTTGGCGAGCCTTAGGGGAGGCCTATGTTCAGAAGTGGACGTCTTTTGGCTGAAATGATGATGATGATGATTAGTAAGCTTCACTATACCTGATAACCATAGACTGCTATTTATCCCGGGAGAGTACAAAGTACCCGTGAGACGCATAAGAAGTACGGAGCAACAGCTAGTGCTAAATAAACATCTAGAAAACAGTAGGTATGTATTGGTTTTGTACGTATGTAATAGTACATATCGTTACTACTTTGAAAAAATCTCGTATCTCAAATCAATATATATGTAAACCAAACTGAACTTTATTGCACACTCAGTAAAGTTCAATTAGCCAGATTATCAATTTTGAGATACGATCTTTTTTCAAATTAGTGACGAGACGATATCACCCAGCCAAGGACAAAGAAAGTTTGTAAAATTCTGATGCTAAAAATGTTTTTACGTCTCTAAACATGACGGGTTGCTCTTTAGTTTTGTACACTTTTAAGTTGCTACTTAGCGGAAAGGACAAGTGTTTCAGCGAGCTGTCACCGTTGGCCATTTGTATGATCGATGAGAACAAGAAAGTGATCGGCTTCATGGCACTGCATGACCACCCGAATGTGCCGAGTGTCTCGCCCGCCGATTGGGAACTTTGGGTCAGGAATATGTTTCAGTGAGTATTTCTAACTTATTTTTATTGACAATGTAATTATTCGGATTTCTTTGATCAGATTGGGGATGTCTTGAAAGGTCAGGTCAAGAGTAAGTATACCCGAAATCAGCGAGCATGTCTAAAGACTATTTATTGTTGTGGAAAGAACGATGTATGTCAGGATCGTTCCTCTTTGCAGGGATTACTTGTATTATAAGTACAATGGATACACGCACGAAAAATTCTTGGGAATCTGTAGAGTTCCAGCTATCAACGTAACAAATTCCGTGCAGATTCGTCCAGTCAGTTTAGTGTGAAATACTTAGTAACAAATCCACCAACTTTCACATTTAGTAGATATAATTTGATTTGGCCAATAGATAGTGCCATTCACAAAGAAGCGTGAATTAGTCAATATTAGACATTAACGATATTGCAATAAGAACCACGGCACTCGTCACCATGAATGACTCGATCTATAGCTATTATTTTCCCGCAGGCGTTACTACTTGTCTCGAAATACGCTGTTTATTCACTTCATGTGCTGTGCCGAGTGCATCGCGGATACATTTTTCGAAGAAGCCTTGGCGTCGGTGTTCAATAACGACGTGTATTTGCTGCAAATAGTACTCGTTGTGCCGCCAACCAGCACCCTTGGTAAGCGCGTTCTCGTTCCGAAATAAATAGAGGTCCTAACATGTTAGGAAAGCCGGGGTGGCCTAGTGGATTGACCTGTGGCCTCTCAAGCAGAGGTTCGTGGGTTCGAGCTGAGTTCGCTGAGTTTTTCGGAATTTGTGTTGTATTAAATTACATTTGAAATTTACCATGACCTTTACGGTGAAGGAAATCATGATGAGGAAACCTGCATACCAGTGGCGAAGGGTACTAACAACCCGATTCCCCCGGGTTGACTAAATTTTCGAAGTTACCAAATGCTTCTCTTCCGTTACTGCACTTTCAAGAGGATAAATGGATTTTAGGCTTTTTTTCTCCGGCTTTACTTCCAAAAATTTTCACGACCCGCCACTGCTGCATACACCTGCGAAGAAATTCAGTGGTGTGTGTGACGTTCCCAATCCGCACTGAGCACGCTTGGGAATAACGGCCCCAGCCCTCGCATATAGCTTGGGATGATGTAGATAATGATGATATTTTCAGAAAATTTTTCAAGATATCTGACATTCCGTAAATATGCCATAAACAAGGTCAACGCGAAGAGATCTGACGATAGCGAGAATGAGCATTACATCTACGTTGCGCAGAGGAAGGACTTTAGCCCGAGGCTAATTGTACGGCGGGCTGTGTTAGTATTCACTTAGAACTTGGAATGATTGAAGATTGCGTGCGTGCGTGTGTGTACGTATTTGTAACTCCTTCACGTTAAAACGTGTGGACGGACTTGAATTCAATGTGGTATGTAGGCTACTATTTATCCCAATATTCCCACGGGATTGGGATAAAATCCCGAAATTTCAACCGTTAGGTTTAGAAGCATGAAATTTGTCACGGACGTTTTTCATGCAACATCAATCAAGAACATGATATAATTTTGGGAATCCTGACAGACCTAACGGTTGACGCGAGCGAAACCGCGGGCAAAAGCTAGTTAATTATATTTAAACTTTCGTATGGGTGAAGTAAAAAAAACCTGCATCTGCGCTTTCCATCGGGTGAGATGGTGGTCAATCACGGGTCAGGGTTTTTATGTACAAAACGAATCTATAAAAACTGCAAAAGAATCTCGGTTTTTGTATGGGAGCGCCCCCCTTAAATATTAGTTTTATTTTAATTTAATTATTTATTTTTAAAGCCTACCTACAACTAAATATTCTGTGAATATTTCAAGCTTCTACCTGTTGCCGTTATCAATATCGAGCAAAAAGTCACGTTTGTTGTACGGGAAGAGCCCCCTTAAATAATGATTTTATTCTGGTTTTTATTATTTGTTGTTATAACGGCAACCGAAATACATTACGAGTGAAAATTTCAACTGTCTAGCTATCACGGTTCATGAGATTCAGCCTGGTGGCAGACGGACAGACGGACAGACGGACAGCGGAGCCTCAGTAATAGGGTCCCGTTTTACCCTTTGGGGTGCTTTGGGTACGGAACCCTAGATAGGCTCCCCGATTCTATTATGGGTACGAATTGTTCTCGAATACCCAATGTTAATTCATACATGCTAGTCTATGCTGGGAAAGTACAACTTCTAAATCTATATTATATTGCTTAAAACAGTGAAGAAGACAATGACGACGTTGTTGAGATTCTGGATAATTTGTGTCCGAAACTGAAAGAGCTTTATGGTGAATATTACATCAGTGAAATTATCGGTCGTCGTCCAGAAAGCGAAAGAAAAGTCATAGTTGCTCAGGTAAACCTTTTAACCCTTAAACCATTTGACAACCCTGTCAAGACATTCGATTTTGGATCGCAAATTTTGCTAATTTGAATCGGCTTTGATTTCTATTTGACGGCAAATATATTGCCGGTATCGTTTTAAGGGTAAGTGCCTTCTAAATATGTGCTATATGCAGCTATGCGGTTACCATGTAAATTTTACATAACATTGTAAAGGGTGCGCTACGAAACTATGTGACCGTTTCCACTAAAGCTAAGCTATGTAGCAGCTCGAGGCACAGAGCACGCATTTTTCCATATAATAAGTTTTGATAAAAATTTAATTTTTAATGTACCTATGTTTTTTTTTTATGACTGTACTTAAAATTGTACTAGTATTGTCATCCAACTTACAAGTTTCTATTGCCTACTGCTATTTTTTTTCATCGCACCACTTGCAACCACCCTCATCACCTCAATAGCTGGCAGTTCACTACGGGCCTAAGCACACGGCGTTTTTTGAACGCGCCGTCGACGCGCGTTTTAGGAACGCGCGTTTACAGCGCGTTTTTCATTCCATTAGAGCAGCCTTAAAGCCTCTAGCATAAGGCGTTTTTTAAAAAACGCGCCGTCGACAAGCGTTTGTATCGATGAAAACGCGCGTCGACAAGCGTTTGTATCGATGAAAACGCGCGTCGACAAGCGTTTGTATCGATGAAAACGCGCGTCGACAAGCGTTTGTATCGATGAAAACGCGCGTCGACGGCGCGTTAAAAATACGCCGTGTGCTAGGCCCTACGGTCCGTTTCTCGCGGATCTTTTTGAGACGCACGGCGAAACTTTGGAATCAGCTTGCGGCGGCAGTATTTCCGGACTACACTTTTCTCAAAGGGCAGGCAACGCATCCGTAACTCAACTTGTGTTGTGGATGTCCGTGGGCGGCGGTGAACGCTTTCAATCAGGTGACTCGCCTGCTCGATTTCCCCTATCTTACAAAAAAAAATGTTAAAGTAAGTATACCAAATTCTAAGTCAATCAACCACAACAAAAAAAAAAACAAACAGGGCAAGTTAAATAAAAGCTTGTAA
Organism: Archips xylosteana; assembly: GCA_947563465.1. NCBI lineage: Eukaryota > Metazoa > Arthropoda > Insecta > Lepidoptera > Tortricidae > Archips > Archips xylosteana. The sequence goes on along the minus strand of OX387357.1, from coordinate 13,647,863 downwards.
AAATATAGCTTATCGTAGCACACCTCTGATGGAAAGGCACCCTGAAATTGCCTAGACGATCCAGCGACCACGTAGGTATCCATTGATTGGTAATTAGGTTTGTCTTAGTATTTGTTTATTTGTAGAAACGTCACAAAATTATGGAGAATGGCAAAAAGCATTCCAAAAATAACAAATACATAAGAGACTAACCCCTTGTTTCACCATCGATTGATCAAATTTATTTGACGGATACCTAAATGTGTTGCCGTCTCTGTTTGTTTTGTTAATCAATGGGTGGTGATTTGGTGAAGCAGCCCCTAAGTCTCAAATTTTTAATTATTGTATTGAAATTCCAGCTTCAAGAGAAAGCAGTCGGAGTGATGTGCCTCAACTCTCAAATAGACTACCAGAATCTCATAAACACGTATGACCTAAGTTCATACTTCGGACTTAAGAAAGCAACTGACTTCGAGAAAGAAGTTCTTAAACGCTCCAATGATTTGGTCGAATTATTTGCGTAAGCATATATTGTTATGTACATTATAGAGTATGTACGAGTAACAGAACGAAGAACATAGCCGATACCTGGTTGATGGCTAAAAGGAAAGGAGTGTGATGGAATGATATACTTACCTATTTTGACGTGACAACGTCTAATAAATCGATGAACGCCGGCTGCATACACGAAAAAACATGACTCATTGTAACGTACATGTAACGTTACATTCTACAGAGCAGCGAAGCAGGCCAGTTGCAAGAGAGAGAGCGGCGAAGGTCAGTTGCAAGATAGCGGCGAAGGCCAGTTGCAAGAGAGCGGTTTTCACTTCCCGCATACGAGGGGTTAACTATTACTCCTCTGGGCCATCAACCTGCTATCGGCTTTGATCTTCGTTCTGTAACATACTGTATCTCTCTCTCTCCTCTTAGGCATCGTTCTAAGAGAACGCGATTGCGTGATCATCGCGCGAGTAAGCGATGCGACCTTTTACCAACTGGTAGTAATAAGAGCTACTTTCGCATGGTCGCATCGCTTACTCGCGCTATGATCGCACAATCGCGTTCTCTTAGGACGATGCCCTTAGGGTTCGTTCAATCATTACTTAATACTTACGAAGACGTGTTTTGAAGTATTTTTTGGGTATTTTGGGCAAAACAGAAAACCGTCTCCCTATTTGGTGCTAAGCAACAGGGGCTACTACGAAATCGAAGTTCGTATGTATCATTCCTTTCAGTCTTCTGTTTAATACTAAGTATTATTGAAAACGAAACGGCACGAAGTTCGAAAATCGAATTTCGAATTTTTTCTTACGTCTCATACATTTACTTAACATTTTTTTGGTAGTTTTCAAGGCTAATTTCTCACAAACTGGCAGCGTTTTGCAAATTTTCTAACAAAATCCGAAAATATTGTAAGTTTAAGTACCTAGTTTTGGTTCTGTTATGGTAAATAATGTAAAATGTTCAATTTCCTAGTGATCCAATATTGCTCGGGAAACGTAGCCCTTTTGACGACGTCCCAAAGTTGTCTACAATACAAGTAAAAGGATTTGTAAGTATTCATAATTTTGATACTTTACATTCTGTGTTCTCCTCTATGAGAACATGCGCAAAGTATCTACTGCTGTCTCATTTTGCTTACGAGAAACAGTGAGAGAGCATGCAAGATATAAGTTTATTTTGGCTCCTACGTATTAATATTAAGCAAAATTCGTTCACAGTTTGCAGAGCGAACTTGTATAATGTGTACGAATCTCATGACATGACACTATGGAGTGTTTCAGAATGTTAGGGATATTGGTATACCTAACTATAAATTAAATTTTTTAAAAACCCCCAACGCAATTATGTCACACGTATGTTTGAACATAAAGTAAATGCCCATTATGCGTCTTAATCTCTTCCGCATAACAAAAGAGCTTATACCTGTTAAACGGCTGAACCGATTTTAATGAAACATATCTAAGAACCATCGCCAACAAACCAGCTTTCTAATAAAAAAACGCATCCAAATCGGTTTACCCGTTTACGAGCTATGATTCCACAGACAGACAGACACACACACACGGTCAAACTTATAACACCCCTCTTTTTGTGTCGGGGGTTAAAAACAGACTATTTGTACTGGTAACCCACGACTAAAAGCGGCGGTATCACATTCTTTTAAATTACAGCAGCGCAAAGAAAAACATCAGCGTTCAAGAAAATCATCGGGTCGGGTCAACTTCGGAGAGAATGCTGCCATGAGACGCAGCTTCGACCATCTCTATTTTAAAAATCAATCTGACGAGTATAGCGATCAGGTTAGATTAACAATCTTATGTATAGTCGACCAAGTAAGTGTTTTGCCATTTTTAAAGACAGTTACTATATCAGAATAAAAACAAGACAGCGTCTCCGCGCGCGCGCGTCCATGTTTCCATAGAATTTAAATTTTTACGTAAACGCGATCGAGAAGTATTTGGTGAAGTAAAACTTATACTAAGCATAAGAAGAGTGAAAGGGATGGCATGATACGAACTTCGAATTTCAAAGCAGGCCCCCAGTTCTTGCAAGTCACGAAAGCAAGCGCTCTTTACTTGCGGCAAAAACGTATTTACTCGTATACATGTCAAAGTGTGCGTGAGAGTGAAATTGGGTTTGATCAGTGTAAAAATAATTAAGGTTCAATAATTTTATATATACACTTTCAATCATAAGTAACATGGTGCCCGCTCGTCGTCGTGACTTGCACGAACCGTAATTTTTGTAGTATTTTTTTTTACTTTGACGTTGGCGGCAGTATATTACGCTAGCTTTTCCACAGGGCTTCTTGACGTCGCCGACGCCTTCGCTGATCCCACCGAGTAAGGTAGTATACTTGGAGGCTGACCCATTTGACTATGAAATAGTCAATATCGATTATAACTTACTGACTGTGCCTGACGTCCAGTCCCTTATGCAACCGTGAGTAGTTACATAATTATTAATAACAATAATTTTATAATAAAAAAAAGCCGATTTCAAATTGCTTAGCAACTGTGTTAAAGTACCGTAAAACCACATAACTATAGTCCTAGCCTGCAACAATAGTCCAAATTTCATCGTTACATTATCCTTAAAATATGATAGCTACATGGCAAGACTAAAGCAAATTATTTTAGGCGTAACAACATAATTATATACCCAGAAATAATAGCAGTAAGCTATAATAAGTATTTTAAGGATAATATAATGACGAAAATTGGACTATTGTTGCAGGCTAGGACTATAGTTATGTGGTTTTACGGTAATCAAGCTACAACCCGTAAAATATGTGTTATTAAGTAGATCACGTGGCCATGTGTGGTCTTCCTCATCAGTTTCATTTCACCAAATGGTGATTTCCGAAAGCAAATGCATTAGTAGATACAGAAAAATATACCCAAATTGCTACAGGGGTGCCCTTGATTTCTCGGGATCCACACATCGGATCTGCTTTTTTTTGCAGTCAGTTGAAATTACAATTAACAACTAATGTTATGTACTGCTTTTGTACCTTTTCGCTTAGCCGCCATGCATCCTGAACGCATAATTAATTAATTTTGACTGGTTTCGAAGGGCTTACAAACTACCTAACGACAATGGCGCCACTTAAAAAATAGGGCAGGCAGTTTGCAACCACGCATTTTTCCTTTTCTAGCGATGCACAAACCAATTAGTTCTATAGTAGATATTTTGCTTTTGTGAAGACCACTGAAAACCAAGACATACTTTGCCATTTCAGTCCGGAAACGAAAAAAAAGTCAGATGCTGAAAATTTCTCATCGACGCCGCTTAACAAACAAAGGCAATATCAAAGTAAGCCTTTAAAAAACTGTCTAAACTTCTAAACAAATCTCTAGATTGACACCAAAAATATTTTTCTTCAAACTTGTGCAAATCGTGAGATTACAAAGTGATATTAAACCATTAATAATGAACAGGGCAGCAATCAGTGTTCAATGCGGTAAACGCGGATGTCAAGGAACAAGTGTACCATGGGGATCCCAATGCCTTCATGATAGAGCTGTATGCTCTTCGAGAAGATATCGATGAAAGGTACGTAGGTAAAATAGTTTTTTTGTAGATATGCCCTGATCGCACGTACCGAGCAAACGGGCGAGACAGTAAAATGTTTCTTGGCCGAGACAGTGATGTAAGCGAGTAGCTGTTCACACGTGTTTTGAAATTAGCACAGTCAGTTCAGTTCTCATGTGGTCGAGGAGCGAGACAGTGAACGTTGAGACCTGCTGAGTGAGCGAGCGAGACAGTGCCTAATACGAGCTCGGCCTAGTAGATAGAACGAGGGCCGAGCTACTGTCTCGCCGCTTCGTTCGGCCGAGCGCTCGGCCCAGCATTTTGCGCTATGTTTATACGCACCGAGTACTCGGCCGAGAGCACTGTCTCGCCCGTTTACTCGGTACGAGTGATCAAGGCAATACTGTCAAAAATCAAAATCTCCATGATGTTGTCCAACCTCCGATAGGAGAGGAATGGGAAGAAGAAGAAGTAGATACTGTTACGAAATATAACGCTTTCTTATCTTATTTGCTAGTATCACTATGTAAGTAAAGCCTATCCAAAAAGAAGAGTACACCTGTCATCTACCCAAAAAATTGTAATTTTCAGGAAAGGTTACGATTTACTGGAAGCAGCTTTCGAAATTATGAAGGACTACAACTACTGCGTGATCCGAGTGCCTTGTGACAGCAAAGCTATCCATTTACTCCAACATTTTTGCGTAAGAGTTATTTGAAATCATTGGGCACGAGAAGGCCTATTTAGGTGTTTCTCATCAAGTTTTCTAACCTTAGACATGTTACCACTTTGGATGTTTTATGATGTCGCTTAGACAATGTTCTACTTACGTTTGATTTCTTACAGTTTGTCCCCAGCAGGGGGGATAATTGCACAGAACACGCACTGTACATTGCGCACAGACACTCCGTATTGGGGTACGTAGTACACGTACCGTCTAAAGCTTTTGTACTTATGCATAAAATAGCTTAGCTTAATAGCCTTTTCCAAAAATTTATAGGGCCTACTTGCCATGATCCTCGGACTCCCTAAAGAAACTTTTATTTGAGATACTTATCACACTTACATCATCATCTCAGCCAGCCTATAGACGTTTCACTCCTTGCCTGAGTTTGCTCCTTGCTTGAGGCCTGTGCCCAGTGGCGTAGCTAGTTAACCAAAGGCCCTGGGGCAAAAATAAACTAGGGCCCCAACTCGTGTTTGTTTACATGATAAGACGAGTAAGGATGAATGCACTTTAAATTCACTAGACTCGCGCGCTTGTAAATTCACTATTAGCGTTTTATAGCCGCGTTTCTCATAGGTCCGCGTTTATAGTTTGTAAGTCAAGAGTCCGAGGGGCCCCCTGAGCTTGGAGGCCCCGGTGCACTGCCCCGCTTGCCCTACGGTAGCTACGCCACTGCCTGTGCCTCCTCTGAAAATGAGAGGGCTTGGGCCTTAGTTTCTACGCGGGCCCAGTGCAGGTTGGGAAGTTCACGCACACCATAGAATTTCTTCGCAGGTGTGTGTAGCTTGCTTCCCAATGTTTTCCATCACCGTAAAGCTCATGGTAAATTTGAAATGTAAAAACTCAGAGGAGCCACGACCGTCTGCTTGCGAACATAGGTCAAACCACTGTTTAAGTTTTGTTTGGGGACTCCTTGGCAAAGGGTCACCGACCTTAAATTTGAAAAACTAGCTTCAATGTTTTAAGAGAAACAACCTATTTTTTCACGGGTTGCTTTAAAGTAATAAGGGATTTTGAGTGTCAATTACTTTTGCAGTAAACTGAGGGTCCGCAAAGCCGAGCTCATAGATGTGCCTCAAATAGTTAACCTAATACAGAACTTGGAAGGAAAAGAAACTATGTGGATAGTTGAGAACAGTATTATAGGGAAGAAGCAGCACCAAGCCTACGTGTTTATGAGCGGAGTCACGTTGGTCGGCTACGGGATCGTGGAGTAAGTTACCTGATGCTCAGACTGGAAACCATTTTTACAATGAAAGGTATTCAATTTGAATTAAAAATTGATTCCTGGTTTGTGTGTGGTCACCAAGGATGACATAGACTGGATTGGCAGTCGCCATAGTACGGATCGGCCGCGGTTTTTGTAGTTCGATTATTAAATCTAGATGGCGCTGAAATATAGCCAGAGGCTTTGAAGGCAAAACAATACGACTACAGATGTTTCTTTCATATTACTACTAATGTACTTTTATGTTTGGTGTACTTTCATTTGGCAAATTACGTTTCCCAAACTGATTCATTTGGCAAATGTTTCATTTCCCAATTGTTTATTTTTTCTGAAACTGTAAACTATTCAGGATATATTTCAGGACTATTCTGTAGGTTAGGTTAGGTTAGGTTTGTTTTAGAACAATCCTGAAAAGTTTACAGTTTTGACAAAAAATAAACAACTGGGAAATGAAACATTTGCCAAATGAATCAGTTTGGGAAACGTAATTTGCGAAACATTAGCAAACCGTATTATTTTTCAAAAATATTACATAATAATACATTTGCAGTGATATGAAAGAAACATCTGTAGTCGTATTGTTTTGCCTTCAAAGCCTCTGACTATATTTCAGCGCCATCTAGATTTAATAATCGAACTACAAAAACCGCGGCCGATCCGTACTATGGCGACTGCCAATCCAGTCATCATCCTTGGTGGTCACTCAACTTTAAGTAAATGATCCCGGCTCCTGTAGTACGACTAAACATTAAGGCAAAACATAACTAAGCAGATTCCGTCTCCTGAAATCGCAAATGATTCAAGAATGGAGTTTATTTCATGGTCATTTAGACTACACTGAGTGTAAACCGGGGTGTTAACCCTTTATAAGGCCCCATTTATTGGAGCACACTACCACAGAATCAAAAGCAGCTATCGAATGCATGCCTGACAAACGATATTTTTAAAGCTAGTCGTATTTTCAATAATTACAATGGAAATTGTGACGTATAATGTAATCAATAAAGTTGAAATTCCAACTCAATGCACGTGGTCGCTAAATCGCCTCTGCCTTATAAAGGGTTAACAGTTGTCACATTGCAGTGTTCCCTTACGCCTCTAGATGGCGCTGTTTTAAATAATACATTATTTTCCCTAATGATTCCTAGATGGCGCAAGTGGTGCATTATATTAAAAACACTTTATGTTTCTTAATTTATTTAGTTGAGATAAACTGTTGCGTTTTGAATGAGCATTTTAAGAATAACAAATTATTTATAATAGAAATCTGATCCGTATAACTTTGCCATAGACAAATTCTACATTGTTTATGAGTGTTTTTTTTTACTAGAGGGTATGTGAGTGGATTTGTCGAATTTTGACGGTGTTTTACTTGAACAGCTGATATTTAATAATACGCTAAAAATTGGCATAAAAAGCTGCGCACGGTCAAAATTCGGCATTCTGCAAATCATCATACGCTCATAAAAAAAGGAAACTACTCCAGTCTTTCTACTTTCTTTTTAATATTTTAAATAAAATAAATTCAGTGTCACTCTGCCTAAAATTTGGTAAGTCATTGGCAAATATCAATTTTAACCTGTGTATTTTGTGAACTTGTATTTTCTTTCAGATTTTTATTTTGTAACATAGCTAGATTGAACGTGGACAAGACGAAGGTCATGTCGAACGCCCATGTTGTACCAACTCCCGTCGTAATCGGAGATACTTTGCTCGAAGTTGTTGACGACTATATCTATCTGGGACATACAATCCAATTGGGTAGGTGCAACTCCGAGAAAGAGGTCAATCGACGAATTAGACTCGGATGGGCAGCGTTCGGGAAGCTCCGCAATATCTTGTCATCCGATATACCGCAGTGTCTCAAGTCAAAAGTCTTTGACCAGTGTGTGTTGCCAGTGATGACTTATGGTACTGAGACGTGGCCGCTAACGATGGGTCTTATAAGGAAGCTCAAGGTCACTCAGAGGGCGATGGAGAGGGCTATGCTTGGAGTTTCTCTGCGGGATCGCATTAGAAATGATGAAATCCGCGCGAGAACTAAAGTCACGGACATAGCTCGAAGAATCGCTAGACTTAAGTGGCAGTGGGCAGGGCACATCGCCCGTAGAACTGACGGCCGATGGGGCCGAAAGGTTCTCGAGTGGCGTCCGCGGACCGGAAGACGCAGTGTAGGTAGGCCTCCAACAAGATGGAGCGACGACCTGGTGAAGGTAGCGGGAACGCATTGGATGCGAATGGCGCAGGGCCGATCTGTTTGGCGAGCCTTGGGGGAGGCCTATGTTCAGCAGTGGACGTCTTTCGGCTGAAATGATAGCTAGATTTCATTTTTTTCTCAACTGTTATTCTTTGCTTTTAAAAGTGCTAGCAGTCTTTGTTTTAATTAATTCTTCTGGCCCTTAGATTTTTTTATCTAAATAGTTTTTTTAACGCTTATTGCTACATTTTTATTTTTTAACCGTTGGGCCTTTTCAAATTTATAACGAACATTTTTCAAATATTGTAACGTACTTTCTTCCAAATTTATTTAGCTTAATTTTTTCTTTTGTTATCTTCGAACGATTTTCTTTCTACCACCTCCAACGATTACGGCTGAATTGGTTAGGAAGCTTCTCTTCACGCCGGTTGGATGGATAGCAGAAAAAGGCCAAGAACAAGACCTAATTTCAGGGCGGCACAGTACGGATTGGTATCTGGGTACCACTCCAACATCCGCACATCTCCTCTTGCGCTCTTTCTTCGGCTGGCTGCCTGGAACCGAAGACCTCTCCTTGCTCCTACGGCAAGACCTACTCCTGCCGCTTGCTGACCCTGGGGCCACTACCTGTCTCCAGCCTTCGTCCAGCACCGGCAGTCTACGCTTCGGATGCTAATCCAGGGAAGCCTTGCCAAGAAACTCCTTCCCACTCAACTCTCGAATCCGCGACCCTCGAGATATAAATTTTCTGTCAGTTAAGCCCTAGGGGCTAAATATACGTCTTAAACCTGCATTTTGTTTAACTCAATCTAAACCCCTAGGGTCTCACCTGCTCTACCCTGACACAGTCTTGAATCAAATGCGATCGAATTCGAGTATAGCTCTTCCTCCACATTAGAAGTATTGCTAGACCGTTGTTTAAATAAGTCCTCACCCGCGCGGTACAGGGGATGGGGGTATGACGGCAAAGAGGCCGAGAGCGGTGCGGGCGGCGAGCGAGAAATTTCGTAAATCTTTCATCGTATCATAATAATTAAGGAGTACTTTCTTACAGGCCACCAGAACAAATCAACTTCATCCAAGCCAAATTCAACATGGATTATTTCCACATTGGCAAATATCATAACAGGGGACATGGGGCCAGCATAGGCTTTGCGACACTGAAGACGTCCTTGGTGTACCCAGTGTTTGAGACCCACTTCAGATTCTTCATCAGAGATATGATGAGGCTGCAAGGATGTGATACCCTCATGTGGCTGACGGGATATAGGAATAAATGGGTCAGTCAGTAACTGAACATAAATTCACACTACTTATACTTCATTTAATTTAGCATTGAAAAGAACAACAACATTATATTGCGTCTGGTCAACTATTTCTTACCTAGCAAATAGTACAGTACAATAGTCTGGGAGCCGCAAAATAAAATTGTTTTAATGCCACATTATTTGCGTGTCGTCAATTGTTACTCTAGTACAAATTGTAAATAGATTACAGTTCACGAGCCGCAATATAATGTTGTTGTGCTTTTCAATGCTAAATTAAATGAAATAGGTATAGTCAAGGTTATAAATTACCAGATAGTTTCTATCGACTGCAGTCAACCAGATTCCTAGGCCACTATAGAGCCATGTCATAATGATTCAGTTTGTTTATCTTCTACCACAGTGATTTTGCGTGATGTATGTCATAATGACATCTCGATTTTTGCGAATATGTGTCAACGATAATGAATAGGAAAGGAGTTTGCTTGTGTATTCATAACTTGAATTGTCACTGACTGTTCTTCTTGTCCTTCTCATGTCATGGAGCGAAAACGTTCTCTTTACGTTTACCTATTGCATGTTGTGATCGGAAAGTTCATAAATCTTTGACCCGCACTGACGTTGTAATTATCTAGTAGTTAATGCGACAAGGTTCTATAGTGGTCTGGGAATCAAATTGGTTGACTGTACTAAGCCATTTGTCGAAGTTAATAGATAGGTATTAAAAAAAACACGGTTCATAGATGATATTCAAGCAGAGGGTCGTGGGTTCAAATCCCGGCTCGCACCTTAAATTTATGTGCGAGCTTTATGGTGAAGGAAAACGTGAGGAAACCTGCTTCCTGCGAAGAAATTCCATAGTGTGTGTGAAGTTCCCAATCCGCACTGGGTCCGCGTGGGATCTACGGCCCAAGTCCTCTCATTCTGAGAGGAGGCCTGTGTCCTGCAGTGGGACGTATAAGCTGAGATGATGATGACAGATGATATTAAAGAGCACATTCTTTTTTTATAAAAGCGTTCCAGATAACATAGTCACGACTCTTCCTTTCAAAATAACGCCTTAATTACATTGACCTCATTTCAGGTCATTCATAAAGCAAACTGTATGGCGATAGCTATGGTGCCCCTTCTTCCAAGAAAGTCAGAATCAGTCTGTGGTTTGATTCCGCAATTGAAGAAATTGGGAGTCTTGTCAAGAAAGATGTAAGCGTAAAACTCCTCAAAACTTCTACGGTCACGTGACAGCAGTAGTGGGGCGTTTAGTTACAGCTGATTATGATTATAGCTAAACCGTTATAACTATAAATTAAAAATTTTAAAAACCCCCAACGCAATTATGTCACTCGTATGTTTGACATTAAGTCAATGCCCGTTATGCGTCTAAGATCCCTTCCGCAGCTAACAAAAGAGCTGATAACTTTGAAACGGCTTAACCGATTTTGATGAAACATATCTAAGAACTATCGCCAAGAAACCTGCTTTCTATTAAAAAAAACCGCATCCAAATCGGTCCACCCGTTTAAGAGCTATGATGCCACAGACAGACAGACACACACACATAGCGGTCAAGCTTATAACACCCCTCTTTTTGTGTCGGGGGTTAAAAATGAGTCTTCGCCCGCGTGGTACAAGGGCTGGGGGGTATGACGACAAAGGGTGCCTAAAGAGGTGCGGGCGGCGAGCGCGCCTCGTGTGCCTGCCGCCCGCACCTCTCCCTCCCGGTAACCTATTAAAATTTAGAAATATTTTTTTCCGAATATTTAAAATCCCGAATGCTTCATTTATCCGAATGCATTTTTTTCTGATACTGTACATATTTCAGGATTTTTATAAAACAACCCTAACCTAACCTAAAGGGTTCTACACGATGGTCCTGAAATAAATCCTGAAATATTTACAGTTTCAGAAAAAAATGCTTTCGGACAAATGAAGTTTTCGGGATTCTAAACCTTCGGAAATATAATTTTCTAAACATCGATAGGTTCCCCTCCCGCCCCCTTTGTAGCCATACCCCCCAGCCCCTGTACCGCGCGGGCGTGGACTCATTTAATCGGTCTAGCTATAAATGATAAAGAAATAATATCGATACCGGAAATCTCAAATGGCGTAAAGGACAAAAATGCGAAAATGAGTCTTAAATGCCATCGTATACAGCTTTTTTTTCCCTATCGAATGGCATTTAAGACTCATTTTCGCATTTTTGTCCTTTACGCCATTTGAGATTTCCGGTATCGATATGTTACAGAATGGCATTCAACACTTGGTTTATCAATAAGAAAATTACGAGCATTACGAAATTGAACGTCGATGCGAGGATAGTGGTTGTCGGTGCTGGGATCACCGCTCTGGCTGCCTTGAATACTTTGCTATTTGGGTACTGTCCTCTTGGTATATCTGTAGTAACACTAACTTACTAACGTCTAGTGAAGTTGATCGTTCATTTAGTATACATACATACATGGCTTTATAGTGATAAATGAAAATAATCTACTCCCAAAGAATGTTGAGAAATTAATGATTGTCTACGTTATCAGTATCACTATCACAAACCAAATATAATGTCATACCTACATGTGCTACTGTCCTACTGTGTATACTGACGTGGATTTCGAAGAAAATGTTACACCTGTCTATACATAATTTTTTACAAACCTTTTACACAACTATCGATATAGATAAAAAATGTTTCTAACACTATATAGTTAAAAAGTTAGAAAATTCCGACCTCTGCTAATAATAATGGGAATCTTCATCTTTCTAGATTTGAACCTGGGCGGTAATTTATTGGTATGTCAGTACTTTTTTGCGTATAATATGTCTTTTTCGTATTTTATCCAGTGATGGTTCTCCGTACCTAACTTTCACCAACGTGACACTAGTATCGCCATCCGGCTTGCCATACATCCGCCATTGCAAGCCGCCCGCAGAGATGATGTTTCTTAGACACCGTACCAATACTGACCAATTCCTCAAGAGCACGCCTTATACGTATTATTTGAACGTTGTTCATGGCACTGTAATAGATATCAACAAGTAAGTGTGTACTTTAATGGGTTACAGACAGGGGTGTGAATTTTCGACCGTGGTTATCAAGAGCAGAGTGGCGCAGTGGAAGCGTGCTGGGCCCATAACCCAGAGGTCCGTGGATCGAAACCACGCTCTGCTAGCATCTTTTTGTATTTTTTACAAGCTTTTATTTAATTTGCATGTGTGTATGTTTGTTCGGGTGGGATCTTGCAACTGAATTTGGCAGCACTTATCCTCAACCGATTGAGATGAAATCTTGTATAGGTACGTATACAGGCGACAATACAATATTGTAACTTATTTTAGAATTAGTTTAAGGTCGTCTCCAACTTAGGACACCAACGTAAACTATTTATTTTCCGTAATTTCTGTCAAAAAAAATATAATCAAACTACAGCTGACGTTATAAACGGAATTGTAAAAAAAATACTTAAACGGTTTTATTAAAAACAAACATTATTTAGGTACTTACCTACTCAAGTTACGCTAAGCCGTTCGTATTTTACTCTGAGCAATGCCCTTGTTTGATGAGAAGAGTGGAAAAATGACTGCTACCTTCTGAACTGTTTTTTACCTCTTACATTATATGCATTTAACATTACTGGACTTGGCCAGGCGTGAAAAGAATTAAGGTGTTTTTGTTTGAACTTTTAATTTTGTTAATATTTATGATGATTAATACAGGCACGAGAAATTTATAACATTATCGAATGGCCACCGTTATTATTATGATAAACTGCTCTTGCTATTCGGCAAGCAATACCAGCACCCGGAATACTTGCAGTCGGTGTTTGAACGAGCAAGGAACGTCAAGTAAGTTATTTGTTATTATTGCATGTATCTATTGTGAAAGACATTAAAAGATGGACACCAGAGAAATCGACGTGTATAAAATATAACAAACGCATATGATATTATTACTCTGGCGTTGATTTTTTGGCTAGTTACCAAAATTACCAAGGGCGGTAATTTATTTTTACTCTCATTTCAAATTGAACACAGTTTTTTCCACTTTCGAATGGTATTATATTATAACACACATGTCTAATACCTTTAAACGAGCAATTCTTGTATATATGTATATATATATATATATATATATATATATAATCAGGATCTCGGAAACGGCTCCAACGATTTCGATGAAATTTGGTATGTGGGGGTTTTCGGGGATGAAAAACTGATCTAGCTATGTTTCATTTTCAGAAAATCGCTTTTACTCGTGTTTTCCGGCTATTTTTGTTTGCATTAGAATATAAAGCTAAATTTCGCCGACTTCGAGCAGATCATAATGGCACATTAGAAATCGGGTGGTCGCGGATCCAGCCGACCTCGGTTCGATACCACGTTTTTTTTCAAGATTTTTAGTTTTTTTTTTTAGTTTATTTTTTATGAGAAAACGTCAAGTTTCTTCTTTTGTGAGAAAAAGTTACTTTTTTGTGAGAAAAAGTTATTTTTTTGCAAGAAAAAGTTACTTTTTTGTTAGAAAAAGTATTATAGGGAACGTGCAGTAACTATAGGCGGCAGCACTAATGCGACAGAAGAGACACTATGCGGACAGTAAAACAAACTTATCAAGGTAAAACATTCAAATTGATGGCACCCTTATGGCACCAGTTGGCAGCACCGTCTATGTGCACGTTCCCTATTGGGAGCACACAGAACAGGAAAAGCCGGTTGTCTGTAAAGTCGGTTTACGGACGATAGTTTAACGTGACTCACCGCTCCACCCCCTCCGGTGTTTTTGTCAAATATCTTGAAAACGGTGCATCCTACGGCAAAATCAATGAAATTTTCATCCCCCCTTTAATGCCCCCGCGCTCCCTCTCCCGCATCCCCTCCCCCCTCTCAACCCCCCCACCCCCCACCCCCCCGGTGTATATAATCAGGATCTCGGAAACGGTTCCAACGATTTCGATGAAATTTGGTATTTGGGGGTTTTCGGGGATGAAAAATTGATCTAGCTTGGTCTTATCTCTGGGAAAACGCTTGGTACCGAGTTTCTGCCCGAGCAGAGCTCGGTCGCCCAGGTACTGATTTCTAAAATTGTTACACTGATCAATCGATTTCGATCATGGATTTTTTTTTAAAGTTTTGTCTTAAACGATCACTATTAGTTAAATCAACCGTATTATTTTACAAATTCAATGAAATAAAGTTAAATCGTTTACTCTGACCACAATAAAGGCCGCTTTTGTTTCATAATCTGTTTATTACCCATCTACAAGAATATTTCCCTTAGCACCGTTGGTAATAAAAATTTCGTAACTGGATGGTTGGGTTAGTTTGATTGGAAACCCCTGAAAAGATTTTTCATCGTAATTTTCGATCCATAATATATACGTAGTCATGCTTTTGATGCGGTACATTTTCAACATCGATCCGTGACAATCCGTGTATCCTGGACACCATAAATATCGTCACTATGAATAAAGGTCGTATATCGTATTAATGTGCAACCTAAACTGAACCTTGAAGTTCACCATTTAAAGTTCACTTGGCAAGATTATGGAATTTGAGATAAGAGACAAAAAAATAATGTCATGAACAACTTTTATAGTGGTTAGTCGAACTAACCCTGCTGGGCTGCTGCCGGAGTGACTTATTCCGAATTAATTTTGAAATTCCTTGTATAATTTATTTTAGATCTGGCAACATCCCTCCCTATTCTCGCCTCGACAACCCTTCGTACCGCGAGCCGCAAATAAACACGTGCTACGAAACGCCTGACAACGTGTTCATCGTCAACAATCTCGCCGAAGCGAGCAAGGCGCTGCGTTTCGTCAAGAACTTCTACTATAGGAACAGCTCGACAGAATGTATGAGACCTATTAATATTGTAAACATAGTATTTATTATGAGCTCTACGGTGAAGGAAAACATCGTGAGGAAACATGCGCACACCTGCGAAGATATTGAATTGTGTGAAGTTCTCAATCCGCACTGGGCCCGCGTGGGAACAACGGTCCAGCCCTCTCGTTCTAATAGGAGACCTGTGCCCTGCAGTGAGACGAATATAAGCTGCGATGATGATGATATTATAAATGCGACAGCTTGTGAATTTTGTCTGTGTGTATGTTTGTTACTTTTACACGGCTGAACGTAAAATAAAATTGTTGTAAATTCTTGTAACCTGAATTAACAGATCGAACATGGGATATGTATTCCCGTAAGATAACATGATACCTGTGGGAAAGCGAAAAACGAATTCTTCGTATACGAGTCGCAAGCAACAGTTAAACAAACAATGATAGATAAGGAAAAAATGTAAAATTCGTCAGGCAACTTAATTTGAACCTAATCTCGGTATCCCTTACTCCGCTGTACGTACAGTTAGGCAGAAGTGGATGAACGGTTACATTGCTCAATGATCTATTTAGACATTACTTTAGGTACTGCTAAAGTTATAAGGGGGCGTGTAAATCAATTTGAGCACCACAACCACTCATCTATTTCTGCTGCTGACTGTACCATTTGAGACCACTTGGGATTTTCATTGCAATTTAATCTATCAAGAAACTTCTTAAGCGAAAAAACGTTGCACTACAATCAGAGTTATTTTTAATTTTACTGCCCTGAGAGTGTAATGTTCTTTTATTTTTACTTAGATCAAGTGATAGTGTATGGAGCTTATTTACACGCGTATTGCTGTATAGCAGCTTTACTGGAAATGGACATTCCGGCTGGTAACATCACGTTTGTGGAACCTTTCCCGCCCGAGAACCCTGCTAAACCCAGGATATCTGTGTTTTGTAATACTTATGTGAGTTATAATTATAATTAACCTCCTGAGGCCCACGAAAATTTTGTTTCAATGAACTTTAAACTTTATGTCACTTTTGAGTGAGTTCGATATCACATTAGAAGTAAGTCCAGTATAAAGGACTAATTCTAAAGTGACATCGAACTCACTCATATTATTAGCTCGTGCAGTCAGCAACGAATGTCGCCGAACGAAATAAGATTTTAAAACTTACTATACTTTGTGTGAGATAAACCTGGAAAAAAGTTCATTGACCCGCCTTCTACCACGTTTCACACAAAATGTACGTTCTCTGTCGCTCGCTATACAAACTGTCGCTAATCACGTCGCGACACGAGTTTCATAATACTCTGACCAAATGTGAAAATAGTAACTTCGAAAGTAACACTTTTTAGGATTTTTTGTTGATGTATATGACATTATTACTATTTTCTTATTTATTATTGTAACATAAATTACGGTTGATGTGATTGCTAAATTTCACAATTTTCATAATTTTTGATACAACTGATTTTTTTCTTACTTTTATACACTTTAAAATAAATATTTTGTAAATTGAACCATCAATAATATATGCGTAGTTCATTATATACTGTAATTACTTCATTACATAATATTAATCAACAATTGTATTTTACACACTCAAAACTCGAAATTTTAAGTTACGCGCTTACGTTTGCAAGCGTCGTTCGGGCAGGGACGCGACACCCGTGCGCTTAGTATAAGTTTTACTTCACCAAAATACTTCTCGATCGCGTTTACGTAAAAATTTCAATTCTATGGAAACATGGACGCGCGGCCGTGGAGGCGCTGTCCATGTTTCCCTAGTAATTGATTTTTTTACGTAAACGCGATCGAGAAGTATTTTGTGAAGTAAAAACTTACACTAAGCGTACAGGTCGCCAATTTGGCCGTCTTTTACTTTTGTTTCGTTTCCATTCCTCGTTTGGCAAGCGCTTGCGTTAGACGTACTTGGGAGAATTCCACTTTGTTGTTTGTTTGCTAAAGGTGTTGTTATTTGTTTTTGTTAATAGTTTGATATTCGTTTTTGTTAATAGTTTGTTATTTGTTTTTGTTAATAGTTTATTAGTTGTGTTATTTGATAAGCTTGTTGAGCGACAATGGAATTGGAGAACAAAAATAAAACTCGGCGTCGAAGGATTATTGAACCTCAGGCAGGTGAGTACTTACCTAAATTTCAAATTCAACTTGCAAGATTTGACCCGTTGCCGGCGGTACATACAGAAAGCGCGCGCCGACACGATCGGGTAACGAGTGTGAGTGAGAGAGAGTGGCGCGGTTTCCTTTGACGCGCCGCCACGGCGGGCGCCGCTTCAAAGGAAACCGCGCCAGCGCACAGTGGGATATTTTGCTATTCCAGCTGGCCAAAAGTCAAAAATCTCAAATTCAATGCATGTAAAAAAAAAATACTACCTGTCCTAAGCCAGGTGGTCGCCGAACAATAGACAACCCTTCATACCACTCTCACTCCTTTCTGGACCCGCGCCGCAGCAGTCGAAAGTTGATCGTTGTCTAAACTGCACGCATCGCTTATTGGCATATTTACCGTACGCATCCTTTAACATCGAATATTTTTAACTTGTTCACTGTTATACAAAAAGTGATAATGGGTGACGATAATCTAGGTAAAAGTACAATTTATTTTATAGCTTTTTGCATATTCTTTGCTGTTACATTTACAATATATAATACTAAACAGAGGTTGTTTTTAGTTAATTTTTTTCGGTTTGTTAAAGTTATGAGGGGTTTTGGCTAGAATCACAAAATATCCCACTGTGCAGCGCGGCGCCCATATCTACTAGGTACTTACTTAGGTTATTAAATTTAAAAATAAAAAAAATAACTAGCATGAAAATGTTTGTTACGTCTGGCGAGGTCAAGCGCTCACCCTGCCTTCTACTACGTTACGCAAGGTAAGGGCGTATTAGCGATAATTGTCATAGATTGTGTATCGTATCGTTTGTAAAAATGACGTACATTGGTAGACAGGCGTCAATGAACTTTTTTCCAGGTTTATCTCGCACAAAGTATAGACACATTCATTGTACATAAGTTACTGAACAGAAGTACAAAAAAAATACATTTACATCTTAAAATGCCAATAGTAGCTAAACAATATAATTTCAAAAGTTGCTGAACAGTATATTTTCAGAAGTAACTGGACAGTATAAATCAAAAAGTGACTAGACATTATAATTTAAAAAATTGTTGAACAGTATACCTTCAAAAGTAGTTGGACACTATAATTACAATGTCAAAGGAAATTATAATTCACAAAGTATTTGGTCAGATTTATTATTTTTACATTCAATTCAAACCAAAGGTTGCTACACATTTTACCTAAAATAAACAAGAAACACTGGCCGGTGTAAAAAAAGACAACGACGATGTCATATACATACCCATAATGAAAGAAAGAGATGAAATGACGTGACAGGTTGGCACTCTTCTTGTCAAAATTCAACTGAAGTTAAGAAGTATGTAATCTAATAAACATGTTCAGCAACTTTTGAAAAAATAGTGTACACCGTTTTCTGTTATTTGCAAGTGTCCAATCGATATTTGTATTACATCATGTTCAGTAACATATGAAACTTTACAGCGTGCAGGTGTTATGAAAATTTGGATGTGTTCATGGACATTCGTTGCTGACTGTACCTATTCTATAAATGGAAAATAATCGTTTCAAAAGTTCATATATTGTAGGTTGACCAAACGATGCAGGAAGTCCTTCATGAACTAGGAATATCGGTGTACCGCTCGTACTACTTCCAGTCCTGGAATGTGGACACGTACAACATGGCCACCCACGTCAATTTCCTCTCGCATTTCCAAATGGTTGAACTGGAGTGTTCTGCGATGTTTTACTACGGCATTAAAGGAATAGACGCCAATGCCTTTCAGGGTACATTCAGCTACAAAATTACAAGCAGTTTCTAAATTTAGACCTGTAAGCAAAATCGTGCAATTTGCTTTAAAGCGAACGAGTTTGAAGTGGTCAGTCGAGCGCCGGAATGTAATGCAACCTGCACGATTTTTCTCGCAGGCAACAGATTAGTGACTCTCCTTGAGTTGTTGATATTTATGGGTGGTGGTGATCATTTTCCATCAGGTGACCCGCTTGATCGTTTGCCTTCCTCTCATAAGTGAACATTCACTTTTAGGCTTAGTTTTATTCATTATAATGCACCAATACGATACATAGCAGTGTAGTTTGCACCATTGATGTACTTAGTCAATGGTGCATATGAAACTATGGCTACTTTTCTAGACGACAAAGGGGATAGTACGGTTGCGGAAAACTAAATTTGAACGAATTTGGAATTGCACAAAATTTGGGAGCTTTCCATTAGGTAATATTTGAAACGCTTGATTTAGTATCCAGATTACGTTTGATTGGTTGATTGATTGATCTTATTGGTTTTTATTAATTGAAAACGGGAATACAGATAACTTAAGTTTTGAAAATACGAAAATGTAAGATTTGTGTTAAATTCAATCACCTTATCTATTTCCGACAATTGTTTACCAGCTATCCACAAGAGCGGCATGGCGTTCGATGCAGGACTCCTAATTGACCACCAGTTCCGCACCAACGACCCTTCGATCTTCGCCGCAGGGCCTTCCACCCGCTACTGCCTTCGGTACTTCGCTGAATTCAAGCAGCAGAAGTACTGTGATTCGTATGAAGTCGGTGAGAGGGTGAGTACGAGGTCAACTGTAAGTAATTGTTGTAGAGTTACAAGGGCCAGGGAAAAAATATGTAGGAACTTACTCAACAGAATGTAGGAATACCTTATTCGCGATATCGTCGCATGGCTTGCTTTTAATTTAAATAATGAATGAAGTCAATTAGGTCATTAAGTAGGTATTATATCTTTTACTGAATGGTATATCTTTGATCTTTGTGTTTTTGTGTGATCTTTGTGTGATTTTGATCTTTGAGCTTTGTGTGTGTTTATTGTGAATAAACTTTGTAGGTATCTAGCTATCTATCTATAGTAAATATGGTTACAACAATATACAATCCACAGACGTACAAGTAGGTACAGTACTGATATTAAATAAAAAAAAAATGGTATTTAATTTTTCAAGTTTGAAGTGTAAGTTTATAAAAGTGCTTTGTATATCATGGATTTTATTATAACTGTCCTCGTTATTTGAGCAAGTCTTGATCGTGGTCATATAACGAATTAATGTCATGTATCTAACTGGAGATATTTTATTTTAGCTGGGAAAAGAAATAAGAAATCAGTTGGACCCATTATTTTCCCCGAAAACCTCGGACTCGAGCGACTCTAAGCGAAGCTCCGTAAGAACTGTTAGCTTCGATCCCTCAATTGATCTAAACTCTGGTCAGCAACCGGCCAGAAGAAAGGAGTCCTTTTGCGGAACTAAGTAAGTTTACAAAACACTTCAATTATTATTGTTTTATTCTATTATCCTATTAAATATTGAAGAAACATGGTACTAGAGGCGACATTAATGACATCTCATGCTGATACAAGTATTTTGTAGGTCAGCAGTGTAGGTAGTGCGTGCTCTACCAAAAGTGAGCTCGTTTTTTTTTGTCAATGGCATCTAATTATTGTCATTTTGACGTGACAAACATTCTTGTGTACAGACCATCACCTCGTAGCGAGCCCAGTTAGTTAGCGGCATCTTGTTCACACAGTGTAATATTACGCGCCTTAAAAGTTAAGGGATATGCGTCAACCTAATTTTTATTATGCAAGGGAAAGAGTTCCCGAGTTCGTGAAGCCGGTCGTGAAGCAATGCATGCTGCCCGGAGGCTTGCAGTACATGGATGTGCGCTCGCCGGGGATGAAGATACCGCATCATTACATACAAACGTTAGATTTCAATGTAAGTTCAAACAAGTACGTTCACAAATCAAAAACAAAAGTTTATATCATTAGGGTCCGGTTAGGGGCCCTTTTTACAAACACTGCACTTTACTTTAATTTTTCTTTTTTGACGTGACAACGTCTAATAAATCGATGAACGCCGGCTGCACGCACGAAAAAGGGTGACGCAATGTAACGTACATGTACGTACATGTACCGTATATATTGTCCCGTACAAGGGAGAGCAGTGAACGCCAGGATGTACAAGAGAGCAGCGCGCGCAAGGATGTACAATCTTAGTACTAGCGCTCAGTTACTTTTTAATGGGGGGGGGGGGGGGTGCGGGGGGTTGAGGGAGGGTGCGGGGGGGTGTATTACAGGGTGGATGAAAATTTCATTGATTTTACCGTAGGATGCACCGTTTTCAGGATATTTGACACAACACCGGTTCTCGTCCGATCACCGAGGTTAAGCAACGTCGGGCGCGGTCAGTACTTGGATGGGTGACCGCCTGGTTTAATTTTTGTTTTTGAATGTTTTGTTATGACGTGTTCACGTTAAACTATCGTCCGTAAACTGACTTTTTTTTACTTTTTTTACGGTAACTTTTTATTTTTTTTGGGCTCTCCAGCACAAGCATTTTTATGCTCAATGCAATGGGAGGTCCGAACCTTTACTTTTTGTAAAAAAAATTTAGATAAATAAATATTTTTTTGCCTTTTTTTAAACTACAATAAAAATTTAGAACTTTTGGGGCTTGGTACTTATTGGGTTGTTTAAAAAGTTATTTTTGCTTTGTTGAATTTCAGGGATACGTAATAGAAACGTTCCAAGGCGGTTACTTCAAGCTCCATCTCACGCCAGACTCCATCGTCGACGGTATAACGTGCTTAAGCCCCGATAGTTTCTCGATTGGCCACTTTAAAAATCTCTACGGCAAGTCTGCCGTGGTGCTCAATAACGTCCATGTGAAATTTGCCGTTAGTATTTTCTAAATCCATAAAGATAGTACTTTATTATATTTTTTCTGTTTGAGTACCTAATAAATAGGCATCGGAGTTTTCATCGCACGGTAAGACGTTAGCGAGCCATGGAGTCGACATTAGCAATAAAATTCAACTCGTATTCATACTCATACTCATTTATTTATTTAAATCGCGATTTTAATTTTATAATCAAGGACAAAAATGTTGACGAGTAGGGTAAATCGCCAATAACTGGCCACGTTATACTAAGTTGAATTCTGTTTGTAGGGGAGAAGAGTTCAGTATGAGGGGGCTGTTATTGAAGGCTGTCCAGTTATTGGCGATTTACCTTATATACTCACAAGCAAAAATACTGCATCACTTCCCATACAAAGTAATACGTTGTGACACATACCTACTAGCCTACTACGTAGGTAATCGTAATTGACCAGTAGGTACATAACGTTAGGCATATATATATTTTTTTTTTTTTTTTTTTTTTTTTTTAAATTAAATTACAATCTAGCTCACAAAGGCTAATAAGCAAAATTCATTTAACTTAATCGACTATTTTGTTTAAAGTCTCTAAGAATAACGTCCATTGACTTTTCTTAGTGTCTATTAAGGCGAAGCACTTTGTTCATGTGTTCTTCATTTACGTCACTATCACTGTAACACTATTTCGAGTATGATTAACACTACACTAACTCAAAGGGTTTAGTCCTTTTCAGTCTTCTCACTAGGTCCGTGTTGTCAAGGAGTTGGATTGCCTCAACATTCACATGATGATGAAGTCTGCGTTCATGAGCTTCGGCGTATTTAGATATTACCTCGTGGACGAACTCAACATTAAGGTCCCGATGGAGATCGTCGTTTCTTATGTACCAGGGCGCGTTTACTATGTCCCTGAGCACCTTATTTTGAAAACGTTGTATTATTTGTATATTACTTTGTTTGGTACAGCCCCAGAGCTGTATACCATAAGTCCATACTGGCATCAGGACTTGCTTATACAACAGTAATTTATTGTGCACTGACAACGAGGAGTGTCTACCGAGTAGCCAGTACATCCTTTTGTATCTTATTCCTAATTCTTCACGTTTTTTCTTGACATGAGCTTTCCAACGCAGCTTCGTGTCAAGCGTCATGCCAAGATATTTGGCTGTATTTGCGTACGGTATGGGTTGCCTATTTATACATATCGGATGGTACATAGGTCTCTTATTTGTGAAATCAATATGAATCGATTTGGATTCATTAAGGTTGATTCGCCATGTTCTAGTCCACTGATAAACTCGGTCAATGGCTGTTTGGACTTTTCCTACTGCTTCCTCGTGACTGTTTCCTGTTGCCATAATAGCAGTATCGTCAGCAAAAGTCGCAATAGTAGTGTTATCTATGTCTGGAATGTCACAAGTGTATAGTAGGTACAGGACCGGCCCTAGAACACTTCCTTGCGGAACTCCAGCTTTTATTTCTTTAAGCTCGGAATAGGCTTCATCTTGTCTAACTCTGAACACCCTGTTAGATATGTATGATTTTAAAATATTCACGAACTGTTTAGGTAGTAATGTTTTGAGTTTTAGTAAAAGGCCTTCATGCCACACTTTGTCAAAAGCCTGAGCTACGTCTAGGAAAACAGTAGAACAAACTTTCTTTTCTTCGAGTGCTTTTTCTATTTTGTTAACAATTCTGTGGACTTGATCAACTGTAGAATGGCTCTCTCGAAATCCGAACTGGTGGTCAGGTAACAGATTTTTGCTGTCTAGTATAGGCTTTAGCCGTTTTAGGAGAAGTTTTTCAAACAATTTTGACATAACTGGTAATAACGATATCGGCCTGTATGAAGTAACTTCATGTGGTGGTTTACCCGGTTTAGCAATCATAATGACTTCGGCTACTTTCCACAACACTGGCACATACTTTAACCGAAAGGCAGCGTTTATCAGATTTGTTAGTTTTACTATTGCTCTACGAGGAAGATTCTTTAAAATTTCACCTGTTATTAGGTCAAATCCAGGTGATTTTTTTGAGCTAATTCTAATTTTGATTTCATTGGCCACTTCTTTAGGTGTAACAAGTTGAATTTCTTGATCTTCCACACTAGTTGTTTCTCGTATATCAATGTCTGCTAGCGTCTCGTTGGGTTGAAAGATGTTTTCTAAGTGGTTTGCAAATCTTATTGCCTTTTGCTCATTGCTGATTGCCCATTTACCGTCATCCTCCCTGATAGGCGGGATTTGCATGATCGGTCGTTTCATATTCTTTGTGAACTTCCATAAAGAATAATCTGTACTGCGGTCACATGTGAGTTGACTTATTTTGGCGTGCATTGATTCATCACGAAGTTTTTGTATTTCTCTTTTAAGCTCTTTCGTTAGCATATTAAGTAGCTTTTTATCTTGAGGGGACCTTGTTTGGTGCCATTTTTTTCTTTGAGACCTCTTTGCTGCCACCAGAGATCTGATTTCTTTGGGATAGTTATTACCTTTGAGTTTTCTCCTGATTTCGGGTGTATTATTCCAAGCTGACTTTTGGATGGCTTTGACAAACAAATCAACTTCAAGGTCTAACTGCTCTGAATTCCAAAGTGGGACGTTCAAGTCTATTTCATCATTCAGATCAATCTTAAAACTTTCCCAATCAGTGTGCTTATTAACAAGTCTTGGGGTATCTTCTTTCTCTATAATGAACTCACTTAATGTAAGGATAATGGGCGAGTGATCCGAATTCATATCGTATCCTTCTTCAATGCTCAGAAAACCTGATGCGATGTTTTTGTAAATAAAAAAGTCTATAAGGTCGGGTAGTTTATTTTGGTCTGTGGGCCAGTAGGTTGGTTTCCCAGTAGATACTGTTTCACAATTTATTTGTTTGATGGCACTTAAAAGCTCCTTTCCTTTTGTTGTGGTTAATCTTGAACCCCAATGTAAATTTTTTGCATTGAAATCTCCTCCTAGGATAAACCTGTTTCCTAATTTTTCTAAAAAGTCTATATATTGGTCTTTTTTAATAGAGTGCCTTGGAGGACAGTAAATAGCTGATATCGTGATCGGATAACGCTTAGTTTGAACGCATACAGCTACGGACTGAATCTCGTATTCTTCATGTTTTAATACTTCGTAATGGTAGATGTTATCTTTAATCAAAACAGCACTACCTCCTCTTGCCGAATTATTAGGATGCAAAGCATGATAAGCCTTATAGCCAGTTATTTTTAGATATGACTCCGTAGTGAAGTGCGTCTCGGATATTAGGCACACATCAATATTATTTGTGTCTAGGATTACCTGCAGTTCTTGTAGGTGTTGTAGTAATCCATTGGCATTCCATGCCATAATTTTTAGCGTGTAGGTCATTTCTGTTTGGGAGGAGCTACCTTAGCGCTTCGCTCAAGTACTTTAAGTCTCTCATCGAATGATGACATATAGTGGAGAATGTTATTTAGCTTCTCTTCAATATTAATATTTAAGCTAGTTGCAGACTTATTCTGGGCATTTTTAAGATTTTTAGATGTTATTTGTGCATAAGAAAAGGTTTTGTTACCTTGAGTGTTTGAAATTTTCTGCTGCACTATTTTCGGGTTTCCTAGTTTCGCACTATTAACCACGTTTTCTGTGTGAGCAGGATTTTTCTTTTGTGTGGATTTATTTTTCATGCTTTGCATTTCTTTTGCAACAATGCATCCTCTGTAGTTAGCCGGATGAGCTTCACCACAATGAACACACTTTGGTTTATCTTCTAACGGTTTGTTACAGTCTTTGGTTAGATGCTTACCAGTACACTTGACACACCTTGGTTCCTTTTGGCAGTACTTTTGTGTGTGTCCATACGACTGACATCTTTTACACTGGGGGACCAGTTTAGATGTTTTCATAGGATGAATGTCTACTTTACACCCTAGAATGCATTTTATAGCGTAGATTTTTTTAATATCCTCGTCATTGGTGAATGTCAACATGAACATGTTAAGAGGTTCTTTGTTTTTCCATCTTAGTTTGTTCACAGCGTCTGAGATTTTAAGACCTTTGTCTTTAAGATCTTGAACGATTTTTTCCGGCTGGCATGTGGAATGTAGGCCTTTAGCTACCACCCTTATTGGTCTCGCTTGTTTATTTTCATACGAGTGCCAGAGGCAGCTTTTTTCTGAGAAGAGTTTAGTAACCACCCTATAATGATCCGCTTCTTTCACGTTAACTTTAACGCTGTCACCTTTGAGCATTTTTGCTGTAAATGATTCCTTCGGGACGTGTTCCGACAGAAGGTCATAGAATATTTGGTAATTCTTGACGTCATCAACAATGATGGGAGGAGGCGGTGGTATTTTTTTCACCACTGGATTGCAGTGATGTTATTTTATTTGTGTATCAGAGTTTGTATATGTTACCTATGTTAAAATAGTTGAAGCTATAAGTTTGTAATGTAATAAAAAAAATTTTTGATTTATAATTTGAATCACATATTGCTCACGATTTTTAATCACGATCGCTATAAAGGTATTTTAGAATTAAATAAATGAGTGAGTAAAGGTAACGCCACCAGAGTTGAGGCCACGCACACAACCACATCTCATGTAATGACAGCGGGATTTTGACGTTGTGTTGACGTTAAACGCCAACTAATGTCGACTCCATGGCTCGCTAACGTCTTACCGTGCGATGAAAACTCCGATGCGTACTAATAAATATTAGGATGGGTCCATCCCACCAATATAAAATGACCCCACGCTGCGTAAATTTTGCTTGGAAGCAGGGCTCTGTTAACACTGGATTTTTATAGATTTGGCCGTTGCAGCTTTTTGTGACATAAGCACTTTACACGTAATCCTCGATGCGATAGTCTAACTTGCACTTGGCTGCTTCTTTATGTGACTGAAGAACGCCACGTTAAGTTAACAAGAGATTTGATAAACTTAGTACTTACTTAGTAGATTTAAGCAGGTACATTATTATTAGGAAACATCCTGGGGAGTGTTGAAAGTGGAGAAGACAAACCAAACAGTACTTTTTATTTCACATCTAAGCTACGTACCTACAGGCGGCCAAAAATATGGTCTACCACCCTACGGTATGGTTAAAGTTCATTTGCACGTCATGATACAACGAGGTCGATTTTCCCTTGCAATAATATGATAACAGTGACTAATAACTTCGTTCTGTTAAAAATGTCAACCTTAGCGATATTTAGATCTCATAGGAACTTTTGTCAAAACTGGTAGACCACTTTCTTGGCTGACCGTACATTTTCAACTGTTTCATAAGATTCCTTTTTTTGCAGTCTAAGAAGATCGATAATTTATACGAGTACTTCAACTCTCCAGGAATATTCTTTTTGTATCATGAACACGTAGAAGAGTTATTAATGATGGTGAAGGAAATTCTTCCAACGGTAATATACTTTTCCTGAATGAATGAATGAATCCATCCGACCGATTTCTCCTAATGATCTCGACTCCTAATCGTTACGGCGCTTACGTAGCCAAGGCGGTGAATCTTCGTGCGCACGCGGGGCACGTAAGGATACCGCCCTCATACCCGTAGGAGATGGCCACTGGTGGTCAATTCTTCTCGTGTGGCGTTAAAGTCAGCTCTACCTTCTCCTCTATTTACTTATCTCTATAACCTACAAAATACTTGCGAAAAGATGATAGAGACTAGATTTTGCCAACGTCTGTTCAAAAGTTCTCTCAAAAATCCGAAGTAGGTAATGTGCAAAAATTAGCACCCGTAGATAAGGCGTTGTATTAAGGCGTTGTTGTAAGTAATACTCGATTTTAATTGAAACTCCATTAATTTTCTGGAAGCTCTAAATTGAAATGGTGGATTATTTTGATCCTTAGAAACTGAGAGCGTGTGTTAGTTCATTTCATTTTTTTCCTTCTCTATTTACTTCATCGAACTTTTTTTTTAGAGATCCGTACCTACTCTTATAGAAAAAGGTCCCTATGTTAAGATGCTCTGTTAAGGAGATAGCAGGTCTGCAATCCTGTAGAGCTGTGAAAAAATACGTTTCTAAATTCATGCTATCAAAGGATACTTACAACCTTTTGAAATTGAATTTTTCTTCAAAAACCGTGAAAGTGTTTCCGTTGGCATGGTAGTTATTATAAAATTTGGTGAGAAATAAGACCTCACAGCACATTAAGTATGTACGCAAATGAAGAAGTTCGAAAATTATTGATCCACAGCATATAATTTTGTAGGTATGTCGTAGAATTTTTTGTAAAACTTTTAACTTGCGCGACAGTCCGCAGTCCGCATTGTATGGCCAGTATTTTTAACTTTCGTCAATTGTGGACCGATTTTCAAAATTATTTTTTTACTTACTATTTATCATAAGTTGTAGTTTTGTTTCTTTCGACAGGGTCAACATGATGGGGACACGATAAGAGAAGCATTGAAGTCAGTCAGTGAACAGCTCAGCGATCCCGTAAGTTTATTTATTCAATCTATATGTAAACCAAACAATCCTTTACTACCCTGGTTCAATGTCAGTTGTACGAATTTAAGGCACTGGTCCCACCGCCGGCGAGTAAGCGATGAGATATCGGCGATAGCTACTAAGCGATCCGAAGCGATTAACTCAATTTAAGCTACAATAGAGAAATATTTCTCTCGACGTAGTCGTCGAAACTTGTATTGCACATCACTAATCGCACCTTCAGAACGAGACTGACACAATTTTAAATATTCTCATTTCAAAAATAAACTTAGTGTAAAAAGAAATACAAGTTTAGTTTTGAAATGAGAATAATTCGAATTGGGCCAGTCTCGTTCTGAAAATGCGTAATTAGGTAGCCACGAAACTGCCCGCTTGATAACGGGGTGTAATCGTAACAACAATCACGTTATTTACATCAAAATCTTCCAGTCCTGCAAGAATGATATGAAACCCGCGATCCGCTGTAAGTTCGAGAAGTCCCCGCACGTGGAGGCTATCGCGGCATACGTGATGGAATGGCTCTCCGAGAACGACCAGCTGCTTCCCATGTACTTCCAACCGCGGCAGACGGCCGAGTTCACCCACGATTTGAATCGGAACCCCATGTTCAGAGAGAAGAAGAGGAATATTAGACAATTTTTTTCTCAGTTGCAATGATTTTGTTGGAATAAATTTGTTTGAAATTAGTGTTGTTAAAATTGTTATGCAAAGCAAGCTCTTTTTTACGTTATACTTTCGCATCCTGTTTTAAGTAAAAAAAGGCAAATTTAGCCCTAATCAGTAGTTAAAGGTAACGACACCAGAGTTGAGGTCACGCATACAACAACACGTCATGTAATGACAGCGGCATTTTGACATTTGATGATGATGATGATGTATGGGGACGCCTCGCTGAGCCAGGCGGGCTGTCGACCGTTTTGCACAGTCATTCAGCCCATTTCCCCGAGGTTGGAGCCGACGGTTACTGTCCCAGCAGCGCTCCCACACAGCATCTCTCCTCGAATCTTCTCGTTCTCCTGCTGAACATAAGGACATCTTTGAGACTGACATCCTTTAGCTCCTCCTCCCTCAGCTCGTCACTCCCGAATACATCACGCCGCGCTGCCGCGTACATGACACACTCGGCTAGGATGTGTTTTGTGTGCTTTTTTTGACATTTATTCGTACCTCTCAGAATGAGAGGGCTTGGGCCGTAGTTCCCACGCGGGCCCAGTGCGGATTGGGAACTTCACACACACCATTGAATTTCTTCGCAGGTGTATGCAGGTTTCCTCACGATGTTTTTCCTTCACCGTAAAGCTCATGGTAAATTACAAATTTCAAATTTCGCACATAAATTCCGAAAAATTCAGAGGTGCGAGCCGGGATTTGAACCCACGACCCTCTGCTTGAGAGGCCATAGGTCAAACCGCTAGGCCACCACGGCTTAAAAAACGGTTTAATAAAATATATTTTATTTAAATCAGATAAGCATATTTTTCGCTATTTATAAAACACCGATTTTTTGTTGCGAATTTTTCTTGTCAGTTTCTAATTGTTTTAGTTCAAAAATAGGTTATATGAAAAAAAGAAAAATTATAATATATGCAATGCATAGTATTGTGTAAGTATTTCATCATAAGATCATATAACTTACATTTTCATTCACTCACTCATTTCCTTCATTCACTACCTTTTTTGCAATCAGTAGGTACTTTATGTAGCTGTGTGTGTAATCATTCGCCTCAACCCTCGTGGCGTTACCTATACTTACTTATGTAGGGTGAGACCTCTTCACAGTCAATTACCGGATGATTTTATTGGCAGATGTAGGGAACGTCAATATGGCATTTGCAACAAAAAGGTTCCACCCTGTTACGCTATTCAGTTTCCTTGACTGTACACCATAGGTTAATAAGGAATGATGTTACATGAAATTCGTACGACGTTCAGCGTTTAGTGTTTAGCTTATAGGTTGCTCGATCTGTGCAGGTCCATCTATAGTATAGGGGAAGGGATCTAGAGACTTAGCCTATATGTACGACGCGCCCCCCATATGTATCCGCCACTGGTACAAACCTCTATGAATCCGTTTTCCGGTAGTCCCTGTGAGACTAAAATAGACGGGTATCCAAGATTTGTGTAGCCTTGTGTACGAAGGGCCAAGTAGCGATTTTATTGGAGATGCGTTGAGAGTTCTTTTACGTATTTTATTTTCTCTATGGCTTGTTTCTATTATTGACGGTTTATAATTGACGACCACTTGACGACACACCACATCTATCAGTGTCAACCCGGGCACTGACTGCTACATTTGTTTACTTTTTTGCCTTTTGTATTATTATTTAATCATGGCAGAAGAACCCATGCAGGGCTGTGGGCAGAAGCCTTTGCAGCTCAATGAGTTGTTGATCAAAAATGTGAACAGTTGGGGTAACGTGCAGTATAATATACCTCTGCGGCTTTCTAGCAATGAAACAAGAACTGGGACGACTATCGCTATGAGGCACATACCTAACATACCGCATAGTTTGGACTGTGTAAGTATTTGACTGAAAAATTGTGAACTCTTCCAAGTTGGACACTCTTTATAGAGTGGTTAGGTGACTGCAGCGGGCCTTCGTGATCCTTCTCTACAGATCTTAATTAGTACTTTGGCGAGCGCATTCTAATACAGGGATCTTGGTGACACATTTGATGGTATCTGTCCATTGAGTTGGTGATTGATTACGTTGTTTCTGTGTTGTATTTGTACCGATTGAAACTTGTTTTCATTTACTTTTTTAGAAAATCGATGATCCCTTGCCAGAGCGCCTCTGCGGGCGAGATATGGTGGTCGCAAAGGAGACTTACCGAACTACTACGGGAGAGTACTGCGTCAAACCAAACCCCAACAAGGCTATGGAGCGGGCGGATTGCTCCATCAACTGTCGTCGGGTCATCTTCATGACTGGAGTCGAAAAAAGGGTAAGTGCTAGACAGTTACAAGGGCTACTCCGGAATTAAAGGTTACCAGATCCAGGGCAGCTTGGCTATAGTTCGTTAAAAGACAAATATTTTTCTAAAGTCATCGCCCCCCGAAATTGCTTTCAGTATTGGTATCCCGTCTAATTCAAGTAGGCCTAGATCATTCTTTTAGTGTCTAACTTATTTTTGTTCAAGTTCAGTATTAGGTACTTATTTTTATAAAATCATTATTTGTTAGCTATTTACAACCACATATTAAGTACTAATATAGTTTATTAAAATTTAGTTACAAGGAAAGAACATAATCCAACCCACAATGATATCGGCGATGAAGGATACGCACAGAGGCATAGCCAAGTCGCCGCTAATGCCTCCCGCTGTCACTGTGAAATCACCGGATCCGGAATATATATTCGATGTAAGTTTTTCTAATTATAAGACATGTAGTTCTAAGGTTCTTAAGGTCTTAGACGACCAGATGGCCTAGTGGTTAGAGAACCTGACTACGAAGCTTGAGGTCCCGGGTTCGATTCCCGCGTCGGGGCAGATATTTGTATGAAAAATACGAATGTTTGTTCTCGGGTCTTGGGTGTTTAATATGTATTTAAGTATGTATCTATCTATATGTATAAGTAGGTTTATCCGTTGCCTATAGTACCCATAACACAAGCTTTCCTTAGCTTACTTTGGGACTAGGTCAATTGGTGTGAAATGTCCCGTAATATTTATTTTTATTTATTTATTTAAGGTTCTGTCACAGCGTATTAATGACAACTAGGTGAGGCTTAAGACGCCAGAAAAAATGTTTTAGATTCTTAGGCTTGAATTTCATTCGTGCAGCAATTTCTCCTGCATGCTTCTCAACTAGTGTGGCAGGATAAAAAATACAGTTTATTTAGCAATAGCACTTGTTATTGTTACAAAATATACGGTACATCTGTCAGACTCCAAACTAGGCTGAGGCTGTGGTTGTAGGAGGCTGTGCTGTGAGATTGCGATTTTCTTTTTCTTCATTACCACTTTATAATAAGTAAGCATTATGCTTTATTCGTCTCTCCTTCGAAGATAAGACGAAGAGCTTTATTGAGGCCTATCTCTACAGCAAAATTATCGTAGCGTCCTTAGCAATTAACCAAATTTGTATTTTTTCCAAAGGTGGTAGCATCGGGAAGAAACGAAGCGCCTGCTATATCAGACAGCGCGGGAGGTTTTCGCAAATTGATGGACCCCTACCTGTCAACGTACAGGGCGACACACAAGCCCTTTTCCGTTGAAGACCAATACGGCATCGGCGCTAATGATCATATCACTTTCTATTCAGAGTTTGATACTCCGAAGGTGAGAATTAGTATATCGATAGTATTGTGGATCAAATAAGCAAAATAAACCTCCTCATTTAAATAAACTAGATATTAGCATTTACACTACGGATTCACTCAAATATTAGGTCTGGTAATTGTAAAATCCCAGGATTTTACTAGATTCCCATGGAATTTCCCAACGTGGTATTTAGCTGAAAGTACGACCAACACTCCTGCAAAAGTTCATGTCTCTAAATTTAGTGGTCGATATTACGGAATGCATATATCCGGGTCTATATTGAAATCCGTCATAATTTAAAGCCCAGTTTAGATTTGTAGGAAAACTCGTGGAAGTTGCAGTACGTTGCGCGACAGTAAAGTTAACGAGTTTGAAGTGGTAAATCGAGCGCCCGCAATGTAATGCAACTTGCACGATTTTTCTTGCAGATCTAAAGTGGGCTTAACGTTTGACAGAACTCTTTTATCTCTGAACCAAAGTGATAAATTATTCTGGGATGCTATTAAATAAACCAAATTTAACCTATACCTATATAGATTTCGACAGGATGACCACTCCAAAGTTCGTGAAAAATATACGGTTTCAAGAAAAAAAGATTGTGATATTTCACAGATTCAGCAATCTGCACACCAAGTTTCATTAAAGTCCGTCCATCTGCTTTAGCGTGAAAGATTAATAGACACGCACTCACAAACTTTCGCTTTTATAATATTAGTAGAATTTATTTAATTCAAAGCTACCTATTGCGATGGATCTCACATGTCCACTATCACCGGTGCAAGTCAGATGTTATAGACACGCAGCCTTGTGTTTTAGAATAGGATCTACATATTATGTAGTTACTGGGTTTAGATTGCATGTTTTGGCACGAAAACAGGAAAACATAACCTATACAAAACTTAATCGATTCGACCTTCTGTTTTTTCTACCGGATTTACTGATTAAATAGACTGATATTGTAGTCTAAACGCTCGCCATCGACGTGACAGCGATTTTGCGCAAAAAACATGTTCAAAGTTAGAATTAGACTTTAGCAACGAAAAATTAGGTATTGGTATGTTTGAGTGTAAAGATAAATAAAATACAACCCGATTACCTTGCTCCTACGTGCATGACAGCTACGTCTATACGACACATACACCTATGTTAACAATGTTAACATACAGACCGGCCGTATTCCACTTCTACATAAATCAATACAATGTGACATAAACACAACTATCACAAAATGCTAATGAGTTTCGAACTCTTTAAGACTTATTCTCAAAGCTAAAACTAGCACCCAACTGTGAGTGATTACGTAATATCAGCGTGAAAGAGTTACAGTTTGTTGAAAATATATGCCATCAACGCATTCGCTGCAGGCCGTCAGGCACGAGATTAGGTACTTCAAGACCTCTACCATGAGTTACACTAGTTTACAGTGACCGTACTCGCCAGCGACGGCGTAAATGATTTGTATGGAGAATTGTACTTCCGTAAGTGACCGCTAGAGGCGCTGTACACAATTCTCCATACAAATAATTTACGCCGTCGCTAGCGAGTACGGTCACTGTAAACTAGTGTAACTCATGGTAGAGGTACAGGTGCCACAAACACACATGTACGTTCAAATGACTGCTAAACAGCAGCTGCTGTCATAACAGCGCCACTAGAAACCAACGAAAACGCACAAGTATAAGCATTCCTGGTACTGAATATTTTAATTTTTCTATGCGCTATAGGTGCGAGGATTCGGTCCCAGACACAAGGAGATCTGGATGCCGCTTACAGCTAAGGTGCACCGAGCTGTGTACGACAGGATACACGTCAAGAAGGAATGCCATGAAGTTGCCGCGTGCCACAATCCCGTCAACAATATCAAGGGGTGAGTGTGTAATTTTATAAAAGTACGAGTTAACGATGTTTTTGAGTAGGTCAAAGATATAGAATTTGAACATCAGGTCATCAGGACGTGGATAAACTTTTCAAAGCCACGTCATCAGCAATATCTCCGGCCTATAAATATACTGTTGCTACTACTGCTGCGCTACTGCTGAAAAATATACGAGCTGAGGATGCTAATACACATGCGGCATTAATTCCGTTAACGTGAGGTCGAATCCACGATCCTCACTGCCCGTGCATCCCGCACTGTGCCTGGCAATGTGACGTATACAGGCCGGAAATGAAATTATTTTAATTTCCCTCAAAAAATATATTCCAGAATAGATCCTGATGCTGTCAAACTTTCCCTCTGCAGACTCTCCACACATCATTTAAATCAAAATCATATTCCAGGGTATTCCAGTCAGAAACCAAAAAGAAGTTCCAGGTGCCTTTCGCACTGTCCCCGCTCGCCTCTTGGAGCCACGGGGAGGTGTTTGACCTGGCCCCGTTCCCTCCTAACCCTTACCAAACCAACATCGCCCCATTCATGTACTGCTCCGACTACTGCCATATCGCCCAAGGAACACCCCCCTACAGTGTTATTGATCAATTCAGCCGTCGAAAGCCCCATAAGCCCTGCAAGCAAAGATACATCGTCTCGAGGGATTTTGAACCATAGTTTATTTCAAAATTGTGTTGTGAATACATTGAGTGAGTTGAATCTTGAGTTTTCTTTGTAGTTCGCAATGCGAAGGAAGAGTTGTTGAATATCTGAAACAATTGCAATATATTATGCGTTATTGGCGCCTCTAACAAAATATTTTTCTGACTACTTTTTCTTGGCTGAACTGAATAACCAAAACAAATGAGGAAACATTGATCGACAATGCTATTGAGCTTAATGCGTTCGTGCTTTGAATGCATAATGAACGTTTTGCTGACTTCCACCCATTGCCTTGAGACTGGTCGCTAACAATGGGCCTCATGAGAAAGCTTAAGATCACCCAGAGGGTGATGGAGAGAGCTATGCTCGGAGTTTCTTTGCGAGATCACACTAATGTGGTTGTTGTTCAGATTTTATCATTTCTAAAAATGATAAAATCCGCGCATACTAAACTGGCATAGCTCGAATCACCAGACTCAAGTGGCACATTGCTTGTAGAACTTATAGCCGATGGGGCCAAAAGGTTCTCGAATGGCGTCCACAGACCGGAAGACACGGTGCGATGTAGGGGTTTCCAGTAAGATAGAGCGCGACCCGGTTAAGGTTGCAGGAACGCTTTCAATGCGGATTGCACAGGACTGGTCTATTTGGCGAACCTTGGGGAGATCTATGTTCAGCAGTGGACAACTTTCGACTAAAATGGATGACCAATACTGCTGTAAGTGTATTGCTATGACCCTCTCCTCTATGAACGCTTATATGCGTTCGAAGCACTGAGAAAGGTCCGCCATCTGACGGAAGTACGGAAAAATGGCCGGTGTGGAACCAACCTTTGGAGGTTTTGGAGGTTTAGCGTGCAAATGTTCTAAAAGCAGCAAAACTGCCGGCGC
The DNA here is from genome assembly GCA_947563465.1 of Archips xylosteana. Lineage (NCBI taxonomy): Eukaryota > Metazoa > Arthropoda > Insecta > Lepidoptera > Tortricidae > Archips > Archips xylosteana. Next base: position 13,611,676 of record OX387357.1, on the reverse strand, counting down.
AGCATTCCTTGGCTCATGACTTCTTCCAAGACCTAGCAGCAGCGGGCGCGGAGGCGGGAGCCGCCACGTGTTTGACGTGCCTTACTTCAAATCTTGATGCCAATTCTTTCTTCAAGGCGTCATTGTTATGCTGAAAAACAGTTCTAATAAATCATCATTATCTCGAGTACCTACATATGCTCCACAGCTGGGCACAGGCTTCCTCACAGAATGCTTGGGCCGTAGATCCCACGTGGGCCCAAAGCGGATTGGGAACTTCACACACTCCATTGAATTTCTTTGCAGGTGTGTGCATGTTTTCTCAGGATGTTTTCCTTCACCGTAAAGCTCATGGTTCATATGTGATTTCGTACATAAATTCCGAAAAAACTGATAGGAGCGAGGTCGGGATTTGAACGCGCACACATTATAAGAGTCCATATGTCCAACGTCTAAGCTACCATACTACAGCTTATTATTAAAAATTGTACTGTACTGTACTGTATTTGATAAATTACGTTAACTGATCATGGTTTGATCATGATCAGTCAACTGGTTCTTTAAAAAAAATAATCAGCGAATGTTAATTATAGTTTCGCATAATCTTACCCCTATACAAGACAAGTTGGTACACTTAGTTTTCTTGGAAGAGTCTTCGCAATAGCGATCCTGAAATAGAAGAAATACATTAGATTGTGTGTATCTTAGTTTATTTAACTACGTAAGACTTGATATTATATTAATTAGAAATGAGAAATGGGGTATCTTTGTTTAGTGTCCTATTTAAAGAAAGAAAGATAAAGAAAAAAAAACATTGTCCACAAAGCTGCACTCAAGTATACGTCTATATTTGGGCTTAAGTGTAAGTACCTACATTTATTCGTGGTAAATGTGTCTTGAATTTATTTGGTTAGTTTCTTTCTTACCAAGAAAAATTTTAAAAAAAATATTGAATAACGCTACGTGCCCGGCTCTGACCAAATAAAAAGTAGACGGAGACTGTAAGGCCAGTAATACTATAGTACATTGTGCATCTAGGGCCGTAAGTAGGGGATTACTAATGAGAGTTTATTAGAAGCCCGACGCCGAAGGCGGAGGGATTTTAATGACTCGAGTTTGTAATCCCCTTACTGCCCGTCGTGATACACACAATGATTTTCATCACATTGCGAGAAAAAAATCCAAAAATAAAATTAATTTGACTCTAAACACTTAAATTGAATAAAATAATGGCTACCCGCCAATACAGATTGTCACTTTTTTCGAGTCACCTACCGTAGATAATGTAAATTGTGTTTAGTTTAGAATTCGAAAGGTCATACGCCCAGATTCTGCCAACATGTTTAAAAAAATATTTTTACTAAAATTATTGCAAAACTATTTGATATAAATTTAAAATATAAAAATAACGAATTTTCATGAAGCGTAGATAAGTTTTGTGTTGTAAAATTTTGGTTAAAGCTAAGTTTTAAAGATAATAAATAAAACGTTGGCGGACTTGAAACCTCCTTAGTCTGAAATGACTTGTTTGCAAATTTTAAAACTAAAGTTAGCACCCCTTGGGTAGAAAAACTGTAGGTACGTAAATCTATAACTCCCTTAAGAACAATTTAGGCCATTTTCATTTAGTATACAAGCATGGAATAATACCATTGACGAGCAAGTGTGATGAAAAGTACTTAGTTTACGACTCGTAGCCTGCACGTATAAGGGTTCCTTTTTCCTTTTGAGGTGTTTAACCCTATCCAACGATATCCCATAGGCTTAGACGAGATAATAAAAACAGCCCAACTTTACTTGAAGGGGTGGCAGCCTTATTTTTTTTAAAAGATTGCATTTTACCACCTTGTCACGTGTTTAGTAGGTACATATAACCACGCAAAATTACAATTTCCAAGCTTAACAGCCTCAGCTAAGCCGCAGACGGACGGACAGACAGACAGACCAACGGACATGGCGAAACTATAATGGTTCCTTGAAAACTATGGAACCCTAAAAGCTCGGAGGTACTATCAGCACTCACCGTCGGACATTTCTCATCGGGATGTATGCAAGTCTTGGGTTTCCTAGCCGGAGGGCAAGGCGGGTTGTGGAAGCAGTGAGCCGGCTCGCTGCAAGGGGCGGAGGGTCGCGCGGGCCAGAAGCACGGCATGAGGTAGGGGAAGCAAGAGGAGGGGGGCATGCAGCGGGGAAAATGGTGGCAGGAACGCGCGGCAAACGGCTGGAGGAATAGAAAGAGGTATTTGGGTATTTTCAATAAAAAGCGTATCCTTTACTTTTTAAATAAGGTAATTTTGAGGTTTTCTTACTCAGAATCAAGACAGCTTTCATTTTGATGATTAATAAAAATGTACCTAATTTTCTACACAATATTTGAGACGAGCCATATAAACTGTATGAAAAAAAATACAAAACTGACTCAATAAATAAGGAAACTTTTTTTCTTTATAAAAATGAAGATTACTTAGAGGTAACGCCACCAGAGTTGAGGCCACGCACACAACCACATCTCTTGTAATGACAGCGGGATTTTGACGTTGTGTTGTCGTTAAACGTCAACACAACGTCAAAATCCCGCTGTCATTACATGAGATGTGGTTGTGTGCGTGGCCTCAACTCTGGTGGCGTTACCTATACCTAGGGCTCGTGATTTTGAATAAGAAAATCCCAACATGACCTCATTTAAAAATAGTAAAGGATTACTTGAAAAATGCCCATTTATGTAATACTAGCTTTAACCCGCTGCTTCACCCGCGTCAGAAATACCTTCTGGAGAAACATTTATTGTGCTGAGAGGAGGCCTGTGTCCTGCAGCGGGACGTATAAGGGCTGGAATGATGATTATTTTGTACCTTTTGAAGCACACAACTCGACCGCGGTGTTAACTCCACCTAAAACATACATTACGACATAATGAAACTTCAATTATACTTAATAGGGCCGCTGGCACGGCGCAGGATTAAATAAATGAATCGTTAAACTTGCATTAGGAATAACAGTGCCATACATTTTGATACTAGGTACTTAACACCGGTAAGTAGTTAACTCGGAGTTAAACAATTAAGTAACTAGTCAGCGAAAACCCGCCTTACTACTTTGAAGAGGGTGTGGTTAGTGTTACAATCCCGTTTTGTCGACGGAATGAACGACAATAATCCTCGACCGGATAATTCGAACCCTACTATCTAATACCTTTAAACGAGCAAAATAAATCGATCTAGCTCGGTCTCATCTCTGAGAAAAAGCGTGTATTCGAGTTTTAGTCCGAGCAAAGCTCGGTCGCCTAGGTACTGTAAATTGTCGTGCATTAGGTACCTATTGTTATTCATCCCTCGCTGCCAATCTGCCCTCCTTATAAAGAGTTCAGTAACTCGTATTTTTGTCAAAATTTAGTTAAATACATATCCGAGATCAGAAAGTATTTCTTAAGAATTTCAGGTCGTGTTTTAACAGCACCTCACTGAAGATTGTTAATCATAATCGTTTATTCATTGCAACCATGGTATTTACAGGATGTTCTTAATTCTGGCCAGTAGGTAAAAACATGGACGCCACTAGGGCGAAGCAACATTCGTATGTTAACACCTTTCCTATCCGAGTGCCCCCAATATGGGGTCATGAAGCTTTTTTCAGGAGTCCGTGCTTCCACTATGGGTTCTGTTCACAACTTCAAAGTGGAAACACACATGGACGTGTGATTTTGACAATTCATTTTGTATGGGAAAAGTGAACGCGTTAATTACCTACTGTTTCGTTTATTTGGAGGTACGCTAGCTCACTAGAATTCAGACGTATGTAGATTAATTCCTGCGTCTCAAGTGTTTTATTCAGTGACAGAAAGAGATTACACGATTAATTAGTGATCTACACGAGTTATTTAACTAATAAATCGGTACTTACATAAGTTGGCTCATATTTAGGTTTTTTGACGACTTTAATCTGTAACATTTATAACATATTAGGTTACTTAGTTCTCATGTCGCAATTCGTAATGATCCTAATTGCACAATAGGAAGTTATTTACCTGTAGCCCAAAGCCATTTGACATTTGACACTTAGAAGGGCAGGGAAATGGTATCTGTAAAAAATATCAACGTAGGTATAAAATATTTTTTACAATGCATATGCTCGGAAAGTGCCTCTTGACGCGAGTCAACATATCTATAGAAAGTTAGTCATCCCAGCACACTTTCGCAAGTGTGAAAAAAATTGTATGGATTTTACTTTCCACACGCGTGCGGAAAAGTAACTTTTTAAACTGCCAATTCTCAAAAAGTTGGGTCCAAACTAGTGTTTAAAAATAAGACTAGAGAGTTGTGTCTTCATAATTCAGCTTTGCACAAATAAGAAAATGTTTGATGCAACCAAATGAATATTTACTGATAAAATAATAAAACAGATTATTTTAATATTAAAACACACAAATTTTAATTTCGTCAAAAGTTTTGAAATAAAAAATTTAGTACTAAAATAATTCCTTGAGTCCATTTCGGACCGTACGACATCTGCGCTTTCAGTGCGCGCGCATGGCGTAACACGAACCAATCATGTTTACCCGTTCGCGCCTGTCAACCAATGAGCTTTCAGTGTGCGCGCATGGCGTAACACGAACCAATCACGATTACCCGTTCGCGCCTGTCAACCAATGAGTTTTCAGTGCGCGCGCATGGCGTAACACGAACCAATCATGGTTCGTTCCGTTCGCGCCTGTCATGAAAACCCGCCACAGTAATGTTCATGAATTCAGTCCGGAGAATTAATTTAAGTTTAGTAAATTAAAATGGAGAGTTCAAGAGATGAATTTACATAGGACTTAACGCCGCCTGACGTCCTAGACCAAGCACAAAATTAAATGTGATAGCCTCCTGCTGACTAAACCGATGCTGAAATATGTAAACATCTACGAGACATTCCCTCAATGAAAGGTAAATAACGCAACATCTTATTCCGAAAATGTTTATGAGCGCGCGCAGACAGAGAGCGGTCTGGAGTTCAGAGTTCTGCGTTCTTTCGAATGTACTGAGTCTCTTACGATAACGCACACAGCAGGCGACTGGAACTCTCTAGCGATGAAAACACAGAACTCTGAACGCGGAACTCGGTACTCCAGACCGCTCTCTGTCTGCGCGCGCTCTTACTTAGCCCCAATTTTTTTCCTCGCTTAATGCATTGTAAAATGTTGTATGATATACGTGTCGAAAGTAGGAAATTCCCAACTCATGTCGGCTAAACCAAACTCGCTTCGCTCGTTTGTTTAGATCTCCGCCATTCGTTGGGAATAGCCTACTTTCCGCACTTGTATCATAAATAACTATTTCATCACACTTGCTCGTCAATGGTGTTATTCCATGCCTGTATACTAAATGACAATGTCCTAAATTGTTCTTAAGGGAGTTATGGATTTACGTACAGTTTTTCTACCCAAGGGAGTTCTAACTTTAGTTTTAAAATTTGCAAACAAGTCATTTCAGACTAAGGAGGTTTCAAGTCAGCCAACGTTTTATTTATTATCTTTAAAACTTAGCTATAACCTAAATTTTACAACACAAAACTTATCTACGCTTCATGAAAATTCGTTATTTTTATATTTTAAATTTATATCAAATAGTTTTGCAATAATTTTAGTAAAAATATTTTTTTAAACATGTTGGCAGAATCTGGCCTTAAGACTATCGAATTCTAAACTAACACAGTTTACATTATCTATGGTAGATGACTCGAATAAAGTAACAATCTGTATTGGCGGGTAATCATTATTTTATTGAATTTAAGTGGATTTTTTTCTCGTATTGTGATGAAAATCATTGTGTGTATCACGGGCAGTAAGGGGATTACAAACTCGAGTCTATAAGCCCTCCGCCTTCGGCGTCGGGCTTCTAATTGACTCTCGTTAGTAATCCCCTACTTACGGCCCTAGATGCACAATGTACTATTTCATCTCTTATACTCGGAAAGTGAGGCAAATCATATCTGACATACGGGAGGATAACTATTATTTTCTTCCCAAGGGTAGAAATGAATTAAAAAAAATAAAAAAATAAAGGCATTGGCTGTCAATGGAACACATACGCATTCAGCCAAGCATTACGGCATAGACATGGAATAATTAAGTATTGAGTTTTTTTTTAATCAGTCATATTACAAATTTTATAATGCCAGTAAAATATTATTAAATTAAATTATTAATTTACATTAGTTTCTTATTTAGTGGGTTAAACCAGAAAGTTAGAAAATGTTAAGAAAAAAACACGGTAAACGACAATGTTATATGTCCACACAGCCTATCTCTATGCAGCTTAACTCCTTGGTTCAAATTACATATTTTACATAGTTTATAAATAAATTTACTAAAATACCTACTTTATCTACTGTTTTCATTGATAATTATATTGAATATATTAAATTTTGTTAAATTAATTATTGCTTAACAATAAACTCTATTGAAATATTTTACAACAATCATATTGACCGGTTTAGACATTTTTATTTATTTATACTTATATTTTCTTACTTTCCTTGTAGTCGAAATGAAAAGCAGAGTGTTTAACTCGGGAAAACACCAATATCACCCTCGAAATATTGCCACCCTCGCTGTGCTCGGATGTCAAGTAACCTCGTGTGATATTGGTTATTTTCCTCCCTTGTTGAACATTCTACTATTTAATCCTTAATAAGGCCCCATTTATTGGAGCATATACCACAGAATCAAAAGCAGCTCTCTATCGAATGCATACCTGATAAAGTATATTGTCAAAGCTAGTCGTATTGTCAATAACTACAATGGATATTGTGACGCATTATTAAAGCAATAAGGTTAAGCGCCTCTACCTTTTTAAGGGTTAAGTAATATTGAATTTTATGCTCGCAGTATTTTTTGTTCAACGTAAGTACTTGCATTAACTATCAACTAATGAGCAATATGTGTAATTGTGTATTAAGTATCAAGGCAATTCGATCACTGGAAGTGGGTGAATTTCGTCTTGCAATATTTGACCCAAACCAATATACAAAGAAACACACAACTTAGGATTAGACGTACCTCAGGTACCGGACAGGGAGATTTCTGCAAAAAATAAATAGGTATTTTTATGTAAGTAAATGAAGGACGATATCGTCGGTAATATTGCTTTACCTCGTAGCTAGCTTTTTCGGTTAAGGTTTAATTTGTTTAATTTTCACTGTTATTTCATTTGAAATTAAGCCTTATGGAAAAAGGGAGTTATGCTGTATAGTGTATAGCAGTATCACCGACGATATTATCATTATTTATTACCTATTGATACATGTATCAATATGTAAGAAAAACCTAGAATCTTTAATTTTAACCGGTTGGTCCTCAATTTTTCATGTCAAGAAGACTAACGAGAATAATCATTAGGGTGGTGATGTTAATAGTAAATGATCATAATAACGAGGAGATTGTTAATGATGATTTTGATGATAATAAACTAACGCAAGATCCGCAAACAGGGCCTGGTGGACAAGTAGGACAAACCGGATCGTAGCAGCACAAGCGGCATCCGCCACACTATAAACAAACAACCGATATAATAAAACATTTGGCAAGATAAATGTTTAATAGTAGAAATATAAAAAAGTCATACTTTTAAGGAAGACGGCAAGTCAGTATTACTCTGCAACAAAAAATAAAACATAAAATTCATACTAAATACAAACTGAGACATGGATGCACAAAAAAAACCCCAGAAAATAGACCAGCGCTGGGAATTGAACCCAGGTCCTCAGCATTCCGAGCCGCGTGCCATTCCCCTACAACACCACTGGTCAAAAAACATAACTTTAAAAAATATCAATTTCAACAGTGCATTTTAACATCGATGTAATGAATGTATACCTACCCTATACATTGGTACCTACCACCCCAGAAATGTACAATCTCTTAAATTTAAATTGTTAGGGTAGAGTTGTTACAGATGAAAGCTATAAATTACCTTATGCCTGCAACATTGTTTGTAACAACAAATTTGAACGATAGCCGTTTGATGAAAGACCGCCTTGTCCTCGTCTTTGCGTATTTTTTTCGATGGCCTCACTCCAACGATGGTTATGTTCGAAAGTCCGAACATGTTGTGTTCTTTATCCAAGCGAAGTATAGTGTCCAAGAACCTGTCACTGTTATCGGATCTAGTTATTTCGTCGGAATCTAAACTTGTGTTGGACTCGACGGGTGACAGTGATGTGAGGCTGAAATTAGATACAGGAAATTAAAACAAAACCTTTTTCATTAGACTTTCTGATAAAAAAAGCTTCAACAGTCTCATAGTGTCAGATTGTGCGGTTTTACCTTCATGAAGTTCTTCTGTCTCTAATGTGACCCGCCTCTCTCTTACACGACCCTCGTTTGTTTCTTACCTTGGCACCGGTTAGTGCGTTTACAGTTCTGGAACGACACCATGTTTGTTCATTCGCTCCTTTTTTATTTAAAAATTTTTTTTGTACTCACCTGGCATCAGGTGATCCATTATGGCTCTCAGTAAGCCACTTCATCTTAGTCAGTTTAAGAATATTTGGGTTATTATAATTATTACTTTCCGTATCACTGCTATCGTCTGTTTGCGATGGCTGTTAAAAATAATATTATTAATAATATTATCTTCACTTCATTCTACATGACACATCAAAGAAATACTATTACAGTTAGTTTCACTTCATGTTTAATATCGTCATCTGAATCTTCTGTTCTACATTTCCGCTCTATCAGTTCGTGAAGTGCTTTAGACCTTTCTACCGCGATTGCTGAGTCATCTTCGTTTAGGTCCACCTAAAGCAATGTTTTTTTTTTGCATTAGCATTTATCTTATTTACATGATTTATTTCTCATCTCAAGAAAACCTCTAAAAGAACCAGCTTTAATTACCCCTTCGGTTTCTTCATCTGCCAGGAGGTATGCTCGTTTGCTGGAGTTAGCTCCGTAGTCTGCAGCTGAATTGTCACCCGGTTTTATGTTCCCGACGAGGCAAACATAAGCGAAATAGGTTTTGTTCCGGGTAGATAAATTTTGTTCCGAGGTGGTGTTCAAAAGCCTCATCGATTGCGCAGACATTGTGATGGATGGTTGGCAAAATAACTATGATGTCATTATCTAGAAATAATAAATTTTAGCTATAAAACTTGTTGTACATGTTTGTTTGTTTCTTTTACCAAAGCATTGGACTTACATTTGGCTCATGCTGGTGGAGATTAATTTTAGATTTTATATAAAATTTGTGTAGATTGTAAACCATGCTTGATGACAGGATTTTTGAAGTAGACAGAAAACATTCTTCTAACAGCCAATGACAAAAAGTAAGAAAAGGTTCAAAATATTCTAATCTCAAAAGAGGATCGAAATCTTTTAGAGGCTGTATAGACTCGGATCTTACTATCAAACCGCAATCAGAATGGGACTGTCAGAACTGTCATTTCATACATATTTTGACGTAAGCATATAGAATTACTGTCAACTCCAATCCCTTTCTAATCGCGAGTGAATAATATGTATAAGAAAACGCTTACGCTCCATTTTTATTCTTTCAAGTATTTTAGCCTATTTTAGGCATTTTCAAAAAATACATACTTAAATGCAATAAAATTATTCATTTTGAAAATGTAAAACACAATTCAAATAAAAAAGAAGAAGATTGAAGAAGAAAAAGAGGAAGCCAAAGCCCAGGCCTGCCCTGCCTGAAGGCTGGAAGATTAATTATCTCCTAATTATTGCTGCGTGGACAATGCAATGAAATAGATAAAAAAAGAGTAAAGCTAAACTAACCTACCTCTGGATCAAAAGAAGGAGAGGGCCGATGTAGTCCTCATATTCAGTAGTTTGAAATAGAGCAGCTCTGAAATAACCAAAATTTCACGGTGATGTACCAGACCTACTCTAAACACCAAATTTGGTCGTCAAACTAGAGCTCGTTGTTTAAGGTCACCCGGCCACAACCGTTTTAAAAATTCCAAAACGTGTAATTGTATGAAATTATTCTATTATCTGATTAGGAAGTAATTTTTCACATGCAGTAGACAAAGCGGGTGTGACGGCCTGTGACCCCGCACGGATGTGCTTGTCTGTATGGAGTGACAAATTAGTATGAAATTATACCTATTATGAAGCTTGGATAATTTTGGTCTAGTTTGTTCCTTATTTTAGGTGGATTGCTTTCACACCAGGAATTTAAGCGAGGACTGCTCTAAGCATTTATGCCGTACCGTTTAGGTCTCTGAAATGGCATCAAAGGGAAGGTGATGAGACAGTGGGCAGCCGCGCTCTTTATTGCCAAGCACGAACTCTGGTCCCAAGAAAATCTTCATGAAGGTTCACTACCAATGTTCAACCCACGACTACGACCATCCCGTCAAGAGTATAGCGACTGAGAAGAGATCTTTCTCATCAAACATTCAAATCAAGGGCTGCAAAGCATTTACCTTTATTAATATATCCTTTTCCCGACATCTTACCTCTTACCAAAAATTATGAGAGACGATGACTAGCTTGATTATGGGAAATGTTTCTTCGTTTGACGGGGCTCCATGATATGAGGTTTGTGTTGATTAGGGTAAGGTAGAATTTGACGTGTTTTAATGGAGACCTATGTTCAGCAGTGGATAATGTTGATATGTGTAGCCTTCTGCAGTGGCACTGCCTAAGTGGCAGAAAAAAATACACTTATATGCATTGTAGCGAAGATGAAACAATTTCATTTGTAAGTTAAAATAGGCTTTAGATTTTTGTCAAGATCTGATCGTACGGTGTACGAAAAAGTACTAAGTCCCTTCACGACACCTCCATACTGAGTCGGTTTTTGAATTAAAAGAAAAAATAGTACCAACTTACCTTGGTAAGTATTTACTTACTTTTGTCTTTAGAACCAAGATTGAATAGATTAAACTCAGATACCTACATAGCCTTGACTGAAAGTCCTCTTACTTTCATATAGCTACAAATGGGATTCCTACGTCATAATCAAAATTGTTCTCTATGACGAAACCATGTTTCCCATTCGATGATTAAGCCTTTTCTTATTAAGGTTTACTGCCCCCCATCCCGCAGCCGAGGTGCGAATGACACCATGACATCACAGCGCAAAAACTACAATAAAGGCATAAAAAACAGATCGCTTAACGAGATTACTCGACGCGATCACGCTCCACGGGTCCCGTACCGAAAATCCCACAATTGGGATGCCGACTTTAGAATAGGGTGCAAATCGAGAAATAAAACTTATTAAATAGAGTCGCACTTAGCGCTAATCTGAGATTTACACAACACTACCATTTTCTTAGGGTCCCTTATCAAAATAGAGCCTTGGTTTTGCTGAGATCCCAGCGTTATATCTGGCTTAGCCTAAAGAATTTAAGAAAGCTGTAATTTGGCCTACCATTTTGGTACCACAAAATAGAAATAAATAATGGGATGTTCTTTCCCCCGTCTGTATTGTAGTCCTAATTCTTAGATTATTTATGCACTAGATGGAGCGTCAGGAGCAAACATCGCGATACAAAACGTCCACCATCCATTTGACAGCTTCATATTACGATCGCGTTACGTCATTCCGGTTGTGCTTAATGATACCAGTTAATTTCACATTCCCCAAAATGTGGGGAAAAAATATTAGAGGCCGATAGACGCGAGTAAAAGTGACTGTAAATGGTAATTAAATAAAGTATGAATAAATAAAACTAAAAACTGATTATATACATTTTTTTCTGTGGCAAAATCGAAATTTGAGCGGCCGCGGGGAAATCTAAACACGCTGTAGTGTGTCAAGCTAAGTTCAAGGAAATGAAACTGGCAAAGCAGCGCTGTGTGAATATTACACGAACCAATTGGAGCCACTTTTGACCCCTTCATAACTACAATACAAATAGATAGTAGATTGATAAATAAGGGTTGTAAGTAGAGATGGGCTGAGTACTCGTTTACTACTCGGTACTCGGTGTACTCGGCAGTTTTTTTGATACTCGTACTCGGCCGAATAACTCGGTTCAAATGCCGAGTATACTCGGTCTAAATAAAATTATTATTAATCATGCGTATTAAAATAAAACGGGCTTGTAAAACAACCAGATTCGCAATCTTTTGCGTATACTCATTGTGTCAACAGTCACTGTACACAATCATCTATTTCCAATGTTTTTAAAATATTTAAGCAATTAATGTGCGGACCAAATGCGTATTACTCGTTAAACAAAAACTGACTAATTTGCGGGGAGAAGGCGGGGATCCCCGCGACGTTCGCTCGCGGTGGCTGGTAGCGCCGCGCGAACCTGTCTAAACCCGTTTTCGCGCCTCAAAACAGAACCGAGTAACTCGGCCGAGTACTCGGTTTGAGAAACTTTGAACCGAGTATACTCGGTAATCGGTTACTCGGTAAAAGTTGTGCTCGGCGCATCTCTAGTTGTAAGTTGTAACACTACTTTTTATCATAAATGCGAGGAAATAAAGAAAAACCGTTATGTTAAAAATATATACGCCATTTGTAAGAGAGCGCGTCGCGCCGGCACCGGCGTCACGTCGCCTTGCCGCCTGCACACCTTGCTGAGCTCGGTGCGCAGGCGGCGAGGCGCTGCAGCTGCACGTGCAGCAGCGCACGGGCGGCGCGCGCGCGGCGTGGCGCAGCACGCGGCCACGGGGTTCGTGAATACAAAGAAGCACCATTCGATTTTCAAATTTACTTACATCCCTAAGGATGTAAATCGAATTTATATCCCGGATTTCAAGCTGAATGCAACCTACTTTCAGAGCTTGAGTGGTGAAAAAGAATTTATTTCCAAAAATAATAATGAAACACGGTTACATTACATTTATTTATTACACATTTAGTCATTTCTATAACGTTTCTCGCGCTGTCACAATGCAGACTGAAGGGAAAATGACAAATGAGTGTTGCCAATGTGTGCGGCAAAACTGCGGGGAAAGCGAAGCTGATTGGCGAATGTGTGGGGAGAGCTTCAATTCTGGGAAAATGAGGGGATTTTAAGTATGAACACAAATACGCGACATTTGACATCAAATTTCTGCTAGTCTTGATTAATTTCCTACAATTCACTATTCGCAACAGCTCGAAACTAAGTCACTCGGCCCACATAATTTTTCATTCCCCACCCGTGGGGAATTTCGACAATGCGTTTGGGGATTTTAGCATATTACTATTGGCAACCCTGTCATTCGGAATGACGCAATTGACATATAAGCCAACTTTGGCTTATATTTTTATGGGACGTTTTCATGCCGCCTATGCTCCATCTAGTGCATAAATAATCTAAGTCCTAATTGTAGTCAGCACGACTCGGCCGGTTTTAGAGGTTAAGATTCAACACATTTGAAACAGCACAATATCTTAGAAAACAAAGGAGAACTAATTCTGCCAGATTTCGGGTTACCATCATTGAGCTATTATTAATAAGCTCAATGGTTACCATCCAATTTGTATTTCAAAGAAAGTAACCACTGTCTGACTCTCACGCTAAGTAGGTAGTTATAAGGGATGGGTTGATAATATTGTAAGATTACTCGAGAATCCAGGTCGTGGATCACGAATTTACAATTGGCGAAATTATGCATGTAAATGTGGATAAAAAGTTAACATAGTTTTGCCCGAGATTACGTTTGCGAGGGCTAGACGTAGACAGGCTGGACTGGTTTTTTTAATCTTCTCTTCTGCAATGCTTTAAAGTAACTAATCCTTATCAACGACTAAATTTCACTCCACTAAATGTACTGGTGTAAATAAAAATGTACGAGTAGTTTGGGTTTTAGACAGCATAAAAAAAGACTTTTAAATACTTCCCTATTACGTACGTATTAGCTTCAGATTCATAAACAATCAATAAACCTATGCTAGTCAAAAAACTGAAACGGCATTGGTAATTGTAGGTAATGTTCGGTTTTCCAATAGGTCCTCGCGTTTCTTGTCAATTTTGTAGTTTATATTGTGTACCAATGAGATAGAATACCGGGAGGCATTTTATTACTGTATTTAATTACTTGCTGTGAATAGTACCAGTGCCAATCTGAAGTTAACAATTTGTAGCGGTGATTCACATTGCGTCAGTGGTCAACAACCATTCGTAGCAATGATACCGCTTAGGTACTAATCAATAAGTATTTTATCATAGATAACTTACGTGTAGTATTTCACGCTGTAAGAGTTTAATTTTTTGCTGAGAATAAGAATTGTTTTTGCAATGTTGCGAAATTAAGTTACTTTTTACAGGTTTTAATATTTCTAAAACCAGAAATAGTGTAATAATAAAGTGATAGACCCATTATTTATATAAACGTCTTTAGAGGACAGCGTTTAAATTTCATGTACCTAGCCAATACTCAAGATATTATTGAACAATAGAATTGTTTTATTTTCAGAACCAATATCGAACAATAAAATTGTTTTATTTTCAGAACCAACAAGGTTTTTTTTTTTAAACTGATAAGTATCTTAACAGTATACTGTTTCAAACTTTCGTGATTTTAACTCATAATTATTATACTAAACGGGACTTATCATGCAAACAATATACCTAACTAGTTAATTCGTGACCACGGCTGCTGCAATGTGGCCGAAACGTCGAGGTAAATATTGTTTGCGTGAGAAGTCCCTTTTATTATAATAATTATCTTAATAGTTTTATCCGCACAGTTTTCTCGAAAATCATTGTTTGATTGATTATATTATTAAGCTTTGTTGAACCTAAATAAAAAGAAATCCGAAAACATAATATGGGCCTAACCATGACAGATCGAAATCTAAATCGGCATCTAAATCTCATAATGTAGAGCGCATTAGAATACCGGTAGCATACACGTGATTAAAACTAATAATAAACAAAGCCAGAAAATGTTGATTTCCCCTGAATCAGGCCTGACGAATCGCAGCCTTTGTGTGTACCGTATCATTTTTGTTGTGGTCCCGACGCAGGCGCATCTCGTATAATTCTGACTGACGGAGACGGTGTTGAACAAATGAACGCTAGTGTCAGATAATGTGGCAAAATGATCGCAGAAGTGTTTTTATTGTTCAGCGGATTTGCATTGAAGTGGACTGTGCACGCCCAGTTTGGAAGTAAGTCAATTTGCATTTTAATCGGGATTTTGTTCGGATTGATTTGGGTTTTGCTAAGGAGTTTTTTTTTCATACTTAGTTACACGCTACGAATTAAAAAAATATTAATTTCTTTTTGTTATGATTTAGTTGTTTTTTTTTTCATTTTATAAATTTAACGGTCAATCTCGCATAAATGTTTTCAAATCTGTCTTATCCCAAAACAAAAAAGATAAATTGGAAGATTTTAATGCGATGTTGCATCAGCGGTAGAGTAAAGGGTAAATCGAAAATAGTTATCTTTAAAAGTTGTGTTAGTTAAGTACTACATTTAAAGCATAATAATTACGTGCGTAGAGTAAGTAGGTACCTAAATAAGTGACTATTTTTCACTCCTTTCACTCTGCCATTAATTTATTAAAAAATGAGTGCGAGTTTGACTGTTAAACTAACTAAGTAAGTACCTACTAATCCGAAAAAAACGAGGCATACATTAGGTAGAGTAGAACTATGTTGATCGTAACAGTTAATTATTGCGTGACTTATTTTTATAAGTTTTTATTTAACTTGCTATATGTATCTATCTAGGTATGTAGGTACGTATGTACCTATGTACGGGTCAAATTTTAGAAATCTATTTTGACCCACTTCCAGTACTCGGATTGGCTTGAAATTCGTTATACTTATGTAGGTTGGATGACAATGCAAGTACAGTCAACAAAAAGTACAGTCAGCGAAAAAGTTTGCAATAAAAATGAAATTTTTAACTAAAATTTATTATACAACAAAATATAATCTAATAAATTTAACATTTAGAGTAAAACATTACCAAGGAGTAGAGTACTTACAATTCCCAACGTTGATTGGTCCGTACACAATAGATACCTATTTAAATTCCCAACATCTCGCCCCATTGCGCATGCGCTCCATTGAGCTTTATGGTGAAGGAAAACATCGTGAGGAAACCTGCATACACTTGCGAAGATATTCAATGGTGTATGTGAAGTTCCCAATCCGCACTGGGTCTGCGTGGG
Organism: Archips xylosteana; assembly: GCA_947563465.1. NCBI lineage: Eukaryota > Metazoa > Arthropoda > Insecta > Lepidoptera > Tortricidae > Archips > Archips xylosteana. The sequence continues at coordinate 13,595,622 of OX387357.1, read as the reverse complement.
AACTACGGCCCCAGTTCTCTCATTCTGAGAGGAGGCCTGTGCCCTGCAGTGAGACTTACATAGGCTGGGGGATGATGATGATGATGATTTTAAACATCGGTCCTCTGGTCGTCAGTTGCCAGTATAAACAAGAATCTAGTTGTGTACGAGGATGAAGCATATAAAAACACTTACCTATGTCAGTAATCTCATAGTTTGCGTATGAGCCTGTTCCCCGCCAATAATTTGCAGCCAACAATAAACTGCCTCGATTAAGGTGTATGGAATAATGATAATAATCAGTACAACCAAGGTCGTGATAAACATGCAATATTGATGGCTCGTGCTATATTATGTCACCACTGTAGGTTCCATGAAATCGGCACCATTTGCTTTTTGTGTGGTGTATCAAATCGTTGTTTGTTAGTAGTTATGTGGATCTGTTTTTATTTTTTAAACAAGTGTAGGTAGTGTTGTTGATATCATTTTACAGGCTTTTATTAAACTTGCAAATTTCGTATGTTTGTTAATTATTTTTTTATAAATACTTATAACAAAATTAATTCTGAGAGGAGGCTTGTGCCCTGCAGTGGAACGTGTATGTATATGGTGGGATGATGATGATGATGAAATTTTAATTAGATTAGCGGCAAGCATGCTCGTAACCTAAAATTTGGTGTTTGAAAACAAAATGGGTATTTGAAAAAAAAAAACGACTATATTGATGATTTTTTTGAAAACTTAAAAATATATATATCCTTCCGCTCTCTCTTCAGCTTGACTTGAGCTCTGAAGATGACGACAATTTTTAGGAGGGGTTATAACCCAACTCTACTCATTGAGCTATTAACTCTACTTAGGAAAACGTGATACCGCAAGCTGATTGATTTGACTTGACGTGATAATTTTGTTAACATTGATTTCAGGTATATCAATTGGCGTGGGGATGGGAGACGAAAGAAATGAGGATGGTGGCTTAGATGAATTAAAAGTAAGTATCTCTATGTATTTATTATTAAATAGGTTTAAATTTTATTATTGCCGGTGTATTAAAAGTGTTAAAACTTAGATTAATACACTCCCTCAAGAGTGAAAAATGTTACATAAGGGGAGCATGTAAACAATATTTGCATTTTTAGTTTTAAGATTATGTCAAATAGTGTACCTACTTAATGTTATTTATAAATGCTACCTACATAACTGAATCAAGGAACATTATTTACGGACGCAGATAGTCTAAGTATGTGATATAATAAAATCAAAACCAAATAAAATGGTTACCTATTACCTATCAAAATTTAGATTTTTTTTTCCGTATATTTAATTTCCCGAATGCTTCATTTATGCGAATGCATTTTATTCTGAAACTGTAAATATTTCAGAATTTTTATAAAACAACCTTAACCTAACCTAAAGGGTTCTACACGATGGTCCTAAAATAAATCCTGAAATATTTAAAGTTTCAGAAAAAAATGCATTCGAACAAATGAAGTTTTCGGGATTCTGAACCTTAGGAAATAAAATTTTCTAAACATCGATAGGCTCCCGTAAGAGTAGTAAATACCTAGTAGCAAGATCGAAGCTTGTAAGTAGTTCATTAACAAAGACCACCGCAAAGTAACGTCTGATTAAACCAACCAGTTCTACTGTTCCGTTACAGGGCCCATGTCCTCCAAACACGACGTGCATGCCGATCAGCATGTGCCCAATGCTAGGAGACTTGCTGGACTTTTCGTGCTTCTCGTCAGACAAGTAAGGATATTGCTTACATTACTAAAATGCTTTTACTGTCACCAGCCAGGCCCTTACTGGCCCTTTATTTTATACTGTAAACATTGAAGAGTTTATATAAAGTTTGAGGATGATTTTATAGGTAAAGGTGCTCACAACCATTTATAAATTTCAAACGGTACGAATTAAGTAATTCTTACATACAAGTAACTTACTACTACTACTACTGGAGTTTTAACCACGTACAATATTGATGAAAGCCCGGGAGAGTTAATAGTTATGAGCGAAAATCGAGTATTTTTAAAACAGTATAGCTTCCAAGTATCCACTAGACTAAACTTTTCCTCTCAGTGCGACTGAAATACTTTTGAACAGACCTTTCTCACGGCATGTGTATATCACCACAGATATTTCCACCGACTGAACGAGCTGACATGTGGCCAGGTCAACGGCGAAGACTACGTCTGCTGCCCCTCTTGCGAATGTGGCAAGGTGTACCCGGATAACACGGACAAGTGTGGTCGGAGCATGGTGCAGGGTGTTAATTATAAGGGGCTGGGAGCCCACCCGTGGGTCGCCAGGATCGGATTTACACGTAAGTTGAGATCTCAATCTCTATTTAGAAAATAAAAGCGACAAGCAAGTAAATCACCTGCCGGTAAGAGATTACAGATGCGTTGACAATCTAGAAAACTAAGATGGAATGCCTTTTGTGCTAGCATTTCCCCGATTGTCACATCCTCCACACCCGAATGCAATGCAAGCAGTGCTTCTTAGCGGCAGGATTATAGAGTGTCATGGTGGTATCGATTCTGATGGACCTTAGTACCTACGAGTACATAAGACTCTATCAGCAAACGAAGCTAATTCTAGTCCGGTTAAAGAAGTTGACTTGTGGTCACATCAACATCGAAGACTGACTGTTGGCCCTTCTGTGAGTGTGGCGGTGTACTCTGATGACACGGACAAGTGCGGCCGGATTATGGTGTAGGGACTTATAAAAGGGGCTGCCTCCCCCGTGTGTCGCTGGGACCGAGTTTACGCGTAAGAAAGTATCTACCTGAGGCACTGACAAGTTGTGCAATTCGAAGCTATAGACACTTGCACAGGACACCGTCGGCTTTTAGTGTCTGGCAGAGATAAAGCAAGGAAGCGGAGCAATGGGCCATAAAAAACTCACTAATTAGGTACTTCATTTTCTTAGCCTCGTTGAGCTAGAGTCTGTGGCTAGAGCTGAGAGGAGTTCTGAGCCTATTAAGATGAAGTTAATTCTTTTATAATTGGTGGATTTTTTACTCGCAAGGCACTCTGTTTCGTCCTCTCTGGTGGAGTGCTACTTTATGGCACCTGATAGGTTTTTGAACGGTTTTTCTTTGTTTTCAGAGAAAGAGAGTGGCATTGTGAGGTTTGCTTGCAGTGGTTCCATCATATCGAAGCGCGTTGTGCTAACAGCGGCACATTGCGCGCTGGCCAAGCCCGAAGGATATAAACTGTGGGTATACCGTATACGTACTTATTGTTAAGTATCTTGATTTCTCTAAAGTATAAGCATTGGTTTTGGGTTTTCCTTATTCATGATTTGCGTAGGTAACTACCTACTATTGATTCTGATGAGGAAAGAGACTGAAATTTTCAGAAAAAAAAATTGATTTTCTTTATGGAGACAGTTTTAATATCGGTAATTACAAAGTTCCCATGGGACAGCGATAAACGCATTCTTTCCTAGCTATAAAAACCAGGACAATTTTTCCTTTATAGAAATAAATAGGACTTGCTATTTATTCTAAATGAGAAAAACCAAGACAAAACCCAATAATTCCACATTAAAAAAAGTAAATAATAGAGACACTTAACACTTTTGAAGTGAGAATACTCATGTATTCAAAATAATCAAATTATAGTCTCGATAACTGAAAAATGTTAAGAATTATCTCATCTTTTGTCTCATAATATGCCCATTTTCGATCACTAACAACCCTGTCATAATGTAACTATTAATATTAAGTATATTTTACAGCTCGACGGTGGTAGTGGGCGAGTTCGACACAAACCGCGGTTCAGATTGCAACGAGCTGTTCTGCGCGCCGCCGACACAAGCCATTAAAGTGGAAAACGTTGTCGTACACGTCGGCTACGAACAGAAGATATTCCGGCACGACATCGCGCTCATCGTGCTTAAGGATGAGATGAAGTATTCAGGTATGCCCATTTAAATTACGAAGGCCGTGTAAAGAATTTATGGCGGAATATTTTCTTATTGGAGTTTCCCTGCGTGATCTAATCAGAAATGGGGACCAAAGTTACTGACATAGCTTGGAAAGTAGGCAGACATAAATAGCAGTGAACAGCAAGGTTCTACTTGATGATTTTTAATCGGTGATCAGGAGTTGAAAAATATTGATCGTTAGCCAAATGGAATTTAATAGACGAGGTCTAAAAGCAGTGAAGTCTCTGTTTCATTTAAAAAAATAACTTTAATGCTAAAACTTCCTCCATTCACCGAATGCCCGAACATCCTGCATTTGTTGAACTTAAGTAATTTCGTCAAGTGTCATCGCTTTGGCGGGGAATTTGACAGATCTCACGTCAAAGTTTGTTTAAGAAACTGACTTGTCAAAGAGGGTTTAATCTTATAGACTAAGGGGCTGTTTCACCACCCATTGATTAATTTTAACTGACGGATAAATGTGATGCCGTCTCCGTCTATTCGAAGAAAACAAACAGAGACAGCATCACATTTATCCGTCAAATAAATTTGATCAATGGATGGTGAAACAGGGGGTAAATCATGTGCAGGGTGACAATGATTTTAACTAAAAAGTGATTTTCTAAATAATCTTTGTTAAAAAAAATAGACGTTTTGTTTCATGCAACTGCGACTTAAACATGATTACCATCGAACGCTGATCTAGATAAATTAGTTCCTGATCACCGATTAAAAATCATTGTGTAGAGTGGCGACCGCGAACCGGAATGGCGTGGGATGGCCTCCAACAGACCTTTAGTCTCATCTCGTATTCAGATTTTGGTAGCTGGCTTCCAAATGGGAGAAATACGTCCACTGCTGAACATAGGCCTCCCCAAGGCTCGCCAAACAGATCGGTCCCGTGCCATCCGCATTCAACGCGATCCCGCAACCTTAACCAGGTCGTCGCTCCATCTTGTTGGAGGGTGGTATGTTACAATACCGAAGTACGAAAGACCGAATGTGTATGTAAAAAATCGTGTTTGGTCTTTTGACCCATTCGATGTTTTAATACATTCGGTCTTTCGTACTTCGGTATTGTAACACATACTCGTTGGAGGCCTACCTATACTGCGTCTTCCGGTCCGTGGACGCCACTCGAAAAACTTTTTGCCCCATCGGCCATCAGTTCTACGAGAGATGTGCCCTGCCCACTGCCACTTGAGTCTGGCGATTGTACGAGCTATGTCGGTGACTTCAGTTCTTCCGCGGACTTCATCATCCTGTATATTCTATTCTATATCATTCAATGTCATATGCTAATGCACTTATTTATTCCAGTATCAGTTGCGCCGATCTGCTTAAATGACAAGCCGGAAATCGTAATAAACGAACGCGCATTACTCGTCGGTTGGGGTAAATTGTCCGGACAGAACAATTTGGTAAGTACGATTATGAACATTATTGCGTTTTGTCAGAGTTTACATTTCCCTGTTGTATACTGATTCGTCGTCGGGTTGGAACGGCTGGATGTTTTGATACGATTTTGTGTGTACCTATGTAGGTAAGTACCTAACTATTTGTGATTGAGATTGACGCCAGACTCAATAAATTATTTATGTATGTCTCAGGTAAGCCGCCAACAGCAGTTAGAAGTTCCTCTGGTTCCCTTGGTAACGTGTGAGCGTATCTTCGGGGACTCAGTACCCGTCCACGAGGGCCAGTTGTGCGCGGGGGGCGAGGAGGGGAGGGACGCCTGTTCTGGCTTCGGAGGGGCGCCGCTGTTGCTCAGTCGTGACGGCCAATATGTCCAGGTAATTTTATATTAAATTTTATATTTGCAGTGTAGGTCTACAACAAGATGGAGCGACGACCTGGTGAAGGTGGCGGGAACGCATTGGATGCGGATGGCCCAGGGCTGGTCTGTTTGGCGAGCCTTGGGGAGGCCCATGTTCAGCAGTGGACGTCTTTCGGCTGAAATGATGTTGATGATGAATTTTATATTCTTAGTAGTATTAGGGTTCCTTGCGGATACACTTCACTTGCTTTTACACTCAACCGTACAGTATACCTAATACCATAATCACCTTCAGGACGATACTGACCCAATAGGAAGTATTAACCCTTTCAACGCCACGCCTCGACAAAATGTAAACCTGCTTTGAATCTTATGTCATTGTGTCAAGATCACTTTGACACTGTATTTTGTGACACATATATGTGTCGTTGGCGTTGAAAAGGTTAAGTCAGTATCATCCTGAATGTGCGTATTATGTTACAAGTTGTGGTGGCCTAGTGGTTTGACCTATGGCCTCTTAAGCAGAGGGTCGTGGGCTCGAGCCCCGGCTCGTAGTTGTGGGTTTTCGGAATTTATGAGCGAAATGACATTTGAAATTTACCATGAGCTTAACGGTGAAGGAAAACAGTGTGAGGAAATCTTCACACACCAGAAAATAAATTCAATGGCGTATGTGAAGTTTCCAATCCGCTCTGGGCACTCATGGGAACTACAGTCGTAGTCCTCTCATTCTGAGAGGAAGCCTGCGCTCTGCAGTGATATGTTTATAGCCTGAGATGTGTGGGAATATCGAAATGAATGGTAGCCTAAGTGTTATTACATTAAAATAAAGGCAAATAAAGACATCAATTTGAAGAGCATGAATGGAATTTATAGATAGCTCTATTAATTTCATCAAAAATATTACGCTTAACCAGATAATGAGGTAAAAGTGCAAAATGTTACTCTTGTACCCGATCTCCCCTATTAAAGTATGGATGGATATCGATGTGGATGGATAGATATGGATTATTTGGAATTTGACGTCATATGTCTTTCAGGTTGGTATCGTGTCCTTCGGCTCCGAAAACTGTGGCAGCGAAGGCGTGCCCAGCGTCTACACGAACATCGCGCATTACTACAAGTGGATAGTCGACAATTCGCCCTCGTGATATTACTTACTGTGTGTTTGGGTAAATATAAAGTTGATGTAAATGCGATGCTGTCTTTTAATTAACAATTGACATACCATCGACAAAAAGGTCGCCTTGACACCTTAAATGTCCATTTTGCTTGCAGTGGCTAGACATCTGTCCATACCAATCCATACCAATGAACTTCAACGGCTGCAAGCAAATTTGTTTTGAAACTGGGCAGGCCTCGCTATTGTCGACTGTACAAACACAATGTTAGAATGGCAGCGGAAAAATTGCCTCGAGTAGGTAGATACACTTTCCGCGACCGAATAGAACTACGTACCGCGGATATAACGCCAAAATTATGATTCATTGATTTTAACCCTTTAAACGCCAACGACACATATAGGTGTTGTGAAGTACAGTGTCAAAGTGATCTTGACACAATGACATAAGATTCAAAGCAGGTTTACGTTTTGTCGAGGCGTGGCGTTCAAAGGGTTAAGCCTTAGCATACCATCGTGGATTACGACTAACGACTATGACAATATTTTAAAAATTTCATTCATAAAAATGTTCAAACTGGAAAATTTAGGCGTTGAATTAAAACTACAACAAGATAATTAAGTACTTACTTCAAAAAATCGTCGGTTGATGTGAATGTTGTGTATTGGTATGACAAACCGCCAACAGAAACCAGATAGAGTGCGGGTAGTTCGAAATACTCGCGCGGCTGTTACTAAGGGCCGTTTGAAAGGACCAGGGTAAAAAAAATCGTTAAATCTGGGCTAGGGTAGACAGTTCCATACAATATGACACTACTTATCTAAGGATTCACAGATAAAGTTAAAAGTTACCCAATTCTGATCCGCGCAAACACCTTACGTTCATAAAATTAAAGCGATATCATTTCAATGATTTATTTATTAGTGATGTATATGGGTAAGTTTTCCGCGTCGATGGGGTAGGCGAGCAAGTGCCGCATCGCGAGCGCGTTGTAGTATTGCGCACACGCATGCGTCAGCTGCAGCATTGCGCAGAGCGTGCCTGTCAGATCCACTTGAGCGTTGTTCTGTATTTTCTGGTCGAATAACTGGAACGAGAAGCAAAGTAAAATGAGGCTAGGTAGAGAGTTTAAAAAATTAAATAAAAAAAACATTTTTAATACAAGCTTTCTTTGCTGACTGCACCTAACTTGCATTGTCATCCAATTTACATAATGTACAAATACCAAATATCAAGCCAATCACTGGAAGAGGATTAAATTCGACTACCAAAGTTAACACTCGACACAACCATACATATTGAGTAACGTGGCAAGTTCACAGAGTCGTTGGTTCGAGTCCGTGCACTTCTGATTTTTCAGAATTATTGCGCGAAATTCATTTTCTTTATGGAGAACATCGTAAGGAAACCTGTACACTCCTGCAAAGAAATTTAATCCGCATTGGGTCGCCTGGGAACTACGGTCCAAGCCCTCGCATTCTGATAGGTCTGTGTCCAGAAGTGAGGCGCTCCATAGGACCGCTTCATCATCATCATTTCAGCCGAAAGACGCCCACTGCTAAAGATAGGCCTCCCCCAAGGCTCGCCAAACAGATCGGTCCCGTGCCATTCGCATCCAACGCGTTCCCGCAACCTTAACCAGGTCGTCGCTCTATCTTGTTGGAGGCCTACCTACAGTGCGTCTTCCGGTCCGTGGACGCCACTCAAGAACCTTTTTGCCCCATCTGCCATCAGTTCTACGAGCAAAGTGCCCTGCCCACTGCTGCTGTAGGACTGCTTGTATCGCTTTATTTTCATGTTTATGGTTATTATTTCAAAATAGGAGAAGAGTTAGTCCTAAGTTTTTACTGTTTTTATTTAATATTTGTTTAATGAATGATAAATAATACTAAAATTGTTAAAAATAAAAAAATGAAAAAAACAGGAGAATGAGTGTATGTTACAGTTCCTCGTAAACCCCCTGCAATTACTCTATGGATGTTATTTTGAGCCCTTGAGACATGCTTGATCAACTAGCAGTGAACCACATTTTGACGTAGCTAGATATATTTTTTAACATAGTGATAGGTATTTTATGCTCTTACCGCGTCAACAGTAACGGTGGGTATGAACTTCGGCCGAACAAGTAGCGTGAGGTATTCAGAGTCCAACTGCAGGTCTACTCCTTGCCTGGTTCTCAAACATTTCTCCACCTGATCGCCCCGTAGTCCTGATTTTTTCACGCACTGAAATATTTAACAAAAATATTTATTATATTATTCGATGTACCTGCGCAGAAGGCAGATTTTTTAGCGCGGGAAACTTCGACCTACCAACTGCAAAGCAGAATCCTACGCGCGCTAAAATCTTGTGCTTTCATTGGTTGATCGATTACCAACCTACTCGACCAAATCGCGGCAGGCCGTCCGCCATATTTTCGACTCGTGTAAGTGGGACAGAAATAAGAATCGTAACGCAATTATCGACCATTTGTCCTTACAAATAAAGTTCAATATGGATTATTTACATTTTCGGCTACTTTCGGAAACGGTCTACACTATTCTGCGCGAACGAAAACTACCTCCTTGTCTTTAAGGTGAAAGAAATGTCATGCAGTTTATTTGATCAATCTCTTCGACTTTTGTTTAAAATTTAAGATTAAGGCGGGAGCTGTTACTAAGGTGCTTGATATAGCAAGCAATTAACTATTGGAGTGGAAGTTTCATTCAATTGAAGTGGAAGTTTGTTTGAATAAAAATTCGCCAAGTCTTTACGGGAATTGCTGCACTAGTTGCCGGACTTAAGGTCAATCCGACCAGACTAATTGGGCGATGTCCCAAAATGTCTGATGAGACATGATCAATATTGGTAGGTTGCAAAAAAATTCAAAACTCAAACCTCCCTTACAACTCCGTTAAAATTTAAAACCGGCCAAGTGCGAGTCGGACTCGTGCACGAAGGGTTCCGTACCATTATCTATAAAAAACAGCAAAAAAACACGTCTATTGTATAGGAGCTCCCTTAAATATTTATTTTATTCTGTTTTTTTTATTAGTATTTGTTGTTATAGCAGCAACAGAAATACATCATCTCTGAAAATTTCAATTATCTAACTATCACGGTTCATGAGATACAGCCTGGTGACAGACGGACGGACAGCGGAGCCTTAGTTAAAGGGTCCCGTTTTACCCTGTGGGTAAGGAACCCTAAAAAATGCTGAAGTTGATGCGGATGTTCCACATTTTATGGAGGATGCGGATGTTGCGTCTTTGTGGAGTCGAAGACGAAGTATCATTATGGCCCTAGTCCCTATTCTGAACGGTTGTTTGTTTAGATAAACACTGCAAGACAGATATGTCTGTGCGTAATGTGTTTTCATACAGAAACCCACCCTCCTCTACTTCCAAATAAAATAACATTGTGTCACGCAGACTCAACTACATATCACAAACACCACACAACACACAGACACACACACATGTGTTTGCAGCATATATGTGACGCATGGAAATAGTTGTCTTGCAAGTATGGTAGCGAAGTAATAACGAAACACAAAGTAACGCGTGGATCAATCAATTATTATTATAAATGTGTCATGTGTGTGCTTTTCATACCTCCATACTCCCCCGAGAACCAGCTTCCATGGCCATTTCGCAGGCGACGTATTCCAGCTTTGCCAAGTCTGAGAGGTGCCGCATTTGGTACAGTGCGCAGTCCTGCACCATATTTCCTAAGCACTCTGCAGGCCCATGCTGGCACTTGAAGCCGCTATCACCATAGTTGATGCTCTGGAAGCGTGTGAAAATTCATCTTAAGCCATAATTGCCTTAAGTAGGCATTCTTTAAGCACTTCGGCTCAAAAATCAATTATTGAATTAGATCTACGTAACTAGGAAGATATAAAACAACTACTACAACATTTTTACCATGCTTCTCTGCTACTAATAATACCAGCAGTATTAGCATAGGAGAAGCAAGGTAAAAATATTGTAGTTCATTAATATGGATCTCAATCAATCAATTAAGTAAAATATACCTACAGTAAAAATATAAATAGTTCATTTCCAAAAAATAATAATAAAACAGTTAGTCATGCTGAACCCCACCCTAGGCATTGGCTTGTCCCGTGGGGTAGGTAAATGTTACGGTTTAGCGGCTATTTGCAACCATGTTTGAAACAGATATGCATTAATTAAGTATATTTCGTTGATGATCTGAGGCTTTATTGTCTAACGCACTTGGAATTTTAAAATAAAAAATAAATAAATATTAGGGGACAATCTTACACAAATCGACCTAGTCCCAAACTAAGCAAAGCTTGTACTATGGGTACTAGACGACGATAAACATACTTATATAAATAAATAAATACTTAAATACATAGAAAACATCCATAACTCAGGAACAAATATTCGTGCTCATCACACAAATAAATGCCCTTACCGGGATTTGAACCCAGGACCTCTTGCTTCGTAGGCAGGGTCACTACCAACTAGGCTAAAGCGGTCGTTATTTTCAATCGTTTTCACCAATTCCTTCTATCACGCGGCATAGAATGAAGGTAGAAAGTGATAGTCATTGCGAACGCGAGCGTGCGCGCTTTAGACAATACGGCCTCTGTCTTACCTTTGATTTTCCGAAAGGCACGAGCTGCAACATGATGTGTTCGTGCAGCAGTTGCAGGGCAGGTTGCAACTGTTGTAGCACGAACGCTCGGCTGTCCGGGCATTTGCTTTCATAGTATACTGACAAAAGTAGCTGTGAATAATAACAAAAATGTAAAATTTAGATATAAATACTCGTACTCGTAGTGTGAAATTTATTTGGATTTTTAATATATTTTTTTAAATCGACCAGCGATTGATCTCTATCACACCTGATGGTAATTGCAAATGAGGCCGAAATTGTAAGACACTTGGTTCAGCAACAGCCAGATTTAGCGTCTAAGCGCATACCTGCTGTCACAATAAAATGGCATCTGCCATTTCTCTCTGTCGAACTCTTAGATAATGTCGAACTCTATAAGATGGTGGTAAAAATGAGGGTGAACGAAATAAAATTGTGACAGTGTGCATGTTAGTCGATGCAGGTCTCAGAATGCCTCAAGTTTGGAGTTAATTTGTTTTTTAAATATCACGGGACACATTGACACCCTTATACCTATTCCCAAAGTAAACAAAGATTGGTAGGTACATGCTTAAAAGAGTATTAAGAAAATAAATAAATAAATATAAATATCATGGGACAATTCACACCAATTGACCTAGTCCCAAACTAAGCAAAGCTTGTACTATGGGTACTAGACAACGGATAAACATACTTATATAGATAAATACATACTTAAATATATATTAAACACCCAAGACCCGAGAACAGACATTCGTATTTTTCATACAAATTTAATATCTGCCCCGACACTGGAATCGAACCCGGGACCTCAAGCTTCGTAGTCAGGTTCTCTAACCACTAGGCCATCCGGTCGTCAAAAATACACAAGACTTTAGAAGAACGTTCGTATTTTTCATACATAACGTCTGCCCCGACTGGGAATCGAACCCGGGACCTCAAGGTTCGTAGTCAGGTCCTTTAACTATTGGGCTGGTTGTCTAATCCCGGTCCGGTGTAAGTCCGGTGGTAGGGTCAACGTCATAAAAATAAGTGGTCACTTTTGTACCTTGTACGTGCCTAATGCATCCTAATGTTTGAAAATCCATACGAAATTATGTAACGACTGAAAGCGGCAAAGGTACAACAGTGATCACGTATTTAAGACGTTAACTCTACTATCACTACCTATTTAAACCTACAAGTCACGACTAGTTCAATTCTCGTTAACCATGTGTTGGAAGTACCTAAATAAACCTTAGGTCTACTTTCACTGTTCCATAAATCCACATACTGAAGGCCTCTACACCGGTTTCAGTACCGACAAGACTTTATCACAGGACTATTGTCACGTTAGAAACGTATAGTAATATCCATGTTATATAATAGGGTGTTTCATTTTTCAAAATTTTTGATTTTTCTTTGACTTTGCTCGAATTCTTGTTTCCACTCATATGTAAAGTTCATACGCCAAAAATCAGTAAAATCGATTATCATCTAAAGGTTGCACAGTTTGATGACTTGTATGTCAAGTAATGGATATCGGTGTATTACAGGATAGCAAAATTTTCAAGTTTTTTATCTGAAGTGGAGGGTTATAAGTGATTTAAGTGTGTCGTTTAAAAGATTTAAGCATATTTTAACGTAAATAATAAGTTTCCTTGTGATATTTTGTTAGGAGCTGGACTTCCTTCCAAGGAACAAGTGCTGTTGGTTTATTTTACACCATCACAAAGAAAAAAAAACTCATTCGGACGCCACTAATTAGACAAGTATTAAGCTGCAAGAAGTGTGGAAGAAGGCTAATATATATGTCAAGACAGTAACCGTTTGAGCTAACGTTTAATAACTTTATAAGGAACACTTACCATAATTTGTTAACGTTTTCCTTAGAAATTATCCGAAAGCGTAAGAGACAAGACAAAGTGGATGCTTATAAAATGTAGCATTAAAATCGATTAAAGAAATCAACATGACAGTGACCTTGGATTAAGAATGCTCTTCATTAAGTAGTCATCAAGTCATGTAGACGATGAAAATAATTCTATTCTCTGTACCACCAGCAAAAATGTCACGTCCTATTTATAAGTAAACTAAAATCTCTCGATTGGACACTCATAGCTGCATAGGACCGCAAACAACTCTCCACTCGGCAAGCTAGTACTTCGGTTATTACAGTTGTTAAAAGCCTTGGTCACGATGTCTCAGATGTTTCTATATCGCCGTCTACTATTCATCGAACTCGGGTGACCAAAAGAAGCGAAATGGCTCAAAAAATTTAAGCATCATTAACCTTTACTCTAACATTGAAACTGTAAATTGTTGCCATCAATCGCATCCTGTAAGATTCTAGAAGACAGAGTAACTATTCTTTATTTAATGATTCGATCAGAGACGAATAGCAGAAACAAGCATGCAACAGAAAATGCGTGGTCAAGCGAACCAAAGATGAGGTTGTAACTTGTGTAGTCTAAGTAGTAAATTATTTATTTAGTAGTTAATGTTCTATTTTATGCTTAATTTAATTTTATTTCACTTAAAAACGATGTGTGGCTACCATATTGTGCTATCTTTGAATAAAAGTAATTACTTCTTTTTTTCGATTCTTATTTAGAGCTGTTCATTCTGTGCAACCTCTAAACATGGTCCAATCCACTTGAAATTTGGAAAATATTCTATTAACATAAGCTAGAACCGGAAGCTGAGCAAAGTCAGAAAAAATAACACAAAAATTTTTTTCACCTACAAAAGTGAAACACCCTATTATATAATTATTTAAAACAGATGCATAACAAGATTTAGGTATTCATCCAAAATAATTAATCACCTTAAATAAATAAATAAATATTAGGGGACAATCTTACACAAATCGACCTAGTCCCAAACTAAGCAAAGCTTGTACTATGGGTACTAGACGACGATAAACATACTTATATAGATAAATAAATGCTTAAATACATAGAAAACATCCATAACTCAGGAACAAATATTCGTGCTCATCACACAAATAAATGCCCTTACCGGGATTTGAACCCAAGACCTCTCGCTTCGTAGGCAGGGTCACTACCAACTATGCTTTAGACCTTTAGGTATTTAAAAGAATGTAAACAAACCATTAAAGAGGTTATTTCTAAGACAATGTTTGGTTCCTGTTCAATATTTATTATTTTAAACTAATTGAGCAACCTACTTCAGTCCGTTCAATTCTAATAACATATAATTATGCTTAATTTTACTGAATATGTACACATTTACGAATACAAAAATATTTTTATCATGTTAAATGAATATTTAATTTTTTTTTTTGTAAATTGTCACTAAAAAATACCCAATCTTGCAGAGGTTCAAAACGCAAGGTTTGATCTAATCAGAATGTTATGCGACTAAAATAGAAAGTGTCGTATTTAATGTAGCAACACCTACCTTACGTGATTTTTAACTTTGTCGGTTTGACATTTGCCATTGCTTGTTGTCATCTGATGCGAGTGCGATATTTGTGGTGTTTTCGAGATTTCATTTATTGTTATTCTTTGTTTAGTTTGTTGTTTTCTGTTAATTTTTTGTTGAACTTGTTTGTTTTGTTTTGTTACGGAGTTGTGTATTTTAGGCCCATACTACACGGGCGGTTTTCCGCCGCGGGAAACCGCTCGACGGAGCTGCGCAGTGTAGTTTGCACCATACAACTTCCATATAAAATTGTGTCTAGTGGCGGTTCATAAGCGGTTTCCCGTGGCGGGAGAACCGCCCGTGTAGTATGGGCCTTACGAAGACATGGGTGATGGCGAGCCGGGAACTAGCCGGGCTAGTTCCATGCTTACATTTCCTTCTCCGAAGAAGAAGCGGACTAAGACAGGACATCTTACATCATCGGAAAAGAATGTGCTTGTGAACATATTTAAATATGTTGAAGAAACGTGGCCAAAACATAGATATCCATCCAAAACCGACATAACCCAAAAAACGGCAGAAATCATGGGTCTCGATTCCTAGACTAGCAATGAGACTACTTTATTTACCAGTGATTAATTATTGATTATTCAACAATGCTCAGATTTCATGCTTTTACATAAAATGGGATCACTATAAGAAGTCTAATAGCGTATTTAGTGCTAGCTACATTTTCAATTTTTATTCTCGTCATAAAGGTTCACAACTTCTGAATCTGTCATTTTTGACAGCTCCCGTTTGTTTACATTCTTTTAAATACCTAAAAGTCTAAAGTATAGGCTAAAGCGGTCGTTAAAGTAATTTATACGACTATCCTAAACTAAAAGTCCCTTTGGAGTCAACTGGGCCCACAGAGCACTGAACCCACGGACTCAGTTGACCAATTTTTTTTTGTGGGTGACTCGACCCCACTGATCAGACAACCCAGCCCGCAGGATCAATCCACCACTGTATGTAGTGGTGGACCGAGCCCGCGGGCTGTATTGCCCGATTAAGGGCCACTTGCACGGTCCAAATTTAAGTCGTTAACCATAGGTTAAGGATCTCAGTTCCATACATTTTGACACTTCTTAACCCTGGGTTAGCAGTTAACTCGGGGTTATATAATTAACTCGGGTCTGTGCAAGTCAGTCTAAGTGGGTCGAGTTGCCCGCAAAGAAATCAAAGTGGTCAACTGAGCCCGTGGGCTCAGTGATCTGTGGGCCCAATTGACCCCGAAGGGTAAAAGAAATTTAATTCCCTACCCCTTTCGTGAAAATATCGGTCGGAATGTCAAATGCAACACGTCAAAGCATCATCTAGCTAGCTCTTATGGTGACAGTTGCGAGGTTTCGAAGATACGGCAGCATTCCGAACTTTGAATAGCCAATCCTTTGTCAGGGGTAGCTGTCAACTCTTTGGTCTCCTGCGACGTAAACTAACCTCTTTGCTATTTCCAAATTTATTTTTATTTTCCACGTTATTAGGATCACAGAATGAATAAATATTTATACTTACCAAGTACCTATCTAATTAACGACTTGGAGGTGATAAGACTACAAGATACGGTCTTAGCTACCTACATAGATAAAATTAAGTACCGTTTAACACAAGCAAAAATTCTGTATACCACGGGTTCCCAAACTGTGGGGCGTGCCCCTCTCAGGGGCGGAGAGTGTCCCCAGGGAAGGGGGCGTGAGCATAAAAAAGAAAGTGTTTTTGCA
This sequence comes from Archips xylosteana, assembly GCA_947563465.1. NCBI lineage: Eukaryota > Metazoa > Arthropoda > Insecta > Lepidoptera > Tortricidae > Archips > Archips xylosteana. The sequence goes on along the minus strand of OX387357.1, from coordinate 13,579,074 downwards.
ATAAAACCCAACCAAGGGGCTAGTAGTGATTTTAAAAACCAGACATGGGAGGTGCAAGGGCGTCGCCAGCCGATGATCAAGGGGGGGGCTAGTAGAAATATAGAGGATGGGATATGTACAGTCGAGAGCTTATGAAGCAAGAGAAAATTTCAACGTGCTTTTAACTGAAAAATAAATAAAACTCGTAAACATAGTGATTAGTAAGTCGTTTCTTTTAACACATAAAAGTAAACTTCACAAAATTATTGAGATTCTTGGGTGTTTAATATATGTATTTAAGTATGTATCTATCTATAATAATAAACTATGTAACAATAAATTAAATTCAAAATTAAAATTAAACATCAAAATTTTAAATTATAATAAAACTAAATACTAATTACAAATTAAATTTAAATAAATTAACAGTATAATTAAAAATAAAACAAAACTAACTAAACTAAAAACTAAATAAAATTCATAAATGGTTCCCCCCGCGGCATGGACCCAAAGATACTGGCAGCATTACCTCGCTGTACAGCAATGCTGATACGTTGAGCGAGGAAGCTGCCAGCTCTTCGGTCCCCTGTGGTATCACAGAGCCTTTTCGAAAGTTCTCTATACAGAATTTTTGCGCTGGGGCCCCACGGACCTAAGGTCTCAACCCCGAATGGTAGAAAGTAGTATTCAGAGCCGAAACCTTTGTATTTATTTGCCTTGAGTTTCTCCGCCGCCTCTGCTGCTGCACCAGCTTGATTTGCTCTTCCGCGGACGTGGGAAGGAGCTAGTGTGTCTACGCAAGTAGCGTCCCACACTAGCACACGACCCAATTTCCACGGAATTAGTAACATTCCGTCTGGTCTCTTGCCATCATCTCTGGCGATACCCGAAGGCTCCAGTAACATCAAAATTAAATATCAAAACAAAAAAATAACAATTAATAATTACAATAAAACAAAGTCATAAAGAACTAAAACTAAGTATCACCACCGCAAAATTATCAATTAAAACATAGTCTACGCGGGTTTTTTGAAAAAATTTTGATCACTTTTTCGTGAAAATCTTGCAAGTTTTCATAAATAACTTTCCTATGTACACTCATCATGGCCAGACCATTGAGACGATCTTCTCTCATAGTGCTTCTTAACCATGTTTTGAGCTTCCTAAGGCTGCTAAACGATCGCTCTACCGTACACGTTGTACACGGCAGAGCGATCAAAATTTTCAATGCTTTTCCTGTTTCGGGAAAGAAGGTTTTTGCCTCTTTTAGTACATCAACAACGGGAACGGTAATAGAGTTGGGTTTATTACCCCACAATTTTTGCCAAAGTTCTATTTCATATTTTAAATTGGGTAGATTATAAAATTGGTCGATGGTTTCGCAAGTTTCAGTGAGATTTTCCACGGACATCGTTTGCATTTACGCTGGGTGCAATTTCGATAATTCGAATGATGGAGCGTTGTCCTCAGCAAAACGTGCTTCAAGAGATGTATGATGATGTATGGGGACGCCTCGCTGAGCCAGGCGGGCTGTCGACCGTTCCGCACAGTCATTCAGCCCAAAAGAGATGTAATAATAGAGTCCAAGTATGGTATTATTAATGACCTCTTCCAGTATTCTGAAGCGTTATCTGCGGGGTGGTTGTTTCGATTACGTTGTTTCCCAGTAATGCGCGGTACTGATGTGATTTCCTCATCCAGTCCGGCTTTCGCCGCAACAACAATAGCATCTTTTATTATTTCGTCTGTGACTTTTTCAGGATTGTCACGGTGACTCCTAAGTAATTTTAGAATGCTTTTGATGTGCTGCGAAGCCTTGACCACGTCTAAAGTTATGGATTGAAGCACATTTACGACAGGTTCCATCAAAGCCGAGTATTTAGCTATCAAAATAATGCCCAGAATAAATGAACTTCTGCAAGCTGCCGCGTGGAGTTGAAAGGCATGTTTTCGAGTCGCATTATTGCCTTCACGCGATAAAGTTTCTAAGGCTTCCAGTATGAGAGGGAAATTTTCCTTAAAAACTCTTATAGTTTTGTGTTTCTCACTCCCATCTTGTTTCACAGAATCTGGACATATTAGGTATCAATTTCCTTCTCAAAACTGATTCCCGAAAAAATTAAATGATATCCTTGGTGGTTCCCATGGCGTTTCGAATTTCAGGAACAACGTTAAGATCATTTATTACTAGGTTCAGTTTATGGGATGAGCAATGAAAAAATAAAGCTATAACAGAAATATTTATTAAGGTCTGTTTATATTAAGTTTGATCCGCACTTTATTTCCGCACGCAAAATTAACATGAAAGTGGGCGATCGGTGGCGGCAGCAAAGGATGCTTGAATGACAGCAGTTAAGAGTTAAGTCCCTCCGAGAACAACGGCAGGGTGACCATCTCAATCTGCCTGAGATTGGCCAAAAATCTGCCAAACTCGACTCCAGAAAATACCAAAAATATGCCATCATTATTATTACCTCCGTGGGAACGGGAATGAATGAATAAAAAAGTAAAAGGAATCTCTTTATTCCATTCAAAATACATCACAATATTTTTTTTGTCTTAAGTTCTACGCTACTAAAGGCCGGCAACGCACCTGTGACACCCATAGTGTTGCGTATACCCATGGGCGGCGGTGATTGCTTCCCATCAGGTGCTCGTTAGCCCCCTCTTATATGTATAATAAAACAAACACTATTCATCAACATTTGTTTCAAATTCTTCATTATGTTCGTTTTAGCTCAGTTAGTAAAATAATCTCCTATCAAATTCTAATAAGTCATAAAAAAATGAAAGTAACTAATAAGATATAGAAATTTATAAGTTTTCTATTTGTATTTCAAAAATAATAAGAGTTTCCTTGAAATCTGCCACATTCTGCCTCTTCAAATCGCCAGCTTATTCTGCTAGAGTTGTAATTTAAGGGCCAAATCTGCTCAAATGGCAAAAATCTGCCACAAATGGTCACCCTGAACAGCGGTGTCCGAACGGCGCGCGCGGCGACATATGACCTGCCCCTACCCTCCTTTGTTCCAACCACTAAAACGGCAAGGCTACCAAAAAAATAGCGCACATGAGGTTGTGCTTAACTTTTTCATCTTGAACGAGTTTTTATCAGTGACAAGTTCACAAGTGATTTACGAATGTGACTACAGATGGTTTTGTATTATGCGTCTATCGGTGGGTCAAAAATTAACAATGGCTACATTTCTTCGATTCTCTAGGGGGGGGCAGCAGCCCCTCCCTGCCCCCCCTTGGCGACGCCCTTGGGGAGGTGTACCTATTATAAAAGTTTGGGAACAAAAAATCTATACACAGCCTACCATTGTGTGAATTCCCCCTTGGTCCCATAGCGTTGGTTCGTCTTAATGTACACGGTGATTCTAGAGACGAAATCGCAACCTATTCAACTCCTCAGTAACTGGAACATTCATATTTTCGTTTTTTACTTAGTGTTACTAATCCACATCTCACACATAGAAGCAAAACCACACTAATCTCACTAATTAGGTACCTACCAACTGCCACGAAACGCTTGCCTGACTTGGCTAGGGTCGATCCTGATTACGTCTCTTAGTATCACCCATTACAATGCATTTGTAAAAAATGACAAGGATTTATTTTTACGGTTTTGTTGGCGCAGAACACGCCATCATCGCCCTAAGCAAACGCCGCGACACGCTCGCATACTCTCTTTTTATAGCAGGTAAGTACTTATTTTACAATGTATAAAGCCCAGTTATATTTATCAAATGTTGTTATTCGCGCGCGACAATAGCTTAGGTTACCTCGTCATCTTTTCGGTTGCTTTGCTATGGTAATGACGCCTGAATAGGCGTTAAAGTTATGTTCGAAATGTTTCAAAGGTCATCACTCGGACAATGATAAGTATTTGAATAACTTCATGCGATTTAGTGTTGTTGCCTGCTTCATAATATTAATGCATGTATCTACATATAGGTATGTGTATTTTTACAGTAGTTGCAAGTTTGTTTTCTGGTCTGTATACATGCTTAAATTCGTTTAGAGAGAACCTTTCTGCCTATTTCTCAATTAAGTATTTTTCAGTTTCTAATGAAAGGAAAACACATAGAAATAGGCACAATTAAACAGATCAGGATTGGTGTATTAGTAATTAACAGGTATACACGCATCACGGAATGACGAGGAACTGGGTTCGATTCTCAGCCCCAGCTTCCTTTCTCAGTATTTTGTATGTTATGTTAACGTCTTATTAGGAATGGATAAAACAACGCCATATCGCTTCAACACTTCGTCATTAGAATTCGACCTGTTTGGTTTTCCACGACTATTTTTCGCCTAGTGGAGCTGTCATAGTTTGGCAGTCATTTGAATGCACATGTGCGTTTGTGGCATCTGAAGAAATCTCGAGTCCGACAGCCGGCAGCGAATGCCTTAAAAACCGTAAGGTCTTTGAATGTTTGTATGTACCTACGTAGAGTCTATAATGCTGCCTAACTTACCTTTTGCGGACCTTCAATCCCACCGGCCAGATTCCCGAAAAAAATAATCGACGCTATCACCAGAATCACAGGAGATAACATTTTCTTCATCACAAACACTTAAAACTAACACCTTTCGAGTGCTTCGATATTTTCAGCTGAATTTACGCAACGTCGAGTTTTACAGTTTTACTCCATTTGTACAAATAACGTGTGAATGGTCCAATTACTTGACTTGATATGCTGTGTAGCTGTAGCCAATCTGGTTTTATATATTTTGTACCTGGCCTTATACTACGAAATTCGATTTTCTAACTTCGTATCGTGCTATTCCTTTCACACTAATATTGTTAAACGGAAGAGACAAAGTGGCGGCACGATGCGAACTTCGAATGTCGTAGTAGCCCCCCTGTATTCGGCGTTCGGCGATGTAACGACCTTTATTCATACTACATAAAGTATATATTATGGTGAGTGAGAGTGACTTTCCTAATTTTGCACAAGTTGTCGTAGGTTTAGGTTCTAAAGTTATATTATAGATACATACCTAGATGACAAACTTAGTTAAAGATAATATGTTCTGTTCCCTGTTTGTTCCACTGTTTTGATTTTTGCTGGAGGTTTCTAAGATGTTCGTATTCGACCGCGTGTTGCACACTGTAACGGGTAACAAATATATTCTATCAAAATCTTAATTATACATGATTCTATAGTTTAAAATATGACAATGATAGGTGGACGGAGCGTTTCAATCGCCGTATCCCATATGTTACGATAGTCGATTAACAATAATTGGGTGGGGCCATGAAGCATTTCAACCTTCGTGTCCCGTGTGTTACCAAAATAGACAAATAGTACGTTTGTCAACTAAAATCTTAGTGACCACCACCACGAGTGGCGTGGAGTGTGGTCGCAAAATTAAAATTGGTTTCAGTTCATGGAAATTATCTTTAGATTTCGGTAACACACGAGATACGGTGGTTGAAACGCTGCGCGCCCCACCCAATTATGTTCCTCTAGTTGCAGTAGTTCGGTTGATTTGTCCGGGACCGAACTGCTGCAACACTTTTTGTCTCAGTAGTTCGGTTAAGACGTCAAACCGAACTGTTGGGAAGACTTTAGTTGCAGTAGTTCTGTTGACTGTCCGGGATCGAACTACTGCCACAATTTTAGTCTTATTAGCTCGGTTATGTATGACGTCAAACCGAACTATTGAGAATTGAAACGACTCAAAAGGACGTTTAAGGATTAGATTGTACAACAAGAGCATAAAACGAGCTATTTTACCCGAGACGTTTGGTTGACATTGACGTTGGATTTAATGCTAGAGTTTTAGGTACACTCTTCTTTTCATCACTTCGATTGCAAGGAAATGAAATAGCAACATTGCAAATAAAATTAACTAGCTCTTATTTTTCATGGATTGTGTATTTAGCTATATTTTTAATCGCGCTTTTGAGTCGTTTCAATTTTCAGTAGTTCGGTTTGACTTCACAACCGAACTAATGAGACTAAAAGTGTGGCAGTAGTTTGGTCCTGGACAATCAACCGAACTACTGCAACTAAAGGTTTCCCAGCAGTTCGGTTTGACGTCTTAACCGAACTACTGAGACAAAAAGTGTTGCAGCAGTTCGGTCCCCGACAAATCAACCGAACTACTGCAACTAGAGGATTATGTTCGTACTAAAAATCCCAATGATCACCATCAGTACCACCACGCTTGGTGTCGTGTGTGGTTGCAGAATTGCAATTGATTTTAGTAAATAAACGTTATCCTTAGACTAGCTAAACAAAAAAGTGTCGGTACTCACTTGGGCTTGGATCAAAATATCATCATTATTTGAGTGTACAAAGTGTACACTATTGCCAGAGTTAGAATAAAGATCCAGTAAGGTTGCACCAGGTAGATCGCATACACTATCACCAGCAATATAATGATAAAGTATACTATTTCCATATCATTGTAATGTTTATTTTATCCATGTTGTGTACTTTAAAGTATTTTTATCCATATTTGTTATTTTTCCAAGTTATTATTATTAATTTATTAATTTCGTTGTTTGTTTCCGTTTAGGTTATCATTTTGACACAAGATATTTTTAAATTAAGTTTGGCTACAGATTAAATTCAAACAGCTATTTTTTAAATAAGGTTTAACTACTTCATAGTAAAATCCAAGTAGGTAATCCACTAAGTACCTGTAAGTAAAAAATCACTTAAATTTTAATTTTTAAACTTAAAAAAAGACAGGACCAATCAGGACAAATTTTAATGGTGCCTAATAAGTACCTACAGTCAAAGAAACTGAATCGCTTATCAGGATGGAACTTTTTCGCTGCGAATATCATGATGACATTCTATAAATCTGCCAAAGAAATCATAGTGCTATTAATTTTGAAAAGGTACCTAAAAGCATCTAATAATAGCTAATAACACATTGGTTCAATCAGTCCTCATGCTTTTCAGCTCCAGCCTCTTATTTTTTTCCTTGAACTGGTCTATCGCGGAGCACAAAGGCCTCCCCGTCCCAATTTGCGAAGTTTCCGAGGCAAACTTCTCCTTTGCAGTTGAATGTTCATAGTGGATGTTGGTCTGTAAATCGGCAATTCCTTTTTGGTAAAAAGATTTTACTAGAGTTTCAAAATCCCGGACTTTGGACCCAGGCAGTGAGGATGGGGCCGCGTAGTTATCTCTCACTTCAGTACGGAATGTTCTGGAAGGAAAAAGAAATTCAGTATAAAGTTAACGTTATACAGACGAATGCACTTAAAAAACATTGCGAAGACAATAATGTAAGGCGCATAGATTTAACAAAAATAGAACATTATTTTATTTAGCTTGTACTTAAACAGTGTCATGTCCTCGGTTCAAAACTTCGACACGTAACCTTTGAATTCATAAATTTCTTTCTGCAAGACTGCGCCGTAGTAAGTTTCAGACAGAACCTACCTACTAATTACCGTATATACATGAAACATTACCCTGGCACCCATTTCGGCTTGTTATGCGTTATAATTTCTCGAAACTCATTTTCCTTTGGAAGCGAAAACGTTAAGTCTTTCCTAATACTTTCTCTGTCCACTTTCAATTTAACCCTCCAGTGCGGGAGAGGCCAGTCATCCAGGTTTGGCTTAGGAGAGCGTACCTGTATGTAAATAAATAGACGTATACGTATTAATCGAGTGATACGAAAATTAAATCTGAATAAAATTTGGTTATTAAATGAGGAATTTATAAGGAATATTGCTAGATGGCGTTAGTATCGCGAGGTGATGTACACACTTAAGGTGCCGTTTAGAATCTGAATAGCGTACCAGGCTTGAACCTTTTCGCTGCAAATGTCATGTTGACATTTCATACATCTGCCAAAATAGTCAATTCAAGGTTTAGTTGATTATGACAATTGATGACAACTCTATTCAGATTCCTTAACGGTACCATAGGTATGTACAGTAACCCACTTTTTCCTGGATTCCTAGGCTACCATAGAACCCTACCATAGTTACAAATATTTAATTTTATTTGTCAAGATGACAAGGTTCTATAGTGGCCTAGATACCAAATTGGTTGACTGTACTAACAACTTAGGTTCTAAAAGTATACAAAAACAAAATCCAGCTAAAGTTACAATTGTTTATTAAATCAACACTAAAACTAACATTCCAATCAATGGAACAACAATCTCATTTATAGGTAATCTTATTTAAATGCAGCTTAAATACTATAAAGAGTAATCAATAGAGTCTTAGAGAACATAAAGTTAGACTTAAACATCTAGCAACGCCTTTTTTTCTTCTGTGGTGGTGAGTCTTCCACATCATCACTCTCAGACTCCTCCACCTTACGCATCCTTCGCTGTTTATGGATATTGCAGCATATACACTTATTTGTGTTAGGAAGAAAGTGATCAACCCCATCAGGCAGTGCCTCGGCAAGCTGAACATGTCTCGGTTCAGCAAACAAAAAGGTCTCTGAAGGAGGTATGGCATACATAGCCTGTCTCACTCCCATGTCCCGTGGCTTAAATATTTCACGTCTCTGCTGAATAACTTGCGACCGCCGCCCAGTTACATACTGGAGCAAATCATCTGAGATTTTCTTATATTGTGAATCAGTTGAAGCAAATGCATTGACAACTACATCTTTAATCCCATCCGGCAAACTGTCTAATGCATCCTGCATAATTTTCTTCTGTTTTAACAGTCCATGTGTGGTAGCTCCTAGAGCTTGGTCAAATTTCTCTAGAGCATCGAAGGATTTACACCTTGGGATCAACGTCTCAAGATACTGATTTACTTTGAGGGCACAGAATGGTTTAGTGCTTTCAAACTGTCGCTTTACATCTGCATATCGTACTTTGCGCCAATCATCACTATTAAACCTTTGCAGGAGTTTACCCTGTTCAGCTAATTCTGGATCAGCTATCGGTATCTTTGGTTCGGACACAATAACATTGGGCATAAAATCCCATATGATTGAGGGAGTTTGAGGTCTATTAGGCTGGATATTTTCGGGATCAACTGGAGCCACTTCCGGGATGTTGGCAGCCACATTGTCATTGTTTACATTTTCTGTAGTAGAATCTGCCATCATCTGTAATAATAATTAATATCTTGAGAAGCAGATTCACACATAGTTACCCCCGTTTTTAACATTAACTAGTTATTTTATTTTATTTTACAGACAGGTAAGAAATTCTAGTCCAAAGAGTTGTAAGATTTTATTTTACTTGCAATGTCCATATTTATATTATAAGAAGTTGTAAATTTTAAAATTTGTTTTACATCACATTCAGCTGTCAAATTGACTTGATTTTGGTAAGTTAATAAAAGCTTTATTTAATATCAGAAAAAAAGCTTTTATATGTCTTTTGAAAAATGAGTTTAGTCCATTGCACTGGGTATGTAACTTTCTCTTACTGATAGTCCGCCAAGATATTCCTTTAACATCATGAGATTATTATGTAACGTAATAATAGCTAGTTTAATGTAATGTGTATCAAATTTATGTGTTAGGTTACTGTTTAAAACATTAAAACTATTTTCACTTATTAGTGAAAGACTTTTCAACAAACAGTCTTATTGTATTTTGTGACTGCATAAAAATGGTAAAACACTTTGTCGACTATACTATTACTCTATAAATAAAGAAAAGGGTTCGCCGCATCAATAGCAAGTAAACAGTTTTCCAAAATCACAGGCGACTATATCCATAGCCATGCAATTAAAATGTTTGAATACAAATTATTTATGAAAATACATGCAGCTATTATATATTTAATTTACTTACTCTTTTGTAATCAGATCTGCAATCTGCATATTAAAGAACTATATAAATCTTCTTTATACTCACGCAAATACAATTTTACGCAAATAAACTGAACGACAATACAATAAGTAAAATGGTGTTGTGACATTTGTGACTGACATTGACATTAATAATTTTTTATTTATCCCCTTGAGAAAGACTAAAGAATATAGTTCCACACAGCCTTTTCTTTTGTTTTGCATAATTTTATGAAGTGTATAGGTAACGCCACCAGAGTTGTGGTTGTGTGCGTGGCCTCAACTCTGGTGGCGTTACCTATAATTCAAGTTTTAAGTATAGGTTTTGTTTCACTTTATTTTTTTAACTCACATAATTCGTTTTAAAAACAAGATGGCGCATGCAATATTTATTCTTGAGTAAGTAGGCACTGAATTTTTTTAAGTAGGAAAGATTAATTTTGCAAAAATAAGTATTCACTCGATTTTAACGCCATGCCATGTTGAAGTTTCAGATATATTATTATCTTACTTACCCAAGGTTCATTGGAAAACGTATGGTATGTCAAAATATCCTTTGTCACAGAGGGTCTGCTTAACTGGTCCGCTGTATACGGTCGATGGTGAAGCCTACTAGTGGTTAAATATGGGTCTAGGTATTTTTCGTATCCTTCGTGCGTCGTGTCTAGGGGTTCCAGATCTTTATGCCAACTTGGCTCTACTGCTGGCTGGAAATTATATTACTTGATTTAAGAACACCAATAGTAATTTTTATATTAGGGTTGGCCCTCTGATAGAGCGAGTGGAGTGGTATTTTAGGAGCTAAAATCGAGTTGCAAGAGGAGGGAAAAGAAAATTTAGGTGGGTTGGCGGAGGTCCATAAAAATAATTTAGGTGTCTTGTTACCTCTGTGACAGATAATTTAGACTTAAATTATCTAAGCCACACGCACAAGACACCCACGTCTGTGTGACTCATAAACATATTAATGTCGTACAAAGTTAACTAGCTGTATTATACGAGTGGTTGCAAAGTATTATGGTAAATTGTTTGTAGTTCATTGACCCTTACTTGCACAATATAAATATTTGCATAGTTACATTTAAAAAAATCTAACCTAATGTTTCTTGTAGTCTAGGTAGTACCTATCTGAATATTGAGCTAAGTTTACTAAATTTAATGTTAGCTAACATTGGGTAGCATAGGGAACGGTTGTGGTATCTACTTACTCTGAAGATGAGCTCTAGTTGAGTTCGAAACGCGTCAGTGTAGTTTGGCGGAGGTGATAGTTGGGTTTGTGTGATTTGTATGTGTTCGGATTTACGTCACATTCAGTTGTTAAATTGACTTCATTTAATTTTTGGTAAGTAAGCTTCATTTAATACTGCAGTACAGTGTGAAGGTGGAGGAACAGCATGAACATGCATTTCTTACATAAACGTAAAACTATCGTAAGGTAGGTAGGTAATTGTTTCAGTTCATTAATATGGACCTCCGCTAAGTAACGCCTGATTCAGTAAATTATCTAAGTTTATTACATTGCCAATTATTTACCGGATCAGGGGGCAATGAAGCAGTATGCTTATATTGGTCCTTGTCGGTGACCAATGTGGGAGGAAGCGTTGGCACCTTGTAAGCACTTCGCATCTCTGTGGTTCCATGCACGTTGCACATCGGAGGCTGATCTGTAAGCTGGTTGGCAAGAATTACACAAAAAAGAAGAAAGAAAAAAACAGTGCGTGGAGTCCCTCCGCGTGGAAGAAGTGAAACTTTATAATAAACCAACCCGCTCCCTATCCGCCCCAACCCGCTCCTAACCCACCCTCAACCTGCTCCCAACCCGCTCCCAAACCGCCCCCAACCCACCCCCACCCGTTCCCAACCCGCCCCCACCCGCTCCCAACCAGCTCTCAACTCGCTCCCGACCCGCCCCCAAAACAACCCGCTCCCAACCCACCCCAACTCGCTCTCAACCCGCCCCAAACCTGCTCTCAACCCGCCCCCAAACCCGCTCCCAACCCGCCCACAACCCGCTCTCAAGTGCCTATAGAAGTTTTACTTCAAAAACAAACGTCTCGTAAACGTCAACTTGCGTTGCGTATTTAACGCAACGCATAGAGGGTTTATACCTGCTGAGCTGGCAACGTTGCATTTTTGTTAGTTTTTCTCGATTATTCCATAAAAATTGAATGAAAATTAAAAATGTTTTGAATACAAATTGTTCTAATATATAAGTTAATGTGTCTACTGCAATAATGATTTGTGATAAGACTTTTATTTTTTTTAAAAACCGTTACGTAATAATTTGTTCGTTTTTAAAGAAAATAAAAGTCTATCACGAATTATTATTGCAGTAGACACATTAACTTATATATTAGAACAATTTGTATTCAAAACATTTTTAATTTTCATTCAATTTTTATGGAATAATCGAGAAAAACTAACAAAAATGCAACGTTGCCAGCTCAGCAGGTATAAACCCTCTTAACGCAACGCTTGTTGGAAGTCGCATTAGAAGTTTCACTTCAAAAATTCAAATCGTGTTCCAAAAGACCTCTTCTCTCTCCTCCAATCAAAGGCTGGGGCGGCTATAGCTACCCAATCAATATTAAAAAAATATTTACCTTTCTACTAGGTGGATAAATGTATTCATTTTCGGCTGCGGCCGTGTGCTTGTTGAACCTATTAATTGCAGGAGCTTTGTATATGAAATCCTCGGTAGTTTGAGACCGGGTCAGCTGATTGGTCACAGTAAAATCTCGATCGTAGGATATTATTTCCGGGGCTACTCGTTTCTAAGTATTAAGAAAACAGAGAAACGATTTTTGTAAGTTTTTATTTAACTTGACGTGTTATTTAGAAGTTAGTAAGTATATGGTGTAGATATGAGTATACTTTAAACATGAAACTACCGTGAGACTCACTCATAGTGAAAATAAACGGATCACTCACGTCTCAAGAGAGAGGAAGGGCTACGGATTAGCCCGAAATATGTCGAGTTAAACTCGTTTTGAGACGTGAGTGATCCGTTTATTTTCACTATGAGTATACTTATCAAATTTTATAAAGCCAAATTTAACCGACTTCAGAGGTCGCATTGACTAGGTTACATTGAAATTTATGTAGTGTGCAGATAATTTTGAGCATATTACCACTATACGAATCTATCTACTATTGGCGAAGGGTACTAACAACCCGATTCCCCCCGGGTTGACTAAACTTTCGAAGTTTTTGGTAAATTCGCTTCGCTTCCCTTCTATTTCTATTACTGCACTTTCAAGAAAAGGATAAATGGGTTTTAGGTTTTTTTTTGGTCCAGTTTTACTTGCAATAAATGTATTCATATATGTTTGTATGTAGGTACATATCATTCTTTGGCACGCCCTGCAGCCTAAACGGCTCAATGGATTTTGAAGTGTGAGGTGTCATTCATTAGATTTGTCTCAGTTTCGCTAGTGACATAGGATATTTTTTATGTTTTCCTGGAATTACCATGGGAACAGAAATTATACAGGCGGGTTTTTTTCATCTAGTATTGAAATTATAGTTACTAATTTTGTACGAAACTCACACTTAGCCGGTTTCTTGTTAAATTCACGGATAAAGTTAATCTATTTTATCCTTACCAATCTTTGAATCACTTCGGGGGGTGGTCGCCACCTCCGACCAACGGCCTCGCTAGAATCCCCCGTGTCTGGGAATTTCCTTACTCTTGGCTGGATGTGTACTCTATCCCAATAAGTAGGAGGAATTTTCTTTGGATATTCAGCCTGCATGACGTTTGCTCAAAAATTTACTTTTTTAGTAAAGACTAGGCTACACTAGACAGTACCTAATATCATTAAGTTGTTTGTTTGTATCGTAGCATCGATTTCGTCAGTATCTAACGCACCTAATCTTGCTTGCCATGGCAACTACTATCTTTCATTATAATCATCATCCCAGCCTATGTATATGTATACGTCCCACTACACACCGGCCTCTTCTCAGAATGAGAGGGCTTGAGTTGTAGTTCTCATGCGGGCCCAGTGCAGATTGGGAACTTCACGCACACCATTAAATTTCTTCGCAGGTGTTTGCAGGTTTCCTCGTAATGTTTTAATTCCTTCAGAAAGCTCATAGCAAAATGTTCTCGTTTCACAACATAAAATTGTCATTAACACAATTCAGTACCAAGAACCCGCTAGTGGTACAATAGTCTCTCGACATCTAACAATGTTGCGTTAGTGAAATAGGGACCTGGAGCCTGTTAAATAACAAAGTACAACTTGTATTACAAGTGGAACTCCCTTTCTAGTTAAGTACTTAATATAACTGAAGCGAGAGTTCCGCTTGTAATATTAAATGTACTTTGTTATGCAACAGGCTCCTGGTGTTGTCAAGTTTTATTTCAGCGCGGACGAAGTCGCGGGCAAAAGCTAGAATAAAATAAAATAACTTGATACGTTTGGTAAAAATTCGTTTATTCTTCACAAGTGACTGAAATTGTTATCAAAACACAATATACGTGTTACATGACTAAAGTTAAAATACAAGACTGCAATAAATACAAAACTTATGGTGTGTGTTACACCATCACATTCAAATACTATTCAGAATCGCATGCCAATTACCACAGATAATCAGAGATGGTAGCTACTGGGATTTAAAAACTATAAAAATATTGCCTCCTGTGACAATCTTTTCTTATGGCTTTATTGGCTCATCTGACTACGCTTTTCTTTAGGTCTTTTGAATGATGAATAAACAGCAGCGATTTTATTGATTCATACGCTTGATTTATTCAACACACTGACAACACTGCGTTAAACACATTTCCTTAAATTTAAGTTTAAATAAATTATATTACGAAACGCCTCTACGAATATACAAAATCAATACAAATCCTTACGTTACTAATACGAATTACATCACAGTTCATAAACAAGTTAGTATTAAAGTGTTAAATATACTTCAAAAGTAAAATTTGAAACTAGAAATTTTAATGAAATAAATTTTTGAACACTGTTAACAATTTGGTAAGAATTTTAGCGTATCCATTACTTAAAATTTAGAAACAAATAAACCTATAGATTTGGATAAAAAGAGAAAAGTTGATTTGGCTAAAGATAAATTAATTAAAAATTTAAGCAAGTACTTATAGGGGATTAAAAGAGAGACAATCTGTCCCCTATTCATAAAATACATTAGGTAGGTATTATAAAAATCGAATCAAACCACACGTACAAATTTACAAAATTTGTATCATACGAGAACTCGAAATTTGTTCAGTCGCTTTATTATGTATAAAATATGACTTACATAGTACGATTGGGTAAAAAAGCTACATTATTTAAAAAAAAACTTTAGTACGCTTATGGTTGAGTAGCATTTAAAAATACTGTCTAAAGCATTTTATGTACTTATGAATAAGGTAGGTAAGCTTCTTAACGACGATTCAAACCAGCTGGGTAATATCGTTAGAAAATATCACTTTAGACGTTAAAAATATAGATTATTTGTTATTAATGAGTATCCTGTAAATATGAATTATTGGTACCGAGGGGTAATTTCAGGGTATTATTTATCAAACCTATTGCACGTTATTTGTCCACAAGATTAAGATCATTTTCCGAGTAAGAGATTTCTTAGTCTTCTTTGTGAAGTTCACACGTAGCAGAGACAGTATGGGCGAGAGAATATCTACTTCGATGCGGTCTCGCTCATATGATCGAAATATGACTATGGTGCCTTCCCTCACACACTGTTCCAGAACGTATGAACTTAGCATAAAGGACGGCCAAAATATTGCCAACCCAGTGTCAGGAGCAATATCTTAAGCCCAGTTAAGCCTACCCTTCAGACCAGGCAGTAAACGCTATAGTTGAGTTATTTGTTTTGTTACATTTCGTTGCACTCAAAAGTGTCAACCTGAATTCTCAAAGCGTGAATTTTCATTTAATTCGTCACTAGTGACGATATTCCACGTAAAAAATGGAACGCGTTTTGCATCTTCAAAACTTTTTAGAACAGTCATATGTAGCACAAACCATTAATTTGTATCAACTACAGCATTAACTGTTTTTTGGATAGACTTAATTAAGCCTGCAATACAGTGTAGTCTTTGTGAAGACTTAAAAGCCAAGTCTGACTTGTTTGTACAGCATCTAGGTGAAAATACTTTGACCGTTAAATGTGATGTTTTAGCAAGCAACATTGCGAACCCTGTGGGGTTTTAGGAGAACCTTCTAGACCTCTAAGGGTACGAGAGTAGTGCTTGCTGTGGCCACGCGATCTTGGCGTCTATCCTCTTGTAAGCCAGTATGAAGTTTTGTCCGCTCTTCTCGGCCATTACTTCTTGAGGGCAGTCGTTCTCGTTTAGCATTGTTTCTGTAAAAGTAAAAGAAAGTGTTTAGGTAAGAGTGGAGATTAAGAAACATTAATGTGGGAGCAGGATGTGTACCAAGTGTCCTATCGCAAAGAAAACGTTGGAAATATCTTTGAACTTCGATCGTTGTATTTATCCCTGTAGGTATTTATTTTGTTATAAGTAGGTAATTGCTTTTTTAATTTTATATTGTAGTTTATAATGTTTATTTTGTTTGTAATTATTTATTTTATTTTTGTTCGAAAAGATGACTTTCTGCCAAGTTTCTTGCGGCGCATTCTTCTTAGCAATGATGGTCCTTACGAAAGCGCTGGTAGTTTTAAAAAAGTGACGAGTAAAAGAGCCCTTTGCGGCCTACTTGCAGAATAAAAGTTTTGATTTTTGATTTTGGTTTTTTTGTTGGAATGACAGGTACTACCCTCTTTGCCATGTGTTGGAGTGAGTCCCTATGAGACTTTACAGCGCAGGCACGGACGTACGTATAGTATTGCTATAATGTTATGCTATTTTGCTAATCCTCCGTTTTCTATGACGATCATACCTAAGTAATTTTAGATGTTTTTATGCGTCGCTTGCGCTCTTATCTCCATGGCAAATTCGTCTGACTTGTTTATATAAAATGTTAAATTGAAGGATTTCTTGTTTTTAAAGGCAGCGGCACTGGTCTAGCAATGCCACGTGCGCCACTCAGCCGTCGTTGCTTTCCTCTTCCTCAACTTCCTCTGTCCTCTGTCCTCAAACTCAACCAACCAACTTACAATAAGTTTACTTTTAATAATAATAATAATAATAATAATAATAATAGCGGGCAATAGTTTGAGGGGCCCATTTAGTGAATGGCGAGTCACCGCCTACCAAAAGTTCAGTTTATGAGATATTGAAATGGTAGGTGTCCGTTATCTCACTCCATAGCCCGGTAATCCTGTCCACAACATCCCAACCCCATAGCCAATTCCATGTCGCTTCCTACCTGGCAATAGTTTGGCAACTGTGGAGGACTGTCCGCTAGCACATCCTCATGGTGTATTAGGGGATAGACCTCCATAGTTGCGCCCATCTCATTTATATTATATGGTACCAAAGGCCTCTTCATGTTGGCTTCGGCCCCATGAATGCCTTTCAAATGACCGGGTCCCCATGGGCCCGTGATCGGAAATCCGTACCAACATAATAATAATAATAGTTTATTTCATAAGCCTCTTACAAAGGAAATAAAAGAAAATATAAAATCAAGCATTAACATTATACAAGGCCTGCTATTATCGATACAATTTAATAGTTCCCTGGCCTTCATGCTAGGATACCCTGTGTTATGAAGGACAGTGGTTCGGAGCTCGAGACACTGGTTGTGCTAACCTTAATCCAATGCTGATTTTAAATGAGTTGTGATTTTGTGGTGCGTGTGTGTGTGTGTGTGTGTGTGTGTGTGTGTGTGTGTGTGTGTGTGTGTGTGTTTGTGTGAGAGAGTGTGTGTGTGTGCGTATATATGAATCATGTTTATGGGTGTAATAATGTACTTGCGTAGTGATAATTATAAAGTTTGATTTAAGTACATTTCAAGTTTTAATTAATACAATGTAAGGTATATATAATCATTTTAAGATCTGTTCAGATTTGTCATAGTCTTGTGTTAACAACCATGATTTTAGTTTACTCTTGACTTCATATTTATTCATACTATCAATACCTAGTATCTTGTTGATTTTATTGTAAATTCTACAGCCTGAAGAAGCGAGTTGTCTTTTTGCAAAGCTAGTATTGCAAGGTACTGTGGCAAATGCTGATCTCTTCCTTCTCCTGGGCGGAGATTCAATATTCTTCTTAGGAAGAAGGCAGTGTTGACGCAGGACAGATCGTAAAATATACATTTGCCTCACCGTCAGCACTTTTGACTCCTCGTATAATTGACGAGAAGGGTACCGAAATGGCTTTCTGAACATCACCTTAAGCACCGCCCTCTGCGCTCGCTCAATATTTATAAATGATGTTTTACAAGAGCCTCCCCAGATGGAAATGCAATAGGACAAGATAGATTCGCAGAGTGATCTATATACAGTATGCAATATTTGGGGGCAAGCGGAGTTTCTGAGTTTTTTAAAAATAAAAATAAGCTTACGCACACGGTTTCCCAATGAACGGAGTTGTTCATACCAGCTTAGACAATTGTCCATAATAACACCTAGATATTTAATATTCGTAGCTCTGGTTATGAATGGACAGGTACAGATATTAATACCACTAGTACAGGTGTGAGCTCTAAGTTCTAAAGAGTCGCTGGGCTGAAGAGAGTTTCTGGTAGCAAAGGTTATGAACTTAGTTTTTTCTAAATTTAAAGTAAGAAGATTATTATTTAGCCATCTCATTGTCAATCCAAGCGCATTTTCAGCATGAGTAATTGCTTCAGACCAAGTGGAGCCAGACACTACTAGTGCAGTATCATCGGCATAGGTAAAAATGCTGCCTTCTGAGATAACTAAATTACACAAATCATTGATATAAATTATAAATAAGGTTGGACCGAGGATGCTTCCCTGGGGAACTCCAAATTCTACGATCTCTGGGGCACTAATGTGAGATCCAATTCTTGTACACTGAGTACGATGAGAAAGATAGTCCGTGAAAAGGGATAGCACATTTCCTCGTATTCCTATGGATTCAAGTTTTTTAATAAGTAACGGGACAGACACAGTGTCAAATGCTTTAGATAGATCGAGAAATATCCCTAGACACTTCTTTTTACGGTCTAATTCATCAACTGTGTGTTTTACTAATGAACTAATGGCATCTTCAGTGGATAAATGCTTTCTAAATCCGTATTGATTATTAGACAGGATATTATACCTATCCAAAAACTTCACAAGAGCACGATTTAGAATAGTTTCTAGGACTTTAGACAAAACAGGTAGCACAGATATGGGTCTGAAGTTGTTAACATTATCCCTATCGCCGCTTTTATAAATAGGATGAACAATTGCAATTTTTAGTGCGTTTGGAAACTTACCCGTTGCTATCGCACAGTTACATAAGTAGGTTATTACCGGAGATAAAACTGGGCACGTTAGTTTTAATAGTTTTGCAGGTATTGCATCCCAGCCAACCGCACAATCGACACGAAGACCTCTAATAACATCCTCCACCTCGCACTCAGACACCTCCAGTAGGATCATTGAGTTCAAGGAGGAAAAATTAATATCATTATTGCTTGGAACGTTAACAGTGCAATCATTATATTCCCTGATTCGGCTGGCAAGTTTTAGTCCTATATTTGCAAAATATCTGTTAACCTCATTTACTGAATCCTGTTGATTGGGATGCAATTTTAAAAGCTCTGCCGGAAGAGTCGTATGCTTCTCAGATTGAGTGATCTTTTTAATAACTTCCCAGGTCTTTTTTGGATTATTTTTAACTCTATTAAATTCAGATCTTTCATACTCTCTTTTCAATTTTTTAAGTAATTCGTTGCAAAAATTCCTATACCGTTTGTACGTTATTGCTAAAATTTCATTTTGGGGGTCTAGTTTAACATTTCTATGCATATTGTCACGATTGCGTATACATTTAAGCAAACCTGTTGTAACCCAGGGTTTAATTGTTCTTAATCTACATGGGATTTCGGTGGAAATGGTATGAGTTTTGATTAGGGAAGTAATTATTTCCAAAAAATGGTCAGTTATGTAGTTAACGTCATTGAAGGAGTAAATTTTTGAGAAGTCATAGGTGTTTATATCCTCTATTAACGCTGGGTAGTTTATAATAGTTCTTAATCTATTCATTTCACGTTTTATGGTTTTGGTGGTAAGGTTTAATAGGACGGGATAATGATCAGTTATGGTTGATTCAATGACAATGGTGTTTGCTTCAAGGTTTGTTTTTATGAGAACATGATCTAGACAATTATTGACCCTTGTTGGAAAATGATGGGATGGCAGTAGGCCATGTGACGATATTAGGTTGAGGTATTTATTCGAATGTGAGTCATTATTATTTTCTTTAATATCTATGTTTATATCTCCGACTAGAACTATATTTTTGAATTCAGGCAAGTTTTCTAATGTAAAATTTAAGCTATCA
Source organism: Archips xylosteana (assembly GCA_947563465.1). Classification (NCBI taxonomy): domain Eukaryota; kingdom Metazoa; phylum Arthropoda; class Insecta; order Lepidoptera; family Tortricidae; genus Archips; species Archips xylosteana. Next base: position 13,558,933 of record OX387357.1, on the reverse strand, counting down.
ATGAAATTATCAATATTGTTTTTAGACGGTGATCTATACATACCAATGACGGCTACATTGTCATCCAAGTTGCAAATAAGGCAATTGGCATCAACAAAAGGTGGCTCAGTAACTGTGTGTTTTAGTTTGTCACTTATGTACATGACTACCCCGTCGTTTTGATTAAAAATTTGTTTTGTGGAGTATGAACTATAACCCACTAATGTGGGAAGAAAGACAGTTTTACTAAGCCAACATTCTGATAAAACTATTAAATCACAATCAAATTTAAGAGAGCTTAGCAAAAGGGTGAACTCATCAAAGTTTTTATTAATGCTTCTTATATTAATGTGTATCAGCATAAAAGTCTTGGAACCCACATCTAAGTGTCTTTTGCAATCCTCAACTGTACTTATGCAAGCTTTGGATACTTGAAAATTTTCAAGTTCCGTATTTATATTAGATATATTGGTCATTTTATTGTTTAAATACTATCAAATAAATTAAGCAACTCGGAAATGCATGAGTATCATGCTTCTTAAAGACAATATGACAACCAATATTTGCACTATTTGTACAAGCGTTCCAGGTAGAATTATAACTATGACTATGACTATGATCACATGGCAAGTAATTAATATTGGTGATGAATTATAAAGTAAAATAATATGTTTTAGCGTGTTTAGAATAATGTTTAGTATTTTTGTGTGAGAGAATGTGTGTTTATTTAATATAAAAAATAGAATAAATAGGACGGGTATTAGAAAACTTATTAACAATTCTAGTCAATTATTCTTAAGTAAATCTATTAATGTTTGTTCATTTTTAACTAAAATATATTTATCCCCTGACGATTTCCGTAAAAATATTGCTCCATTGGATGTCCAACAGTAATCGTAATGATTCTCTTTCGCGAAAGCTCGACTACTGAATAGTAATTTCTTTGTTTGCAGAGATAGGTATTCAGAGATATAGATTGGCCTGCTATCGCTCGAGAAAAATATATATCGCTTTTAGTTTACCACTGACAGATGGCTTGCCTTCATTTCATTTCCAACCTTAACACCATGCAAATAAAGTAGCTATTACAAAATTGTCTTTATTTGTAGGTCGTTAAAGTTGAATATGAAATGAAGGCAAACCATCTGTCAGTGGTAAACGTTATGTAATTTTACTGTACCATGTGAATCATGCAGTGCGAACAGCGCGTAGTCCTGCGGGTTGGTTATAGCGGCGGCGTGCGCGAGCGCGCGGCAGAGGTCGCGGGCGCGCGCGCCGGGCCGGCACGGCAGCGCCACGCGCCGGATCGAGCCGCGGCACTCGTCCGGCAACGCCACGCGGACCACTGCGCAGCCGCCATTGCTTTCTATTGAGCCGCGGCGCCACTGCGGATAATTATGTTATTAGCCTCCTAAAACCCTAAACGAAGCTGTGGCAGAACCAGAATCTCGTTACGAGTGTCCAGTCTGCCTCAATTGGCTCCGAGACCCTGTGATCACAACATGTGGCCACAAATTCTGCAAAAGCTGCATCACTTCTTGGCTACAGTAAGTTTTTTTTTGTTATATTTTTAGTACACTTAATGCGACTTTGTAACCTCATGGGAAGACAGTTCTAAACTACTATATGCAGTGAGTTGAGATGGGGACCTGGTTGATCAAAGAGCTGGCAGCCTATCTCTCTAAATGAATTTCCATCGCTATTTAATAAGGTAATGCTGCCATTAGAAGCAAGTGCTCCATGCTTTTCCTGACTTTCACTTAATGACGAACGCATAAAGAGTTCGCATATTTTGAGAAACTCGTCCAATGCCTTGAACGCAATTGTGAATTCATACACGGTGATTTTTAATCGGTGATCAGGAGTTGAAAATGTTTATCCCTATTCCCTAGCCACAATGGAATTTAATAGATGATAATAAAATTAAAAAGTTATTGTTACAAGTGTTATAACTTCCTCCATCCAGCAATGCATGGTCATCCTTTTATTTTTATTGTTATTTATTTTAAAAAATGGCTTCTGTCCTATTTTAGGACAATTTCGCCAGTGTCAAAGCAAGCTCTCTTTGGGAGCGACGTTGTACGGTGATTGTAGTTTTTGCAACTTTATAGGAAAATTCCAGAAACCACGTGGAGACAACTTGCGCATTAAAAAATGTCAAACACGAGAGCAATATAGAATTTTGTGATCACTGTTAAGTAATTAAGGTTAATCGCCGCATAAAACACTATCAAAATTATACTTCAACTAGCCAAACAAACAGAAATACCAAAATTAGATACAGTATGCTTAGTATAAGTTTTACTTCACCAAAATACTTCTCGATCGCATTTACGTAAAAAAATCAATTACTATGGAAATATGGACAGCGTCTCCGCGCGCGCGCGTCCATGTTTCCATAGAATTGAAATTTTTACGTAAACGCGATCGAGAAGTATTTTGGTGAAGTAAAACTTATACTAAGCGTACTGTCTACATCCGCTATGTTCGAATTCTACAATTCGAATTAGGGCCTAAGCACACGGCGCGTTATTTAAAAAACACCGTGTGCTAGGGGCCTTAAGGCTGTTCTAATGGAATGAAAAACGCGCTGTAAACGCGCGTTCCTAAAACGCGCGTCGACGGCGCGTTCAAAAAACGCCGTGTGCTTAGGCCCTTATGGTCATCCTACATCTGTTGAATGAAGTTAGTTAGTTTCTTCAAGTGTCATCGCTTTGGCGGGCAACGGGCAATTCGACAGGTCTCACGACATAGTTTGTTTAAGAAACTGACTTGTCAAAGAGGTTTTAGGCTCATAGACTAAATGATGCGTAGGCGGACAGTGATTTAAATCACAACTTAATTATCCAAATAATTATTATTTAAAAAAAAAATGTTTTGTTTGGGCCAGCCGGGGCCCGGTGTTGCAGCCCAAAAAGCCTATTTAAAGATCCATTCCATTTGGCTATCCACGTCATGTCGACTAAACAAAAACACGCCTCCATCTACGCCAGCTTTCGGAGGCATATGGGAGACTTATAAAAAGAGAGTAACTTACAGGCGTAGCACTGTCTGGTCCTGGGTCGGGAGCTAGCCGCTTCAGCACCGCCACAGCAGAGAACAGCGCAGTGAGGTAATATCCTCCTTCCCCTGCCAGCAGGGCTGCTGGTAGCAATCCCGCCATCAGTTCAGCTTCGAGTTCCGCGCAGACAAGTCGACAGCGAGCCACCGTCCACGCCAGGACTGGGAGCAGGTCATCAGCCCCCAGAGCACGCTCGCCTCGGATCTATAGAAGAAAACATAGTCAATTGTAAAAATATCCATAGATAAATACACATTTGCGTGGCATTCATTAAACTAGCCCTGGCACACCTAAAGATAATGAGAATGTGTTCCTGTCTAAAAAAAAATGGTACCTATCGGAACAACTTACGAGTAAGCGCTGTTTAGGTATATTTGATCACCAAAATAGACTAGGGATAACATAATTATTTACTTAACAAATTTTAAATTGGAGGAAAGCATTAGGTATTGTTGCATTTCGATGCGTAAGTACTAATATGATTCTTATAAATAGCTAATTAATCTGTTAAGTAGTTAGTTTTCATGCAATCAATGCAATATTCAAATACATGCTTGCATAATAGCGGTCACAATCTTTTATGTACCTATTCAAGTATTGGGGTAGGGGATGAAGGTAAAGTAACGATAGGTACCTATTAGGTACATTTTCCAAAATGCCTGATATTGGTAGACAAATTCAGCTGCGCTGAATAGTCAAGATATTTTCGTAAATGGATAGTATTTTCTAATTACGTATACATAATGAATAACTTATAATAATAATTTACTTATTTAGGTAAAAATTGAGATAGGGATCATTGCATTCATTAAAAAATTACTTATTTCCACTTTTGTGTTACCTTAAATTTTATGCTCGTACCTTCAGTAAAACTTATATTATGTTATTAAAGTGAATACAAGCCCTGTTTAATCAAATCTCAGTTCTTTATTAATTTAAAGCAGAAAAAGCAATATAAAGCTGTTAGCCCCCACTCACCCGTATCCCATAGGGGTGCATGAGAGTCTTTGCACCGGTAAGTCGTCCGGGCGCGGTAGCGGACCACGGTTGACTTTTCAACTAGTTAAATATACCACAAGTTACTAATTGGAAAAGACGTCTAAGAAAAAGACCTCGTGTCAGTCAAAATCTGTTTATCACTCCTCAACTGTGTACATCATCTTATAAATTAAAATTAAATGTAGGACGCTAAGATTGATCCATTCGCCTACATTGCTATTCGAACCTCAAGAGATTGTATTTTTTTTTTTACTTACATAATGGTATGTACTTTCTCAAGAGGTCAGGGGCATTATGAACGGATTTAGTGGCACCATTATTATGGCAGGTTGAAGCTTACCGCATTGAACATCACTGATATGGCAGCAAGAAGGTTTTCGAGTTTGTCGAGCGGTGAGTCGGCCTCTTGCATCTTGAGAAAGTGCTTCGAAATCACTGTTAAGACTGCAGAAGACGGGACTTTTGTGGATTCCTGAAGCAACAAACAATTTATGATTAGGTACTATGTCTCTAAATTTTATCAAAATGATCGAGACTTTGTCACTGTTAAGAAGCTGCTTAGAGACAACGTACGGCGTTGTGAGTAGATGTTATTCTACCACAGCTATCCAAAGAATATTATATCTAATTTGATTTTACTGATCACACTCCCAATAAATCTGCACCAGCATATTATACAGTGTAGTCCTTACAAATTGTTCAGTTATTTCCTTACGTCTGAACCAATAAGAACATCAAAATAGAGACTTTCTTAGACATTATTGTATTAATTATAAAAGTGGCAAACTTCCTACACATAGCCAAAAGATGAGGCCACTTTATTATTCTGTTCGTAACCTACAGGCACTATGAAACTGGTGAATCTAACCTTGACTCCAAGCTGCAGCGGCGTGGCGTGATGTGCACGCTCTATAGCAGCGTGAAGCTGACGCACGTCTCGCGCGTGATACGCCGCCAGTAACGCGTATAGGCGTGCGCGCAGCGGCCGTACCACCAGCCGGTGCATCACGCCCTCCAAGATCGCATCAAGGTTCAGGAACTCCGTTGATTTGAGCTAGAGAATACGTTAAAACTTGTTAAAAATCAGCAAAGGTGCATTGGCATTTAGGTTCTGCTGTAACCTTGTTACTAACAATAAATTAATTTATCCAATTTGAATTTGGGTTGGTTAAGAACACGTGTTTTTGTTATTTGTCATCTACCTTAAGCCTCTCCTTCTCAACTTCTTTTTCGAACTCTCGTTCGCCGTGCTTCACAAGATAGTTCTTCATACCAGACATGAACTGTCTCATGTTACGCATCACCACCTGTAAAATTGAATAAAGGAGTAATGAAAAATCGATTTATATCTGTAGGCATCGCAATCGCATTCATCATTTTCTTTCTGTCAAACGTTATAACCTGATGGAGATGACAGAGAATTTACAAAATCAGGGTTAACGGATCACATTCAAATGGGAGCATTAATGGAAACAATAATCCAAATTTGGTGTTTGTGTTAAATAGATTTTGAGTTATGAAGGGGTCAAAAGTGGCTCCAAATGATTCGTGTTATATTACACATGGCGCTGCTTTGTCAGTTCCTTTTGCTTGATTGAACATGGCTTGACATGCTGCCGCGTGCCTAGATTTAGATATATTTGCTACGGAATTATTACTACCTAGAGCTTGTCTAGTTTGAAATGACGCGCCCCACCACCGCGTTTGCGCACGGGATTTGGAGCTCGATTTGAGCTACAATAGAGTCTATTGTAGCTTGTATTGAGTTTCGAATCTTGTGCGTGAGTGCGGTGGTGGGGCGCGTTATTTTAAACTAGACAAGCTATACCATATTACCTTTAATGAGCTGCTGATAAACGAGAACGCACCCAATGGTAAAGAAAGTGTACATAGTTGACGCGCAATAATAAGGATAGACAGCACGGTCAACATTAACATCCAGCCGCAAATTTTTCACTCTGCCCGTGATCATAAATTTGTAGATGCTTCAAAATATCAGGAGCTCATTAAAAGTAATCACGGTCTACTTTCTATACTAAATGTCTGATTTAATTAGTCGTGCATCATTAAAAATTGTTATCATAAAGTGGTAATCGATGCATACTTGAGGACAAGTCTCCTTGGAGTCGAGCGTGCAAGCGATGAAATTATCCACGTTTTGGGCGAATGTGGTACTCTTGTCCTGGGCAAGGTGTAGTGCGTATGCTCGGAGAGCTGCGCCTGCGCCGCGCGCGGACCGCCCACCTCGTAACGCTCTTACACGTCCAGCAGCTGTAAACAAGATTTTTTTTGTGAAATAAATTATAGGCAACACATCTGTAAACCTATGGTACCTATTGCAATGTCCATAGGTAGTGTTTGTTTACCATCAGTGATCCACATAAAGAAGCTTTAACTTACATCCCACAAGTCTATCAGTGTGCCTTGGTACCTTGTCGCTTTCAGTTGTTTGACTACATGGTTTTATATGGCTATTTAAACATGATATTAAGGTGGCGGGGTGCAGGGGTGGTCGCGTGTTTGTGGCGCTGACCGTACTAGGAATAGTAATAGTTTTATTTTATTTCTTTTTATATTGAGTCTGTGAATGAGCGGGGGGCGGGGCTGGCATCGGGTTGGTGGCGGAGTGGAGTGCTAAGGGGTGGCATGCTTCCTGCTAGCTTTGGCGCCTTCCTCTCGACTGTTCCATTTAGAGTTAGACAATTTTGAATGGACTAGGCGGGAGTGGAGGTGCTAGGGGCTGGCGGGGGGTGTGACATTCCGACGTGCTCAGCTTGGTCACTGATCAGGTGTTGGCCTTGCTCCTCGTTCATTTACAAACGTAGGGGTGTCCCCTTCGCATTCCTTAGTTAATTATTTTAAATATTTAAAGATTGTAACTAAGTTTAAGAATTGTTTTTTTTTGTGTAACTTTAATTGCAATAAACAGATTAAATTTTAATTTTTTTTAATTTTTTTTTTTTTTATCAAAATACTCGGATAATTGAAATTTATCAAGAGCTTGTATTACTTGACAATAATTCAAACTCTTGTTGCAGTCAGGACAAAATAATGAAACTGTGTGGCATTGGATGCTTTTATGTTTCGTGATCACAGCGAAACCATGCAACTGTAGACTTCTATACAAAAGTCCTCATGGAAGGCCATGATGTACCTAAATAGGTAGTACAAAAGTACAATCTCGTGCAGTTTGCTCCCACGTAGAGCCGTGGATTACCATGCCACGGCGGTATTCTTGTGCCTGTGTATAGCGAATGCAAAAAATCAATAAAAAAAAACAATAAGAAAGGCTTTCCTGCATGTTGTAGTGTAGGTACATAACTGAAAACGTCATTACTGATTTAAAACGTCAACTTGTCTAGGTATATAAACACATTACTACTAGGTACATGGAAAGAAAGAATGGTTTATTTTGATCAAACCCAACACAAGGAAGTACAAGTTAAATCGTAATGGCAAGAGAGGCTTTTCCAAATTGTTTACTGAAGGATTTGTCACACTGGCTACGTTCTGCGGCCGCGGCCCGGTCAGGTCAAATTGAACGCAGCCCACATTATGTATGAACAACATTGTCGGTAGATATATATAGAGACCGACAATGTTGTTCATGCATAATGCGAGCTGCGTTCACTTTGACCTGACCGCGACCGCAAAAAGCATCCAGTGTGGCAAATCTTTTATAGTTATGTCGTATTTATGGAACTTTATTACGTAGACCCGCTTGATAGGAACTTCCTTCTGGCATCTAACTAGGGCTCAGGCCTTGTAATGAAATAGTTCTGGCCAAATCCCCGATATCATAGGTATTTAGGTTTCTAATAATAGGAAAGTGGCTGATAAGTCTCCGGGCAAGACCCCACAGTCTCAAAATATCCTTTATTGTATTCAAGCTTTTATGTTATTATGTCAAATACCAACTGTAGAAATGTAGGTCACAGTCGATATGCAGCTCATTAGGGACCATTATCTATTTCAATTCCGAAATTTGCGGCTATAACTGCTACAATCAGTTTACGGTATAAATGAAAAATTATCGTTAAGAGTTAATTCTGGAGATTAGATATGGTTGAATAATATTAGGAGTGTAATTTTCATATGACATTAAAGCTGCGTCTCAATTTCTCTCTTCATTTTTGCCATCAATGGTAGTTAGGCCCTTTCTTTAGTTTCTTTGTTGAAACTTAGCATAGATATTTTTTTTTAATATTAAGTACTTACATGGTTAATGCGGAAAAGAGGAAAATAAAATAATCATAATTATTTTTAAAATAGTTACCTACATAAATACGAAGCAGTGCAATCCGACGTGACTAATTTTCTTATTTCAACCACATTTTTATTCGTCTTTTTAACACAAAATTTACACTTAAACCTTCGGCACACCCCGCAGAAAAATGTCTTGATCGCTCTAAAGAAACGATGAAACACGTTCGCTTGTTTAGTTTTTGGCCTATCCTCCAACGCTCTCAACTGCTTGCAGTGGCATTTTGGGGATGTAGCCACAATGATCGTTGTTTTTTTATTTATGCTCGTTTCTGCTGTTGATTTACATAGCCGCGTCATAACATCCGACTTGGCTAAGCGCTGTTGAAATCTCGGTTCTTGCAACTCTCCGCGAGTAGCGAAAACCCAATCACTCTCCACGGCGAAGCCTTCTATATCATCAGTGCGAAAATTCCTTATCGTTGTCAACGCGAACACTTCTCCTTCTATAGCTTCGATAGCGTGGGATTTATCTGAAAAGCTTTCATCTGAGTAGACGAAGTTGCTCAAAGAATCGAACGTCTGCTTGCTACAGTGCGGCTTCTTCGCCGATTTCGCGGACTTTCCTCGGAACCACTTTTTGAACCACTTCATGGCTAATGGCTTGGCGGTTGCGGCCCGCGTGTACGAAAGACTTGAAACGATAGTTTCTCATCCACACAAAGTGTCTTCTCTTCGCGGAACACTGAGGGAGACTGAGCTATCCTCGTAGTGAGTAACTCAGGGCACGCGTAGACCTTTACCCTTTACCAGTAATTAGTTTATTTACACAGTCATGTACAAGTGTTCTGAATCCGCGGCGCACTTTCGTTATCTATGAGTAATGACAGATGCACCGCTGCTCCATTGTTGTAATTGATTTTAATTTATTTGTCGTTCAAAGTTTATCAGAAGAATGAACCAGTGTAGTAAGTATTCGAATTATATGATATATGCCGTCATATAGCATATATGTGTTATGGACCAAGTGATAAATCGGGCATTTTTCATAATGACCGGGCACTATGAAAAATGCCCAATATGAGAGGGCAATTTGATAATAATTATTCAAATAATCAAATTGACTGGGCATTATACATAATGTCCATCACCTTTTGGGCAGACTTATACAAACATATTTAATTACTATTTTTTATAGTAATTAAATGTTAAACAATTTGAATAATCAAACTCATTATTTGGATTGTATATTTATTAATTAATTGTATATTTTCCGGGTGTTCATAAAAAAAATAACTAACACCAAAGGCTAATGCGGGAGCTTCGCTCTGCTACGCTCCCGCATTAGCCTTTGAACCTAACCATTCCGAGTCGCTTCCGCCCCGTACCGCCTTGCTCGCTCGCTTCGCTCGCTCGCACCGCTTTAGCTTTATTATCAAATTGCCCATTTGTCACGTAGCAATATAATAATGACCGGGCAATATGATAAATAATGAAGTTTTATATGGCATAATACCAAACTCTTACCTTACCCTACTAATATTTATTAGAAATGAGAAGGTTTGGTATTTGTTACTTAATCATGCTATGTTTGAACCAATTTTGATGCAATTTGGTATGGAGATAGTGTAAGTCCCGGGAAAGGAGATAGGTTTAATTAATTAACTTTAAATCCTGGAAAATTGCAGTTTCCGTCGGATAAAGATAAACGAAATCTTCGCAGACAAAGTCAAGGGCAACAGTTAGTTAAAAATAAAAGCATTAGGTTTAACCAAAATAAGGTATTATTGTTATTGTGTAATCTCTAAGCATGTTTGATAACTTTAATTCGTTTGTTCTAAATATCGTCTGTTTGCAAAGTTTGAAGGAAAATAGGGCAAGTTTGATTTTAATTAAATTTATATTTACTTACCCCTATTTATCAAAATTAAATCTAAAGTAAGTACAGTCAAGTGTAAAAATATGGGTGCACACAACTTGCTCATAAATATGTCCCATAGCTCTTATGCCGTCGCATTAAAGTATAGGTAAGTATATAACGATGGGAGGATTAAATCGATACTTATTTTTGCTTTTGACCGTACATCCGTTCTGATTTTGTTTTAGAAAGATAATTGACACATTTTTCTAGTGCAATTTGCTGTGCGGCGTGCTTGCAATGTCTAAACTCTAATCTAATCAAATTTTACGTACCTACACATAGTCTCGACTGTAACTGTAAGTGCTTGTCTCAATTGCACGGACTACACAAAAACTTTACCCTAACAAAAGTATCTGAATATAGGCCAGAGTAGCTTTTTAAGAACTGCTAAGAGGACCAATTCTATTGCACGAATGTAGATAAAATGGTTTCCTTTAACGATGCACTCACGAAGTTCTTTCTTAGTGTGTAAAAAAAGCATGACAATGCTTTTAACGTTTTTCTTCATGAAAAAGCTGAGAAATGCATGCGGTTCACGTGAGTGATCAATGCGGCCCATAAACACTTAAGTACCATTATAACTGCTGGTGCTAGGTCTGATGATCTCTTCCTAAACACTAACTTACCTAATAAAGGATCAAGTCGATCTCGGAAGCTCTTAGCGCGTGTGGCTTCAATCGGTGCTCGTCTGGGCACCGGCGACTCCCACTCGCAAACCTCGTCCTAAAAAACAAATTGAATTCATTATGAAAAAAGCTTGTTTTTCTTTTAATCTGTAATAATAGTGACCTATTGCCGGGTAAAGGTGATCTCTCTATGCAACAAATTGGCCAGTCAAAAGAACGTATAATTCGGGTCATGTAGAGTATTTTTTTAAGAGTTGCCATATCCATGGGTGTACCAAACCAACCAATATATAAATATGCTGTCTGTAAACTAAATATTCAGTGAGTTTTCTTTGTATAATGCATTTTTGGTTGTGTATTGAAAAAAAAATTTAATCTGTTTTTCAGAAAAAATCTTGGAAATCATGGTAATTCCAAAAGCGATGATAGAATCAAAAAAGAGACATTTGAAAGAGCCCTTAACGGCCTACGTACAGAAATACATTTTTGTTTTTGTGTAGCATCAGAGCTCAAAGATTTTTTAACATAACGTGGATAGTAATTATTGTTAGCATTCTCAAATTTATCTAGTTTTGTTTAGTAAGTTTTTATTTTACTTGATGTCGTTAAAAGAAAATTACGCGAAATAAATTTACGCGGTGTCGTTATACTTAGAGACAAAAGCAAGGGCACGTTTTCCGTATCATCCAAAAATATCAAGGTTTATGTAAAATTTTGGGTTCATGTAACGATTTTTGGGACCGTAATAGGAACACCTATAAATACAACTTAAAATATGTTCGTTATTATCGCTGCGATGCCCAAATTCTACAATTATATTTCAGTAAGTAGGTAATTAACGTACCTAATTCCATACAGATAACAAAGCTAAGGAACGTATCATACCATTTCAAATGACTGTGGACCATTTGGTGGCAGTAAGACATCCCATTGCGTACTGTCCCACGGCTCCGAGAATACTGTTCCATCGTCACTTGCCTGCAAATAATAATTGGTAGAATTTGAATTATCTGTACAATAAAGAAGTAGCAGTAATAGCAATAATCACTTTTGGGTGGTAGATTGTATAATCAATACATAAAGGAACTCTTTTGATTGGCATGGCATAGATTTTTAAATTCGTGATTGTATTTAATTTAAAATGGTGGTAGCAATCCCGACGAACCATGCGCAAGGTCTTACCACTCTCTTTATCATTTGACTCTAGAATAGGTGATGTTAAGTTACAAGTTGGTTGTACAAATACTTATTTAGTGTTTATACTTCGAATATACCTGTTCGGATAATGGTCTGAGATCATGTACATTGTCATAGCAAGAGGCGCGCGGCGGCGCCCGTTCTTCGGGAAGCGCCGCTGGCTCTGCGTTCAACCGGAGCTCAGGAAACCTAGAATGTTTCAAATACACCATGAAATTAATATTAAAGGTAGGTATCGTGCAGATTCTTGAAATAAAATTAGAAAAGTCTTTAGATATTTTTTTTTAATATTTTGCGTTCAGAAGGTTCATTTATGAATTGTACCGTTGAGCGACGATCTGATGCACCGTGAGATGCTGGGCTCCGTCGTCCACGGCACTCAGTCTGGTCTCCTGCTCAGCAAGCGACGGGAATGTCCCACTCTCACTGTTCGAACCTTCGTCATTCTTATCTACAAAGAAAGCAAAAGTTGATAATCAAAAAACTGAGTATCAAATTAGTTCACGTACCTACCTGTCTAAAGATGGTAACTACTGGGACAGTGACCAGTATTCGTACTTCTACCATAACTGTAGGATAATGGGGATTTCCTCGCGAATATACCACAACAGAGAATTGCACTAGAATAAATAGTCGCACCGGTGATCATTATTGCCTTAATTAAATATTACTTAATTTTGATTGGAAGTTTCTGAGTACTGCAATTAGGCACCTAAACATATCAGTTCTTATCAAGAACATAATGCTCACAGTACAGACTTATAAAGTCCTGTTTGATCTATTTCAACAAAGCAGCGATTTCAATTAAAATAGGGTATTACTAACTTATAAACTCCCAGCTAGCATCAACAGTCCAAGTATCAGTCTTGCCAGAAGGCGGTTTGTTGGCAACGCGCGGTGGCTGGACTGGCTTCATCTTCGGTTTGCTTCGAAGAGATACCAGGTTGTCCACTGATGTTGACGTGTTAGGCGAAGATGCTGTAAAGAACATAAAAGTAGTACCTACCTCAGTCGATGGTCTATTTTAATATTAAAACATAAGAACAATGGAAGCCATTATAGCCATGAGATATTATTGCAGTAGTGAACTAAATTCGTGTAGAAGTCAGAGTTGTTATATTTTTGAAGGGGCTAGCACATAATGCACGTTAAAATAAACCAATCACTCATTAGGAAAATCGCACTAAAATGTTTTACGAGTAAGAGTAAGGTCAGGTTCCACAGTAGGTACAGGTAAGGTCTTCATTGTTACGTAGATAATTTAAGTAAATGAAAAACAAAAGACGAATTGAGTAGGTACCTATGTATATAATTTACATTTACACAATGAGTTATAGTAAAGACAAAGGCTTTTACTTACGTGATAGTTCCTCTATGCTGTGCATATCTCTGAGCGGGTAATAAGGATGATTGTGAGGAGGTTCCGAGTATCTTTGCGATAGGCTTACTCCCACTCTGAGGAGTTTGCGGCGCTGCACTGGTGGTAAAGCTGCCTGGAAGATAAATTATAAACAATTAAGTGAGTAATCTTACATTAGGTATGTTGATAAGCATAGCTATTAACTACAGGTTTACCAAGATCACTTACTTCTTTAAGAGTATCTACGGGATCTGCGTAGAATGGACTTCCAGTATTGTCTTTATCAGAGTCATTACCGTTCATTTCTTTGACACAATCATCCTCCAATTTCACCGTTTCCATACTTTCCGCATTATGATTTTCCCTATTTTTAAATGTTGCTTCGATTTCTTCAGTCAGTTTTTTATTCATGTTCATTGAAATATTAAGTTTATCTGGCCTCTTCGCTACTACATCTCCTTTGCTATTAGTAGTTGCTATAAGTTCATTGGAACCACTAAAACTGTTTCTCAAAGACGTTTCCGACAGTTTTCTCTTTTCGCTTAAGTTCTCTGTTGAATTGAGTATGTGCATGTTTTCTTTTTCTACAATAGATTGGATACTCTTAGCTGCATTTAGTTTGGCTGAAAAAAAAAACAGGAAATCAATGATTTATTTGACATAAGTCATAACAAAATAAGAAAATTGTTTTGAAAATAATTAGTCATGAACATACGTAATGTATCCGGTAAGAGGTCAGGCCTTTTACTTTTCATGAATCCATTGTTTACATTATTGTCGCTCTCAGATTTTAACGGTTTAAAAGAAGAACAGTTGTTTCCTTCGGGTCCCCAAATATCTTCGTAATCTGATACTTTATCCATCAACGAACTCCGATAATACACGCCAGGTGATTCTAGGATATCTGATTCCTAAAAGAATAAAAAATAAAAAAAATAATTTCAATTCACAAAAAACAACAAAAAAGATTTATTTACGTGTTCCTTCCATATTTTATAAAAAACATAAGGACCTAAATCATTCCTCCGAGTTTTTGTTTGAATTGATGCATGCGGTTAGTTATGACCGTCCAACACTTATAAATATCATAATTGAAGTAGCATACAAAATTACAAACACTTGGATAAGTACAAATATTATGTTATCAGTTTTGCCCTCCTACCTGATAGTGTCTGGACTCCTTTCGCAGGGAGTGCTTACTCCTCCTAGATCGACCGGACGGTGTAGTCGACGCAGTATTAGAGTTAGGGGACAAAACTTTGTCTCTCTCCTTGCCTATCAAAGGCGATGCAATCGATTGGTTCGAATTTGGAGAAAATACATGCTTGTTCGTTATTGGAGAGCTGCGCGAGACGGGAGAAAACAGCTCACTTTTATTTGTTTGACTTAAGGGAGAAAACACACCGCTCTTAGAAGAAATCGTATCATTAGACACAGGAGAATTAATCTGACTGGTTGGAGAGAAAATACCGCTGGTAACTGAGCTCGTACCATTAGGTGAAACGAGTTGATTAGGTGTGAAGCTATTGTTATTGGACTTCGTTAAACTATTTGCTAACGGATCAGCGGAATCGGAGTTGTTTGTTTGAGATTGTGGGTCAAACGGTGATCCAGGTTCTGTGGTCTGCTCGATCATTTGCCGCTTTAAGCTGCCGTGCAAATTAGCTGCCATTGTATTGACGCACTCCCCCTCTGGCGACATACGGTGCATCATGTTCTATACGGGAAAAATAGACGATTCCTTTTAGTATAACTACACATTGTAACTAAACCAATATACAATAAGGAATAAATATAATGTTAGGAACGTTTGTTAATTTCAGGCATTCAAATAAACATATAGCAAACATGCTGTTGAAAACGTTTACACAATAATCACGCCGTGCTTTAGTTCATCAGATGTCTCACCTGCGATTCTCCGTTACAATCGTCATAGGCTTTTGCGTCGTCCATGATAGTGAACACAGAGTCCGCGACATTGTTATTGTCGACAGCGTTAGACGCAAGCGTTAGTTGTAGCCGGTCACTCTGAATGCTTTCGTTTATTTGGTGATTGTGAATTTGGGTGTTATTGACACTGAATGTGACTGTCGTCGTGACTGTTATGTTTCCGTTTGAAGCTTTGTTAATTGGGCTGAAAGCGAGAGCCTCGGTCTTAGGTGATAAGGATGTCTTTGGAAATGGTGGTTTGGCCCATCTAGGAGGAGGTGGGGGAGGCGTGGTCTTGACACTGCTTAATTGCGTAGGAGAATGTTGTGTATTGGTAGTTGGAAATGTGTGAGGTTGGGTTATATGAGCCTGAAAAACAGGTAACGCATTAATATTGTCAATACGCAATAATAGAAGCAGCTGTTATCATTAAACGATAAAACGATACTTACAGTACTAGACATAAGACTTAAAGTATTAGGTGGGGTCGGTCTGGGAGCCCTGATGAATGCTCCATTGGGTTTGGCGGGTGGTGAAGGTGCAGTTCTGCCTTTGAATGTGCTGAGGTTCTGGTTTTGATTCGGCGGGGAACCTGACGCATCGATGGATGACATCTTAAGCACAACATTTTGGTCTTTTTCTGGACTAAGTATTTGTTCTCTTGAGTTGGTTCCTATGCCTACAAATCACAAACAAAATACAGTTACTATCTACCCTGAGAAACGCTTCTTGGTTGCGTTTACTTTGAAGTATGATTTAACTTACTAGCATTAAAACTGCTTAGACTAGATCCAGTATCAGAAGGCGTCACAGCCATTGGTACTACGCCATTAGTCATCTGACCTGGAGAGAGCAGATTTAGAGGATTGTTCTTTGGGTTAGCCATAGGGTAGCCCCAGAACTCTTGGCCAAGTAAAGCTAGCGAGCTGAGCTGATGTCGGCTTTTAGCTTCGCGAAGGGGACGAGGTAACTGGAGCTGCACTGGTAATTCGTCACTGAAATGACAAAACAATATATTTACTTAGAGTAGCGCTGTCTCTAGAGGAAGTTAATAAGACAGTCTGAATACCGAGGCAGCTTTTTTTTCAGCGATCGGCTATTTCATTTTTACATGATTCGGTGCTTTCCTAGTACCTGACAAACATGTTTTTTAAGCACGCTAGTTTTATGTTATGACCATTAACTTACCAGCACTGCGAGTAATGTGCGATCAACTCAGGTATGTTGTCGAAGCGGTTGTGAGAAGTTTCGAGTCCTATGCGGCCTCCAGAAGCCTGGATAAGGTAGTGCTCTATGTACGGACCCTTGTCAGCTGGCAGACGAACGCTGATTGCCATCGTATCCGGCTGACTCGACTGACGAACCACAAAGTTCTGGAACATTACAAATAAATCATGAGTTTACGAAGAAAGAAACAAAAGAAAGTGTAAAGTATTTTTTTTGCGGCGTGAGAATATTGCACGTGCTTGGAATGCGTACAAAGCACGTTTATATTTTCCTTGTTGTTTTACTTCGTTCACTTTATAATTAGGTTGAATGTTAAAACCGAGCTACAGATAGCTAACAAGTAACAAACATTAAAGTTTTGCTATCGTTTTTTAACCCCTGACACAAAAAGAGGAGTGTTATAAGTTTGACCGCTATTTGCTATGTGTGTGTCTGTCTGTCTGTCAGTGGCATCATAACTCTTAAACGGGTAAGCCGATTTGGATGCTGTTTTTTTTTATTTGAATGTTTCATCAAAATTGGTCCAGCCGTTTCAAAGTTATCAGCTGTTTTGTATGCTTCGGAATGCGGAATGGAACTTATCCATAACAATAATTATATTCATTTATTGTTCATCATTAGTTTCGTTAAATAATTTTTTATTACATTCCAAAGTACAGTCAAGGGCAAAAATATGTATACACTTTATATAGTACCTTGTCTATTTTCGTCATATTTGAACTGCCATATATGAACTGTCACAGTGGTTAAAGTGACAAGGTACTAAAGTGTATACATATTTTTGCCCTTGACTGTACATTCTTTTCTTACCCCTTCCTCCTTTCCTTGAAGTAAATGAAATGCGCCTGCCCTCTGTATTCCGGGCAGGAACCAGACGGGATGCGTTCTGATCAGTCGCTCTAGCAGGCCAATGTCACACGGAGGCTGTTCTTCCGACCCTGAGGAGGAGCCAACTGATGAGCAGTCGCCACGGGCGCCCTCTCCATCCGATGAGAGGGTTTCACGACTCTGAAATAAAATATCGGTATTGGTTAAATGAAGTTAACTTATAAAAATCGTGATAGCCAACGCATTCAAAAAATCCCCTACTAACATTAAAAAAATATTCAGGCCCTTTATTTAAAGCGCTTCATAATCATTGACGTTTTTAATTTCCTCCCCCTGTTTCTTATAGGCACTTTTTAAAATTTAATATGCTCTACGGAATAAGAATATCAACGTGATATTTTTTGAGCTTTAAACAGCGTACTAATTATGCACGCCCCCTGTTTAGCTTATGGAACATTATACAAATATTAGTATTCCCTTTATAATCTTTGCATGGACAATAAGCCAAGTAAACCAAGAGCTTTTGGCCCCGATGAGGGTGATCTAGGGGCTTTATCCTTTTGGTCACAATGAGGGCGCATGGATCCAAGTGATATGTGTATAGCTTAAAATAAAGTGAATTTTATGAGAACGTATTGCGGTAAGTAAATTATATTGCCAGTTGTTTGTCTTGTTCGTGTGAACGGCGCTATTATAATAATGCGTTGGGATATTATGTTGTAAAGTCGTGAATGGTTGCGGCACAATTATTTATATTAGCGCTTGTTTGTATTACAGTATATCAACAACATTGAATACAATCGATATTGCATCATTTATAATCATAAAATCATAGGCCTTCATTGTTGTATTTAGAAATGAAGTGGTATGGTCTAACAGTGTAACGTAATTGTTCTAACGAGTACGTTATTGTTGATTGTTTGTTTTTATGATGTGTAAATAATTCCAACCAATGTTGAAATAAAAAGGGAATAAATTCCAAATACTTAGAGCCTGTTTTCACGACGGACCCTTCAAACAGAAACTGAGCTCTTTGTTCACGGACTTGGAAATATTATTACCCGATTCCCGCAAAAGGTTCAGCGGCGCTACAAAGGCAGAAGGCAAGCAATTTCATATATCTGTTGCCCGCCATACATTCCCTATTTTAGTTGCATATTTTGCGTTGAAGTCGTCTACCCTTTTCCGTCGGTCGTTGCACCCAGATAAGGCTGTAATATAACGAGAAATCATGATAGCGGCACGAGATAAAACGTAAAAAGTATGTCCAGTAACCCGCCTCAATTTTCCGCTGATGTTATTATGAATTAGAAATAGCCGCCGGCAGATTCCTCGAGAGTCTTCCTTGGGATATTGTTGGACGTCCAAACGTCTCGGGGTTTCTACATTTTAAGTTAATACTGTATTTGTTCATGAAAATCTTGGAGCTCATAGCAATTCAGTACAACTTCGTTTACTTAGTGCGGTGTAAATTCACATGAAACTGAACATTTATTAGTACGGTGCAAAACTGGGACCGTAGTATTGCTCGAAATAATTTGCATTAAGCAGCAACATAGAGTTTCATTAAAACGCTTCTGGCAAACCTTGCAATTGGGGTTTAACTGTTACGGAACTGGATACAATGATGATATAGGGTAAGGACGGATTATTTCACAACGTAATAAATTTATGATGTTCTCATGATCTAGATGCAAAAAACGGTGTCAGTTTTCATTTCATGCCTTGCGTGTATGTATGTTTACATGTTTAAACTCTTTAATTCATTCAACAGCAGATAGACAGTAGCAGAAAAGCAAATTTGTCTTCTGGTTAACCTGGCACTGGTGTAAGTTAAGGTATAAAAAATTTAAAAATTTGCAGTTTTTTTTAAAGACTAAGGACCTGTTGTATGTTGTTGTAAGGACTTTCACAGTTCACAGAATTATCTCAAGTAATTGCAATCGGTTATCATTTAGCATTAACCACATCCACATCCCGCAAAGTAATCACTCTATCCCTCAAAGACATACATAGTTTAATTCTCACCTCGGCGTAAAGTCAGAGCTGCTTTGCAAGAGAAATCTTTTCCAAGCGCAAATTAGCAGTGCGCGTTTCAAGCAGCATAATATGCAAGGAAAAACTTCTTGCTCTATACAGCTATAGGAGTAATTGCTAGAAAGTCCGTCAGTTTAATTCGTAGATTGGATTTCTCGAGAGGTTCTGTAATCAGACGGATGCTGTGGCGTAGACGTGAACCAACCGCTGGAAAATTAGTTTATTTAGGCTCAAGTGTTTTGGTTGAGACAGATTGGCAGCGGTTCATAGATGCTTTTGAAGTTAAGCTTCGTTAAGACGAAATGTCTTAATATTGTGTCTATGACTGTTTATCTACAGAGTTGCTGCTAGGGCAATTAAAGGGCCATTTTTAATGAACTAAAAAATTTTAAATAAAAAATAAAACCTCCTTCAAAAAACATCCAAAAAACTATGAAATAATAATTGAACCGAACCGACCACAATAAGCATGAAAATATCTTTCTTCTAATCTGTTTTAAGTCGGTGCCTCAGCTCGAGTAAGCAGGAGTGGACCTAGTAATCTAACTTACCTACATACCTACTATCTATAGGGCTTCTACACTCCTGCTGGCTCGTGCTGAGGCACCGACTTAAAACAGATTAGAAGAAAGATATTTTCATGCTTATTGTGGTCGGTTCGGTTCAATTATTATTTCATAGTTTTTTGGATGTTTTTTGAAGGAGGTTTTATTTTTTATTTAAAATTTTTTATTTTTTTCTTTTTAGTTGTTTCTGTATAAAATAGATGCGTAGGATAAAATCATCAGTTTGACTTCGAAATAAGTTTATGTTGAAAATTTTATTTTTAAAACTCGACAGGGTTATGTCGTTTTATTACAGAGTTCCATGATACTTTCTGAATGCAAATGCTCGACATGTCACCGAAAATACTAAAATCGCTATACGTTTCTCTTGAATTTTTGAGGAGTTTCTTCAATTCCTCATGGATCCCATCATCAGAACTGGATTTTGGTAACAACGGGACCAACCTTGAAGCATGTGCTTTCAAACAACGAAAAAAATTTCCAAATCGGTTCATAAATGACGGAGTTCTGAGGTAACACACGTTAAAAAAAAAAAAAAAAAAAAAAAAAAAAAAAAAAAAAAAAAGAACACAACCGAATCCTTTTTTTGAAGTCGGTTAAAAACAATTACTTTGCTCACCCGCGACCTTACAATAGTTACGTTTATGCAAGAAATTAACATTTAACCATAACCCATGCCATTTTGGGCCATTTTTAACTTAAAGCAATTGCGTAGGTTAAGACTACTTAAGACTTAATGAAATGTTTTATTCAGACAAGTTGTAAAGAGCAAAAAGTTACCATTTAGGGTAATTATTAATGTTCGTAAAAAAGACGGCCGATGGGGTTATAGAGTGGCGACCGCGAACCGGAAGGTGTAGCGTGAGAAGGCTCCCAATAAGATGAACCAACGATCAGGTCTGATTGCACGAACTATTTGGATACGAGCAACTTTTTGGGAGAGGTCTTTGCCCAGCAGTGGACGTCTTTCAATTGATATAATAATGAAGATTAATGATCTACTATATTGCAGTTCTAAAGGTCAAGTAAATTAGAAAAGAGCAAATGTGGCTATGAAAGGTATGTTTACACATCGTACTCGTAATAAATTATGAAAAGTGATCTCAGACTGATCTGTTAAATTATATCCTTAATCCTTTTTATTTCATGGGTAGCTGGGGTTTCTGGATAGCTACCTAGGTGGTGTAAAATGATGTGAATTGCGAAAGTTTAGGCTACCACCTAGCTACCTAGGTAGCTCTCTAGATAGTAGCCTAAATTTTCACTACTCGCTCACTTCTCTTATTCTACTAAAACGCGAACATAATTGGAGGTGAATGATTTATTTGCTTACAAAACGAATGAAACTTATCAAAAAATCATATTCCATTCTACAATCCACATAGATTTAGCTTTCCATACACTGGAAGTCAATGTGATTTAAATGGATTATAAAATGGAACCTGCAATGGAAGTGCTCCCGAGTTTCAGTGCGGTCCATAAATTAATAGTGAGCCTGGATTCAGTTCAGTGCAGCTCAGACCGAGGCGGGTTTTGCACCAACAATTAATATTTCAGAGCGTCGAATAAACCAACAATTACGGAACACATTGGAGTTTTGCCGAAAACTAAATGGTAATCTTTTAATCGAACTTTTTAGTTGTCTATATTTGTTGACTATACTTACATTGTAATCTTATCTATACTAAATTTCGAGTCAATTGGATTAGAGTTGCAGGATTTCAAAACCACTTACATAGATACGACCATTGCAAGTTAAGTAAAAGCTTTATCATCAACATTATCATTTCAGCTGAAAGATGTCTACTGCTGAACGTACTAGGTGTCCGCCGGTTTACCTTTCGGGTTCACCAAACAGGCTGCTCTTGCGCCATTACGAGTAGCATCCAACGCAAAAAAGCGAAGGTAAGGAATAGGTAGTTTGTAACGAATAAAAGGAACCGACGACCACGATTTGATGCACACAATTTAAAGCAAAACCAGGTAACCAAATTACGTTTCTAACACCTGTCATTATTGCCACAAAGTGAAAGATGGAAAAGTGATACTTTAACAACTGTGTTTAAATGAATTGCACTTAGTTTTGATTATGCATCACAATTTAAAACATTTTGTCCACGCCTACTAGCGCCATCTACTGTCGCACGCGGAAGCTCGCCTACCCGCTCTCTACACAGATTTCGGAAGTTCCTATTCTTGTAAGTCACCGGTCACGAAAGAGCTTAAAAAATTGTATCTCGTATCACTGTACAATAAACTCATTTCTGCGATAAAAAATACGTCTTCATTGAGTTGGAGTCCTGAAAGACACCGAATCCTGCACACATTTAATTGCTAGACTCATCGTAGATCAAGGCAGTTAGAGTTAGCAAAAGTCACGAAAATGCATATTTGCTTTGCCGGCACTGAATGCAATTTTCAAGCAAATAATTAGCGTCAAATATCTACCGCATAAGACAGTAGTCGCCTGAGTGAAAGGAATACAAAAGGAATGCACGAAAGGGACAACAAGTAGTAAAAATGTAGGTAAACATCGACCCGATAAAATTGTCTATTGTGATTAGATCTACAAATTATCCACCCAGGTTCACTCATTAAATCTATAGGTCCCTTTTAAAATGAGCCGAGTTGCGCCGTGCTGCCGTGTGCAAGAAGGTGGTTAAGCCTGGCTAACGCTGGACAGAAGATAACGCTAGATTAAAGTTGTTCGCTTGTATTGTATTAATGACTTGCTAAATGTGACTGATGTTACTTGGCCAAATAAACGAATATTGAATCTTGAATTTTGTAGCCCCTGATGTCGCGTGGTTTTGCGCATACCATTGCCATTCATTCCTCGCTGTCACGTTTCTGAAAAGTTATGTAATTTAATTCATTCGCTCTACTTAGAAGTCAATTCCTCTTCTCAAGGACTCAAAACAGCGGTGACGTACTTACTTATACCGCACTCAACTTTATACTTACACCCGTGGCCAATCAGCGAAGTTGGCGATGAAGATAGGTAGGTAAGTCCACCTTTCATCGTCGGCTTGGCACTTTGTCTACTTGTTTCTAAATATGTAGATAATTCAGTTGAGTGACCATTATTCTACATACAGTTCAAACACTTAGCGTAATCAAAACATTGGGTCGTATAGAAACTGTCACTGCTCCCACAATTTATTTTGCCGCTAACTGCGTTGAATTGAAACAAATGACACGATAATAATTAATATGACGCAATTTGGGGCTTTTAACACGACAATAATTTTGAAACCACGGCGAAATTAATTAAACAATCGGTTGTAATAACAAGCGTGGCGATGGCGCCATGAATCATAGGGCACAAAGGACCCCGGCGGCAGCCAAGGTGTTAAATTTAAGAGTACAATGGTCGGAATGTTGCGGCACCTCGAATATGTGGTTTGGGATTTATGTGCTAAGTTAGATTGCAATTAGTTTTCTTTGGTGAGAGCGGTCGTTGAGGGAATGTACTTAACATTATGAGTTGGTTTTATCGTAGTTCGGAACCGCAATGGTATATGAAAGTATGACAATTAGTCTAAGTTAGACGATTTACTTCAGACGATAATAAATTTATCACTTTTAATTATACTTATATTGTCAGATATGTGCCTAGAGCCTAATTAAAAAGCAATAGAAACAGGCAACAGCAAAAAGAAAACAAAAACGGGCTTTTTGCCACATAATATAATGAATTAATTAAAATTTTAAAGTCTATGCAAGGTACCTAAGCGAAAAAATTTGAATTTTTTATTGTCAAAAATTTTCAACAACAGCAATTTTAATCAAAAAGGTGCATATTCTCAAACCCCTCGCAATCTCTTAAGAGGCAGCTGCGTCTCGGACGACACTCATAAAAGTATACAACAGTTGACGTTTAGTGTCGCCCAGTTCCCGTTTACGCGAGTTGGCAACTAAGTGCGAAGTAGTCGCACGTGCTCCCAGGTTCGGAATGGGTGAGACGTTTTAGGCGAAACCAGGGGCCACCTGTGCTCTCTGAGAATAGGGAACTTATTGAGTTAGATGATCGGACTATGAGACTTTGATGTTAGTAGGGGAAATACGGTGTTTAAGGACACTTGGAAACATAGTAGAGAATATCTTAGGCTCGATATATTTCTGTGATCTTAGACCTTATTGCGGTGTTTTGACGAAAATTTTAAGACCTCCAAAGAAAACTTTATTTCTCTTTGAAGTTGAATTTCTAAATAAAATATCAAACGAACTAAACGAAACAGAGCGAACAACATTTTAAAACTTCAACAGCGGCGAGAGTTTCCAAACATTCAATATTCCTTAAAAGTTTCCGCAAACTTTTAACGAGCGTCCGAGCTCAGACGTACTTAGTTGAAAAAAAACTTAACTCTAAATACATACAGTCGAAATAAACCCGTTATTACTTCGCAAACAAACTTAGTCTTGGACCCTTTAGTTTTCTTCGAGTTCAATCAAAGAGAGCAAACAGCGTTTGTGGTCCAGGGATGCTGGGGGGAGGGTGCAGCAGATGACTCACGCGGGGTTAAAAATCAATAAGTCGACCGGCTCGTCCGGGTGCCGGGAAATTATCCAATTGACACTTCGTAGTTTATTTTTTACGTAATTTAAGAGTACATGTGAAAGTCTTAGTAGGATAGATTGCATTGTGTACTTACTCGTAAGTAGTAGAACTATCATTAATAGTGTTTTATTTAAAGTGCCAACGTTATGTCCCGCGATATCGTTGTTTTTTTTTTACATATCTAATGAAGTATCTATATAAGAATCCTCAGTAGTTTTTCGTGCCAAACTACCTACTAATTATTTTTAGTATATTATTAAGTATTGTAGAATGAAAGTGTAGTCTGCTATTAAACTATTATTTTACCAAAAATAATAGTTTAAACCTAAATATCAGAATTCAATTAACGCATATCTTTTTGGTTTTCTTCAGATTTAACAACTAAATCGCGGCGAACCCCTGTCCATATAACAAAAGTCTGCCATTCGATTCCTGTACCTACCCCAAACATATTTCCCCCACCTTTTATTCATTTTGGAATGTGTAGCACGCGGTGCTTGCTTCGCGGTGCATTATAATAATGAGTACCCGGAAACTACAAGGGCGCTGGGTCCGTTCCGTAGGGTTCTCAGATAGGCCCCAGCTAATATAATACTTATTCCTTGTGTCGTCTACAAAGTTATGTTAATGTCTATCTAAATTATATTATGCAAAGTTTTTCATATGGGGTTTCACAAGGCACGATTCTTGGACCTTTCGTTTACAATACGTATAAGTAATTTAAGTAACCGATGGCCGCCTTCTAATTTACTTATTGCCCAAATTTTAAGAAATAATAACAATCGAAATTACTTCAAGAATCTTTACGTGTCTGCACAAAGAACAATAATTTATTGGGTTGTCCCCTTCCCCCTCACTTAGGCTGCCCTTACACGCCCTCCAGGGCGGACTTAATCGCTTCCGATTAAAAAAAGCACACTGGCTTTGGTTTAATTTGCATCTAGTGTACTGCAGTGAAAGGCAATCGATTAGAGCGACAATAGCTGCATCCATTGCACAGTTATTTCACATTTTACGTTTCGGGGATTTAAAAGAGTGTAAAATTTATGTGCCCATCGGATTGTCTAAAAAAGATTCCATAAAATCCGAAGTATTGACATAACAATACGTGGTAGGTAATTATTATTTCAATTTAATAACTTTTTTGAATACCTACATGTGTCGAAACCCATTAATTTGTGGAGCTCAACCTTATTATAGTCGCTCCTAATTGCGGAAAATTAGTTTCGAAAAGCATTTCATGAAAATGATTTCAATTGTTCCGCTAAAGTCTCAATTTTGTTTGTCTGCCGTTAAAATAATGATATATGACGGTCGTGGAATTTTCATTTTCCCGTTCGTTCGTCGAAATGAGCTTTCATCGGTAATTGAAACATACAACCCGTGCGGTTCAAAAGGACCTTTTGAATGTGCCGATAGGTTCCACAGTACGTATGATCAATTAGTGTCATTACTGCTTTTGATGAAGGCGCGGCGTGCCTTGTTTTGAACAGTTTAATTATTAATTTTGTAAAGGGAAAACATAACTGGGTATATTACTTCTGCATGTATTATATTTATACGGAGTAAATTCAAAGTGGGTATTTGGACAACAAAAGCAACTTGGTTGAATTATCATTTGAATTAGAAGTTACGTTGCGGAGGTCTTTATTTTTGAACTAAATCTAGTTACCTAGATACCCCACAACAACATATGAAAGAAAGCTAGGTATATCTGTGCGAGACGTAGTACATGCTTCTAACGAAAACATGTATTATCTTCCTATGCTTCCACATAAATAACACGGACATGAAAAACTAAGGATTTCAAACTCTCGGTTTATTCTTTAAGCTACAACAAATACAACAGTTTTAAAAAATACGTATGTACCTACTAACTTTTAAACATTTAAAGAAACCCTAAGCTAACCAAATTATTTTACCAAATAAACTACCCTTCTTGACAGTCGGGTATTTTTTTATGACGTACCTATGAAAAAAACTTGGCGGTATTCTAACAACATGATTGAGTTGGATTAATGACCGGGCAGTTAACCATCAGCCATTAATTACCCTGCCAAAATAACACTGACGTCTTTTATTACCGGACATATACAAAAATGCTTGTTTAGCATAAATAATGTAAACTTTTTGCCCGGACAAAACACATTACAACACCATTAAACCCACTAAAGGACCGTCCAGTAAAAACTCAAGTCGTTCGCACATGTCGTTTACGGCTCGAGGGCAGTTAACTCGGGCCACGAGTATCCTAATTTGAGGGTTAATTGTCAGCCCCACGGTCTGGTAAGTGTAGTGTAATGAATATTACGCTTTTAGAACATCCCTTTACTTTGGGACCGCAGCGCGGTTACCAGAAGGGATAGCCTATAACAAATTTATTAATCAATACGACGTCTGGCGGTTAGTGGGTGGCTTGGATAGAAAACGTGTTCGTAAATGCTTTAAGTATTTAATTATAGTTTGTTCATAAACCTAAAATTTATTTAATTTTATAGCCTCCGTAATCACTGTGATTATTCATAGCGCGTCCCCATCATTCAACTTGTAACCAAGCCATACAATTAGGTATCTCGATCTCGGAATCCATCAAGACGGTTAGTGGTGCCTTTGCGTCAATTTATTACCGTGTCTAATAGGTAAATCGTGCAATCAGATAATATCATACAAGCAAAAGCGATATTAGAAAACATTCTTCTACAGTAAAAGATATCACTTAAGTTGTTATGTTATAGATGAATAATGCGGACAATGTTTAGCACATGCCAGTTACTAGCAAAGGTACTTTTATTTAGAGAAACAACACAAGAGGTACAACAGGCTTGTCCATTATCCAAAATGTTGTAGCAGAATCGTAAACAATTGTCGCCGCACACTCCATTTACTGTAAGCCCAAGTTTCACTCGACAGCAGGCGTGAAGAGTTGGGAAGGGTTTCAAGTATGCACAAAGCAACACCCGCAATTGACTGAGAAGTATGGCTCAAGATTCCCTGTCACGGTCTGAACTTAGTGCACCTCTGTTTTTGCGTAAATATCGTTGCTGGAGTGAAAACAATGCATTTTAAAAGCCATGCTCTCACGACGCGTAGATCAGTAATTCAGCTCAACAGTTCTAAAAGACTTTATTATGTTTCACTTCTTTTTGTAAGTTGACTTTTTCCATTTGTCATTCGCGGAAAGTAATTCAGAAACTTTTATTTGCAGACGAAAATAAAATATGCTTGCCAAGAGTCCATAACACAGATTTAACTTTTTAAATTGCCCGAGGCATGTTGTTATATTATAGCACGTAAATAAGAATGCAAAACTTTTGAAAAAAATACCAATTTTAACATTTGTGTGAATGGAAACAAAATGACTCGACGAAAAATAAAAGCACTTCACGGCTTTCAGTGCAAAAAGCGGTTTCTTGATTGTGCCGCAAATGTGATTTCATGACGCAGATTGGAGAATACAACGCATATATAACATTACTCCCATCCCATTCATCGTAATGGAAGCAAAATAGAAGGAGCGCCCCGATCTGACTCTTATTCAAAATACACCCCGTTCATTGCTTTACAAATAAACGGCTAAATCTAATTCCACTTCGGTACAATATTTTACTCCGCGGATCCTGTGTTCCCTTTCTTCCATAATGCAATCCAGCATGCAAATAGCGAATAGCTACCGCTCTCAGAAAAAGAGCTGAAGAAAAAGTTTGTGAAACTAAAAACTGTACGAGAGTAAGAGAGCGACTCGGTTCATTAGTCTAGATAAAAAAGCAAAGTTTCGGGGACGTGATTTCCAACTTGTAAACTATTTATAGGATTAACTGACCTGGCTGAGGCTGTCTCCTAGGCTGTCGTCTGCATCGACGGGTCGGAAGATTTGGTTTTCTTTGAGCGGAAGATCCCTTCTGTGTTTTCGGTCCTGTGCTTCCCGCATCGCTTGGTTTTGGAGTCTTTCAAAGAATTCTCTGGGCTTTAGCGGGGGAGGTTCGTCATCGGGCGGTGGGGGTGGGGGAGGGGGAAGTCTAGTTCGAGGGGAGCTGCGGAGGAGAGAGCGCTCGTCGTCTTCGGTTGACCGCTCATCATGCTCGGAGTCAGAGCTCCGGCTGTCTCGTCGCCTTACGCCCTGCAGGTGGGGTTCGAGGAATGTTGCATTTCTGTAACAAGGAGAAACGTAGGTACAATTAAAACAAGTCATATAAGATTTCATCTTAGAAAGAAATCATAGAAAATGTCGTTTACTTTGTATAAGCTCTTCCAAGTAGGTATTTTTTAAATATGACAATGCAAAGTAAGTACACTTAACAAGAAAAAGTTTAATTGAGAATAAAACTCTTTACTAAACTCATTTTACTCGAAGAAGCTATCACAGCGGGTTTTGTAGTTATCGTCATTTTTGTAACCGACCCTTTATTTTTGCTCGTCAGTGTATGTACGCACGTCAACATTACAGACGCCATGATATATATATTTCACAGAGACAGATGGTAAATAAATTAGAAATTTTAAAAACCCCCAATTTAATTATGTCATAATAAGATACGTATGTTTGAACATAATGTAAATGCCCATTATGCGTCTAAGATCCTTTGCGCAGCTAACAAAAGAGGATAACTTTGGAACGGCAGAACCGATTTTGATGAAAAATATCTAAGAACCATCGCCAAGAAACCTGTTTTCTAATAAAAAAACTGCATCCAAATCGGTTCACCCGTTTAAGAGCAATGATGCCACAGACAGACACACAGATAGACAGACAGACACACACACACATAGCGGTGAAACTTATAACACCCCTCTTTTTGTGTCGGGGGTTAAAAAAAGCGAATCCTGCTTGATGATATTCGAAGATGGAGTAAGCTTATTTGGTAAATACCCATTCACAGATTGACTGTAAGTGTTACGGTTCTGAAACTATTCAATGCGGGAAAAATAAATCGGAACAAAACTAGGGGTCTCGCTCGCTATAGCTTTGCGTAGGCCGCACATGGGGCTGACCAGAGTCCAGACTAAAGGGACATTAACTAAGATTTATTTCCCGGGTCCACAGCCGCCGCCGTATTAATTAAAAACCTCGGCACGCTGTGAGCTCGTGATACACAACGAGTGCGTTTGAAACTTGCGCTAAAAGTGGTATGTTCCGGTAATTCGCAGAATGTTGACAGTCCATTGCACAATTGCTATTTTTTGTGCTTTGTCTGGATGAATCGGATTTTTTCAAACGAACTATCGTATGGAAATCGATTTTGTAGTCAAAGAGCATTGGTTTCGTCACTCGGTTTTACAAATCCTTCTCAAACATTGACTGATTTACGGTTGGGCGACGTATTCCATTACAAATTTGAACGCGTGTAACGGTTTGCGATGAAAAATTGCTGTAATAACGTTGTTCGCGTTGACGCGGCGTTGACACTCAATTTGTTAGCTGGCGCCTGGCGGCTCGTTGGTGATGACAACAGCTTCACTGTCGTTATATTGGTATCAATGTGGTATCAATAATGTCGTAGTATAGAAAAGAATTAAGGAGCTGTGCTGCGAGGATGTGAACGAAAATGCTACGAAAATATGTGACCACTAATGATAAGCTATGTAGCCGTTCGAGGAAGATCCGGAGCACGGATATTTCCATTTAAAAAACATAGCTTAGTTGAACCCGTTTCCATCAGTGCTGTGCTATGTGGACCAATGAATATGATGGGTAGATATCAAACGCATCCTTAACTACGTAGCAGAGCATATCTTTGTGGAAAAGCACCCTACCGGTCTGACCGCTAACTATAGCCACACACACAGTCTATACACACTAGTGTAAGATGCAATAGTTATGAAAACTAGAACAGAATAGGGGATAATGCAGGCACTCATAACAGCTGTAATAAAGTAAACAGTTGGAAACATCGAAGCAATGAAAACGATTCCGATTTCTTAATATGTGATGAAGGATAATAATACTTAGTCAGTTTTATTGCTCTTGGGAATAGTCCAAGTTCAATAAGCTGAACAATGAAAGGTATCAATCGAACGAAATTTCATTGAGTTAGTAAAATGAATAAGCAATATTCTTTTTTATTTCCATAACTCTGTGTCAAGTCCTTAAAGAAGCAGTAGCATAACCACAGAATATATAATAGTACTAACGTTCAGAATGGACACGCTCCGCCCCGCACCGATTCGAGTTACCCCACCCCTCAAGGCGCAGATTGCCGGACACCGCCCGAATCCAGAAGAGTGCGCGCGCGATGTATGTAGGCGTACGCGTGTACAGACGTCGTCGTGCTTATGTAGATTCAAGAACGCGCATTTTGTACGTCGTGTCCGCCGTGTGGCATAACAGCAGCAGCAGAATAACATTCAAAGTGTAATTATTTGGTAAAAGACTATGTACTAAATTTTACCGCTAATTGGGCTGAGAAATCAGATCATCTTTGATGTAATTTACTTAGATACTCAATATACAAGGGTTCTTGGTAAAACATATCCCTAATAATATCCAAAATATCCAAACTTGACACCGCCTATTCCCGGGCTCATAAATCTAACGTATCATCTGGCCAAAGGGCCGCTACAAATCATCGCGTCAAATTCGTCACTTGACGCTGGTCATTACGGTGGATGACAAAATGACGGGACGGATGACCGACGTCATTAATTAATACATTTGACGCCAACTTTGTAACAGGTGCGTACCCTTGATTAGCATTTGGCATGAGAATCACTTTGATACTATTTGATCGCTGAAATGCAATATAATCTAGTTAATCGACATCTTCATCGTTCCAGGCAAATTATAAACCGTGAAGTTAGATAAGATCTTGTAAAATATAATAGATTGAATCTCTTGAGCTATTTTTGTATTTCGCTGCTTTAATTTGATAGTGACACAACTCAAAATTCTAGGGCAGTACATTTTGAAATATGTCACTATTCAATTAAAGTTCAATTTTAACGCTCACTTCCTTTTGAGTTGTGTCACTATCAAATTAAAGCAGCGATTTGCCGTCTCTTGAGTTAGCCACGGTAGCCTAGTGGTTTGATCTCTCTGCAGGCTTATTGTCTAACGTTTCTGACGCATGCCTTCGCAATCTCTATTTCTTTCTGTCAAACGGTATAAGATGATGACAGAAAGAGATGGTGAAAGCGAAGGCAAGCGTTAGAAGCGTTAGACAATTCGGCCTCTGGTCGTGGGTTCGAGCCCGAGCTCGTATCTCTGACTTTTCGGAATTTACGTGCGAAATTACATTTCGAATTTACCATGAGCTTTACGGTGAAGGATAACGCAATGAAGAAACCTGCACATAGTTGAGAAGAAATTCAATGGTCCCAGTCTACACTGGGCGCGCGTGGGAACTAGGATTGATTTTGTCATGAGTTACAGGTAGGCTAAGTTAGTGCCTATTTTACCTCTAATGGCGTTGAACTTCAACGGTCGAAGCGTGAAAGTAAAACAAACAAGCACTTTCTCAATATTATGATAATAATATGATTAAGGAAGTCAGGGGTTTCTAATCAACTTTTACAAGTTCCGCTAATCCACTGAAGTATGACGCGGTGCTAATCGCGCTCCATAATACAACTGCATAATAAAACTGGCCTTGCACATACAAATAAAGCCACAGTATAAAACAGCCGGGGAATAAAAGGATGATTCCTGTCTAAGTCCTTGTTATCTGCAAAATACGTGTCATTTTCCCATAACCCAGCGAATTTCCTCCCATTTGCCAGCTATAATATACTAAAGCAACAGATTATTTACACACGGTCCGGAATCAGGAGATTAATTGCAAATTCCGTGCCCGCTACAGGAAAAAAGGTATTTCCTTTGCCTTACGCAGGGCTATCGTCCGGTTAGCTCACGGGCCAGGTTTCTCATTATGCGATTAGTTAAGTACATAGTTGTGAAGACGAAATAATTTGGGCAGAGTTAAAGCTTAAGCCTAATGATAGGCTTAAACTGTCAATGGCTGGCTAGAATTAAGAGCATCTTGTAAACACCCGATGCACAATTCAAGAAGTTAACCAGTTATTCAACTTCATACTAGAGCGCCCGAATCGACGCACGCACACAGCCAAGCGTCTTATACGGCGCGAGCGTGGGAACTGCATTGTTCTGTCTAGCGAAGTTCGGTTAGCGGCCGTGTAAGACGCTTGGCTGTGTGCGAGCGTCGATCGGGCGCTCTAGTATGCAGTTGAATAACTGGTTGACTTCTTGAATTGAGACAAACAGTATTTTTCCGACTTTTTTTGCGATACTCATAATAATTTATGTATTTACTTAGTACTGGTTAAATCTTGTTCGAATTACGTTGTTTTCAACCAAAAGTTCACTCTCTGGATTTATGGACAATCTTACTATGTGATTTTATAAAAAATAAAACGTAACTTGATGAAATATTTATTTGTTTATCGTTCTTATACCTACATCTGCTACATAAAGCTGGCTGGGCTCAGCTTCCCAAAACAGACTTTTGTTTCCGTATTATTTCTTCACTCACTTAATTAGGACTAGTACACTTGCGTTGACAACCCTATTCCGCGATGTTTGTGCGGCATTGTTTGTCATAGGCACCAGCCCTAATGGTCGGCTTTTGTTTTTCTTCATTTAGTCACCGCCCCAAGGGCTTCGTTGTTATTTCGCAACACAATAGAATTCTCGGCGTACCATGAAAGGGATTTAGGTTAATTTAATATAATGTGAAAGAAAACTTTATTTTCTTTTCACTTCGGAATGTGGTGAAGCTATAGTGAGGGTAGGTATATTCCCAAAAATCATTTAGTTTTCAGCATCATCCCAGCCTATGTAGGTACGTCCCACTGCAGGGCACAGGCCTCCTCTCAGAACTGGGAGCTACATACACACCATTGAATTTCTACGCAGGTGTGTGCAGGTCCTTCACCGTAAGGCTAAGGGTAAATTTCAAATGTAATTTCTCACATAAATTCCGAAAGTCCAGGCTCGAATCCTCGACCCATAAGTAAAACCACTAGGCTACCTCGGCTTTTTAGCATAACAAAGTGGTTATCGACGAGTTTTCGGGATCCTTAAAAAGTGCTTTCAGTAGGTACTACATATTTATTTTAAGCATTTTCTTACTACATAAATGAGTATTTGAATCTTCAGTATTCCGTTTTTGTGAATAATGTCAGCATTCATAAAAATGTTACAACTCTCACGATAAAATGTCGAATGCTAACATATAACATAAAGCGAGTATTTCCAGGATCGGTTTGAAGCGACTTGTATATTTTATTCATCGCCTTTTATTGTGAATTTACGTTTGAGCCACTGCAAAGCGTCGCACGGGAAATGGCATGCATCAGTGTATTATTTCTCAGTAGTTATACCAAGTGTCTCGTTTTTATCTGACCCGTTAGAAAGAGATGGATGAAGTAATTTTTAATCCATTTAAATGGCGACAGAATCGATCTGTTAAATATAACAAAGCCGCAATATCGTGATGGTTAAGTATTATCTATATATTTTCTTACAGCCCAGTTCTACCAAATGTAATACTTTCTTAGTATGTACTTACTTTTTTTACACGCTTTATATTAGCTTCACCTGTATGTTTGTTTGTTTGTTTGTATGTATGTATGTTTGTTTGTAACCGACTCCTTAGGGCGCGATTTTGACCCACTTCCCGGTTTCCGATTGAGCTGAAATTTTGCACGTATGTGTAAATTGGATGACAATGCAATATTATGGAAACATGGAGCTGATCTGATGATGAAGCTGGATGGTGGCCATAGGAACTCTGTAATAAAACAACACAATCCCGTCGAGTTTGGGCTCGTTTGATTTGTCTTGACGAGCACTTTGATCCCAGATGGTAACCAGGGTCTGATGATGGAGCTGAAAGATGGCCAAAGGCACTCCACAATAAAACGAAACAACCCCATCGAGTTTGGGCTCGTTTGATTCGTTTTGACGAGTACTTTGGTCCTAGATGGTAACAAGGGTCTGATGATGGAGCTGGAAGGGGGGTAGGTGGCGGGGTGGGGGGGGAATGGGGTGGGGGGTAAGGGGTTGGGGGTCAGGGGTTTAGAGGATTGGGGGTAAGGGTGTGGCGGTTGGGGTTTGGGGGTGGGGGGGTTTGGGGGAAATAGGGTGGGGGTGTTGGAGGGTTCGGGGGGAGAGGGTTTAGGGGGTTGGGGTTAAGGGTGTGGGGGGTTGGGGTGTTTGGGGGAAATAGGGTGGGGGTGTTGGGGGGGTTCGGGGGTTAGGGAGGTTGGAGGGGTTGTGGGAAATGGGGAGGGGGTAAGGGGGTTAGGGTTTTAGGGGGTTGGGGTTGGGGGGTAAGGGGGGTTGGGGTTAGGGGTTTGGGGGAAGTTTGGAGAAATGGGGTGGGGGGTCCGGGGTTAGGGGGGTTGGGTTTAGGTGGTTGGGGGTTTGGAAAATGGGGAGGGGGTAAGGGGGGTTTAGGGGGTTGGAGGTAAGGGTGTAGGGGTTGGGGTTAGGGGTTTGGGGGGAGTTTGGGGAAATGGGGTGGGGGATGTTGGAGGTTGGGTTTAGGGGGTTGTGGGGGTTGGGGGGTTGTACGTGAGGGGGGTAAAGTTAGAAAGAAAGAGGTTTACGTTTAGTAGTGTAGAGCAGTGCGCGCGCACCAAAGACCAAGTATAAGATGGACCGATTCTATTTAAGACGAGCAAAAAACCGTTTTGTGTCTCTTTTTAGCACGTGGAAACTCTCACTGTGAAAAAAATGCAACTAAAAAATAGAAAATAAATAATAGTTTAAAAAAACTAAAAAACACGCTTTAAAAAAAAACAACTAAAAAATAAAAAATAAATTTTAATAAATTTCATTTCACTATTCTTATAGTGCAGTAAAAAATCTTAATAAGCAATTATTATATTGTTATATCCAGATCAAAATTTGTAAACAATACTAAATATTGATAAAATAAATAATAATAGTTTAAAATATTTTATTGTAAAAAAAGCGTGGGGTGCTTTTTAAGATGATATCAACATGATAATCCTTGACAATTGACACCATGCACCCCACGCTTTTTTTACAATAAAATATTTTAAACTATTATTATTTATTTTATCAATATTTAGTATTGTTTACAAATTTTGATCTGGATATAACAATATAATAATTGCTTATTAAGATTTTTTTACTGCACTATAAGAATAGTGAATTGAAATTTATTCAAATTTATTATTATTTTTTAGCTGTTTTTTTTTAAAGCGTGTTTTTTAGTTTTTTTAAACTATTATCGCATACGGCGCTGCTAAACTATAGCTCCGCATAGTAGACAATATTAACGGCTATAGTTAGGCCCGAGTTTTAATCATTTTTGAAACAAAACGACCTCATATACTATTCGGCTCCAAATGACCTTTTATTTGGTATATCTCGTTCATCTGCTTCTACAGACGAGTATAAAAAAGCTTTCACATAAATAAATATTTTAAACGCGATAATTTGATGAAACGAGCCGCTAAACCTTGCGACAACGTTGCTCTCAAGTGACTTTCAAGAGGGTACTTGGACCATGAACCGATAACGCGCACTTGGACCACTGCGCACTTCTACCGAATCAGGGCGTTGATATACTCACGTCATCAAGTGAAATCTTAAGATATGAACCAATAAAATGAATAATATCACGTCGATAAAGGCTTACTCTTTTAAGCCGCACGTTATTGAAATACATCAACCAACCCAACGAGATAGACGGACGATTTGGTAAAGGCCGCAGGTTCAAAATTGATGCAAGCCGCTTCCAACCATAATAATTGGGCATGGTATAATGATTGGGTATCAATGATGGAGTCTTATGTACAGCAGTGGATGTCTGCGGCTGAAATGATGATGATGATGTTATTGAAATAATGGTAACTGCTTCTACGGCACACAACGATACCAAGAGCGTTAGTAACTGTTCAAGGGGGCTTACCTACCAATTGATACGCCATTAGCCTGGATGGAAGCGTCGAAGTGGGTATATATTTCTATCAATTACCGGATTCACTGCCAGGAACGCATATAAGCGTTTTCGTGACTTTCGCCAAGTACCGCTGCATAGTTTGGCAATCATTTGAATGCACATGTGCGTTTGTGGCGCCTGAAGAAGTTGAGACAGGTTGTATAGCCGGCAGCGAATGCATTATTAGATACGAGGTTTTACTTATATTAGTAAAAAAAACACTCTTAGCTTCAGACTGCTATTTACATTAGAGCGACCAATCACCCACTCCATTCAGAAGAGGGCGCAGTGAAGACTTCTGCAAGAGTAAGTCGATACCCTATCTACGGAGTGTGCAATTGATAGTTTCTAATCACGATCCCTGTTCATTAGGAACTAATGTTAATGAAGGAAGGGAGTAACTAAGCAATTAACGAAGGGGTTTGCAATCTCGAATTAACGACCGCTTTAGCCTAGTTGGTAGTGACCCTGCCTACGAAGCAAGAGGTCCTGGGTTCAAATCCCGGTAAGGGCATTTAAGCGAGCTATTCTCAAAGTCTCTACTAATCGCACTTTCCTATATCCAACGGACCTCCTTTATACATCCTGTAAAGTTCTAACGGTCAGACAACTATTTATAATAAGCACAGTATAAAACAGCACGCCGCACTTCCTTATAATATAAATATGACAAAAAAACGACGGCAAGATACTGTTTGCCCTCGAAATATAAACAAAAAACATCCCTTCTCATCTAGATTTTACGCATTCCTAGCACCACTTCTTTACAATAGATTAAACGCCCAATTAGACATTTACTCCCTTAATTATAATAAAGTTAAGATAATTCTCCAAACAGCTCTTCTACAAATGTCCTATGAGGATACAGAAAAATTATTGTCAGTCAAAAAAAAAATATGCTTAGATAGGTATATAGTTTGTAAGAGTTGTAGTTACTGTATTTTTGTTCATAATTAATTTATTTTTGTATCTATGTTATAAATGTTAAGATTTTATTTTATTTTATTTTCTTTTGTTTTTTAATGTGGTTAAATATTTAAGACTTGTTTTTTATGTATTCCTTATTTTACACCTGAAACACAGGAAATTTTTTATTCCTAGTTCAGGTATACGTAACATGTTTTCCTTTTTAAATATGTTTAGTCTATAAGTTGTTATGTTTTGGTACTTTTAGTATGATAAATAAAGATTATTATTATTATTAAGTATGTATTTATCTATATAAGTATGTTTATCGTCGTCTAGTACCCATAGTACAAGCTTTGCTTAGTTTGGGACTAGGTCGATTTGTGTAAGATTGTCCCCTAATATTTATTTTTTATTTATTTATTCATCCCCTAAAGATTTCTACCATTGCGTGTGTCGGAAATCGACATTTAGTTTTACAAATTAACAGTAATCTTGTAATTTTCAATCCCGTTTGATTAAAACAACAGAAAATATAGAAAAAATCATAGTCATAAAAACATACGGTAATTTAATGAATCAGTTGATCAATCGTACCGAATTTTAATTTGTTTCTGGTAACGTTTGTAAATTTATTTGAATAATAGGTACTGTAGATAGCTAGAACACAATGTTAAAAACAGAAAAGAAATAGGTTCTTCCTTAGTTTTTTTTCAATGTGTATATGTACTGTCAAGTGTTATTAAAATAAAATATTCTTAACGGGACAATTAAACAGAAAAATCAGGACGTAAAGCTTCTTCTGAAGTTAGATAGTAACATTTGTAAATATTTAAACGATGCAATTCGTTTACGTTGTCGAAGCCCGTAGGTTTTCCACAGAAACATTAAGCTAAACGTGATGGCTTGTTGTAGGGTATACTAGTGTGGTTATGTATATACAAGAAGAGGATATTCTCGTTCCTATATTATATCTTGTCGGCGACGCGTCTAATGCGATTAAAACATCACCTACCTCCTCGTCTGCTCGGATTTTAGAATTTCATTCACTCATTTAAAGAGCCCTTTTAAAGACCTTTAAGTCGACGGAAATACAATCTACAGTCTTTTTGAAGTCAATTTTAAATATAAGTGTATAATTAAATTCTCAGAATTCGGAATAACTACATAATTTAGAGGTATAATAACTGGGAAAATGTCATTGTTACTATAAAACGGGTTAATGCTTAATACTAAATGTCACTTTATTTAAAGTACTACAAACACTTAAACAGTTTATACATATTTACCAACAAACAATAAAATAATAATAATATCTTTCTTGATATTTTAAATAGTAGAACTAATAATTATTAATTTCAATTAACGTACCTACGTGGGCACTTAATTATAATTGGTGCAATTTATTTAAAACCTTTAGTACTTTCTTAGGCCAAGATAACCACCGAGTGGAAACCCAAAAACGCGAAAAGGCGACCTGGTAGACCCAGACGGCGATGGCGAGATGAACTGGACTTCTTCACGGAGGACTGGCCCTCGTATGCAGCGGACAGAGAGCAGTGGAGATGTTGGGGGGAGGCCTTTGCTCAGCAGTGGGACAGAATAGGCTAGTAATAATAATAATAATAATAAAGTACTTTCTTAGTGGTATTTTGCAGGTTAAGGAAACAATCAATACAATCATACCTTTTGTTACTTGTATTGATAAAAGTGACCCCGATTTGAGGTTGCCGGGCAACCAAAAGCAGGAAACATCGATTGTGTCATTTATCGCGATCGTAAAACACGCGTTTTATCCTCAAGAGAGTCGGCCAAGACCTGACCATATGTGTATGATTTAGCAAAAGTGAAATTTGAGAAAGATTTTTATTTAATCGGGTTAAAGATAAATCACCGCCTAAGTGACAAAATACCAACATGAAAGCCAAATTTGTATCATTACGTATTAAAATAAAAATAATACGCTGACCATCCAAGAAACTAGTCCTTACAGAAGAAACGTGTAACCTTTTCTTTTAATCCAGGTTTTCAGAAAACGAGTAGTCATCAGAGTAGCTATACCTAGATTGCGGGGCTACCGAACTAGTTAAGATGTGATGGATTATTCAAGGCCCGCAATGTATTGTTACTCGGATGATGTTACTTGTATGATGAAAACCTTGCTTTTTACAAATTGCCCATTGCGATTCAGACAGCAACGAGCATGTACCGTCGAACAAAAGGTCGCCTTGACACCTTAAATGTCCATTTTGCTTGCAGTGGCTCGACATCTGTCCATACCAATCTATACCAATGAACTTCAACGGCTGCAAGCAAATTTGTTTTGAAACTGGTAAGCCGGCGTTTGGGCCGATTGTACGGTCGGTTTCCTAACTTAAGTATCCACTTTTTCATGCAAATTGTATACAAAAGTTGGATACTTATGTTAGGGCACCGACTGTACATACATAGATTATGAGAGCTCCGAAAGATTTACACAATTTTATACTCTCTCCTTAAAATAGTCACATCACATGGAGATTTCTTCGACTTCTTAGACCGTATCGTACCTATATAAATTCACATTGTTATGCTTAATTAAAGTGTTATTAATAGGTACTCAAGATCCGACAATTTTATCCTTTTACTGTTACCATACCATGCTTATTCATGCTTACTTAATCACACAATGTCAATTTTGTAGAAACAACTCATAACTTTCCGACACGCAAGAATAATAACAATCTTAACAAGATCTTAACCAACAGGTTCATATGGGAGCCGCAGTTTCCTTTGCGAAAGTTAATTTTCCACTGAACTAGGTAATACAATGACAGGTTACGATATACATGGCTGCTTATTACACCGCTAAATATATTGCAACGCAGCGAAAGTTGAATTTTACTACGCGGATATCAATTTACAGCGAGCTGGCGCTCAATGTTAGTTATCATCGACTAACTTTTGCGCAATAACTTGCAATCAACTTGAAATAGATACTGTTCACACGCTCCTACTTAACAGATAATGATTTGCAAATCTAATACCTTTAAACGAGCAATTCTTGTATATATGTATATATATATATATATATATATATATATATATATATATATATATATATATATAATCAGGATCTCGGAAACGGCTCCAACGATTTCGATGAAATTTGGTATGTGGGGGTTTTCGGGGATGAAAAACTGATCTAGCTATGTTTCATTTTCAGAAAATCGCTTTTACTCGTGTTTTCCGGCTATTTTTGTTTGCATTAGAATATAAAGCTAAATTTCGCCGACTTCGAGCAGATCATAATGGCACATTAGAAATCGGGTGGTCGCGGATCCAGCCGACCTCGGTTCGATACCACGTTTTTTTTTCAAGATTTTTAGTTTTTTTTTTTAGTTTATTTTTTATGAGAAAACGTCAAGTTTCTTCTTTTGTGAGAAAAAGTTACTTTTTTGTGAGAAAAAGTTATTTTTTGCGAGGAAAAGTTACTTTTTTGTTAGAAAAAGTATTATAGGGAACGTGCAGTAACTATAGGCGGCAGCACTAATGCGACAGAAGAGACACTATGCGGACAGTAAAACAAACTTATCAAGGTAAAACATTCAAATTGATGGCACCCTTATGGCACCAGTTGGCAGCACCGTCTATGTGCACGTTCCCTATTGGGAGCACACAGAACAGGTAAAGCCGGTTGTCTGTAAAGTCGGTTTACGGACGATAGTTTAACGTGACTCACCGCTCCACCCCCTCCGGTGTTTTTGTCAAATATCTTGAAAACGGTGTATCCTACGGCAAAATCAATGAAATTTTCATCCCCCCTTTAATACCCCCGCGCTCTCTCTCCCGCATCCCCTCCCCCCCTCTCAACCCCCCCCCCCACCCCCACCCCTCCGGTGTATATAATCAGGATCTCGGAAACGGTTCCAACGATTTCGATGAAATTTGGTATTTGGGGGTTTTCAGGGATGAAAAATTGATCTAGCTTGGTCTTATCTCTGGGAAAACGCTTGGTACCGAGTTTCTGCCCGAGCAGAGCTCGGTCGCCCAGGTACTTTAACTAGATAAGAGTAAAATTATCACAAAAAAACATTAAAATGTGTTAAGCGAATTAATAACTATAAATTAAAAAAATTAAAACCCCCTAAACACAATTAGGTCACAAATATATTTGAAAATAAAGTAAATGTCTATTATGCGTCTAAGATCCCTTCGGCAGCTAACAAAAGAGCCTGATAACTTTGACACAACTGAACCATATCTAAGAACCATCGCCAAGAAACCATGAAAAGGGTATAATTGCCATAAGAATTTATTCAGTGCCGACAAACACGGGGTCGTACACCGCATAAATACGAGTACATGTTTAAAGGCAATACCAACTAGATACCACCAAATTGCCTCAATTTTTACGTGACGTCAGCGATGATCAGCTTAGTATGATTAAGTCTGTGTACAGGTGAAGCAATTGAATCACGTACCAGGGTGATCCCCTTTCATTGCAAAGGACATGTTGACATTCCTACATCTGCCAAAGAAATCATCGTGAAATTGGTTGTGATAAGGTTCCACCCTGCACAATACCATTTGAAGACATAACTGACTATCATAACTGACCGGCATGCCTAGTAACGAAAATGTTCACTCCATACCACACTGAAAGGTTGTCTTAAGTTACTGTGGTATAACAGTGCGTCTTACGTTTTCTTTTTCTAATTTAGGAGGTAAGAAAGAATAAATTTCAAGACCATTACGGAACATTAACATTACAAAGCAAACGTGGAGCTTTTAGGTTCAAGCTGAAATGTGAAGAACAGGGCCGTGAGGTAAACAAAAAATAATGTGAACCCTCATTGAAATTTGTGGCTGGAAACTCTCACGCACAAATTGATTTTTTCCAGCTGATAAAGCGAATAATTATGCAAAAGTGAGACGTCAACAGATAGTCTTAATCCCAAGGATTAGGGGGCGATCAAAGCGAAAGCAAACGGGAACATCCCTCCTTTGGTTAATATATAATGAGAGCTTCCTTTTAAATCCGTGTTTACATTAATTTACTGAATATAAATGTTCTCGGAGCAGTGTTTAATTTATTTTTGAATAAAAAAATTCCTGTTTTCTTATTGGTTCAACGGGGATATGATTAAAAATACTTTGTTAACTTGGATAAGGAATATTATATAAAGTACCAACATCACTATAAGACGCGTTTAAAGTCATACAACACTGGAAAATTTTACTTATTCTATAGCCGTGACAATAATGAAAATAACCTTTAACTTGTAGGCAACTTCTACTAATATTATGAATGCGAAAGTTTTGTATCTATACTAATAGGTAAATATATCATGGGAAATTTTACATCGATTGATCTACTGTCAAACTAAGCAAAGCCTGGTAATTTAATCAACCAAGAAATTGTTTTACCATCCTAACGTTGTGTCAGTTGTACCGCTTAAACATCAAAGGCTATTTTCACTAACAAGGCATTGTAACTAACAGTCTTATTGTTTTTATTCTGACTTAGCTGTCATAAAAAAATTAAAGCACTTACTTGATCTACTATACTATAGGTACTAACTAGTAGACAATGGATAAAAGCATGTTTATAATACATTAAGAGGTACGTACTTAGAACATGAAACTACTAACTACTACCGTACTTAAATAAATATTACACATTCAAGACTTCAGAACATATATATTATTCGTATTTTTACTTCGGCTACAAGCTTCGCAGTTAAATTCTCTAGCCACTAGGCTATACGGTTGTTTAAACTAATATTCCCTTTTATTTATTGCTCTCAGTTAACATCCTTTACGCGCAATAAACGGAATGTTTCGCTTCGTATCCGGA
Source organism: Archips xylosteana (assembly GCA_947563465.1). NCBI lineage: Eukaryota > Metazoa > Arthropoda > Insecta > Lepidoptera > Tortricidae > Archips > Archips xylosteana. The sequence continues at coordinate 13,515,767 of OX387357.1, read as the reverse complement.
TTAGCCAGGCATCAGTTCTGGCACGCGGCGCACTCGACACAAGCCAAGAAGCATGGACATTGGTTAGCTCAGTTACGGCTCCCATTTCACATGGACCTAATCCAATTACTGTATGTAACTATTGAATGACATTAATTTTAGAATAACAATGCAAAAATAACCCTATACTTACCCATAATGAACGATCGCTTAACATCATAACCTACGAAATAGGATGGCAAACATGCAAATAGGTCATATCAGTGAGCAGCAACACTTATGAACACTGACGGTCAATATCAGTGGATTGCAGATGCGTTGCAAGCCTAGAGAGCTATGATAGAATCTCATGTGCCAGTAATTTTCATCAGCTGTCTTACTCTCCACGCCGGAACACAGCAGCACAAGCGCTGATGCTTGGTGGCAGAATTAGTGTGCAACCGAAAAGGGCGGTAAACCATAATTCAACTGTTTTATTTCTTTACCAAAATTTTCTACTAGATAACTATAAAACTCCTACTCTGAGTTTTGTAACTGTTTGCGAATAAGGGGGTTATAATTAAGTACAAGTAATTGAATAAGTTATAGATAGCTTTTTGTAATAGAATGATATACGTGTCGTATATCAGGAGCACCTGCACTGACCCCAGTTTCAATCATTCTTGTCAACTACTAATGGCTCTCGAGAACCGCTAAGCAATCTTTTGTTTGTCGCCGCTACATAACAGAATCTACTACAGTGAGATCGAATACTAGCTTCTTAAACTCCTGGTGTTAGAGTCGCGTATTCATGAGCTTTCCTATGGTTTCTGTGGAGGGAGGTTGATTGCAGCAATTTGTCTGCTAGGCCACCGCTAGCGAGCTAAGCTACAGAAGCCACGGGGTTTACTGTTGGGATTCATTTAGAACGCAATGCTAACAATGTTTACTCATCACTTGAAATTGCTATTTTATGAGTAGGCACATTTTAGAAGTATTAGTTTAATTTGAATGTGCGGAGTTTCAGGTTGTTCGTATTTGGTAAGCGGAAATATCTATGACTTAGATAGGATGGGACATTATTATTGCACACAGGGGACTTAATGTCGACTTAAACGACGACGACGGGGGACTCGTGACCGCGACCGTTACAATGTGGCCGAAACGTCGAGATAATTTTAGGAATATTCATTAAGTCTTTGTTAAGTCCTTGGATGTGTTAATTAAGACGACCAGCTGACGTGTTTAGAGAACCTGATTATGAAGCTAGAGGGGCCGGGTTCGATTCCCGTGTCGGGGCAGATATTTGTATGAAAAATTTGAATGTTTGCTCTCGGGTCTTGGGTGTTTAATATCTATATAAGTATGTATCTATCTATATAAGTATAAGACAATCTTTGCTTAGCTTACTTTGGGACTAGGTCAATTGGTGTGAATTGTCCTGTGGTATTATTATTGAAACAGATAAGAGTTCTATCTTTGTTATGTTTATCTATGATAAAATTGAATTCGTTCTTCTTAGCTGTGCCAACTCAAAAACGCTTCTGAAAATTCTAAATTTTAATTGACTAAGATAAGATATAGACCATTTTTTATGAAAGTGATTATACAAGCAATTAATTAGACAAATGGACATTTCACCGTGTTGGGTTGAGCCGAAACAGCAGGAATGTTACGAGAAATACACAATACAAAGAACAGTTATTACGAGAGTAAATTGAAGTGTACGAGACACATAATGAGGATAATTGGGTTCCACGTTGAATGGCTCTGACGTCTAATGGCCATGTTTGCTTTCCATCGTATTTGCCTTGGTAACAGTATGATATACTACTAATACAATATTATAAATGCGAAGGTTTGTATGGATATGTGCGTGTATGTTTGTTACTCTTTCATAGCTGGACGGATTTAGACGAAAATTTGTATGTTAGCTGAATATTTGAAATAACACATAGGCTAAGTTTATTCTGATATTGCCACAAGATAAAATTTGAATCGTTAAATCTAAAGACATGAAATTTTGCACTGGTGTTCTTCATAGGTACAACGTAAACAAAGTTAAATCAAAATTTTGGAAATTTCTATGAAAATTTAGGATAATCCTAGAGTTTTGATTTAAGTGAAGAATGGCTGCGATCAGAGTTGCGGGTAAAGCCTAGGTAGTAATTAATAATTAGAATTCTCGGTAGTATAATAATAACCTTTTTGATAAGAACTTTGCGTACTTACTGTGATAAAGAGAAACGTTATTTTGCCTGTGACTCATCATCATCCCAGCCTATATACCTACGTCCGTCCCACTGCAGGGCATAGGCCTCCTATCAGAATGAGAGGGCTTGGGCCGTAGTTCCCACGCGGGCCCAGTGCGGATTGGGAACTTCACATACACCATTGAATACATTGCCTGTGACTATGACGATAAAATTTAAACGATACTTAGGGTCTTTAGAGACGAAATATTCAGTTATTATAATTACATATTTGAAAGTATAAGCTTACCCTGTCGTTATGAATGGAATGCTACACACATACTTGGCTGTTCATTTAGCTAGTACGATTGTTGAAACTGTATTATAAACTGCGAAACTGCAGTTTCAATGCAGTTTTAATGACAACTGCTATTAAACTGCTTTTAAACTTCCACCTGAGTACACCGGTAGTGACAAAATGAATGCAATGAAATTAAGCTTTCAGTTTAAAAACCGTTTCATTATTAACTTTACCAGTGTTTTTTGTAATCTAATTTATAATCCTCAGATAGGAAACTTAAATAGATAGATAGTAAATGTTGAGCTGAAATTTAATAAAGATTATTATTTATCCTTGTTTACATTTTGGAGCTAACGTGAATTTAAAACATTTTCGATCTTAACGATCGAAGATGATATCTAGATAATGTACCTAGTAATATTTACTTAGGTAGGCATTTAGCGTTTACCTAATATTATCTAGACTAGATAATATCTTGATAATATTGTTAACATCGTCAATAGTTATGGTTGAAACGGTTTTAAATTCACATTTAGGTAAAAGCAATCCATGGCTAGATCAATTTAAAGATTTTTTTTGTGTAACTTGATACTATCAACAGTTATTTAGTATGAGATTAGGATCTTTTAAAACTGTATTTCCTCAGAAAATAGCTATCATTTTTAGAACTGCTCAAAATAAGTAATAGAAAAATGGGGCTCGGATCGAAGCGAGCACTCAAAGAGTCCCTGCGATGCATTAGGCTCTCTACTTCGGGATTGAATGCTTCACACTTCACTTCACTGCATCTTAAATGGGAAATGTAGTGCTGAAGTCTGAGACTTTAGCTGACGGTATTCTTTAGCCTTCTTCCAGCGACATTCATTTATTTGACAATTACGTTAAATTCTTTACCATCTATTTTCGTATAGTCGTCCTAAAATAAATAAATGTTTGCAAGTTTTTAGGAGGGTACTACAAAATACAATTTGTTATTACTGACATGTTACTGGGTTTGTTATTAATACTTTCCCATAGTTCATCTTAATATATAAAAGAAGAAACTGACTGACTGACTGACTGACTGACATATCAACGCACAGCCCAAACCGCTGGGCCTAGAGATTCCAAATTTGGCACGTAGGTTCCTTATAAGGTCTAGGGGTGCACTAAGAAAGGATTTTTCAAAATTCATTCCCTAAGGGGGTGAAACGGGGGTCCAAAGTTTGTATGGGGAAACAAGATTAGTTCGACTATTTTATTCGAAACTTAACAAAAGTACTCCTAACGATAAATGATTAAACACGTGTTTCAGGTTTTTTGGGAATTCAACCCCTAAAAGGGGGAAATGGGGGGACAAAGTCTGAAAATCAACATGGGTATTGTTTCTATGGTTTATCGGGTCACTGGTTACGAAAACAACAACGGTTTTAAAATCCGACGTGGCGGACGTAAAATACCATCTCCCTGGATGGGGTGCGATAGGGTTGAAATGTCTAAATAAACTAAATGACTGTTGATATATCAACGCACAGCCCAAACCACTGGACCTAGAGACTTGAAATTTTGCACATAGATACCTTATGCAATGTAGACATCCACTAAGGAAGAATTTTTGGGAATTCCCACGGGAACGGGAAAAAACGGGATTTATATATTCGATTCCGAGTGACCCTATCTCAGTAACTATAATAACTAGACTCTTCAAATTTGATACACAAGTAGGTATTACATTAGTTTAAACATTAATTTCAGGATTTCTCAAAATTCCCACGGGATAAGGAGAAAACGGGATTTATATATTCAGTTCAACGGGATCCTATGAACTATAATTATTAGACTCTTCAAATTTGGCATAGAAGTAGGTAATTATAATATTAAAAAATAGTTTTAAGGATTTTCGGAAATTCCCACGGGATAAGGAAAAAACGAGATTTTTCGTTTTACTGGTCGTAGAAGACTGAAATTCGGCATGTATGTTGCTTGGGGAGTGTAGAGTAGAGAAGGATTGAGAGAGGGCTTTCCAAAATTCCCACGGGAACGGAAAAAAGGGGATGTTTCGTTTTACTGGTCGTAGAAAGCTGAAATTCAGCATGTAGGTTGTTTGGAGAGGGTAGAGGAGCATTGAGAGAGGACTTTCCAAAATTCCCACGGGAACGGGAAAAACGGGATTTTTCGTTTTACTGGTCATAGAAAGCTGAAATTTGGCAAGTGGGTTCCTTGGGGAGTGTAGAGGAGCATTAAGCAAGCATTTCCCGAAATTCTTACGGGAACGGGAAAAAACGAGATTTTGCGTTTTACTGGTTGTACAAAGCTAAAATTTCAAAATTCATAAGTTTATACTGTAAGTAGGCCGCAAAGGGTTCCTTAACCGACTTCAAAAAAAGGAGGAGGTTATGCATTCCACTTTATGTATTTTTTTATGTAGGTGTATGTTCACCGATTGCTCGATCAATTGTGGACCGATTATAAAAATTATTTTTTTATTCGAAAGAATACAATATACTCCTGAGATGGTCCCATTGTCACAAAATCAGGATCTGATGACGGGATCTCAGGGAAATCGAGGGCAACCCTCAAATTTCGTAGGCACGCATTACGTTTTTCATATATTTTCTCAAGCTGTTTAAGTGTTTGCGTCTGGTAGACATCATCTTATGTTGATGAGCTGATGATGGAAGGTAAAACTCCTTAACGGTTAGGAGTTGAGGATATTTTTTCAAATATTATAGGTAAGTATATACCGATAGTTGTATTCTTTCAGGTTATCCAGGTGAGCTGATGATGGAAGGTTAAACTCCTTAACGGTTAGGAGTTGCAGGAAGTTTCTTTAAATATCATATGCACGTATAGACCTTTAGTTGTATTCTTTCTGGTTATTCAGAATACTCATGGTACACGCGAGCGAAGCCGCAGGCAAAAGCTAGTATTTATATATAACTGAGGGGTATAGAATCAAAGTCCGCTAAATCCATCTTGGTTTGGTATCGATTTACATACAAAACCAAAATGGATTTAGTGGACTTTGATTCTGTACCCCTCACTGTAAAAACGGTGAGATTTCAGGCGTGAAGCATTTTAATCTTAAAATATGAAGGCCAAATCTTAGAGCTCTACTTGTACCTAAGGCATATTAAAAATGTTCCTTGAAAATCGCACGCTGCTCTCCAAACGCTGCACCCACTTTGCATCTTCACAATATGGCGTTCCACCATTATCCTTTATTAAAACAAGCAAGCAGATTTTTATTTAGAATTTCAGCCACACGCTGCGTTTTATCGTTTTACACGATTAGTTTTTTTTATAAATGGCTACTCCGTGATGTAATAATAATTAAATAAAACCGTTGGGAATTCGAGAACTAGAATATTGTGTGCGAATAATTAAGTCTAAATTTGGCGTTTGAATGTATGTCACACCCGTAGAGAGGCTAAAATTAAATTTGTAACATTTGCGAGACATGTGGTAACATGGTTGCAACTATTTCTCGTTTGAACGTGGCTGTCATGATTATGACAGCATTTAAGTTACTACTGAACAGATTTAACCCGGTACCTATTCGTTTAGGAGTGCATTATGTCGTTTGAAGCAACAATAAACTTGCTTTGCGTGTTTGTTGTCTTGTGGGTATTTAATGAAAACACAATTCATTCTCAGCCTTAACTGAGTTGACTGAGTGATATTAGTCATCCAATGAAAAAATGGCACCACCTAACATGTCGTAACGTGTGTCTACAAACAACCTCAGACACGTTCAATCATGATTAGAAACGCATAAGCAAAGAAAAAGGTCGTTGATCGTTGGACGCAATCTTACCTAAATAATCAAGATTTACCGGCTTATTTCATTCAAGATAACATTATACAAGTTTAGTAAGAGTAAGATAAATATACTAACTTCAGTTATATACAAACACCTAGCTTTGGAAACAAGCAGAGTTGAAACATAACTAACCCTACATATACTTAATTATATGTAAAGTATGACTTCAGCGACAAGAACCTAATTCTAAATCTATATTTTATCAAATTATATCTTAAATGAAATATAGGAACGGAATCGACACCAGTTCAGTTTACAAGGCAAAGATCAAAGTGTTTCGGTTGTAAATTGTAAATCATCGTCTTAATTGCCAACATCAAAAAGACAAGTCAAAGATTTATGGTAATAAATCTAAAGTCATACTAAATGTTAAATTTTTAATTATCAAGGTTAAGTTCGTTGAACTCTGAAGTAAATAGTGTAGTTTCGCAGTGATTATTATAATTATACAACAATGGCATTGATATAACAACAGAACTGTAATATTCCGGCGTGGCGGAGTTTTCGCTCGAAGGCGTTCCTTTGTGGCGGATTCTGACTGGTTTCAAGTTCTTTGAGGCTTTCTAGCACTGCGGAAATAAAATAGCTCTATACATGTATGTTTGTCAAGTAACTTATTTTATGAAAGATTTATTTGACATTCCTACACTGTGCATTTTCACTCACTCACAGAAACAACCTGGTGAATCGTTTTTTGTTCTGTTGTTGTTTTTTTGGATATATTATCTCGGTCCCCATGGTCTTAATGACATTTGATTCTGCTACAACATTGTAGAAAATAAGATTATCTATAAATTTTGATTGAAACATTGTTTTTACATTCAATTGTTTTTGTGGTATAGCGGTTTGAAAGGTAGTCATCACGAACAATTACTATGGTAACCATTTCTTAAAATGAGAAAAAAAAAATTCTGATATTCATAATATTTAATCTAATGGTATTGTACCTTTTGGCGTCGAGACCCTTGGTCCGTGGGGCCCTGGTGCTCTGAGTCTCTTCAAAGACTTGTCAAAGAGACTCAAAGATACCACAGGAGACCGAAGAGCTGGCAGCTTCCTCGCTGAACGCATCAGTCTTACGATCCAGCGAGGAAATGCTGCCAGGGTCTTCGGTACCATGCCGCAGGGGCCATTTTTATTAAATTTAATGTAGTTTTAGTTTATTTTATTTTAATATAGTTAGTTTTAATTTTTATAGATTGTTAGTGTTTATAGTTAAGTTTTTTTTCATTGTTATTTTGATTCTTAGTTTCAATAAATATCATTTTTTTATGGTAAGTTATAGTCATATAGTATTTTGCGAGCTCTACATATTGAGATTAAAATCACATTTTTCAAAAAAAGGTGACTAGACATCATGTTCTTTCCGTGTGCCCTTCAGATAATATTGTCAATTTGTCATAGATACCTAATATAATATTGCAGAGAACGCCGCGCGCCGCCGATAATAAGTAGAGTAATAAGTAGTTTCTAGAGAACATAACATTTTAATTGCTTCTGACAATGAGAAGTACGTGTTTAACTTCCAATGTTTGTATAAAGGTCTCTTTTTACCACAGATATGCTATGCTACGTTGCTATGGATGTGTTCAATATTCACCATCATACTCATTGGTCCACAATGTAGCATAGCACTGGTGGTAACGGGTTGATTGAAGCTATGTCTTTATATCGACGGTTACAAGGCGAATTGATTCAAGCGCCATCCTGGGGCTAAATTCGGGAACGGCCCAACACGGTTTGCGAGCGGTATTTCGATCGTTTCGAGAGGATATGGATGAACTGCTATTCAGCAACGCTTAAAATCACTGGTTTGTGAGAGGTTTGGGCTGAGCTTGGGATTCAATTCAATTCATTTATTATTAGTTCAACATAGGTGGGCACAAAAGATCTTAAAGCTATTTATAAGTATCGCTATGTTGCGCCGTTAGGCATACAAATATTCGTGACGTATGCACACATAATATGTACATGCACACACATAATAATTTACAGGTACATACTTAATAACAATCATTTAGAAATTCATTTATTGAATAATAAGCCTTTTCAACTAAGAAGTTAAATAAAGTTTTTTTTAATTTAGAGATACTATCTATATTTGTTATTTCTTCAGGCACCTTATTATAAATACATGGCGCCATTCCTAATAAACTTTTCCGAAATAAAGCTGTGCTGCGAGGCATTGCCCTTAACTTATTTCCAAGGCGTGTGCTTTTAAAAGTTTGAAATAAGTGCCAGTTATGTCTCACAAAAATTACTACCTCGTATATGTATAAGCAGGGTAGAGTCAGTATGCGTAATGATTGAAAATGGGGCTTACAGGAATCAAGATGGTGGAGGCCCCGCATGGCTCTAAGATGAGCTTTAAATGGGATGAGCCTTATTTTCCGACTAGACTCGCAAACGATCGAATTATCGCTCGCAAACCGTGATGGGCCGTTCCTGAATTTAGCCCCTGGGTGATATTGAATTTATAGCTATGTACATTAATGTTGATTCCAAATTAGGTATAACTTCAACAGCGCCCAGGATGGCGCTTGAATCAATTTGCCTTTTAAACGACAATGTGGATTATGCGTGCTGTGGGTGGATACGTGCTCTGAACCTTCATCTAACGGCTACCATAGTTTAGCATTAGTGGAAGGAAACCGCCACGTAGTTTCGTAGCTTGCTTTCACATCGTCGCAGCATACTACTAACAGAATGCAAGTTGTGTTCAAATCATGCAAGTCAAATTTTATCCACTTACCTGATCAGATTGACTTCCGATTTGGTACGGATATGTGGATAAGATGACGATGTGAGTACAGTTTGCTAAAAGTACAATCAGCAAAAAAGTTTGTATTAAAAATGAAATTAAACTAAAAGAACAACAACAGTGGCGTCTCAATGTTATCTTACGAAAATTGATTCATTGCTGTGACAAACAACCGGCCATTGTCATAAGTGGGTCAGCGATAACAAGGATTAGCCGATTGGTTAAGCGAATGGCGTCTGCTGGCTTCGTATTATGTCTGATTCGACCTTGTACGGTCCGCAGCAGAAGTAACTGAATGGATGATCAGATTCTGAAGACGATTTATGTCTAGTGACATAAAATGTGTAATCGGATATTTTCAAAAAAAAATGTACCCTTTTCGTAAAAAAATTCCTAATTTTCCATACCATTTTTTTGTGTCAGTTTTGTGACGAGCCTTAGAAACTGTATGAAAAGAGGTCACAAAACTGACACAAAATGGTAGGCACTATATTTAAGTCTTAAAAATTTTTGGAGGAATTTTTGACCTCCCAATTGTGCTAAAAATATATTGTAGGTCAATGTTTTCACCTCAAACAGGCAGGTTTTTTTTGCTAAAAAACAGTGAGCAAAATCCGATTTTGCTCACTGCGTGAGACAAGTAGCTTTCAAATTTTTTTTTTTAAATGTCTAGGACAATGATGGGTCTACTCACTGAATTCGAAAGATTTGAACTTCAGTTTGATCTGTCATTTTCATTTCTTACTCGCTCACGCTCGTGATTCAACTATAGAATCCTTCGCTTACTCGCGATTGAAAATCAACACTCGCAGTACAAACCATCTTTGCTCTCTTGTTGCACAAATAACTATTCATCATTTATGAGCCTAAGTCTCACACTGCAGGCCTACAGACTTTTTGTCAGAATGAGGCTTGGGCCTTAGTTCCCACGCAGGCCCAGTGCGGATTGGGAGTTATGTAAGAAAAATAAATATTTATAACATAACTAGATGTTACCCGCAACTTCACCTGCGTCCCGCGGGAAGTTTGTATATTCCCGGCATAAAAGTGACCTATGTTAGTCTGGAATACTGCAACTTTCTATAAATTAAAGTTTATAAAATCAGTTTAATAGTTCCAGATAATATCCTCTACATGTAAACACATTAAGTTTACCTTTCCGCATTGTAAAAGAATAAAAAATACATAGAACAGGAAGATTTTTAAAGAATATAGATACAAAAGTATGGACTTATACTACTGTAGAGTGTAATAAATATCCCTTACAATGAAAATCACGTCGCTATCATGGAATTTCTCCAACAATTACATCCAGATGTCCCACGATAAAGATTGCAGCGCCGCCTATTGTTGAACGCGCCTTCACACAACATAAACCGTCAAGCGCCATTGCACACCCGAAATGTCTTTGCTGAAGGAATATCTCCTTCACTAGATATAACAGATTTCACTTGAAATAGCTTTGAGGCTTTTATTTGTTTATTGATCATTCAATTTTGTGTTTTTTTTTGACAACGGTATTTATATGTGGGCTATAATAGTCTATTTGTCCACTGGAAATCAGTGAAATTTGGCTTGCAAGATTTTATCTTCAACGGGTACAATGGATAGCTATGTAGTATGTATTGACAACCGTTGAGATATATGTATAACAACACAAATATTACAAGGACATAAATAGCTTAAAAGTAAGTAAACACGTCTTTGACATGCCTAACTAGTTATATAAAGTTTATATTATAAACATCTCGTATTGTCTAGATTAAACTATTGTGACGTCGTTTATGATGGTTGCTTACTAGGTCGTTCTGGGAGAATGCTCCAACGAGTTCAGAACGCATGTGCTCGTTTTTGCTTCAAAGTCCCCCCTCGGTCCCATGTCACTCCGTACTTGAACGCTGCTGATCTGCTTAAGATGCACAATCGCAGGCGCTTGCATCTTGCGTCTCTTTTGTTCGGTGTAGTGCGATACAAAACGCCTTCGTACCTTTTTGAAAAAATCTCATGGTTGAAAAGTGTGCGCAGACTTAAGGCTATTGTGCCGCCGCACCGGACAGCGGCGTTTCGAGGCAGTTTTAGGTTTGCGGCGTCTAAGTGCTGGAATGACATCCCCCCTCCCATCTTAGGTGTGACTAGCAGGTATACCTTTGGGCGAAAGTTTAAAGGCTATTTGTTGTCATTACAAAAACCTTAATTTCCTCTCCTTTCCAGCACTAAGTATTTCACAAAACTTCTTTGATTTTTTTATTGTCTCGGTGATTTCATTTTTCATTATTCAATTAAGTCCGCGCAGGGTTGTATACTTGGCAGGTGAGGTATAGTATTTACATATGTTTGAGTGATTATTCTTTGCTTTTTTATATTCTACAAATTATTTATTTACGCATGTAGTCTTATGTAGCTATTAGTGTGCAGTTTATTTATTTATTTATTTATTTATCTATCTATACTTACAGCGATCCGGGTGTCACCAACGGTGCTGGCTGAAAATCAGCGCTGGGGTGCTATAAACGCCTCAGCATTATGCTGAGCCAGTGTCCGATTTGCAACCGCAATGGCACATTCTATCTTTAGCTTTCGTGTTGTCTTTTGTTTTGTAAATATTGATGATGTGTCTTGTGTTGTTGTAAATAAATGTATTTCTTTCTTCTTTCTTTCTTTCTTTCTTTATAAAAAAATGGCTCTGTCCATTGCAGGAGTATTTGGACAGTGTCATGTAGAAGACAGTTATCAAACATGTTGGCAGGTTATTCAGTAAAATAATTCTGTAATCCCTCCCGTGTCGGGTTATTAACCATCCATAATTGGCCTGGAAATCATTGATGAGAGCCCAGGGTGTATGGCACCATTGCTCATCCCTCGAACAGATCTAGAAAGGAACCGCAGGTAAGTTTCTAAGAATTGACATGTGTCAAACTCATGGTCGATGGTTGTGTCAGTTTTCGTAGTACTGTAGTACTGTAAAAGTTTTTGGTCACAACTCGGCTTTTGTCGAAAATCGGCTTATACACCGTGTTTTTTAATTTATTTTTGATAACTTAATTATTTCTAGTAGGTATAAATACAATTATTAGGTATGACTTGATTGGTGATAAAAACCAAGGTGAATAGTGGAACGACTTCTTATATTAACTGTGAAGTATCAAAAGTAGAACATTGCAAATGCTATCTCATATGCAAGCCTGTTGGTTCATTTTGGTTTCTTGTACCTACGCATATCTTTAAAGGTAAAGATAATTATAAAACTTAGTGGTGAACGTAGTTATGTTTACCGACAGAACATTTTTGTAAGGTTTTGTACGTCGAAAGGATAAAAGAACCTTTTGGTATCAAGTTCAAATTAGTATCAAATAAACTTTTGGAACCACCGGCATATAAATCTTTAGAGTTACCGTCGAAACAGAATTGTAGTATTTGTGTTAGCCAGTCCTTCAATATGCAGGTTAGATTCAAGTCAACTAAAAACAAATCAATATGATCCAAAACTAGACCTCAAGATAAATAAGCTCCAAAGCTTTCTTTTATGAGAGAGAGAGAGAGAGATGTTTATTTACACATATTCGATACAAACACAGAATAAAAATACAAGGTGTTTCACACAATGTTACGGTACGGACTCCCCTATGCTCTGTGGGAGAATAGAAAACACTTTGCAGTCATTTCCTATGGAAGATGTAGTGCAGGGGATTCATTATCAACCCTCTTCCAGGCGCCGGTTTCTTAAGAGAACGGAACATCGCATGTGCAGGGAGACAACAAATAGGAAATTGTAAACGAAATGCAATGTTCCAAAAGAAAAAAATACAAAACGCCAGAGCCTAATAAAATCGGTATTTGGGTTAATCTGACTTGCTTATAAAAAGAACAAACTTTATACAAGGTGTTTTTTAAATTAATCAAGTATTTCAGCTGATGGTCGGTTGGGTTAGTTCCACTGATCACTGTACATATTCTTTGGAATTTACGATTCAAAATATAGTCACAACTCTCGGCACGGCATGGCAAAACAATGTGTCTTAAAAACGGCTAATTTACAGAAATCGCAATAAAATGTTCAAACGTCCGTAAGTTTTAATAGTTACAGTTTAAATTGCTATGATTTTTCTTAATATTTTAAAACGAAATAAGTCAACTGTCAATTTGTACGTATAAAGTAGGGGTCCTAAAAGCTCAATCATTGATGTTGCTACAAAACATTTAACTCGATATACAGTGTTTTAACATGGTCAAAGTTTGACGTAGTACACTTTGAACGGCGACCAATTAGGTATGAAAACATTTTTTCTACCACGGTTAAAAAATCCTGAAAAATATTCATAGGGGTGTTCAATTAAACTATTCCAACTACCCGCTAAATCATTTCAGATTACCTACTTTTTAATGCAATTATTTTAACACAAGGAGCGGAATTTCTCATAGCAAAAATCAAACATCAAAGGCATTGAACTTAAGTTTTATCGACTATCGATAAATATTTCAGCAATTAATAAAACAGGAAATAGTAGGTACTTTTAAAATAGCACTTTTTAAGTTAGGTAATTAAAAACAGAAATGCAACGAAACTAAAATCTAACCTTCATTCAAAATAACAATTGAATCTATTTCTGTACTAATCGCATTTTATTCATCTTTTCTGTAGTAATAGAGAATTGTCATAATTTTTTCTATATTGTCACCCTTTAAATTGGTCCTGTTATCATTGTAGATCCAATTATAGTTTGAGAAAGAGCGTTCTACCTCCGTTGATGTAACAGGAACATATTTGTAGTATTCGATAATGCTGTTTTGGTTGTATTCAGTTTTTGCTATAAAATCGGCATAGTCGCGAATTAGGTCATAGTCCGGAATCCTATCTAGTATTTTTTCGAGTTTTAGTTTCACTTCATTACATCCACACCACTCAACGATAATCATCACATGGTCTAGTATTAAGAAAGAGTCTATTAATGTTTAATAGCACATTTAATAGTGGCTACTTATTTGTTTTTTTTTTAACCCAACGCGATTTATTTCAGTTTGGAGTTGCAAGTCGTTTATCAAAGAGGTCAAATGTTACAGAATAATGTTAAAAGGCGATGACAAGCAAAGAGTCGATTCAATAACATCGATAGCTGGAATAGTCGATAAAACTTATCTTCAATCCCTTTGATGTTTGATTTTTGCTATGAGAAATTCCGCTCCTTAAGTAACCATCGACGTGTGCCATAATAGATTTATCAGATTATCGAACAAAAAGTTCTTTATATTCTTGATTTAATTGGGTAATAAAAGCTGCAGATGGCTGCTAACTAAAGGAAAATTTAATATAGTCATGAAGAATAGTCGGGAGTATCAATCAGCCCTTCATGTTTAAGAGTAAGTTAACATAGTATTATGTATACTCACGGAAACTAAGTGGTACCTAAATCGTTTTTGTACTAAAAATATATGCACTGGTTGGTCACGCATTACTCATTAAATACTTAGTTTATAATCTTTTATATAGTAATGAACTAGAATGTTAGTTTCATAGGGAAATTAGCTTTATTTGACCTAAAAAGTCTTCGCTATTTTGCGCCTTGCAAACATTATTTACGTATTTACTTCCATTCGATTTTTTGACATTTATTTAACATGCTACAAGTAAATAAAGAAACATACTTAACAATATATATTATTATATATTGTGGTCAGAGATCTGAAGTGACAAATACCAGTATAAAATTGGGAACATTTGAATAAAGTTTTGCTTATTTAGCCTATTTAAGCTCATAGCGTTTTCCAGTGACCAGATTAGTATCTTATAGTTAAACCATAATAATTACATAAAATAACTAAAACACTGAGTAGCAGCTTAGTACAGTAGTGGCTCGCAGAATATTAACTAGTCCAATTTCTAAGTGATCATATAAAATTTTTATGGAGAAGATAGATTTGGATGACTTGTTGCGAAAATTCAGTGTTAGCGCTACGATGCAATCCGATCTTTTTCCGATTATTTAACAATGTTCAAAGTCAAAGTTACTTATGTCAAGTATCCGACCGAACATTTTGCTAGCTCAATTATGAGAGGGAGGCAAACGAGCAAGCGGGTCATCTGATGGAAAATGATCACCACCGCCCATAAATATCAACAACTCAAAGAGAGTCACTGATCTGTTGCCGGCCTTTAAAAAAAGGAGAGGGAATAGGGCAGAGGGACGGGAGAGGTACTGGGCCCCCGGCGCTCTCACTGACCGTACAAAACGCAGCAGGAGTACTGCTGTTTCACGCCGGTGTTCTGTGAGAGGGATTTTTATTAAATTTTAACACATATGGTGTAATTTTGACGACAGACTGTACAAGTATTTTTTTTAACTGTCACGATTTGAAATAAAATTGCTTATCTAATTTTATACTCAGTTGTGACGACAACTTTTCAATAGGGGAAAAATAGAACGCAAACTGCCAGTCTTATAAAATCTATGAATTGATTATTTTACCTGCTGTACATACAGAATAGAACAAACAATTGAAATAATTGTTTATACAAAGTGTTTTAATTCGGAATATTTCGCTTGTTCGTATCATATGTAAATAACACTACTGTTGATTAAAGCATCGACCACACTGATGTTAAAAATATGCTGACGCACCAGAAACGCAAGGGCGTGCCTCGTGCGTCACGTTTTTATCGCGTACCGTACACTCCGCTGCTCAAAATACCCCGATGGACATTAAATGCAGTGACGTGGCTCATGCGTCACATTTTTTTCGCGTACTGTACACAACACTGCTCAAAATACGTCGATTCACAGTAAATGCTGTGACGTGGCCAATGCGTAACATTTTTATCGCGTACCGTACATGTACACCGCTGCTGAAAGTACGCTAACGCACAATACATTCAATGATGTGGCTTATGCATCACATTTTTATCGCGTACCGTACACAACGCTGCTCAAAATACGCTAATGCACAGTACATTCAGTGACTTGGCACATACGCCACATTTTTATCGCGTACCGTACACACCGCTGCTCAAAGTACGCTAACGCATAGTAAATTCAATTACGTGGCTCATGCGTCACATTTTTATCACATAGCGTCCTCACTGCTGCTCAAAATACCCTGAACCACCGCACGTTAATGTGTCAGTGCCTGTCACATTTTTTGACAGAAGGTCAAACGCATCACAATCTCCTCTCTTACATGCTTTTCTAGAATACGCCAGAAGACGGGTTATGTATTTATTACACAAAGGTAACAAAGAGTATAATGAAGCTTAAAACTGTAACTCGCCTAAGCCTTTTTAGGGTTCCGTACCCAAAGGGTAAAAACGGAAACCCTATTACTATGAGGCTCCGCTGTCCGTCCGCGCGTCCGTCCGTCCGTCCGTCTGTCCGTCTGTCACCAGGCTGTGTCTCGGGAACCGTGATAGCTAGAGAGTTGAAGTTTTCACAGATGATGTATTTCGGTTGCCGCTATAACAACAAATACTAAAAAATGGAATTAAATAAATATTTAAGGGGGCTCACATACAACAAACATGATTTTTTGCTCGTTTTTGCTCGATATTGATAACTGCAACAGGTAGACACTTGAAATATTCACAGAATATTTAATTATATATTGACTTTAAAAATAAATCATTAAATAAAAATAAAAAAAATGTTTAAGGGGGGCTCCCAAACAACAAACGTGATTTTTATAGATAATAGTACGGAACCCTTCGTGCGCGAGTCCGACTCGCACCTGGCCAGTTTTTTTATTGTTGAAACTAGCGACAGTTCATTTTCTTAACAAAAATATAATTATATTAAATAAGATCTCATTTTCTTCGTAACAATCACATATTTGACGTAAAATACTTGGACACAACGAACGAATGCGAATGAAAAATTGAGTTCTTGTTTCACTGTGTTTAAACTATTTACTATCGTAGGAATACTAGGTACTTAGTATAAGATAGTTATTACTTTTTGTTGCAACATTGTTCTTCGCCACCGCTTGTGAGTGTAACTGCAAATTATTAACTGTCCGCGATTTGTTTGATACAATGACTGATAATCTGTTAGACAAGCTATATCTAGATGATGTGTTGGCCAAGTTTAGTGTGATTGGTCGCCACCACGCGGTCTCCATTGCAGTGCTGGCTACCGCATTAGTGTATCAAATAATGGGCTTTTTTAATTTTGTGTTCATTACTGGAGAGGTTCGATATATGTGAGTTCACTCATATTGTGATCATAAGTTTGTAACAGCGCATGAACAACCCGCTACTACTTATTTGGAAAAAATAGTAAGGTACCTGCGGGAAATGAAGCCTCTAGCTAAATGATATTTTTAAGAAAATTGAAAATATTCAGTTTGATCACGAAGTTTTAATTTTAATCATTATTTAAGTACATTTTAAATAAAATATATAAAAAAATTGCTAACATTTACCACAAAAATAAAACGAGTATTAGGCTTTATTTTATTATGGTAGTGATAATCGGTCCTACTTTACCGTAACGAAATTGTAGTTTAAATATTTTAATCACAGTATTCTTGCTGCATTCACATAAATATTGATATCAGGTCCCAAATATATAAATTATGGCTATAAGTATGTACGCTAAGCTCTTAGGCCTTATAGTAAAAGGTAGGATACTACACATAATATTTTTAATTTCGTCTTTGTTTATGGTAAAAGTTACCATTTTTTGTTAATGTTGTATAAAAATGCAACACATTTTTTGATTTTTTTGATTTATACAAAAAAATTGTAGATAATTTTCACTCAACTATTGTAATTCCTTATTACGCGACATTCTTTAATAAAGACAAACTTTACTTTACAGGTAAAGTTACTTTTTTTTGTAAAACAGCATTGGACAGAATGCGAGAAGCACTAAAGGCGAGCTTAGATATCTTTATCTTCTCGTAATTTTATATTTTAATGCTAACTTTCGTAGATCGTGAGATTCAGCGTTAAAACTGATGTCAAAATTTGTTATATTCGTATTTTTCATAACTTCGCATCCGCATTTATGCTGAGGCGGGACCTTTTTCACACACAATTTAATGTTAATTTAATGTTTTATGTTTTTATTTCATTTTATATATATATATTTTTTTTCTTTTGTAATTTATGTGTTTTGTGTGTGAAATAAACTTTTTCATTTCATTTCATTTAACTAATAATTTTCCCCGTCCGGGGATCGAATAAGGGACATCAAGCTTCGTAATCAGGTTCCTAACCACAAGGCTACCTAGTCATTTAAACCTATTATTGGAACCAACTCACTAGTAACAATACTGCTGGCCTATTAAAACACAGATGCATATACCTATCAGTCTGCCTGGCAAATAACCTATGACCTGTGATATGCTAGCGTAAGGCCTGATTCGCACGAAAGCTTTTTCTTCGACCGTTAAAAAACCGTTCAAATAATACAAATTGATACGCAAATATTCACTCATACGTGACTGTTTTTAAAACGCAGCGTTTTTTTTATCGAGCACAGTTTTAAGCATTCTTTGTTTAAAGCACAATGCTGAAATCCATCAGGAAAAATATATTATTATATTTTTTTGTAAAACAGCAATGGGCAAATTGTTAAATAAAAACCTGCCAAGAGCGTGTCGGACACGCCCAAGATAGGGTTCCGTAGCAGGTACGAAATAATCTTTGCATAGGTATAGTCGGGGTAAAAAAAGGTTCGTCACTTTTCGATCTTAATTCGTTGTCATAGAGTCGAAAAGTGACGAACCTTTTCTTACCCCGACTATACCTACTTTATTAATGTGGTTGTTTTGGTCCCAACTCCCACCGCGCGCTAGGGTTAACAGCGCGATGTACCTAGAATTTCAACGTCGGCGGTACAGCGCCATCTATCGGCGAATTGGGTAACTACCTAATCTAATCTAGGGTCTACTAGAACTAGTATGTATGTTGATGGTTTTTCAGATGTAATTCTTTATTATAGGAACCGATTTAATTTTTTTTTATTTGATAGAAGATACTGTTAGCGTGATCTTATAGTACCCAAAGAAAAGAAAATGCTTGCAGTGGCGGTTAAATTACAATCTTATTTTAGATTTTTTTTTATTACAAAAACTTAAAAACTGCTCAACTGATTAAGTTGAAAATTATTTTCCTAGAAAGTTTTTATTAACTTTAACTTACGTCATTTTTTTATATTTTTTAAACGTGCGGTTCAAAAGTTAGAGAGGGGGGGGGGGGTACACATTATTTTGAACTTTCGGAGTGAATATCTCCGAAAAATTGCTGACTTATTTAATACACAATTTCACTCTGTTTTCAAGCCTGGTATTCAGTACGGGGGTGACCTGGCCTCTTCGGGTGCTACAAACTTAAATGTTTCCGGTTTAGTAATTTCTCGCGATTTAATTATAAAATACTTGTCAGCCCTAGATATAGCTAAGGGCTCAGGTCCTGATGGTATACACCCGCTTTTTCTTAAAAATTGTTCTGAGCAGTTGGCTGTGCCACTTGAAATCTTATTTGATACATCTCTGAAAGTCGGCATCTTCCCTTTGATTTGGAAGCAGTCATTTGTAGTTCCCATATTTAAAAATGGCGATAAACACAATATAAGAAATTATCGGCCCATATCAAAATTATCCATTATCCCCAAATTATTTCAGAAAATTATCTTTGACTTAAAATAATTCCCAGCATTAGACCTTATTTAATACCTCAACAGCACGGGTTCATTTCTAGGCGTTCTACAGAGACGAATCTGTGTAAATTTGTTGACTTTGTGTCCCTGGCTATGGACAGTGGTTATCAGGTTGATGCTGTGTACACCGATTATTCGAAAGCATTCGACACCATTTCACATAATATACTCATTGCTAAACTCGAATATTTCGGTGTGCATGGCAGCCTTCTGAGATGGTTGGACTCGTATCTCAGAAATCGTTCTCAGGCCGTGACTGTTAAGGGGTTTCAGTCTTCATTTGTGCCCGTAGCATCTGGTGTTCCTCAGGGGTCTCACTTGGGTCCTCTTTTGTTTACTATTTTTATAAATGATATTATTAATGTTTTTTCTAATACCCAATTTCTAATGTATGCCGATGATACAAAAGTTTATAAGATTGTTAAAACGACTGATGACTGTGTAATGTTTCAGAAAGACTTAAACTCACTATGGGATTATTGCTTGGATAACCAGTTACAGCTTAATATTGGTAAATGTCAGGTGATATCATTTAGTAGAAAAAAGTCGATTATGATCCAACCATACAACTTTAACGATGTAAAAATTGAGTGCGTATCTGAGTTGAGGGACCTTGGAGTCCTGCTTGATAATAAACTTTTGTATCGTAGCCATATAAATAATATAGTAAACAAAGCGTTTAGGATGCTCGGGTTTGTACTTCGAGTTGGTAAACTGTTTAAGGAGGCTTCAACACTAGTAGTCCTGTACAACTCTTTTGTGCGCTCTCACTTGGAGTATGCTTCTACAGTTTGGAACCCTATGTATTCCATTTATATCGATAGCGTCCAGAGGATTCAAAACAAATTTATAAAACATCTTCGTTATCGTTTTGGTGTTAACTGCAATTCAATCAAGAGAATATCCAATCAATCTCTTCAGAATAGACGCCTGATTAGGGACCAATTGTTTCTTTTTAAGATTTTAAATAATCTAATTGACAGCCCTGTCTTGCTCAGTAAGATTCACTTTCGATGCCCTAATCGTGAATTCCGCCGAAAAAATCTATTCCATGTACCACTTTTTAAAACTCACTATGCTAAAAACTCATTTATCTCTCGCCCCTGTGATTCCTATAATCGTTATTTTAGCGATTTTGAATTGTTTAATGTTTCCTTTAACATATTTACAAACAATTTATACAAACTGCCTTAAGTTGTGGTGATAAATTGGCTTGCAGTTGTTGCACATTATGCTGAATTACATTATGCATTATTGTAAAATTAAAATTGTAAAATTATTGTAAAATTTGATATACATAGGTACATATTTCTAGTGATCTTACGCGTCCGTCATATTCAGCTAGGAGGCTAAATTTCATTCAAATTTGTTACTTGTAATGTGAACACTATTTTGTCAATGAGTCAACTTCTCTTCTTCTTCTTCTTCTTCAGCGCGTTTTCGCCCACCGTTGAGCATACGCCTCTCCAATCTTTTTCCATCTAGATCGACTATCTGTCTCTCTCTTCCAGACCGGTCCTGCTGTCTCCATAATGTCATCAGACCATCGGGCAGGCGGTCTGCCCACATTTCTTTTGCCTAGCCGGGGTCTCCACTCCAAGACGCGCTTACTCCACCGTTCGTCGTGTCGTCGGCACACGTGGCCGGCCCAAGCCCATTTCAGCTTCGCGACTCTATGTCCCACATCGACCACTCTCGTGCGCTGTCTAATAAGCTCGTTCCGGACCCGATCGCGTAGCGTTATGCCGAGCATGACTCGCTCCATGCTACGCTGCGTCACTTTCAGCTCGTGGATTATCCCAGCAGTCAACGTCCATGTCTCACAAGCATACGTCATAGCCGGTAGCACGCACTGATCAAATACCTTCGTTTTCAACGATTGGGGAATTTTGGACTTCAGCACATAGCTCAGCTTTCCGAAGGCTGCCCATCCTAATTATTTCCTTCTCTTTATCTCAGCCATCATCGAATCCCGGCCCAACTTTATCACCTGTCCTAGGTATGTGTACTCTTGCACCTGCTCCAGCGGTCGTCCATTCAAAGAAATGGGATTCGGCGTGAGATCGGCTTTCGCCATAACCTTTGTGTTCTCCATGTTCATTTTCAAATCCGTTCGCAGGGACGCTTGAGATAGTTGCTCTAACATGAGTTGCAGGTCTTCGGCACTTTCAGCAATTATAACTATATCATCAGCGTAGCGCAGGTGATTAAGATACACGCCGTCAACGTTGATTCCCTTGCCATTCCAGTCCAATGTCTTGAATATATCCTCCATAGCGTTGGTGAATAGCTTAGGGGATATAACGTCTCCTTGTCGGACACCTCTTTGGACTGGTATGGGGTCTGTTGGCTCTTTCAATTGTACGGTCATTGTCGCCGCCTTGTACAAACTCTTCAGGATCTGAATATACCGGTAGTCTATGTGACATCGATGTAGAGAGTCAGTGACTGCCCAGTGCTCTATCGAGTCGAAAGCCTTTTCATAATCGACGTAGGCTAGATAAAGAGGCCTGTTGTATTCTTCGGACTTTTGGATAATTTGCCGAAGAGTGAAGATGTGGTCGATCGTTCCAAAACCCTTTCGAAAACCCGCCTGTTCCCTGGGTTGATGTTCATCTAGTCTTTGTTTCAAGCGAATGGTCAGAATTTTGGAGAACACTTTGTACACCTGGCTTAAAAGCGAGTCAACTTACCTTATTATTATTTGTATTGAGCTATGTATGACTGTTTGTGTTCCAATAAATAAATAAATAAATATTCACTTTATCAAAAAATGATTTTAGCAAACCCCTGTTTATTTTCAAATACCTATCTAATGATATCCCACACTATAGGATTAGTCGAGAAAAAAAAATCACCCCCACTTTACGTCTATGGGAGGTACACTAAAAAAAATTTTTTTACATTTTTTTATTTAACCACTTTGTCGGCGTGACTGATATATATATATTCATGCCAAATTACAGTTTTCTGGTACTAACAGTCTCTGAGCTTAGCCGCGGACGGACAGACAGACAGACATGGCGAAACTATAAGGGTTCCTAGTTGATTACGGAACCCTGAAAAGGGATTTAGTTACCATTATTATTTATGTTCAGTAAAATTATATCTTTCATAAATCAGGTGTGCTGACAATTCTTCAACTTATAACATCAGTCAATCATCCAACTTTAGCAATGAACAGAACACAACAATGGCGTGGTGTAATTCGCCAATGCCGTGCACTCAATGGATGTATGAAGATCCAAATAGCTTTGTAGCGGAGGTAATAAACAAAAAAATATACATTTATTTTTATTTTTATTTCAGCCAGTATGTAAATTGGGTTGTAAATTAAAATGTTTTCAGTTTCAGCTAGCATGTCGTGAGTGGAAAAGGACATTAGTAGGAACAGCGCATTCCGTTGGCTACATGTTTGGTATTACTATTGTAGGATCCCTGTCTGACAGGTAGGTAGGTATAGGTAACGCCATCAGAGTTGAGGCCACGCACACAACCACATCTCATGTGATGACAGCGGGATTTTGACGTTGTGTTGTCATTAAACGTCAACACAACGTCAAAATCCCGCTGTCATTACATGAGATGTGGTTGTGTGCGTGGCCTCAACTCTGGTGGCGTTACCTATAGTTAATTAACAATTATTATAAGTCTATTTAGCAAGCGTACCTATCATGTTCTGCATTCTTTGATTGATTTACATATATAATTCTAGCTACTGCCCGCGACTACCCACCAAATATAGACAAAAAATTTCAAAAAATCGGCCAAGCCGTTCAAACAAACACCGTGACACGATATAATAGAAGATAATAAGTTGTATATGTAATACTACGCACACTATCTATATTGCCTCGACATTTCGATTGCATTGCAGCTGCCGAGGACACAAATTTTAGCACTATAGATAGTTATTATTAAGTTTGTGGCTCGGTATTAATTATGAGCAGAGATTGGACGGATTTGCGTCATAGCTCGCAATAATGTGGACATGTCTTCAAAATTAATTAAATAGGGTAAATCGCCAATAACTGGCCCCCTCATACTGAAAATGAACTCTGTTCCCTTACAAACAGTATTCAATTTAGTATAACGTGACCAGTTATTGAAAGGCGGCCAGTAATTAACAGTATTCTATTATGGGTGAATAGAGTTAATTTTTAGTACGGAGGTGGCCAGTTATTGGCGATTTACCCTAATTAATAATTCAATTAATTTTTCACCTGAGATTTAATTTTGATTCCTACTCAATAAATAGAACAAAGATTTCTTACTATGTAGATATATTAACAACAAGTCAATCAATCAGTATTTATTCCAAATTAATAAATTAATTTTTTATAATTAATTAATTTATTTATTTCTTCATTATGAAAAATATACGAAAACGACAACAACTGCCACTTTTCTTAACATTTTACTAATAATTGCTTGCATGTGTACATAGTTATCTCCGCGAATTCAAATCTAATTTCAAGAAATAATTAATTTATTAATTAATTTTAGAGGCATGTCCATATATTATTGCCAGCAATGACGCCAATCCGTCCGATCTTTGATTATGAGTTAGAATTTAAAAAACTTATGCAGTCCATATTGGCGAGCTTGTGTGTGTGTGTGTGTGTGTTTCAGGTTTGGGAGGAGGAATATTGCAATAGTGGCTGGTCTGATGGCCGCAGTGCTTGGACTCACCAAGAGTTTCGTCAGTTTTTACTGGATTTACATAGCGATAGAATTCTTCGAAGGGGTAGTGGCTGATACGTATTCACCGATTTATATGCTAGGTAATTTTTTTTAATTTTCATTCCACAACGTGTCTCTCCTCACTAACCAGCATAATTATCTTTAGTAACGACAGTCAACAGAGAGAGGCATGACATAAAAACTAACCTAGAATTAAAATTATGATCTGTCGCTAACTTTCAAGTGCTATCTTTTTCAGTTCTAGAAATGGTGGCGACAAATTCTCGAGCTACTTATACGTCTATGAGCAACATCGGTTCAGTAATTGGTAGCGTGTTACTTGCTTTGATAAAATGGCTGGTCCCATATTGGCGAACTTACATAAGAGTGATATATGCACCCATGTTCCTCTACATATTCTTGATTTACTTGGTCGATGAAAGCCCCAGATGGCTGCTAACTAAAGGGAAAAAGAACACAGTCGTGAAGAACATAGAGAATGCTGCAAAGTTGAACAAAATAGAAATAAAAGAAAATCTATCCATGTTATCGTATGAGAAAGTCACGAGTTCGAATTTTATGGCAATGATGGCGGAGACTCTAAAATCGAGATCACTTTTAAAAAGATTTTTTATTTGTATTATTTGGTGGAATACTTGCACTTTCGTGGACCATGGGCTGTCGTTGAATTCAGTGTTATTAAAAGGAAACAAATATGTTAACTACGGGTTAGTGTCCTCTGTAAGACTTCCAGCTGCGTTGTTAGTGGCATATTTACTAAATAACTATAAGAGAAAACGACCACTGATGATAAGTTTTATTATTTGCACCGTCCTGTGTACCAGTCAGCCTTTCATGCCTAAGAGTAAGTGAACATAACTATCGACTTTGATTTCGCCATAAGAATACTACCAAAGTAACACAAGAATACAAAATTGATATTTGAAAAATCGTGATTAAACTGTTTTAATTGTTAAGAGTTTTGTCTGACTTGTATAAAATGCACGTTAATGTTATATTGATTTATAACATTTTCAGACCAACTCTGGCTTGGTGTCATGATATACATGGCCAGCAAATTAACATCAGGGATGTTCTTCGGCATCACCTACATTTTTACTTCTGAATTGTTTCCTACGTACACTAGGAACTCTATGCATGCGCTGTGTTCATGTTTTGGCCGCATTGGGAGTATAATGGCTACACAAATGCCATTGTTGGTAAATAAAATATAATTTTTACATTTAATTTCGTGCGTTCGTGTGTTCGTAAATAAGAATGTTGCACCATTTTCTTAATTTTCAGATGGCATATTGGTCAGGATTACCAGTAGTTATTTACGGCACGATGACGCTTGTAGCAGCTCTTGTAACATCGCTCGTGCCAGACACGGCGGACGTTTCACTGCCAGACACGGTACGTCAGGCGGAGGCACTAGATGCATTTGATGCCGGGGTACTTGCAAAAAGAAGGTCGCACCACTCAGCGAACGAGGAGTAGTCCAGCAGGTTTTAATTAAACCTCTTGATTGCCAAACTTATATTAATTAATTTGAAGACACCTCAGTATAAAAATCACGGCCAACAGTATATAAACATGTTAGAAAATTAAAAGCAATGGGTTATTTTATGAATAAATATAAATATATTTAACGTAGTGCTCTTTGTTAATAATGTAGTTGCGTGTATAAGTTAAGGTATTTCTTCAACTCATAGTTTATTAATAAGAAAGTTAGCAATAGTATAACGAGAAAGAAAGAAAGAAAATGATTATTCGGCAATAAACATTCCAGGCCGTGTATCTTTGACATTCGTTTGCATAGGTAGAATAATCGATTATGAGGTTACGTTTGTTTATATTAATACAGTTTTGAGATTAATATTGCTATGGTCGGCATTGCAATGTATAACGAAAGTAGAACGCGGGTTAAGCTAAAATTATTGTGCGGTTTTGCAACGTACCTACGAGCTGAAAATTATACTTAAGAGTTTTCTATACAAACGAATGAACCTCGTATTTGTGTCGCTAATAGGTATCGTTTTTCTTAAACCTGACACTCAATCATTAGGCGTTTCGAAGCGCGTGTTTTAAATAAGTGCGTTTTAAGAACTAAGCTATCCAAATTTAGTGTACACAATGCCGATGGGCGCTTCTAGTGTGTACGTTTATTCACTAACTTTTGAACCTTGAAACAAGGTGCGGTTTTATACGCTCAATGTGTACCAGCTCTAAGTTGTTTTGCTATCCGTTGACTTGTAACCAGTTTTATAATAACGCAGTTCTTTTCAAACGCTCGTGAGTGCCACTGTGTAGACTTCAAATATCCACAATTTAACACAATGGGAGATAATCTGTTAGACAAAATTAATCTAGATGATGTGTTAGCCAAATTTAGTGTGATTGGTCGTTATCATGCGGTTTCTTTTGTATGGTTGACCTTTGCATTACTGTTTGAAACAATGTGTTATTCTAATTTTATGTTTATTGCTGAGGAGGTCCGATACAAGTGAGTAAGTTAATATAATTACAAGTTTATAAAGCTGCTTGAAACACCCCACTAGAACCCATCAGGAAAAATGTATTTTTCTTTTGCAAAAGAGCTTTGGGCTAATTGTTGAGTGAAGAAGGCTTTTAGTTACCATTATTATTCATTAATAGCAATATTTCATGTCGATATCTTTAACAATTTTTTTCTTTCATAAATCAGATGTGCTGACAATATTTCAACTTATAACATCAGCCAATCATCCAACTTTAGCTATGAACAGAACACAACAACGGCGTGGTGTAATTCACCAATACCGTGCACTCAATGGATATATGAAGACCCACGTAGCTTTGTAGCGGAGGTAATAAAAAAAGATTATTTTATTGATTTGAATCCATTGTGTAAAATGGCATTTTCTAAAAAGTACCTGTCACTTTTTTCAGAATTAGGCAGTTTTGGGCTTTTCTTACTCAGAATCTGATTTGAATTTGATGGTTAAAAAAATTGTCCCTAGTTTTCCATACAATTTTATAAACCATATAAACAGTATAAATAGAATTCGTGTTTTTGAATGAAAAAAAAAAACAAAGTTTTCCCTTTAAATAAATAGTACATTGTTGTAGAGGCTGGAAAGTAAGCAATAGATGGGCGAGTTTGTTTGAGGGCCGACGCGTAGCGGAGGCCCTCGAAAGTACGAGTCCATCTATTGCACTTTTGGCCGAGACTAAACATTGTGCTTTTCACGACTAATGTGAGGAAATCATCATCATCATCATCATCATCATAAACATCCATCCCGTCCATCCCGTCCATCCGTCTATCCCGTCCATCCCGTCCGTCCGTCCATCCCGTCCGTCCGTCCATCCGTCCATCTTTCTATCCGTCCATCCCGTCCATCCCGTCCATTCGTCCATCCCATCCAACCCGTCCATCCCGTCTATCCCGTCCATCCAGTCCATCCCGTCCATCCCGTCCATCCGTCCATCCGTCCATCTTTCCATCCGTCCATCCGTCCATCCCGTCCATCCCGTCCATTCCGTCCATCCGTCCATCCCGTCCATCCCGTCCATCCCGTCCATCCCGTCCATCCGTCCATCCCGTCCATCCCATCCATCCCGTCCATCCCGTCCATTCCGTCCATCCGTCCATCCCGTCCATCCCGTCCATCCGTCCATCCCGTCCATCCCGTCCATCCCGTCCATCTCGTCTATCCGTCCATCCATCCATCCGTCCATCCGTCCATCACGTCCATCCCGTCCATTACGTCCATCCGTCATACGCCCATCCCGTCTATCCCGTCCATCCCGTCCATCCCGTCCATCCCGTCCATCCAGTCCAACCCGTCCATCCGTCCATTCGTCCATCCCGTCTATCCAGTCCGTCCGTCCGTTCATCCGTCCATCCGTCCATCCAGTCCGTCCGTCCGTCCGTCCGTTTGTCCGCCCGTTCGTCCGTCCATCCATCCATCCATCCATCACATGCAGCAGACGATTACTTTTGCGACGATTATTTGGTCCAATAGTGTCGTTTCAGCACGCCAGGAATGAAATTCAGAAATTATCTTTCAAAAAGTCGTATCGTATTATGAAATACATATACTGATACGTCTTGTTTTCGATTAGTGTAACATTGTTGTCGTGTTTGCGAGCCATAAATGAGTCAGCTGTTAAATGTACATATATAGGCAGTTTTGTGTACTGGATTTAGGTTATCTATGGCCACATTTTCGAGCAGTGTCGTGAAAAGTAAATAGTACACTTTTAACTGAAAATGCCCGCAAATTAATTTAATTAATTGAAACGTTTTCAGTTTCAGCTAGCATGTCAAGAGTGGAAGAGAACTTTAGTAGGAACAGCGCATACTGTTGGTTACATGGTTGGCGTTCTTTTTGTGGGTTCACTGTCTGACAGGTAGTTAATAAACAAATCAAGTACTGTGTAAACAATTATAGGTACATCTTCTATTTTAATAACTAACAAACGAACAAGCTGTTGACTTGTTAGTGAGTGATCACCGCCGCCTGCGAGCTCCTACATCACCAATAGGACTGACTTGAAAAAAGTACATTCGCCTTTCAGTGTTACCCATATCGTGACATATTTAAAAAACTCCAGCTGCTAGTACATTCCAAATTTTGCACGTACGGAACATGAAGAATCAATAAAACCGTGCAGTCGATATCATCTTTCGAGGTGGTGTTGAGGAAAAACTACTTGTGCGCGGTGATGAAACAAGGTCAGATAGCTCAACAGAGAACTTTCCTTTGGAGATCCTGTAAAATATGTAAACACAGCAGGCGTCTCTGATCAAGTTTGTCAGAGAGTCACTGTTGACACGGCACGCCCTACGTTATTAGCGTGTCAAATGGTAAGAGCTGTTATTGGGTGACGTCAGCACAAAGATGCGAGTTAATATTCTAAGTGGGCTAATCTTCCAACTTTCTAGTGTTTTTTTGGCTTTAGTTTCCAAATTATCACCAAATGGGATGCTGCACAAATTATTTACACCAAAGAACCCTATACACTTCAAAAAATTAAAAGGAAAATTCCCGAAATGGGGTGCTACGATGACTGGGGTCTTTTGCGCGGTAAATACGTAAACATCCAACTTTGAAGAATTGAACTGGACTAAGCTACGTATAACCTACAAATAATTCAGTTAACCCCAATTCTAGACTTCTTCAAATTAAAAGTGGTTTCTAAGTCAGTCATAAAATTATTTTGACTTTGTTCCAATTGTACCCAAAAATATTAGCCCGACCGGTAAAATATGTATTCCAGTTATTGCCATCTACATAAAAAAATAATGTGGTCAACAAGTAATATATCATTGATATGCAAAATCTGTAAGCGTAACATATTAGGTTTTAATTTTCACGCCAGTTTGCCTGATAACAACGTAATATGTCACACACAAGTTTAATATTTTAACGTCACAATTTTAATACCTTTTTTTAATAAGTAATAATACTTTTCAGCCAATTGTGGTGATCGTATTTGTACATATTCCAGGTTTGGGAGGAGAAATATCGCAATCGTGACTGGTCTGATGGCCGCAATGTTTGGAATCGCGAAGAGTTTCGTCAGTTTTTACTGGATTTACATAGTAATCGAATTCGTCGAAGGGGCAATCGCTGATCCTTATTCACCACTTTATTTGATAGGTATTATTTTTTCAAGTTTTTCACTATACAGCCTCTCTCGCCTCGCTAACCAGCATATCTTTAGTAACGACAGTCAACAGAGAGAAGCATGACATAAAAACTAACCAAGAATTAAAATTATGATCTGTCGTAAACTTATCAAGTGCTATCTTTTTCAGTTCTAGAAATGGTGGCGACAAATTCTCGAGCTACTTATACGTCTATGAGCAATATCAGTTTAGTAATTGGTGGCGTGTTACTTGTTTTGATAAAATGGCTGGTCCCATATTGGCGAACTTATACAAGAGTGATATATGCACCCATGCTGCTCTACATATTCTTGATTTATCTAGTTGATGAGAGCCCCAGATGGCTGCTAACTAAAGGGAAAAAGGATGTAGTCGTGAAGAACATAGAGAAAGCAATAAAGATGAATAAAATCGAAATGAAAGAAAAACTATCCATGTTATCGTATGAGAAAGACACGAGTTCAAATTTTATGGTAGTGATAGCTGCGACTCTAAAATCCAAGTCACTTTTAAAAAGATTTTTTATTTGTATCATTTGGTGGAATACGTGTACTTTCGTGGAACATGGGCTGTTGATTAATTCAGTGTTATTAGAAGGAAATAGATATTTTAACTACGGATTGATGTGTTCTGTAAGACTTCTATCTGCATTGTTGTCAGCGATTGTGTTAAATAAATTTAAAAGGAAACCATCTCTGATGCTAAGTTTTATTGCTTGCACAGTGCTATGTGTTAGTCAGCCCTTCATACCTAAGAGTAAGTTAACATAAGCGTGCTTAATATTTTGCTCAGCAGTACAAAGAAAAAGTAATACAAGAATACAAATTTACTCGTAATATTAGAGAAGTCGTGATTTAACTTTTCCAATTTTTAACGACGTGGTGTGACATGTGTGAAATGTACGTTTCTTTGTGTACTAATCCATAATATTTTCAGACCAACTCTGGCTTGGCATCATACTATACATGGCCAGCAAGTTAATCGCAGGGATGTTCTTCAGCATCACCTACATTTTTACTTCTGAATTGTTTCCTACGTACACTAGGAACTCTATGCAAGCGCTGTGTTCATGTTTTGGACGCATTGGGAATATAATGGCTACACAGATGCCTTTGTTGGTAAATAAAATAACATATTTAAAATTAATTTTTGTTGTGGGTAAAGAATGTTGCAACATTTACTTAATTTTCAGGCGGCATATTGGTCAGGATTGCCAATAGCTATTTACGGCGCGGCGTCTCTTGTAGCAGCTCTTGTGACAACGCTCGTGCCAGACACCGCTAACGTTTCATTGCCAGACACGGTGCGTCAGGCCGAGGCAATAGATGCCGCAGATGCCAGGATTCTTGTAAAAAAAGGACGCACTACATCGTAACTATGTTGAAATTGATTAAAATGATTACATATGTTATACTTCCGTTTGATTTATGAACAATCCGTACCTAAATAAATATGAAAGTGTGTATGTTTGTCTTTTTTTTTGTTTGTCCTTCTTTCACGTACTGAGCGAGCTACGTTTTGCCGTGATTTTTTATATGGGCATAGTTGAAGGGCCGTATATATCTCATTCCCGCGGGAAAACATGTTTTAATCTAGTTCAGCGGGGGCGAAGCTGGTTACGGCATCACGCGTAAACGGCTGGGCCGATTAAGCAAAATTTTTCTACAAGCTTTTATTTATTTCATTTATTAAATAAATTTTGAAAAACCACTTTTCGTCCACTTTCTTGCCTCCGATTGAGCTGAAATTTGGCATACTTATGTAAGTTTAGTGACAATGCAAGATTATGGTAAGTACCATTGACCTGATCTGATGATGGAACTGGATGGTGGCCATAGGAACTCTGTAATAAAACGATGTAACCCCATCATGCTTGGTCTCGTTTGATTCGTCTTGACGAGAACTTTAGTAACCAGGGGCAAAAGGTACAGTCAGCAAGAAAAGCTTGTATTAAAATAGTATTTTTAACAAAAACTTATTTTTGCATTTTTCTCAGGAGAAGATTCTTAAGAAATACATTTTAGAAAAAATACAACGACAACAGCTAGTTCCAAATAAAAAAACAATTACTAGTAAAGCTACTGACCTTAAAATCACAAAAATGGGCAACACATAAACAAACCTTTCTTTATTTAGGCCATTTGAGGGCTACATCGACATGAGGGCATGAGACAACATCGACGACTTCGGCGACATCAGCGACGCCTAATTACTCACAATAGGTACAACAACTTTTTATATTTACATTATTTGATAGTTAATGTATCCAATAGTAATGGATTGAAATCCGAGTATATTTCTAATTTTGACAACAATAGACCCTTCCTCTAAATTTATAAACGAATATTTAAGAAGTTCATCTATTCTCATTAAACGCTTGCAAAGAGTTTCATAATGGCTACGACGAATATATTGTTAGCTCATAGAAACTTATTTACTGGACCGCATGTCATGATATGTGGATAAAAAGGAGGTTTAATGCTTTCTAATATCATAATGAATAACTATTTCCCTTGCATTTTGAGGATATTCCTTGTAATAACAACAATTATCATCAGTTCTAATGTAAACATAATAAATTAATCACCTAAGGTGCCATCTTATTGTTACCATTATTTTGTAGATATTACTTTTACATACATCATATTCATATTGAAGGTATATTTTACCTAATTCTCATGAACTAAAATACAATTTTATATTATGTATTTAATCCTTGGAAGATATTTAGCGCCCACTGGTGCCAGAAATTAAAACTATTCAGTACTCGGCTACATTAGTTATTAGCCTGTCACCTATAGGTAACGCCACCAGAGTTGAGGCCACGCAAGGCCACGCACACAACCACATCTCTTGTAATGACAGCGGGATTTTGACGTTGTGTTGTCGTTAAACGTCAACACTACGTTAAAATCCCGCTGTCATTACATGAGATGTGGTTGTGTGCATGGCCTCAACTCTGGTGGCGTTACCTCTAGCTAGCAAACGTATTGTTGCCAATGTTTAACGTTAGATGGCGCTTATATTAAATTCAATACTTTTGTCAATATAACATGGCATAATGATACAATAGTAGATTGTTCAACAAGGGACTAAAACAAGCCATATTGATACAAGATATTTAGCCACCCGAGCAGAGCGAGGGTGGCTATAATTCGCGTGTCATTATGGCAGTTTAGTCCCGCGTTAAACACTCTACTTTTCACTTGGAATGCGAGGAAAAAAACGATGTTTTAGGTATACTAATCTACAATATTACTTTTATAAAACGTACGCTCAATACGAGCAATGGACGTCTGTTCAGAATTCAAATAGCAATTTAAATTTGTTCCGCGGTTTTTTTTTGTTGAGTGATGCTTTAAATGTTTGCATATTTAGCCAACAGATTCAAACTTGATAATTATTTCATAGCTAATTGGACTAAGTATGCATAGTAAAATGAATTCATCTTTAATATAATTAAATAGATTAATATTCGTAATTATTCATGGTGTTTCACGAAATTATTATTTTTTAAAATATTTTTATACAGTTGTCATTTTGAGGTTAGGTATTTCCACGCACTAAAGGCTTCCACAGACCGAAGCGCAGGACGCTACGGAGCGCTACGGAGCGGGCGCTACGGAGCGCTTCGGAGTGTCCGCAGCGCGCTGCGGTCTGTGGAAAGCTTTAAAATTGTCTATGCCCAGTCACTGAAAATGGCAATAATCCTCCATCCACAAACACCGTGATTGGCAGTTTAGGGGTTCCGAAGTAAATTAAAAAAAAATTACTTTAATCCCTAGAGATCAAAAAAGAGCTTTAGTCCCGATATGCAGAGACTAAAGTAACATTTTAAGAGCATGAGAAGTGAAAAATATATTCGAGCCTTGTGGCCTTCACTTCAAGCACGCAGCTTTGAACCGTCACACCGTAAATGCATAAAATAACTTAAACACCAAGTAGTAGTTTAGTACTTAGCAGTCGCTTGGAAGTGATAGATACTGTGACTGTGCAAAATAATTAAATATTAATTTGTCTCTTTCTAAGTAATAATGAGTAACACTTTATTAGACAAAGTTGATTTGGACGACGTGTTGCAAAAGTTTAGTATTTGCGGTCGCTACCATGCTATCGCTGCAGTCTGGATATCTTTGGGGTTTGTGTACAATGCTATGTGCTTTCCGAATTACGTGTTGATTATTGGAAAAGTTCGATACAGGTTTGAAACTTTTCTTATTACTAGTCCCTGGGATATAATATCTTGCATAATAGAATATATAATTTTATAGCAAAATTTTTAGCCATTTTAACACAGCATGTTATTGTAGTATTAGTTTAACGACAAAGGGTTCCAACCCTATTAAAGGGAACCCTATTACAGAAATTTTGCTGTCAGTTTATAGCTTGAAATTTACTAGCCGCTTGAAATATTTTCATCGGTTATGACTTATGTATTAGGTACTGAGGCGTTATAAAAACAAATACTTAAATAAATAAAGTTAAAAATTAAAGGTTGTTTGTTTGGGGGATTGATCTAGCTTGGTCTTATTTCTGGGAAAACGCTTGGTACCGAGTTTCAGCCCGAGCGGAGCTCGTTCGCCCAGGTACTTTTTAGGGTTCCGTACCCAAAAGGTAAAAACGGGACCCTATTACTGAGACTCCGCTGTCCGTTCGTCCGTCTGTCCGTCTGTCCGTCTGTCACCAGGCTGTATCTCGGGAACCGTGATAGGTAGAGAGTTGAAATTTTCACAGATGTTGTATTTCGGTTGCCGCTATAACAACAAATCCAGCAAATGTTCCTGCGCTCCGACATCTGGCCGGAGGGTGTGGTGTTCCGTCGTTTTAGGGAATCGACGAAGACTATTTTCAAGAATCCCTAAATAGTTTTTTGGGTTTTTATATTATAATGTACCTAAATATGTTTATTTTTGAATTTTACGGCGCATTGGTATTATACTGTAATGTAATGCTGTAATTTTATATTAATAAATAAATAAATAAATAAATAATACTAAAAATGGAATAAAGAAATATTTAAGGGGGCTTCCATACAACAAACGTGATTTTTTGCTCGTTTTTGCTCGATATTGATAACGGCAACAAGTAGGCGCTTGAAATATTCACAGAATATTTAATTATATATTGACTTTAAAAATAAATCATTAAATAAAAATAAAAAAAATTAAGGGGGGTTCCCATACAACAAACGTGATTTTTATAGATAATTGTACGGAACCCTTCGTGCGCGAGTCCGACTCGCACTTGACCGGTTTTTTATAACACGATTTCAAATTGGGATTGTTCATTTTTTCTAACCCCCCCTTTTTATTTTTTTTATCGAAAATATAGAGCATTTTAAGAAACTAATTTGAATATTTCAGCAATTCATATCAATATTTTTTTATAATTTATTGAAAATTTGAGATACGACTGCTCGTCAATTACATGCCGCGGCTGAATCTGTGCATAAACCACAGACATAATGACAAAAAAAATGTGTCACAATCGATGGTTAGTTGTCATCTGACAATGTCACTTTACATTACAATAGCAATAACACTAAAGTTGTCGATTCTTCCAAGAGAATAGGTGAAAAAAAAAAACGATTTACGGCTATAGTATTTTTTGTACGTATAAAATAAAATGGTCAGAAGTGTTTCCTTGAAAGTTCTTTGGCGGATTTAATCCATACTTACATTAAAATGATCCTCGCAACAATAAGTACATAAGTACATCTTGTAAACTTTGAATTAACTTTGCGGCACCACTTCTCTTGTAAATCTTCTCTAATGCGAACAATTAATTTGTTTGGGCTATTGACACAATCATTTCCACAAGTAGGAATGAAACTCTTCCTGTATAAATCCATTATTAAAATATGGAAAACGCGAAGAATGTTTTTCAAAATAGTATCCTGAAACTGACAGATGATAACTACGTCGAAGTGACAGAGAATAGTATAGAGAAACTAGACGGACGGCTTTTTTTTCTTGTTGCAAAGAATTTCAAAGTTAATGCCCACAGAAAGGTCAAACAAGGGTCAAACATTATTTTGCAAAAATACACACGATCATTTAATATTTTTTTACTACAGTGTTATAAAATGATTTAATAAACCTATTCCTCGAAATGGTTTTGGAATTAGACCACATTGTAAAAAAGTGATCAATGCCACTTAAATGTTAACCTATCTAAATTTATACTCAGGTGTGATGACAATCTTTCAAGATACAACGATACCAATACATACAACTTTAGCACCGTACAAAATTTAACGACGTGGTGTAGAGATCCCCAAGCATGTGCCCAATGGAGATATGAACACCCAGATAGCTTTATGGCAGAGGTAAAGAATAAAAAATACTTAACAGTAATTAATGCAATAGTTGTTTAAGTGAGGCCTTAAAGTCGAGTGGCGTGGTTGCGATATGAACGAAGTGAGTATCGCAATGGAAGACGCCACGAGAATTTATAGACCAAAATATTATACACCGTTTTATACAATTTTTTTTCTTCTTCATCCATGTTTTCTTTTATTAACTTTGACTATGGCAAACTATGGCAAAAGCAAACAGTAATCGAGCGGAGAAAAACATCAAAATGTTTGACATATAATTTGACACATGTACTAATTGTCTATGTTAAACTTTGTTTTTAATTGACGTTTGATGTAAAAAAATCCTTTTTTTTATGTTGGCAGTAAAAAAATGTCTTGAGAAGTTATATTTTTAATAAAAACCCGCATGAAGTCAGTTGCTTGTTTTAAGCCTAGTTTACACCTGCTAGAAAAATTGCGCAAGTGTAGTGCAACTTGCACGGTTTTCCTTGCAGGTCTAAACTGGGCTTTAGTGTTGAGTGTAACCTACATTTGATAATCTGTGGTGGCGTATCATTTTAGCGACATTCATATTATTTTATGCTCTTAAATAATTGTTCGTGACCACATAAAAGAAAGAAAGAAAGAAGACATTTATTCACTTTTACAAGACACACATATACAAGAAAGTACACACAATTTAACACAAAAAAAAACAAAGTTAACAAACAATGGAGTAATAAACATGTACATACACAGCTCTGCATGTGTGTCACCGCAAAAGTGAAACGGTCGCTGACTCAGCATAATGCTGAGGCGTTAGACGCCTGCAACGCTGATTAGCACTAAAAGCGCTTTGAGCGCTAAGGGTCTACGCTAGCTGACGCGGACGCCCGCCGCGTGCGCCCGCTCGCGGGTGCCCGCTCCGGACACCCGCCGCGGGCCAGCGAGTCCGCGACGGACGTCCGCGGCGGGCGCACGCCTAACTCATTGCTGCTGCTAGTATACTTTTGGTTCCCAGCGTGTGCCCGCCGCGTGCGCCCGGAGCGGACGCCCGCCGCCCGCCGCGCAGATTATAGTCCGTCGCACGCGCCCACGCCAGTTAGCGCTGTTCATACAATTTCATGTTAGACGGGCGTCCGTTCCGGGTAATCCGCGTCAGCTAGCGTAGGCCCTAAAAGACAGATAAAAGTACAGAAGTAGAAAAAATTAATACGTATAATGTTGACAAGCTGCAAAAATTATAAGCACGCTTTGGCTTCAGTCGGGTAAATACCTAAAGGTAAAATGTTCATACAAACGAATGCCTGTAGTTTCAGTTGGCATGCCAAGATTGGAAGACGACATTAGTGGGAACAGCACATATTTTTGGATATATGATTGGTATTACGATTGTTGGATCACTCTCTGACAGGTAATGAATAATGAACAATAGTGGTTAAATATATTCATGGTTATGATAAATGTGATTAAAATAACTGCAATCATTTTACTTTGGTCTTTCGCTAAAACCCCGCTTTACTATGCTGTGTGGTAGTGCAGTAGCAAGTTAAAAAGTTGTAGTTTATTGATATGGAGTTATGGACCTCCACATAGTAACACCTGAATCAATCGATCATAATCTCCGCTTACATACGTCCCTCTGCAGGGCACAGGCCTCCTCTTAGAGTGAGACAGTTCGGGGTGTACTGCTCACGCGGGCCTAGTGTGGTTGGGAACTTCATACATAGGATTAATTTTTTGCAGGGGTTTTACCACAAAGCTCATGGTAAATTACAAATTTAATTTCAGACATTAATTCCGAAAAACTCAGAAGTTAGCCCAGGCTTGAATTAATGACCCTCTGCTGGAGAGGCCATTGGTCAAACCACTAGGCTACGACGACTTCAATCAAACTACAGTAAAATTCACGTAAAATTACACAAAGTTTACCACTGACAGATGGTTTGCCTTCATTTCATATTCAACTTTAACGACCTACAAATAAAGCCAATTTTAGTATACTGTTACCCACGTTTGCAGATTTTGTAATAGCTACTTTATGTATATTTGTATGATGTTAAAGTTGGAAATGAAATGAAGGCAAGCCATCTGTCAGTGGTAAACTAAAAGTAAACGTATTGTACATTATATTGCGTTTAAAATATGTCCATAATTGACTAGTGACTAACTTACTAATAAATTGTTTAGATAGTAGTTGGCATTTTAACATTAATGTGTTAGAGACGTTTGCAACGACAACAGCACTAAGGGCTCTCGTACTAAGTGCAGATGAGACTCAATGTGTATCGCTCACTGGTTCAATAACAGCATATTTCAGACGTGGACCACAAATAGTCTTAAACTTGTCCTACAAACTCTGCTTCATGCTAGATACTAAATTTGGTGTTCCAGGTTTGGGAGAAGACCTATTGCTGTTGCGACCGGGGTTACCGGCGCGGTGTGCGGTATCGCGAAGAGTTTCACCAGCTTCTACTGGATTTATATAGCATTGGAGTTCTTAGAAGGCGCAGTCGGCGATGCGTTTTCACCTCTATATATGCTAGGTAGGGTTTCGAACTCCTGCCACACCCAACCCGGAAGGATTATTAAAAACGGGGGGAGGGAACGGGTAGATTGGGCAGGTAGTAGGCGTATAAAGTCGAAAAAAAAAATTTACTGCTATATTTAAGTTGTTTTCAATATGGAAAGGAGCCAACGCATTTTCGTGGCGAAAGTCGTAACGTACGTTGGTATTTTTTTTATTACGTTTTTTTTTAAGAGACCATAGAATTGAATGCTGACCGGTAGCTCGGGAGGTTGAACATTATTTTCAAAGTCTCCTGGGTTTTCCAGGAGGGTTGGGAACTCTAATACTAGGTGTGCGACGAATATTATTTTTAATGAAACTGACCCATAATTTGACCATTATCTTACCTGATAGAAAGTGCAGATGAGGTCAAAGGTGTATCACACTGGTTTAGTAACACCAGGCTATCCACTTTAGACTTGAAAAGCCATAGGTTGTATCAATCTAGAAATACAGACGATGGAAGCGAATTCTATTCCTTAGCAGTTCTTACTAAGAAAGATGAAGGGAAGCACTTCATTATTCGGAATACTAACCATATAAGGGTGAAGAAGCTCCCCCGCCTGGATAAATATATAGAAAAGGAATAAAAATACACCCATAGATTGCAAAACTAAATTATTTTAGACATTGAATATAGAGCTGTAGTTAAAATTTTTCAGGATAGATGTGAAAATGTCATGCCAAGCGAAGTAAATAATTAATTAGTAACTAGCTCTTGCTCGCGACTTCGTCCGTCAAGAATTGGTTTATCGCGTGCCCCCGTGAACTATAATTTTTTTCAGGGTGAAAACTATTTCACGTCGTCAAACATCATACCAAATTTAATTTTGATCGGTTGAGTACTTTAAGCGGTAAAGCGTAACAAACAAACATACTCTTATCCCCATTTTTAGGGTTCCGTACCCAAGGGGTAAAAACGGAAACCCTATTACTGAGGCTCCGCTGTCCGTCCGTCCGTCTGTCACCAGGCTGTATCTCGGGAACCGTGATAGCTAGAGAGTTGAAATTTTCACAGATGATGTATTTCGGTTGCCGCTATAACAAATACTAAAAAATGGAATAAAATAAATATTTAATGGGGCTTCCATACAACAAACATGATTTTTTTGCTCGTTTTTGCTCGATATTGATAACGGCAACAGGTAGACACTTGAAATATTCACAGAATATTTCATTATATATTGACTTTAAAAATAAATCATTAAATTAAAATAAAAAAAATATTTAAGGGGGGCTCCCATACAACAAACGTGATTTTTATAGATAATTGTACGGAACCCTTCGTGAGCGAGTCCGACTCGCACTTGGCCGGTTTTTAATATTAGGTACTTAAGATGTAAAACATGTTTAGGATTCTGTGCAGTCCAACTCGCACTTAACCGGTTTGGTCGAAAGAGTGTAATAAATAGCTCAACATTCATTAGATGTGACAGTAGTACAGGCAGAGAAAACATGCCCCTCTATAATGGCGGTAACCACACTAGGGGGGTACCTTTTCTCTGCAGCTGACCGTAGATATCGAGACTTAATTATGAAATGTTTTTTTCAGCTTTGGAGATGGTCTCCACTGATTCTCGTGTAACATACCTTACCATGTTGAACACGGGTATAGTCACAGGGGGAATTGTATTCACCTTGATAAGATGGCTAGTTCCATATTGGCGAACTTGTTTAAGGGTCATATACGCACCCGGGCTACTCTACATATTTATAATTTACCTGCTCGATGAAAGTCCTACGTGGCTTCTTACCAAGGGAGAAATTAATGCAACAGTGAAGAACATAGAAAGAGCTGCGAAGTTAAATAATATAGAAATAAATGAAAACCTCAATATGCTCTCGTATGAGAAAGAAGCGACCTCAAAATTTTGTACTGTGATAGCAGACACCTTGAAATCGAGAGTTCTTATGAAAAGACTTATTGTTTGCATAATTTGGTGGAATACTTGCACTTTTGTGGACTATGGATTAATAGTTAACTCAGTGTTTCTAGAAGGGAATAAATATATGAATTTTGCTTTATCATCATTTTCAAGATTTCCGGCTGTTCTTATCGCGGCATATTTGATGGTCAAGTTTAACAGGAGAAGAGCTTTGATCTTTTGTTTTGTGCTTTGCGCAATATTAAGTGTCAGCCAGCCATATGTACCTAAAAGTAAGTCAGTTTTATTACCTACTTTAAGTGAGCACAAATAAAACAATCACTCATTTTATTTTCCTACATTCAATGATTTGATGTGACATACCTAGTCACCCTAGACATAAGACTTTTATGAAAATGTCTTTTTCAGACATACACTGGCTTGTAATCACAATGTATATGGCCACCAAAGTAACTTCATCGATGTTCTTCTATATAACCCATATTTTTACTTCGGAGCTGTTCCCTACGTACACCAGGAACTCTATGAAAGCACTTTGTTCATCCCTGGGACGATTCGGGGGTGTAATAGCTACACAGATGCCTTTATTGGTAAATAAATTTCTAAACTTGGTTATTAAGTCATTTTTGATAAATACATTAATAGTATAATTGAACATCTCAACAAAGTAGTTAAGAAGACAATGTCAAAGGAAACAGTAGACAAGTATAGACTGAGACTTGCGGTTGCGATGATACCGCGATGACGATGTAATACAAAAAGTAAAGATAACAGTAACGTAAAAAATAACACGTCTTTATTTTTTAGACGATCTATTGGTCACATTTGCCCACGGTGATATTTGGCGCGTCGGCGCTTATTGCAGCTCTTGTGACGTTGCTTGTGCCTGATACGGCTAAAACTGCGCTTCCTAACACAGTACGTCAAGCTGAGGCTCTGGGCGCTTCGAAAACCAGGACCCGTTGAAATGAAATCGCGCTTCCAGTTAATCTAATAAGCTATCGTTACCAAAACTGGAGTTTTAAATACCTTTTTAATTTCAAAAATAACTGTTACTTTACTGTACGTAGTGTGCGACAAAGTACAAAATAAAGTATTCAGCGACTTCTGAGGCTATAGGTAACGCCACCAGAGTTGAGGCCACGCACACAACCACATCTCATGTAATGACAGCGGGATTTTGACGTTGTGTTGTCGTTAAACGTCAACACAACGTCAAAATCCCGCTGTCATTACATGAGATGTGGTTGTGTGCGTGACCTCAACTCTGGTGGCGTTACCTATAACTGTACGTGAGCTACTGAATAATTTTGTTGAAAGTAAGCTATATCGCAGAAAACAAAAATTAACTGTAAACCTGGTTTAAGTGTTACAGTTCCGATTAACATTGA
This sequence comes from Archips xylosteana, assembly GCA_947563465.1. Lineage (NCBI taxonomy): Eukaryota > Metazoa > Arthropoda > Insecta > Lepidoptera > Tortricidae > Archips > Archips xylosteana. The sequence goes on along the minus strand of OX387357.1, from coordinate 13,473,618 downwards.
ATCGAGTTTTAATTTTTTCTAGCTAGTGGTAATTAGGATAAAAATAAAAAGGGACTATTGTTAATTTGGTTTTATTATCGATTTTTTCCCATTTGCTCTGTATTTATTTTCACAAATCGTTGCATTACATCATTATATCACTATTTTGAGTATAAACCCCCTTCTGCAAAGAATGTGATCCTATAATAATCCAAATTTATAATACAGCTTTTGGAGTGCTTTGTAAGTAATCCACGAGACACGACTCTGGATCGAACCATCATCTTGTTGTTCATTCACACAAATTTTGCGATTGTGATATCTTTAAGTGCACTAATTAACTGCAGTCACGGATTTTTTTTTTAAACCTTGAGCTGTAAGTTATGCTTATTTAGTTTATCGCAGCTGCTTGTGAGCGATAGCCTCTTAAAGTGCGGAAAATTAAATTTATTTGCTTTTTTTCGCCATGACAAATAATTTGCTAAACAGGATAGATCTGGATGATGTTTTGGCCAAGTTTAGTATCTGTGGTCGCTACCACGTCATCACTGGTCTGTGTCTGACCTTAGGGATGGCGTTTAATACCATGTGCTATTCCAACTACGTGTTTATTGCTGAAGAGATTAAATACAGGTAAGAAATTCCCTCACAAAAAATTTAAATTAAATAATTTAAATAAAAAATAAAACCGCCTTCAAAAAGACCCAAAAAATATGAAATAAAAATTGAACCCACCACAATAATGCATGGAAATATTTTTCTACTAATCTGTAGGAAGTCGGTGCCCTTAGCTCGAGCCAGCAGGAGTGGACCTAGTAATTTAACTTACCTACATACCCACTATCTATAGGGTTTCTGGGGAATTTTACAAATCGGTTCATAAATGACGAAGTTCTGTGGTAACACATATTAAAAAAAAAAAACCGGCCAAGAGCGTGTCGGACACGCCCAAGATAGGATTCCGTAGCCATCACGAAAAATCAAATAATATTTTTCTAAGGATTTCGTATGTGTACGGAATCTTCCAAGTTAGGTATCGTCAATACTTTGAAAAAAGCTCGTATCTCAAAATCATTAATCTGGCAAAGTGAACTTTATTACGCGCATAGCGTTCAGTTTTGTTTACATGCTGTTTTGAGATACGAGTTTTTCAAAGTAGTGACGGTATGTTTAATACCTTAGGCTACTATTTACTCTTAAACTACAAATAATTCCCAAGCAACTTAGCCGCTATAATTTTCCTTGTAAATTTAATATATTTACTACCATTTTTTAATTTTTTCAAATTTTTCCACCCAACAGTTTAGATTTTAGAGGGGGGGGGGTCGATTTTAATGAATTTTTTCACTTTAATGTTGAATATTTCGCAAACAAATCACTGAATACAAAAATCATGTAAGCAACCACGCAATGGTTTTAAAAGACCTATACAACGATACCCCATACTATAGGGTTAGTCAAGAAAAAAAAAATCACCCCCACTTTACGTCTATGGGAGGTACCCTAAAAAAAATTTTTTTAGTTTTTTTTATTTAACCACTTTGTCGGCGTAACTAAATTCATGCCAAATTACAGTTTTCTAGTACTAACAGTCTCTGAGCTTAGCCGCGGACAGACAGACAGACGGACAGACATGGCGAAACTATAATACAACGGATACTAAAAAGTACAACGGAATTGAGAACCTCCTCCCTTTTTTGAAGTCGGTTAAAATTAAATTTTATGATTAAAAGGTGAATATGTTATCGTTATCAGTAAAATTTGTTTATTTGTTTTATAAAAATGATATACTGTGAAGGTAATTTCTTTGGTTCACTGATAATGTTCTTCAACAAAGTAACGTTGGTTTTAATAAAATTATTCATGATTATTAGGTATTATTAAAATAATTCTAAGTGTTATCTTTCTTAGACCATACAGGTAGAACGTGACCGCATGCACAATTTTATTGTGTTCACGTATAATTTTAATGCCTAACTTTTAACGACAGTTTTCACCTACAGCTGTTCAAACGACAAATTATCTTTGAGATATGTTAACAAGTCATCTGAATGGAGATATATCCAAAATATAACCTCTGCGCGGTGCAATGATCAATGCGTTGAGCGGATTTATGAAAACCCTAATAGTTTCGTGGCTGAGGTAATCCGTTGTTATTGAACTTATTTATCATATTTTATATCCTTACGGCGGCAAAATGAGGTAATTCCAGACGTTCTCAGTTTCAGTTAGCTTGCCAGGAGTGGAAGAGGACATTAGTAGGCCTTGTGCATATTCTTGGTTATTCTGTAGGTGTTATTATTGTGGGATCACTGTCTGACAGGTAATAAATAAAAATAAATAAAAAAATAAAATAAACTTTATTTCCATTTAACAGAAGTTTTACACAAAAGGTTGAGGTTGTGTGTGTGTGTGTGTGTGTGTGTGTGTGTGTGTGTGTGTGTGTGTGTGTGTGTGTGTGTGTGTGTGTGTGTGTGTGTGTGTGTGTGTGTGTATGCGCATACGTGCGTGCGTAAATAATTAAATATTAGGCGACAATCTTACACAAATCGACCTAGTCCCAAACTAAGCAAAGCTTGTACTATCGGTACTAGACGACTAAGTGTGTCCCTATGGCATCGAAGGGACTGTATTCCAATGATAAGACAAAAACGGAGATTTGTGTAAACTCCTCAGGGTGACGATGCATTGAGAGAAAATGTTAAAGATTTTATGAAATCCTTAAGCTGTTTGAGGAAAAAGATTAAATGAAGATTAAAGTAAGACAAGTCGGCGTTAATACTTTATCACAAATGTCTGGAAATTTTAACACGTCCCTAATCAGCGACAATTAGTAATGAATGACACACATAATATGTAGCATATATTTTATTCATAATGGTAAAGTAATGTGTTCTAGGTACGGAAGAAAGACTCTGGCTATTGTGACCGGGTTAACGGGAGCAGTTTGCGGACTGGCAAAGAGTTTCACAAGCTTTTATTGGATTTACGTACTGCTTGAGTTCTTGGAAGCTTCTCTGGGTGATCCTTACTCACCGTTATACATGCTAGGTATTTTTGGCGTGAAGAGATTATGTTTACCGTTGTCGTATAAATTTAAAAAAACGATATTTTTTTTTCAGGTCTTGAAATGGTGGCGACTAAATCTCGAGTCACATATATGACTACGTGCAGCTTGGGGTTGGTCATAGGCGGGATGTCATTTCCCTTGATAAAATGGCTGGTCCCATATTGGAGAACCTGTTTGAGAGTGATGTATGCACCTGGGTTATTCTTCATGCTTTTAATTTACTTGGTCGATGAAAGCCCGAGATGGCTGCTTACCAAAGGCAAAATGAATATAGCGGTAAAAAACATAAGAAATGCTGCAAAGTTGAACAAAATAGAAATGGAAGAAAATCTCAACATGATCTCAAATTATGAAGAAGAGTTAAATGAAAATTTTACAATAATGGCAGTAATAGCCGATACTTTCAAGTCGAGACTTCTTTTGAAAAGATTTTTTGTTTGCGTTATTTGGTGGAATACTGCTATTTTTATAAACCATGGTTTAACGGTTACTTCAGTATTTTTAGAAGGCAATAAATATGTTAATTATGCATTAATATTTCTCATGAGACTACCGAGCAGCATTATCGCACAATATACGTTGAACAAATTTAATAGGAAAAGACCTCTAATGTCGTGTTTCATAGCATGCGCGGTGTTTTGTATCACTCATCCGTTCATACCTAAGAGTGAGTAAATAATTCGAGAGCAAGTAAGAATTCATAATTCCTTTGCAGTTTTTTTTTACTTAGCACTCTCACGTTTTCAGATGTTCTCTGGCTCGTAATCACAATGTTCATGGCCAGCAAAGTGATGACTGGTTTATCATTTAGCACCATCTACATGTTTACTTCTGAGCTGTTCCCTACATACTCCAGGAACTCAATGCAAGCACTTTGTTCATCCCTGGGACGAATTGGAGGTATAATTGCAACGCTAATGCCTTTGTTGGTAAGTTCCATTACCAGTAAATCAATTTTTTCCGTAATATTAAATTTTAAAGGACTTTAAAGGACTTATTTGAAACTATCATTTTCTTAATACGTGCAATTGCATTAGATCATTATTTTCTCTTATTTTAGCACGTATATTGGACGGGGTTACCCATAGTGCTTTTTGGTGTGATGTCGTCTATAGCAGCTCTTACAACGTTGCTCGTCCCAGACACGGGTAAATCTTCCTTACCAGACACGGTGCGCCAGGCCGAGGTTTTAGGTGTTCCGGAATCCAGAACTGCACGGAGTGATGCCAATGCCCACCGGGGTTTAAGAAAAAAGCGCAATAATTCTAACTAATGATAGCGTTTAACAAAAGTTCGCTTGGACAATGCAAACTGATCAAACCTTAAGTTTGGATTTTAGATTCTCAATCAAAAACAATGTTTGCGTACCTACTATAACTCAGGACAAGCACGGTACAAATGTCACAGAATTTATGCTTCAGTGTCAATGGGAATTCATCTTTCATATGCTTCTTAATAGTGCTACGTTCGGGCAAAAAAATTTAAGGTGCATTTCAAGTTTATTTTTTATTTAATTAGCTGTGGTACTTTTTGAAGTTATTAAATACAATGTATTGAATTTTCTATTCATTTTAATATTTTATTTGTTCATATACATAATGCACTTAGGTACTTGAGGTACTACCACTATCTGTGCTTTATCACAAAAAACAGCTGCCAGAATAAAATAATTTCATAGTTTACAAACATAATATTACATATTTTTCTACATTCTATATTTGTGGTAGAGTCTAGTTCTGTTGTAACCAAATCCAAATCTCTTAAATGTTTAAATGCAAAAATAGCGGTTTCATGACGCTGTATTTCGATCGATAAAGAAGAGAGGCGAAAATCCAAAGCCATTTGAGCGACACTGCAAATAACAAATGCGAATCGAATACGCTGGAGAGGATTCCATAGCAAAAGATATCTTTTTTTTTTCTTTAATTGTGCTTCCCATTTGTAATCACACATTTCTTATAAGTAGGTTTCCTGTAAACAAAAAATAAAAAAAAAAATCGATAGAACGGTTTCGGAGAAAAGGGAGAGGGGGCTGTAAATTTTCATCTATTTTATTAAATAACTTAAAAACTATTAAAAGTACTGAAAAATTATAAAAATATATTTAAGATCCTCGTAACTAAACCTTTCATTTGACATATAAGATGGTACTAATAAACTACTGCAGGATGGTACCAGTACTATCACAGATAGTGTATTTAGGATATCAGTTTATTATTAACTCAAAATAATTTATAGGTTACGAACTACGAGTCCAGCTGTTCATTCGGGCCACGTTATAAATACGGGACGCTCTTCAAGAGCCTGGTTCAAAAATGAATTATTTCAATGTGGTTTTCGGAGCTCTTAAAATCCATAAGTCGCGAATCCAGTTTGAACCCATATCTTTTGTACCTACATCTGTGTATTTATACAGCTGGCTGCGATATTTATAAGTAAGTGTGCAGATCAATTGGGTCGTTCTCTGAGCAAGGCAGTTTTACGTGACCATCGGTGGCACGATTTTTTTTTTGATTATCCGACTTTTTATAATTACATCAAAAACTAGTGTTTATTTGAAATGTTTTGCAGAAAGACGCACCATTTTAGTCCTCATAGTTATCGAGATAATTAATTTCAAATTTTCATATGGCACCGAAATCACAAAACTGCGAATAATGGAAGTAAATTACTTTTATTGTTTAATATCACAATATGTAATAACTACAAACTTACAATGATGGACTTAAACTATAATTAAACAATTATCACCATATTTTTTGGAACGTTTCACTAGTTAAATAAGTATCTAAGTCTTGTAAGGTAATTACATAACTTTGCTCTCGTTCATAGGCTATTATGCTTTAAATAGTAGTTATTATTATAATTATTTAACGTAGTTAAAGCACACATTCATAAAAACAAATAATCTCTTAAAAACAATAATCATTCTCTACTTATTATTTATTTCAACAGTATTTATGATATCAAAAATCGGCTAAACACGCACTAAAATTTTTTTGCGAAACAAATAAATAATGAATCAAAAAAGAATGAATATAAATTTCAGAAATATTTGACCAATATTAATCCACCATCAATAAATAATTAAATAATTATTTAATAAAAGCTGAAAACACGTTCAAAAATCAAAGTTTTTTTCGTAAAATCATTAATATTTACTAATATTATCAACTGAATCGGATTATTTTACATAAATATGTACAGGAAATAAACTTAACAGTTTCAATAATCCATGACTAACTGTAATACCACCGGATTCATTCAAATCACTGAATTCACCGCCACCGAATTCACATGAGGAATTTAGTTTTTAACGAATTACTTCAAAACGGTTAACAATTGAAACTTGATTTTTTTTCTAGAAGTAGTAATAACACTGCTTAATATGCCAAATTAATTTAAGTTTAATATATCAACAAATAAAGCGAGAAAAAATTGCCACTGATATCACTTTCAGAGGTACCAAAAATTTCACACTTGATTCTTACCCTCATAATTCGGCAGTGACGCAAAAAACCTTAAGTCCGCCCTGTTCAGCCGACGCAACGTGGATGGTTCTTTCTGGCAAGCTATCGTCAAATGTTCTTGAAGTGTGCGTAAGAACAGTATGACGAGTTTTATGAACGAAATTGGATAAGACGCTTTTCTCGGGACATTTATGTAATATGGTTTAAAAAATAAGATAAGGTAAAAAGAAATGTTTAGATAATTTAATCTAATTCATAAAGTAGTTGGTTTGCTGTGAACAGTAACATTTATTGGTTTTCTTGCTTGGTTTTTGAAAATACATAGTGAAAATTGAGTTGGTTTTTGAACACATAGTGAAAATTGGAGGTGGGATAAGGCCAAAATGGGGATTCCAGCGACTTTAGATTTTTTTTCTCCCATTAGATATAGCTTATATAAAACTGTTAGAAGTTTTTTAAGCAGAACAAAGTGTTAACTATATGAGGTATTTTACTTATAAGGTTGTCTGTTAAAATTAAATTTTCACAACTACTTGAAGTTGAGAACACGAAAAAACGTGAGACCAGAGAATGACCCAATTACGTCCACGACAAATCGTCCAAAACCTTGAGCTGATATTTGAAACTTACGCAGTTTCCCGCAGTTGCTTGTGGGCTATCGCCACTTATTGTGTGTGGAAAATTAATCCTTTCGTCATGTCAAACAATTTGTTAGACAAAATAGATTTGGATGATATTTTGGCCAAGTTTAGTATCCATGGCCGCTACCATGCCGTAACCAGTCTGTGGCTGACGTTAGGATTAGCGTTTAATACCTTGTGTTACTGCAGTTATGTATTTATTGCTGAAGAAATCAAATACAGGTAAGTCATTCTCTTACAACAAATGTAAATTGAACCTAACTAGAAATTTCAACAATAATTATTGATTCAGTTATAATTAAGTTGATAAATATCAAACTCCAATAATATGTCCACCCTATAGTACTTCTTGATTTTTTAGTGAAAATAGAATAAAATAATAAAAATAAGGATCATAATCTCCATGTCATTATAAAAATAATAATAATAAATCTTTATTGTTCAAAACACATGTATAATTACAATATGAACCCTGGAGACTGTGTTAGTTTTCACTGTGTTACAGTCTCCAGTGGATACCCTTATCATGAACATAGATTGTAGTTTGATATTTATCAACTCAATTGTGGGCATACTTCTACTAAGCCACCTCTCACATGTAAACATAACCTTTTTCATATTAACACTAATATAATTTAAAAATAAAATACCCAATTAATAAATATTATTTAAGAAGATTGATTTTATTTTTTTTATTCTAGGAGGCCTGTGCCCTGCAGTGGGACGAATATAGGCTGGGATGATGATGATGATGATGATGATAGTCCCTTATACTAAGTTATTTATATAACGACACTTTTTACTTACAGTTGTGAAGACACTTCACCTTTGAGATATTTAAACAAGACACTTAACTGGAGCTATGTCCAAAATATAACCACCGCGAGGTGCAGTGATCCACATCCCTGTAAACAATGGGTTTATGAAAATCCTGAAAGCTTTGTGGCCGAAGTAAGCCCATATTAAAAACCTTATAAAAGATATTTTACTTTTTTACGGCAGTATAACTACTTTCTTCAATCCAAATGTTTTCAGTTTCAGTTGGCGTGTCAGGAGTGGAAGAGGACTTTGGTGGGACCTGCGCATATTTTTGGATATAGTATAGGTGTTATTATTGTGGGATCATTAACTGACAGGTAATGAGTTCAAACTAAGTACAACAGATATATCTTTATCACTATAGATACACAATACACGAGTATTTGAGTCGTGGCCGCTAACGATGGACGTCGTAAGAAAGCTCAAAGTCACACAGAGGGCGATTGCGAGGACTGTGGTAAGAGTTTTTCTGCGAGATCACATTAAAAATCCCCGCAAGAACTAAAGTCACCGACATAGCTCGAAGAATCGCTGTGATAGTGGCAATCGAAGTGATAATGGCAAGGTAACATGTTCTAGGTTCGGGAGAAAGCCTCTAGCTATCGTGACCGGGATAGCGGGCGCCGTATGCGGACTCGCGAAGAGTTTCGCAAGCTTTTATTGGATTTACATAGTGCTTGAGTTCTTGGAAGCATCACTTGGTGATCCATACTTACCATTGTACATGCTAGGTAAGACTATTTTATGATACGAAGATGATTTTCACTGTGTCGGGCATAATACAAAACATCTTTTTTCAGGTCTTGAAATGGTTGCGACCAAGTCTCGAGCCACATATATGACCACGTGCAGCTTGGGGTTGGTTATAGGCGGGATGTTATTTCCTTTGACAAAATGGCTGGTCCCATATTGGAGAACCTGTTTGAGAGTGATGTACGCACCCGGGTTACTCTTCATACTTTTAATTTACCTGATCGATGAAAGCCCCCGATGGCTGCTTACCAAAGGAAAAATTAACAAAGCAATGAAGAATATAGAAAATGCTGCAAAGTTAGACAAAATAGAAATAGAAGAAAACCTTACAATGATGTCATATGAACAAGATTTAAGTGCCAATTTCATGACAGCAATAGCAGATACTTTCAAATCAAGATCCCTATTGAAAAGATTTTTTGTGTGCGTTATTTGGTGGTATACTTGTATTTTTGTAAACGACGGCTTGACGATTACCTCTGTTTTATTAGAAGGCAATAAATTTGTCAACTTTGCACTCGTATTTCTCATGAGGCTACCGAGCAGCATTATCGCAGCATGTATTTTGAATAAATTCAATAGAAAAAGACCTCTGATGTCCTGCTTTATAGCTTGCGCAGTGATGTGTATCACTCATCCGTTCATACCTAAGAGTAAGTAAATAAATAACACAAGAGCAAGGAAAAAATTATACACAACATAACAAAGTACCGTAGATTTTTTTGCACTGATTTTTTTATACTATTAATATTCTCACGTTTTTAGATATTCTCTGGCTTGTAATCACAATGTTCATGACCAGCAAACTGGTGATTGGTTTATCTTTTACCATCCTCTACATCTTCACTTCTGAACTGTTCCCAACAAACACCAGAAACTCAATGCAAGCGCTTTGTTCATCTTTGGGACGAATTGGAGGAATAATTGTAACGCAAATGCCTTTGTTAGTAAGTAACTTTATCAGTAAATCTCCTAATATTTCGATATATTTTTGCACAACTATTCAAATTTAATAAAAATAAATAATTTAACACTACAAAAACACAGTTAAATTAAATCCTTTGTTTTAAGTCCATTAATCAATAAAGTTCCTTTGCCTGAAATTCAATCGACGTACAAAAATCTATTTCTTTCATAATATTAAATTTAAAGAAACAAATGAGTACTTGGTTAACGGTTAACGCTATCATTTCTTAATACGAGCAACTAGACTATTTCAGTATCCCCTCTTGTTTTCAGCATGTATATTGGTCGGGGTTACCTATAGTGCTGTTTGGCGCGACGTCGCTTTTAGCAGCTCTTGCGACGCTGTTCGTGCCAGACACGGGTAGAGCTTCCCTGCCAGATACGGTGCGCCAGGCTGAGTCTTTAGGTGCTCCGGAATCCAGGACAACACAGAAAGATTAAATTGGCATTGGTTGTTCAAGGAAAGAACGCACCATTTTTTTTGAATGATAGGGTACTACCTAGTTTTGTAATAGGTAGTAAAACAATATCGCACACCTAGATCAAAAGAGCGTCAACTTAAAATAATATAGGTACTATTTTAATTTAGACTTCAGTCAATTTCTGAAAGGTCTAAATTAGAATGTTTAATTTTGAGTTGACGCCCTTTTGATCTAGTTGTGCCATATTATCACAACTTGTGATAAGTCAGTACAGAACAGCTCAAGTTATTTTAAAATTTTTAGCAATCGTACTATATAAATAATTTATTTTTTGAAGACATTGAATTTCCTACTAGGTATGTGTTACATTACGTTTAAATAAATACGTATTACGTTGTCTCTTTTTTTTCCGATACACTATTTTTGTCTACACTCAATAATATAAATAAGTACTAACTACTACAAACTTAAAGTGAAACATTATTTTTGTATGTCGATTGAATTACAGGCAAACTTCATCGACATTAATCGTCTTCAAAACCAACCAACGATTTAATTCAACTGTATTTTTGTAGTGTTAAATTATTTACCTTTATTTTTTTATTATGAGAGGGAGGCAAACGAGCACGCGGGTCACCTAATGGAAAATGATCACCACCGCCCATAAAAATCAACAACTCACAGAAACACACTGTTGCCGACCTTTAAGAAAAGGAGAGAGAATAGGGGAGGGGGAGGAGGGAAAGGTATTTGTTCCCGGCGCTTTCAATGGCCATACGAAACGCAGCAGGAGTAGGTACCGCTGCTTCATGCCGGTGTTCTATGAGAGGGTGGTACTGCCCTGGACGAGCAGGTCCATTCATAATGCAGCGGCTAGCTACAACATGTCTCTACCACTACAAAATCAAATTTGAATGGGTGTACAAAAATATATCGAAATATTAGGAGTTCATTAAAAAGTAATCGTCTTTCTCTCATCATCGTTCTCACTTTCCATAGAAAATAGTCCAACGTTACTAGCTCTGACCTCTATAGTTCTATTTTAAAAGAAAGCTTGACTACAAGAACTCGATAAACTTTTGTTTACAAACACTTACAGCGGACGATTTAAACCTGATTCGTGCCAACATAAAAAAACACCATTCTTACGTGGCATTCTGACATTCCATAATGCGATTTCGTAAGACTTCGCCTCGGATCGTGTGTTAATCGTGTCATTCAAAAATAAAACCATTCTGTATTGAACAGCTTACCTTAAAATATAACTGACATCTGACCCACATATGAACAGACGACGACGTACCCATAAAGTTCTTTACCCATAAAGCGTTGAAAATCACGTATAAAAACTGGTTACGATTATCGTAAAAAAACCGGGAGGTCGTGTAGTCTAAATTGTCCACTTCCGCAACATTATTATCCATACACGTACAATTTGGTCGGAGCAATAAAGTCAAATGTTTATATTTAGCTGTATATAAATAGTGTGAGGATTTATGTGCGCAGCTCAGCCGCGCTGTGGGCCGAATGAATTGCCTCCAAAATATTTGGTCTGTCGTGGTCCTGGCCGCCAGCCAGTAGCATCACTTTCGCCAAACTAGATAAAGATAAAATACAGTGTAGTCTGCAGGAAGGTAGTTGACTGCCGCCCTGGTTAGTTAGTCAGAGCTAGTTAGCAGCGTTCCAATACTATCGATACAATATCATCACCATTTCAGTCAAAAGTCATCTACTGCTTAACATAGGCCTCCCCCATGGTTCGCCAAATAGACCGGTCCTGCGCCATCCGCATCCCATGCGTTCCCGCTACTTTAACCAGGCCGTGCATCTTGATAAGACACACTGCGTCTTTCGGTCCGTGGACGCCATTCAAGAACCTTTTGGCCCCATCGGCCATCACTTTACTTCTGCGAGCGACGTGCCCTGACCACTAGGTACTACCTCGAGTCTGGCGATTCTTCGAGCTATATCGGTGACTTTAGTTCAGGACGATGGAAAGGGTTATCGGAGTTACTCTGCGAGATCGCATTAAAAATGATGAATTTCGCATAAGAACTAAAGACGATACAATTTAGTATACATATATGAAAATGAAAATGAAAAATGTTTTATTAGTTAGATAATTAAGATTATACAAAATAGTCGCCGGAGCCTCCTTGTAAGCTTAAAAAAGCCTGTGTCAGGAGGCACCACTCCTCCTCCTTCTCGACATTACATTTTGTGTATCTTAACTACCTACAAACTACTCTATATGTAGTAAGTATATAAAACTCTTTATTGTAAATAAAAAACATGAAATTAAGAGTTAACAAGAGAAACAGATGTACAAAGGCGAACTTATCCTACCTACTTTTACATACCTATTTTTATATACAGGGTTATTTGTAATTCACTAGCATCCTTTTAACCCTAAACTCCTACCACTTAAACAAATGTTACATATGTTGTGTACAAATGTTAAATACAAATATTGATTATTGTACACCACAAAGCAGTACAGCGAGTTCATAAAAAAAGAAAAATCAGGGTAGACAATAGGATGTCTTATAGCTTTAAAACGTTAAGTGATAATTGGATGATAAGTGTATATTATATTGTTGGCGTAGGTATCTACTAATTCAGCAAACTATCGCCCGCATGCTCGTTTTCGCCTCTTATATAATAATAATAATAAAAAACTTATTAAAGATTATACAAAACGCAAGTATATGTACATTATTTTTACATCATGACCAGCAATGCCCAATATCGAGAGTACCTATCTTTAATCACTATCAATCGATATATCGTTACTGTCGACAGGCCTATCGATATTGTGACTATTTTTCACAGTATTATCGACTAATTAATCTACTATAGCAACACTAGTCACTAGAGTTCGTTCAGTTGTATACAATGACACTAACTCGTAATTAAGTCATTATTATATAATGTTTATCTTGGCAGCGACAGTACTTCTGTTGAACACTTCCTCGAAGTTTCATAAATAGAGCTAGCCACTTATTTTAGAATGAATTTTAATATCTTTAAATAACAATCAGCTACTTCTTTTAATTTTAAGAAGGCGATATAGCTTACTCTCCTAGAGCTTACACAACTATCTTTATCAGCAGTCTTCAGGCACCGAGTGAACATATTGCCGTATTTTCTAAAACTATTTGCAGTAATTCAGGACGATCCCGGGCCGTGTACGCCAGGCCACATGTTGTAAAAACACCCACTGATCCTTATACCTTTTGCATAAGAGTTGTTTTCAAACTTAAAAGAGCGGAAATGAGAGCGGCTCACTGTACTAACTCTTTAGATCTAGGGATCACGCCATGAAACAGTGCTCTCCAGTGAATAAACTCGTAAATAACCCATTAGATTCTGGCTGACTACAAAACGAAATAATCCAGCTAAAAGTAAATTAAGATTGCTTTTAATAATGAACCAGTTATTGCAACAAAGATTAAAGGAGACTTGACACTTGATTAATAAATACAGGCCAAATATGTAACTGCAAGTATAAATAGGATTGTAAACATGACTGTCATCATTGATATCCATTTCTGTCCCGCCACAAGGAGTCAAATGTCAAACAAACCGCAAAGCGGCCTTGTGACATATCCGAGCATATTATGTTGGCAGTATGTTTAAGGAATCTTCCGAATGGATGGATGCAAATGTTTATTATATAAAATTAGTGGCCCTACCTCAGTCAATGCAGGGCAATACGAGTACAATGCATTAACTTACTTGTTAAAAATAGTCTGACAAAAATTTAGAATTTCATACTTTGTTCAAATTAATTCACAACTTCAATGTATGTCACACAAATTGAATAAGATTAATAAAAACAATTGAGTCAATAAATTATATTGTCCAACATTAACTGAGCCAGGAATACTAATTTTGTACCTCGTTTAAAATTTAATCTTCTATACCTTGTTTAAATTTACAAGTCGTTTGTGAGAACGCTGACTTTTAAAACGCTGTTTTATGTTAAGTATAAAGTTTCTTTAAGAATTTTAGGTCAAGCATCAGACAAACTATAGGTACTCACGATGTACGATACGATTCAGAAATAAAATCACGTTAAAGCGTCATCACGCAGGAAAAGCCATGAGCTTGATCTTTTTCACTCGTTTCAGTTCCTTTCAGTTTCTCTAATTCCTACCTGTGCGGCCTTATGAATATCATTGCCATTTGCCACACCTTGTTAAAGGGAGCCTACACTTATTGAAAAAATCCTCACGGCAAACGGATCTCTGCAAATAGTATTTTCTGAAAAAAAAAAAATCCTCCCCGGCTCCCCGGTCGTGTCTGTGTAAGTTTTCAGATGATCCAGACTTTAAAAATGTGTTTTATCACCGTGTGGCTGAGACACGGCGATGACAAAGAATGAGTGCAAGCAGTTTATTATGCATGCTCGTAGAAAGACACCAAGCATGATACTTTTAGGGTTCTTGGTTAAAAAAAAATTAAAAATGAAAATTGAAATGTGATTTTCTGTTGGTGGTTGTATTTTTTGTTGACTGTTATATATTGCGTCGCGATATACAGATAAATGTATAATTTTAATTTCTAATACGTTTGCACACTTGGCAAGCACTGTATTCTTTTCACCTGTTTCTACTTTGCATATGAATTAGGTAGTGAACAGTATAATTCATCCTCAAATTGTCATTGACATGATAAAATTGATATCTTAACAATTAAACCATAGTTTATCAAAGCTGCTTGTCTGTGGTGGCTGGCTTCGATATATTGGAAACTTTAGATGATTCTCTAAGTACAAACATGTCTGATCCTCTTTTAAATACAATAAATATAGACGATATGCTGGATAGATTCAGTATATTCGGTCGTTACCACGCCATCACTGCAGTGTGCATCACTTTGGCTTCTATGTACAATGTTTTTACTTCTTGCAATTACGTATTTGTTGCTGAAGAGGTTCACTATATGTAAGTAAAATAAAAAAAAATATCAAGGGTTTTCATTTAAATGGATGCTGATAACCAATAATAACATTTTAACCAACACGAAATGGTCGCTAAAAATTTTAATTTTTTTGCAGTTTTTCTATATGGTGAAGGTAAACTCGTTTCATGTATAAAATGTAGAGTAGACGAACAGGTAAGATTCAGCATTAACTAACTTGTAAATAAATCTTGCATCAGACGATAGCAGCACTTTCGATTTGTTTTTTGTAATATTATGTATTAATTTACTATTTGTTTTTCAGGTGTAGTGATATTAATGACACTCGTGGAATCGCAAAGGAATCTTTGAACACGAGCAGTGCATAGGGTACGATAGCATTATGTAGAGTCTCAGAAACATGTACTCAATGGGTTTACGACAACCCAGATAGTTTTGTTGCAGAGGTAAGAAAAGTGAGAATAAACTATAAATATATCTGACCTTTTTAGGGTTCCGTACCCAAAGGGTAAACACGGGACCCTATTACTGAGGCTCCGCTGTCTGTCTGTCTGTCCGTCCGTCCGTCCGTCCGTCCGTCTGTCACCAGGCTGTATCTCGGGAACCGTGATAGCTAGAGAGTTGAAATTTTCAAAGATGATGTACTTCAGTTGCCGCTATAACAACAAATACTAAAAAATGGAATAAAATAAATATTTAAGGGGGCTCCCATACAACAAACGTGATTTTTTTGCTCGTTTTTGCTCGATATTGATAACGGCAACAGACGGAAGCTTGAAATATTCACAGAATATTTAATTATGGATTGAATTTAAAAATAAATCATTAAATTATAATAAAAAATATTTAAGGGGGACTCCCATACAACAAACGTGATTTTTATAGATAATTGTACGAGTCCGACTCGCACTTGGCCGGTTTTTTTAAACCAATGTTATTAACGATTGGATCAAACACTTATAATATAATATTTATTAAAACAAAACGAAAACTTATGACATGCTCCGAGAAAAAACACAGAAGACAGCTATTCCTCATATAAAACAGGACAGCCTAAAGATTGTATTGATGGAAAACGTTAGGTATAAGTATTCAACAAATGTTTATCTTTTAGTTTCAGTTGGCCTGCCAAGATTGGAAGAGAACCTTAGTGGGGACCGTACACAGTTTTGGATATATGGTCGGTCTTCTTATAGTTGGACCACTTTCGGACAAGTAAAAGTTTCTTTCAATCCTATTAAATAGTAACTTCCCTCGAACAATTCTTGCAATTGACTTTTGAAACAAATAAAATTAATTAAATTGGATTACTTATTCACATAATAAAATTAAAAAAAATAAGTAATCTCTTCTCCCAATATATTGAAGACACCAGTAGTATGTTCAGATCATGCACTATTAAGAAATATGTACTAACTACATAAACACAATAAAAAATTGCACTACTCTACATTGTGCGGTATAAACATTCTCCGTTGCCCAGGAAATTTGAAATCAAATGTGTAATCTTATTAAAAACAATAAGTACAATTTTTCAGTTTTCCCTCGTTTACTTCATTGTCGTGTTTGATATAGACACTTTAAATTCTCAATTCAGTACAAAACCAATTTTACTTACCTGTGTTACTTCCTACATTATGTGAATTTAACAATGTAATCTATATGTTACGTTTCAGATTTGGAAGGAAACCCATAGCTATATTGATGGGAGTAACAGGCGGGATCTTTGGGCTTGTGAAAAGTTTTGTCACTATTTACTGGGTTTACATAGTATTTGAGTTCTTAGGAGCAGCATTTGGTGATGCCTATTCGCCCTTATTCATGTTAGGTAACAATTTCATTTAAATTTCCAATCAAAACAAAACACAAAAGATTAATTCAATGAAGTACTCAAACGGGACTCTGTATCGGGGTATAATTTGCGTGAATTTGTTTAAACTTCACTCGCTACCAGTTTGTAAGAGTGTAGTTACTTTAATTTTTTTTTGAGCTTGCCTAAATTTTTGTTAAAATAACATAGTATGTGCATAATGTTTGACTGACGTCTATTATTATACAAATAAGACGAATTAAGAATCTTTCTTGACGTCGATCGAAACAAACTTGTTGTATTTTTATTCTAAAACTAGCTGGTGCCTGCGACTTCGTCCGCGTAGTAAAGCTTCTTCATTTCTTTCATTGAATAAAACAAAAATCCGGCAACGGCAACATCCAAAAATCCATCGTCTCATCATCATTGGTTACTTAGTGAATATAATAAATCCCGTTTATTTCCTATCCCGAGGGAATTTCAACAAAAATCAAAAGTGACCCATATTACCAAGCCATACAGTTTAATAATGGCAACTAGAGACAGCGGTCCGAGAGATAACATACAAACTAGAGAACATAAATCAAACATAATCGAAGAGTTTGTATACTACATTGAAAGACACTTATTGAATACAGAACTTAGTCACATATTTTGCTGATTTTTTGTAGGAAGTACCGTCTGGAAAATTTTAAGATTTAGGCAAGTAGTAGGCCAATGTATGGTCTATTTTGAGAAAAAAATCTAGAGGTGTCACTACTTCACAACCACATAAAAAAAATGTTTTTTTTTTTTTTTTAATTTGTTGTTTTTTTTCTTTTTTTATACGATAACTAGTATTAGTTTTTTGGGTGGCGATGCAAATCTATCTAAAGAACATCATTTCATAATTTGAAGCAAATCGCTTGAATTACATCCTGAAAATTAAACATTAAAAAAAAAACTTGAAAAATCATAAGTCAAAACTATTACAAGTAGGATGTTCTTACTCGGCTGAAATATTCTTCATTACAAGAGGTACTCAAAAAAAAACCCGAGCCCATTTGATGTAAGGGCCGACTTACTATGGAAACCCGACTATTGCCTTTATATGTATCTATGAACATCCAGTCTTAGCAGACCTCTGCTCCTAAGCAAAATGTGCGCAGTGTGGGATCATTATAGATTGGTTAATGATATAGACAGACAGACAAGCCAGATCTTATTCAAACCAATTTTCGGTGGAAGTTTAAATGGTAATGTACATCATATATTTTTTTTAGTTTTATCATTCTCTTATTTTAGAAGTTACAGGGTGGGGGGGGGCACACATTTTACCACTTTGGAAGTGTCTCTCGCGCAAACTATTCAGTTTAGAAAAAAATGATGTTAGAAACTTCAATATCATTTTTAAAGACCTATCCATAGATACCCCACACGTATGGGTTTGATGAAAAAAATTTTTTGAGATTCAGTTTTAAGTATGAAGAACCCCCAAAATTTATTGTTTTTTTTTCTATTTTTGTGTGAAAATCTTAATGCGGTTCACAGAATACATCTACTTACCAAGTTTCAACAGCATAGTTCTTATAATTTCGGAAAAAAGTGGCTGTGACATACGGACGGACAGACAGACAGACAGACATGACGAATCTATAAGGGTTCCATTTTTTGCCATTTGGCTATGGATTCCTAAAAATTGGTTCCTGATCACTGATTAAAAATTATCGTGTATATACAAGATATGGTGTGCGATACCTATTTACAAGATTTGAGGTGAACAAATTAACGAACAAGTAAAAAACCGGTCAAGTGCGAGTCGGAATCGCGCACGATGTGTTAATCCGTACCATTATCTATAAAAAAGGCAAAAAACACGTTTGTTGTATGGGAGCCAACCGTAAATATTTGTTTTATTTTAATTTAATTATTTATTTTTAAAGTGAATATGTACCTAACTAAATATTCTGTGAATATTTCAAGCGTCTACCTGTTGCCGTTATTAATATCGAGCAAAAAAATCACGTTTGTTGTATGGGAGCCCCCTTAAATACTTTTTTAATTCTGTTTTTTTTTAGTATTTGTTGTTATAGCGGCAACCGAAATACATCATCTGTGAAAATTTCAACTGTCTAGCTATCACGGTTTGTGACATACAGCCTGGTGACAGACGGACAGACGGACGGACAGCGAAGTCTCAGTAATAGGGTCCCGTTTTTACCGTTTCGGTACGGACCGTAAAAACTAGTAAGTGACTGTCGCTTTAATAGAGAGTAATATGAAATACTTAATAATTCAACGAATAAAGACCTGAGTAGTGGAAACTAGTGTTAAGGGCTCCCACACAATACTACGATGCGTATGACCATAGATAGTAGTGAAGGTAATGGTCACTTGAACCTTGCGCAAGCGCACGCGCACGTACACGTGCGTAAGTGCACGCACGAAATCGCATCGCAGCGATTCGTATCGTTAGTTCCTGCGATGCGGCGTCGTGTCGCATCGCATCGCAGTATTGTGTGGGAGCCCATACTATCGAACCACTGAATCGTAACCAAAAGTAAAACTTTTTAACACGCTTTTATTTTTACAGAAAATGTCACGATGACATCGCATTGCCTGATAAGAAAAGTCATAATGACCTTTACTGTGAGAACGTTGCACGATTGATCAGGAATAATATCATTCGATAGTACCTACCTTGGGTATGATATATTAAATAAATAATAATAAATAATTAAATATCACGGGACAATTCACACCAATTGACCTAGTCCCAAAGTAAGCTTAGCAAAGCTTGTGTTATGGGTACTAGGCAACGGATAAACATACTTATATAGATAGATGCATACTTAAATACATATTAAACACCCAAGACCCGAGAACAAACATTCGTATTTTTCATACAAATATCTGCCCCGACACGGGAATCGAACCCGGGACCTCAAGCTTCATAGTCAGGGTCTCTAACCACTAGGCCATCTGGTCGTCTAAATATATTATTATTATATTCTGAAATTACCTAAATTACCTATAATTAATAGTCCGCGGTACCACGTTGCAATGTTCTTATAACAGTTTACCGATATCTTCGTTCTTCGTTCATAATAAATGAGACTTTAATACAAATGCGTTCAAGAAGTTTTTTGTGTAAAAATTTTACACCAGAGGCTGAGAATATTGCGCTAATAGCAGAACTAATTACATTTGGCCACATGACAAACTTTACATTTATTTTTCACCTGTTTCTACTGTACGTATGAAGTACAATAAAATATTTTTAAGAATTGGAATTTAAATGATAGTTAAATAACTTAATATTTTAAACCGTAGTATATCGAAGCTCCTTACCTGTAGCTGGTGGGTTTTATATTTGATTTTGTATTAATAATGTCGGAGTCTCTTTTAAATAGAATTAACCTAGACAATGTGCTGGATAGATTTAGTATTTTCGGTCGTTACCACGCCATATCCGCTGTGTGTATCACTTTGGCTTTTATATATGATGCTATCATAATTGTCAACTACGTATTTGTTGCAGAAGAAGTTCGATATCGGTAAGTTGAATGTACAAACACTTTGACGGTAGTTGCATTTATTTTAGTTTTCTGCTACTTTTTGTGTGAAGTGAGATATATATAGTCGACCAAGTAGGTTCTTTACCATTTTTTATGACAGTTGCTACATCAGAATAAAAAAATAAGGCTGATTGTCATAATGACTTATAAGTGAAAATAGCCTTTGACGTTTTAAGCCGCATGACACAACTGATATGAACCTTAAGGTGGTACAGGGATTTCTTATCTCTATATATAAAAATGAATTCCTATTTCCCTTGGTCACGGCATCACGCGTGAACGGCTAGACTGATTTCGCCAATTATTTTTTTGTTGTGTTCGTTATTGTCAGGAGAAGGTTCTTATGAAAGAAAAAAGTAAAAAAGTTGCGCGCAAAATTAGAAAATATTAAATGAAATGAAAAAGATTATTCTACCCACAAAACACATAAAATGGCAAAATATCTATAATATAAAAATGAATCGCTGAATGTGTTGCTAAGCGCATAACTTCCGCTCGACTGCACCAAATTGGATAATTCTTTTTTTTTATTGCGTTTGTTATTGTCAGGAGAAGGTTCTTATGAAAGAATTTAAAAAAAAAACAACGGGGGCGAAGCCGCGGGCATCAGCTAGTCGACTATAAAAAACTTGTATCACTCACGGGACTTAAGTAATTTCATCGATGTTACACAAGATGACCACGTACATGCATTTTACTGCAGCCAGTGTTTTTATAGCGACTTTGAGTCCTGTGAGTGCAATGATACTCGTAGTAGTAGTTATGAGAGTAAATTTCGAAAGTTTAAAACGAGGTAAACACGTACAGCATAACGTCTAAAAGTTTATTACGTCGCTACTAACTGTTTATATTTATTTATATTACAACTAAATACTCCGTACTAATACTTCCCCTGGCCAGACTGACAGTTTGATTCTATGTTTGTTAAGGCCCAAACTAACAACTAAAATTTCACTTTTTCATTGAATTGTAATTTGATACTGATATATATACAGGGTTATTTTTAATTCACTGACATCCTCTTAACCCTGAATTCCTATCACTCAAACAAATGTTTTTTGTTTTACGACTTTTTAAAATGAAGCACTTTTTTCCCATACAAATACACAGAGTATCGTAAAAATAATAGGAAATCTCAAATTTTCAAAACGTTATTACACCAAAAATATTAAGTTATGACAAAAGCCGTAAAACAAAAAACATTTGTTTAAGTGGTAGGAGTTTAGGGTTAAAATGATGCTAGTGAATTACAAATAACCCTGTATAGTTTAGCTGACAATGCAAACACAGTCATCTCATAAAGCTGCCACCACTTTTTAATACATTTACGTTTAAACAAATGAACGTGAAAGCTAAACCGAGAATAAAAGTCCATTTTCAGATGCGTTGATCTCAATGACACTCGTGGAATCATAAAGGAATTTTTGAACGTGAGCAATTCCCAGGACACGGCAGCGTTATGTAGAGCCCCAGAATCTTGTAATCAATGGATTTATACAACCCTGACAGTTTTGTTGCAGAGGTAAGATGGATGGAATTAAATTGTATAAGTTTATTTAACTGACCTACTGTCAAAACAATGTATGCCTTTTAGTTTCAGTTAGCCTGTCAAGATTGGAAGAGAACTTTAGTGGGAACTGTCCATAATTTTGGATACATGATCGGCCTTCTTATAGTCGGACCACTTTCGGACAAGTAAAATTATATTTGATTAAGTCCTATCAAATTTGATTACACTCTAAACTTTGTTTCGTTTTCCACCTATATTCATCATCATCATAATTATATCAGCCATAAGACGGCAACTGATGGACAGTCGAGGTCAAAGATATCTTAACACCTAGTCGCGTAGTAGTAGTAGTTATACCTTGTCGCAGTCACTTCGTGTTTGAACTTTTATATGAAATTGTCAGAAGGCATACAGTGGCAAGGCACTAAAGTGTAAAGATATCTTTGACCTTGACTGGAAAAAGGCCTCCCTCAGAGAGTTCAACGGTACAATCCAATTGGCTTCTGCAACCTTTGCGAGATCATCGGTCCATCTTGTTGGGGACCTTTCCACACCACGTCTTTCGATTATCCTACCTACATTAAGTGACTTTAATGTTCTAAGTTTTTAGTATCAATACGATACTATTTTGTTTCAGATTCGGAAGGAAACCTGTAGTTATTTTAACTGGAATTACGACTGCGGTGTGTGGGCTCGCAAAGAGTTTCGTCAGCTTCTACTGGATTTACATAGTTTTTGAGTTCATGGAAGCAGCACTCGGTGAACTCCACTCACCGTTATTTATGTTAGGTAAGAACTCCGTCCCAATTTTACCTGTAAGACAGAAAACAAAATAATTAGTACAATGAAAGGGTCTGTATTGCGCCATATTTTGCGTTGAAAAAGGACTTTTTTTCCACTACAACCTTTTTTTGAGAACTCAACACATTTTGCTGTAGACAATAAATATCTAATATATAAAAATCTCGTGTCACGGTGTTTGTTACCGAACTCCTCCGAAATGACTTGACCAATCTTTATGAAACTTTTTTCTCTGTATTCGGTAAGTCTGAGAAGAGGTCGTAGGCTATTTTTTATACCCCTAGGTAATATAAGGCAAAACAACGTTTGCAGGGTCAGCTAGTAAATAAATAAATATCACGGGACAATTCATACCAATTGACCTAGTCCCAAAGTAAGCTAGGTAAAGCTTGTGTTGTGGGTACTAGGCAACGGATAAACATACTTATATAGATAGATACATATTTAAATACATATTAAACACACAAGACTCGAGAACAAACATTCGTACTTTTCAAACAAATATCTGCCCCGACACGGGAATCGAACCCAGGACCTCAAGCTTCATAGTCAGGTTCTCTAACCACCAGGCTACTATAAGGCATTTCAATATGAACTTATTACGGACGAAGTTAATCCTCATCTTGAAACCTGAGATAACTACTTTAATTTTATTCTTGTTTAAAGTTAAAATATTATCTCAAGAAGACGCATTGCCAGGATATTGAGTATATTATGCCTCAATCCAGATGTTTGTATATCTGTATGCCAAGTTTCATCTAAATCCGTTCTACATTTATTGCTTGATTGAGAAACAAAATCATCCAGACATCTTCACAAACTTTCATATTTATAATATAAGTAGGATAGAATAAATAAAATGCACTGTCTAACAAGACCTAATTCATTTTTTTTCAGCTATAGAAATGGTTTCATCTAAATCTCGAGTCAAGTATACAATGATGTGTAGTTTGGGATTTCCTATTGGCGGGGCTCTCTTCCCCTTACTTTATTGGTTGATATCCTACTGGAGAACCTTCTTAAGAGTATTGTATGCACCTGGACTTCTCTTCATATGCGTAATTTTTTTGCTGGATGAAAGTCCTAGGTGGCATTTAGCCAAAGGAAATATAAAAGAAGCGGTGGAAATCATAAATAAAGCTGCTAAAATTAACAAAGTAAACATAGAAGAGAACTTAGAAATGCTTACTTATGAAAAAGATGATAGTTCGAATTTTAAGACGGCGATAGCTGAAACATTCAAATCGAAAGCCCTATTGAAATCATTTTCTGCTTGCATGATTTGGTGGATCGCTGGCGTGTTTGTCAACTATGGATTATCAATCAATTCAGTATCTTTGAATGAGCATAAGTATGTTAATTTTGCTCTTTCGGCTGCAATGCTAGTTCCAAGCTATATAATTACAATTTGTTTAATGGACAAGTTTAAAAGGAAAGTGCCATTGATATGCTCATTCATGGCGTGTACGGTTCTCTGTGTTGGTCAACCGTTCATACCAAAGAGTAAGTACAAAACAGTAAATGATCATCTTACTAATACATACCTAACATCTTACTAATATTCATAATCTTTAGTAATACTACGCATCACGTGTGTTAAATGAAAGTAGAGGGTTACCCCTTACATCTACATAAGTAGGTCGAGCGAAGCTAGCGTGCCACAGCAGCGGCCGGCAAAGTACCATTTCGGCTTTTTGATGTTAGAGCTAGTAAAATTAGGTACAACGTAAATTCGGAATGCTAAATTAGGGCTAATGAATAGCTAGGAAAATAAAAAATCTGCTTTTTGATTTTAGGCCTAATGAAAGCAGTGGTAGTGAAAATAGGATTAAATTTTTTAGACTACAATATGGTGTAAGAGCCGTTGAAGATCGACCTTCACCGATCTGATAACTCGATGAAGAATATTTTTTATCAAATATAATTTATAAACAAATAGGTATGCCTATGATAACTTGCCTATCGAAAAGTGTTCATAGCTATTTTTTTTTGTTTTATTGTGGAGTGCCTTTAGCCACCCTCCAGCTCCATCATCAGACCCTGGTTACCATCTGGGATCAAAGTACTCGTCAAGATGAATCAAACGAGTCCAAACTCGATGGGGTTGTGTCGTTTTATTGTGGAGTGCCTTTGGCCATACTGAATTAATGAATTTACGAATTACCCCATTGAGTTTGGACTCGTTTGATTCGTCTTGACGAGTACTTTGATCCAAGATGGCAACCAGGGTCTGATGATGGAGCTGGAAGATGGCTTAAGGCACTCCACAATAAAACAAAAAAAAATCTATGAACACTTTTCGATAGGCAAGTTATCATAGGCATATTTGTTTATAAATTATATTTAATAGGAAATATGTCTCAGTTAGTTAACAGATCGGTGAAGGTCGATCTTCCACGTCTCCTCTACTAATAGGAGAACCGTTTGTCTTAGGACTACCTATACATTTAGTAAAACAAAGCCTAACAGTCTTAATCTCATAGAACTTAATCATTTCAGATGTTTACTGGCTTTCGATATTGATGTATATGATGGGCAAACTAATTTCCTGCATGTTCTTCACAATCATATATTTTTTCACTTCTGAACTGTTTCCTACTTCTACGAGGAATTCTATGCACGCGCTCTGCTCATCTGTCGGGCGGATTGGTGGTGTAGTAGCACCATTAACTCCATTATTGGTAAATATTCAACGTCAAAAACTGTGCACAACTTGTTAACATGAATTTTCATGACGATCAGAGATAGCTAGTAGTGACCCTGACTTACAGTCCATGGTTTTTAATTCCAGTAAGGACAAGAACTTATATGATATACAGGGTGAATCCTAAGTCGTAAAGATAAATTATTGTTGGATAATATAATGCACTCACTCATTTGTTTTAATTAGTCTATTAAATTTGCGGTATCCGTACCTTGAGTTTGTGATTTCATTTCAACTGGTAACGTAGGGAGCCATAAACAACAAACTTCATGGCTTCATTTCGTGACATTAACGCATACATTTCAAAGCATGATTGAGAATAATAATTTCTTTGCACGACTACACCCAGTATACAGATGTATACAGGGAGTCCAGTAAATAATGGACAAGCTTCTATTCACCGACAAGACGCCTGAAGCTGCCTCCCAAAATACACTTACATAAGTTTAATAAAAGCCTCGTGGTTTTCGTGACAGTCAAACATTTTTTTTTTAATAATTGGCATCTTATTTCAATTTAATGATCGTTTTTTGTGATCGGTATTCTCATATTCTTTAACATTTTCAGATGGTTTACTGGCCTGGGTTGCCTACATTGTTGTTTGGCGTAACAAGTCTTATAGGAGGACTCGTAACTTTCATAGTGCCAGAAACGGGAAACAAGTCACTACCAGACACAGTTCTACAGGCCGAGGAACGAAATAGAAAATAGCAAACTCCTCGACGTACGATGGATTACCGAACTTTAAATGATTCACTGTTTACATTAGACATACATATTTTCTACATTAAAATATCGGAAGCTCACATTTTTATGTCAAATTAATGGAGCTATGATAAGAATAATAATGTTTCTGAGGAACGTTTTGTTTATTTTAAAACAAAGATATTGATGAATATAATACAACGATTACGAATATTTTTACAAACTTTTATTTAAGTTGTAATGTTTGTACCTGTTAAGATCAAATTACATAACAAAAAAAAAAACAAATAAAAGTTTTATTTAAAATTTAATTCTACTGTCTTTTTATGAAGTGTTTTCTGTAAAAGTTATTAAAATATTTCAAACTTTAGGCATAAAGTAGATTTAGTTATTTATGTCACGTGTGTGTCAATTGAATAATAGTTGAGTCCATAAGATTGAATTTATCCTTACCTACTTAGCACAATTTACTAAAGTGCGATATACATTGGAATTTACCATGAGCTTTATGGTGAAGGAAAACCTCGTGAAGAAACCTGAACACATCTGCGAAGAAATTCAGTGGTGTGTGAAGTTTCCAATCTACACTAGGCCTGCGTGAGAACTACGGCCCAAGCCCTTTCATTCTAAGGCCTGTGCCTTGCAGTGGAACGTATCGATACCGGAAATCTCAAATGGCGTAAAGGACAAAAAATGCGAAAATGAGTCTTAAATGCCATCCATCCATACAGCTCCATGTATACAGCTTTTTTTTCCCTATCGAATGGCATTTAAGACTCATTTTCGCATTTTTGTCCTTTACGCCATTTGAGATTTCCGGTATCGGTATATAGGCTGGGATGATGATAATGGAAGCCCACAGTTTATTCCAAAGATCCAGCTATCTACATTTAAAAGAAAATTAAATTAGATTAATTAGATTAAATTAGATTTCTTGTGAAAGAGCAACAAACACACAGGACCACGTACGCACACATTTACAATATTATTAGTATGTAGGTATTTCGTATCCGAGAACCGTATTATTACAACTAGTGTTGGTTGCATTCAGACTTAAACCTTATCGAACTAAGACAGTCAATATACATTTAAATGGTTTTGCATAACATAATATATTACCTATTATAGTAAATTCTTTGTCCATTTGTGTGTGTTCAGGTGTTGTTTCATCACTTTTTAACCGCATTTCACAGTAGCAGTTTGCCTGTGCTGGACAGTGCACTGTTTAAAATTGCAATGAATATTTTAAATAATGTCTCAGCCTCTGTTAGAGAAGGTTTATCTCGATGATGTCTTAGTTAACCTCAGTGTTTACGGTCGGTATCATGCTGTTACCGCTGTGTGGATTACTTTGGCTATGATATACTCTGGAATTATATTTAATAACCACGTGTTTGTAACAGAAGCAGTTCGATACAGGCAAGTATAGTTTTAAAACCTGTGGTAGCCTAGGAGTTTGACCTATGGCCTCTTACAGTGGGTCGTAGTTTAATCTGGGCCTGCACTTCTGAGTTTTTCTATTCAAAATGTAACATGAGTTTTTCGGTGAAGGAAACGTGTTTGAAGTTCCCAATTCGCATTGGGCTTGCTTATGTGGAAAGTACAGCCCGATTCCTCTTATTCTGAGCGTGGGCATATGCTCAGCAGTGGGATGTATATAGACCGAAGATATAGTCATCATCATCCTCATCATCCCAGCCTATACACGTCTCATTGCAGGGCACAGGCCTCGTCTCGGAATAAAAGCCCACGCGGGCCTTGTGCGGACTGGGAACTTTACACCGTAAAAGGTCGTGGTAAGTTTAAAACTCAGAGATCCTAGCCCGGTCTCGAACCCACGACCCCCTGCTTGAGAAGCCATAGGTCAAACCAGTAGACTACCACGGCACTGAGATGAAGTATAAGTATTTATGGAATCGTGACCTAAGAATACAATTTATATGAAATTCTTATATTTGTTTAATAATTTATGCATAAACATATTCCTTATCAGCTGCGTTGATAACCACGAGGCTGGAAATAATGTCAGTGGATTATTTAATAGTAGCAATGCAGAGGATACGATGTGGTGGTGTAGAAACCCTAAGCTATGTACTCAATGGATTTACGATAACCCGAATAGTTTTGCCGCTGAGGTAAGTTAAACTTTACTTATACAAGTAAATCCTGAAACATTGCACAACTATGAAGCTTTTGATTTTTGACAATGTGAACCATAGGAACAAAAGGTTATACTTATTCTACTCCACGCAAAAAGTAAGTTTAGCATTAATTTTTTCTACGGTTAACATTTCAATATTCAGAAACTTCATAGTTGTGCAATGTGTCAAAATTTACTTCATGGGGCAATTTTTATTTTGTTGTATGTATGTTTTGACTTGAGTATTTTTAAATTTAGAAAATTTTATGTGATTTCTGCTCAGAATTACGAGCTTTTTCGATCCTACAAAGAGAAAAAAAGTATCCCAAAACTTCCATATGACTAACTGCCGGTGACTGTAGTTAGCGTATTATTCCTAAAGCATTATACGAGTATTTTTAACACAATCACCCTATATTTAGCACCATAATATAGTAATCCATGTTGATCTTGGCACATAAATGGTCTCAATAATGAAACAGCGAAAGGCCAATGTCAACCATTTCGTCACAATGTGTTTTTTGTCCATACAAAATAAAAGTTACATTTAGAAAATTAACATGTTTCTATTATGCTAACTGTATTTTTTTGTGTGGCAACAAATGACTTATCATTTTATTTATTTATAATGTATTTTTAGTTCCAGTTAGCTTGCCAAGATTGGAAGAGAACATTAGTGGGTTCTGTACATAACTTTGGATACATGATCGGCCTTCTCATTGTTGGGCCACTTTCAGACAAGTAAGTAAACATATTGTTTTTATTTTATAACCAGTAGACTAACATGATATATTTTCTTTTTTCAAGTTTCAGTCACAAAATTAAAAAACAATGGTAAAATAATACATAAAACGGCTAAGTGCGAGCTGCACTCGCATACCAAGGACTCCCTACAAATTTGTAGTATTATTTATGAGTACTATCCAGTGCTACCAGAGCCCTGTTCTTAAGCAAAATGTACGCAGTATGGTTAGTGACGCAAACAGATAAACATAAATAAAATTTCAGAATTTTCTAATTAGTTACTATGCTATAAAAACTACCTTCATACCAAATTTGCAGTTTCTAGAATAACTGAAAGTACTCTAGGTTTTGATCACCTAAAAATTTTGAATAGAAACACCTCTTTTTAAGGACTTTGTCTTATGATTGCGTTGACTTGAGAGTTTTTTTATTAGTTTTAAGAAATTGTAGACTATCGTATCTAATTTCCGCTCTGATACCACGATAACAGTAAGTAGTATAACATTTTGTGTCTGTGGTTCTTATTGTCAAAAATCATAAACTTAATAATAGTTGTGCAATCTGTCAGGATTTACATTATATTTATAACAATTATAACGGCCGTTGGGGATAGAGGTGATAGCGGGGTGTCATCCGTTGGACACTAGAATGTCAAACATTAGGACATTTACCTTAAGAAACCTAAGTTAGAATATTAAAGTTGCTTTGTAAAGTTTTTTCTTTTGCAGATTAGGAAGAAAACCCTTAATAATAATAATTGGATTAATAGGTGCGGTATGTGGGCTTGCAAAGAGTTTCGTCAGAATTTACTGGTTGTATGCCCTATTAGAGTTCTTAGAAGCAGCAATCGGCGATCCCAGCTCACCTTTATACATGCTATGTACGAAATAATTGTTACAAATTGGGTATCCAGGTATATCAAATGTTGTTAAGTTCTAGCTACACCAAATTGGTCTTGGTAATGGTTCGTTTATTATTTTTTGAGAGCTACTGAACTTACCAGTTTTTGTGGGAATTTCTTTCCAATTGATATTTGGGTTACAATAAGTGAGGCGGCAGTGTCCGTGTTTTATTTTGCTAAAATTTTCCTTTGTAATGTTTTTTGCTATCATAATTTTAAGTAATGTCAAGTTCCCAATGAAATTGTTTACTTATTTTTCAGCAATAGAATTGGTAGCAACGAAATCACGAGTGAAGTATACCACTGCGTGTAAAATAGGACTTTCTATAGGTGGGATTATATTCCCTTTTATGTACTGGTTAATCTCGTACTGGCGAACTTTCCTAAGAATATTGTATGCACCAGCGCTACTCTTCATATGTGCATTTTACTACTTAGACGAAAGTCCTAGATGGCTTCTAAGTAAAGGAGACACAAAAGCAGCAGTGAAGATCATTGAAAACGCCGCGAAAATTAATAAAACAGAAATAAAAGAGAGCTTAGCCATGCTTTCACATGAAGAAGACGCAAGCTTGGACTTTAGGACCGTACTAGTGGCCACTTTGAAATCAAGAGCTCTTCTGAAATCATTTTTTGCTTGCGTTATATGGTGGATTACCTCAACTTTTGTAAGCCACGGCTTGTCAATAAATTCGGTGTTTTTGAAAGGGAACAAATTTGTCAATTATGCCCTAGCATCTGTCGTGGAAATACCAGGCAACATCTTCGCGGCATATTTAATGGATAAATTTAATAGGAAATCACCATTGATATTTTCGTTTGTGGCTTGTGCGGTACTTTGTGCTGTTCAGCCGTTTATACCTAGTGGTAAGTAAGAAAATATGCTCTCCTGGTTTTGGCAATAAAATGACCCCATTATAAAATCCCGACGCTCCCGACTTTCTTACTTTGACGATGTTGTATTTGATTATTGCTTTTATAATGATGTTGTCCTTGTTCCTCCTTGTCTTTGAATAGTTCATAATAATATTATTATTATGAAATACCTCAACAGATTAAAAAAAACTTTGCATAAGATACTTTTTGTGATCCGAATTCTAACGAATTATTTAAATTTTCAGATCTTCTGTGGCTTACCGTATCGGTATACATGGTGGGCAAGCTGGTATCTACCACGTTCTTTACGATCACGTATATCTTCACTTCTGAGCTATTTCCTACGTACACTAGAAACTCTATGCACGCTCTTTGCTCATCTGTGGGACGTATAGGAGGTCTAGCGGCACCACAGACTCCATTATTGGTAACTATTTATAATCGATATAGTCTTAAAACCTTTTAAAAGAAGAGCTGGTGACGAAGATTGTGAACACACGTTAGACGGTAAGCCTACACGTTTTGTGACGACGTCAGACGATGATAATCTGAGTTATCAAAACATACAAAAACAACAGGAATGTACCATAAAAAAAAGGAAACAGGAAATTGGTAAATCAACTTCTAAGTGATCTTTTAATGGAAACATAAGTAAAGCAACACCATGAATTTAACACAGCAGAGTAGCAAAAGTTTTTAAATTCTAAGTAACCCATCTTAAAGCAGTCTCACTTGAAACTAAGACCATGCCAACCTATTAATTTTGTCTAAAATTTAGATAAACTGTAACCAATTACCTTATGAAGCAGAGGCGGTGCTTGGTATATGCGACGTGGCCACGTGCGGTCTGAGGGGCTTCGCGCCTTCTAAATTTCTCGTGTTTTTGCTCATTTCCGTTTTTGCAAAGATCCGTAATCTAATATATGGTGCGCCATCGTAGGGTCTCGCAGAATGTAACTCGCCTACGCCAAATTTATGTCTTGCGCCGCAACTGATATGAAGTCTCGCAATATACCTTTGGTAACACTAGATTCATTAAATTATTTAAAATGTTAATCTTTATGTTTCAGAGAGTGTATTGGTCGGGTTTGTCTACAGTATTATTCAGCGTGGTGTCCCTCATAGCAGGACTTGTGACGTTTCTCGTGCCAGATACAGGCGACAAATCACTCCCAGACACAGTACTACAAGCCGAAGCATTGAGGGATACCAAAACTGAGGTCCGGTTAGAAGAAAATCTGACTGCTAACGCGAGAAAAAATTGTACTTAGGCATACCGTGGGCAAAACTATTGTGAACCATTTGCGATTTTCGATAATATTGAAATGTTAGCCGTTGTATTCTTATAATTTGGAATAAATTGCCACCGTAAAATTAATGTTAGTTGTAAATAATAACGACCGCTTTAGCCTAGTTGGTAGTGACCCTGCCTACGAAGCAAGAGGTCCTGGGTTCAAATCCCGGTAAGGGCATTTATTTGTGTGATGAGCACGAATATTTGTTCCTGAGTTATGGATGTTTTCTATGTATTTAAGTATTTATTTATCTATATAAGTATGTTTATCGTCGTCTAGTACCCATAGTACAAGCTTTGCTTAGTTTGGGACTAGATCGATTTGTGTAAGATTGTCCCCTAATATTTATTTATTTATTTATTTATTTACTTATAAATATCGCGCCAAATAGCTTGTTTTTCGCACTACCAACAAGTTTTTTTTTTAAATTCTATCTAAATCCATAAACGCTTGTAAAGCTTGTATTACTTTAATATTTTCCTTTCGTTAGAGACAGGAAAAATAAAAAGATTGAAAAAAAAAATGAATGAAACGGTTTATACGAAGCGTTGGCAACTTTCGTTTTCTGACGTTGAGGTAGTTGGTGATCAAAAAAAATTATAGTTACCTATGCGAGATTTCTTTCATGATAGTAAAATAATTATTTAGCAGGAGTTTATATAGGTTGTTGCTATGTAAATTTTCACAGGGGCCTGACTTTTTTGTTTCAAAAGCACATGATGCCTAGGTACTGAAGCAATATTATGTGGTCAGATAATAAAAATATGAATACTAATGTAATCTTGTTTCGAATAAAAATCCTCCAGTTGCAAATACTTCAAAGCAGTGTGAACGGAGCACAAAGGATTCCTTATCCCTCCTGAGCAGACTGATTTGTTAGGTGTCACCCTATTCAGGCGCATTCTGCACATAAACAGGTGTTAAATTTTTCACCTATCTTTGACTGCGTTGTGATTTCATGGTTAAATAAAAAATTACGATGGTGTTATATGACGTACCTAATTTCATTGCGTTTTTCCTCGTTTATCAATGAATGTTCTGCTTGTATATAATATAGAGGCGGTGTTGGACCAAAACTTTGTGTGGGCAAGATATGTATATTTTGAGAGGCCTTATATGATGTTTTACCATATTCAGATTTATAACTGATAAATAAAACGAGAGCCTTTCGAAGCGCGAGATCCACCTACCACCGATTCGGAAAAACCCAGTTGAGAAGAATCCGGCAAGAAACATAACATCTTTTTTTCAAATAGATCTACAATGTTATTAAGTTACATACAATCTAAAGTACAACTAATTTTGTTAAAACTCTAGTTGCACTATTTGCGACTAGGAATCGTCAATGCGGATCGGAATTATTTCCAAACATCCTTGCTTGTATAATTAGTTTTACGGATAAAGATAAGAGAGTCAGATGGTGAAGTTTAACACCCAGCCACGATAGACGGCAATTATATGATATTCGAGGGTAGTCTAGGAGTCATGATGTGATGACAGGGGCCACGTCTGTAATAGTCCTCCAGACCGTTATAAATAAGGACGCGAGCCAAGGGGTTAGCATTGTTTCCTTAACGGGCCGTCTTATGACCCTCTTAATTAATTTGAAACTTTCTGTGGTCTCCTGTGGCGTGCAATTTGAATAATAGCACGGATAGGGTGCTCAAGCTTAATTTTAATTGCAAATATTTATGTAAAATGAGCCTTAAGGCGATGCTTCTCAGAATGCAAGGGATGATATATTGGTCGGAAAATTTTGAACGTTTTTGGAATTCGAGGCGTCGGTGCAGCTTAAAGTAAACGACGGAGATTTAATTATGAATCTGATCATTATACTCGGCTTCGTCCTCGAGATTAGCATACAAATAACACATGTAGTATCGCATAGCGATCACCATTCTTGCACTATATTGAAAGATATATATATATTTTTATTTTTTTTTGAGGGTAGCTCATGATTTCCAGCTATGATGGCTTCTTATACCCTTCATTCGTGCTTTAGTGCTTCGCCATTCCGCACACTTTAAATTCCTTTTCGTAAAATTCAATAAAATTTGGTGTTTAATATATTTAAAATCGATCAAAAATGCCTAAAAGGAAGCGTAACGGAAGTGAAAGTGACGATTACGAAGTTTTACGTAAAAAAGTGAAAGAAATCGAGAAAAAATTACGTAGTCGTAGTAAAAAGTCAAGAAAAAGTCGTAGTCGGCGATCGAGTGATTCATCGTTATCACGGGACTCACCAGAACGACTGTTTGAAAATAACGGTAAGTCGTGAGTCACATTTGGCATTGTGGGCAGTTTTTGGGGCTGTCTCTTGCCGATTATGCGGAGTTGTGGGCAGTTTTTTGGGGCTGTCTCCTACCGATTATGTGGAGTTGTGGATAGTCTTTGGGGCTATCTCATCACCATACCGCTTTTTTCGCAATATTGAGTGTGCAATATATCTACGCATGTTCACTTGCCTCATGTTTTGTAAATCGCCGCGCGTAAACGACTTTTGTGGGCAGTTGCAGAACTGTTTCTTAAGTCGTGCCGGTCGTCGGTTAACGTACTAAAATCGAAATTCGATTTACAGACTGCGAGGTACCGAGCCCCGTAACTCGAGGATATTGGTCGCTCGACAACGACAGCCCAGTGGAGGCCGAAAATCATTCGGAGTCGGTTCCTACTTCGGTCCTAGCGTCACCCGCGGGCCCGGTCTCGGCCGCCGCGCCAGACGCTGACGCCGTGCTAAGAGCCGCCGCCGCCGCGGTCGCACCAGGCGCTGCCGCCGCCGCGTCAAGCTATGCACCAGTGACAGCCAGCGCCAGCACCAGCGCTCAGTCAGAGCCTCCAAATGATGCTGCACCGGAGCTAGACGAAGCGACCATGGAAATTTTGGGTATTGATCCCACACAATCGGATAAATTTGGAAAAGATATCCAAAAAGATCTCGCCGTTCGTTTCGAACATGGCGCGACGTCCGGGCTGACGAAAGATAATCGCAAGGAGCTTACCGATAAATACCTCGTGCCGGGTAATTGCAAGCTCATCGACGCTCCGACCTTAAACCCGGAAGTAAAAGCTGCCTTATCGGAAGCCGTGATAAAGCGCGATAAGGCTATAGAAATGAAACAAAAGCTAATGTCTTCAGCTATATCAAGCCTGGGAGAGGCGATTTCTCAATTACTAACCGCCAAAGAAAAGAACCCAAACTTGCTTCGTTTGCTTATGGATACTGGGCGTATTTTGTGCGATTGTCAGCACAATGACACTGTGACTAGACGTAATTACGTGATTTATTCCGTTAAAAAAGAAATGAAGGAATACCTTCAAAATACAAAAATAGACGATTGTTTGTTCGGCCAAAATCTGTCCGACACATTAAAAACAGCGAAGGCGATCCATAAATCTGGAGCAGAATTAAAGACGCCAGTATCGAAGGCACCCGTCGCTAATACTAAGAAAGCTACGCCGGTTCCTTCAAAAAACTGGAAGACCAACCCGCCGCGCAAGCAGCCGGCGACGACGTACACGAAGACGAAGGAGACGACAGCTGCAGCGACGACGAGGGCTCCGCGCGCCGGCTCCTCCAAGCAGTGGCAGGGGCAGCGCTCTGCTCAGAACCGCCGCTAACTCAACCGGTAAATTACGCCGGAAGGCTGACACACTTTTATAACCTCTGGAAATTAGTTACAACTGATCCCGTAGTTCTGTCTTATATACGAGGATACAAAATTCCGTTTGCTCGACATGTGTTCCAACATTGTCCTCCTCCGGCTAGGACTTACTCTAATTCAGAGCAAGCTCACTTTGACGAGGCTATTGGAAACCTTTTGGCTATAGGTGCCATCTCGAGGTGTGAGCCTTGTGAAGGGCAATACTTATCTTCAATATTTCTGGTGCCAAAACCAAATGGCAAAATGAGATTTATTCTAAATTTGAAACAACTTAACAAATTTATAGACACGCAACACTTTAAGCTGGAAGATCTTCGTACTGCTTTAAAGTTAGTTACAAAAGATTGCTTTATGGCCAAATTAGATCTTAAGGATGCATATTTTTTAATCAAAATACATCCAGATCATAGAAAATATTTGCGTTTCGTATGGAACCAAACATTATACGAATTTAACGTTCTGCCATTTGGTCTTAGCACCGCGCCATACGTTTTCACGAAGGTGATGAAACCTATCGCTAAGTTGTTACGTCTTACAGGTCTCTTATCGACCGTATATTTAGATGACTGGCTCTTATTTGGTCAATCATTTGAGGATTGCTTTGAAAATGTCGAACAAACTAAATCTCTTTTGACAGCTCTTGGGTTCATTATAAATGAAGATAAAAGTTGTCTTACACCAAGTAAATGTTGCTTATTTCTAGGCTATAACATTAACTCGAAAAATCTCCAGGTTAGCTTACCAAATCAAAAAATTCATAAAATTGATTCAGAAATTGATAAATTTCTAGCTGTAAGGAGGTGTACCATTCGCGATTTCGCTCGTTTAGTTGGCCTTCTTGTATCCGCCTGCCCAGCCGTAGAATACGGCTGGCTTTATACAAAAAATTTGGAACGTATAAAATTTTTGAATTTAAAGGATAATGATAATTATAATAAATACATGAACGTTCCTGCTTCGCTAATCCCAGATTTAGAATGGTGGAAACATTCAATTTTTCATTCGGTGTGTAAAATTAAAGACGACAGTTATAGCCTGGAAATATTCTCAGATGCCTCAACAACGGGGTGGGGTGTCGCATGCGGGGAGCAAAGAGCTAGCGGTCAGTGGAGTGCGGATGAAAAAGCCCGACATATTAACTATTTGGAGCTATTAGCAGCCTTTTTTGGTATTCAGATTTTTGCTAAAAATTTAACTGACTGCCAGGTCCTGTTACGAATAGACAATACAACTGCTATCTCGTATATCAACCGCATGGGCGGTATACAATATCCGCACCTTACTGAAGTTACGAGGAACCTGTGGCAGTGGTGTGAATGCCGCAACCTGTACGTTTTTGCTTCCTACATTCGATCATCTGATAATCAAGATGCTGACGCAGAATCTAGGCGTATACATCCCGATATAGAATGGGAGCTATCACACAACGCCTTTCAAAAAATTATTAATCATTTCAGTTATCCCGAAATTGACATGTTTGCGAGTAGAATAAATAATAAGTGCGACAAATATATTTCCTGGCATCCAGACCCAGGAGCTTACGCCGTTAACGCATTCACAGTAGACTGGTCGCACTTCTACTTCTATGCATTTCCACCTTTTTCGGTTATACTCAAATCACTCCGCAAGATAAAGTCTGATAAAGCAAAAGGTATAATGGTAGTGCCCTTATGGCCCTCTCAGCCATGGTACCCAATATTTAGAGAACTCGCGTCGTCAGATGTTCTTATTCTGGAAGCAAATGATGCAGTAATTATATCTCCTCATTCCAGCGATCGCAGCATGCACACCAAGATTACCCTGGCTGCAGCAGTTTTATCAGGTCAGCTTTCTTAAAAAGGAATATTCCTCCGTCGGCATTAGACGTAATGATTGCGTCTCTTTCACCCAACTCTCTTAAGCAGTATAATGTTTACTTAAGAAAGTGGTTTATTTATTGTACCCAAAATGACATTGATTTTTATAACGCTTCAATCTCTAAAGTAATCACTTTTCTCATGAAATTATTCAATGAAGGGGCGCAATATGGATCGCTTAACACCTGTCGTTCTGCCATATCGCTGATAATAGGCGACCATATCGGTCAAAATGATTCTGTAAAAAGGTTTTTCAAGGGCATATTTCGTTTACGTCCACCATTACCGAGGTATGATCGGACTTGGGATACGTCATTAGTTCTAAATTTTTTGGAAAATCTGTATCCTAATGAAAACTTATCCCTAGAAATGATTACAAAAAAGTTAGTCACTCTACTTGCACTCGTAACTGCGCACAGAGTGCAAACATTGTCAAAAATAAATATAGATCACATTTCAATATCATCAAACCGGATTAATATTAACATCACTGAGCTAATTAAAACATCACGCCCTGTGTCCTCACAGCCTATTTTAGTTCTACCTTTTTACAATCAGAAACCTGAATTATGCCCAGGAAAAACTTTACAATCTTATTTAGATAAAACAAATTCTTTACGTAAAAACGTCAAATATTTATTCATCGGTTTAAAGAAACCACATTCGGCCGTCTCTGCGCAGACGCTAAGCCGTTGGATCCGCAGCACCCTGGGTGCTAGCGGCGTGGACGTGGCAACGTTCGGTGCGCACAGCACGCGCCACGCCGCCACGTCCGCGGCGCACCGCGCCGGCGTCAGCCTCGATGACATCAGGCGGACGGCCGGCTGGAGCGGTACCTCCAATGTTTTCTTTAGGTTTTATAACAAACCCTTACAGGATGATTTAAATAATGATTCTTTTGCTCGAGCTATCATAGACAGCTCATTACAGACCTAATTGTCAGGTCATAATCATACATTTATTATTACAAAAATGAAGATCATAAGAAATCTCTCATTTATTTTTTAATTGTTTTTTTTTTTCATAATAAAGTGATTATTGAATTACTTCAATCTTTGATTGATACTTTAACTCCTCTCAAGTATCAAAAGTATTTCACGATTATCTCTAAAAGTCTACATGTGTTATTTGTATGCTAATCTCGAGGACGAAGCCGAGTATAATTAATGATTAAACGAACTTACCTGTACGTGAAGTTCTATCATAATTATACGAAGGCTTCGTCCGAAGAGATTAGCATCCCACCCTCCCAAGGGACGCCACGTCCCTAGGCTCATAACATCGCTCCCTAAATATACGGATATCGTGAAATATTTCTTAAATACTTAGCTCTAAACTAAATGAAGGGTATAAGAAGCCATCATAGCTGGAAATCATGAGCTACCCTCAAAAAAAAATAAAAATATATATATATCTTTCAATATAGTGCAAGAATGGTGATCGCTATGCGATACTACATGTGTTATTTGTATGCTAATCTCTTCGGACGAAGCCTTCGTATAATTATGATAGAACTTCACGTACAGGTAAGTTCGTTTAATCATTAATTATTAAGTCAGAATTGTGCGACAGTGTTTTGTAACTTGAGTAATCACGTGATCACAGAGTTGAGACGATTATTCAAAACGAGATATTTATGTAATTAAAAAGTTTGGGAAATTTTACAAATAGATTATAACCATCATGATCATCATCATTGCAGCCGTAAGACGTCCACTGTTGGACAAAGGTCTCCCTCTTTGATACCCAATCATTACGGTTGGAAGCAACTGGGACCTTGAATCTGCGGCCTTTGCCAAATTGTCCGTCCATATCAATGGAGATTATAATGATATATTGGTTGGATATTTAGTATCAGACGAGAAGATGAATTTA
This sequence comes from Archips xylosteana, assembly GCA_947563465.1. Taxonomy (NCBI): domain Eukaryota; kingdom Metazoa; phylum Arthropoda; class Insecta; order Lepidoptera; family Tortricidae; genus Archips; species Archips xylosteana. The sequence continues at coordinate 13,434,136 of OX387357.1, read as the reverse complement.
TGGCAGTATCTAAAAAGGGTTACGTACATCGTGAGACACGGTACTAGCACGTTTCAGCCATCTGTAAAGGAAACCTCAGGCGAGACGGCAGTCTGCGCCACCTCATCACTCATCACTAAGTTAACGGTTAGTGCAGTAACGACTTTACCCTGATTCAAAAAGGATCTAAGTCATCTTGGCTTATTTATGTCCCAATGCTGGGCACAGGCCTTCTCTCAAAATGAGAGGGCTTGAGCTGTTGTTTCTGCGTTGTTCCAGTACCGATCAAGAATTTCACACACACGATTGAAATTCGTCGCAGGTGTGTAAGTTTCCTCGTGATGTTTTCCACCATCGTAAAGCTCATGGTAAATTTCAAATGTGATTTCACACATAAATTAAGAAAAACTCAAAGTTCCGAACCTGAGCTGGAACCCACGGTCCTCTGCTTGAGAGGCCGTAGTTCAAACCGCTAGGCTACCACGACTTTTCTAAGTATGTACTTACATTACATTAGTACCTTGATACGCTTCATGCCTACCATAAACTACGTCGTCACAAACTTCTCGATTTATACCAATAGAGGAAATAAAAATAAAATTACACTTAAACTAGTAGTATTTTAATGTTTTTTTTCTTCTTTCTTTTGTAATTTTATGTGTTTTGTTTTGTGTGTGAAATAAACTTCTTTCATTTCATTTCATTTTAGTAGGTACCTATGTCTCTAATTAGCTCTAAGATACCAACTATGTTATAACCACTGAAGTAAGTAATAAAAACCGGCCAAGAGCGTGTCGGACACGCCCAAGGTAGGGTTCCGTAGCCATTACGAAAAAATCAAGTAATATTTTTCTAAGGATTTCGTATGTGTACGGAATCATCCAAGTTTAGGTATGTTTTATACCTTAGGCTACTATTTACTCTAAAACTACAAATAATTTCCAGGAAATCTTAGCCGCTATATTTTTCCTAGTAAATTTGATATATTTACTACCATTCTGAATTATTTCAAATTTTTCCACGCAACAGTTTAGATTTTAGAGGGGGAGACGGTCGATTTTAATGAAAATTTTCACTTTAAAGTTGGATATTTCGCAAACAGATCACTGAATAGAAAAATCATGTTGGCAACTCCACAATGGTTTTAAAAGACCTATCCAACGGTACCCCTCACTATAGGGTTAGTCGAGAAAAAAAATCACCCCCCTTTACGTCTATGGGAGGTACCCTAAAAAAAATATTTTTTATTTTTCATTTTACCACTTTGTTGGCGTAACTGATATTTATATTCATGCCAAATTACAGCTTTCTAGTACGAACGGTCTCTGAGCTTAGCCGAGGACGGACAGACAGACAGACAGACATGGCGAAACTATAAGGGTTCCCAGTTGACTACGGAACCCTAAAAATGGATCTCGCTATTGACGCCTTAAAGGAAACATAAAATTGACTTTCCATAATAATAAAACCCCGTTTTTTATTAAGTCAAGATAAACTCAGAATTTACTTCATTTCAGCAAAAACATTAACAATGCCGTCTAAAAATATTAAAGACATGATAAACATGGTTCCTATAATTTTACCGGCGAAATGCAATGACCTACTTACCAAGATATCAATGAACTCAAACATAAAATTAACACAGTCTCGTCAAAACCAACACACCACTTCACTAATTCTAAAGTTAACACTCTCACACATAAAACAGATAAAACAAACAGAAGTCTTAAAGGACACATAGAAGATGCTACGGGATGCAAGCACGGTGTACAACTAACTAAACTAAACAATTTCAAAAGATTTCAAAGGAATTTCGCACGACTCGCGGCTTCAATCCGCCACTGTCGAGTAATTAGACGCAGCTATTAACAAAGTTAAACATTCAACCGAAGAGAATCTTAACACGATGCGTTAGAAGCTGTATTCAGATCATCTGGGTGTTGTTTTAATATTCAATCATCGTAAAGATGAGAGCGTGCGACTCGCGGGAACACACGCAATGTCTGGCGATGTACTGATTCGTTTTAAAATAAATACGCGCGCTTTGCGACCTTAATGCGAACACCGGGTGCCGATCGCCAGCCATGCAGGCAAATAAATACGATATTGAAACATTGATTAGGAAGATTTATCGCGGCCTCAGAAATATTTAAGTGAGTAGCAAACTTGAAAAAAAAATTTATTTACAAAATGTTTAAATCGTATACACATTTGAAAGTGGCAAAGACAATAATAATGTGATAAAAATATTTGTTAAAATCACGCAATCATCACATCATTGACTTTGTAGGAATGATACGAAACACGCAACTTAGCTATACATAAGAGCTATTCATAAACTTTGGCAATAAAGAGTGTACAAAACGGTAAATTGATTGATTTAATGACAATAAAACAGACTGACGAGGTACATAGTATCGATCAAGCGTCATATGGCAGCAGTAGTGTGCCCGGCGGTTGGTGCCAGGTGTTGGCGCCCTCGCATATCACTCCACCCAACCATAACAACCGCAGAACTGTATGGCTTTCGAATATCATTATTTTTAGTAAAGAAAGTAGGAAATATAACGTTGCATGCGGTTGCACGTGACTACCGAATAGTTTTGGGAATTAGCCAGCCGATTTCGTCACGCCTTGATAGATCACAATCGAACCATATCTGGAGAAAATTGGAAAGGGAAATCCATAATTGTATTGTAACGTAAATTGCATTCTGTAACAACTCAATCAAATTACTTTAGATTTAAACGTACGCATACGAGTACAATGCCGTAATCTAATAAAAGGTTGTTAAAAACCACAAACGTATTGAAATGCCTTCGTTAAGCACAATTCTAAATTAAACATGCTCTGTGCATGGAAAATGTGCTGTTTAAAGTGCGCTGTTGAGAAAAACCTTAGCAAATATTCAAACAAAGGCTAGTATGCGTGCGCTGAATAATGATGTGAACAATGGATTACAAAATACTGGCAACGGTCAGTGCTCCGACACCTAACAATGTCGAATAATACTACAAATTACCTTAACACTTCTAATGGTCAAAATTTAATTAGTAACCTAAAAGGTAACCATGTAGTGTGGTCTAATATCTAAAATATTACATAATTAAGAGCGGAATTGGGGATGTCTATTTTTTTGCAATGTATAGAAAATCGAAAACCAATTCGAAATAAATGCTTTTTAAATCGTTTTCTGTAGTTATTTCATTTTAATATTATGTAAAGAATTTATTATATAACAAATAAGCAATGACCTTCATTTGACACTGGTGTAAATTGCGTGACCGGTCCAAGTCGTACTTTATTCTGTGTGGTTAGAATTCTTCACAATTTACGCGTGGATTATACTACGGAGTTTGATTTGGACCCGCTGTCTGACATCTAGCACTTTGTCAGTGCCAGTAAAGTGACACAGTGTATAGTGTACCGCTACGCAAAAAATAATTAAAGGGGTGGCCTTATCGTACGCATTTAGATAGATTTAGAAATTTGGCATTGTGGGAGCCCTCAATTATAATCTGACGTCATCAACTAAAATAGTTTCAATAATTAATTTTGAAAAAAGTAGAGAACTAAATGACAAAATATTGAAATTAGTTTCTTATAATTGACTTTTCTATACAAAAAAAATATAAAAACCACTGGTAATTTTTTTAAGACATTTTCAATTGACAACATTTCATATTTCTAAGACTATAATTTGATTCGTTCTCTGTATTCTGTTTGGAAAGAGAAAGACGCTGATTGTTTTAAATTTTCACTAGGATTATTAATTAATTTGTTACATTTGTTTAAAGATGTGCTTATTCTAAAAGAGCGCAACGATAGAATAGATCCATTACTTTTGTCTAGTCTCTATTAAAAAAAAAGTGATGACGTAAATTTGACGTTAAGGTTGTTATCTAATTTAAAATTATGACAGCTCTTTTTTCAAGTGAAAAGGGTAAAGGAAACATATTTATTCTGTGGATGTATTTGTAAGTACATATATGTTTTTAAATTTGTTGTATTTTTTAAAATATGGAGAAATAAATTATAATAAATATTTTTCCGTGTTCAGGAGGCGAAACTCTTTCGATTCCTACAGTAATTTTCAGGCGTTGAAAAAATGAAAGGTTGTCAATTAAAAAGAAAATACCAAATTAACCGTTACTTAAGTATATTCTGTTATGTGCCATTACACAGAAATCACATTTTTCCGATTTGTCCGATGCACAATTGCATTGTTTATACTAGTTTTATCTATCACAGTAAAGCCATCTTTTTGAACTTCACCCTCAAAGCCTGAGTAGCTATTAAAACACAGTAACGTACCTATTTAAAAGACTGACATCTTAAGAAAAAATATTGTGCCTCAGGGACTGCGTGAGAGTGTGAGCCACACGAAGCAACTACTCTAGCGACAGTTTTACGAACTTCAGAGAAGAATAATCGCCCGTCGTACGAGCTGTTTCTGGAAAATTGAATTGCTCGCTGATATATTTGCTGCTTTCAAGATTACGTGCTTGACAATAACTGAAGAGATTTCATATTCATTTAAACTAGTACTTAATTTAGAATACTTTACTGCATTTTGTAGTCATTTTTTTTTTCTAAATAAGGGTCACGCGCAGCATAAGAAACAAAAGTTGTCTCTCCTGTGGGCATAATTTTATCGACTAAAAGTCAGCAAACTTAAGATTCTTATAAATGGGCCGAAAGTTGGCCACTGGCCAGGCGTCCTACACAACAATTTAGACTTGACTAAAAATAATTGCTATAGACCCTTAGCTTTCGTCGTGTTCACGACCCACGTAATTGATCCTATTGACACTTATTTTTTAACGCTCCAATTTCTTGTACGACTGAGTACGATAATCCTCATGAATAAATCGTGCGACATTGTTATAATATAATTACAATACAATACAAATATTCTTTATTCATCACCAAAAAAGTACAGATAAACTACGTTTATTACTAGCGCAGTTGCTGAAGTAGCGTATCGCAATATTTTTTCTGAAGGTGTAATCTTCTACCAGTAAACCAAAATAACTTTAAATGTCCAACTACAACAGACTAACTATCAAAGCTAAGTTTGGAACAATAACAGTCAACGGAGGTGAAATTTAAAGGAGCAGCTGTAATGTCATGCAAGTTTTAAACCGGCATACGGAACGAGCATGCGCAAGTCCCAGTTTACACGTACGGTAAAATTTGGTAAGGTGTATTGCATTGCAGGATCGTGGAACTACAGTGCTATGAATAATCGTTCGAGCGCTGCAATGTAACGCTACTTAGACGAATTATTCGTCTTTGTGAAAACTAGGCTTATATACTGCAAGTCGCAGAGACTATCTGAAATCCGTATGTGCTGGCTGAATATTTTACGACCTGCTGAAGATAAGACCAAAATATATGGTTAATGGAGACAAGACAGAGATATAGAAAGATAAAAGTGGTATTATTAATCACATTTTTGTGACATCCTAATACAAATGCAAAGAATTGTGAGTACGTAATGCGTCATCGGATAGCACTAACTAAAGAATTAAAAGTAAACTTGGTACATTAGTATTTTGGACGATAAAAATACAGTACATATAACATTATTAAACAGTGCATGTAATTTTATTGTTACTCGGTTATGCATTCGTTAAAATTCTTCTGCTTATGTAGTACCCGGTTCAATGTTAATCACCTTGGCAGTTATTAGAGCACGATGACCGCTAACCTGGCGTTTAGCAATAACAACCTCGCTTCGGTAACAGAAATGAACATTTCATTCTGTCGATAATATAATGAAAAACTTTGGACGGAGTTCAAAACGCCTCCTTCCAAGTGAAGGGTAGTCAGAGACTAAGTATATGTTTTCACTTGCTACAATCCTGACGTACATCTTTCGCTTCCATAACACTCATTAGTCTTTTCATAGATGCTCGCCGGTTTCGGGTAATCTTGACCTGACCTTTTCCCAGGACATCCCCAACCTGACCATGGAATGTCCTTCTTGGTCTACCCCTTCCAACATTTCTATCTATACTCGCCTTATATGTTCCTTCATTCATTGTCTGCACATGCCCAAACCAACTTAACATTCTTTTCTCTATATGAGGCACATCATCATTTTTGACGCCAAAACGTTCTCCCACACTTTAAAGCTGGAGCTGGACACCTTAAAGCTGGTAGTTAAAATTAATATGAAAGTTTTTCGTTGTGAGTCACAAATTGTGACACGAATATTAACCATACTATGGTCTTACGAAACTTTTTCCATTGAGTAGTCTTTTATGGTTAACTACCATTTAACGTGGTTAGGACCACGTTAAATGGTAGTTTTGTTGTTTCTATCCATTTAAACACCATTGCTTACCCCAATGCGCTAGAGGTTCGTCTTAAAAAGTCAACCAATGGTAGCCTACGCGGCTACTGGAAAGGTAATCTCTGAAGCTACTCAACCGATTTGAAAAAATCGTTCACTAACAAAGAACTTTATTTCAGATAAACATAATCCTGAAACGAAAAAATTGCCTATTTTATTCTTTTCCAGGAATGCGCAAAATTCACGTGGGATGCAGACGAAGTTGTGGGCAAAAGCTAGTTGAGTATATATAACGTCCATAAATTCTGAACAATTAAAAAAGACCATACTTTTGGAGGTTGGGTTGGACTGGACTATCTACATGCAAATAAAACTTTATAGATCGCTTACTTTGACGACATCTAAGGTTAGGTATTCCTTGATAGGTACCTACAGATGCTGATAAAGTGTTTCTGCTTAAGAACCAATACTTTCGTTGCTTTGCATATCAGGTACATCGATTGACGTATCCGGCAGCCTCTATCTAGATTTTATACCCGACATTTCATTGGACTTCTTCTCGCTACAACCTAAGTTTTCCTTCGAGAATAGCGTAAATAAAATGTAAAATGCAAAACATTATACTGGATACTTAAGATATAAATTTGTACTATATTAAGGGATAAATTTGTACTATACTGCACAATTTCTCCCGGAAATACGCAAGAATAAGAAATAAATTATCTAAGAATAATAAAAATAAATTTATGTGAACGGTTTATTTTGTTTAGACGCGTTGTTTTATGTTGTTTATTATGCTTTCATCATCGATCGCCGCTCCATTAGAAGCTATCAACGGTCTCTATTGTAGGATGTAAAGCGTCGAATGGTTGTTAGGTTTAATATTATTTAGGTCATCTTTCAACCAGGTGTTTATCGGAGTAGTTTTCGGCAACGCGCAAGTCAAAACATCAATCGGCAACTATTTTCACATTTATATAAAAACGCAGAAAACAACTGCATAATTGTTAGTCGCAACAAGGTCGATGACCGAACAACGTCCGCACGTGTTAGCAATCATTAAAATCGCAAACACGTCTCAGCACTCTGCTGCTGATTATTTTATTTATAAAAATATTTTAGTAATTACTTCAGAATTTACAAGAATATGTGGATAATAAATAATGAATGAAGTTGGTTGACACAAATATGTAAGGCTTAACATGGGATGTTTAAAACCCCACATTTCAGCAAATATAGTGCAGTGAATGGAAATCCTGCTGGGGTAGCATTTGCCTGCAGGGAATGAAAAATGCCGCCTCAATCCTTGTTGGGGGAAAATTATATACTCATCTTCTTACAAATAGATTGTAAAAGGGTACGGGGAGTGCAAGGACGCTCGTCAAAGTAATACGCCTGGCAAGTTCTTGGGGCTATTGCGAGGGTTACGCAGAGAAATGTCATGTGACTTGATCATTCACGAAATAAAATTTAAAAACTATTCAATAAGAGTTTTGTAAGCGCAACATCTGATTTTTCACTCTATTTGGACCTTTAAAACAGTGCTAATAACTAAAATACAGAAAAGGCACCACTTACCAGGCGGACCTAAACCACTGGAGCCGAAGACTAGAAATTTGGTAGACATACTTTAAGTATCATGCATGCACTAAAAATCGATTTTACGGAATTCCCGCGGCTATGGAACTAGCCTTCTTTATGCTTGCACTGTGAAGCCGTGAGAATAAGCTAGTCGTTTAAAAAGTTTCATAAATAGACTAAAAAAATTTGCAAGGCAAGTTGATGTCGCAAAACAAAAACGCGAATAATGCCAGTCTCGTAGACCAGAGCAAAAAGCGCTGAATAAGAATTACTTACTAAAGTTGCCGGCCGAGGTTGTTTCTAGACTTGATTCCCCGTTTTTGCTCTATCAATTGAATTTCTCGAGAAAATAGCTAAGTTATAAAGTCGTAGACATTTTCTAGATGCTACGTTTTACAATCAATTTTGTCTGAGTATTCCGATATCGCGTTAAACTCGGACACAAGAATGTCGTTCTGTACAAAATCCACAGATACACTTCAGTTATTTATAATAATAGCTCAAGATGGCGATCCAATAAACTTAAGTTTGGAATCTAATCTAAATGACAGCGATTTAAAATAAACGCATTTCCTACATGGCGCAGCGACATCAAGAGGCCTTATTTTAGCCACTTTATGTGGATAGCGCATGTCTGTGACATTCGATAGGGCAAGTTGCGACACTTCTAATGCAGACATTTAGTTGCTTTTGATGTTACAACCTTATTTACACTTCGTAAGAGTTTATATTTTACTAGACACAATTAAGTCAGCTTGTGCTGGTTAAATTTTAACACTTTTCCCTGAACTTCAAAGCTTAGTTTCCTCTAACTACGGAGATGCATTCGTGAATGCGATGCCAACGAACATTCTGATGGTGATTCTAGGGAACGTGGCTGCAGTTGATAACTTTATTGTTATCATTTTAAACCAGCAAAAGTTTAGAACGTGTGAGTTGTCAGCGCTATCGCTTCGTAACATATGATTTTACTTACAAACATTTAGCATCGTGATGGAATGTCCGCAATTACCTGAGAAAAACAAATTGTATGTCAGTAAACTTAATGTAAATGTTATCACATGTCTAACAGGACGCGCTTGTGCTTCTTGGTTAATATGATAATTGCGTAATAATTTTCCTTGTAAATATGCATAGAATTCAACACTTAACTTAAGAAACGACGTACAAGACTGGAACCGTAATTTTGAAGATAATTCCGCTGCGTAAACATTTTCACAGTTTCAAACGTCTTTGATGTAGCTACTTGCGCTACTTAAGTAAGACAATTTAGCTTCGTCCTGAATTCCTTTGAGGGGTCTCCAGGGAGTTCTCAACAGGTAACTTTATAGCCCATGAGTAAATGCGGTCAAAGCAATTTCGTCTGAAGAGCGGATTTGGCCTTGTTACACTGATATCTTATTCGTGAACAATCAGCATTCAACATGGAAAATTTAATTCTATATTTTTGTAACTAAAGAAAAATAAACATTGTCTTGTGATTTATATGAAACTGTAAAGAGAGATCAAAGGCTGTCAATTTTATTTGAATCTGTCTCGTTGGTCTCTTCTCGTAAATCATTCATCACACCATCATTCAAAATCATTCTTCATCTCTACACACTTATCGTTAATAAATTTTGAGAAGCATTAATTGAATGGAATATCGAATCGATTCAGTCACGTTTGTGATAGTTTATTTGATTCATTTACAGCAGTCATACATTTTTGAATGGACGTTAATGTCTGACGCCTGTATCGAATGTCAGCAGGGAGTAAATCGTCAGATCATATATCGTAAAGTCGTGATAGAACTTGAATGAAGCACATACATAATTAGAATCAGTATTATTTTTTATAGCTAAGCCGTAAACATAACTTACTTTTGTAGCAATAGCAATTACACAGATCCCTTCAGAAAATTTAACTTTTTGCGTAAATTACTTAGAGACACAGCAAACTGCTTATATTAAATAAACAAAATAAATAAATATCACGGGACAATTCACACCAATTGACCTAGTCCCAAAGTAAGCTTAGCAAAGCTTGTGTTATGGGTACTAGGCAACGGATAAACATACTTATATAGATAGATACATACTTAAATACATATTAAACACCCAAGACCCGAGAACAAACATTCGTATTTTTCATACAAATATCTGCCCCGACACGGGAATCGAACCCGGGACCTCAAGCTTCATAGTCAGGGTCTCTAACCACTAGGCCATCTGGTCGTTACTCTATAAATCTCAACAACCATTAAATAAGTGCTTAAGAATCTGAACAATCTTGTTAAGTCGGTCATTCATGCTTGTGTGACTAATAAAGTATTTTTAACCTGTCTGCCCTTTCCAAGGACTACCGCGTCTCCCAGTTTCTTCGTGATGTGTAAAGATTAGAGGCGTCGGATTAATGTCCCCATCGGCTACTGAATTCGGTGCCCGCATCGGGGTCGGTGACCTTTAGCTCCGAGTGCACACGATCTTTGATATTTGTGTCGATCCGATACGCACTGTCGACTTTGGGGTATCGTAACAGGAAGGTAAAATATGGAACTGGCAGATGTATTTTTTCATAGTGGTTACAAAGGTAACGCATCAAAGAAGCACTCAGCGTGAAAACACTCGCGTTTTTTAACATTCGTAAAATAAAAGGATGTCATGTGAATGTATGCATGGATGGATTTATAAATGATAGGTATAATACATGCCTGCTTTGCACCGCAGCACGTAATGTAAATACCAATTTTCCCGCTAATTACTATCCACGCAAACTAATTTAACTCTGCTAGTTCAGTCTGAAACGACCGCGGAAAATGCTCTATGAATTGCCAACATTGTCATGTTCACGTTCAGAGTTGGCACGAACCGGTTAATAGAGTTAGAGAGCCGATAACCAATCACGATATATGCGACGGTTTAGTTCAAAATATGGAAACGTTCCAGTAACTAGTGATAGCGTTGTGGAGCCTGTGGTATATCGAAAACTAACATGGAAACTATAGAGCGCTTTTGTTGAACATTTCGTAAACGGTTGAGACTGGGTTGTCTGTCACATTTTTGTTTCTAGTCTTTTACTTCATACAGTGAACGGCCGCTATGAAATAAAATGCATAACTCCTGATACATTGCACAACTATCAAGTTTCTGAATATTTATTGAGAATATGAACCATAGGGAAAAAATGCAATACACTATTCGGTCACACGCAAAAAGTAAATATAGATTTTTATTCAGTTTGTTTCACATTGTCAATATTTAGAAACTTCATAATTATGCAATGTGTTAGGATTTAATTCACAACGGCGGCTGTTGGACTTAGATACTTTCAAATTGTGAAACAAAAGTCGCCAATCCTGTTGCCAACACAAGTGCTTACCCTGTTGTGTTCCGGCGTGGAGAATAAGACTGGTATGTATTCCTTTCCTCTCTACGCTGGCAACAAATCTGTAACCTTCAGGACTCGCGGGTGTCCATGATCATCACATGATCCAAATTACTCATGTTGTCATGTCACCCTTTTAGCAGCTATTAGCTGCAGTCTGATGAAATTTGCGACTAAATATCTTGCAAAAAAAGTTTGACTAATCGAAAATTGGCGTGACTTAATTGATGAATATTGACTAAAATTATAAAACCTTTAGCGTATTAAAACTATTAATGTAACCTCTGAGAGCGTTTGCGAGCACCGCCCTTTACTCGCCGCTCTTCTGGTTGTTTACGTAATAGATCGAGTGCACTTAGAAGCGATCGTTGCCGTTACTGGAATTTGAAGATCGCATATTCCTGCCAGCTGCAACCAATATGGCGGCCATAACGAAATTTAGTAGTTAGCCACACTATGCTAGTGTATGTATGTATATAAGTTGAGCATCCCACTATTCTACTAATATTAAAAACGTGAATGATTGTATTCGTGAATGGATAGATGTGTGGATGTTTTTTACTCTTTCACGCTAAAACTGTTGGACGCATTCTGATGAAATTTGACACACAAATAGTTTATAACCTGGATTAACATACATATAGGATATTTTTTTATCAAGGACAATTTCATATTATAAGTAGTTCTCACGGAATAGCGATAAACAAATTGTTCGCAGACGAAGTCACGAGCCACAGCTAGTAGACAAAGATACTACAAAAGTTTGTGACTATTTTTTGTAACTTTTCGTATCACACATTAAAATTATCCTTCATTTAATTCTAACTAGTTTTCAATTTGAAGCAGTTGATCTAAAATTCCGGGATTTTACTAAATTTCCGTAGGAATTCTTGAAAACTGCATTACAGTCTTCATTTACGTTATATGAACACCTATGCGAAAGGTCTCTAGTTTCTCAAATCCGTAAAGCCGTTTTGGCATGAAAAGTACCAAAACAAAACAAACTTTCGCATTTAAAATATTAGCAGGATTAACGTGGAAAAAAAAACTCGCTAAGGGCATGTCGCCCACCTGCTCTCGCCACAGTCTACCCTCACCAAATGAAAACTACACCGTTCTACTAACAGCTCGTGTCGTATGAAACAAATTTCAATATGCGGCCACGATTTAATTAAACCTTGCTGCAATATTTACCGTGCAAAAAACTCTATAAGGGCCGAGCAAAAACGCTAAGCGCGAATTGAAATTCCCGAAACGTTTTGCGAGATTGAAGAGGCTTTTATGGAAATGGACCGAGCGTGCATCAGACGATAGGCAACCCTGGAACGGCGTGAGCGCAAAGCGATAAGCGGCAAACCTAACTGCATAACAGGGTTTCTATTGGACAATGAATTCATTTTTGCACGTAAAAAAGTTGAACTGGATGACACAAAGGGTAAACGAGCGAGCGTGTCGCACTAAGTCACTGCGGCCCACACAGTCATTATCAGAATCCGCCAGTGCTCGTTTTAAGGAACGGGAACTGGACGTACAGAGGTAAAGGGATTAGCCTCGAGTACTTTCACTAACTGTACAAAATTCCATCAAAGTACTACTTTACTTACTAATATTAATTTTACGAGCTTTAATTACATCTATAATCGTCACAGGCTATAATCCTAATAACATTAACATTTCCATATTGATAAAGGCCAACCAATCCAACCATGCCTGATCGAGTCACACACAACATTCCATTAATACGTAATGAGAACAATATGTAGCTTATTGTGCTTTCATATTATTATTCCTAGTCGGAATTTTACTAGTGTACTGCAATGTTATTTTTCTTATCTATATGTATATCGTATTATCACTTTAACGTACACATTCATCGAGGTGACTACAGTTCTTCGGCGAATTGTTGTTTTCCGGATTCTAGTGCGCAAAGTAAGCCCGAGCATAGCTTTCCATAGCTCGATGAATGACTCTTGAGCCTATCCAAAAAGCCATCAATCAGGTAACAATAATAATAATAATAATATTAGGGGGACAATCTCACACAAATCAACCTAGTCCCAAACTAAGCAAAGCTTGTACTATGGGTACTAGACGACGATAGACATACTTATATAGATAAATAAATACTTAAATACATAGAAAACATCCATAACTCAGGAACAAATATTCGTGCTCATCACACAAATAAATGCCCTTACCGGGATTTGAACCCAGGACCTCTTGCTTCGTAGGCAGGGTCACTACCAACTAGGCTAAAGCGGTCGTTATCGTCAACAATATTAACTATGTTCTGTTTTAAATGTATTCTTCCGCTTTCAAATCCATCAACAAATTGCGGTGTTCCACAACCCGCTTCAGTCTGTGAACTGAATTGTCGGACGATTTAAATATTTACAAGGTTTCTGCAATTTAGATACATCTAATGTACAATGTGTTTCAATTCCATTTAAGTTACGTATTCGTATTCCGGAATGGGTGTTCCTATAATTTATGTACCTATTAATCGCCGTAACACTTTTTTTTTAGTGTTAGTGTTAGTTTTTTTCTAAGGTTTTAAGATGTGTTCATAAATATTGTCATGACGCTAAAGCTTGACTTTTGTTATTGTATTGTGAGTTGGGACTCTACCCGTTATTATCATGATGCGGTGTCGATATAATAGGGAACTCATTAATGATATTTGCGGTCTATATTCCGTTAAAAATATATTTCCTAACTTAAAACAGAAACCGTCGGTAGGTAATGCTTGTTTTAATCTAATTCGGTACTACCTACGACTTGTATTTTTATGCTGAATTTAAAAACTGGCCAGTCATAAAAATAATTCATTATTCTTCATGTTCGTAATCCATATCAAAATGCTTTCATCACTTTAATACTCAATCAATGCAAATAGGAGTAGGTATGAAAATATATTGAGTGACAAAGCGGACAGACGGTTGAGCAGAAATCATTACTTTTCCCCGCATCGAAAACGGTCAAGTCAAATTAAATTGATCCAAAAGTGGAAACCTATCGAAATACGAATATAATATTCAATTGTTATTCATCGACCATTCATGATTTAATCAAGTGAATACATTTGGATTTACACTTTCCAAATTTGAAAGGTGGTTTATTTTTTGGAGAATAATGTTCGAAAGAAGAATTCATTATTTATTAATTCGAACTTTAAATAGTTTTCAATCGTGACTATTTTTACATAACGTATTATCAATTTTTTATAAATTTTTGTTCAAAATATGATAAGAAATTGTATATAAAACACAATATGTTCGTAAAGGACTGGGGGCTCGAAAAAACCACGAAACGCCGCGAAGTGGAGGAAGAGTTTATGTGATATCACATGATTTTTTTAAACTATAATATGTACTATGTATGATATTACAACATTTTTTTTTAATTGCAAAGGAAAAAGGAATTACAAGATTTTACAGCAAACCTCAAGTGATTTTTGTGCGCGAGGTTGGGGTGCAGAGAATCTCACAAAGTATCATTAGATGAAGTGGGAATGTAATCACGTGATATATGGAAAACAAAAATAAACAGAAAATATACTTACCAGCATTTTCTCGAGTAGATTTGAAGAGCTATCAGTTAATTAGTGGCCATAATTAATTTTATAGCTAACTGTGCCTTTAATGCTACTTGAACTGGCTAGACACTTAAGTATCAGCACTCATCATGTAAAAGTTGGTAAAATAATTATTTTTAATTTTAGTCAGGAGATGTGGGTTCAATTCCGGGAGGCCTAAATATTTTTCGTTTAAAAAAATAGATTTCTTTAAACAAACGTAGGTAGGTACTGCTGATAAAACAAATAACATACTTTCAGTTTCCCAAAAGCATTACACTTGGTATACCACCGTTTGCATCTGCCTATTGCTTAACCCAATCTAGATGTATAGTATAACAGATATTAAAATATATGAACACTGATCACCCTTATTCGGTGGATGCCGCTGGGGTGACTTAGGATTAACTTCCTGTAGATTTGAGCCTTCTACCTTTTTCATATAATTTTCAACTCTATGCGATGTAAAATTATGTTTGAAATGTAAACGCAGCCATTTGAAATGTTAAGACAACCTTTCCGCTGGAGGTCCTCAATACGAACCTTTGAATATTATAACAATAAATTATACTATTACTAGGTACCCTTTGAATCTACCGTTTGGCATTTGATTAATGTACTACTTATAGGTAGGAAACGATCGCTGAGTTACCTCCAAAATTGTATAATTACCTTAAATTTGGCAAATCTAATCTAATATATAAAAATCTCGTGTCACGGTGTTTGTTACCGAACTCCTCCGAAACGGCTTGGCCGATTTTTATTAAACTTTTTTCTCTACACTCGGTAGATCTGAGAATAGGTTGTAGGCTATTTTTTATACCCCTATTATTCGCGGACGGAGTCGCGGACAACAGCTAGTAAGTATATAAAAATCTCGTGTCACGGTGTTTAGTTATCGATCTCCTCCGAAACGGCTTGACCGATTTTTATGAAACTGTTTTGACCATATTCAGGTCTGAGAATAGGTCGTAGGCTATTTTTTATACCCCTGTTATTCTTCGCGGAGGGAGTCGCGGGCAACAGCTAGTAACTCTTATAACAATACAGTAAAATAAAAGCAAAAACAAAACAACGTATACGTACAATAAAAACAATAAAGAGTTTTATATACATACTACATACATAAGAAACATTACACCCAAATATTTTATATCAAATCAATTATTAGGACTCACAAGTGTATGATAAGCTAAACTCCTAATACTGTAAAGTGTTCAGTTCTAACTTAACAAAGTAAAAAAAAAAAGTTTCTTTTTTGTTCAAAAAGTATGGTTTGACTATTTCGAGGCGGTAAGAAATTAAATCACTGGACTTCAATTTGTCTCGTGGAATAGTCATAATGAAGCATAAGCAATTAAATTGACCATTGCTTCGTTACAGACCAAGCTGGGAAAATAAATATATATCTGACTTTTAGCCATTAAGCGCCTCCCGCTTTTAGCTCACATGGCTTTTCTATACCTCTCATTATCTGTTATGTGTACGATTTGACTTATAATCTGGATTGGAAATTAACAAAATAA
The DNA here is from genome assembly GCA_947563465.1 of Archips xylosteana. Taxonomy (NCBI): domain Eukaryota; kingdom Metazoa; phylum Arthropoda; class Insecta; order Lepidoptera; family Tortricidae; genus Archips; species Archips xylosteana. The sequence continues at coordinate 13,417,809 of OX387357.1, read as the reverse complement.
TTCTGTTACTTGATAATTATCTGATTATTATCCGGCAAAATAACGCTCAGTAAAAATTATACTTTGATTATTGTATTTTCTGGTTCTGATATACTCACTCCACACTGCCACGTGGCGCCAAAAAGTGATGCACAATATCAGTCGCATTTAGATACGACACGATAAAATTTATGCATAGAGTTATATGCAAGAAAAGTTATTATCATTAATAAATATCAGTAAGTACATAATTATCGCGATAATTATCCCTGATGATAAAGATAATCATCAAGATAATTATCTTGATAATTATCCCGTGCAACCCTGCTTACATTCTATTTACATTGCGTGTTATTGATAGCCTGTCTTGGTCTAACCAGGAACACATGAAAAGACAAGACAACCCATTATTTCCGAGTTCATTCATTAAACATTTATTTACATAAGCTAACAACATGTGACACGACTAATGCGATCGACTTCGAGTAATCACTCACCTGTAGTTGATATGCATACGGTGGTGCCTACGGTATGTACTCGTATGTAGTTACAATGGTATAATTTGGTGCGGTGAGGTTTCGGGTTACATTTGTTTACGTTGTACGCGACAGCGGCAGCTTTAGGTTAATATATAATTATGAATGAGAACCGAAAGCGTTGAAACAATTGGCTAAGTAAAGTTTTTTGAAGAGGTGCTAATTATATTTTTTTTCGACAGTCAGCGTTCTGGAGATCGAGAAACTGCAGCTGTTTTATTTTTATTTCCTGTTGTTTACTGGAAATATTTTTTTAAGTGTTCGAGATGACATTTGTGAGATTTTACGGCTGACAAGCGGTTCGTGCTCAGTACTAAGAAGAAATAGAAAAAAAAAACGAAGTCAACTGTCAGTTCTGTCAATGTCAAATCGTTTGCGTTTCGTTTGCTTTGCGTTTTGGTGCGCTCAGTGTGATTTTTGGACTATTTTTATCGACCTCCGCATAAAATCCGGACTTTCAATTTTACCGCATTTCTCCACGACCTAAGCACGTTAATTGCAACTGCTTCTTGGGCAACGCAAAGCAAACGAAACGCAAACGGTTATATTTCATTTGACATTGACAGAAGCGACAGTTGACTTCGTTTTTTTTTTATATTTCTTCTTAGTACTGAGCACGAACCGCTTGTCAGCCGTAAAATCTCACAAATGTCATCTCGAACACTTAAAAAAATATTTCCAGTAAACAACAGGAGATAAAAATAAAACAGCTGCAGTTTCTCGATCTCCAGAACGCCGACTGTCGAAAAAAAATATAATTAGCACCTCTTCAAAAAACTTTACTTAGCCAATTCACGCCGAACCTTAAGTCGTTAACCAAAATCGCTGCAAACAAAAAATAGTACCTAAATATTTTTGCAGTAAATGTTGAAAACGTATATATTTACAGTTTTTCAAGGCTTTAGTAGTTTTTAGTTTAGTAAGTATTTTTAATTGTTACTGCTAAACTCATCTACCTACATGTAATACTTTTAAGTAGGTAAATTTCTTATTTAAAAACAACAAAATATTATTCCTTCAACTTATTTTAATGACGTAACTATGTGTTTCATAGTCCTTGTATTTCAAAACCAATTTTATGCATAAAAACTCCATTACTACCTACTCTAAAACCCTAGACACAGTTTATTATCAATATGTTTTGATTTTTAATTGCGTATTCTGTACGACGCATACATACACGTACATATACAGCTTCAGTAACACGGTACCTTTTTGGGCTACAAAGCAAAACTAACCGTCCGTTAAAACAATTACTTATTCACGTCCGTATTTTACAAGCGAATGCTCGGAATATCAAACCACATTTCAAACAAAAAATAGACAGAAAGTTATCACAGTCAGTATGACCTCCGTTCTCAATGGCCTCTAATTAGAGTTCTGTAGGCGGCAAACGTGTCGAGCAACGGTCCCCGCCTACAAGGTTCCGGGGTTCGATCCTTGATGTGTGCAGGGTGACCCCAATGTGGTGAAAATGATTACGTGACTAATATCATACAGACAGAAGCGCAGTCGGTAGTAGAAATCAACTGCAAAATGATAGGCAATTTAAAATATCGGGTATGAGCCTATAGATAATATAAGTAACGGTCTTTTAAATTCGATGTGGATACATCAATAAGCAAGACAATTTCGGCTGAGAAAATAATTCCGATATCATTTGATGTTTGATTAAAGAAAGTTTTAAGACAGAAATAAAAATTGAAGTAACAGGAGTTAAACGTTTACGGATGTAGCAAATGAAATAAAAAACACCGATATTAGTGCACTTTAAGATCTTATGTAAAACTGTAATTTCAACAAATGATAATATTATCATTTCATAATAATCATTCCATTTGCGGCGGCGGTTTTATAAATAAACAGAACCGACGGAGTGAAGAGAAAACCAGCAATATCAATTTGCAAAATATGAACCGTGATTCAATAATCAAAATCACGGTGGCATTCATACTGCAATTTCATTATTGTGAACAGATATTGGATTCCTCTGCGGAACGTATTTGGTAATACTCGAGGGACTCTATAGGTACCTATAAGTTTGTTTCCATTGGCATCCGTCAGTGTTTAATGCACTGAAAATGCCGTGAAACTAAGTATATCGTGTTCGGCTTCAAAAGAGACAATGATAACCCTGGACATATCGGCACAGCTGTACCTTGCCGTGATATGATTTTAATATGCAACAGATAGGCTCTAGTGATGCAATCTAGATCTCTCATGATGTAACTCTTATGATCTTGGTGGAGTACATTGTAATGACTGATACAACACTGTAATGCGTGATATGTTTTCGTCAGTCGTCATCTCTGTTGTCATATCATTCATCTTTTTCATAATATATAGTAAAATATTTGATTGTTCGTTAAAATATACGACATCAAAACCAGCCATTGTTTTAGAAGACATTTACATTTGGTAATAATCCGGCTACATTAAGAAGCTCTTGTTTGTTTATTTTCTCACATGGCACACTTGAGGTCGCACGGCATGCAAGCAAACAAAGAAAACATCCGCTTCGTCCCTGTATGGACAATGGGCATCTGCTTCGATACATAATACGGCAAACCGAATCAACTTTCCACTCCATTCTGAATCGGAGTAGGCTTTATGTCAATAAAAGGTTTTAGCTCAAAAGCTGTGACCTCCCGGACCCTTTTAGTGATCTTTTGAAGTACGTTTCAATTAGAACGTTTCAGTGAGCACTTGTCAAGTACGGGTTAATCAAAATCAAACTTAAAATCTTCTAAGAATCTTCCATTATGACTTTCAAATAATATTAATAAAACAAGATGGTTTTATTTTGAAAAAATAAACTTCGGAGCATAATATACAGTGTAGCATAAATCCTCGCTTACTAGAAGAAGTTTATTTCGAGTTAATTAGTATTTCGAAAGAAGTCTAATTTCTACATAGTAATAGAAAATAACGAGGAGCAGTTCGATATCCCAGAAAAAAACATAGAATCTGAAACATTATGCTAGTCTTTGTACCCTACTGCATGTGTCTAAGACCTACTTACAAAAATATAATCTTGTCTACTCATCATAATACCAAAGCTAAAAAGACCCAATTTCACACGACATATGAACGGAAGTTCGAATATTGGAATATTGGCCGAATATTGACCGAAAGCTTACAAAACCGAAGACTGTAAAACAAGTCAAATAAAAATTCGCCGTTTCAATATTCGTACTTTCGGTATTTTGAATTACGCTGTCTTACTTAAGCGTCGATATTTCAAATTTATAGGTAATACACCAACATAGTAGTGGTCTAACATTAATTTTTGGTAAGCATAGTGAATGTTTGCGGTACTCTGAAGATGAGCTTTGGTTGAGTTCGAAACGCATCAGTGTAGTTTGTTGGTGGTGATAGTTGGGTTTGTGTGATTTGTGTGTGTTCGTACAGTGTGGAGGTGGAGGAACTGCATGAACACTCATTTCTTACATAAACGTAACTATCATAAGGTCACGGGTGAGCAAAATATTTTTTTCAGTTCATGAATTTTCGGTATTATGATTCAAATCCCTAGTTATAGATAACCGGTTAGCAATTTCAATCAAAGCTTACTCCGCGAAAGCAAACCATTTAGTAACTGTATGTATGCACTGGCGGCCCATGTTTATTAAATTCTCAGTAATGCGAGGGCGGACAATTAGGGCTGCCCAGGGAATATAGCTGTCAATCAGTACGATACTCGAGTGCGGTCATATGATACAGGCCGGACGTGGGGAGGCAACCCTATAACGTGCAAAATAATCGAGTAACATCGGAAACATTAAACCATTTGCGTGTAATTTTGTACATCGAAGTACAATCGCTTCAATATTCCTACTTAGTACACATATTAAATTTACTTCACTATAAGTAAAAACTTACCTAACTCTTGGTTGTACTTAGTAGCGTATGCGTACAAACAATTCGACCTTTCATATTCTAAAAACCCAGCCTAGTGTGTGCCGGGCCATACTCGTTACCTCGCAAAGACTACTAAGCTGTAATAGTATTCCTTTTAAATTCGTTGTATAAATTTTCAAGTCTATGGTTCAGCTTGTAGTAAAATGAAACATTTCAATTAAATTAAATGGTAGTTAACTTGACACGAAATAAAACAAAAGCCCATCTGTCCGAAAAAGCAAAAAGTGCTCACTGACATGAAATACAGGCAACAGTATCAGATCAGTATGTCCTCAATTAAATAGCAAACGGCAAGAAACAAGACAAAATAAAACGCTTTATGGTAGCCGCCTTGGGCGTTCAGTAACCCAATACTGACTGCCAACCTGAAAAGTAATTTTGTCACAAAATATACTTTAAGTTGTGCGCACTTAGATTCAATTGAAAATAACAAAAAGACCGTCTGACTGGCTTTGAATCCGAGAGTAAAGCGTAATTCTTTTATTGGAACGCCTCGATATTCCGTAATACGTACTTATATTGCTTTTACTCTCTACGTAATACCAATTGGTAAATAAGTTACATCAGTCGAGAAAATAAACTTAGAAATGGTTTTATTAGTATAACCTATTCAAGTTCAAAGGCTGATAAACAAAAAGCAATCCCTTTTCATTGACGCCGTTGTTTTTCTTTTAACAAATTGCCGAATGAATCCATGAAAGGCTTCGAATAATTTGATCGAGTCTCAAAATTAGCCCCTCAGGCGTGGGCCCAAAACAAGGGATTCAATAAAAGCAAAAGCTCGTTTCAGTGGCAAAACAAAAACATTTTCAATTTGGCGGAATTAACGACAGCCAATTAATTACATCGAAATGATTTTGTTAGAAATCGGAATCTAATTTTGTTGGTAATTAGTTGAAAAGGGTTGGTAAGTTCAAAAGGACTGGACCAAAACATTTCATTTTTTTTATAAAATTTTTTTGAATTAAGAGGAAAGTTTTTATGCCTGAAAAAATTGCGTAATCCCCGTGAAATAGCGGTAAACCTATTCTTCGCATACGAAGTTGCAGAGAAAATAAAGACATTAGCACATGAGATGCTTTGGCAGGTAAATTATATGAATCACTAAAGAATATCTAATGAAGAGATAAGAGGTAAATAATATTATTCGATAAATTTATTCCAAACTTCTTATCGGTAAGGAAGTTCAGATCCGTGGCGTCGGATAGAATCGCTTTACCCGCTGGCTAGATGCCAAAACTACATCAACCCTTTATTGCTACACTTCTTCTTTTATACCACCAGTTTACCTCAAATGTTCAGCCAGTGAACACGTTACAACCGTAGCAAAAAAATGTTTCCTCGTAAAAAAAAGGAGAACTGAATATCACTTTCTACGTAAAGCTGCTGCAGCTACCACACTATGCCTAACTAGAAATTTCAACTTCAGCTAAGTTCCAATTCCCAATGAAGCGACAAAATTTAACTTGCTTAATTACCTCAGATTTGAGCTGTCGAAAATTCGCCAAACTATTTTAATTAAAGCAGTTGATTGAACTTTCGTTGTTGCTCGTCCACGGTATTCAACACCCTATGATCTATGCAGGCACTACCCAGCAGACTGGAAAGCGGAGATAATTGTAATAAAATATTACGGCAGGCTTTCGAGAGGGCCTGCAAATACACGGGCTGCAGGGAGGTCTGTTACCTCGGCAAATTTCTAATGGAATTCAGCTTGACGTCGACTTTTTTTTACCAAATTATCTTTAATGTCTGACAACAGGCTAAATATTTCTAGAAACGTTCTCGTGATTAGTTATAATGATTGGTCTACTAAAGACTGTTATAAGAAAATTGTTGAACTTGATTATTCTGTGGCATATATTTAATAGTAAATCCGCTATTAAAGCTACTGTTTATAGATGACACAATTCGATATTCATATTTTTAAATAAAGTCATCAGTATAGTTAAACAAAGTGAAATAGCTGAAGATAAAACATTGCGAATTTTTACAATGCCTATGAGTACATTACCAGAAAATGTATTACCAGGAACTTTTATAATTCAAAATATGCCTACCATTCCTCAAGCTTACCCATTAATAGTCTATTGAAACCTATAGAATACCGGACATGCACGGCACTGTTGCAGTAATCGGACGGCGTCAATCCGCTTATATCAGGTCTTAATTAATGCTCGAGGCCAGGCCTAAAGCCTTTATCTTTTGATTGACCTGCCAGGCACTCGTGTGTAGCTGTGCTATTGTTTCCAAGTGTTTGGATGTCCGGATTCCAATCGTTTTTATTTCAAGACGCCAACCTGTCTAAAGGCCTTCAGATTTATACACGGATGTCATTATGAAAAGATAGAACTGGTGTAGCGGCACGAATTTGACTTAAATTAGGAACAAGTCCAAGAAAATCAGATACGGAGAGAGATAAAAAGCACCGGATCCAAATTATTGATGAGCAGAGATTCATTACTTTAAACGAATGGAAATAAAACAAACCATATATTTTCATCAACTATGAAGCAAGACTATAACGGAAAATATCGTAACCATCTAAAACAAATATAAAAAATTCGTTGAAAACAATATGAGTCATGGAACTGCAAATCAGCTGCCAGACGCCGGAATCCCTAGCAGTGTTATAAGTACAGTCTGAGTCAGTCTTCACAGGGATTTCCCGCTTTTCACCAGTGTTTTTATTGGCAACGATGATCTTAAATCAAATAAGCTCATACATACATTGCGTACCGAGTAACTTACTGGAACAACTCACAAAACAATTTTAGTTGTATCACGCGATATTTTGTCATTACAATACTTTTGTTAACAAAGTTGATTATTTAGTTATTTTACATTATTTTTACGATCATGGTATGAATTCTTGTAATTTTGACATCAACGCAAATTTGTATTGTAATTTTTATCATGAAATAAATAAATCTACTTAATCTAATCTAATCTACTGTTTTAAACTTTCGTGATTTTCACTCATAATTACTAAACTAAACGGGACTTATCACGCAATAAATATTTATTTATTTACCTCGACGTTTCGGCCACATTGCAGGAACCGTGATCACGTTTTTTTATTGCGTGATAAGTCCCGTTTAGTTTATTGATTATAATCTAATCTAATCAGTGTATTATTATTATTATTTAGAGCTAAGAAGTTGTCCATACGACAAATAAATAACAGTACAATACATAGTACATTATGCAATAGAAAACAATGAAACAATTATGATCATGACAATAGCGACTTGGTATGGTAAGTTACCATAACTTGCCTATTCATTTTACATGAAACCGTTTTACTTTTCAGGAACCATAATTTGACAAAATGTGGGACGTAAAAGTTAATAATGGAACATGTGGTACTTTAAGTGGGGCACTCGAGTCCATTTAAAGGAACAGTTTGTTACAATTAGCGACGGCGCCAATTGTGAAGCCAATGAATGGACAGTTACAGCTTGCAGATAGCAAGTTGGTACTTGGTGCCGCCCGCCATTCAATTCTGTTATAGTTTATAATAGTCGCAGTAGTCAGCAGACTCGGCAGCTAAACCACTTAATTTATACTGGTATGGGTGTACTAAACTAGTAAATAATGTTGAAATAAGATGCAAATTCTTAGTCTGTTTAAATTGTTCTCTATCAACTAAAGCTATTAGAAGACTTTCGCAACTTTTTCCAACACTGCAGACCAATTAACAATCATTAGGAACTGCGGTCCAACCAATTACAGCAAATTATCACAATGCAATATACTCGAAGCCGACTCGTTAGGACAGTTGAGTGGTACGAGAGTTGTTTTATTGTGCAAATCAGGCCAATTAGCATAACAAACAAGTGCATTCTGGACTGTTCGATGCTAGGGATAGTAGGGACTTGGTATCGGCCACACGTCCAACGCGTCGTGCTCGCCAGACCGTGTTAGGCTTTCTGCTGCATAGATATCGACTTTCGAATGCAGCTACTGAATTTTGAAATTCATTTTATTTACCGTAGCCACTAAATGAAGTTTCAGCAGAAACGCATAATTTATTAAAGCTATACCCACTCGGGTTAGGAAGTTAAGCAACATTCAAAGTTACTGCCATAATTTGTTCAGCGTCCTAAATAAATGCAGCCTTGTTCCACTTTATTTATGACGGACTGTTCAAACGTGGTTCAAACGCCAGAAAAGTTTCAACGCTGATTAAGCGAGTCTTAAAGTTAATGCTGTTCCAAAATTTCTAAAACAAATGAAACATAATAAATAATAATACGTTTATAACCTGTAAATAATTAACGTCGGGATCGTTCTAGAATTCCATTATCTAAATGATTGACATCCCACGGGATCAGGCATCCGCTGCAGCCTTCAGGGACGTCCATAACAGGCCAAGTTATTGTAATGAGGACGACAGGGATATTTATGCCCCGCCATGCGTCCCGAATACGCAATGAGCAAAGCCTGCGTCCGGATATTCAATATAAAAGCTACGCACCGAATTTCGTTATTTGCAACGTTATTTACTCAGCTAACATTACTGGCAGGTGCCCGTGTTGCTTCTTTTGTATCGACGACGTGTTTACCTGTACGCAAATTGATACAAATATGCTCGCGTGAGTGGTTACTTTGAACCGGTATTGTATTACGGTTTTTTCTTTTATCTCTTTTGCTTTATCAATATTTGGGTGTGTTTGCAAACTACGAGTAAATCTAAAAGATTAATCCCCTATTCATTAAAAATTATAGAATCGTTACAGCGAAATGTACGTTTTATCTGTGTCTGCCAAAGGCACAATTTTAAAGTGAGAAATCAAGAAAATCGGGTGTTAAGTTAACATAAGCTTATTTACCAACGTTCATTATAAATAATTGTCACATTCATCATTTTCAAACAGTTTTATTATTATAAGCTTTTATTTAACTTGCAATTTTTGATTGTTTAGGTAAATTACACCCACTTCTGGTGCTCAAATGAACTTGAAATGTGATAGAGGTATGTAGTTTGGATGACAATAACAAAGATAGTAAAAAAACCAGTCAGCAAAAAGCATGAAGTGCTGATTTTTATTTTTACCTAGTGGTATACGTCAATTTTATTGTTCATTAGGTACCATTTTGAAGCAAATAGGTTAGGTATATTGCATCATTAAAAAATTTCTTAATGAGTTAGGTAGGTACGTGCACATTTAAATAAGGTTACTAAAACTCCTCATTAAATATTGAAAAGCGTATAAACGCAGCAATTAACTTGTGTTTTCGGCGCATAAAGTATTTAATAGCCCACAAAGTCGTGAAAAGGGTCTTTCAAATCCTTTCACAATAGTAAGATGTCCTGTCTACGCGGAAGAAAATTATTTTCCCGCCGGGCTTTTGTCGTCACTACCGCTACGCGTTTAAACATGGCCGCCGGAAAATATTACGAGTCATTGTTGTACTCTGGATAATAGTGGACATTGACCTCTTGAAAGTTAAAAAAATATCGCTAAATAAAATATGTCGGTGCGTCAGTTCAGTTCAACCAAGCAGAATGCACATTAGTATGGAATAAAATAAATTGTGCTTTTAAATTTATACAGACAGATAAGAAAAGGAAGTAAACCAATAAATATTAATTTAATTATCTCTGATAAAATTGTTTCTAAATGAACTAAAACAATTACTTTGCTCACCCGCGACCTTACAATAGTTGCGCTTATGCAAGAAATGTGTGTTCATGCAGTTCCTCCACCTCCACACTGTACGAATACACACAAATCACATAAACACAACCATCACCACCACCAAACTACACTGACGCGTTTCGAACTCAACCAGAGCTCATCTTCGGAGTTACCACAACCGTATGCGAAACTGATGGTTGAGTTCGAAACGCGTCACTGTAGCTTGGTGGTGGTGATGGTTGTGTTTATGTGATTTGTGTGTGTTCGTACAGTGTGGAGGTGGAGGAACTGCATGAACACACATTTCTTGCATAAGCGTAACTATTGTAAGGTCGCGGGTGAGCAAAGTAATTGTTTTAGTTCATTAATATGGACCTCCGCAAAGTAACGCCTGATTCAATAAATTGTTTCTAAATCAAAATCAAGCACTTTACGTTAAAAATATGACTTGAACTATTGTTTATACTCTGCTGTATTTCTTGTAAGAATTTCAATATAAATGATCAGAGTAACTCATCTCACTTACATCATTCGGTGTCTCCTAAAGCCTCGTAATTTTAATTGATAACGTTACGAATATTACCAAGCATTACCGTATCTTTACATAATCTCAGAACCTGTATTATAGAATCAATAAGCTGAGTAAATCCTCAAGCAATCTTAGTACTTTCACTGCTATGATAGAGTACTCCATCATGCTCGTATGATTTCGCATTCAGATCTGTATTGGGCATGACCATCAGTCATGAGTCATTCGGTTGCAAAATGCTGTTACTTATGACTCCCGCGAGTAAGTTATTGGTGTCAGTGCTAATAAACACATCTGCGGTTTCTGTCCATGATAGTCATCAAGTAAGCAAAGAAGATATTGAAACCGTATTTATAATTTGAATAGAAGAAGAATAAACTAAAGATCTCAACCTTGAATAATTCGTACTTGATAGCTCTGTCAATTGAATTGTTTGAGTAAAATGAGAACAGGAAAACGCCTCAATATTAAGAAACATAATGTAGTCAGTGAACTTGTGGCAAAAAATCTGATTTCCCTTTTATGCAAAGCGTTGCCAAATTATCTTTAGTACGAGACAATGGGTGAGATATAACCTTGAGTGGCCGGATTACGAACGCGCCTCGATGAATAAAAATGTTGGATAAACATTTCCTTCAAATATTTAGTGATATTTGCTATGGATGATAATTCAAAATGTAATTAAAATAAATAAATAAATAAATATCACGGGACAATTCACACCAATTGACCTAGTTCCAAAGTAAGCTTAGCAAAGCTTGTGTTATGGGTACTAGGCAACGGATAAACATACTTATATAGATAGATACATACTTAAATACATATTAAACACCCAAGACCCGAGAACAAACATTCGTATTTTTCATACAAATATCTGCCCCGACACGGGAATCGAACCCGGGACCTCAAGCTTCATAGTCAGGGTCTCTAACCACTAGGCCATCTGGTCGTCTAAATTTAATTGTATAACTATATGATCTGGAATAGTTTGGATGTGTAATTCTGTTTGTACTTAAACGTAACGCTGTAAGAAACTGTTAACAGATAAAGAATGAAGCAAACGAAAGCCACTAAGTAAATGGGTACTGAAGAAAACTGCTAAATAGGAGAGCGATAATATCTCGGCTAGTGACGAGGCATCATGTCGCGATAAACTCGGCCCCTAATAAAACAGCCCGGCACTACTACGGCCAGATTATTGGACGCCGTCTTATCGAGCGACTTAGTCTGCCCCAAATTGAGTGAGCAGGAATTATGGAAAAACTTTCTACACGCCACGAACTAAAGATAATGAAGATTACGATTAGATAAAACTTGTGGTAAACATCCGAATAAGTCTTCCGCAGAACTTCATCGATTGCATAAACACGCAGATAATTGCTGCAGGTGGGACGTAACGGATTCACTTTATATTTGTCCAAAATTAAATTAGAAATGAACGGGTTTGAGATTGCGATGGGGCTAGAGTGTGTAAAAGAAAATCATCTTCCAAATACCCCTCTATCACTTTATTGAAATAAAACTCATCTTTATTAGATTCTGAAACCAATGTTTGTTAAACGTTTTGAGCTAATAAAAGTAATATTAAGGCGCCGAGCTGCGTCAAAAGGGAGGAAATGAAAGGGAGGACGAGAATGAAATTGGAAAAACTTGTTACAGAATTACTCAAGATGAAAAAAGGAAAAAACAAATAGGGCCTAGTAAAAGTTGGCGGAACAAAATACGCTTAGCTACTTTATTTACCTGGAGGGCATCCTCTAGCTATGCTATTTATTTTAATGCGTTTATAAACATTTCAATGGATAATTGTGAAACGGTTTTTACCATAGCTACCGCTATGTGAAAACTGAATGCCTAGCGAGACGCAAAACATTACTTAGGTGTAGATTTTGGTTTAAAAAAACTGATAAGCCCACGTGATAGCTAACCCGTTGGCAAAACAATGTCCTCACTAACCTTTTACTCCAGTTTCCGATCTCCGCGTAGCGTCGGCCGTTAGAACATCCGCTCCTCCTCACTTCATTTCCTCTAAACGTCTGCACTGAGTTCCCGTTAGGTGTTAATATTCCGTTCGAGGAACTGTTATTGTTCCGTTCCCGATTTCTTGGGAAAGTCCCTGTTCCCGAACGGAAGGTAGCAAGCTGAGGAGTTTGCGCGTCCGGGCTGAACTGCTGAAGTGGAAGCGTCACGTTCCCGCTCCAACTCTTGCGATTGACGGCAAAAGTTTTGAACGTTCCATTACCGTTAGTAGGAGAGGAAATGGCTCCACAGAAACTACTCCGGTTATGGCTGTTCTTAATGAGCGCACTGTTCTGAAGCGATACTTGCGGCTTGATCGGCACCAGTGGTGATGCCTGGTCTATTGACATCGTCCTTTAATAGCTGTAGGTTAAACCTACGTTGCTTATATCTACATTTTTGTCTGGAAAGGAAAGAAATTGCTATATTAGGAGCGAATAACTCAATAATGTTGAACCTTGATCTTATCGAGTTGTTTTATCTCTGCTAATAAAGATGGCCTAGTTATGCAAACCAATAATGAGAATTGATTAAGAGTCCCTGACATGTCAATAAAACATTGAATTGATGCATTCAAAGCAGACTACTGTTCGATTTTAATTAAAGGGCCCATCGTACAATAGGGTTAACTATTATTACTAGTTTTCTACCGTATGAGAGAGATCAAATTATACGTTTGTACTTATATGCTGCACAAAATCAAATTTAAATTAAAGGTCATAAGTTAGGTAATTGGTAAAAGATAAAAAATCTTTAAGTGCAAAACTAACCTTACCCACAATAGTTAAAAGATAAAGAGAAGATAAAGATAAATTTATTAAAAATTTGATAACTTAAATGAAAACTTAAAAATTTGATAACTAACCTTACCCACAATAGTTAAAAGATAAAGAGAAGATAAAGATAAATTTATTAAAAATTTGATAACTTAAATGGGTACAAAGTTTCCTTATAAATCTAAGTAACTAACTCATGAGCCCGAACTAGGAAACTACTATCAATGGCATCGATTACAGCGGTAGGTCATCAATTCCATTCAGCAATGTTTGCTGTAGCAGTTTTAAATGGTTCCCGGTTACATTTGAGTTGTTTTTAACGGCACATTGACTGTGATTTGATTACCTTTAGGTTTAGCGATGACTTCTTTATAATTCGACATAGTGTATCGTTCTATCTCACGAGCACGGGTTTCTTGTCATTGTGTGTTGATTTAGATGTACAGCATACATATTGTCTCTGTGTGTGTACGCTCAGGATCGATCATTACTGCTCGTATTTTCGTAATAAATAATAATTTATTTATTTACTTGGAAAAAAGAATTGCAAATTGAATTGAATTTTGGTAATTGCAGTCATTATCGAGATTTAAATAAGGCTATGTATGTTGTGTACAGGGTGTTTTAGTAACACTCAGTGACAGTCGCGACGAAACTTTGCTGACCGTGTCCATCCGGCGGACATAGGTAATTCTGCATCCTCTAGCCACTCACGCGTCGCCAGCCGACTGTTATACAACTCTTACGCAACTATCGTTAGGCTTGTTACATAATTTCCAAATCCAATAGAAATCCGTTCCGTTCAGTAAAGGTTTGTTCGAATAATGAACGTGGTAATGATATTGCTTCAATACAGTGAGAACTCAGTGCCATTGTCTTGTAGCATTGCATTTTGCCGTTGTTTTCTATATAAAGTAGGTGAAGCGGCGATAGACATTAATGTAAACATTAACACTATCTATTTCACGTAATCAGTGCTATTGTTCACGATGGATTGATTAAATCAATAAAAGCTGTAGTGCTTCTTATCGACGGTTGCTAAGTGTGGAAAATGAGTATTCAACGTTATTCAACGACTAACTTAATACATGTAATCAAGAATCGCTTCCGTTCACTTTGGCAATGGTGAATCACACTGATTGTGAGAATTCCCATCTTTACTGTTTTGAAACTTTTAATTATCTACCAATGTGTACGCTGAAGCCGGCCAAGTGTGTGGGCCACACGTAGTCTAAGGTTCTATACTAATACGCAATATTAAATGTTGATCAACAACTATTACAACTTGCGTGCGAGTTTAAATACAGTGCCAGTACATATTTTTAATGAGAAAACCATTTTTCAAACCAAGCTAAAGTAGGTAGGTATTTAGCAAAGAAGGATGACATATTATGCACATTTTTGCATCAAAGCTATAAAAAATAGCGGAACACTGTAGTATAACAGAGTTGGAAAGAGCGTGTCCAAGGTATCTGATAATCCAACATCGATTAGAGCCGCGCTATTTTATTTGTTAGTCACAGACGGTTTTACAACTTATCTGTGGCAGCTTCTGTTTGGTTTTATCTCATTTTACTAACGAAATGTAAAGAAACTTCGACACGGTTGAAGCTTTTAGCAAAATTGACTGTAACCATTTTACTTCTCCGATGTAGACGGGATTCCTCAAAATGACTTTATTTACAAATCCTTAAAAAAATTCTAACTTGACATAAACCTAACCCAACTATATTTAAAATAATCAACTTCAATTGTCAAAACGCTTAGCAAACCGATTAAGCAACTATGTCATCAAATTCTTTGTTTGAGTAAGCAAGTGTGTAAGGACACGATATTTAAATTACAAGGTGTCCAAACTTAAGGTTCAACGTACAAAAACTGTCCCGATCATCTGTCTGGAAGGTGCGCTGACGCAGGTGGCTGGTCCATTTAATTGTGCTTAAATCGTTATTATTAAACCAATTAAAGAGGAGGGGAGGGGGTCCTTCCGCCACAGCTGTTAAATTGCATTATTATGGAGAAATGAGATAACGTATTGCATTTATTCTGATGAAAGTATTAATAATGTTTTGTAAGAAATCATATTTCTATAGTGACAAGTTATACGCATGAATTTGTAGAAAACCAGGTTAGGTATATCAGCAGAATTGATAATTATTTCGACTTTAAACGCAAAAGCATGAAACCCATTTTGTACACACGAAATAGCAGTTACGAAGCGATTTATATGCACCCAGAGGATCTAACTTGATCGTTAGCTTGCTGTTAAGCCGCTGGTGGCGTATTAGTGCAGAATCTTTATTAGATGCTTAAATAAAACCGCAAATAGAATTAAAATGATAAGGTCTATATAGTCGAGTGCATTACCCGAATGTTTCACAAGTACCTGGGCGACCGAGCTCTGCTCGGGCAGTCACGTTAAACTATCGTCCGTAAACCGACTTTACAGACAACCGGCTTTTCCTGTTCTGTGCTCCCAATAGGGAACGTGCACATAGACGGTGCTGCCAACTGGTGCCATAAGGGTGCCATCAATTTGAATGTTTTACCTTGATAAGTTTGTTTTACTGTCCGCATAGTGTCTCTTCTGTCGCATTAGTGCTGCCGCCTATAGTTACTGCAAGTTCCCTATAATACTTTTTCTAACAAAAAAGTAACTTTTTCTCACAAAAGAAGAAACTTGACGTTTTCTCATGAAAAATAAACTTAAAAAAAAAACTAAAAATCTTGAAAAAAAACGTGGAATCGAACCGAGGTCGGCTGGATCCGCGACCACCCGATTCCTAATGTGCCATTATGATCTGCTCGAAGTCGGCGAAATTTAGCTTATATTCTAATGCAAACAAAAATAGCCGGAAAACACGAGTAAAAGCGATTTTCTGAAAATGAAACATAGCTAGATCAGTTTTTCATCCCCGAAAACCCCCACATACCAAATTTCATCGAAATCGTTGGAGCCGTTTCCGAGATCCTGATTATATATATATATATATATATATACATATATACAAGAATTGCTCGTTTAAAGGTATTAGATACGGCTAATTAGTACCCACATAACTCGAGGGTCTCACAAACGTTCTTCATATAAGTATTATGGCAATGTAAGTTAAGGGCCTACCGAGTTTTTCACGCTAATCGATTTTGGGTGGGTGATTTTGGGCGTGGGGGAGGCACGATGGCTCAAGATAGGTTGGTTGGACTGCGCGTGTTTTTGGGTATTTTCATCTTATTACTAAAACAAATACATATTTTAAAAATGTAGCAAAATTACGCCCTAGAAAACATCTTGTTTTATTAACATTAAAAACTCATGACCTGCCGTGCAGTAATTAGCGTCGTACTACGAGTTTATTTTATGTTTTAGAGACGACTTTGGATTTTTTTCTATCGAGCGAAAGTAATCGTGTTTTGATAAATACTTGTCACTAGAGTGAATCCTTAAATATCTTACATATGAATTTCAAGACTATAGCATTGCTACATTGCAAGTAATGATACAGCACGAGTTTAAATGAATGCAATAAATGCGCCAAAAACACTGTAGGGCCTTAAGAGAATCCTGTGAGTCTGAATGCATCGTTCATTTGGGTATATATTACAATACCGAAGTACGAAAGACCGAATGTATTAAAACATCGAATGGGTCAAAAGACCGACACGATTTTTTTCTGAAACCATAAACTTCTCATAATTTATTAAAACGGCATCATACGGAACCCATTAGGTTAGGTTAGGTTTGTTTTATAACAATCTTAAGAAGTTAACGGTTTCAGAAAAAAATCGTGTCGGTCTTTTGACCCATTCGATGTTTTCATACATTCGGTCTTTAGTACTTCGGTATTGTAATACATACCCGTTCAATTACCTAACAAGCCAATCCTAATATTGTAAATATAAAAGTTTGTAAAAATGTTTGGGTTTTTAGATGTTTGTTATACAATAACGCAATGACCGCTGAACGGATTTAGACGAAACTTAGCGTACAGATATCAAAAATATTGATTTTACTTAAAATTCCGGTATTTAGTTTCCTTGGGATACTAATTTAACTTTTAACAAGAATATAGGGTGCGGTCCAAAAACGTCGAGGTAGATACCTCGGCTTGCAAGATGACGCGTTAACTTAGTCTGCAATCAATAGATGGCGCTGTTCGAACGAACGTTGTGCTTTAAAAATGTTACTGTTACCTTTTTTCAGGCCAAGTTGTAAGTTTGTAAATATTACGCGAGCAAACCGTGGGTCAAAGTTAGTATGATATAAACAACAGCGCGTGCGCCTATAACTGGTTTTGCTTTAACGAACAACCAACAAGTTAGCTCATTTTCCTGTTTATTTATCTAAGAGAATCAAACATGAAATTCGTTACTGATATCCGTTTTCCAAAACTCGAGTCTATCTTTAATTTCTTTTATTTGTTAGTCGCATTTGAAATTTAAAGAATGCCATCAAAGTGCTGACAATGCAGAACTTTGCAATCTAAAATTTCATTCTAAAATAAAAGTTTTTTTTACGTTGCTTCCACTTAGGCTTGTGGAACAAAAGTTTTGTATTGACGTTCCATAGACAACAAAACAATGCCGAAGCCGGAAGCCTCTATTCGTAATGGATTATTAATACCTACGTGACTGCTTTAAGTACAATGTAACCTTTTACACTTTTTTTACCGGAACACCTGTTCTCCTAAAATAATTGGGTTATAGAGTGCAAGTAACAAAAATAATCATTCTTTGTAGGTACTGTTTTCGTGATTATTTTACATTAAAATTTAATGAACTTGCTCAGCTTCTCTTGTGCTTTCTTGAAGATTAAGTTTAGAAGATATTACTTCATATTAGGAACTCGTAGCAGCCTAATGGTTGGCTCATGGTCTTTCAAGGAGAGGGTCGTGGGTTCAAGCCCGGGCTCGCACCTCTGCGTTTTTCGAAGTTTATCACGAGCTTTACGGTGAAGGAAATCATCGCACGAAAACCTATATATACATTTGTGAAGAAATTAAATAATGTGTATGAAGGTCTCAGTCCACACTGGGCCCGCCCAGAAACTGCGGCCCAAGACCTCTCACTCTTAGGGAAGGCCTTGTATTAGGACGTATAATGATTATCAGAAACAATCTCATAGGCTTTCTTCGCAGTTCATGATTTTGGTGAAGCTAACCAGAGAAGTGGACTTCATTTAATTCTGTAACAAAATATATATAAACGTGTTTGAGATTAAAAATGTACTTATTAATAAAGTCAAACCGGAGGGCGTCCGCACAAAAGGTTGGTTTATTGAAAAACTGCATTAACATAATAAAGGATTCCAGATAACGGAATTGTACACGGTCTGCTGATGAAAATGTTTTTATGTACATAAAGGTATTAATAAACTAGGATTCACTTCATTTGTAGGAAGCAAACAGGGTTTCAAATTCTAATTGAATAAAAACTTAGTAAAGCATATATATATATATTTAGTCCTAGCTGTTGCCGGTGAATTCGTTTATCAATATCCTGCGGGGACTGCGCAAGTTTCTGGGATTAAAACTATTCTGTCTTCCCCATAGTCTCAAACTATCTCCATACCAAAATTTATTTAAATCTGTTTAAGCGTGAAGAGGTAACAATCAGTCAGACAGAGTTACTTCTAGATAAGGATTAAATAGCTCAAAAAGTATTTAATCTTCCCATATATAGTTTGATAACATTGAAAGATAATAAACTTAGAGTACCACTTCATGTATACCAATTTGAAACTTGGAACGCAAAAAACTTTTGGCACAAAATAACGAGCAAGGCCACCGGAGCGATGTACAAAAAAACCATCACTACCAGCAAATACATTTTTTTTGCTTTGAAATCTGAACTCGACAAAATTCCTCTATAGAGTACCATTATAAGAACCCAACTGCTTATTTCGATTCCACCTCAAATCGTTGATTTGCTTTACTTCTGTATTACACACTCAATTATAATTTGTCTAACAGCGTTATCGAAATTTTAACTTGATAAAAATAGATAAGATATTTTTAATTTAAATAAGATCTTTATGGTATAGCTTGTCTAGTTTAAAATGACGCGCCCCACCACCGCACTCACGCACAGGATTCGAAACTCAATTCAAGCTACAATAGACTCTATTGTAGCTCAAATTGAGCTCCAAATCCCGTGCGCAAACGCGGTGGTGGGGCGCGTCATTTCAAACTAGACAAGCTCTACCACTATCTGATAGCTAAAGGAGCTTATTCACTCTTAAATGCGCTATTAAAACCCTAGACCTCTTCAAGACTAAACTAAGACTAGAGTGAATAGGCTGTTCCTGAACCAGTGAATATACCTTTGGCTTCATCTGCACTTCTCGTCAGGTGAGAAAGGGATTAATCACGGGTCAGTTTATGTTAAAAAAATTAAAACAAAATTGCGATGAGAATAAGAAAGAGCCTGCAAAGGCCTTAAGCGTATTATTATAATACCAACAAATATTATTACTTTACACTCCTCGTGTCACTTTGTGGTTATTTTTTAAGCGAAACGCTGTCGCTTCGGTATCGTTCTTTAGATATATGTACTTATTCTCGTAATAGACGTTCATAAGGTATTGATTTAGCTTATCATACGTCTTCTTCGAAGAAGGCCGGGCCAATGTAGCTGTCGAAGGACATTGCGATGCACCTCAGGTCGGGTAAACACGCACGCCGAGTTGACTTAGGCAAACGATGCGGGTTGTGTCAGCAATAGAGAATACTAATGTTCGAGCAAATCTTGTAACGTATGGGCTGAGTCCGCTGTTATAGAATTTACACAAATTACTTTGAGGTCGGGTATTTTGTTTATTTGTTATTAGTAACTTATTTCCCTTAATGAAGGTTGCTAAGGTTGGGCCAATGACAATTTTGACCTTGCGCATAATTCACTATCTAAAGAATTAACTTCGATTACTGAGTGGGAGCTAACTATTAAATTCATACAACTGTATGTCTTGGTCATTGTTGCTTGTAAAAGTCAAATCAAATTAATCCTAGAGTTCGTTGGAAAATACAATCAGTAGCTAATTATGCAAGGATGAGGGTACTTATTATGAAGATTGATGATGTCGATATTGTAATGTAAAAAGGAAATAGACCATTAAATCGAACTCGTTATGCGACCTTGGCAGAAATATCTACCAACAATGAACTTTGAAGATAACACATTAAATTGCTTTAAAATTATTACGATTGTAGAGATTTTCGTTAAGATTAAATCTTGATTTGAATCTTTATAATTTTGACGTGAAAATAATATAGATGTTACGCAAGTATATAAGTACATCATACAAATTTGTCAATGAATTGCGAAGTCAGGTATCATTACCGGCGGTGTTACCTTTAACACCACTTTCCTGTATCATCACGTTTTATGAATCTAATTAGAAGTTGCGTGCAATTTAACAACCGACGCACGAGTAACGCAATCTCCTAGTGTAAATGAAAGCTGTTACACTCAATTTTCAACAACTTTCAATATTAACATTTCTATGATTAATAGATTTCTAAATAAGGTTCCTAAAAGAAAGACGTGACGGTAATTTAATAAGAATTTAATCATGGAGTGCAAAGCTTTTACATTTAAGAACGATCGAAGCATCTCATCCTTAATGGAACAGTCATTAATCAATCTAAAAAAACTTGACGCGAAAAGAGTTTAGAGGAGACGACGGCGCAAAAAATGTTTCATTATGCGCTCGAGGAGCGGGCACGCGCTATCAATATTCATTGTTGGAGTTTATTTTGTGAAGATCACGATTATGATAAAGGAGCATTGTGTATTTTTAATTCGTACGTGGTATAAATATCAATTGATGCACGTCTTGCAGGTCCGAATTCTTCCCTCGCATGTAAACTTCAAAGAGGATAAAACAATAAAAGTGTATCTTGGTCGCACCGATTGATTTCTTTATAGGGGTCGCATGCAGCGCCGCTAATGGCAGTTCGCGACAGACAAGTTACAAAAAATCTTGAGGGGGATTGGAGCCAGGGCCTTGCAAGTAGGTCAGCGTGAGGAACATGACGAATCGCTCTCATCACTCTTTAACGTTATAAGTGGGAGCCGCGTAGATAAGATTTAGTGTTCAGGCTTAGTGCCTTCACAACATTACGCCACTGAAGACTGCTGCATTGACTCGGCATTGCTACATGGATTTCTGCAGGCGTTTTTATGAATTAAGAGTATAGGTCAAAATTGTCATGTCACTTTTTATTCGACCTCTGAACTGTAACGTCTGATTTTTTATTATAAGCATTTAAAAACAGTTTGAATATTATTTCGGCACCTAATATCTCCGCCAAAGAGGTAACATGGTGGCCCATGAGGGGAATCTACAATAAATTCGCGAAATCAAGAATAAAGTTCATCCGAAGGCACGGAAGTAACTACAACGTTCAGGAAGAATCGGAAGTTAATCTATGAAAATAATTGGAGCCTTGTTGATGGAAGATTGATGTCAGGGTCAGCTAAAGATCCAGGGTTCGAGCAGTAGTACATCGAAGTATTACATCGAGCAGCAGCGCGTCGTTCCAAAGATAAGTGTCCGTCCTAAAACAATTCTAATTTCCTATTTACCTATCACCTCATACTCAACTATTCAAAATATCTGACCAGCTGATAATACTATAGTGTTTTGTACATAATTTAGCCAATATCTCCCTAAAATATTGTAAAAATAGTTTCAGTATAAAATAGAGGAAGGTAGTTAACCTACCCACCATTGAAATAAAATTGCAATAATATTTTAAACTCTTAATTGTTTCGCCAAAATATAAGATAATTGATACGATTAGCTTCAGAACAAGTATTTGTTATTACTGTATATATGCATTTGCAGTGATCATATACATTTTTTAGTATTTTGTCAAAGTAAACCGCAATACTTAAATAGTGACCTACTTCAGACCTGCGTTTTGAAGGCAAGTTTAAACAAAATATTTAGAGTATTTGCCGACTATTCCAGGTCACTAATGTGCTGACGTGCGCTGCGTAACAAAGTAATAATACCAGCAAAGGATTCGTCAGCTGTGCAGAGCGGTCACCGCGGCTTCCTGAGTGGCAAGTACACCCGGAACGAGGAGCGTGAGCCATTATATTTAATTTATTAGCTCATTAAGTTATTATACAAACCGTAAGGTATTTCTATTGCAATGTCGCTAACGTCGGTATCAGACAAATCTGCTTACAAGGAGTTATGCACAAGAAGATCGTCTATAAAAGGTCAAATAACTAAATTTAAAAATTATTTAGCTAGTATTGCCAGTAAAGATGAACTAAGTAACATTCAGTTGACTGAATTACGGCTAAAACTTTCAAAATTTGAAACTCTTTCGATCAAGCTTGATGACTTGCAAAGTGAGATAGAAGTTATGAACCCTAGTGGCTTAGAGTCCGAAATTGATGAACGCGACGCCATAGATAACGATATTATTATCAATATAGCCACTGCAAGGAATTTAATCGATTTATTTACAAAAAACGGAGAATGTGAACAGAAATGCCACTCTAGTCATAATGTGTCCTGCTGTATGGATGATTCTCATCATCATCAGGAATTAGGATTGAAACTTCCACAAATCCAAATAGCCAAATTTGATGGCGCGTATTTCCGTTGGTTAGAATTTCGTGATACTTTCGAAAGTTTAATACACAAAAATGCTCGCATCTCTGATATTAACAAGTTCCATTATTTAATCTCGTACTTACAGGGTGACGCTGCAAGAATAATTTCGAATCTCGAAGTATCTAATAAAAATTATGAGGAAGCGTGGAGGCTGCTTTGTAGTCGATACAATAACAAGAGAATATTGATTAATCACCACCTCGAATCTTTATTTAACATAAGGCAGCTTCCACGCGAGACCGAACGGTCGTTGAGATTCTTGGTCGATCATGTTGAAAAGAATTTGCGTGCGCTAGCCAGCTTAGATCAACCAACGGATAAATGGGATGTTTTAATCATATTTATGCTTTCTTCAAAACTTGATAGCAATACTTTGTTGAAATGGGAGGAACATCGCAATAGCTTATCAGGCGACGTACCTACCTTAGACCAGTTTTACAAATTTATGATAGATCGTGCCGATGTTCTGGAGTCGTTAAATCGTAACAATAAATCTGATAACTTTGCAAGGCACCCTACGGCGCCGATGCTGAATACGCGCTCGTCCCGTGCCAATAATCAACAAAGGCAAGGTCAAAATAACTTTGTAAAATCATTTATGAGTACTAAGAATAATAGTAAAACAAACTCGTTTTCATGTATTATTTGTAACGATCGCCACAGGATTTATGATTGTCCAACCTTTAAAGCCAAAGGGATTGATGCCAGGATGATGGATGTGGAGAAATACAAACTGTGCGTTAACTGTTTAAGACAAGGCCATCCCGAAAGTAGCTGTCGCATGGGACCGTGCCGTGAGCCCGGTTGCTCTCAAAGACATAATACTTTACTCCATCAGCCTTCATCTACTTCCAACAACCACGTCATGACTGCGGAGCAGGATGAAGTGGTTGTCAATTACTCAGACCAGAATCAAAGCCAAGTGCTGCTATCTACGGCCATAATAGAAGTAGTGAATCCATTTGATCAGCAAAAAATCAAAGTTCGCGCGCTATTAGACTGCGGCAGCCAATCATCCTTTATCTCTGAGTCTCTAAAGACCAGATTGTCTCTTAAGGCTCATCCAATTGACACGCTAAACGTCATCGGTATAGGCAATGCTTATTCGACAAGGGTAGTCGAGAGCTGTAATGTTTTAATTAACTCCACAAACAGTAAATTTAACGCCATGTTATCATGTCTGGTGCTTAAAGAATTGACAGGGCGATTGCCAAAGAGTCCTATTGATATACAGACACTTAAGTTACCAGAAAATATTAAGCTAGCTGATCCCATGTTTTATATGCCAGCACCGATAGATGTGCTGATAGGTGCTGACATATTCTGGAATATTATAGGCAATGAACAGCGTTCACTAGGGCTAAATTGTCCTAAGTTGAGGAGCTCTCAATTAGGGTGGATAGTGTCTGGCCCTATTAATGCAATGTTATCACACAAAAGGATACATTGCAATCACGCTATTATCGCTAAATCAAATCATGAAGAAAATGTAGAAAGGCTATTAACCAGGTTTTGGGACTTAGAAAGCGTTCCAGACAAATCAATAATTGTAAAAGAAAGTGAAGGCGAATGCGAACGGCATTTCGTTACTCACACTACTAGAGAAAAATCAGGCAGATTTTGTGTTAAACTACCATTAAAAAATTCAAGTGATTGCTTAGGCAGCACATACTTTATTGCAAAAAGTCGTTTCATCAATTTGGAAAGGCGTTTTAAACGCAATCCATTGCTAAAAGAAGAGTACATTAAGTTCATTAACGAATATTCAGAATTGGGTCATCTATCGTTATCTGACAAAAATTATAACTCCAACTTGAATCCATCCTACTACCTGCCGCATCATGCAGTCATAAAGCAAGAGAGCGAGTCGACCAAACTACGCGTTGTGTTTGACGGTTCTGCCCCCTCCACTTCAGGGTACTCGCTCAATGACATACTGATGATAGGTCCTAACGTCCAAGATTCGCTATTTTCTATCCTAGTGCGGGCCAGACAATACAAGTACCTGCTCACTGGTGATATTGAAAAAATGTACCGGCAGGTGGTGGTCAATGCAGAAGATAGGATGCTTCAGCAAATATTATGGAGAGAAGATGAGTCTCGACCTATACAATCCTTAACATTAAACACTTTGACCTACGGTACCGCGAGTGCTAGCTACCTTAGCACGCGTTGTTTGTGGGAGCTAGGAAGAGAGCAGGATGATGAACTTATTAAAAACATCATTCAAAAGGATTTTTATGTTGACGACTTAATCACGGGTTCAGATGACGCACAGCAATTAGTATACATACAAAAGGCAATATCAAAGGCTTTAAAATCGGGTTGCTTTAATCTTAGAAAATATAAAAGTAATTATCCCTCGATTTTCGAAAACGTTGATATGAATAAACAAGACAATTTAACTATTAGTGAGTCAGCAAGCACTCTGGGGCTCGGGTGGACCCCTTCCAGTGATACGCTACACTTCCCTATAAAAGGCTTCTCATATGATCCAGATAAAATAACCAAACGTTTCATCATGTCTAACTCGTTTAAGATATTTGATCCTTTGGGTGTGCTGAGCCCAGTAGTGGTCGTGCCTAAAATTATGCTTCAGAAGCTGTGGCAGCAAAGGTTAGATTGGGATCAGCCGGTTCCTCAGGAGATAAAGAATGATTGGATAAAATTCACTGATAATTTAAAATGGTTGTCTAATCTACAAGTACAAAGGTTGGTGCTTGGAGACTCACCGAAATCTATAGAACTTCATTCGTTTAGTGACGCATCCCTAGTAGCTTACGGCTCATGCGTGTTTATGAAATCAATTAGTGTTAATGGTGACGTCACTATTCGATTATTATGTGCCAAATCTAAAGTAGCACCTTTGAAACCGACCACTATACCTCGCTTGGAGCTATCCGCTGCGCTTCTTGCCGCTAAACTCACTAAGTCAGTATTGGATTCTCTTAGGTACAAACCACAAGCAATAGTTCATTGGTGTGATTCAAGCGTGGTACTCGGATGGATCAAGGGTGACGTTAAGAAGTTGAAGACATTTGTAGCCAATCGCGTGAGTGAGATATTGGAACTCACTTCTCCTCTGAGGTGGAGATACGTGCCTACCGACTCCAACCCTGCAGATTTGATATCTAGAGGAGTAGATGCCAGGCAGCTCGTGTCTATGGACTTATGGTGGTCCGGGCCTAATTTTTTACGCGAAGACGAATCAAAATGGCCCCAGTTGAACGTCAAGCCTTTAGAACCCTTGCCTGAACTAAAAATACATTCCGTTATCATAGACCAGCCATTAATAGATTTCGAAAGATACTCATCTATGAACAAGCTACAAAGATCTTTTGCTTATGTGAAAAGGTTTATATTTAATCTTAAAAACAAGAATAATAAACGTGTGGGTATATTAACAGTTGACGATCTACACGAGTCATTACGCTCACTTTGCGTTATTGCCCAGCGCCAATCCTTTCCCGTAGAATACGAGCTGCTTACTAAAGGCAAGCCTTTAAACAATAAGAGCAAACTAATATCACTATCTCTATTTTTGGATAACGATTTAATTCGCGTAGGTGGACGCATGGAGGCATCATGTTATTCATATTCAAAGAAACATCCCATTCTACTTCATGCGTCGCACAAAATGACCAAACTATACTTTGAACGGGAACATTTAACCAGCATGCATTCTGGTCCGCAGTTACTATTGGCGACGGTCAAAGAAACAGTGTGGCCTATCAAAGGCCGTCATCTAGCTGCGCGTACCGTCAATAATTGCGTACGATGTAGGCGTATGCGAGGACAAACATTACAACCCAAAATGGGGAACTTACCACCCCAACGTACAAATCCAGGTTTTCCATTTCTATCCGTTGGTTTGGACTTTGCTGGCCCATTTCCTATTATTAATCGCAAGGGCCGTGGAGGTCGCGTTATAAAATGTTACCTTTGCCTTTTTGTATGCCTCCGATATAAATGTATACATCTAGAAGCTGTTAGTGATTTGAGCAAAGACGCATTTATAATGACGCTTAAACGTTTCATTGCGAGACGAGGTAAACCAACGGAAATATTCTCAGATAATGGCACTAACTTCGTAGCTGCTGCAAAGGAGATAGGGTCATTCATAAAGCAGGCTCAGGAGACTCTGTCTGATTTTGCAAGTCAGCAATCAATCAAATTCTATTTTATTCCGGCTTACTCTCCTCATTTCGGTGGTATTTGGGAAGCCGGGGTTAAATCTGCCAAGCACCACTTAAGGCGCGTTATAGGCAACAGCCATTTTACTTTCGAGGAGATATCTACCTTATTTTCTCAAGTAGAGGCGATTTTGAATAGCCGTCCCCTATATCCCTTATCTTCCCATCCTGACGACCTCCTATCCCTATCTCCAGGACATTTTATTATTGGAAGACCGTTGACTGCTCCACCGACACCTAATCTGACGGACTGCAAGGAGAGCCAGATTCAGCGATACGAACGCTTGGAGAAAATAAGGCAACATTTTTGGCAGAGATGGCAAAAAGAATATTTATCCGAAATGCAACAAAGGACTAAGTGGAAGGCAAATATAGCAAAACTGGGAATCGGGGACATGGTGCTATTAGCTGACGACAACGCTTCCCCACTTGCCTGGAGACTTGGCCGCGTGCAACAACTCATATCTGGATCAGATGGAATTGCAAGAGTAGCAGATGTCAAAACAAATAGAGGCATCGTGCGTCGGTCCCTAGTTCGGCTCTGCAAACTCCCTACGGCGGAGGATCTTCAGGGTTGAAAGACTTCTTTCAACGGCGGGCAGCATGTTCAGGCTTAGTGCCTTCACAACATTACGCCACTGAAGACTGCTGCATTGACTCGGCATTGCTACATGGATTTCTGCAGGCGTTTTTATGAATTAAGAGTATAGGTCAAAATTGTCATGTCACTTTTTATTCGACCTCTGAACTGTAACGTCTGATTTTTTATTATAAGCATTTAAAAACAGTTTGAATATTATTTCGGCACCTAATATCTCCGCCAAAGAGGTAACATTTAGACTTAGCCGCCTTTGAGGTCGAGATGTGATTAATGAATTCTTCGATGCTGAAGAGGAGGATAACGTAAAAAGATTTTTTGAGTCATTAAACTTACTATACGAAAAACATGAATACTTCGTACTTGTTTCCAAGGCGGCTTGTTGTGGACTAATAAAAATTAAAGAGCACCATAGATGCCTAATTATATTCCACAGACATTCTAAGAATTTAGGCACTTGAAACTCGGTAAAGGCTATGAAGTCGAACCGCTGCCCGCAAAAGGAGCTGCACAGAACAATGGGGTCCGTTGTGTTCCGGAGCGGCCGCCGCCAAATGCATTAGCAAATGTTCCGCTACACACAAGGGTAATTAAAAAGCCATGAAGCTGAGACGGTGTGCTTGGCGAACGGTAATTAGGAATGTAAGTGAATAAAACGCTACTGTGTGTCTAAGCTTATGACTATGGGATATTGCGGTTGGTGTGAAGTTAATTTTTGAAGACAATTGGATTGCGTATTCGAGTGGAGAGGTCCAACTGTGAGCCGTTTCGTAAGCACGATCGGGCGCATTCCTTTGCGGCGACGCGACGGTGCAACGCCCCTGAGGATAGACCTGCCCAGAGTAGCGATGGCTCTAGGAATTATAATCTAGCTACTCCATAAATGATTGGTATGAAATGTTTAACAATTATGACAGTTCCTACCGCGGCAAATTGTCATAGTCAATGGAAATTTATATGAACAGTTAGAACAAATATTTGTTTTGTCTAACATTGCAATAGTACTCTAATCGGTAAGATCACGGACAGTTGTGCTCTTTGCACTCGTAATCTCGAGATTAAGCTTCAACGACTCCTCTAACAAGATAGTAATGTTTAAAGATGAGTTTAAATTGTATCTACAACTCCAGTGAGTAAAAAGTGTAGTTATCCAAGCTGCAAATTGTGATATATGTATCTTGTCCAGTTCAATTTTAATGATAAGTATAATCTGTATCCATAAGGTATTATCTATATGACCGGATACCCTATTTGTTAGAGAATCTGACTACGAAGCTTGAGATGCCAGGTTCGATTCCCTGTCGGAGCAGATATTTTGTGTGAAAAATACGAATATCTGAGCTCCAGCCTTCTTCATTTAAGTATGTATTTATCTATATAAGTATGTTTATTCGTTGTCTAGTACTCGCAGTATCAGTACAAGCTTTGCTTAGTTTGGGACTAGATCAATTGATGTGAATTTACTTAACGATATAATATAATATTGAATGTACTTAACGCAAAAATTTCAAGTTTCTTTTATGTTTCGTCACTAGTTATTACCATAGAAATTGTATCTACCTTCAACATTATGGTATCTAATAAGCCCGATTGCCACATTACAAACAAACACGTGCGAAATTGGGGCCGCTTGCGCAATGGCGAGTTATCAAAGATTGTTGCCCTCACTAATGCCTCTCTAACGGGACCGGCAGGTATGTTCGCATTGTTTTGGTCGATCTTAATTTTAACGATAGCCATTCTGCTGTCACTTAAGCTGAATTGAGATATCTACGTTTAGATATAAATAGAAAATAGACATCTTAGCTGGATAATTCTTAAGCTGATGAATCTTAATTACAGCAAACATAATCCTTGATGATAATACTTGATTTCTACTCTAACCACTACTTGAAAAACTTTTACGTGATACATATTTGATTTCTACTTAACTGCAAAAATCGTATGCAAGATGTTTCTGTACCTACCATTCACGATAGTCATATCCCTCTCTTACATTAGTTAGACAAAACATTACCAAAACTGAATTTGAATAATTAATTTATTAACTACGCTTCAAGGAAGTAACGATTTTGTAAATTATCAATATTCATGGACAATTAAAATCAAGAACATTAAAGTTACCATCTCTACGCTGTACGCTTATCCAGAGTTAAAAGCTGCAAGCTACTTGTCAACTGATTTATGAACGCTCTTGCGCAACAGGCCGTGACCAATGCCAATGCATTTAAAACGGTTTGACATACTTTGTCGTCATTACTGTCATAGCCTTAATAAACACAGACCCGAAACTTAAAATTGCTCGATTTTTGCAAAGCATCCAATTATTCAAACTAGAATGAGAATAACGGAATAAGCTCCACAAGCATCTTTTAAATTTGATATGGTCATTGTTTAGAAGATACGTCGCAATTCTCGTGTACGGAGGATTATAAATGCCATTCAAAATCTAATGAATGAAGCAATAATCGAATACGCGATTAGAAATGATATATTGTTAATCCGACGTGCGATGAAAAATATCGGTGCAAATCCGAAATACAAAAGGGGCCAATGTCAACGACCCTCACACCCTATGGTACAACAATGAACAGATCGGGGATAAAAAAGGGGTCTTGCACCATTATGGGGCCAAATTACTGCTTGAATGATCATGATCAACCAAATTGTAGATATCGTATTTTTTGAGTATCTACAGTCGGCACGCGCGGTATTAGAAACGATAACACTCAAACCAGTTCTACACGTATTCGCTGATGAGGTTCAACGGTTAGATAATGATTGAATAATCACTGAACCTACTTTCCTACCCGACGAAAGGAAGAGCTTTACTGAAGGGTATTGAGCGGGCTCTTAATATGATTCTCGTATAGAGTAAATCAAATTTGTATCGCGTTAGATGTAGGAACGTACTCCGGGGTTCGGTTAACCAGAGGCTGGGGACTATACGATCAATTTCAAGGGCCCCCTCGTCTTATTCAAATCCCTTTTGTCTTTCGTACTTCATACAGTCGGTGATTCACAACAATGTGCTCTCAAACGCCGGTGCCTTACGATCAATGACTGCGGCTACCTACTTAAACCTGTCAGTGCAATGTGTTTGCGATTGGGAAGGAAATTAAATAGGCCAAGTGTCACTTTTCATAGTATTTTGGTTATTAATCACGCATATAAATAAGTAAAGACACTACGGTAAAAAAAAATGAATTAAATTTTGGGGTCATTGAACTTCTCAATGATCAATGCTCTAGGCCATCTTCAACTAATATGCAATTATCAGTAGGTAAGTAATGCAGCACTTGAGGCGATAACACTTATCAGCATTGATAAAACAACTCTGGTGATGATATTGTTGAGAAATAAAGGTAAAAAATGTATTCATAACAATTCATATTTCTACAACATGCAATCAAAAAAATCTAAGTAGATACTTGATACTTAACCAAATAATAAATAAAATAATACCTACGTTCAACCAAAACAAAACGATGTAATAAAAATCACTCGGCAAAACAAAAACACAACAGCGGTAAACAATATTCCAAAGCACAGAAGTAAAGCGAGCTTTACCGTAAACGCGCGAACTTTTCAAACACTTCAATCACAAGATAGACGACTATATCAAATTTTCGCGTGAAATTTGATATGTGTACTATGTTTCGGAGAAAAACGGCAGCAACACACTCGCGACGCGGCGACCGGGCACCGACTGATGTCTACCGAGCAACGGCCGAGTATCGCCGTCCCTCTTCAATACGCATGTCCGGAACTGTTTTCCTCCACAATTTCCACGTTTATCTCCATATTCTATCCCATCAACTGATTTCCCAACATCACTATTGAATGAACCAACTACTCAGACACCAGAATTTGTGGAATTCGAATATTTTAAATCAGTGCTGGTAGGTTGAAAAGAGACGGCGTCTACCGGCAAGGTCGATCGTGATTGTAAGCATTGCAACATCGCCCATAGCAAAAAGGGGGGATTCAGGTTTAACACCTGGCTTTTTAGAGATAAGGTGGTTACTTTAGAACATGAAGAAGTACAAAATATATGTAAATGGAATTCAAATAATTGGAATAAAACTTTCTTTTTGTAGGATATACGTAACGATAAGATTGATGGCAAAATTATACTGATGACACATTATAAATCGGAAACTAAAGTTGACGCAAGTTATTGCTTTAGGTACTTATTCAATTGTGATTTTGTAAACAGATGACTCTCAGATCTGTCTGATCTGTTTGGCGAGCCTTGGGGGAGGCCTATGTTCAGCCTTCCAGCTAAAATGATGACTGTCAGAAAAGTTTACAGAATTATGTTATGATAAGAGTAAATAGTGTTCCTAAGTTATCTACCGTCTACTCCAAAGACAAATATTAACATTTAAAAATTAGAGATACTTACCTAAAAGTATTTTTAATGAAAATTTTAAACTACACAGGATAAAACTCCACTTTCAGTTTTGTGGCGTCAATTGACTCATGCTACAGCAGATCAAAAATGCAAACAGCCTCATCTACCAGGCTTGTACATTACTCATTTCCTATTTCTCAACACCAGACCTATTTGCATGCAGAAAGTATTTCCTAGTGACATCCGGACTATTTTGGATTAAACACAAGTGTACTTTCACTATTGTGCCGCATATGGGACGATGAAAGTGAGTGTCACCGAGATATTGTTAATACAAAGCACAATGTGAAATAATGGCTTTGAGAACGACCTTTAAAATACTTTCATGTGTCGAATTACGGAGGTATTGTATTTAAAGCTTCTGTAAATTGCAACAAAGAATAAACAATATTGGGATAAATAAGATTTCAGGACAATCACGCGTTAAATTGTTTAAATTACTGCTGCTCTTCGGCTGCTGAGTTTAGTCGTGACCACGGCCGTTCCAACAGTAAGGGCGTGCTGCAATTAGAGCGGGTACGTGGAGAATCGATTTATCACCTTAGTTAAAATCCACGAGCTTATTATCAAATTACAAGGGAAGCGGGACGAAACATGGATTTCAACTAACGTGATCAGCTCCGTTTCATTTCAATCGAAGCGCACCCTAACGTCGAGGTACCTAGTTAAAAATATTTTGCATAATTCAGTCCTATGACATATTGACACGAAATCAAAATTCCAAAAGTTTAAAAGATTTAGATTATTATCTCTAATCTAATGCAAAATCAGTTTACGGATACTTACAACTCATGACATTATAATAGCAAGACGTCTAGGAATCTGCTATGTTTTTACTGCCAAGTGATTTATAGCAAAGGTATTAAAAATATTATAGTTTTATCAATGACTAATACCTAATCAGCGTGCTTTACACGCAGACTGACAGAATTATGTAAATAATTTTCTGTAATTACGTGTGAACTAACCATGTGTAATTCTATCACTAGCTTCCCATCATTATCAGGTAACGCATCATAGCCGGGTATGTATTACAATACCGAAGTACGAAAGACCGAATGTATTAAAACATCGAATGGGTCAAAAGACCGACACGATTTATTTCTGAAACCGTTAACTTTTTAAGATAGTTATAAAATAAACCTAACCTAACCTAATGGGTTCTGTATGATGCCGTTTTAATAAATTCTGAAAAGTTAACGGTTTCAGAAAAAAATCGTGTCGGTCTTTTGACCCATTCGATGTTTTAATACATTCGGTCTTTCGTACTTCGGTATTGTAATACATACCCTCATAGCCAAATCGCGTATCTAAATTTAAAACTTAATGCTACAGTACAAGAGCGAAAGAGAATTTGAGAGATATTTATGAACGGAGAAAAAGCTCAAGAGCAATTTGCCATTCCACCCGCCCTGACGTAAAGGTTATTGCTTACCCCAACTTCATTATCGCAGTTAATAACGCCTAGTCTAGACAATGACCGTTGAAGGCCGATCAAACGGTTTACGACCAAACTGCCAAGAGTCATCTCGCTTACCGCCACCTAGCTTTGCTCGTGAAGTCTCCTAAAGAACTTTATTATAGTCGGCTTTAATTTAGTAAGTTTATGTTCTTCATTTGATTACGCAAGTTCTTCAGAATCCACGTTTTTAAGGAAAAATTTGTCGCATTCATCATCACCTTTGGTTATTGGCTGCTAAGGGAGCATTTATAAATCATCATATATAGAGGGGAAAAATTACCAGGTATGTGGCACTCTAACAAAGTAATTGCGTGCGATTTCTATAGCAAATAGTGTAAGAAGGGCGGTCTAAAAATTGACAAATTGATGTGAAGTTTTGTACACAGTGGTTGTGCTATGCAAAACATTTTTTGATTACTGCTTATACTCGTAATAAATGTACTGATTACAAAGATAGAACTACTAAGCCCTTAAAATAGCATATAGATAAACTCAGTTTAAATAAAAAGTCGCTATGACCTCATTGCCTCCTCAGGGAATGGACATTGTCGCCATTTTATTGCGAAATTGGCCTTCAAGCTTCGGATATTACTGAGACTGTTTCAATTAAATTGACGGTTATAACGTTCTTAATAGGTAATTCTAAATACACAACTACGAATTTAATCATAGATGATTTTAGGACCACTAAATTACATGGTTGATACAAGACAACATTTGATATTTCGCTGGAATTTCAGAACAAACTGTTTATTACAAGCTTAGAGTAGCCTAACTGAAATTCGGAGATTTCACATTCCGTGGAAATATCGAAATAAAAAGTAGTTTATGTTGTATTTCCGGTATCAAGCTATATACACACCAAATTGTATCCACTAAATCAACGACGACACATACACACACACATATTTTTTAAAGCAACAACGATAACACCAGGGTTTTCTAAAAGACAAATTACTTTTGAATAGCTACTTAATATTTTGTTTTCTAATCTTGTTTTCAAGCTTTAGATCTATTCGTAATACGTTTTAACACTGACTCGTTAATAAACTAGACGTAATAAAGCAACCTTCCTTTGAATGTCTAAATTAGAATATAATACACATAAGCTATTTGTCCACCCACTATCAAAAACTTATGTGATTATATCGCAGCAAATAAACATAAAGGTCTCTTCACACAGAACAAGCTCTCGTGTTTGCATTGGCTTGGCAAACAGCGGGTAAAGAGCGGAAGCGTTATTACAGCTCAGCATCCTTACCACAACACTAAGCAACATCATTAAATACACGTCGACATCGCTCTACGCCTCCACCATAGCGGCTTTCATTCAACTTCTCCTTCCCACTGAACAACAAAAACTTCAGTGGATAGGGACATAACTGACGATCGTTAAAAAATAATAAATTCAGACGTCTCATTGAGGTTTATGAATACACACTTCAGTTGGAGCGTAAACTGAACTTTAGTAAAGCTTTAACAATTCTGATAGGAAGTTAGGCGAACCGGAAATGGAGTTTCATACTGAAATCGATAGAAAATTGACAAGCAGAAGGTATGTCAGCAAACTTATGTAATTAGAAGCTATATTTAGCTACAGTTATATCCCTCATCACTATTTATCATGAGTATCATGACAGTAATTTCTAAGTGTAAACTGACAAAGAGATGTTATTGTTAGAGCATTACATCAACTACACTAACACACATTTTAGAAATAAAGTAAGTATACGAGGGTATGTATTACAATACCGAAGTACGAAAGACCGAATGTATTAAAACATCGAATGGGTCAAAAGACCGACACGATTTTTTTCTGAAACCGTTAACTTTTTAAGATTGTTATAAAACTAACCTAACCTAACCTAATGGGTTCTGTATGATGCCGTTTTAATAAATTCTCAGAAGTTTACGGTTTCAGAAAAAAATCGTGTCGGTCTTTTGACCCATTCGTTGTTTTAATACATTCGGTTTTTCGTACTTCGGTATTGTAATCATCATCATCATCATCATCATTGTAATACATACCCGTATACGAAGAGCAAGAATATTTACTTATATTAGCGTTCCCGAAACATTTACATATTTGTCGATTACAAAATTCGGCAAAGAACTTGTAACTGTTGGTCATTTGAAAACGAGGTATTCCATGAATTCGTCAACTCAAACAAAGATTTGTGTCAAGCAAACGCTTTCGAGCTAAGAAATAAACATAATAAGCTTTTTATCCGTACATAAAAAACTAAGCCACTTTACAGTTTCATGAAACCCTCCAGTCATAAAGCAATAAATACGTTGTAAAACCATAACTGAGGCACTGAGCCGTCTATAAATTATATCGAACTGCCTCACTTCGCAACTATCAGATCTTTAGTAGTGATGTCAACTTAGCCTAGATTTAGAAAAAAAAACGGTTTTAATCATTTTTTTTCGTTCAATCAAAATAATCTAAGTTAGATCTAACCTACTTTCAGATAAATTACTATTGCTTCATCATCATCATCATCAGCTGATACTTACAAGTTAGTTGCTAGACTTTCTGTAAGCCTCTCCTAAAACGCGTCATATCACACATTTACACATTTGGTTAGTCAAGTAAGTGCACTTGACAAACTAAAGATCGAAAAACTAAGTTAAATACAAAACTCAACTTGAGAGGAGTTGATCTGTAGACTGTAATACATAGATAGGGCGTCCCAAAACTCACCGATAACTTGGTACCAAACGTTTTTCTAGAACTGGTAGGTATAACTTGACTTCTCATCCGGTACCAATATATCGTTGAGTTTTGTTATGTATGACTTTGATGTGCCTGTTAAAGTTATAAAAAAATAAAGGTCAGTTTACTACGAATTTAGCAGTTTGAGAGTTGTAAATAAAATATCAATAAATCAAAACTCAAGGTTTATTGAAATTTTGAACTTAAGTATTTACAATTTTTGACGATGAATCTTATTGTCACATCACTAATCGTTACTGGGTCGACGACCTTAGAGGAAAGAAAATGAACTACTTGTCTTTATAACCGAATAATGTAGCGGAAAATTGGCACACACACACACACACAAACATAATGAGGTACGCATGTAATTATATTTTAAAAAAAACTATGTACCTATTGTAGAAATTAGAACTCGGCTTTGCGTGACGAACATCAGCCGTACTTTACCTGGTTTAATTTTTTCTGTGCTAGATAAATGTATGAAAAGAAATTTAATATCCATGAATCTCCATTTCTGACTATTATCCTCGCTTTTCTAAACAAACTATCAAACTTCCTCGACGAAGGCATTTGCCCGCAACTCTACTCTACTAGCGGGAACTGTGCAATTTTCGCGAATTAAAACTATCCTATGTCCTTTCCCGGGACTCAAACTATCTCTGTACAATTTCATCTAAATTGGTTCAGCGGTTTAAACGTGAAGAGGTAACCAACAGACAGACAGACAGACACAGCTTTCACATTTATAATATTAGTTTGGATACTCACCAAGTCAAATGTCCAAGTAACTAAGTGTGTAACTAATTTGATTAGTATATTCTAAACCTACCTGTAAAAGAGTAACGTGACCGACCGATGACTGAGGAATCTTCATCTTCCCCGTAAAGTAAGTAGCAGTGATACCTTTGAGAATTTAAGAGTGATACCTACCTTGTTAGATGCGACAGTTAGCAGGGAACAGGACGAATATCTGACATACAGCCTAACCTAATCCACTGGATGAAAGGACTGGAAATTTAGCAAACGTATTCGTTGAGAATCGTAGAAGTGCACTAAGATGTAATTAAAAATTCCTACTGGTAAACAGTTCTCTACCAGCTAGTTAGCCAAAATTTACAATGCAATGCAATACAATACAATCATGGACTTAATACCTAACCTAAACAAGTGAGGCCGTAAAAAAAAATAACTAGTGGTTTGCATCTCGTTCTAATTAGGGTAATCAAGTAATGGTGCGAGTGGGACACAATACACTAGTTTATCTAGTTTGTATGTAATCTCTCGGACCGCTGTCTCTAGTTGCCATTATTAAACTGTATGGCTTGGTAATATGGGTCACTTTTGATTGACTAATAAAAGTTAGTACTCAGTCCTGGTTAGGTATTAAGTCCATGAATACAATACAATGACTCTATGCAAGTATTTTGAATAAGCAACAATTTTTTGAATTTTCATGCTCCTTGGCTGTCGGTGGCTGATTAATAAAAGAAAGGAGCTGTCAGGGCGGCACTTCTTAAAATTTTCGGTTTTTTTTTTTTTTTTGATGTGCTGTGTAAATAAAAAACATTGTAAATAGTGTTATTTAGTACTACTTATAAATAACGGGCATTGTTTATTAATACCACACGGCGGACACGACGTACAAAATACGCGTTCTTGAATCATACATAAGCACGACGTCTGTACACGCGTACGCCTACATACATCGCGCGCGCACTCTTCTGGATTCGGGTGGTGCCCGGCAATCTGCGCCTTGAGGGGTGGGGTAACTCGAATCGGTGCGGGGCGGAGCGTGTCCATTCTGTACGTTAGTACTATTATATATTCTGTGGTAATACGTAATTTTATCAAGTGGCAGTGCGGACTTTGCGGCTCTACGGGCTAAGCGAGCGCTTATCGAAGTCGGCTTCATTGAGGTTTGTGGTTCATATCATAAATTGTTGTTTACTAATGCTGCATAGAAACGAATAACCACGGCATTGGTGACAGTCGCTATTATATCGAAGGTTTAAATGAACAGACTCTTTATTGTACACCACAAAGAAAACAATACAGAAAAACAAGTACATGGAAAAATATACAAGGTAAGCAATAGGCGGCCTTAGAAGCGATCTCTTCCAGGCAACCATTTTACAAAGGAAAACAACAAGGAATGGATTTCAGCAGGTGAAAGAGAATAAATTTATTCTTACATCGAAAGATAGAGCACTGTATAGCCACTATGAAATATGACAGAAATAGTTAGTGAATGTAATTACTAACGCAAACTTTTAAAAAGTGTTAAACCAGTAATGGGTTAGTAAAATTATATTTAATCTATGCCTGGTACAGGCAAATGTCAATTACACAGATAAAGCCAAATAAATATTTAACTAACAAGATGAATAGGTCTGTAAGTCCTTAGAAAATATGAATCAAACCAGGAGTTAATTAAAGATAGTGATTTGGTTATTTATTTGGACAAATCAGATAAGACACCATCAACCTCAGCATTTACGGCTCCACGCGATAAACTTGAAATTCGTATATCTTAAGTTTATCTATAAAATAATCACAATAAAGCGGTTCAAGCTGTCCAAACAATAGAGACTCCCCTCTTATCGTTGTATTT
Organism: Archips xylosteana; assembly: GCA_947563465.1. Taxonomy (NCBI): domain Eukaryota; kingdom Metazoa; phylum Arthropoda; class Insecta; order Lepidoptera; family Tortricidae; genus Archips; species Archips xylosteana. The sequence continues at coordinate 13,378,770 of OX387357.1, read as the reverse complement.
TCGTTTTTGCCAAAACACAAGCGATGATAAATTCTACCAAAGGCTTTATAAAAATTTTACCCCAATCTCCCCTTCGGTATTCATATTTTATGTGAGTAGTGGTGTGTTTGTCACTAGGCCGTATTATGAGTATAGCGCATTCGTTTCTGCGCGTTATATTTATGTATATACTTTACTTTTGCATTAGGGATGCGTTTAGCTTTAAGCGTTCCAGTGTTACGTTATATTATAATATTAGGAATAAATAAGACTTGCAACACCACTGCGTTGATTTTAGAGATCGTCAATTGACTTCCGTTGCCGTTATGTCAGTGGTGAGCGCCGGAGCTCAGTCTCATGAGCCATTCTTACCGGGCACTTGGCATAGGATGGTCGTATTGCTCTGAGCTTATCCTTTCGCGCCTAATTTTAAGATTAGAAAGTGTTTTCTCCATATTTTCGTTCGTTTTGCAATTATTTGTAACTTTACCTATTGTGATTAAATAAAATTAGTAGTTGTAATTTTTCGTTTATTTTGATCATCCCTAATATCAGAAGTGGGATCAAACTACGTGCTTAGTGGGATCAAACTACGTGCTTTGCTTTTCCATCCGGTGTTATTTAGTTTGAAGTGCTTTAACGTAATAAAATATGGAGAACACTTATCGTCGTAGTCGAAGCCGTAAGCGGCGTAGGCACGAGCATAAGGCGCGGCGTTGTAGCGGTTCGTCGAAATCAAATAGTCTCCGCGAGTCCTTACAAATAATAGTGTCGCGTTTGAATGTGTTAGAAAATCGAGAATCATCTGCGGTGCGTTCTGAAACTCCACCCGTACCTGCCCCTCAGGCTTCCACGGTTAAGAATTCTACGGAGAAAATAGTCGAGGCCATAAATTCTTTAAAATCAGTGCATACAAAGCGGTATTATGTGTCTAATTTCGATCCAAATGTGCATGACGTTGACGCGTGGTTTCAAGAGATAGACATAGCTCAAGCGTGCAATAAATGGGACGATAGCGAGTGTTTGTCACGTGTTGGGACTTTTCTTAAAGGTGATGCGAGCACCTCGTTAAGCGATTGGGTCACTACCGACCGGACGTTGTCCAATTTTAAACGAGATTTTAAATTTTTATGCGTTAAGAAAATTGATATTGCGGGTATTCTTTATGATGTTATGTCCACTGATTCTGACGAATAGACGACTTGTGCGGATTACGCTAGGCGTTCATTGTTGCGTTTAAAAGTCGTGAAAGGTCTGAGCGATGATTTAGTATCGGCAATTGTGGTCAGGGGAATAAAAAACCCTCACGTGAAGGCGTGCGCGGCGAATGCTAATTTGTCTTCTAACGAACTTGTCTCTTTTTTATCGACGTTTATTAAGCCAGTTCATAGTTCACGATCAATTTCTCTTACGAATAATAGCCACCGACATTCTAACCTCTAGAGTAGTAGCACTAGAAGTTTCACCAATATCATCTGCGATTGTTAATCACTTTTCGTGTGCTAGTAAACCCATATTTTGTGAGTAAAAGGGGTTCAGTACGTCAATAACTAAGGTTTCGTCATATGTGACACTACCCGTCGAGTTTAGCAAAATCACATTAGAAATAGATTTGCTCATAGTTCCTAGCGAAAGTATGAACGCTCCAATTATTATTTGAACTGACTTTTTGAACCGTGATGGCGTTAAATTTGTTCGAACGAAAAATCAGTAGTTACCTACACGTGATAAATCGGTTTTCAATGTGGCAACAGTTGGGTTAGAAAAGCTACCTTTGCCTGTAAAAACTTCTCTGGTTTTTCTGCGTCCATGATAGCTGGTACTGCCACGTCAACTGTTACCACAGGCAGTATGCATAAAAGTCAATAGTGACTCGCCAGTTTGTTATCGCCCTTATAAAATGTCGTTATGACAGCTTCTTGAGCTAGCGGGATATTTTAGGCGGTACATCCCTAATTTTGCTAGGAAAACCGCATGTATAGCTCGCTTAACACGAAAAAACTCTGAGTTTATTTGGGGTCCTGGGCAAGAGTCTGCTAGTACTGAAATTATTAAATGTCTTACTAATGAGCCTATCCTAGCCATTTTTGATACTGAATTACCAACTGAGGTACATACAGATGCCAGTAGCGCTGGCTACGGGGCGCCGCTTTTGCAAAAAAAGGGGTAGTCGCATATTATTATTTTAGTAAGTTTACTTACCATTCATATGAGCTTGAAACGTTAGCTCTGCTGTGGTTAAAGATATACAGCATTGTAGACATTCCGTGTTAGGACTAAAGTTTAAAATAGTCACTGATTGTAACATGTTAAAAGCAACGCAGTTTAAAAAAGATTTTTTACGACTAGAAAGCTTTTTGATTTGCTCAGTGAGGGTAAATTAGACTCTCATCGATATGTGAAGCGAAACGACATTCTTTATTACAACTATACACCGGTGCGATAGGTGAAGAGTCGCACTTATTATGTTTTGTACCCAAGGGGCATCGTTTAAGCCTACTTAGTCTTCCACGACGAACATAGCCATATTTATGCTGATAAATCCATTGACCTCATTTTGAAACATTTGATTTCCTGGCTTAAGACAGTTCGTCGTCAAATATATTTCCCATTGCATTGTTTGCTTATCGTGCTCTTATACGTGATATCGTCGTAGAAGTACCTACCGTGTAAAAGTCTAGAATCATTTAAGACTATGACGAGACAGGACGGCTGAGCGGTTACGATGAAACCAAGAAGCACAAGACGAATACGTCAATAAAGACAGGCGACCGCCTATGGTATTTAAAGTAAATGACTGTTTTTTTAATAAAATGTTCGCAGTCTCTAGGCAACCAGATCCAGGCATGCGCGGGCCGTGTCGTGTCGACGGGGTGTTGAAGAATGACCGTTGCGAGCTGAAGCTACTGGCCGGGTCTTGTGGTAAGACCACTTGTGCTGCAGCTCGGTTTGTGGTGCCCTGGAGTGGAGAGTGGACGCCCGAGTCCTGCCCTGCCTTCTTTGAGAGTGAGTGTTGAAGTCTGAGCGGTATGCTAACTTGGAGCCTATGCCGGCAGCCACTGGGAGGTATGCGAACTTTGTGCCTATGCCTACAGTGTTGAAGTCTGAGCGGTATGCTAACTTGGAGCCTATGCCGGCAGCCACTGGGAGGTATGCAAACTTTGTGCCTATGCCTACAGTGTTGAAGTCTGAGCGGTATGCTAACTTGGAGCCTATGCCGGCAGCCACTGGGAGGTATGCGAACTTTGTGCCTATGCCTACAGTGTTGAAGTCTGAGCGGTATGCTAACTTGGAGCCTATGCCGGCAGCCACGGGGAGGTATGCAAACTTTGTGCCTATGCCTACAGTGTTGGCCACTGGGAGGTATGCGAACTTTGTGCCTATGCCTACAGTGTTGGCCACTGTGTGGTATGCCAACTTTGAGCCTATGCCAGCAGTGTGATTGTTTTTCTGTGTGGTATGCTAACTTTGTGCCTATGCCAGCAGTGTGATGTTGTTCTTCTGTGTGGTATGCTAACTGTGTGCCTATGCCAACAGAATTATTTTCATGAAACTTTGTTTTTCTGCGCGGTATGCGAACTTTGTGCCTATGCCTACAGTGTTAGCCACTGTGTGGTATGCTAACTGTGTGCCTATGCCAACAGAATTATTTTGATGAAACTTTGTTTTTCTGCGTGGTATGCTAACTTTGTGCCTATGCCAGCAGTACGAGTAATGACATCTTTTGTCGACTGTGTGATATGGTAACATTGTGCCTATGTCAAAAGTTCAGTTATAATTTTTACATACCTGCTACAAGCGTGGTAAGCTAACAAGGTGCCTATGCCAGCTTGTTAATAGGGACTAAAACTTCTGACATTTATTTTGTAACTTTTCTTTAAATACATGTTGCACTTATTTTTCATTCCCGATAAAAATTTCGAAATTAAAGTAATACTTATGCTCCATTACAGTAATGTGGTGACTTAATTGTTTAACAATCTGCTTATCTGTCGATAGCTCATTAGCAGTATCCGCTTTAATTTTGCTATTGCATTTTTTTTTTTAAATTGGTGACCTTTATAGTGAAACCTTTATTTTCTGCCTACATCTCCGATACGTTATTATGTTACTTAGGTATGTTTGCATGTTAATTAACACTTTGTTCGTATGTTTATTGTTTAAGCATTGATGAATGTGACGCGCCTAGTACAAGAGTCTGCAACCATTGAAGCATCAGCTGGACCTGGTCACGATGCTACGTCGACTGAACCAGCTGACGACACGGAGGCTAGCCGCGACTAAGGAAGGACCTGCCGAGGACTGCAGGATATCAGGATTGGCCGTATTAGGAATAAATAAGACTTGCAACACCACTGCGTTGATTTTAGAGATCGTCAATTGACTTCCGTTGCCGTTATGTCAGTGGTGAGCGCCGGAGCTCAGTCTCATGAGCCATTCTTACCGGGCACTTGGCATAGGATGGTCGTATTGCTCTGAGCTTATCCTTTCGCGCCTAATTTTAAGATTAGAAAGTGTTTTCTCCATATTTTCGTTCGTTTTGCAATTATTTGTAACTTTACCTATTGTGATTAAATAAAATTAGTAGTTGTAATTTTTCGTTTATTTTGATCATCCCTAATAATAACTTATAACCCTTCCTTTGCCACAGTTGGGTAAAAAAAGAAGCATGCATACTCTATCGTACACCATGCTTTCGCTTCCCATCAGATGCTTATTTAATATTTATACATAAAACTGAAGCGTGATTGACCTCTATCTCACTATTATCTACATTTATCTGGAAATACAGATGATGGGAGTAAATTCTAGTCCTTAACAGTTCGTGTTAGGAAAGATGAACCGAACCGCTTCGTGGAGGCCAATAGAACTACAAATGGATGAAAACGTTCCCCTCACCTGGATGTCCGATGGTAAAACGGAGATGCAGGAATTAAAACGTATAATCATGTGTTTGATAATATTATGTGATCAAACGAATGCCTATTTTGCACAAGAAACATAGGGACAAAGTCCTGAAACTTTATTACAATTACTGTTATTTCAACATCTTCATAATGTTAACGCATAGTGCTTACAGCCAGTTACGCAAAATAGGCGCGTAGAAGACGTCGAGTTGCGGAAATTAGCCCGTTAATACCATACCATACCATACCAATGTTAACGCATGTGCAACGATAAGTCCCTGACTCCGTATAATGCCTGCGATCGATTGGGACAAGTTTGATCAATGCCGAGTGCAGGCCTTATATTGCTTCGTATTGTGCCATCCCGCTCACGGTAACAGTATTTAATACGAGAGTGAGCAAGAGGGTACGATACGAACTGAACTGAACTTGAAATTTTCGAATTGAGGTGTAACCATGCAGCTTAGAAAATTCATCATCATCATCATCAGCAGCAGCTGTAAGACATCCACTGTCGAAGAAACGCCTTCTCTTTAGAACGCTACAATGACCGATTACTTGCTACCTGCATCCACCGGTTGCCCGCAACTCTAGCGATGTCGTCGGCCCACCTAGGGAAGCCTAAAAACGCCGCGTCTTCCGCCTCGATGTCGCCATATGAAAAAAATTCCGACCTAACGGTTATAGTTTACATGGCGAATTAGTGAATAAGACTGTAATCAATAAAATAAATAAATCTGTGCTACTACATGCATAGTGAAGTTGTTGGAATGGCGGCTGTGTCCAAGGGAATATATAATCTGTATGTAATTCATTGTTTTCATCTCTCGTCAGTAATTAAAACGTAATTAATTCCGAATATTAAAGCTTTATCCCTCAACTATAATTAATATGAAGTCGGTACGCTGAGCACATCTCCAGGGATGATATATTTAATGTTAACTACTCGTGTATGCAGAGGAGGCCTCACCGTAACTCAAACTAGTCTAATTAATGGTTAAATAATGCCTTTAGTGTTGAGGCAGAAGGCACAAAATTTATTGACGGGTCGGTCATTTATACATATAATATAACACCGTATAGGTGAAAACTTAAATAAATGACCTATTGTAATGTAGTAGTGCACAGAATTGATATGGAACTTGAGTCATTTTTCAAATTTGGAACGTCAATTTGTTATACATAATATACGGACACGTTACTACTACATCCAACAGGTTATTTACTAAGTTATTCACTTATAAGTATGATTATTCCTTGGTATCTATTTACTGTTGTGGAGATGTTATGAAGAATGCAAATTGACAGAACTGAAAAATAAAGTGTAGTAACTTAGAACTCTTACAATCTTAAGCAACGTTGGGAAAAATAACTTATTGGAAACTCAAGATAACATTTGTTTTTGAAACTACTTGACAAATAATATTGGCGTAATGTTTGTTGGTTTCGTCAATTTTTATCAGTGAATTGCACTCCTTTTTACCTTGTTACTCCGCTATCAAGCAAGCGGAGTGGAGCAGCGACTCTCTTACTGACTCTTTACTCGCTTCTTGTTTAAGCTATCATTTTTGCTGTCAATAGTGTGCCTGAAATGCGCATTAACATTAACCTGCACTAAAGAAAGAAATAATAGTCTAATTTCATCCAACTTTGATATAATGGTATTTTTGCTCGTCAGTTTATAGATCTCAATTGCTCAGTGGCTTTGTAAACCGATCCTCTTAAGTCATATATACCTACGGGGCTACATAATTTACGGTATATGGGCAATATGCCGCCTCTCAATTCATTAATATGAACGCGTAATTAATTATTATGCTAACGCGAATATTAATTAGTTGAAGCTTCGCGTTTACATTTGCCAATCCATCTTATTTATCTACTAATGCTATTGATATGTGTAAGACAAAAAGGGACTCATACGTTAGACAGAATTTTGATATATGTATTGTTTTTAGTGAATAGCATTTCGTATCGAAAATTTGAGGTCAAATCAGCTTACTTATCTACAGGGCCCGTACTTTTCATGCCGATGACATCAATTTGACGTCAGGCTGCATATAGGATGATCCCAAATAGTTTTATTGTAATTATTAATCATTTGGTATTCATTCATTTTAATCATGTATCACTATATATTAGGATGTGTTGCACTGCAAAATTCTTCGAAATTATTTTTTACATTAAACTAAGCCAAATAGGTCTGATTTTTCACACGACATTTTGATTTGAAACAACCTGCGCTTGAGCGCGTAAATTTCTCTACATATCCTTTTCATCTCTATTTGATTTATGTTGCAATATGAAAGCGTATAACAATATTTTCTGAACTCCACGACGGAATCCAAAAGGAAATCTGTTGGAATTAAATAATTTTGAAACAATCGAAGAAATTCCTATAAATTTCATCGGCTAATGAAGGGGAGAGGGTATTAAATTATTTTTAAGTAGCAGGACCGCCCCCGTGCGTTGGCTGGAGGCAGTTCATTGATTTTAAACGCTGCCTTTGGGAACCGGGCGGCACACTTGGCAATTTTATAGGTTCCCAGCTAGTGATGCATCAATTTTAGCGTGATAAATCATTTTTTCTGAACTATCAAGGCTTCAGAATCAGATTTATGAGTCTATTGAAGTTGAAGAGTTTTCTAGAACTTCATTAGGGAACTAAGGATTTGTTTTGATCCCTATTATTTTTCTTGCTCTTTAAATCTAGGTGGTTTGAATTCAATTTAGCTACATAGCCCCGATTCTAAATATCTACGATAGAGATGCATTGAGTGACGAACAAGTAGATATCAACTAAGCTAAAGAAACGAAATAACAGCTCAGCGTGATTTTGAATTTAAGTTTTAACTACAATAATGTTCTTTCATTAGGTATGATGATAGATGGAGACGCAAACACCACTAATAAACACAATTTGCGTAATGAAAGTGTTACGGTGTCAGACGAAGGAATTTAATCTTATTTTAGCAAATCAAAATCATTCTAAACGATCATTTACTTAATAACAACGTTACCTAAATAATTCGAATTGTGGAGAGTCGACCAAGATATACCTTTACCCTAAAGTTCAATGTCAGATGCAAGGCTTAAAACATTAAAGACTTTTTCCACTTACAAGTCGACATGACAATCAACCTTAGTGATTTTAATCTGATGTAGGAAGTAAGAACTGTCATAAAACAGGGTAAAGTACTTGGTCGACTATACTTAAGTACTCGTAATTATGCGCAAATAGAAAGAATCACATGAGCTCTTACTGAATAAATTCATAACCCCCTTAAATACGACATAGCCACTTTGATTTGAAAACTTAAACATAATGCAACAATATTTATGGCTGCCAGTAGTGGTCTAGAACTACTCATTACAAAATAAATAAAATAAGCATCCCCGACGCCGCAGACAGAAAAAGGCTTCCCTTCGCGTCCTTTAGTTATACCTACCGTCTTTTAGTTTAGCAAATTGTCCTTTCAACAAGGCAGCGACTTGGCAGAAGAAAGCTACAACTAATGCGAAGCCTGCTTGTGCTAGGAGCTGTTTTAATTATATTAACAGCCCAACTATGAGGAGAAACACAATTAGGTGTGCCCTGACTAGAAACGGCGGAGTGAAATCAGATAGCGAATTTTCCAAGTTAAATAAGAGGACTGGGGTTCCAAGGCTTTGGTAAACTTTGCGTGTTTATTTGTTTGTATGTTATCTCTGAAACTACACCAACAATTTTAATAAATACCTATTTTAATTATAGAAATCTACAGTATTCCAGATTAATATAGGCTATATTTCGTGGAAATTAATTGGTATGAAATTGAATAGGACTGTATGTAATATTTTCCAAATGAAGATCTAACGAATTATCAGAGTATAAGTCAAAGTGAAAGTATATTTTATCCGATATATTTAGTATCTAATAACAAGCACTTGTGAATGTCGAAAAATGTACCACCGGTTGGGACAAGCTCTGTTGACAAGAATCCTGCAAGAAACTGAACAAGGTATTTTCTTTAATAGATCGTCAATGTTATTTAATTACATACATCTAAGTCTTAAGTATTTAACACAGTACATAGGTACGCTTATTGAAACTAAGGACTGCCAATCCGAATCGAAATCATTTCCAAACATGATGATATAGGTAGGTATATTCCTATAAGTATAGGTACTTATTCAACAGCAGACATGTGCTCAATGAAGCATAAAACGTAACTCTGACAATCGTTTAGAATGATTTAATTCCACTCCTCTAACCATTATCCCTATATAGATCCTTCCGAAAATTTATGGCGCATAATTATTACCATTTTAAATCCCATCGCAGACTATTTTGAACGTTTACCTGTGTATGCGTCTTTCAATGTAGAATCAAAATGAAGCTAACGCTTTTTTTTTCTTGAACTGTTCTGGTATAACTTAACCTTAATTTAACGTTGAGTTTTGGGGCATCTGTACTTTGATCAATTATAACTGAAGATACACATTGCCGAACAAAATCCCCTTCAAAGAATGTCCGAACTTTTTTATTTGTTTGCATAACAATTAACATCATCACCTACACAGAAATTTGAACCTAGTCTTTACTTCATTACAGTCGAATTTCGGTTGACACTTGACAGCTAAACCTGACAATTTCACGCAACGTACTGAGAAAAAAGAAGGCCACTTTTATCAAAGTGGCGCTCATTTGGCTCGGACATTTTCGGGCGCGCTTCTGTGGATCTACAGTTATAATTGATCAAAGCATCTGTAAGTCTACTGTTGGACATTCATAGCACGAAAGCACGCCACCGAGCTAAATACCAAAACAGTCTGTAATTAAAATTAATTTCAACTGGATATTGAAAACACATGCCTCTCATTTCTGCCGAATAGGGATGACGACTGGGTTAAAAATATGTCATTCTATTTAGTCCGTCAGTTAGATAATGGGAAAATATGGGATGCGTATTTTTTGGTTTATCAAATTATTAAAAACCGACAAAGATATAGATCATCAAACTTCCGGAGTGGGGGCTTGTGACGTCACCTTTAGGTAAAAATTGTACCATATAGTGACGTCACTCGAAACTTCTAAGCACTGTATCCTCGTCATTTTTTGTTTGTCAAACAAAAGAAAAAATACGTGTACAATATTTTTCAATAATCTAACAGACGGACTAAATAGTTTTTTTTAGTCGTCTAGCCTATTAACACATAGGCATCTACGCAAAAAACAATAAACATTTTCCGATAATTTTCCTCAGGCCCCGGGTTCGTATCCATTTCGGAAAATTAGCTCCATTAGCGAATGTGGCTTAGATCCTCATTAAAATTTAACAACGCGTTCCGTACTCACGGTATTATCCCTTTGAGCCACTCCGAACATTACCTGAAATGAAATTAAAAGGAATTAAAATAATTAAGGTTTCAAACGAGACTGTAAGATATTTGTAATAAAACTGAGATGAAAGTAGGAGGTACCTACCTACATAAAAAGGTGCGATTTCTATCCATAAAATTTAATGATGGAAGCTTTGCGAGTTAAAAGATTAAGGTTTCTTTAAGAAACTGCACGTTAAAATATAAATATAGGTACCTACCTATTGGAGTCAAGACAAAAGAATGAGGTCGTCGTAGCCTACTAGTAGTTTGACCTGTAGTCTTTCAAAAATAAGGTTGGAACTCGCTCAACATGGGCTCGCACCTCTGAGTTTTTCGAAATTCTCTAAGTGTGCGTGAAGTTTCTAATCCGAACTGGGCCCGCATGGGAACTACTGCCCAAATCTTCTAATTCTGAGCGGAGGCCTGTGCTCTACATTGGGACGTATATAAACTAGGAAATGAAGGATGAAGATCAGAGAAGAGTGTCTAAAAGTAAACAAAAAAGTCTAAGTCAAGCGCCTATAATATTTATTATAGCAAGCATCCACGTTGCTATGTGAGTGCTAGACGCTGCCTCTACAGTCATGGTCATTGAGCAGATGACAAAAGTGCGATGAACCTCTACATTAAATACTGCATAGTCTCGTAGATTTGTCTAGATAATTTATTGTAACATTTATAAGCTGCGATAAGCCAAAATTTATAATTTTTATATCGGTAGAACACAGAACAGTCATATCTTGAAACTTTCCAGACGACTTCCTAATCGAGTTAGTCGGTTAAAAATGTAGGCGTGTTGGGCAAAAAAAGTGTGGAAACTCATTAAAGTCTTAAGTCCCGTTTAATTAAAGCTGTCGCAGGCCAGTCACGGGACGGGGGACTCGGAAATAATAATAATGACCGAAGTGAGTGCGAAAGTCAGACTAAAGATTTTACTTCCCATCGTATTCCACTTTTTTAGTTGCTTCCGCTTTTTGTTCCCGCCTTTTGTCCACCCTCAAATGTCTTATGTTTCGATCGTCAGTTGTTTTATAGCGATCTTTTGTTTCGCTGCTGCTAGCTGCGTTGGTCTGTTATATAGTCATACTTTTGTGCAGAATATACGTAGGTAGGTATGTAAGTAAACAGGACTAGATTAAAACAAATGATATTTTTCAGGCCAGTTTTGTTTGCGTATTTTTGCAGGTGCATTACTTTAAGAGGTTATGAACCGAATAATATTCAGCGATAAGTTCTTACTTCTTTTCTGTTATCCCACTACTAATTATAAGCGTAAAAGTTTGCATGGATGGATGAACTTATTTTTATTTTTTATTTTATTTTATTAGGAAAACCAACAGCTTAAAAATTACTATACGAAATAAATAACAATAGAGCCAATTAAAGATTTCCACAGATATGCGCGAAGATATGCACAGATAAGCACAAAGACAGGAAACAGTAAAAGAAAGAAAAATTCAGACCAAATTAAAAATTAAAAAACATGAAACTAAAGAAGACATAATTAAACCGCGGAATGAGGAGCAAAGAAATTGGATGACATATGATTTCTAACTGCAGCAGGATTTTTGTTACTTTTTAACGCGTTTAACGCGTTTTTGATGGATTCTGATGAAATTAATTTGGCACACAGATAGTTTATAATCTGGATTAACATATAGGATACTTTTTATCCAAGTAAATTGTATAGTTCCCGCGGGATAGTGATAAACGAATACTTTGCAGACGGAAGGCGCGGCAGTAGTTAGTTCAATTTTTTTTTTTTTTTTTTTTTTTATGTTAGATAGGCCAGACAAACGAACTAGTGGGTCACCTGATGTTAAATGAACACCACTGTCCATAGACATCCGCAGCGCTTTACACGATGCTAGTGCGTTGTCGGCCCTAAAGGAGAGGGAAGGAATGAGGGAGGGAAGGGGTGAGGTATTGGGCCCCCGGCACTCTCACTGACCGTACGAAACGCAAGCAGGATTACTGCTGCTTCACGCCGGTGTTCTGTGAGAGGGTGGTACTGCCCCGGACGAGCCGGCCCATTCGTGATGCAGCGGCTAGCTACATCATGGCTCTACCACTACAAAAATCAATTCAGGAAAAATTAACTTTTACAAAACTCTTAAGCTGCTGCACTGGTACTTATTATTTATTCATTTCGTATCTACCAGTGGCTTACATTGCAGTGCCTGAGTTACGTTATCACGAATGTCATTGCGGTTCTGGCAATCATCATTATTTTGACAGGACCGAGGGGATCTTCGAGGCATCTAATTGAAACAAATATTTGCGGCAAACGTTGGACTATTTAGGGTTTGGGATTAGTAGGTATAGGGCCAAAGAATGTGATTGAGATGCTGTTACGCAATCAAGATGATCCTGCAAAGTATTTTAATCGTTTTTTTTTTCAAAATGTAATCATGCCTTTGAAGCGGTTACACTTGGAACTAAAGATGTTATAGAATTTGTTCTATTAGAACCGAAGTTGGAGTTCATCATCATCATCATCATTTCAGCCATAGGACGTCCACTGCTGTACATAGCTAGGCCTCCCTCATTGATACCAAATCACTACGGTTAGAAGCGGATTGCATCCACCTTGAACCTGCGGCCTTCACTAAATCGTCCGTCCGTCTCGTTGGTGGACGTCTCACGTTGCGCTTGCCGCTTGCTTGAAGTTGGAAGTTTTTAAGTTTCAGCTATCGGAGTCGAATCAGAGTCGGAGGAGATTGCGGGTGCGGGGGTAGAAGAGAGATCTGTAAAGGGCAGGTCAAGAGAATAAAACTAGCTTTTATTTATCTCTCAAGATCGATCTAATCCGCCTGCATTCTACGCCAGATAGGCAAAATAACCCACTAAAAATTCTGCTTTTGAACTTAATAATACTAGACAATGTCACTTATACTTAACTTTTCCGTGGAGCAACGGCCCGTCTTCACTTTTGATGTCAAAAATAACCAAAGTAAATTACATTCAGTAAAGACTGAAGAGCCTCCGGCTTTTCATTTACAATTTTCAGACGTCCCGCCTTCGTCGGCGAACTAATTGATAGAGATCGCTCTCAATCATTATTAAGTTGAGTACAGATGCTGCATCTGATTGTGTATTATAAAAGACAGTAATAATGACGTTACTTCAAATTAATTAAGGCATCGATGGGAGGCTGAAACCAATTAGGATTTAAGCTTCATTTAGAAGCTGCGAGATATTATATCGTGCGATTTACGGAAATTAGGGACTCCGAGCCAACAAACTTAAGTTATATCTAAATGGGCCGAAAGTTGGCAAGGCGTCCCACATGCCGATGTAGACTTGAAAATAATAGACCTATAACTTTTGCTATGTCCAGTCCTTAGGAGAGACGCGAATAAAAAAATGTGTCTGATCTACCTACATCTCTGGTTTATTCCATGAAAAGAAATAATCGTGATATCATAATACAGTTTCTCAAGACCTTCATATTGCATTATACTGCACTATGTAAGCACTAAGCTATAGGTACAACAATTGTACCTATACAGTTCAATTCGCTGTCTGCCAAGCCCACACAGCGAGGCCATGACAAAACTATTGTCATCAATTTGCAAACAAGTGGCGCCCTTACGGCCAATATTACCAATAGAATATTATTTGCTATACAAGATTTACGATTATTCGATATTTCCAACATTACACGTTATTTGAGTCACATATTGTTATTCGGTTCCGATTACGATCGTAGAGAATTTTATATTGATTGATATTGAGGTCACACCGTCAATAGATTTGCGTATAACAAAGCAATCGACTTGCGTGCACTATAGTTCTTAGATTTTCTTCGAAACTATATACCATTGTAAAATATACCTACATTCGTTGCAGTATACTGTCTTATTACACATTAAACCTTTACCAGTTGGTGAAATTAGTAGAAAAGTAAATTCCCAAAAAAATTCAGATCGTTCCATGCTTTTCGAAGTCTGTCTCACCACGAGGTTTAGCATCTAGTGCAATTCGTAAACATACCGTGGGTGGATCAGAATAGCTGTTTAGATAACAACTAAGTACCTAGTACAAGTCAGTTGACATGTCAGGGTTATTATAATCTAATTACATTATTAAGTATAGGCAAGGATGATATAGACTGGATTGGCAGTCGCCATAGTACAGATCGGCCGCGGTTTTTGTAGTTCGATTATTAAATCTAGATGGCGCTGAAATATAGCCTGAGGCTTTGAAGGCAAAACAATAAGACTACAGATGTTTCATATCACTGCAAATGTATTATTATGCAATATTTTTGAAAAATAATACATTTGTAGTAATATGAAACATCTACAGTCTTATTGTTTTGCCTTCAAAGCCTCAGGCTATATTTCAGCGCCATCTAGATTTAATAATCGAACTACAAAAACCGCGGCCGATCCGTACTATGGCGACTGCCAATCCAGTCTATATCATCCTTGGTATAGGTAGGTATCTTTGAGATGTAACATCTTATGCGTGCACCTGTAGACTCGGGCCTTATATCCTTGACTCTTGACTAAATTTGAAAGCTACTCTCACTCACTCTGAGCGACGGAGCAAGCTATGCTATGCGGAGTAAGCTATGTTTTGTAGTGGTAGAGCCATGTTGTAGCTAGCCGCTGCATCACGAATGGGCCGGCTCGTCCGGGGCAGTGCCACCCTCTCACAGAACACCGGCGTGAAGCAGCAGTAATCCTGCTTGCGTTTCGTACGGTCAGTGAGAGTGCCGGGGGCCCAATACCTCACCCCTTCCCTCTCCCCCTTCCCCTATTCCCTCTCCTTTAGGGCCGACAACGCACTGGCATCGTGTAAAGCGCTGCGGGTGTCTATGGACAGTGGTGTTCATTTAACATCGGGTGACCCACTAGTTCGTTTGTCTGGCCTATCTAACATAAAAAAAAAAAAAAAAAAATGCACGGAGTTTCCCTACGTGACCGAATCAGAAATGAGAAAATCCGCAGTAGAACTAAAGTTACCGATATAGCATAGCACGGGGAGTTGCCAGACTTAAGTAGTAGTGGGCAGGGGCATAGCACATACAGACGGTCGATGGGGCAGTAATGTTCTAGCGTGGCGACCGTGAATCGGAAGACGTAGCGTGGAAAGGCTTTTTTCCAGCTGGAGACGTCTTTTAGCTGGTATGATGATGTCTAAATTAGAAATATTTTCAACCTTTCAACATAGGACGGCAAACCAGCATACGTACTAATGGTAAATGAGCATCACCACTCATGGACTTTGAAGTCCAGACACGTTGCTTATTTACATTTAGAAATACCGCGCTCAACTGCCTTCTTCCTGCTTATTCCCTTAAATTCAAGTCTAGGGTGAATAAGCATTTCTGTGGAGCATTTACTAGGCAAGCGTGCCATCGTATGCCTCATATTCGCTTTCCATCATGCGTGATTATAGTCAAACGCAAGCCTATATTGTATAAAAAAATATATATAGTATAGACAGTTTAGCTAAATGTTTCCCTGTGGTTCAGTCACTAAATTTCAATAACTCGTAAACACACACATAAAACTTTTTGAGTTTTATCGACACTTGAACACGAATACGGATAAAGGAATGAAATATAACTACTACATTTACAACTCACGTTAGCCCCTAACATGAAGCGTCTAACAACAGCCCAATTACTTGGACAATTAAGCGAAACACCTTCAGACGGTACGTCGAGTGCCCTAACATGTCCTCTACGTGTTTTGAGCTACGAGTAGACTCCATTAAACTATTTAGCTTGAGTGCCTTTGACAGCACCAAAAATTTAAGCTTTCATTATGCACGGAACAAAGTTCCTTTACAGTAAAATGTACTGTAATGCTTAGCTAAAGACAACAATTTGAAGTCATGGTAGTCTAGTTGTTTAACCTAAAGCCTGTCAAAAAGAGGGTCGTAGCTTCGAGCCCGGCTCGACCCTCTAAGATTTACGGAATTTAAGTACCTACGATATTATATATTTGAACCATGTGATTAACGGTGAAGGAAAACATCATAATAAAAGATATTCAATGGTGTGTGTGAAATTCCCAATCCGCACTGGGCCCCCGTGGTAACTATAGGCCAAGCCTTCTCACTCTAAGCGGAGGCCCGTGCTCAGTAGTGGGACGTATGTAGGCCGAGATATTAATGGGCTTATTACGGACATTATTGATTTCGAGTATGCATTAGTCGGCTAAATTAAGAATACATACATACATAACAATCAACATAAACACAAACATACATATTAGCAAGTAGTGAATTGCTTCACAAGTTTTTGTGCCACGAGCTTTTCAACGTAAAGCTCGTGGCATAATTTCAAATGTTCCATTTACACATGAATTCTGAAAAACTAAGAAGCGCGAAATCCGGAATTTGGACCCACGATCCTCTGTTTGAGAGGCCATAGGTCAAACCACTAGGCTGCCATGGTTTTGTTTAGCATTACGCCAAATTATGAACAGCAGCAAGTAGCCCAAGAATACCATGTTGTGACTGTGTAGTCGACCAGGTAACTCCTTTGCCATTTTTTATGACATTTCCTACATCACAATAAAAACATACGGCTGACTGTCACATTGACTTGTAAGGGTGGTAAAAGAATTTCTTGGTAGGTTCGACTCGAAGTTCCAACGTCGTCGATAAATCAGCTATCCAGCTCACAAGCGTCAATCGCGAAAGGGACAACAACATCGACATCGACTTAATTGAGTCAGTCGTTGCTAAGGACTGTCTCATTAACATTCAATATCGAGTGGCGCCGTACGGTTACGGTCGTGATGCAATGAATAGGATAGGAACATAAATAAGCAATCGAAGTAATTACAACTATTACATTCGCGGAAACTTCTTGCACCAATTAAAGAGTTTCGATAGTCGTATTGACTATAATAAGTCAGTCTGGAATTGCAATGTTAACCTAATTTCCATTCGATTTCTTATTCAGTACTCGTTACATCTGTTGTACGAATAATAATACGAATGTTTGTTCTCGAGTCTTGGACGTTTAATATACATACCTAATGTATTTGTAGTAGTACAAGCTTTTCTTAGTTTGGAACTGAGTCAATTGACCCATGATGTTTAATTATTTTCTTCATTCATAATTCAAATCGATTTGAATCCCTGTAGAATCAAACGTATTATGATGAATATTAGAAACTGAGCTTTGAAAATAACTTTGGGGCTTTGTAGGCATTTGCATCTCCCATATTTGGGTCGCGTGACGTTTCTGGTTATGTGGTAGACACAAACACCCCACTTTAAAATAATGTCCATGTTAACTCCATTGTTGACCTCTGTTAGAATTAACAACGCGCATTAGTTACTTGCGTTTTCTGCAAATTAACACCTGGGGTCATAAATCTAAGTTTCATAACTTCAATACACACCGATACACACACACCGACATTTTAGTGTACACAGTGGTAATAACAATTTAGATTGCAACGTACATAGCCTCTGGCTTGATTGCGATTTGCGCTCACTTCATACAATTTTTTTCTTATATTTATCCAGAACGCCCGGTACCACTTTATAAGGATTTTTTCCTTTTTTTTCCAGAACTCTCATAACTTGGCTTCTCGTCTGTTATCAGGTTATCATTAAGTTTTGGGACATCCTTTATAAGAAAATGGGTGCTAAGCAAACTAGCAAAATGAACGAAAGTGCATATGGAAATTGCAGAAAAACCTGCCGCTGGAGAAAGCTTCAGCAAGGATGCCAATTTTATTACAATTGCGGATGTCTATTTTTTTGCAATGTATAGTAAATCGAAAACCATTTCGAGATAAATGCTTTTTAACTCGTTTTCTGTAGTTATTTAATTTTAATATTATGTAATGAATTTATTATATAACAAATAAGCAATGACCTTCATTTGACATTGGTGTAAATTGCGTGACCGGTTCAAGTCGTACTTTATTCTATGTGGTTAGAATTCTTCACAATTTACGCGTGGATTATACTACGGAGTTTGATTTGGACCCGCTGTCTGACATCTAGCACTTTGACAGTGCCAGTAAAGTGACACAGTGTATAGTGTACAACTACGCAAAAAATAATTAAAGGGGTTGCCTTATCGTACGCATTTAGATAGATTTAGAAATTTGGCATTGTGGGAGCCCTCAATTATAATCTGACGTCATCAACTAAAATAGTTTCAATAATTAATTTTGAAAAAAGTAGAGAACTAAATGACAAAATATTGAAATTAGTTCCTTATAATTGACTTTTCTATACAAAAAAATATATAAAAACCACTGGTAATTTTTTTTAGACATTCCCAATTAACGTCGCATTATCGTAAATAAACCCTGCATATTGCACATCGCGTCTACGCCACACCTGCATTCAAGTATTTGAGATATTCAATATAAATTCCTGTAGCTGCATGCCGCATGCCACATGGCTTATGTCGAATACGCCGTCGTTATGATCAGTCTTAGGTTCTGGTGGTATGGCTAACCAAATCCGAAATGTGGCGTCGAATAACTCAGTGGTGCAACTCATACTACTAGTTAAAATAAAGGTGAATTGATTGATAGTGATAACATAATCTAAATATTAGAAACTAGCCTTCCGTCCGCAGCTTCGCCCGCGATAAATTAATTTTCCCGTAGGAAAAGGGTTTTTTCCGCGGTAAAAAGCAGCCTATGTCACTCAGTGATAATGTAGCTTTCTAACGGCAAAAGAATTTTTGAAATCGGTCCAGTAGTTTCGGAGCCTATTCAATGCAAACAAACAAACAAACAATCAAATCTTTCCTATTTATAATATTAGTATAGACTAGCTCTTGCCCTCGCGGGAGTTCGTTTATTGATATCCCGCGAGAATTATGCAATTTTCCGGAATAAAAACTGTCCTATGTTATCCTCTGGGTCTCAAACTATATCTCCCCACCAAATTTCATCTAAGTCTGTTTAGTGGTTTAAACTTGAAGTGTTAACACACAGACAGAAAGAGTTACTTTCGCATTTTTTTATTATTTTATTTAAGAAAAAGAAAATTAAGAATATATAAAAAAATATGAACAGCAAGCGAAAATCGCGAACGATTTATCTATCGCTGATTGTAGCACTCTTAAACATACCTACCTACTTCTCATCATCATCCTGCCTATATACCTGCCTCCCACTACAGTGCACTGGATGGGAAGAGTCCCAGAATGAGACGGCTTGGGGCGTAGTTCCCACGCGGGTCCAGTGCGGATTGGGAACTTCAAACACACCATTGAATTTCTTCGCAGGTGTGTGCAGGTTTCCTCACGATGTTTTCCTTCACCGTAAAGCTCAAATTATACCTACTTCTTTTAAGGTCTTATTCTAGGGTTCTTACCAACAACGCATTATTATTGTTCGAAACTACCTACTTATTTGTCTAACATCATTGATTTTATTATTTGTTTACTGTTTTGTGGGTAATTTGTTAGGTTCTCACAAACGATATCAGGCCATTCATTAAGAATGTGGGGAACTAGGTATCCCCAGGTTTGTTTTCCATTTATAATACTTAGTAAGGATTACAATATTAAAACAGGAAACAGGAACAATATTGAAAAGATTTTTAAATTTAAAATCGTAATGCAAAAGAAAAACGCTATTTTTTTTTTTTTTTTTTTTTTATGTTAGAAAGGCCAGACAAACGAACTAGTGGGTCACCTGATGTTAAATGATCACCACTTTCCATAGACACCTGCAGCGCTTTACGCGATGCCAGTGCGTTGTCGGCCCTTAAGGAGAGGGAATAGGGGAAGGGGGAGAGGGAAGGGGTGAGGTATTGGGCCCCCGGCACTCTCACTGACCGTACGAAACGCAAGCAGGATTACTGCTGCTTCACGCCGGTTTTCTGTGCGAGGGCTATACAAAAGATATAGAAGACTGCATCGTAGAATAGACCATGGTAAAAGTTTAGCGGCAAATCAAGTAGGTACTTTAGCCTTTATTTTAGCAACTACACCAGTTTAGGAGGGCTACTACAAAATTCGAAATTCAAAGTTTGTATCGTGCCGTCCCATTCACACTTCTGTTTAATGCTATCAGTGTGAACGGGATAACACGATACAGTTTGAATTTCATAGTATAAATAAGGCCAGGCGGGGGTAACCGCTGTCTACTCGGAACACGCATTCGACACTGGAAAATGCACCTTAGCAGTTAAAGGGTTAAGCGTGAAACGCAGACGATTGCATTAAGTTCTGTAAAGAGTCTTTGTGTAACGAAAGTTACAAACTATATGGGTAACTTTCGTTACACAAAGGAATCAATAAATATTTGTTTTAATTAAATCCCTTAATTGTGTAAAAAAATCTGAAAACGACTCTAAAAATTGAGTTATTTAATAAAAAAAAGCTATTGAGTATACCCGTTGCGTTGGTAGCGTAGTGCAACACCTGCAATGAAATTCAATCGTGTGTATCAAATTCCCAATCTGCACTGGGGCCACGTGGGAACTAACGACCCAAGTCCTCTCATTCTGAGAGGAGGCCTTTGCCCTGCAGTGGGACGTTTACGGGCTGCGATGTTGATAATGATGACTGAATCCTCCATGATTTAGTATCTTCTCACTCCTCTCACTGAATGAGCACATTCGCTAAGAGATCCGAGATATAGAGATCCGACTTCAGAAAAGTTTATGACCCGCTGAACATCTCATCCTCTACGCATTTACTGACTTCCGCCTAGTGCTGCTGTCGTAGTTTGGCAATCATTTGAACGCCCATGTGCGTTTGTGGCATCTGAAGAAGTCTCGAGTCTGCTAGCGCTACCTCGTCTTTGCAACCAAAAGTTGTTATTCAAATCAGTAAAAAACCACAGTTCTATGCTATTTCTACATAGTAAACCAATTTAGTCTATTTCGGAATGTAATTCTGCACTTAAAAGACTTCACGCTGCTTTTCGCGTCGTTCTTACCGTATCGTCGTCGTATTTTTGCTAATGAAGGCGAAATACAATCATGTCTAAAATAATCGTGTACAATCTTTGATCAATTATAACTGAAGATACACATTGCCGAACAAAATCCCCTTCAAAGAATGTCCGAACTTTTTTATTTGTTTGCATAACAATTAACATCATCACCTACACAGAAATTTGAACCTAGTCTTTACTTCATTACAGTCGAATTTCGGTTGACACTTGACAGCTAAACCTGACAATTTCACGCAACGTACTGAGAAAAAAGAAGGCCACTTTTATCAAAGTGGCGCTCATTTGGCTCGGACATTTTCGGGCGCGCTTCTGTGGATCTACAGTTATAATTGATCAAAGTGTACAATTTATTTCTAAATCGTTTTTTTAACCATTTTACTCTTGAACCCTAAAACGGTCCGACTGCGACCGAATCGGTAAAGTTTTAATGGAGTGCGGTGCAATAAACTTGCGCCATTCTACTGTAAGTACCTACTGTGACCTGTTACGTCCAGTAAATGTTATCTTACCGTTCATAAACCCAGTTTTCATATTCATGTAGTGATGCGACTCGAGTAGGATTTTGTGACTAGAGTCATTCGAGTAATTTTACTACGTCACTCGAGTTGTAGGTACTCGAGTAAACTACTTATACTCCTTAAAACTCGAGTAAGAATTTATCACTTGAGCTGAGTTTTGATTAGTTTAGATTAAGAATTTTGAAATACCTTTATAAATATTACATACCTACCTTATTTATGTCATTAATCAACAAGGAAAAATAAAATGACTTGCCGAATCTCCTTAGAATCTAATCGGCGCACCGAGTTGACTATACCTTGACGAGCTCGTGCGCGGCGCTCGGCGGAACCCTGTCGCAGGGAGCCTCTGGACCTCTACCATGAGTTACACTAGTTTACAGTGACCGTACTCGCTAGCGACGGCGTAAATGATTTGTATGGAGAATTGTACTTCCGTAAGTGACCGCTAGAGGCGCTGTACACAATTCTCCATACAAATCAATTACGCCGTCGCTAGCGAGTACGGTCACTGTAAACTAGTGTAACTCATGGTAGAGGTACAGCTGTCCTTAACAACTTTGATCAATTATAACTGAAGATACACATTGCCGAACAAAATCCCCTTCAAAGAATGTCCGAACTTTTTTATTTAGTTGCGTAACAAATAAAATCATCACCTACACAGAAATTTGAACCTAGTCTTTACTTCATTACAGTCGAATTTCGGTAGCGGCAAAACTCCACTTGACAGCTAAACTTGACAATTTCACGCAACGTTCTGAGAAAAAAGAAGGCCACTTTTATCAAAGTGGCGCTCATTTGGCTCGGACATTTTCGGGCGCGCGACTGTGGATCTACAGTTATAATTGATCAAAGCTTAACAAGATTGTTCTTAATAAGTGCGGCAATTACTCACTGCGACAGAGTTCCGCGGAGGGTCGCGCACGAGCTTGTCGGACTATAATTTATAGTTTAAATTTAATTTTCTATTTATAGTTTAAGTTTTATTATGTTTGTTATTGTTTTTTAACCTGTTGAATAAATAAATACCCCCATTCAAATATATTTGTATAGGTATTGTATGTACAGTCAAGTGTAAAAATATGGGTGCACACAACTTGCTCATAAATATGTCCCATAGCTCTTGTCGTCGAATTAAGGTATAGGTATATAACGATGTGAGGATTAAATCGATACTTATTTTTGCACTTGACCGTACCTACTCTACTACGAACTAACTGCGACCCAAGCCCTCTCATTCTGTGAGGAGGCCTGTGCCCTGCAGTGGGACTTATATAGGCTGGGATGATGATGTTTATGATGTATGTACAACTCGTACGTTATGTCATACTATAGAAAGAGGCATCAATAGTTACTGAAATACCATTTGAGTAACACGTATTGCGAAACACAACTTACGCAAATTAGCTTTCTGAATTTTCCAAAGATAATCAATTTGCTGTAACTAGTTAAATAAACTGGTTTGAGGCAGTTTGCTTCTAATGGGTAACATTTTAACGTCAGTCAGCAGAAACGTGCTCGATACGACTGACGTACTAATGACATTATGGCTTACATGGTAGACGATAAGCAAAATTACGTAAGTGAAACTGTAGAAAAGGAAGCCGGTACTTACAATACTACCTGTTGAATGTAAAAAATAGTGCAAGTAAAATAATGATAGTCAACAGCCAGAAATTTATAGGGCGAGTGTAGATGGAGACGTTGGAGGAAGGAGACCAAGAAGGACATTCCATGATCAGATTGGGGATGCCTTGAAGAAAGGTCAGATCAAGAGTACACGAAAGGCGAAGATGGTATAAAAGACTAATGAGTGCTGTGGAAGCAAAAGATGTAACATACGTCAGGATTGTAGCAGGTGGAAACAAATAGTCTCTGCCTACCTCTTTGCTGGGAAGGAAGCGTGATTGTTTGTATGGATTTGTGTATAGCCAAAATCAGAATTTCATCGGGCATTAGTGACGATTAATAAAAAGGGCACTATTAGGTAGGTAAGTATCATTCAGTTCATTGACATGTTGGAGTGCTTGCATTACCGTATCCGTTTTATAACGCTGCGACCCTGCCATGATAATAAGGCTTACCGAGCCCTGATTTTGTCAATCTGATATTTCATTAACAAAATTTCTTGGCTGCTATAAATCAAGCAAGCGGAATTGCACACCAGATTTATGAGAGAACAGCTTCACAACATTGATAAACAAAATGGCCAATAAATAACTGTCTGCATGATGAACAATATTGATACCGGACAGCTGGGTGCCTGCGAAGAGTTATGTACGGTGTAAAAGGATAAAAGAAATCAGTTTTGCGTTCTTGAGTCAATAAGGGGTTGAATAATTTTAAGTGAGTGACAAATTGGTCTGCAGGTAAATGGAAGTTACATTAAAATAAATAATTAATATTACCAAAGTCTTTTGCGATTGATGCAAAAGAGTATGTACGTATTTCAAGTTAAGTAGGTATACAGGTTGTCTTAAAATTTATCTGAAATATTTCATCAGGTGGTTGAGTTATAATATTGTGACTGAACATCCCTTTGTGCTTGTCAAAATGTTTCCATACTTTGATTGGTGTTCAACTGTTCAATCAAAGTAGGCATTCCAATTATATTTAAGTCCATAATTCCGATGAAAAACCATCTCCGATTAAATTTGAAACATCTTGTGCTTTTTAAAAATATAATTCAGTAATTAGTAAATATCTGTCAAAAACAGTACGACCATCATAGTGGAAAGGACACCATTCTTTAACCAGTAATTCAGGCATTGTTTTCAAATAGTAAAGCTCAAATTCGATGTACATTTACAAACGTCATTCCATAAAATGTTCCTTATTTCATAATCCTAAGCATGTCATTGCACATAGCAATTTCCACAGCGCATCCTCACAATTTAACATCAAGCATGAAGTGAAATCGTGTAGATGTTGCTTCATGCAGTTTATTAACCTTACGTATAAGGTCCTTCGGATTAACGACGAATCGAACAAAACGGTTGCATTGTTGTATAAGGTACTCAGAATGGTGATGGTTCCGTCACACGTAGCGGGTCGATTTTATAGACATCTTTATGACATTGCTATGAATATTACCGCAGGTCAAATATAAATGAGGACAAAACTATTCAAAACCTCATGTTGTTTTTTTACCATTAACTGTCGAGTTTACCTTTTGAGTTGGTTCAGTTCTTGCAAGTTACGAAGGTGAGCGGGCTTTACTTGTGGTAAGCACGTATTTGTATGCGTGTCAAAGTGTGCGCGAGAACGAAATAGAGTATGGTTAGCACAAATAGACAAAAACAAATCGTCAACAATCGTACCTACACCACAAAACTTACACCCGCTCAATTGCACACGTTTAATCTCGAGTAAAACCCGCTCGCCTTCGTGACTTGCAAGAACTGTAGCAAGGGTTACATTACTTTCAACTTTTTAGGTACTTACTGTTTTCTTTTACAGCAATATGAAAAACAGAAAGTCTCGTTTTTTGCATAACTACACTGTCTTCAAATTAATCCAAAATATTTCAGCACATGATTGGGTAGATTTAACTGAAACCCCCTATTAATATTTTTCAGAATTATTTCACAGTAGACAAATGTTTCCATAAAAAAAAAATGGAAAACTTATTTTACTCCTCTGCGAAGTATGTAGTGCGGTAAAGTCATGCAAAATAGCTAAGCTTGAGTTGAAAATTTGCTTTTTCATGCCATTTTCTCACCCTCCCCCCGCATAAAATGTAAAGTTAGCCAACGCAAACAACTAAACACACAACCAATAGAACCACCACCATAAATAAAAATCCGGACACGTGTTTCGCTTCTCGCCAAAGCATTATCAGCAGTTAAGTAGTTGATCCTACGACGGTCGGTCGAAGATTTACAATCTTAGTAAGTAAATGTTTCGCGTGAAGGTAATTTTAAAGGCAGCGAAGCCGCGGGTTAAAACTATTTTAGAACGAAACTCATAATAAATCTTTTCGTTATCAATATCTAATGGCCATTTGATGAAAAAAACCGGCCAAGAGTATCTCGGACAAGCTCAGGATAGGGTTCCGTAGCAGTTACGAAAAATTCCTTACATTTAATCATACTATCCGTATTAAACAAGTACGTTTTACAGGTCATGCTGTTATTTACTGTTAACCTACTAATAATTCTCAATCAAACTTAGCCGTAATAGTTTTCCATGTTAGTTTGACATATTTCCTCACATGCTGATTTTTTCAAAATTTTCATACCAACAGTTTCGCTTTTAGAGGGGGGGGGGGGGCGCTCGATTTTAACAAAAATATGCAATTTAAAGTTGAATATTACGCAAACGAATCACTATATCGAAAAATCGTCTTGACAACCTTATAATGATTTTAAAAGACCTATCCAACGACACCTCGCACTATTAGATGAGAAAAAAATCACCTCCACTTTGCGTCTATGGGGGGAACCTTCAAAAAGTCAGCCTACGTTATCGACCTATATTCATTTAGTTTTTTTTTAATTTTACAAACATTTAGTTATTGTATTACTAGATTTTTTTTATGTTAGAGAGCCAGACAAACGAATTAGTGGGTCACCTGATGTTAAATGAACACCACTGTCCATAGACACTCGCAGCGCCTTACGCGATACCAGTGCGTTGTCGGCCCTAACCTAAGTCTGTTTTGGTAAGATTTTACCAAAACAGAGTTTAAATTCATTCCGCCTGAGCAAACCTCCACGCCAAATGGCAATTACAGCCACAACAGGCAGTGGGCCGACCGCGATTTAGCACGGTACCCTAAAAGTGCAGCCAATACGGCAAAAGCCCTCGGCATTATGCAACAAAGTGCATTGTCCGGTATTATCGTCGGATTTATCTCCGATGCATCGAGATTGCAGATAAGATCAAGAAAGTCTTGGTACGCGTATTGTAAGTTCGATGTGGTCAAGTGCAGATAGTAAATAGGTTATTCATTGTCCCGTCTAGTATTATACTTCAGAGTGCTATGTGTATCATATCCTTGAGCATTTAAGTAACTAGATACAATAAATAATTAACACCTAGATATTAGCTCTATTTTTTTTTTTTTTTTTTTTTAATGAGTCGCCAGAGGGGCCAAAGACGCGAAGTCTTTGCTGTTTTTTACTTTAAGGATTGGAAGGGTGACTTGTGCTCGGGAAAAATCCCTTCGGACGAACTGGGAATGGAGGGCCCAGACAGTGTCCGACTTGCACGGACTAAAAAACCCGGTCACAAGTCCCCTTCTCTATTGGTTATCAAAACAAAAAACGTGTGCTTTATATTTTGAGGAGGGGAGGGGTAGGGAGGGGACTTAATCTACCCACAGTGTCCTGCCTCAGCCATTTGCTGGAAGGCCGGGAGAGGAGCATGCATTCTCCCGCTGGGCACTGGGGGTGCTTAGGTCGGTCTTTTTATTAGCTCTATTAATACATATTTATATTTAATCAGCAAATGTATGGACAACCTCACGTTCTCTGTCCTGTAGAAAATTCGAAAAGTCTCTTCTCATTGTAGTTCTATGATCCTACAATATGATATTTGCCAAGTGCCAAGTCTCTGTAACAGCTAGAGTTATATAGACAAGGTTTCTTTGAATATATCCCGTTTATTCCTTACCTCGGGGAATTTTAATTCCATAAGCACCTTTTCCAAAGTATTTAAAATCTTCAAGGAGATGAATGAAATGGATAAAGTTATTCTATGTTAGTATAGCTGACCAAGTTAAATAGGGATTCAATTATATTTGATGGTTGTTTTGACATATTATATTCCCTAAAAAAACCCTACCTAGCTTACCCTAAAAAACTTTCTACAGCGTTTTTCTTTTTAAACTTTCCAGGTAGTTCTAACTTAAGACCCTACAATTTACTCGTCACCACAACCGCTGCAATATGGCTGAAAGTGCTGAAACAAAATAATTTTAGCAAAAAAAATGCTTGATTAGTCCCGGGTTTATCAGGATACTGACATAGAAACCTACCCAGGTACACCGATAAAATTGCCGTAAAATAACATCCACAACTAATTTATCTACTTACCTAACTTGTTTATTTTATACTATCAAACTCTCTTCATGTAACTACGGCCTCGAAGCCTACATAATAATATGATTACCAAACAGATAAAACATCTCAAGCGCTCACAATGATATCATCGACTAAAATATGATAAAAAAATCAACACCACAGCTGTTACGAATTAAAAGAGATGAACCGACCGACCGTGAAATCTGAAAAGTACTTGTCAATTATCGAATGATTGGAGTTGATTTCTGTTTAATTGATAAGAATGATCATTTTTATTTCGAAAGCAATCATAAATGATTGTATAATGTCAGTTGCAAATGTTCTTAGGCACAACAATGATGTTTTGGAAAGTTTATAATAAAACGAGTAATGAGAGTAAATTTTATACTCATTAAGAGGAATGGAAATAAAGGATATATCGTGGTCAATAAGTTTATCTCCATAACCGTAAGCTAAGAAGCTTTTGTTGAAATAATACCACACGTTTTGACCGTACTTACCTATAACTTCGATAATCACCCTGTTCACATATCCATACCAAATTACAAGTTAATCTGATCGCTGTAAGTGAGTAAAATTCGACTTGCAAAATTTTAAGACACTAAGCCCTATTTAGAGCTGCAAGAAAAATTCTGCAAGTTATATTACATTTAATTTTCGGCGCGTCATTCTCTCTCTTTATTCTTACATGTTTAGACTGGGCCTATGAACATTGCAAGCTAAATAGAAACTTGAAATGAAATGAAATATATAATGAATACGTCATTGTATAAGGTCTTACAAGTAGGTATCATTAGGAACAGTATTCAGTCGCTATACAAAATCAACATGCAAATTTTAAATGAAATTTTCTTGCAAAATTAACACAAAAAAATAATCAAAAAGTTAGATCATGTTAACCGGTAGTTAAACACACATACGTTCTTCTATGATAAGACACAATAATTAGGTACCTACCCACCCATTCATTTGTTAGTGTTAATTGTGGGAACTTATCGATGTTTAGAAACTCCTTTACTCGAATTTCATTTATCCGAAAACGGTTCCCCGACTTTTTAAATTCCATATGTTTTGTTTTTCCACAACTTCACAATGCCACGGATTCATTTAATCACAGTTTTATTTGCCAACAAATTCAAAATCCCGAATTACAATAATCCATTTTTTTATTTGCCAACCTAATCAGTTGCCATATTTTCATAATCTAAATGTAACGAAATGCCAAAAGTATGTTATTATGATTTATGGTAGGTAGATATAGCTAACCTCACATCAGAGTACGACAACATTGCTTAATTTTTAGCGAGCGAGCGAAGCGAGCGAGCAAGACGGTTCGGAGCGGAAGCGACTCGGATAGATTAGGTTCAAAGGTTAATGCGGGAGCGTAGCGGAGCGAAGCTCCCGCATTAGCCTTTGGTGTTAGTTATTTTTTTTATAACCACCTACAAAACCCCCTACCCACATAGCAAACTCAATAAAATATTTGGGTAACATTAAACAACAAAATGAATATTACGCTCCACACATAACTTTATTGTATGGTCGCCTTTTGTACCCCTGACCTTTGCGGAATAATAATTTTGCGGAATAAATATATATTTGGCAAATGATCCTACGGAATTTCATGCAGTTGGATTTTGTATCATTTGGAAAATAAAAAAATGGATTTTAAAACATTTGGCAAAAGAAAATATGGTAAATAAAATTTCGGACAAACAATCATTTGGAAAATGAAAAAAAGGAGTTTCGTTTTCGGAATTTTAATATTCGGAAATGAGCTTTTCGAGAATATGATAGGTAACCGTTAATTGTTCGTAGCACAACGGAAACATTCATACTAATTTTAACTGCGGATACCTAAATGTATAACTTTTAAACTCCACCCGGAAGTAAAAACTAATACTTATTAAATGTTATACACACGTGTAAAACCAGCAGCAAATCAAGTAAGTAAAGTAATTATCTCCTACGGCTTGTTCAATTACTATTTTATTGCTTTTAATTCTACAATTTGCTGAACATTTACGGTCATCTACTGATTTCACTTCCACGCTATCTCTGCTTCAATAATTGGCAGTAGTTCTTGTCCATAGAAATAAGCTTGAATTAAAGTCGTGTTGCAAGTATAATTGAACAATAGGAGGCAGCTGCCGCGTCAGTAAATTCGACCAAATGTGTCGACATTAATGGACTAGGAAGTGTCCAATTCGGGCTTGTTTCTCCGGGTAACGATGTAAGCACCTTCGGTTAAGTTTATGGTTTTATAGAAAAGTTTAAGGTCAACTGTGACGAACGGTCTCACGGAGTATTTCCGAAAGGATCAATCCAAGCAATAAAGTTGTACGGTCAAGTGCAAAAATATGTATCGATTTAATCCTTTCACAATTATAATAATCATAATAAATCATGGGAAAATTGACACCAATTGACCTAGTCCCAAACCAAGCAATGCTTGTTCTATGGGTATCAGACAATAGATAAATACATACTAAAATACATTTCAAACATCCAAGGTTCGAGCACAAACATTCGTTTTTTCCAACAAATATCGCTCAGACCGAGAATTAGACCCGGATCCTCAAGCTTCGTAGTCAGGTTTTCTAACCACTAGGCTGTCAAGTATGTACCGATATACTTTAATTCGACGACAGAAGACCAAAATGGGACATATATTTCATTATATGAGCAAGTTGTGTGCACCCATATTTTTACACATAACTGTACCTACACAATTAAGATATTTGAAGGTGGCCAGCGATAGGCGAAAATCATCGTCATCATCTCGGTCTAATATACGTCTCACTCTGCAGGGAATAGGCCTCCTCAGAGAATGAGAGAGCTTAGGCCGTTCCGACGCAGGCCCAGTGCTACTTTGAATGTTCGCATACACCATTAAATTTCTTCGTAGGTATTTAAAAAAAATACATTGTGGTCGTCATTTACGAGTACGTTACGTCAGGGAAGAGGAAGACGAAAAATAAGAGAAAAGACCCCCGTTCCCGTTCTGTGGGAACATCGAGATATTATGTACATAAAGTAGGTATTCTTGAGATCCTGCTAACTAATATATAACTTTTAGCGCGAAGGAGTAATAAATAAACACATAAGTACCAACATACTTAAATATTGAAAAATTTTCATTCATAATATTAAGCAAAATTGTAAAATTTAATATTGTGGAATGACATGATTAGTCTCCGTTACTCGAATTAAATAAATTATTATTATTAGATTTAGACTAAGAGTACCACCCACACGTACCTACAGTTCCATCAAATGAAAAAAAAAGTAAACATAGCAGATATCAACTTAAACGATATTTGCTATCATGCCAACAGATAAATAAATTTAGTATTCCCCCAACGTATCTCACTATTTATACATTAAAACCGGTGCCAGTGTTGTCAATCCATGCGGCACAATGCAATTGAAACTAATAAAAATGCAATTTACGTAATGCGTCTCGACTCTATTTACTACCCTTTACAGCCCCGCCAATGCATTTGATGAATAATAATGCCTTTGTCGCTTTAAGTTGTTTTGCTCAAATAGTTAAGAACATAAAGTGCTTTATTGATTGCAGTAATATGTTTGACAAATTTGATATTATTTTAGGAAGACAATAAAGTTGTATTCAATCTGATGATTCGCGGAAGTCAATTAAAGAGATGCTCCATTGCAAATTACACACATCAAAAGTGTCTAAGTATTCTCAAACGCGTTTGATCCTGAAACATTATTAAGCAGCATACTCTTCTGACAAAAGGATGCTAATGTTAAATATAGTAGAAAACAAATGATATAAGATGGCCTGTTCCTAGGCACCAGTTTCTTTTACACACGCTTCTTTTCTGAGGTTCAATTTTTTAAATCCCCCGAATATTTTATACGTAAATGGTAAAAATCTGTATATTGGTACGAAATTATTATTAATAAGCGCCGATAACGACGGACTGCATTCCAACTGCAACGTAACTGCCAGTTGCACATACATTTTCCATTGCAGTTGCATTGCAGTCGGTAAAACTGCACGCTAGCTGCGACTGAAATGTATGGGCAGTCCGCAGTTGCAATTACGTTGCGATTAGAATGCAGTCCGTGTCAAGCGGCCCTTATGTCTCAAATCAGCAGTACTTGTGCGTCTGCAAGTGGCCAACCAGCGCATACTAAGCTGTCACACAGGATAGGAATAAATGGCAAAATCTAATATCGGCTTTGGAGGCTAAGATCTTTGGTTGACAGAGCCAGCCCAGTAAATAAATAAACAAAACCTGGAATAACATATCTTACCTGTGCACAAAATGACGTCGCCTCACGGAGCGCCGAGTCCTGGTTCCGCAGTCCAGAGAGGACCACCCACCGCTGTCGCTGGAACGCGCGAGCGCCAAATTCCTGGCTTCCGTGGTACGCGCGCTCTCCAGCAAAATAGCCGTGTATTTCGTGATCAACATGTTTGTAAAGCGAGGCGTTCAGTCGCCAAATGTATTATAATTCGGACTAACGTTTAACAGTCGACTTCCATTGCTGACGTTTTAATCGATACACTCATAACCTTTTTTTCCACACACGCACTTTTATGCACATTTATGTAACGGAAAAAGGTTCCTGTAATTTATAAGTTGGAGCGTTTGAAGTTTTTGATTGGCAAACAAGAAGTAAACTAAATGCTATTGTCAGGCACGGCATCCGTCGTCCGTCATGCCGCGGTGGTCACCACATCACATATCATCATTATATCCCTCCGGCCTCCGGCTACACAACGGGATATTGTGAATTATGAACGACTCCTACGCTAAGTTCAACCAAGTGTTAAGAAGGCATAACAATCAAGTCTAATAAAAATAATAACAATCCAAGCTCCATCGTCAAATAACATGACAGACAGGCTGCAGCCTAATTGACAGAGTTGAGTAAGATAGATTAACCATACCTAGATATTAACACCGTACAGTTAGATTTACAACTAATAACGCATTTATACCAGGAACGCGGAACATTTTCACATGAATATGCATTGGATATTTTACCGGCGACACATAATTGGGTAAAATGAGGTGTCCATAAAGGGAAGCCTATTAATCTCTGGGCATAAATTACAATTCAAATTACTCTTGTTAACGCGCTGAGCACATAATTGTATTACTACAAGAGTTCGTACTAATACGAAAGAGGAATACGTTCAAGAGACAGGAAATCATTCAGCGGGCTCTGACGATAATTGTGTAAAGGGATACGGCAATTAAAGACGAAACGGCACGGTCATTGCCCAGCGTGCAAGGCATCGTCGGCGCAAATAAACAATTTGCTATAGAAATAGTTCTAATGTTCTAATTTGGAGTTTATTGGGATCGTTGGCTAATATACCCACAAAAGAAATACCCAATAAAGTTATTAAGCCGTATCATTCGTTATATATTTTGGGAAATCGTCGGACAGCTATTAACAAGTAATGTTATTCCTAATATAATACTGGGCAGTTAGTCCAGTTCCATTCTTGTTGATAATTTGATAAAGTTTTGATAAATATTTTAAAGGTATTTCTAATCTTGAAATCATGGAGCTTAACCTATTGCTTGCGAAAATTCTTGGCACAAAACAAACTTAAACCGAGCAGTTTGTACTTCCGAAATCTAAAAATACCCGTTATTAAATATTCTCGTATAGAAATAAATGAAATAATGACCACTCATCATCACTTTGTGATGTTTAACAGCGCATGTCTTAAATGCATCCTTCGCGGGAAGCCGAGCGTGGTCTGGACATGGCCTGTTTGCTAGTAACAGATTACTATACTGCAGATCTAAGGCTACAGCATCGTGGACAAAAAGCACAAAGCATTATATCCCTGTCTAGTCTACTCCACGAGCGCGGAAAGGACAGATTTATCATATTCACGATAAAAGTTGGTGTGCTAGGCCCACTGAAGAGATAATAGTAGCCTCTAGCGGCAGTAATAAGCGATGCTATCGCTATGATTATCTGGATTGTTCTGTACCTACGTTACTAGAGGTTGTACCGTAGCTTTACGACTAGAAATAAGTATGCCTTCAGTTCTATTGTAAGGAGAAGTTTAAGATTTAGATAGATTTTCGTTATAAGTATTCAAAGCTTTAACTCACGTTCCAGTCCTAAACGCTTTGCATAGATTTAGAAACACGGTGAACAATTTCATGGCTCGAGCAAGCGTTCCAATTTGCACGACGCTGTATTTAGCAGAGAGCGAGGCAGTAATGCGAATTAATAGGCTTCAAGTTCGAGGCTGAATTGCATTCAGGAACTGGCCGTTAGGTCTTATATGGCTGTAGTTTCGCCTGGTTTGCCCAATATGGTCATCATCAATTACTTGATGACATTTTCATGTTATAGGTCAACGCTTATGGTATTTGGTGATCGTTAAAAGTTTCAATGGAAATGCAAGTTTTTTTGCTATGTTAACCTTTTACAACTTACTAAGCAGAGATGCTTATGTAGTTGCTTACATAAGGCCAAAGTAGACAAAAATTTGGGTCGAATAAAAAGACACTTACTATGTCAAATAATTCTAGTTCCGCAAACCAAACACGTACAAAAATGGAGCACGCTCTTGACACACTTCATTCAAAAGATACTAAAGGCTGCCTTACCTAATGTATCTTCGATAAGTGGCGTTAGTATAAGTTATTTGAAATAACACGTGTTGGTTCCGTCTTGTTTCAAAACAACCTACGAGACCTTAACCGTTGTAATAAACTCGTTAAAGTAATAATAAACGCTTCCTGGATGCAATAACCCGACGTGCACTTTAGGGCACTTGAATTTGTCACTTCACATTATCAAATTGACAAAGATAAAAGTTTTCAAGGATGAGGTTTTCCATGAACTTAGTCGACAAAAAAAAACAATGAGTAGGTGTCAATTAGATCATCACATTTCCACAAGTTAAAGGTTGAATCATAAAAGTCAGAGCCTAATTCGATATCGATTTAATTTTAATTGCGCAATATGTCACTGAACCGTAGTGGAATAAACTTTTCTGAAATTAACCAAAGGCTTGAATAGAGAGGACCAATTGAGTTTCTAAACAATTGACCGCGATAGCACAATCACTGATTTAAGACAATTGAAAACAGAAATCAAAACATCACTTGACACTGCCAAATATTTTTAAATAAACCTGCGAGATTACGGTAAGCACTTGTTTAAAGAATCCGCTCAAACATTTCACAGGCACGTAAGTAAATATTATTCGCGTTATTTTCGCGCACGCGCCGCGTCGCTATCCAATCGTCCGATCGGAAACATCGGCGCCGGCGCACTGCGCTCAGCGCACCCGAGTCCTGCGAAACGGTTTAATTTGAACTTGGAATTTCGTCGCAATCGGGATGCGATTTTGGTCGTCTTTGTATTGTGCTCTTACGCAGTTGACGTTCATTTGGAATACCGCACGAGGTGCTTAACCTTTCAGAACAGTATCTCCAGATATTCCGGAACCTGTCTCTACAACTTCGTTGGTAGTGGGTAGGTGGTAGGTATTCTTTGAACAGAATCCAAGTTTTTACTCTGTACGGCTACAGCGGCAATCTGACTCAAAAGGAAACTCGCGAAGCAGCTCTATAACTAACAAAAACAAAATATGCACCCTCGAGATGATGTCGGCGAATCCTTTATTGTAATTCAAACTTGATAATATCTGAGGACGTTCATTTTCCTGTTCTCGTGTCCAATAAAAAGCACAGTGGCCTTAAAAGGGAGGCCGATTTCTAAAAAATGTTAAACAACTTTCCTTTTCAAAGGGATGGGGACGCATTATGTGGAATAAAGTTATCTGGACATAACCTTTTATGGCTAGCAATCGTGGATCATATGGCAAAAAAGATCAGTTGAAACGAGGCGGTCCTAGCGTATTGGCTTGCTAACGTAGGATGAAAGTAAATGTTATTCATGACCTTCTATTTTATTGCATATTAAATTGCAATACATCGTTTTAGTGGTAATATTTTGCGCGAGAAACATTACCAAAACGCGTTTGTGCGTACGTTTGAAACAGGTGAATAAATTTACTATCACTAATCCCTAATATTTCATTCGTGATAAAAGCTAACTTGCTTATAAATGGTGTGTTTAAAACCATTTCAACGGTTTATCCGGACACAAACAATAAAAAATAAAGTCTATTTTGGCCACACTTCTCTTGGGTAGTTAATGAAAATTATATCACTTTTGCCAACAAGGTTATACCCTTTGGGACCAGCAGACTCGCTAACGAACCCTGGACTATGAATACATATTGGCGCATTAGACTGCCAATTATGCTACATAATTAATAAC
Source organism: Archips xylosteana (assembly GCA_947563465.1). Taxonomy (NCBI): domain Eukaryota; kingdom Metazoa; phylum Arthropoda; class Insecta; order Lepidoptera; family Tortricidae; genus Archips; species Archips xylosteana. The sequence continues at coordinate 13,342,756 of OX387357.1, read as the reverse complement.
AACTGCTCTTAAGTCTTGCATTGAGACTCGTTTTTAGTTCTGAGCCTTAGAAAGTGTAGAAGAGGAAGAGAATGATAATTTTACTGTCAAGTTAAATACAAGACATTAAAATACTCAATACTGTTTATTATGGGATGTTAAAATAAAAGGGTGAATACGGGACAAGAAACCATAAAAATGTAGGTGCTTAACAACTGCACTAATTAATTATAGGGCTCCGAACTGTATCCAACAGTAGACAAACATAGGCTGATGATGATGATGAACTGTGATTACTCCTACTGTAAAATGATTCACTTGCTGTTTTATTATTACAAGCTTTTATTTAACCAAATTGTTGCTGGCCAAAATGTTGCGAATTGAATTTCACCAACTTTCAGTCTTCAGATATGTTGTCTGGATGATAAGGAGCAGCATTTTAGTAGTTTACAAAAAAAATTGTATTTCAAATCGAATTTTTAAGTCAGGTTGGTTTTTATAGTTTTCACACATCGTTCACTATGCCCATTTATAAGTAGAGTAGAGGGAGTTTTTTTTTGCCAACGAAGTATCTTGCACATTCGCAACTCTACGAGTTTCTTAATTAATTTACCGTCGAGGGAGACGCTGAGCGCTAAAACGCTGTAATTGGTGGAGATGGGGACCGATTTCACGAACCGCCGTGTCAGTGGCGCCGGCCACCGGCTTTCTTAACGGTGCTCAGGGTCTCATTCAAAGCTGCCGGAACTTTACAAAAGCTGGGCGGATGCTAGATACCCTTATTCATAGTAATAACGTATTACCAAAGGTATTTTAGTAAATCTAATAAATATATAAAAATCTCGTGTCACGATTTTTGCTATCGCATTCCTCCGAAACGGCTTGACCGATTTTTACGAAACCTTTTTGTCTATATTCGGTAGATCTGAGAATAAGTGATAGGCTATTTTTTATACACCTATTCTTCGCGGACGGAGTCGCGGGCAACAGCTAGTAACTTATAATTGTGAAATTTCTACGATTAAGATGTCCTGTCAATCGTTCTAAGCTGATCCAAAACACACTTCTGACCGGTACATTTTATATTTTTTATATACAATAAAGAGTTTTACATAAAACAATGTATTATGGGTCTGCTTGTCTCTGTTATAATTGTTACGATTTCACGCAAGTTTCTTTAAATTATGAATCAGAGTTAGGCCACCTATTATTATAATTTTCTTCTTACCTTAACAGCATTGAATAATGGAACTCTATTCATTGATTACTTTTTAGTTTCAGAAAATATTTGACCCCCATATTCATATTTACATTCATTTATTGATAAAATTAAAAATTTCACATGTCAAATTATTATACTAGGCTGCACTGAAAGTTTCGGGAATCGATTATTTAATGGTACAATAGTGTTTCAAATTTAACCTTTTTATAACCATAGAGGTCTTGTCAACTCATTACAGCAGGCAGTTTGAAAAAAAAAGTAGACACTTTTTAGTAATTGTTTTTTAAAACGGTGTTGTTGCCGCCAAAATTGAAGTAACGCGAGAAATTTTAAGAGCTATGAATTTTTATGATTTTAGGAGTGGTTTATCTCAAAAATAATGCCTTGATCGGACGATTTATGCATTTAAGGAGGGAGTTGCATGAAAGACGACTGTGTATCGCTGGTTTTCCGAATTTTACCGCGATCGTGTGAAACTCAGTGATGATTTTCGTGAAGGGCGGCCCAAATCTGGAGTTACTCAAGAAAATGTCGATGCAGTGCGGGACCTGATCAACAAAGATCGTCATGTCACATATCGTGAAATTCAGTTATGTTTAGGGATTGCAATGAGTCAAATCCAAACTATCTTGCAAACAGAACTGATCGTGAAAAAGCTATTTTCCCGTTGAGTCTCACACCAACTTTCTGATGAACAAAAGGGGGCCTGGGTCAATTGGTGCCGAATAAATTTAGAAAGGTTTAACACTGGAACGTCCAACGAAGTATATAAAATCGTGTTGGGTGATGAAACGTGGATACATGCTTACGAACTTGAAAATAAAAACCAATCACGAGTTTGGGTGTTCGAAAACGAACTGCGACCGACCAAGATTGTTCGCTCCCGAAGCACGGCGAAAAAGATAGTCGCCACTTTTGTCTCGAAATCAGGGCAAGTTGCGACTATTGCACTTGAGGATCGCAAAACGGTTAATGCAGAGTGATGTATAGTCGGGGTAAGAAAAGGTTCGTCACTTTTCGACTCTATGTCAACGAGTTAAGGTCGAAAAGTGACGAACCTTTTCTTACCCCGACTATACTACAAATAGTCTACCTGAAATCGTTGATATATTCAAAAGAGAAAACTCCAACCGATGCATCATTCTCATCACGACAACCCTAGCGACTTCACTGCTCGTCAAACAAATGAGTATTTAGACTATTATAACGCCGAATTAATGACCCAACCACCATACAGCCGCGACTTGGAGTCTTCATGATTTCTATACATACCCTAAAATTAAATATAAGCAACGCGTTCAGCGATTTCTGTCACTCGAAGCAGCAGTGGACACCTTCATAAGTCCCATTTCGGAGACTACACTTTGGAGTCGAATAACTGTTTCAATAATCGGTCTAAGCGAATGAATAAATGTATAAATATGCTTGGAGAATACTTTAAAAAACCGGAAATGTACATTTAACTCTTTACGCTGATCCATTTTTTGTATTCCCGAAACTTTCAGTGTGACCCACGTAGGTACATATAAATACATAAAATTACAATTAATTACACTAAAATTACAATACATAATAATTGATGATAATAATAATATTCATCATTCCATTTAAATAAAAAATAATAATTAATTCAATACAAGAAATAATCAAAACAATCCAAAATTAAATCAATTATAAAAAATTTCAATCAAAATATAAACATTAAATTAAAATTAAATCATCATTATTATTATATTCTGACATGTCATATAAAGATAAATATTTATTTTATTCAGTTTTTTAGGTATTTGTTGTTATAGCGGCAACTGAAATACTTACATCATCTGTGAAAATTTCAACTGTCTAGCTATCACGGTTCATGAGATACAGCCTGGCGACAGAAGGACGGACGGACGGACGGACAGCGAAGTCTCAGCAATAGGGTCCCGTTTTGACCCTTTGGGTACGGAACCCTAAAAATTACATTTTTTCCGTAATTCTGAAGCTACATCTCTATGTAACTCTCTAATTAAATATTGCACTTGCTACCACTAAGTAGAGTGGCCACTCCGGTACCTACCTATACTATCAGTCCAAAGATACCGCTGTTCGATCAAAATAAGCAGTACCAGTTATAACAAACACGTGGGCGAAAGGTATCTAGAACTGGTGTAATTAAACGCTGTATAAATAACATCAGATAAACAACTTCTTAAGTTACGAACTGCCTATCTAATCCTTAATTTCAGTCTTAGCCAGAATAAGCGCCTGTTAGATTTTTGTAGGTACTATTCTATTTCTCATATACTTTTTTTATGGTATCAGCTTACTGAATCCACATTGCAACTCTGATTCCGCCACTAAAAAGAAGTGTTTACAGTGTTGTGTTTCAGATGATAAGATTACGGAGTGAAGACTATTAAATTCCTTTGCTCGTTTACCGCACTTCTTTAGTAAATAAGGTTTATTAAAAAAAAAACTTTGAATTTTAAGTTTTTTTTTTGGTCACAGTACCTTCTTTTTGTTGGCTCAGTGCTATACAGGTACCAATTTTTTTTTCTAATTTCTCTGACCATTGGACGTGAGTTGAATTCGACTTTCAAGGTTTGACCCATACTGACTGGTTAAACTAAAGCTTGCTAAAAGTATAGGTTATAGACGATTTATAAGGGTCGTGCACATATCGATACCGGAAATCTCAAATGGCGTAAAGGACAAAAATGCGAAAATGAGTCTTAAATGCCATCGTATACAGCTATTTCTTCCCTATCGAATGGCATTTAAGACTCATTTTCGCATTTTTGTCCTTTACGCCATTTGAGATTTCCGGTATCGATATTTTGCTCGTGCCTCTCCTGTGGACATGGCAAAAGTTAAGGGTCTATAGCCAATATTTTTTAGTTAAGTCTACATCGGCGTGTGGGACGCCTGTACAACTTTCGGCCCATTTATCTTAAGTTTGCTGACTCGGAGTCGCTAATTTTATGTCCACAGGAGAGACGACTTTTGTTTCTTATGCTGTGTATGACCCATGAGGGTACTAATCAATCAGAAAAATATGAACTTTTGATAGATCACTACGGAGAATCGCTACAATTTCGCATTAGCTTCTGTGCACTGTAAATCTACCTTTACAGTTTGCCGAGCTCAAATACAGTAGAATCGGACACTTATTATAACAGATTCGTAAACTAAGCACTGTTGTACCCATATATAATTGCTAAGCTGTGATTATTCAGCTGCTGGAATTATACTATTGTGTAGGCACTACTAGCATTTCTAGTACGCAAAACGCGACAAAAGCACCATGGGCAACTTTGTGTGGAGTCTGGACCCAAAACCAACAAAGATGAGAGAAAGGTCATTAAACAGGTCTTTAAATCTCTATTGGAAGTTAGACAATTAGCCTGCTGTTTTCTCATAGATCGTATTCACTCTGACTAAAATATAAATATCTCAGTTGGAATTCGACTTGTTGTCCATAGAACGAAATTAAGTAGATTTAAATATCTATTTAATGACCTAACTCTCAGCACTGTTGGTTTTGGGACCATTTTGATGCATGGTCCTTTTATCTAACCCGTCAGCGGTAAAGAACACCACAAGTAAGGTTGATTTATCAACGTATAAAATTTTTCAAATCATTTCATTATATTTCCTGAATGTTATATAGCTGGCATAGTACGAGCTGGACCAGCCGTAACCTACCTTTTTTATGTAGTTATAGACCTCAAATGTATTGCAGTAATGGTGCAGCGAACTGCAGCACGATTGTCAACAGTATTAAAAATCAAAATTATTAAAAAACTATATTATTTTAATGCCAGGCGGGTCATTCATAGAAACTTGCGCATAGTAAGGCTTATGCGGCCCGTGGGCCACAGGTTGAATACGGCTGGGTTAAGAGGATACGATGGCTGAGAGACTTGAGAAATAGGTATTTTAATGAAATATCGCTGTCTCGCCCGAACCCCTCCGAGTCAGTACAGCGAGAGCGGGACACCTGCAGCTCAGACCGTTAATAGGCGCGTAAAATTGATCAAAACAGCATTTCGTAGTCCCCTGTTTTCTTCTCGAAAACTGGACTAATAAAATTATTTTTTATCAAAAATAATTAGAGGACAGATTTAGCTATGCCCCTATGTTTTTTTTTTTTTGTTTATATAAGGGATCCTTTTCAGATGAGTGTCTGAAAATGACTTTGAAAAGGGCAATTTTTTCAGTTTTTGAAAGCTCAAATTTCTTATGTTAATTGAAATATGGAAAAAACGAAACATAGGGGCATAGCAGAGCTGTGGTAGATACAGATTACACATTAAAAAAAATTTGGCTCTAAAGCCATTATCCAGGGAGGAAACAGGGGACTACGTTTGTATGGAGAAATGGTGCGCATCGTATCCTCTTAAGTCGAACGCGAGCCTGTACTTTAAAATCCGTTATTTTCGGATTGTTTTACTGTATTGTATTATTTGTGGTGTACAATAAGGAGTCATTGTATTGTATTGTATTGTATTGTATTGTATTCCTGTGAAGAAAATTCAGCTCCAAGTTATGGATACTATCTACGTACCGTTACATTTAAAAGTAGCCATTTATCAATGTGTTCATCAAGTGAAAGAGAACTAACTCACCTCGCGTATCAGTAGATCCCTGACAGGTCAAGACTCTGACTGGTCTGCAATCTCAAGGAACGGAATGTATGACTCAAACGCCTTTACTTTATAATGCTTTTTATTATTGATAATACGACCATAAAATACCGCCTACATACTTACATAATAGCGACATGTTGTTAACGAGCGAGCATGAATGTTAAATTTAGAACAACAAGATAACTATCAGTTTTAAATATATCCCAATTTGTTAATTCATTCAAAAATATTTAAAATCAAAGTCTCCTTGCTTAAAAATTGTTTTCGAAGAAAATCTGGACTAATTACAACAAAATTACGGAATAAATTGGCTTCAGCTGATGAATGGTTCTAAGATTTCTAATTACAGTACAAGGAAGGATTGTATTTTGAAAACAAATCACGGTTTCTTTTAGTAAAGATCATCTTTTTATTTACGATAATTATTCGTCTTGCTTTCTTTATTGTCATAGCATAACATGTTACTATTATATAAATATATAACCAATAATGCATTTTGACGTTATTGATCCCTAGGCACTTAATATAAGTACTATATACTCTCAATTTTCATAAATAAGTACTTGTAAAAACAAAATTGGTTAGTTAATGATTTGCCTGACAAGGAAAAAGATAAGCCAAACAAACATTTGATCAATCAAAATTTAAGTCACGACGAAATCATGACTCAGGTTAACAAATAGCAGCAAAAAGGGGTACGAAAATACGAAATAGGTACGTATGATCACGAACATAAGTTAGCAAAGGAACAGTGTGGCCTTCGCAGGAATGTGATGATTCACAATGTTTATGTCTACAGGCGTGAGGACACGGCCGCGCCTCGATATAATTTATTGAGCCCGGAATTAATTTCTGAACAATATTGTATTTTAATCAGTAACCATACTTGTAGGTGTGAAGATTGTTTATTTGTATACACAGAAGAAACTCCGGGTAATAAAGAAGTACTTAAGCAAATTACTTCATGTCACTTATACAATTGCGGATGGCACAGGATCGATCTGTTTGGCGAGCCATGTGAGAGGCCTATGTTCAGCAGTGGTGGTATTTCGGCTTAAATGACGATGGTGATGATGACTGAGATGCCGGAGATGACGTCACATTTTTAACGTACTACTCTTTGAAGATCGATCTGACGTACCCAATAAAAACAATATTTTGATAAAAAAAGAAGTACTTTTATAAGCGTGTTTAAGAGAACTTACCCTATCACGGGCTGAAATATTCTGGCTTGTATATAAAGGCAGATAGGTATGTACGTATCGTTCGATACGAAGACTAACAAACCAATTTAGCAGAGGATCCAGCTATCTACTATCACCGCAACTCCGTTTATCCCTCCCATCGATGCCTCCCATAATAATCGCATTATGCACTTCTGCGGACATTGTTTTCAGAGAGGGGCCGGTTATCTGATGAATTATTGTTGCCAGTGTTAATGGACTTCGACTTAACCACCGTGTGCTTTGGGGCGTATTTATGGGCTAACTGTACGCGAGCTTTCAGAGGACGATTTACTCACGTTCGAGTTTAAACTCTCTCTACCTATCCTATGAAAACTAGCGAGCTACTATACGAAAATGGAATTTTGAAGTTCGTATCGTGCCGTCCCTTTCACTCTTCTGTTTAATATTATTAGCGTGAACGAAACGACATGACACGAAGTATGAAAATGGGATTCCGTAGGCCTTATAGCCTGATCGTAGAAAGTACGTTAAATTTTTAGCTAAGTTGCCAAGATTTAAGTTTTTTTGACAGGACTTCAAAAAATTCATTATGCACAATACGCATTAATGTTTATAATATTTAATAATTTTTATCGATAATGTTAATTATGTATTAACCCATTTTATAACTTATCGCAATTCTTGGAATCTATGGTCTAGACTACTGACTATTATATTGCAGTCCATGAATTCAATCCACATAACACAGATGACTTTGTATCCAAATCAAGACCACAATAAATCATTCTGTCTCAACTGTGTGTTGCCAACAATTTCCAAAACCGCTGATTAGGCAGAACAAAAAATGCCTAAACATCAAACATAGATTAGCAGCTAGCGCGTGCCAAAGAATAATTCAGAAAGCAAACTGGGCAAGAAACCCTCTCCAGATCAACTTGTTCTCGAGATAAGCAACTAGCTATTAATTACATACGCGAGGGAACTAATATCGCCGTATTATCGTCGTACACAACAAACAAGTTCTCTCGACATAATAATATAACGCTCTTTTATCTAATGGGTAGCAGCCGAAACTTTTCGAGTCCAAATTGAGCGTTAAAAGTAAGTACTTACTTACTCAACAATCTTAGAGAATACATTTTCAAATATTACCTAAAGTTCAAAGTTCAAAGTTCAAAAGTTGAATGTTTTTTATTGTTTACTGCCGAAAAAAAGACAATCATTATCATTACATGTCAATGCTAGCAGCGGCGAAGTACTCTGTAACTATTGAGTCAAAGGGCACTAATTTAACGCAAAGAAAGTAACACTAGCCCATGTAAGTGTGACACGTACAATTGAAATAATTGGGCCTAATTTTGTAGTACGAGTAGTTACCATGGAATACTGCATTAATCGAAAAATAGTTACGAAACTCCAAAAGATTTTTTAATACTATCAATCTTACTTATAATTGTCAATTTGAATCTGATGGTCAAGACTTGTCCATTGTGGACTTTTGAAGTCCTGCACTTTTAATTAGTGTGCCTCTATGTTGTAAACATACCTACTTTTAAGTGTACTAAGTAAGTGGCTACGTAGAAGTAATTTTAATAAATTACATAAGTAAGTAGTTAATCAAACGAAAGCAATAACTAATGAGCGTACCATCCTTAGCTTACTAAATACCCGTTAATACTACTACATGCCTGCCATAACAGAACACGATCAATTCACGCGAAAAAATATGCTTACATGGTATAATGCTGCTCAAATCACGTCAAAAGTTACACTTGTTCATGATTCATCAATCAATCATAGCAGCACCGAATCATTCAATTCCGTCTACTGTAATTTACAGCCATGCTATTATGGACGTTGTTTCAATAAAATAAGGGTTAGAGCTGCGAACGACCACTTGTATTTAATATTTGTACAATCCAGCGGTCAGCCATGGCTTATTCATTCAGTAACATTTCTTAGGGTTGTCTCTCCTAAAGATGTTTAAATTACATTAAATAGAACACATTCTACACTAAAGAGAGCTTTAAGACCTAGTCTTTGCCATCCGCAACCAGGCTAACAATCCTTGAGGGATTTTATTAACAAGATTAAAGAAACAAAGAATTAGATTATTCTTAAGGTAAAGATAACTCAGCAATTTCGACTATACCAAGTGCGAGGTCCGTCTGGATTACTACTACCATCTCACTCCCAAAAAATCCTGCCAAAAAGCAGCAGTGCTTGCGCTGCTGTGTTCCAGCATGGAGACTAAGACAGCCACTAAAACTCACACATGTAGTATTTCTATTGTTGCTATCTAGGCTGGCAACGCATCTGCAATCTTCTGGTATCACGGGTGTCAAAGCTTTTAGTGGTGATTCGCGTGTAAATGAATAATTTGCCAACCCTAGAATAAACCAAAGCAACGTCCGTCAAACGTCGTAAGCAATTGTAGTGGAAATTAATCACCGAAGTAGAGTACCAGATGGCTAGGGCTGCCGTGTTTCCGTTCACTTTCACCTTTATCCGGAGCGCAGAAGGAAATTTAATAAAAAAAGTTAGAGTTCGATGAACTTCAGTGAAGTTTATTGACGACCCTACGTGACTTGAATTCGAGGATTCACATGCTCTGTTTGACCGAATCAACAGATTAGAGAGTATATTTGTAAGTATTTATTGATTAGCTATTTACAACCAGGTGATAGGAATTTGTCCAAGGTCCATCCATACCGCTTACAGCAGCTTTCGCGCTGCTGCGTTCCGGCATAGCAACCAAAAGAGCCAGTGAAATTACCGGAACTTGAGGTATTCTACCCTTTGGGCATGCATTGGTAATCCTCTGATCTGGGGTCGATGAGAGTGGTGCTGACTTATCATCAGTTTATTTGCTCATTTTCCACCCTATTATTAAAAATAACTAAACTCTCGAAGCAATATTAAACATACAAACTAAGTTAGCCGTATGTGCATCAAATAAACTCGCGCCTTGTGATAAAGAAAATGCGCTAAAAAGTACTTTCTTCACAATTTTAAAATGTCAATAAGTCAAAACTTAGACCAAATTACTCAAGACAAGCTATTGCCCGCAACCTCGTTTCTGTCCCGTGGAATAATTGAGCTTTCCTGGGATACTCGTAGGTGCAAAGTAAACTACGTTAATCTGGGCTAGGATAGCTTACCACAAGTGAAAGCATTTTTAAAATAGGTCAATATGTTCCAAATACAAACTCAATTAATTAAAGTTTACTTCTTTGTCATGTTAGCATAGATTACGAATTATTTTCCGCATAGTATTCCTACCGTTACCGTCTTGTTACCGTAAACCAATTCCACATTGCCGTCCATTTTAAATCCTAACCATGAGAATCGACAGCGAGCTTCCGTGGGAATGTTGGTACTGGTCGTGACTACCACCGACCCGCTGCGGTCACATTACCAACTTTATGAGACCTGAATCATCAATCATCTATTTTATTGAGATACTATTTTGTGTAGTGGTATAGTATAAATCTTCCCAGGAGAATTTTTCGCTTCGAGCCATTACATTAAATTTGAACCTTAATACTATGACGATACCGTTTGTTTTGAAAGATAAGGGCTCGAAGCGAAAAATTCACCTGGGAAGATTTATACTATATAACTTCGGTAAAGAGGTTATTTACTAAGCTACATCGCATTTTTCATCCCGAAGACCAGTGTCTCAAAATTAAAGATACTAAATAAATATAGGGCTTCAAGGCTAGAGTGAGCAAGCTGTTAATGAACCTGTGAGATACACATTTCATCAGGTGAGATACTGGTCAATCAAGGGTCAGTTTTATGTAAAAAAAAAACTTAGATGGACGTGGTCCTCATAAGTAAGAAGGCTCAAGGGCACTCAAAGTAATTGTTTCAGTTCATTAATATGGACCTCCGCAAAGTAACACCTGATTCAGTGAATTACAATAGAAAGAGCTGCGCTGCTGTTGGAATATAACTGCGGATAGATTTAGAAATGAGCAGATCCATAGAAGAACCAAAGTTACTAAACTAGCAAAATTAAACACCTTAAGTGGCAATGAGCAGAGAAAATTACAGTGATAGATTGCACAACTATGAAGTTTCTGAATATTGACAATGTGAAACATACGAAAAAAAATTATACTTACTTGTTGCCTGAAACAAAACAGTAAATATATTACTTTTTTGACATTGTCAATATTCAGAAACTTCATAGTCGTCCAATGTGTTAGAGTTTACTTCATAATGGCCGTTGACTATAGATAAAGAATTAGCCCTTGAGGCCTTGAGATCCTGAAGAAGCGATCGCGTACCAGAATATGAAATGATGGTAGCCCCTTGCCTGCAAGGAGCACAAAACAGGACGTTTGTGGAAATTCCCGGGGAACGTCTAAATTTGTCCAACAGAAGATGAGTTTCGTCAGAGATAAAGATACTACCAGTAGGTACAGTCAACGTCATAAATAAGTGATGACTTTTGTACCTTGTCGCTTTCAGTAGTTATACAATTTCGTATGGCTATTCAAACATGACGTTAGAAGTGACAAGGTACAGAAGTGATCACAATTGATTGATTGGTTGATTGAAGTGATGACGTTGACCCTACTACGGTACGTATATTTAAAAATCATGAGTAAGTCTTACTAATTCATAATCAAACCGGATTTAAAACGAGACTTTACTAAATATGAGGAGAGCGGTAAGTTCGATGTTACTTTCTTATTTTTAATGAATGAAGAGTATTTACTTCCACACAAAAATATACAAAATTAACAGGAAGATTTGTAAAAAAAAACTAAAAGTAACTTAATCAAAACCTATAATTTATAAATATCACCCATGGTATTGATATTACTTGTTACTGTTATTTTATTACTTACTAGCTTTTGCCCGCGACTCCGTCCGCGTGGAATTAGTAATTTGGGCAGCTTATTTTTTTATCCAATTTGCTTTTTCATCAATTATGGCATGGCTCTCCTTAGTTCTTCGATATAAAAATAATACCCCCCCTCCCGACCCCCCCCCCCCCGCACACCCGCGTTCACATTCGCCACCGTACTCCCAGCGTGATAATATATAGCCTATAGCCTTCCTCGATAAATGGGCTATCTAACAGTGAAAATATCGTATCTTTCTTATTTGTCAACCGATTCAAATGAAACAAACACTAAATGTTAATCCAAGAAAATACCAACATATCAGTGAAAACCGCATCCTTCTAGGTTAAGCCGTTTCTGAGATTAGCGCGCACAAACGCACAGACAAACAAACAAACAGACAATAATTCTAAAAATCATTGTTTTGGGTTCTATTGCGCTAATAAATAGCCCTAGTGACAGTTTCTCAAATATCTTCAATGTACAGACACCGACTTGTTACAGATTTATTATATGTACTTATAGATTATTTTTCGGTTTTAATTTAATTTCTACAGACACCAATAAAATAAAATTGCCTTGAAATAAATGAGAACACAAAAATTTTGTACAAACATAAAATCTGATTCAACGAAGTGCCACTTCACTTGCAATGATACTCGTATAAAAGCTATTAACTGGTTATGTAACACTGTTTGCATTTTCAAATTTGTAAGTGCATAGTAACGTGTTAGAGATTAATCCCAATCTAAGGAACCGTGTTCTTGTTCTGCGGAGTCAGATATCTATAGAACCCGACCCGCCCCTTTCTGGTCTCGGGTCGAGTGTAATTGCAGACCTATTCATTATTCGCGACTATTACATGTACATAGGTACCTAGGTATATTGTAAAGGTTTCTGCATGGGTTGCACAAGTGCCGCAAAGCGCTTCGTCGCTACTGTGATCTTTATTTTTCCACGACTGCGTAAAGGAAGGAGAAATAATTATACTAGAGATAAATAATTTTCAATATACAGGTTGTCCGAAAACTTAACAATAAACTGGTACAGGGCGAGGAGATCATGTTTTACCAGTTCCTGATAAAATAAGAAAAACATCCATGTCACTTAGTTGAGCGATAATAAAGTAAGTTTTAATAGCACGCAGAACAAATGGCTGTTGGGGCCGGAAAGTTCTCGAATGGAGATTGTGGAAGGCATCCAGCAGTGATGATGATGATAAATTTTTAATAAAATAAAAAAGGTGTACTTGCATAATATTTACTGAGTAACGTAGGGTTGGGCCCTATTGCGTCTCTTTCATCATTTGTATCTACCGGACAATATGGTAAAGAAGGTAAACTAAATTTGAATAGTGTCGCAAGTATCTCAAGCATGAGGACATAAGTAGGTATTGTTATAGATAGTTGGTATTCAATTTGAATGCTATCGAGAACTTACCCCGTAGTATTGAAAAACACTTACATTATGCAAATACCACTCCCTAGTTTAAGGGTGTTTCAATTATCACATGCGATATATAACTTCAGAATAGAGAATTAGAGACACGATTATTTAATGCTAGAAGTGTCTCTTATTGCTTGAAATAAGTTCAAGTTCTTTAAGTTATGCGTTTAATTACGTAAGTTGTGTAATTAAAAATAATCTTTTTATAATTATTGTATTAAAATACTCATAATTAATCAGTATCTTATTAGTAATTGTCCCATTTTTAACATAAACCTGTGTGATACAGGGAGCGTAATCGATGTAATGTAATAAGAAGGGAGGGTGTCAGTAGCCCAAGACAACTCAGCTTGTGCTTTACCTGAATTATCTACTAAAATTGCCATTAGCATTATTTTCTAACATACATTACGCCTAAATAAGCAATATGAGTATATTCAAGGCACAATGTTGAATGATTAGTTTTATACAACTGCTTTTTTAACTGTGGGTCCATTTTTGAAGGCACATCTGTAACACTACTCGAAAGTGGTCAAAAAATCTGTGCTTGTGTGTGTGTACAATAGTGAAAATTTCCAACAAAAAATCGTCCCCTCTGTCTTCTATGATGTCACTTCTAGGGTACTAGTCTATCTGTTAATCCACCACTTACGCGGAACCCTGGAGCGAGGTTTCAACGCCTGCTCAGAACAAAAAGGAGAGCGAAAATCAAATCAGCATCGTAGATATGGGCGGTGTACTCAACGAAATTAATTGAGAAAACCAATCAGAGCTTCGGCAAAGGGCCCTATTTATTTTACGGTGGATTTGTTTCATCTGTTTTTGTGAAGTTTGAAAGTGTGTTTAATGCTAAAATTTCTAGACATTATGCCGAAAAAAGCAAAAAGGGCAAGCCGCAGTGCTGGTTTTCAGTATGACCCTTTAACTTCTAACAAGACTTAAAACTTGAAAAATTGATGGCGTGACGCCACAAACGTCAGAGGGGGCATTAATTTGTCTAATTGTCGAAAGCTTAAACTTACGAAGAACACATAATTTATTTCCAATTTCCCACTAGATTGGGATGTATGTAAAGGCATATATTCATCCATCCATCATCATTCCAGGCGTAAACAACCAAAATCGTGTGTGCAACGTAACGTTTTAAGAGTTCTCATTCAATCGAAACTAGTACCTCTACCACAGATTACTTAATAGTTACTTCGTAACAGATACTGCATCCCGTACAAAATCTTGGTACTTACCGCGATTGTAGCCACAGATTATACTACTCCGTCTCCTTAAGAATGTGTGCGTGCCGACAGTGACAAGGGTTGGCAGTTTGGATTAATTTTTTTTTTCTACATGTTGTTTTACCATTTTGTCGGGATAATTGCTATATATTATATCCATGCAAACTTTCTAGCACTAATATTCTTTAAGCTAAGCCACGGACGGACAAAGAGACAGACGGTCATGGCGAAACTATAAAAAAGGATATTTATTGTAATGCGCAGAACATATTGCCATGCTCACAGTACCCTAGCGTTATACTAAATACGAAGGTCAACTTTCGAACTTCGCATCGTGCCATCCCGCTCACGCTTATAGCTTTTTATAGAAGAGTAAGAGGGACAGCACGATACGAACTTCGTAAATTGTTATATTAGCTATTAATTCTAGCATAGTCATATTAAAATTTGCCCCCTGTTTCACCATTCACTTATAAAAGTCCAGGCGGCATATTTTTTCCGTGGAACACGAATGAACGTGCGTCGGCACGCGCTTGTGACAACCTACTGGAATTTCGATCTTAGCAGATCGTCCCCGCGGTAGGTAAATATCGCGCGTAAGTACATGGCATGCATGAGGCCTGCCTCTACCATGAGTTACACTAGTTTACAGTGACCGTACTCGCTAGCGACGGCGTAAATGATTTGTATAGAGAATTGTGTACAGCGCCTCTAGCGGTAACTTACGGAAGTACAATTCTCCATACAAATCATTTACGCCGTCGCTAGCGAGTACGGTCACTGTAAACTAGTGTAACTCGTGGTAGAGGTACAGAGGCCGTATTGTCTAACGCCGTAACGCGCGGACGCTTGCTTTCGCATTCACTATTTCTTTTTGACAAACGGTATAACATGGTGACAGAAAGAGAGGGCAAGCGCCCGCGTATTAGACAATAAGCGTACAGGTGTATTAAGCTAGTGATTAATACTCGTAAAAGAAGATGCAGTACTTACTAAAACTTTGGCAATCTCTTTGAACTACGAAATTAATCTCAGACGTTTTCTTACCTGTAACAAAAAGGAAGAATTATCAGTATTAGAAAGCTATTTTGTAGCCACGGTAGTTATAGAGGTTTAACTTTATGGCTTCTCAAGTAAACCGATTCAAACGCGGGCTCGCACCTCTGAGTTTTTCAGAAATCATGAGCGAATTTATATTGAACTCCACCACGAGCTTACGGTGATGAAAAACATAGTGAAGAAACCGGCAGTCATCTCCGAAGTAATTCAATGGTGTGTGTGAAGTTTTCAATCTGCATTGGGCCTGCGTGGGTGCTATTTACTCAGTCGTGGGACGTATTGGCTATGTGCGAAGTGGGTGGTGGTGGTACAGAAAACGATCGCAGCGCACAAAATGGCAAAAATTATTGGAAGGAAATGGGGAGGAAACGTTTTCAACGCTACGCGGCGCCACCGTCGTGCACGTAGCCAAAGCGGGTGGTGGGGGTACAGTAAACGATCGCAGCGCACAACATGGCAAAAATTGGAAGTAAATGGGGAGGAAATGTTATCAACGCTACGCGGCGCCACCGTCGTGCACGTAGCCAATATGGGCCGAGATCATAATGATGATTTGGACAATAAAATAAAGGTATCTGAGTCACAATGGAAAAGACCTCGTAGTAGCCGTCATATTTAGCTCCATCTCTAAATCCTAAAGGGTATGAATTACAATACCGAAGTACGAAAGACCGAATGTATTAAAACATCGAAAAAGACCGACACGATTTTTTTCTGAAACCGTAAACTTCTCAGAATTTATTAAAACGGCATCATCCATTAGGTTAGGTTAGGTTTGTTTTATAACAATCTTACAAAGTTAACGACTTCAGAAAAAAATCGTGTCGGTCTTTTGACCCATTCGATGTTTTAATACATTCGGTCTGTCGTACTTCGGTATTGTAATACATACCCATCCTAAAGAAGCGTAGTACTGGCCTTATACCAGTAATCAGTTACTTTATTTTTTTTTCTTTGTTTTGTTTTTTTTTTTGTTTGTGTTTGTTTGTTTTGTTTGTTTGTTTGTTTGTTTGTTGTTACCTACTATGAAATTCAATTTTCGAACTTCGTATCGTGCCGTTCCGTTCTGGCTAATAGTATTGAACAGAAGAGTGAAAAGGACGCACGATACAAGCTTCAAATTTCGTAGTAGCCTCCCAGAAGACCAAATAACTTCATCCATCAAATTAATCATACTCGGACTTCGACGAGTCAGACTTTGCCTCTACTAAAACTCAACTGAGACTCAAACCAGTAAGACTTAATTTTCAACGAATATCGACCGAAGATAATTCAATGCATAAATCACCCATACCTTACGGGCAAACTGTGACAGCCACGAAATCTATTAAACCTAAGGGTGTTTTATCGTAACCATAGTTTATAACCTCAACTATTTAAGTTATTTAGGGTCGCACTGTAAATCTTAATCGTTGAAAGTTTGGAGCAGTGACTCGCGGCCGGACGGTCCGAAACGGAAAGTGTGTTTTACGAGGACCTGGGAGGCTTAAATTGTTGGTTTGCTTTTACTATTAATCACAAGGGGCTGTGGTATCGTTCGGACCGTTTTGTTGGTTTTGAAAGGGTTGTTTAATGGCATCTTGATTTTCATGTTCAACTATTTTAACGCTGTTGTTGGCATACATTAAAAAGTAATGTGCCCAGTGTACACCATATCAACTAATAATTCACATTCCTTTGAAAGGTGAAATGTGAATTTATTTATATAGGTACAGTCACGAGCTTTAATTAAGGACCCTCCTACTCCTAAGGTTGACAGTCCTATCATATTGTATACGTATAGGAATTCAAAGGATATTTTTTCAAAATGGGTCCTAAATTAAAGCACGCGACCGTACAGAATGCCCCAAAACTCGACGATATCCTGGCACCGGACAATCCATTTCACATTACAATACAATAATAATAATAAATAATAAATAAATAAATATCACGGGACAATTCACACCAATTGACCTAGTCCCAAAGTAAGCTAAGCAAAGCTTGTGTTATGGGTACTAGGCAACGGATAAACATACTTATATAGATAGATACATACTTAAATACATATTAAACACCCAAGACCCGAGAACAAACATTCGTATTTTTCATACAAATACAGCTCGCGCGATAAGAGTTTGGCTTTGACCGTTATTGCGCAGAAATCAGAAATTGGGTATCAGCGGGGTGCGGGGTATGCGCAGCCCATGCGCAGTAATCCTCTCCACCCGAAGGTCAAAGCCAAACTCTTATCGCGCGAGCTGTATCTGTCCCGACAAGGGAATCGAACCATAGTCAGGTTCTCTAACCACTAGGCCATCTGGTCGTCAATACAATGACCCTTTATTGTAAACCACAAATAAAACAATACAGAAAACCAAGTAAGTACAAGGAAAACTGTACAAGGTAAGCACTAGGGCCAGGCTGCCATTTCTTCCAGGCAAAGCACTTACTTAGTTAAGTGATAGTAGACATTTGTACAGTTTTCCTTGTACTTACTTGGTTTTCTGTATGTGGCCTCCAACAAGATGGAGCGACGACCTGGTTATGGTTGCGGAATCGCGTTGGATGCGGATGGCACGAGACCGATCTGTTTGGCGAGCCTTGGGGAAGCCTATGTTCATTAGTGGATGGAATGAATGGATGTAATGTAATGTCATGTAATGATGATGATGATGAGACATTTATTCCAAAATATTTAGTACTAAGCTGTGGTGGCCTAGTGGTTTGACCTATGGTCTCTCAAGCAGAGGATCGTGGGTTCGAGTCCGGGCTCGCACCTCTGAGTTTTTCGGGAATTTAGTACGAAATTTCATTTGTAATTTACCATGGGCTACAGTGAAGGAAAAAATCGTGAGGAAACCTGCATACATCTGAGAAGAAATTCAATGGTGTATGTTAAGTTCCCAAACCGCACTGGGCCCGCGTGGGAACTACGGCCCAAGCTCTCTCATTCTGAGAGGAGGCCTGTGCCCTACAGTGGGACGTATGTATATAGGCTAGGATGATGATGATGATGATGATGATGTAGTACTAAAAGTGATATGTTATGTGGCCGTATTATCGCCAAACTAAGTGCCATGGATTTTATTTCTTATCTTTTCCAGAAGTGGTACAACTTGATCAACTCGCTTGGTACAGTCAGCATCAAAAGTAGCTGGTCACACTTGTACCTTGTCGCTTTTCAGTCAGATGCAAGTGTCATACATGATTGACAATTGTGCTATTTTACGACAAAGTACAAAAACCAGCCAAGTGCGAGTCGGACTCGCGCACGAAGGGTTCCGTACAATTATCTATAAAAATCACGTTTATTGTATGGGAGCCCCCCTTAAATATTTTTTTTATTTTAATTTAATGATTTATTTTTAAAGTCAATATATAATTAAATATTCTGTGAATATTTCAAGTGTCTACCTGTTGCCGTTATCAATTTCGAGCAAAAATGAGCAAAAAATCATGTTTGTTGTATGGGAGCCCCCTTAAATATTTATTTAATTCCATTTTTTAGTATTTGTTGTTATAGCGGCAACCAAAATACATCATCGGTGAAAATTTCAACTCTCTAGCTATCACGGTTCCCGAGATACAGCCTGGTGACAGACGGACGGACGGACGGACGGACAGCGGAGCCTCAGTAATAGGGTTTCCGTTTTTACCCTTTTGGGTACGGAACCCTAAAAATGACCAGCTACTTTTGATGCTGACTGTACCAGGTTATCGTTGAGTTTTGTGACATCCTGCTTAAGAGGATTTATACCAAAAAATTGCGAAATCCGCGTTTTACCATGTTTTCTTAGTCTGTTTCCGTAGTATCATTAGCAGATTATGCAGAATTGGGATGTCCCAATTTTTGACAACGTATAATAAATCGAAAACCGTTTGGAGAAATAGGCTTTGTGAATCGTTTTCAGAAATCAGATTCCAGAAATATGATAAACTGAATTAAATAAAGAAAATTTAAGTAATGACCTTCATTTGACCCCTGCAGTGAATCGTCACATAGGCAGATATAAAGCAGGTCTACACTCTAAAGCAAATTGACAGTTTGAAATGTTGCTGTCCTGCTTATAATAGCAAAGAGTGACAAAGACAGAACTTTAATCACATGATGCGCACCTGGCTTTAAACAGTTGTCATTTATCATAAAGTCCGAAATGTATACAATACTCGCAATGTATTTTTACAAATTTAATTATTAAATTACTACGTTACAAGTAAATCTGAAAGAATTTAAATATCAGATTTTAGTAAAAAATATCTATTTACTATCACACCATTAAACAAACAGGAATAATCGAAGCTAAAAGAAGATAAATAAATAAAACTATTTGTCATGGTTCATTTAGGACCCTAAGCCGTGCTTGTATTATTGACAGTGACAAGACAAATCAGTAGTGCCACAGATTATGTTATGTACGGCTTGAATTTTTGTAGGCAATGGAACGTGGCTCTCTCACTGTGACGTCATCCACCGTATTTCTTAAAAAAATTATAAAAAATTAAATACTCAACCAAATTCAAAATCGATGAAAATGGTATCTTAAAATATCCTATTCTTTCCAAAAAAATATAAAAACTATAGGTTATTTTTTTTTGGTACATCCCAATTATTTAAACCCGTATAATAAGCAATCAATTCTCATCGTCTGTATTGTAGTCATTTAATTATTTAAAAACGTAGCAACCTCGCTAAAAATATAGCAAAAAATTATACGAACATTTTTATGTATTTTGTCGAACAAGATCTTTGACAATTCGGGTCACGTAAATCCTAATAAACAAACAACATGTTGGCACGCCTCGCTTTAGCTGAACTGATAAAGTAAATAAAGAGCTCGTGGGCTACATCCATTTAGTTTATCATAAAATCAAGTATTTATGAGTTCTTTAATGACTTTATACTTTAAGAGTTTTTATTTAATCACCATCATCATCAGCCTATGCTCGTCCACTGTTGGACAGAGGCATATTCAATAATATACGATAAAAAATAATAAATATTTTTTACAGATAGGTAAACACAAATTTTCTAAATAAGTACAAGACCTTACGAACAAGACCTCACAGATGAGAGGAGTACATATCATAATTACAAATTTTGACAAATGAATTGAAATACGAAAACATAATAATCAAATCAATACAGCTCTTGATAGATCACTATCATATACCTAATTCTGTGACAGAAAAGTGAGGCCGAGTATAACTATGCTTACTAACTAGGTGAATATTCAGTTGTGTTACGGTGTTTTATTTTCGTCATTACTGTTTCAGAAAAAACATTTAAAAGATCATTTTCTTTTCAGCTCAGGGTTAAATTTTTATGAAAACTACAAACAGTACCTATTGCTAAATTTAAATTTCATCAAAAATCTTGTGACTTTTGTTTCCGTTGTGGTAATAATCGTGGGATGGTAATCTACACTAATATTAAAAACAACTGGACCGATTTCAAAAATTATTTGCCGTTAGAAAGCTACATTATCACAGAGTGGCATAATAGGCTACTTTTTACCGCGGGAAAATACCTTTTCCTACGGGAAAATTAATTTATCGCGGGCAAAGCTGCGGGCGGAAGGCTAAGTGATGTATAACCGAGGGATAAAAACTCTTGAATATTCACCCAACTACTAGCTCAACTAGTTTGTTTGTCTCTACTTTTTTATTTGGTATTGCCTTCACCAAACGCAGTCTTGTTCACAAATTCTACGCATGACCTTTCAATTCAACCCATAAAACTTTAGACCCTTCTGCTTCAATCCATGAAGCCAGTGCCGCGTCAGCAGCGACCCTCCGCGCTGTGACCAGATTTATCGCCACTGCGTTGAATGGAAACGGTGGGATTACAGCAAATGTTTAGTTTGACCACTACAAGTGGATGACTTTTGTTTGGGTTTGTTTGGTCACGATGCGATTACATCTTTAGCGACCGATGAAGTCCGAAAAAATCGACCGTTAAAGTGCACTGATAAAAATAGCTACTCTAATTAAACATTTACTGCTACTATTTACTACCGCGCAATGCAACAATATAAAGATTATTCTTATTTAACTAAGAACTAGGTATTTAAAAAAATGTGGCTTTATTCTAGGCTATGCAGCCTATACTGGGTGCTCGGGAGGAACCCGCATAACTTTACCAGCGTATAGCTGAGGTCGTAATGATTAAAAAACATTATGTAAACATAGGTCGAATAATGCTTAGTTTTTGAGATATTTCCATTTTTATGTTTAAATTTTACTATGAAAGTGGTGGAGGTGCTGGGATTGCGTATTTATTATGTATGAAAAAATAAAAAAGTTAAAAAGCATAATTCGACCTATGTTTATATAATGTTTTTTAATCATTACGACCTCAGCTATACGCTGGTAAAGTTATGCGGGTTCCTCGCGAGCACCCTGTATAATGATAAACTAAGAGCTAGAATAAGACCTTACGGTTTTTTTATGTTTTTTCCAAAGAAATAAATCCTAAAAAGAAAATAATTTCAGTATTTAATTTTTAGTAAAGACTCTCAGTTAATTTCAAATTAGAAACTAACATTCGAGTTGACTTGAAAAAGCATTCTTCTTCGAATGATAATCGGGAGAAAATTTCGTAAAACGATCACGTCGCTACATTTCAAGTAGTAAAAACTGCTAAAATATTAACATTTCACTAAATAAAACACTTAAAGTAGGTATGTAATTACTCTAAATTTATGACTTTTCTCGTCAGGCTAACTTTCAAATTGCAACTAAGATCTGTAACAGCCGCAAAACCGTGTGATACAAATCATGCCGGTTTCTCATTTCATTCGCGTGAGCTGTTCTATTAACAATGAATCAATTGTGGCTATAGCGCTATATAGAAGCGATAAAAGAAGCTTGCAGGTGGCAAGGGTCGTGCGATATTGAGACATAACTCAAACACCGAGCACTTGTGTCGGCTGTTATTCAATATTTACGAGCGAAGGCTTTAAAGCGGTTTGGCACAGCACTGGCCGAGCCCTAACCACTCGTGCCTAACTGGCTAACAGTTACTTATAAGTATAATTGTAGCTACGGCAGACTTGGAGCTTAGGTCCCTATTTCACAAACGTAATAGGGGCTTGGCCGTAAACGAAATTGGTCTACTTACTTTACGATGCACTGTAACTCTGCCCTGCTGTCAATCTGTCTGTCTGTTACCTCTTCACACTTAAACTTCTAAATTAAAAGTGATGCAATTTGGTAAGATCCTGAAGAACACCTTGGAAAGGAAATAAAAATAGCATAGATCCCGCGTGATATCAATTAAAAAATTTAAAAAAATTAACACAAAAATAATTATCTATCTTTGAGCTTCGTATATGTTTTTTGTGAATAACATTTGTATCTATATCTATCTATCCATAGCGATAAAAGAACTCTGCATAGACGGGGTCGCGGCCAACATATAACTTTGACATAAAATCATCCCCTCAAGTATTTTAGCTACTCTGTAGTCCTCAGACGAGAGTTTTATCATTGAATAAAGTATCTAGATTGTACCATATCATACAATATAAACCGCCGAACTACAAGATTAAGCTATGAAAGACACAGGCTTATTTCGATGTGTAGTGATTTATTCACTCAATTATAAAGCTTCCCGCCGTGAAGAGCCATCCTGTGGGACCTTAATATCCTTGTGGTACGTAAAATATTGAAAATGGGCTTAAATTATAGCAAAAAGTGGAAATTTGAAAAGTAACTGGTTCAATGTTTTTGATTGTTTAATCGTGGTAGCCTAGTGGCTTGACCTATGACGTCTTAAGCTGGGAATCATGGGTTTGAGCGCGGGCTCGTACCTTCGAGTTTTTTTTAGAATTTATATGCGAAATTACATTTGAAATTTACCATGAGATTTACGGTGTAGGAAAACATCGTGAATAAACTTGCACACACCTGCAAAGAAACTGAATGGTGTGCATGTAGTTCCCATACTGCGCCTATGTGGAAATACGGCTCAAGCCTTCTCATTCTGAGAGTAGGCCTGTGCCTTGACGGATAGACGAATTTATACTAAGAATCTAACGAAGCCTTTTACTTCAGTAAAGAAAAAAAAAACATGCGAGATTAAAATGAATGTCAATTACAGAAATACGTAGCAAAAACTCTTCAACTATCAGAACCCAAGACGTTAATTGCCGAACATTATTCCTAGACAATCACAAAGTTCCTTGAATATCTTGAAAAAATTAAGGCAGTCTCCCTCCGCATTAAAACTTCAGAGACTCTTAGATTCACTTAGTCTAATAAAACAACGTTTCCAGCTCTAGTTAGAGAACGTAAATCAGGTCTGGATCTAGGCAAAGCAGTTTAATATGCGGGCGAGGATCTTAGGGATTTGAGATCTTGTCTGAATAGTTTCACGATTATGCTCCGGGATAGCTGGCGGAAAAATTGCGAGTCTTCTTGTTGAAAATAGTTATGATGTTCTCGATTTTACTTCGTAATATTTTTAAGTCTTAAATTTACTATCTTGATTTTAGCTTTGAGTCTTTGTTAGTTGACGTCACAGGTGACGAAAGAGCTGGCAGCTACCTCAGACAAAAAATTAGCTTATTTTTAAATAGTTAATCAAAGGGGAAACGCTACTAATATCTTCGGAACCCTTCGGCCTAAAGGGACCCCTTTTCATACTATCTTTTACTTTTTTTCTTAAGGTTTTACTTTTAGGTTAATTGTGAACTAGTACATATACAGTATGTCCTTTACTTAAATTTTTCACCTACAACGTGGTCCAACTTTATGGTCTCCACTCATATCTTCACGATATTGCTTTCACATTATTTCTCAGTTCATAATCAAAATTACGAAAAGCTTCGTATTACCTGTTACAAGGTATACGTCACAACAAACAAACAATAAGTCCGATTTTTTTCTTCGCCGTAGTTTGACAGTCGGACCCAGCGAGAGTTTTCCTGCGATCCGCGTGATTAATTTCTTGTCGGAATATATTCAGAGTGACGTAGACCTACGATACTTCAGTAGCAGGGTTGTCACTGCAAGTTTGAAAAAATGCTTATGATCATAAAAATTTTTTTTTGTTCACTCTTTTTGCGTCGGCATTCTTTATATTAAGTATGTCTAAACTAAGGTCTTTTGCTGACATTTAATTCTTAGAACTTAACTGGAAGAAATCCCTTCAAGGGATAAGATCACCTTTGTATAGTCGGGGTAAGAAAAGGTTCGTCACTTTTCGACTCTATATCAACGAGTTAAGGTCGAAAAGTAAAGAACCATTTCTTACCCCGACTATACGTTTGTTTCTCTTGTTAACTGTTACATTAATTTCATGTTTTTGTGTACAATAAAGAGTTTTACATACATACATATTTCACACACACCCACACACCTACATACACCTGCGAAGAAATTCAATGGTGTACGTGAAGTTCCCAATCCGCACTGGGCCCGCGTGAGAACTATGGCCCAAGCCTTCTCATTCTGAGAGGAGGCCTGTGCCCTGCAGTGGGACGTATATAGGCTTGGATAATAATGATGATGACATATTTTGCAGATTTATTTTTCAGCTTTCCTCAAAAAGTCAAGATTAAGAAATAAATGCGAATTAATCCGTTCAAATAGCGCTCAAGTATAAAGTAACACTGCGAACCCTGCCTCTGCTCCCGTCGTAACACAGGTTGTATAAATAATTTATCAGAAGGCACGAAGTCCGCCCCGTGCTCGGACACTGCTACATGTGTACTGTTACAATCCACTGAATATTCGCTAGACGCTTTATTAAACAAGCTGTTGCAACGTGTGAAAGTTTTATGAATCAGACTGATATTAGAGCGTGTAAAAATAATTTAAGAGCCTGCTATTGAAGATCACTGACCAGTTAAATCGTAATTTACTGTGTAAATGATTTCTAGATTTGTTACACAATGAGAAACAGGTGTTAAAAAATTCCTATCATATTTTTTTTGCAAAAAAAATAATTTTTAATTCAGGTTTTTTTTTGCTAGGTGTGTGTTTTGTTTACTGTCCTTGCAATAACCAAGTTAATCAAATCACTATGAAGAAATGGGCGAAACTCAATTTGCAAGATTTAACCCGATCAAACTAACTATGCAAACTAAATAACAGCTGTAAAACAGATCCTACACTTCATTTAATTTAGAATTGAAAACCACAACATCATTATATTGGGGCTCGTCAACTATTTCTTACCTAGCAAATAGTACAGTACAATAGTCTGGGAGCCGCAAAATAAAATTGTCTTAACGTCACTTTATTTGCGTGTCGTCAATTGTTACTCTAGTACAAATTGTTAAGAGATTACAGTTCACGAGCCGCAATATAATGTTGTTGTGGTTTATAATTCTAAATTAAATGGAGTATAAATTATTTGTCTTTGCATTTTTTTGAGGTACGCAAAAAACGCGATACCCGATTGCCTTCATCCGCAAATCCTACGGATATTTTTCCTTTAGGTACCAAACATATTTAGAACTAGCTTTTGCGCCCGACATTGCCTGCGCAGAGATAAAATTGGACAATTCCCGTTCTCTGTCCCGCAGAAAATTCCAAAAAGATACTGAAAGATGATATGTGCCAAGCACCTGTCTCTATAACAGCTACAGTTATAGGAATAAGGTTACTTTGAATGGAACATATATCCCATTTATTCCTTATCTCGTTAGATTTTTTCCCTGAGAACCTTCTACAAAGTATTAGAAAACTTAAAATAAAAAGATGAATGAAATCGGCATAATCGTTCTCAAGTTACGGCGGGAAGATGTATATGTACATTTTTATATGTATCTATAGGTATGTAGATCTAGTTTTATTTTTATCGTTTAAAAATCAAACAATATTTACTTTTCCATTTTGTGCGAACGTCGAAAGCCGGTTGAAAAGCGCAGTTTTTAATCGCTTCGAGTATGAAAGGGCTCAACTGGCGCCCTCGAAAGCGAAAATAACTTTCGTAACAAAACTCTACCATTCATCTCCCGTATTTTCAGGTGTCAGGGGGGGGAGCAAAGTGAAAAGTTCCCATTGTTAACAGTAAAGACCCTCATTGTACCGAACATTTTCACAATCGAAAAGATTCTCAAATTTTTGAATGCCATTACAAAACTCCGCCACCCCTTTGAGGGATTTTCTTTTTAATCGTAATTCAGTAGTAATGAAAAGGTAAAGGACCAATAAGTAGCTCAATCAAATTGCATTATCGCTCTGTGGCACCCCCTTGCGGAGGGTAGACTGGGTAAATTGAATTACCAGCCCCGCAACCTCTGCCCGTCCGTGTAAAAATCGCCTTTCAATTGCTTTGCGGACTGCATCTTTACAAAGATGGCCAAGTCGCTTTTAAGTTACCTTTAAACTGAACATTTTTTAAATGTTAGAAAAATCTATATCATAGGGTAAAGATAATAATATTTTTATTATCAATCATATTTTGCCTCACAATTCTTGCCTTCAACGTAAAGCGCATGGTAAGTAAATTTTTTCGCTATGTTTCATAGGTACACAAATTACGAAAACCTCCGAGCCAGAGTTCGAACTCGCGACCTCTCGTTTTGAGAGGAGGCCTAGCTCCGTAATGAGACGTACTTACATTATAATATATAACACGAAAAATCGGCTTAGATTAATTTCTCAAAGAGCTCAGTAATTCCAATTCAGATATACCGATGGTAAACGTCGATTACATTACGTAGAACAGAACGTTAGTAGGTACATCCTAGACCTTTTTACAAGCTTGTATTTATTAACATACTTACAGGAGGAACAGTTGCTCAAGGCAAGCTTGTCGTAGCGTGGATGGCATGGCGGAAGTGCTGGATATAATTCAACTGTAAGAATTATTTGCGGTAGTTTCCTTTGACTGTTCCTTCGAAGGAACTGAACTGTTGCGTTTTTTCGCACTAGTTCCTTCACCCCTTGTTCCCTTCGAAGGAATAGTCAAAGGAACTACCGCAAATAATCCAACTGTAATCCTCTACCGTGAGGCGACGGTTGGCGGAGATGTGGTTTGATTGACCATACTAGGTTAGGTAGTTACTCCAACTACTGTTACTATTGTATTAAAATAGGTTCTGTTTATCCAAATTTGTGTGGCGTATCTTTGCGATTACGCGCGTACTTTTTTATTTGTGTTTTTGTTTCTTTTTGTGATATCCTATAATTAGCTTCTATGTAATAACATGCTTAACCTACTCTGTAATCTGAAGCTTTGACGAACGTAATAATCCAGAATCCACGTTTCAATAATTGAACACTAATGAGACTGATTAATTACAGTTTTAAATTAAATATTCCCAAATGGCGTCTGGTGCGGCGAGGGGTAGAAACCGCATTGAACCGAACACGCAATCACGGTCCATTGTTACCTGAACGGAACCCTGTTTAAAGGCTATAGGGACCATATATACTTAATGTTATATCGTAGGCTTAGAATGAAGCTGTATGGGTTCGCTAAAGAACTAGTTAACAAGGCATGAGGCTACGCTTTTATTTAAATGGTATTCTAACATTAAACCTGAATTTGCTAAAAGTAGCCCCGAAACCTAAATATTATGTGTGCTCTGCCTAACTCTTTTGGGATACAGGGATGATTTGTTTATGTGTGTATTCAAACAATTAAGTCTCTTCTGGCGTTACTTTGCAGAGGTTTGTCTGTTGTATTTGCTTTATACACCTTGCTTATTCAAATAAGCCCAATTTTGTTGGATGCTTCTTTCTTGCGAATGAGATACCTGGTATTAGGACAAAGGCATAGTATTGTTAGCTAGTGAGAGCTCATTGATCTAGTAACAAGATACCAGAGTGCAGCATTATTAAGTTTTTCTTCTGGTAGATCAGTATTTTTCAACACGTTGTCGGTCGCGAAACCTATTCGAAGGTCACAGTTACATAAAAAGATGCGCATTATAATGATGTATGATTTACACTAGTCTGATAACAGGAAGTAGCAGGAAGGTCGCACCATAAGAATATATGACAAACATAGGTATAGCAAACCGTTTCTACTGTTCTATATATGTATATAATACAAATGATACGTGAATTTGACCCACTTCCGCTGATCGGATTGACTTGGAATTTGTTACATATATCTAGGGTGAATGAAAATGCTAGCACGTACAGTCAGCAAATATAGCTTGTTTGGAATGTACGTAGATACCTACCTATTTGCCTGGCTCCTTTCAAAATTTCGCAACTTCATTAAACGGTTTTATATCCTGGATAAGCGGCAATTAAACACGGAATCGTAAAGTACTTGGTCACTTGCGGATTTTATCTCATTTTATTGCCTATCATACTTTTAACTTTCAGTAATTAAGTTGTACCGTTCGTCAAACGACTTTTTGTTTTAATTACTGCTACTTAAGTTAAATCAAATTAACAAAAAAAACACTACAAAGTTTTCTGTAACCTCTTCGTCAGATTACACTAATAAAAAGCGGTCAGATACTACAATTCTTTCTTAACACACTCGGGACTTAATCACACCTTTTATATTACTAAAATTGTCTCGACCTTTCGGCCACATTCCAGTATCCGTAGTCACGGGTAGACTCCCGAAACCCCGGAAACGTTCTAAGTCTTTTAACAGCTCCAGATTAACTCAAAAAGTAAATAAAAGAAGAAACTTGTTTTGTGTTTTGTTATGGTTGTTTCATGCTACTCCCTAAAAACTGTAATCAATCGATCATTGAGTGATCAATTTCAAACTCCGTGTTAAAAACGAAAAATATTTTACTAGCCCTTTATTTTTATGGCACAACATGATTTTGTGCCGCAACGATGCTGTCAGTGGCGCAGACATGAACAATTACGACCGATTTGACACACGCTCAGTTAAATAACACAATTGAGCGAAATGCGCCCGGCTGCAATTGCACACATGAGCACGGTTACTGTATTTACTCTGTTCACTAGTCATCTCATCACACATTATGGACATGATAACAATGATGAACACATTTGTAAATTGAGAATATCTTATCTACTTTTTAAGGGACACAAGACAGAATTAACACATCAGTATCTCAACAGAATTCCCAGATCTATTCACAACAAACCTATTACGAGTAAGTATAAATGTAAAAGTTATGCGGTCTATTTTTTACACTGAATGTCTTCTTAATTAATAAGAGTACTAAGACCGAATGGCGTAAATTTTCATTAATAATTTAGACTTTTTTATATCAACAGGCATTAAGTTTTCAACAAAAAACAAAAATACAAGGATAATAATAACCCAATAATCAACTTTTAAATTAGTTAGTATTATATATACACCACAAATACATATATTATATACCTACATTAAACCAGTTCTGATTTTTAACAGTGGCTAGGAATGTAAGAAATGTAGAAATCTATATTATATGAGCAAATTTATAAACTTAAAAAAAAGATATCCCTAAATGGCAAACTAGATTTTTTTGACCGGATTTTTAATTATCGTATTCTTTTCAGAATAAGATAATGCCTGAATAAAAAAAATCACCAAATTTTAAACTCAATATAAAAAACATCAACAGCATTACTTACCATAAATATCAACATTTACATACAATACATATCAACGTAGTGAGACCACAGAAGCTACAGACGCTACAGTCGTAAACCGTTTTATTAAAAGTTATGCCGACGTTTTTCATATTTTCCGTCAAAACTCGGTGCCAAGAGGTGTCAGCAAAATAAAATGTTACGTTGCCCGCGTAGAAAAGCAAACAAAAATATTTAAAAATAATTTAAAAAGGTATATGTTTAACTAACCATCACAGTCGTAAACAGACATAAATTAACTGATTTTGTTACCTATCATAATACACATTGTTTAATGTTTATTTGGCCAAAAAACGGCACAATATAAAGTGCCTGCGATAATAACTGCGGAGAACAGAAGAAAAATTAAAAGAAATGATGATAAAATCAGACAAAAAAATTACACAAATTGACAACAGAAGAAAGACATTGATTGTCCTTAAACCCATAAAACTTCAACACAAAGGAGAAATTAAAGATAATTTTAATAAACCGTTCTTCATTGGTCCTGTATGTAAGATTAATGTACAATTGTCATCTGTAGTCCAATTCTCGGCGCAAATTGTCTCAAGGCGAGTCCGAAAAAAGCTGTTTTACAGTATTACTTACCATTAGGATATCTCTTTTATATCCGTTTACGCTCCATTACCGGCGGTTACTATCTCCAATTAAATCCCCCAAATTTAGTCGCAAATTCCACTAAATGTATAAAGTTGCATACAATACATAAATAAACAGGTTAATAATACGAAAATGAAGTAATTTACTAATAGCATCACAAAATAAAAAAGAGTCGAGTCTTGCTAAAATGACTTTGCAGTCGCCGCCTCAAGTTGGTGAAGGTATCTGAATCGTTTCTACACTAATCCCATTTTGTGCCTAAGTGGTCGAATAAACCCTTACAGCTCGTTTCAAAAATATTGTCACTGAACCCTAAATTCTTCGAAACAAAAACTACAAGGCAATAACAAACTTCTGCACTAATTTAATTTTTCCTAGCACATGTCATAGCAGTAGCGTGCTATGATATGAGAAAGAAGAAGTTAGTAAAAAAACCTTCTGGCACTGGGAAAAGCGCAGATGTTCAAATGCTTCCTGAATAATTACCACCCCGCTAGCCTGCGACATGTACCGCTCACGCAAGCGGGAAGGCAAGGAAGCTATCGTCGCAGAGAAGAAAATATATATAAATTCTTAAAGCATTGCGACATTTACGAGTGCATTTTATTTTGGTTCCAACGTGTTTTTTTTTTAATTTCCGTTAACATTAAGAAATGGTTTTAGTAAAAATAATTACCTGGTCATGTTTTTTTTGTCTAATTGAAAAAAAAAATTGTTTTTCATACAACATATAAATAATTGAAGAAGCAGGGAACACAATACGGAGATTGGCCTAACGGATTAATTTCAACAAAATCTCCAAATAGGTACGTATAATAATTCAATGCTGTTTACAGTAACTTCATTACCTCTGAACACAACTTCATCACGTGAAATGTAATCTTACAAGTCACGAAGCTAGTGTTTTCGCAAACCGGATTTAGCAAAATTACATTCGTGCCCCACCCGTGAAGAGGGGAGGAAGGCATGCGTAAAAGCCTCCTCAAGTTATACTTACTTGGTTTTTGCCTCAAACGTCTTACAATTTGACACTCTAATACATCTCAAAATGGAAACGGAGGAGTAAAATGCTGGCAAATTTTTCACGATTGTGATACAATTGTAACCCTAAATAGATATTTTTAACCCCCGGCACAAAAAGGGTGTTATAAGTTTGACCGTCATGTGTGTGAGTCTGTGGCATCATAGTTCTTAAACGAGTGAACCGATTTCAACGCGGTTTTTTTTTATTTGATAGCAGATTTCTTGGCGACGGTTTTTAGATAAAATATGTTTCATCGAAATTGGTTCAGCCGTTTCAAAGTTAAGATAAGTTTTCTTTTATTTAGCTGCGGAAGGGATCTTAGTCGTATAATGGGCATTTACTTTAATTTCAAAAATAATTGAGTGACCTCATTGCGTTGGGGGGTTTTTGAATTTTTCAATTTATATTTAGTATTCTTTGAGACAAAATATCTGTATTCGCTTTAGGCTATCATCATCATCATCATTTCAGCCGAAAGACGTCCACTGCTGAACATAGGCCTCCCCCAAGGCTTGCCAAACAGATCGGCCCTGCGCCATCCGCATCCAATGCGTTCCCGCTACCTTAACCAGGTCGTCGCTCCATCTTGTTGGAGGCCTACTTACACTGCGTCTTCCGGTCCGCGGACGCCACTCGAGAACTTTTCGGCCCCATCGGCTGCCCACTGCCACTTAAGTCTAGCGATTCTTCGAGCTATGTCCGTGACTTTAGTTCTTGCGCGGATTTCAACATTTCTAATGCGATCCCGCAGAGAAACTCCAAGCATAGCCCTCTCCATCGCCCTCTGAGTGACCTTGAGCTTCCTTATAAGACCCATCGTTAGCGGCCACGTCTCAGTGCGCAGTGCCATAAGTCATCACTGGCAACACACACTGGTCAAAGACTTTTAGGCTATAATAAGAACTTATGAAAGGTCTTATGAATATACCGCGCCCTTGTGTTGGTAGCGCATGGTAGTGCTGAGCATAAAATGGTCGCGTTCACAATAGATACGGTCCGGTCGTACGTGCAGCGAGCAAATGACGGCCTCACGGTCCCACCGGAAGACCAGTACGCTTAGTATAAGTTTTACTTCACCAAAATACTTCTCGATCGCGTTTACGTAAAAAAATCAATTACTAATAGGGAAACATGGACAGCGCCTCCGCGCGCGCGCGTCCATGTTTCCATAGAATTGAAATTTTTACGTAAACGCGATCGAGAAGTATTTTGGTGAAGTAAAACTTATACTAAGCGTACAGCACTGGCTCTCAAGCTGGCATTATGCTGAGGTGGGTCCGTTTCGTGATAGTAGTAGTTGCCTGACATTGTTATCTCGTATGCCTGTTATAAGTATCTAACTATCACGAATAAATGTTTTTCTATCTTTCTTTTTCTTTTTATGTCGATCAATCTACAGCCGTTTCGGAAGACCCTGTTAAGAAGAATCCGGCAAGAAACTCAACAAACTATATTTCAAACTAAATACAAACTGAAATATAGATGCACAGAAAAAACCCCAGAAAAAAGACCAATGCTGGGAATCGAACCCAGGTCCTCAGCGTTCCGTGCTGCGTGCTTACCCCTACACCATTACTGGTCTAGAGGTTAGCGACGAATCTTTCCCATACATCGTACATTTCAGTCTGTTATAATCACCTTATGCAGTGATAAAGCACTCATCTATGTTATGCCCTCTACCGAGAGACTTTAACACTCCTTCGGAGCTAACCGCTCACCTTGAAAAATAAATAAAAAAGATACTTCATATCTGACTTGTTCAACAAACTATATATTTTCAAAAGAGATCTACAAAGATATTTTAATTACTTACATTCAAAGCATTTTCACAATAAATTAACACAGTAGATACGCTAATTGACGCCAATAAATGAATATTCATCATCATCACTAACCCAGCTTATATAGGTACGTCCCTCTGCAGGGCACAGGCCTCCTCTCAAAATGAGAGAGGGTGGACCGTAGTTCCCACGCGGGCCCAGTGCGGATTGGAAACTTCACACACACCACTGAATTTCTTCGCAGGCGTGTGCAGGCTTCCTCACGATGCTTTCTTTCACCGTAAAGCTCATGGTAAATTTCAAATGTAATTTCGCACATAAACTCCGAAAAACTCAGAGGCGCGAGCCGGGATTTGAACTCGCGACCCTCTGCTTGAGAGGCCATAGATCAAACCACCACGGCTTTTTTAAATATTATTTATCTATATGTGCGTTAATTAAGTGGTAGCCTTAATTCTTACTGTGGTATTCAGACCCGCAAATCAACTATAGATAATGGATCTTAGACTCGTTTTTTTTTAGTAATAACAAGAATGATATAGACTGGATTGGCAGTCGCCATAGTACGGATCGGCCGCGGTTTTTGTATTTCGATTATTAAATCTAGATGGCGCTGAAATATAGCTTGAGGCTTTGAAGGCAAAACAATAAGACTACAGATGTTTCATATTACTACAAATGTATGAAATATCTGTAGTCTTATTGTTTTGCCTTCAAAGCCTCTGGCTATATTTTAGCGCCATCTAGATTTAATAATCGAACTACAAAAACCGCAGCCGATCCATACTATGGCGACTGCCAATCCAGTCTATATCATCCTTGGTAATAATCACAAGCAGTACAATTTTGTATTAATTGACGCCTCAGGCTGAGGCAGTAAGACGCGTCTTCCCTCAAAGGGTACGAACCTAACCAAGAAGCAGAAAGTTTCGATTGTATCCGCAACAGTTAAGTTACGGAGTCTCATGTCAAACAAGGATATGCACTCAGGCCCGGGGGACGGCAAACTAATCCAATGTTGGAACTCCTGCAAGGAATCTAATATAGACTTCGAGAATGTTTTGGTCCTTGTTTAAATGATACGAAACGCAAGCGATAGGCAGGACTGCCCGATGCCTTGAATTTTATAAGCTCTTCTGTAATAATATTCAGCGCTCCCTTCAAAGGATCATAATCGAGCCAAAAGTGACCCCGTGAGGCGACTGGCTTAGCCAGTACAGTAAATAAATAATAATAAAACAATCATGG
Organism: Archips xylosteana; assembly: GCA_947563465.1. NCBI lineage: Eukaryota > Metazoa > Arthropoda > Insecta > Lepidoptera > Tortricidae > Archips > Archips xylosteana. The sequence continues at coordinate 13,307,971 of OX387357.1, read as the reverse complement.
GACGATTAACATCAATTTAACTATATCATTTAATTTAGAATTAGAAACCACAACAACATTATGTTGCGGCTCGTGAACTGTAATCTCTTTACAATTTGTACTAGAGTAACAATTGACGACACGCAAATAAAGTGACATTAAAACAATTTTATTTTGCGGCTCCCAGACTGTACTAGGTATTTGCTAGGTAAGAAATAGTTGACCAGACGCAATGTAATGTTATTGTGGTTTCTAATTCTAAATAAAATGAAGTATAGTCCCAAACTAAGCAATGCTTGTACTTAGGTAAGTACAAGCCTAGCCTGCCTGCCTGCCTAGCAACTAGGCAACCGATGAACATACTTTATACATATACATAAATACATTCTTAAATACATATTAAACACCCAAAATTCTAACACAAACATTATTAATGAACTAAAACAATTACTTTGCTCACCCGCGACCTTACAATAGTTACGTTTATGCAAGAAATGTGTGTTCATGCAGTTCCTCCACCTCCACACTGTACGAACACACACAAATCACATAAACACAACTATCACCACCACCAAGCTACACTGACGCGTTTCGAACTCAACCAGAGCTCATCTTCGGAGTTACCACAACCGTATGCTATGCTACCAAATGTTAAACTAACAAACCAAAACAAATGTTTTAACTTGTCACTGTAACTTCACAAGTACCCACTTTATTTTTCTTATTCTCAAACTACCCCACAAAAATTAACTTTTATTGACATATTATAAAACTACCTTGAATTTTTGAGAATAAGAAAAATAAAGTGGGTACTTGTGAAGTTACAGTGACAAGTTAAAACATTTGATTTGGTTTGTTAGTTTAACATTTGGTAGCATAGCATACGGTTGTGGTAACTCCGAAGATGAGCTCTGGTTGAGTTCGAAACGCGTCAGTGTAGCTTGGTGGTGGTGATAGTCACATTTCTTGCATAAACGTAACTATTGTAAGGTCGCGGGTGAGCAAAGTAATTGTTTTAGTTCATTAATATGGACCTCCGCAAAGTAACGCCTGATTCAATAAATTACAAACATTATTATTTTTCACACAAATCTTAAAAATCAAAATGTATTTATTGACCATAAAATTTAAATTAAACGATACAAGAGAAACAGTGATCCCCACACTAGGCACAGCCTGTATCGTGGAGATCATACAAAATGTCTGCCCCGACCGCGTTCGAACCCGGGACCTCAAGCTTTGTAGCCAGGTTCTCCAACCACGAGGCTATCCGGTCGACAATTCCCGGTTATTACGACATACTAAGGGGTTAAAAATAAACAACGTTGAAGTTCTTTTTAGTAAGCTCGAAATATTTCGTATGGATATTCCTGGATGTTGAAATGAATTTTCAGTTACAGCCGGAAAAAGTATTTCAGTCTTATTCTGAAGGCTTTAAAGAATTAAAATTTAATCTTTATTTTTTAATCTAAAACGCAGCTGAACCAATTACACCAACTGAGTGGTTACCTATCATATTCTCGAAAAGCTCATTTCCGAATATTAAAATTCCGAAAACGAAACTCCTTTTTTTCATTTTCCAAATTATTGTTTGTCCGAAATTTTATTTACCATATTTTCTTTTGCCGAATGCTTTAAAATCCATTTTTTTATTTGACAAATGATTCAAAATCTAACTGCATGAAATTCCGTAGGATCATTTGCCAAATATATATTTATTCCCCAAAATCATTATCCCGCAAAGGTCAGGGGTACAAAAGGCGACCATACAATTATGTGTGAAGCGTAATATTCATTTCGTTGTTTAATGTTTCCCAAATATTTTATTGAATTTGCTATGTGGGTAGGGGGTTTTGTAGGTGGTTATAAAAAAAATAACTAACACTAAACCTACACTGAACCTAATCTATCCGAGTCGCTTCCGCTCCGTACCGTCTTGCTCGCTCGCTTCGCTCGCTCGCTGAAAATTAGCCAATGTTGTCTTAATCTAATGTTAGGTAAGGTAGGTAATAAAAACATACTTTCGGCTTTTCGTAACATTTAGATTATGAAAAGATGGCAAATGATTAAGTTGGCAAATAGAAAAAATGGATATTGTTTTTCGGGATTTTAAATTTGTTGGCAAATAACACTGTGATTAAATGAATCTGTGGAATTGTGAAGTTGTGGAAAAACAAAACATATGGATTTTAAAAAGTCGGTGATGAGTTTTCGGATAAATGAAATTCGAGTAAAGGAGTTTCTAAACATCGATAGGTTACCAACTGAGTACTTGGGCATTTTAAAAAGTTAGTGAACCTTTTTCTTACAAAAAAAATCCTAATTTGCCATACAATTTTTTGTGTCATTTTTGTGATGAGCCATAAAAATAGTTAATATAAAAAAAAACGTCAAAAAAGCGACAAAAAGATTTAAGCCATTTTTTATCATAAAAATCAATAGTGCTCTTGATTCTGAGTAAGAAAACCCCACAATTTCCTCATTTGAATAAAAAAAAGTAGAGAATAGGTACACTTTTTTTTAAATGCCCATTTGCGTCAATATTTAGTTGAAGGGCGGACGACCGCTTTAGCCTAGTTGGTAGTGACCCTGCCTACGAAGCAAGAGGTCCTGGGTTCAAATCCCGGTAAGGGCATTTATTTGTGTGATGAGCACGAATATTTGTTCCTGAGTTATGGATGTTTTCTATGTATTTAAGTATTTATTTATTTATATAAGTATGTTTATCGTCGTCTAGTACCCATAGTACAAGCTTTGCTTAGTTTGGGACTAGGCCGATTTGTGTATGATTGTCCCCTAATATATTTTATTTATTTAGGGCTTGGGGTTCATTTGTTTATATGATAGGGGGAAAACGAGCAGGAATTTCAACTGATGGAATGCAATCACCTCTGCCCATAGACACCCATAGCACAAGTTGAGTTACAGGTGCGTTGCCGGCCCTTTGAGAAAAGAGTAGACTCGTTTTGAGTTTCGAAAATTGCGGACTATTACCTGTCAATCCTGTCATATAAAAATAATTAGAAGGGAACTACGTAACTACGGGAAAGACTGTCAAATAATTGTTTTAATATTTAACAGTTTTTTGTAACAAATTAGACTTACTTTGTGGAATTTTTTAACAAACACGCAAATACGCGTCTCCAGAAATTTCACTTCAAAAATAAGCCAATCCATTCAATGCTAACTTCTTAATTATAAAATGAGTTAATACACGTATACACCCCTGAACTTCCACACTTTACTTTCTACTGCCTTTTAGAAACTCATCCTTTTAGAATACAGCTCCCATTTTACGATATCGTAAAAGTATGGCCTCCCAGAATAGGTAAACTTCTGTATTTTATGCTAATGCGGTATCCAGCGCTATGAAATAATAATATCCACTCCAGGAAGTGGCGGATCCTCTTACCTTTACGTTTACCTTGTACGTGTTTTAAATTTAGCCGACTTGTAAACAGACGATAATGGGTTTTGTACGGGATACTTTTCTGGCCCGTCTGAAAGATGCGATTGTTGTGTAACAAAATTAAATTTTTAAACCCACGACACAAAAGAGGGTATGAAACCCCTTAGCCCCCCTTAAGCCTTAAGGGTAAACTTATAAGTTTGACCGATTTATTTCTATCCCGTGGGAATTTCGCATTTCCCGGATAAAAAGTAACCTATGTCAATCAAAGATAGTGTAGCTTTCTAATACTGAAAGAATTTTTAAAATCGGCGCATTAGTTTCAGAGATTCCGCTACAAACAAATAAACAAAGAAAGTTTAGATACTTTCCTATCTTGTGGGAATTTCGAAAAATCCTTCCTTAGTGCACCTCTACATTACTCAAGGTACATGTATGCCAAATTTCAAGTCTCTAGCCCCAGTAGTTTAGGTTGTGCGTTGTCTGTCAGTCAGTCAGTCACGGTACTGTTTTATAGGTATAGTACTTATAGATTATTTATTTCCCGAAGATCTTATTTTTAGATGACTTTCGACAAACAACGATGTTCACTTGACAGAAAGTGTCAAGCATCTTTTCAGTTACACGTACAGACTTATTATATTTATTTGGTCAGAATTTCAATTTGTTTATTTGGTTCGGAAATGGAAACAAAACAAAGTATACTAAATTTAGTACATACTTTTCTTGATAAATTTGACGTAGGCTTTAAGAGGTTAAAGTTAATTGTTTTTGTGTAATCTAACATCTATTAAAATATTGGTACTTAATTTGTTAGCCTTTGAGTTTATTACAGGTGGTTAATGGAGTATTGAAGTATAGATAAAAGATAACTGATTAGTTCTAATAATAAGTACGTACATTTTACATTTAGAATTAAGTATACCCTAAAAGTGAGCAAATTCGTAGGCATGCAAAAATCACACTTCAATCAAATTAATTACACTCATTTCGCTTTTAATCAAATTACAAGCTCCGACCTCAAAACCCTTTAGTGGCCTGGGGCCACAAGCTTTTTCCATTAGTAGAAGCATCACTAGGTTGACCATTCACATAGCCAATCTTACAGGACATTCTTTGCTCTCGATCAATTCTAAAATAGAAGACGTCGTTTTATGGGCTTTTCTTTAGTCATTGTGTCCCGAAAGTAAAAAATTATGGTCATTGTGTTAAAGCCGTTTAGATCCTGGAAAATAGTGTCGTTTGGTCACCCTGATAGCAAGCCGTTAATCGTGTTTAGAGTGTGATGCGTATACCGTGTCACTGACCTGCCCTGGGGCAGTTTTGAGAAATAGAAATGAATCAGGAGTGGAATTAATGATCCACTGTATAGACGGTCTAAGTAAGAAATACTTGTCCATATAAGTAGGTACAGTCAACATAAAAAGTACCTGCACTCATGTATTGTATCGCTTTAGAGAGACCTACATAACGTCATGCAAGAAAAATAAATAGTGTTAATGCGACGATTGGCACTAACTGTAGTGCAATAGAGTACTTTATGTAGTTTCATGATTCGTTTTATAATTTTATGCCACATGTGATTTTTTTTGGGCGAATTTTATAGACGGAGACTTCTGACCAATAAAGAAATTGCTGATGATTGTCATAAAAAAAGCTTATTTAAACACTGCTTGGACTTCAAAATATTACTTCATTCATAAATTGAAACTAAAGGGAGAGTACTTTATTTGGTTCGTGCTATAAATTTCGTAGGCTCCAAAAATTGGGTCCATTAATTTTCTCGAGAAAATCTTTTCCTTATATTTTTTCCCGTGCACGAACCCGAGGTATCTAAGAGTAATTATTCAACCACATCTGTTGGTTCGCAATGAAGGGCTTTTTTGTCTTAATATTGTACACTCGTCGTTGAAAAAATGCTATATTTACCAAGGAAACGCATTCTGGTTTTAATTAACCATTTATTAGGAATGTTGATATGAACAATGTAGTTACAGGTGACAATGCTACAGGAAGGTTTATTACTTTTAAATACATATTTACGTCAATAGCGCAGGAAAATATTATGTACTTGTTATGTTAAGAATAATTTTAGACTTTTGTTAATCGATTTCGAAAAAAGGAGAAGGTTAACAATAATTATAGAGTTTACATCGAAATAACTGTCTTTGGAATTAAAAATTGGTCAGAGTGGTCCCTAAAATTAATTGCCAGTTGCTTATAAATTTCGAGATCGAAATCCAAATCCGTACAAAGAATCTTTAGTCACTTATTGAATAATAATAAGACTATAGCAAACACAAACTGAATAGAAGTAGGTACTACAGATATATTCAGAGTGTGTTTGTACATAAACACAGCGCTAAGGGATAAAAGGCTAGGATTACTCTGGATTTGTGGGCTTGGAAATAACCTTCTATTTATTCTTGTTCAACTGTTTTTACAAGTTTATGACGGGTGATAAATTAAGGGAAAATGTCTCCTTTAACAAGGGAATTCATTATAAAAACAAAATTTTTTCAGGGCAATAATTCAAAATTATAAATCCTGCCTTCATAACATTGTTTTCTCAGTGGTTCAACCAACATGAATTGTGTTTTCTCTGTTTTAAAAAAAGATCTGTTATCATCTGTTGAATATAACAATAGTATTTCCTGTTTGAATGAAATTTATAACTCAACTATTACCAAAGCAAGTGAACATTAGCTTAATTTCGGATTTCCGAATTGCTCCTGAAAATCAGCCGGATATTTCTGCAATGTTAACTTTACCGCTTGTTTCTATACACTAGCCTCTACTCCGACTCTTTAAAGTTCTTTTCTGTTAAAATTATAGTTTGACAGTGGCAGTTTTAGGGCTGTTTTGGTGCAGAAATTGGCTTGGCAGCAGTCAACAACGTGGAAGCATAGACAAATGTTATTGTTAGTGTTACAGTTATTGCCTGTTGTCTTTGTCGCTTCGGTGTAATGGTTGGCAACACTTTTGCGGTGAGGCTGATGACCTAATATTTTATGGGGGCTGTAAATGTGACACGTTCTAGATATTTCCATTTGGAACACTGGAATTGTGAAACTACTCATAAAGTCTATTCGGGAGGCGAATGACGCCATTTTATGGTGGATGTCGGCTACGTGCCTAATCTAGCTAGGTACTTTTATGCCGCATAACATGCTTGCAGTACCACAGAGTTAAAACCGGCCACTACCCCTGATTTAAGTTAACACAGTACTAATGCTAAAATGTTCCCCTTTATTGTTGACACGTAGTAATTCTATTCTCTTTGCCAGTTATAACCCAAAAATGTACTCCGTAACTGCTGCTTACACCGTCGGCGGTAAGCCAGCTGATAGAATAACAATAGTTTACTGCTCGAACTGTGCACATTTGTGATAGTATTAGTATTTATAGTTTAAATCGTCTCAACAGCTTGTCCATTTTGGACGTACTATATCATTCATTAGACTCTTATATAATTTAATATGTTTCACAGAAGTATTCGATTAAATCATAAAAACATTTACTGAGAAGAAAATCTTTAAGTTTCTTCTTGAATTGCGCACCGTCTATTGATTTGATAATCTTCTAGCAAGTGATAAATTTTTACTGATGGGTGAATACAGCGATAGTTAAACGCAAGTGTCGCAACGGTTACACAATAACTAATAATGATCCACCCAAAACCACAAAATTAAGATTGGAATCCCGACAAGCTTTAACATAAACATATTTCAGCATTTTAATGTCTTAAGTCATTTCTTAGATTTTCTTGAGCCAACGTTCTGTTAGTAAAAACGAAAAAATATTTCAATATTTTTCTCTTAACTTAATATAAACCCCTAACAAACGCCATTCGCAACACATTGGCCGCCATAGATTTTGATGGCACCATTACAGGGTAAACGCACCGATCGTTGACCATCGGGGGAAGGGGGCCTCGTTCGATTTAATTCAGCACAGGCGGTTACCCTAGCCGCGGTTAATTTGGAAATAATTACCGTTTCTCCCCTTGATGATGGAGAAATGTGGAAAGAAATTACGCAATGGCTTTAGGTATGTATGTTTCTTATCTTGGAAGGAAAAACGTACGTTCATAACAGTATGAAGCTAATGAAGGCATTACGTTTACTTCATCGGTTGCAAGTTACGTTAAGCCATCATTATCATCATCATTTCAGCCGAAAGACGTCCACTGCTTAACATATATGCCTCTTTCAAGGTTCGCCAAACAGACCGGTCTTGTGCCATCCGCATCCAACGCGTTCGAGCAACATCAACCAGGTCAACGCTCTGGTAGTGGTAGCCGGATTACTTCCGAAGATTCGCACCCCCTGCCCACAATTACCTAGGCCGCTACCATAACCCAGAATAGCGGATCCGCTGGGGCTTAGGGGCCGTTTTATGCTTAACCTAACTATGAGCTTGTTGCCATAATTGGCACGCTTGTCAGGCGGTTTGGTGATCGCAGTAGGTTACACCGTAAATATCGAGGACACTGCTGCCCGCCCTCCGATATTACTGGCAGCAGTTTTAGGACATTTCCGGGTCCAACATTGACTAAACCATTGAAATATTAGTCAAAATAAAACTACTGCACTTATATTAGATTTTAAAAAGTCAAAGACAACTGGATAAAAGTGCTTGAAAGGTAATAACCTAGACTATTTTTTTTTTATAAAATAGTTTGTAGAAAATGAGCAATTGATTTACTTGAAGGTAAGTAACTACAGCATGTCCATCCTCGAATACCCGCGACGCTAGCTTGGTGATTGCAGATGTTTTGCCAACCTGGGAAGCTAAGATATACATAGTTAATAGTTATGTGCCTATTTTGTCAAACTCGTCCGTCTAAACCAATACTCTGCCAGCAATTATTATTTTTGCATAAACCGCAACGAATACCTTAAAGAAAGTACTGAAACTTTTGATTGTCAGACCTGTACACAAACAACGATATTCATACAATATTCCGGTATGACGGCGAGATTGACTCCGAGCCTGCATTGTTTGTGTACGCCGCTTGCAATCACTGAAAGTACCAATAGTGATGAGAGTTGCAGGTATGGAGACGGTTAAATGTTTATTCGAATGGAGAACTTTTCTCACTGTAGAATTAAATTGCGGATGGGGATCTTTCGCAAGGTCTATCCGGATCGCTACCACCATCTTCATCATCTTACTTATTTTCTAAGCCAAGCATTACGTGCGCTTCTGTAGTCCAGAGTAAGACAGCCAGTGAAATTACTGACATTTGAAGTGCTCTCCCTAGAGCTCTAGTTGGCGACGCATCTGCAATCCTGCTGTTGGAAAGTTCGTGAATGGTTGACCCACTGGATGGTTTGCCATCCTAGTTTATAATAAATTTGCGAAGTAACAGCGAAAACTAGCCTTTTCATAAAAACGGCGATGAAGATTTTCACCTTCTTAATGTTGTTAGTGAAAATAAAATCTAAGTTTTTGTCAAACTTAATCCGCGCCATGTTGTTTTTATGTATAATTTTCACCTCTAAATTCTCAGGCTCAACAAATATACACAGAAAAAAGAAAAGAAAGAAAAATATTTATTCGAAACATAATCTTAAATTAGCAAGAGGAAAACGGTAACAGATACAACATTATATTATTGATTATTAGAGAGATTTTTATTTCCATTAAATTCGACATTTAGCTCAATACATTGATACAAAACTGTCTGGTAATTAAGAAACATTTTAGTCAAATCAAAACCATAATAATTTTCTTTTCCATGTAATATAAGAATTTTTGCTCTCGACTTTTGAATGTTTAATATTTTAAACGTTCACGGTCTTCACTAATGATTAATACCACACCCTGGACTTAGTCACGACGACACATTAGGTACTTAAGTTACCTCAAAGTTTCGAACACAGTGCAGTGAACGTGGTGACGAGTATTACGTGAACCATAAAACTGTACCGTTTCATGAAAGTGATTACTGATTATCGTGCAGATGTTACAATTTATTTCTGAAATATGACGTTCACTGTTGTTCAACAAGACAACAATCTGAACATTGGTCTTACCAGATTACATACCCGTTTAGAATGAAGCTGACTCAATTTAAAATCAGGTTTAGTTTAGAGAATAATTCGAATTGCGTCAGTCTCATTCAAACGTGATTATAAAAGACGTATTCTGATCACAATGTCAAGGGACATTCTCCTCACTCGCAAAAACCTACCGCAATCTCTACAATCATCTCCATGGTGAATATGAAAGGGTTGCCGGGTGGGTTTTAAGAACTAAAAGCGCAATAAGTAGAGATATAGCTCAAAACCACAAAAGGGTCGTCACAATGTCTGCCCGCACAATGGCATTGTGAGCCAGACGTTGGATTTGCTTTCGATAGAAGTATATTTTCCTATTGAGTTGCCTTTTTTTCTACAGGCTTTTCTCGTTTTTTCATAATTAAAATCCCGGTAAATAAAAACGCTATTTAGACTCAGTACATTTGCATTAAAGTTGCCCTTTTGGTACTTAAGCGTTCAAGTTAAATAGTAAACAAATCTAGTAGCTACGACAAAGAACGTACAGCAATAACTTTACCGTCAAGAAATTGAAATTGCTTTACTAACTTTGTTCGGCCGGCGCTCGAAGACCTTAAAAATTTAATATCAGACAATTCCATGTTTTACAACTTGGTAAGGCAACATTCTGTTGAATAAAGACTGCATAAAGTATCCTTGAAAATGAAAAACTTAAACAGGGGCATTTCTATTTTTCGTTGTACCCAAAAAGAATACTAACCGCGTCATTTTTTTTTGTAACGATAAATTTAAATATACTTACTTACCTACCTAAACGATACCTGGAGGTCTGTGATTGGTACTATTCTCTATCTAGTTTAGGCTCCAGTCCCTGCTAACTTTCGGGATTTTAGTACTTTTGGTCAATCATAATTTTAAGCTTCAATATTATGAGCTATTAACGTTTCGTTCTTTCAATACTTCTATTTTCGATGTGTTAAGCGTCGACATTTCAGATGTCGCTGTTATGATTTTTCGGTATAATATGCGTACCCTTGGATAATGACGAAATACTTAATCATTGTTTGAAGAACTATAAGCTGAAGAAATACAACCATTTTCACAATCAACAATACAATAATTTTTCTCAAGTTCGGCTAAGTGATGCCGCCACCTTTGTCTAGTCACTCCATTAAATCAAGGTAGGTACACAATTTCCAAAAGTTGCCGCCAGGACCAGACTCAGATCTGTATCTAATAGTCTATTAAGAGTTCCTAGCCATTTCATACCAAGAGGCGCAGTCTTTTGTCTTTGAAGAGAAATAAAATTATTTTAAACGTGATGACAACTTTTTCAATTATTCTTAAATTGCATCATTACTGCGCTGCCGACGGCGTTCATACGTCGTTTAATTTATCACTCCCGTAACGGATAGCTGAAAGTTCCATAACCGAGAAACGGGGGACCTTTAGGGACGTCTTCAGGGAAATTCGCGCTAAAGTTCCGCTTTAAATATTTTAATAAACTCGTATTAAAGCCGTAAAAACACTTTGTGTCCCCATTTTTTTCCCTGCGACACCCCACCGACGATTCGACCGCAAATTTTGGGAGCATGCTGTGGGTAGATACGTGTATATTGAGGTACGTTCGTAGCCGAGCTTTGTACAGAGGGTGTTTCATTATTCATAATGCTTTGTCCGGAACTTCAGCGTCTGTTTTGGACACGTGCTGTTGTTTTTGACGGCTCGGTTCATAATAATATAATAGATATTTGTTAAAACGAGTCTATTAAAGTTCAAACGAGTTTCCATGTGAAGTTTAGGTTTTGTTCGCACGGTCCTAAATAAACGTTCCTTTACAAACTCACATCAAATTAATTATTGCTACGGAACATTTCCTCCATTGTACCTAAGAGTATTTCAAAGTTATTTGAATGTGTTTTCAGGGTAAGGTAAGGAATGAAATGAAAGGAGAGTACAGATTTGGTTTAGCCACAGGGTGATAACGTACGGTACGTTTATGATAATGACACACCGGTTGCATAATGCGATGGCGTGTCGGGACGATTTCCATGGATTTTTATATGCAAAATCTGCGTAGTGGGTGAATTTTATGCGTGCTGTGTGCCGCGCGCGACTTCTTCAGATTTTCATGTACCTCTATACTTGTATGATTCATTTTCTTTCTCCAGTATTATAGCTACTCAGCCTAGATAGAAGTATAAGCTTTATCATCATCACCTACGGGTTTCCACAGTCTTATAGTCCAAATTCCAAATGAAATAAGCTGCCAAATTGAGGATGTCTATTTTTTTGCAATGTATAGTAAATCGAAAACCATTTCGAGATAAATTATGTAATGAATTTATTATATAACAAATAAGCAATGACCTTCATTTGACATTGATGTAAATTGCGTGACCGTTCCAAGTCGTACTTTTTTCTGTGTGCTTAGAATTCTTCACAATTTACGCGTAGATTATATACTACGGAGTTTGTTTTGGACCCGCTGTCTGACATCTAGCACTTTGACAGTGCCAGTAAAGTGACACGCAAAAAATAATTAAAAGGGTTGACTTATCGTACGCATTTAGATAGATTTAGAAATTTGGCAGTGTGGGAGCCCTCAATTGTAATCTGACGTCATCAACCAAAATAGTTTCAATAATTAATTTTGAAAAAAGTAGAGAACTAAATGACAAAATATTGAAATAAGTTTCTTATAATTGAATTTTCTATAAAAAAAAAATATAAAAACCACTGGTGATTTTTTTTAGACATTCCCAATTGTTGACACTTAAAAAAGCCGAAAGCGAAATGGTGAAGGAAAACATCGTGAGATGTGCACTTGCAATTCAGTGATGTGTGAGAAGTTACGAAGTTATCAATTCGCACTGGGCCCCCGTGGAATCTATGGCCCAAGCCCTCTCATTCTGAGAGGTGGCGTGTGCCCTGAAGTGAGACGTATGGCTGGGATGATGATTGTTGACACTTTTGCAATTACAGACAGTGTAAGATAATGAAATTGCAGTCGGATGCTTTGAAACAACAATGAAAAAACCGGCCAAGTGCGAGTCGGACTCGCGCACGAAGGGTTCCGTAGGTACCATTATCTATAAAAAAATGCGGTTTACGATTTATGACGTATTAAAAAAAACTACTTACTAGATCTCGTTCAAACCAATTTTCAGTGGAAGTTTACATGGTAATGTAAATCATATATTTTTTTAGTTTTATCATTCTCTTATTTTAGAAGTTACAGGGGGGAGCACATTTTACCACTTTGGAAGTGTCTCTCGCGCAAACTACTCAGTTTAGAAAAAAAATTATATTAAAAACCTCAATATCATTTTTGAAGACCTATCCATATCCATATCCATTTCAGTTCTAAGTATGGGGAACCCCCTAAATTTATTGTTTTTTTTTTTTCTATTTTTATGTGAAAACCTTAATGCGGTTTACAGAATACATGTACTTACCAAGTTTCAACAGCATAGTTCTTATAGTTTCGAAAAAAAATGGCTGTGACATACGGACGGACAGACAGACAGACAGACATGACGAATCCATAAGGGTTCCGTTTTTTGCCATTTGGCTACGGAACTCTAAAAACACAACAAATAAATCACAATCTAGGATTCTTCAACGCAACAGAGCGTTAATCTATCTAATACCTTTAAACGAGCAATTCTTGTATATATATATATAATCAGGATCTCGGAAACGGCTCCAACGATTTCGATGAAATTTGGTATGTGGGGGTTTTCGGGGATGAAAAACTGATCTAGCTATGTTTCATTTTCAGAAAATCGCTTTTACTCGTGTTTTCCGGCCATTTTTGTTTTCATTAGAATATAAAGCTAAATTTCGCCCACTTCGAGCAGATCATAATGGCACATTAGAAATAGGGTGGTCGCGGATCCAGCCGACCTCGGTTCGATACCACGTTTTTTTTCAAGATTTTTAGTTTTTTTTTTTTAAGTTTATTTTTTATGAGAAAACGTCAAGTTTCTTCTTTTGTGAGAAAAAGTTACTTTTTTGTGAGAAAAAGTTACTTTTTTGTGAGAAAAAGTTACTTTTTCGTTAGAAAAAGTATTATAGGGAACGTGCAGTAACTATAGGCGGCAGCACTAATGCGACAGAAGAGACACTATGCGGACAGTAAAACAAACTTATCAAGGTAAAACATTCAAATTGATGGCACCCTTATGGCACCAGTTGGCAGCACCGTCTATGTGCACGTTCCCTATTGGGAGCACAGAACAGGAAAAGCCGGTTGTCTGTAAAGTCGGTTTACGGACGATAGTTTAACGTGACACCCAACCTCCGGTGTTTTTGTCAAATATCTTGAAAACGGTGCATCCTACGGCAAAATCAATGAAATTTTCATCCCCCCTTTAATACCCCCGCGCTCCCTCCCCCGCATCCCCTCCCCCCCTCTCACCCCCCCCCCCCCCCCCCACCCCTCCGGTGTATATAATCAGGATCTCGGAAACGGTTCCAACGATTTCGATGAAATTTGGTATTTGGGGGTTTTCGGGGATGAAAAATTGATCTAGCTTGGTCTTATCTCTGGGAAAACGCTTGGTACCGAGTTTCTGCCCGAGCAGAGCTCGGTCGCCCAGGTACTAACAATTAAACAATAGACCTTAGGCCTCTGTATTTTCCAGCAGGTGGGATAGGGTCGATCGCTGGTTAGTTTATTGTAAATAATAAACAAAGTCAATGATTCGTTATAACTCTTTTTCGCAACTTCGTCTGAATTCCGCGGAAACTTTGTAGGTATTTCCTCGTGAAAATAGTAACCTATGTTAATCAGAAAAAGCTTATCATTACTGAAAGATTTTTAAACCAGTTCACTAGTTCTAAACCCCCTTCTCTTAATGACCCCCGATAAATACAATATATTTATTGTATACATAACAAATAAATAACCCGATAAATTATATTGTGAACAAGTGAACTAATTTCACTACTTAAGTAGGTACAAAATAACCTACATGGCCACATTCATTGCGAGTGTATCGAAAATTTAATTGCCCGCAAAAGCAGGCTAGACAAACATGTGAAATATCCGCCTGTCAGCGAACAATGCTTTGAGGCCTCTCTTTGAGCCGACCACACGGAAATGGAAAGGATTAATAATCTAATTTTACAGCGGACTCCCATAATCCACGTCTGAACCCCGTATGCCAGTTATTTTTTTTCATACACTCTATTTGAACAAAACGCAAGATAAAACAATTGCAAAGAGTTGTTTCACCTAATCGAAATGTGTTGACGCTGACCCTTTTAGTTATGTCTACAAAAATATTCTTCCTTAAATAACAAAAAAATAAGTGGCTCAATTCACTATTATAAAACGGAGAACAATCAGACTAGTTTCGATCTTTTCGGGTGCCCTTCTTCAGGATTCTTAATATTCTCAGATGACTGTAACGCACGGTATCCACCATGGGATTTCAAACTCTTGACTCTTGAAGACTCTTGCGCTATTAATATGTTTGGATTGTAATAATTCGCATGTAATCTGATCTGATCATTATATAAGTCAATTATTGTTGTATGTGTATTCGACGTACCTGGCTAAGTTCTGATCATCGCATAATTCTGTCAGCATTTCCTCCAAATCCGTCGACAGGGTGTTCAGCAACTGCAAACAAACGAAAGGAATTACGAATGAGATGATTTTATGGGTTAAATCTACTATGAGATACAAACATAGTTACTAAAAAAGGAACAATTATTAGTAATCGAGGTATGGCTGACATGTTTCATACCAATCCGTGTTTCTTTTGAAAGGTTGGTTCGAATGGAAAAATAACCGTGCACTGCGTGCCAGCACTCTTGCAGGTCGGCTACTCCGTGCTGCCGTCAACGGGAAAACCACTATTATTACGTGAGTGATCACATTTTAGAATTTTGGGCTATAATAGAGAGATCTTTCTCCAGGCAGATGTTAGTGAGTGTTTCTTATTTTAATAATAATGAGATTATTGTATCTTAATAAAAGAAAATACCACAGCTGGAAAGCCGATTTAATGAATAAAGGACTAATAATAAATAGGTACTAAAGTAAACAAAACTCGCAATAGGAGATTTCATAGAAAAAGAAGTCCCTGCAATCTCTAAAACTCTACGACATCTAAATTTAACGTTGCAATTTCTACTAGCTTTTCAAACCTTTCAGACTTTACCCCAAACCTCGTATTCTTTTCTCCAACATTATTCCCGTTAGAAATGCAATAGCAATTCTCCATAATCCCGATCGCTCAAACACGGTGTGATCGATTCATTCACCTATCCACCCCGGGAACATATTGGGAATGTCCGGGAAATGAGTTGAACCTTGTTCGCCGCAGCTGACATTAGGTATTTACTTTTATTAAACATACAGGTGTTAGGAGTGACAAATCAATTTGAAATATTTGTTCGGGGTAGCTATGTTTCGTTTTAATGAAACCTATTTTTTTTTTAATAAATATTATTTACCTATATTTGAAAAAGATATTACTGGCAACATCGTTAGCACTAGAAAGAAGCCAGTTTTAATTATATTTATCCTTCGCTATTTGCTAAGCCTTTTCAAAATAATTTACGGAACTTGGGATTAATTTAGTTTTCATTTCTTTTGTCAGGAAAATAACCACGTGTTTTTTAATATTGAACTTTATTTTTACATAAACAGTTTCAAATGATGTCATGAGTTTATAAACACTAACCCACGACTAATTTTTGTTTATGCAAAAAAAATTTAAATAATAATTGTAAATGTGAGATTAAGGGTCACTTGCTGGTTATTACAACAGAGGCCTTATACTTACAATTAGTCTAACGCACTTGGAATCACAATCATTTTCACAAGCTATGGGACCACTTTTTTCTGTCACATGGTATAAGATAAACGAAGAAAGAGACGATGATGAGAACGCAAGCGCCCGTGCTAAAGAAAATACGACCTCTGGTCTAAGCTTGACAGTTTCATACGTTTTATTTAACACTACTAAAATGAGATTCAATTTCTTCCAGCAATTGACCCTAAAATTATAAAAGTAAAACTCAAATGTAGCTTCATAATTTTAAACTAAGTTTTCCGCTTGGATAGTCTCTGTGTAGCCATAGATGTTTGCTGACTCCGCAAACGGGGTGGCGGTGTAAAAAAATTACAAATAAAATCTTTTCGTGCGCCCCTCGCGTGCCGCCTCGCTTATTAGCACACGCCACTGGCAACACTAGTGCATAGCTGACAAAACTGACAGGGGCAATGTTAGCAACCCTTTGAATGTCAAAATAAAAGAAGACATTTTTTGAGAAGGAAAAAAGGGTTCTAATAAATGCCATGAACTATTATAATTTTGGAATGAGGATAAAAACAATATGACGTCTATAAAAGCGTTAAATATTTAGTTCAAGATTTTTACTTACTTTTTTTACACTTCGTTTTCGTGGAAGAATAACAATTTGGCTAGCTCTCTGTACCGTGGAAATCTCGAAAAACCTCTATGATCTTCAAGGAATATGTATGCCAAAGTTCAAGTCAGCTCAGTGGTTAAGGCTTTGCGTTGTCTGTCAGTCAATTACCACTCTTTTAAGGCCATTTCAGCATGGGAAAACATGCTTTCGTATGTCTGTCCGGATGTCCGTCTATTTTCTTATATAAGTCGCAGTCGCATTTCTCAATCGATTCTCGTGGAATATTGTAAGCGGGTTCGATAATAAAATCGATTTTTTCTCGATTTAGTTTAGTGTTTCATCATCAGTATCATCCCAGCCTATACACATATGTATACGTCCCACTGCTGAGCTCAAACCTCCTCTCAAAATGAGAGGGGTTGGGCCGTAGTTACCACATTTTTCACAGGTGTATGTAGGTTTCCTCACGATGTTTTCCTTCACCGTTAAACTCGTGATAAATTCCAAATGTAATTTCGCACATAAATTCCAAAAAACTTAGAGGTGCGAGCCCGGATTTGAACCTACGACCCTCTGCTTGAAAGGCCATAGGTCTAACCACTAGGCCACCACGGCTATTACCAGGCTACCATGGCAAGCTTAGGGTTTAAAACGTGATATTTTTTATTATATTTCAGCCATTTCCAAAAACTCGGTAAGTCTACAGCCCACAAAGCTACCACTAGATACAGATAGATAGGTAAATAAATAATGTGAAATTAATAGAATCAGTTCACAATGTCATCGTTCATCAAATTCCTCGATTGCTTTGTCACCGGTCATCGACCTCAGAGGTGTACACAAACCGTTACCATGGAAATGATAACAAAAACAACGAAAAATACGCATCGCCTGAATTTTATTCCATAGCATTAAGGATTAGTATTGTTGATTACTTTACTCTACTTTGGAATTTCAAAAGTAGGTTAATACGTTCTTTCGGTTATTAGTTCGTTGTGGTCATTCATTAATGCGGAAATTATTATACCTACTTAGAAATCGTGATTACGGATTTTCATACATTTACGTTATCTAAATGGAAACATATTCAATAAATATTTACAATGCTGAACACTGACCAATTTTAATGTACATTTTAGGTATAGACCCCAATGGTCCTGACTAACCATTCGCCATTCTTTTCTTACCTATCTATTCGCGAACTCTAATTATAATAACATGACAAGTTGAAGATGTCGTTGATGGAAGACATTGGCAACCGTACTACCTTTATCTAGCTACGACTACGAGTAAAGAAATCTAATCATTGCTAAGCCAGTTTACAAAACGATCGTGGTTAACAAAAGAACCGTCAAAACACATAAGCGTGTTACTTTTGCGTAAAGCCTAGCGCGACCGTTTTATTTGTTCTATCATCTCACTGTAGCTCTTCTTCTTTACTTTATTTTACTTACTTTACTCTTTCTACTATCACTCTGTACATGTGGTACAAAGAAGTGGTGAAAACGAATGTGATTCAAAATTCGTTAGACAATAAGGCCTCTGGTCATGTGCAGCCCATCGCTATGGGCTACGTCCATGTACGTTAAGGAAGGATATTCTACTATCTCACTGCAGCTAAGTTCTGATACATTGCTATTGTCGCTGTAATTTACTAGCAAATCTTAACACCAGGAGCCAGCCGCTCCGTCCCATTTAAGTATGCAATAAAACAATTATTTACCGTCGCGCGTCAAACTCAATGTCCCCGAAAACGGAACGTTGGGCAAAATATACTTTTTATGAACTACTAAAACGGAGGGAAAAAAGCACCGGGAATCGGCGTAAAGTTAACGAGCTCCGTCTAATTGTTTGGAAGTGTCCCGGCGGGAAGGTTGACGCGGGACTTACATTTCTTTTCACCGTTTTAATGTTATGAGATGATATTTCATTTCACAGTATACATACCAGGTGAAGAAGCAGCAATAGTTAACAGCATGTTCGTTAAATTTTAAGAACAGTGTACTTGGGACCTCCTTTTCTGTTTACACAAGTTTATAAGAAAAGAGTCATTATCCTATGTAGGTGGTGGTGACGTCATGTAAAATCGAAGCATTTCTGGAAGGCCAACCCCACTGAAGACATACAAAGAGCGAAAAAGCTAGTCCTAGCTTAGATTTTTGCCCAGACTTTATACAGGTGTCGGGTAATTAATCCGAAATACTTCAGACTTCAACCTATGTGAAAATTTTGAAATGGATTTTTTGTTTCAAAATGTAGTCACGTCCTTGACGCACTGTTCTTTGAACATCGACCAATGTATCGATATTAGTCAACCAGAATTAAAATATCCTGTAAATCATTTTACAGGGATAAATTTTATGAAGGATGGATTTTTTACAGGGATGTTTGTTCAGTCAAAACAAAAAAGTCGTTTAAAACACTTGTGTATTCAAACGAGATTTTCTCTTACCTAAGTGTTTGACATAGAACAACGTGACGTGATCTAAAGCAACAGACATTAGATATTTCTATTTCTGCAAGTATCTATTAAATAATATTCATCTGTAGTCCTCAATAATACTGCAGTATGCAAATTCGGACATTAAACTGCGTCCCAGGAGCGTCGGGCGACACCCTTCTCCCCGGCTTATGAATAATGCGTTTCGTTACGGCAGAGTATCATTTTATACCCAAAACAAATAAAAACCTCTACGAAATCGAAAGTGGTAGAAGCCCAGTCGAAAATAGCAAGGCTTTATCGGAAATATTTTCAAGCTATCTAGCATCTACTAAAGTTTGGCGAGGCTGCCAGGTGTTGAAAAAATACACCAAAAGTTAGAAAAATAGAATTTTCTCCTAGTTTCTTCAGGTATGCGCTATGTCATTTATTTGTGACCGACAAAATATTACTATACATTGGTCGATTTTCAAAGTGTATGGCATTAAGAGGGTACGATGGCTGAGAGACTTTTGAGAAATAGGTATTTTAATGAAATGTCGCTGTCTCGCCCGAACCCCTCCGTGTCAGTACAGCGAGAGCGGGACAACTGCAGCTCAGACTGTTAATAGGCGCGTAAAATTGATCAAAACAGCATTTCGTAATCCCCTGTTTTCTTCTCGAAAACTGAAACAACAAAATTATTTTTTTCAAATATAATTAGAGGATAGATTTAGCTATGCCCCTATGTTTTCCTTTTTTTGTTTATATGAGGGATTCTTTTCTGATGAGTGTCTGAAAATGACGTTGAAATTGGGCAATTTTTTCAGTTTTTGTAAGCTCATATTTCTTATGTTAATTGAAATATGGAAAAAAACGAAACCTAGAGGCATAGCTGTGGTAGATACAGATTACACAGTAAAAAAAATTTGGCTCTGAAGCCATTATCCAGGGAGGAAACAGGGGATTACGTTTGTATGGAGAAATGGTGCGCATCGTAACCTCTTAAAGGCATGTCTACATCTTGAGTCAAAAATTTCATTAAAAAACCATCACATGGGTATTCTGTCAAAGTAACCCAGTTATCTGCTGAAGTATTCCGCCTTAATTTTAAATCACCGTGTATATTAGATAGGCTACAATAACTCAACCCCTGGTTGATAACCTAGAACAAAGCCGCTTTTCGAAGTCCAATTTTGTCCAAATAATGTTCTTCGTTAAAACAGTGCTGCTTGGAGATATGTATGTTGCAAATAGAATAAATAAAAACAGAAATAGATAGAGATTTTACAAATTGTGAACAATTTTTGAACTCAACGCAGTGCCCAATCTTAGTAGTGGTCTGCGCGCCTAGTGTGATATTCATTATTATGCGTAAAGGTAAAAATATACTTGGCGTGCATATCTAAGAGTTCAAGATTATATTTATTCGTCCCTAAGTTACGAAGAGTTCTCGAAACATTCTGGTGATACGTAAAAGTTTCCGCGATAATCTTTCATCCTAATTCCGTTTACATTTTCACCGGCATCAAGATTTTTCTTCTCTTATTCTTCACGCTAGTATAAGATATTATATTCCTAACGTTGAATGAACATCTATTACGTCACATAGTTAAGAGAACAAGGAACTGTAGAAATTGATCGATTCAAGAACATGTTAAGCAACCCAATGAATTATTCTCGGATTTGACAATTTAATTAAACGTTCTCCTTGTCGATGGAGGCAATAAAACAAATCGCAGAAGAAAATTAACGACGTCTGCGAGTGCACAACAAAAGTAAGAGTTAAAATTGCAAATAGGAAACAGATAAAAGAAGCACTTCGATAACAGTACGAGACAAACGACTTTGTTTCTTGACAATCGTTTTGTGAACAAAATTAATTATGAGCATGGCATTTGTTTTGGAAATGGATTTAGAAACAACTAAATTAAAATTGGTTGTAAATATTTTTATTGATTAAATAACCAATGTTGAGTACGGAAATAAAACAATGAAAAGGTTTTCAGTGGATAAAATAAAATAAAAAGAGAGAATGTCAGTAAAAAAGAAAAATATAAACATGTAACGTGCAATACAATAAAACTAAATATCGGCGGTGAAAATTTTGTAATTCTGTTTCTTTCGTTTGAAAAGTGCTTTCATTTTATTCATTACGAGTATATCAACTAAAAGACATCTAATAAGGCTCACCCAAAGAGTTCGACAACGATCGGTCCTGCGCTGCCCGCTTGCTGCTGCTGCATTTATTTTATTAATAAGTAATTATAATTATGTAATGTTTTAGACAAGTATCTGACCCAAAATCCAATAATACCCAGCATTTTACTATTTGTATGATAACGTAAATCAATGACCATCTCCCTTCGAATTTCATTCATCAAGTGCGTATCAACTGCAGATGCACCATACAATTTCAAACAATCTGCGTCTGTAAATTATTCGTTTATTTTTGTTTGTCTGGTTTTTTCTTCTATTTCAGGCATCGTCGGACCGCGACAGTGAAAATTGGAAACAACTAATAGGTAACTTCAGAGTATTGTTTACAGCGGTGCAAATGAAGAAAGTTCTGCATTGATGCCTGTCGCAGGGGGATTTTGAATCCGGGAAACAAGGGGAGTTATTAGGGTTCTCTGTTCAGATGAACCCTTTTTAAGAATCAAATATTTACTTGAACAGTGTACCTAAGTAGAAGATTTATTGTTCGGGATTTATAAAATTGGGGATGTCTATTTTTTTTGCAATGTTTAGTAAATCGAAAACCATTTCGAGATAAACGCTTTTTAACTCGTTTTCTGTAGTTATTTAATTTTAATATTATGTAATAAATTTAATACATTACAAATAAGCAATGATCTTCATTTGACATTGGTGTAAATTGCGTGACCGGTTCAAGTCGTACATTATTCTGTGTGGTTAGAATTACTCACAATTTACGCGTGGATTAAACTACGGAGTTTGATTTGGACCCGCTGTCTGACATCTAGCACTTTGACAGCGCCAGTAAAGTGATACTAGTTACAGTGTACCACTACGCAAAACATAATTAAAGGGGTTGCTTTATAGTACGCATTTAGATAGATTTAGAAATTTGACAGTGTGGGAGCCCTCAATTATAATCTGACGTCATCAACCAAAATAATTTCAATAATTAATTTTGAAAAAAGTAGTGAACTAAATGACAAAATATTGAAATTAGTTTCTTATAATTGACTTTTCTATGCAAAAAAAATATAAAAACCACTGGTAATTTTTTTTAGACATTCCCAAATGGTGCTTAGGCTCCATCGTTTAAAGTTAAATTAAATTCAATATTCCAGGTCTTATTATAGTTTATTGTTTGCATGCATTAGACCTGAATATTTTATTTTGATTGCAGTCTCGTTCTAATCAATTTGACAGGAAAAGTATGGCCTTATCTGGCAATGTTGGCTCATAGCGAATTTGTTTGCCGTTGGCTAATCTCCAACTGGGTTAACCTTTTCAACGCCAACGACACATATAGGTGTCACAAAGTACAGTGTCAAAGTGACCTTGTCACAATGACATTAGATTCAAAGCAGGTTGACGTTTTGTCGAGGCGCGGCGGTGAAAGGGTTAATGGCCTCTCTGGGTTAGGTTATGTTAAGTTAGATACTCGTACCACCGATCAACGGCTGCAGGGAATAAAAGTCTCAACATTGGCAGAATCACCGAAGACATCAAAAAATTTTAATTGAATTAAAATTTAAACCAGGTATAGGGTATTGAAGGCATAGAAAGTATTGAAATTATACAACCTAAATAAATCTTTAGGTTTTAATAACCTAAGTTTTAAAAAGTTGAATCCCTTAAAAATAAAAAGGAACCCTTGTTAGATCCCTTCGTCTTCCGTCGGTTTGTCAATACCCGTTTCTCAGGAACGCATGGAGGTATCAAGATGAAATTAATGTAAATACCTACTTAATTAGATTTGCAATTCCTTGAAGCTGTGAAAAAATTAAGTTTCTAAAGTAACGCAATCAAATTAAACAACTTGTTAAAGTACTAGCTGTTGCCCGTGACTCCGTCTGTGAAGAATAGAAGTATAAAAAATAGCCTACGAATACGGAGAAAAAGTTTCATAAAAATCGGTCAAGCCGTTCCGGAGGAGTTCGATAACAAACCCGTGACACGAGATTTTTATGTATAGCTGACCCGGCAAACCGAACGTTGTTTTGCCATTATAGGGTCTTAAAAAATAGCCTACGACCAATTCTCAGACCTACCGAGTACAGTCAAAAAGTTTCATAAAAATCGGTCGAGCCGTTTCGGAGGAGTTCGATAACAAACACCGTGACACGAGATTTTTATATATTAGATGTTTTCAAAAACTTGTGGACACTAAAGTCGATAGCGATCAAACACAATTATGAAATTTTGCAGTAGTAAGGTCTCAGCATAAATAAAGAAAATTCCGTAAATCCCTGATCTGAACAAATAACCGTTTTTCATAATTTTTCTTGCTTGCTTTTAAACGAATCAGTCACGCACTGGACCATTTTTTCTCACCCAGAAGAATTTTGTGCCTACCCCCGCACTCGTGCCTCTTGAATTAAAACTCTACCTACAGAACCCAAGTTCTATTTAAACGATTTCTGTTTTTCCTACTTTCTCTTACAGGCAATGCAGAGCCACGTCTGATTTGCTTCGGTATTTGTTATTTTCCCCATTGATTCTAGCTCCATTGTTTATTCTCCTTATTACTCGTTAACAATGCCTTAGGCAGCCATATTTTTTAATTAAACTTTCACAAACAAACTTACACCATTGTTAGTTTTTCTTAAAAAATTAAAAAAATTACTTCAAAAAGTTCTTTCTAACTCACATTTCGCTATACGTACACGTATACCTAAACATATGAATTACTATTATGTGAATTTTTCACTAACGTCGATAAGCCAAAGGCTACTAGAAACACAGTAAAGCATAAAAGTTCTTACAGACTGACTAAAACCAAAAAGTCGTTTCTGAGAAATTTCTTTTGCTTTTGTAAAAAAAAAATCCTATACAATCATGTATTAAAGAGATACAAAATTCAATCCATCGTCAAGAAGACACTAATATTTTAGGCGTATTACAAGATTAATGGTTACCTATAAAAATGGATGGACGGACAGAGATGTTTATAATTCCGAGCCGCCTTGCCAATCCCTGTTTCAAGTAGCGTTTCCAATGTGCTAAAAAAATTAGATGTGAAAAAAAATAAGCGTATAATTAAACAACATTGTAGGTCTGTTTTGTAAAAAATACCTTGTTGAGTTTCTTGCTGGATAGAGTTTTCCGAACCCTAACCTAGGTTTAACGATAGGTATAGTTTCATAACCCAGGACCATGAAAGAGACCAAAGTTAACTATAATAAAATAACTCCGAATTAACGGATGAATAGGGTTAAAAAGTGTGAAAAAAAATGGAATTGTCACCCAAAATCCAAGGTCAACTATTTAGTTATTAAGCCTAGATTATGCGAGCGGTTTAGATTTAGTTTAGACCTGCAAGTAAAATCGAGCAAGTTGCATTACATTGCGAGACCGTCGAGCGAACGAGTTTGAAGTTGTCAATCGACCGCCGCAATGTAGTTACCTAATGCAACTTGCACGGATTCATTTTTCGAATCTATCCACTATGCTCTACGATTCGTATCTACTAGTATAGCAATTGGACATTTTCGTCCAATTTACATTACGAGTTTTAGCGATAAAGCAAATTGAACTGTTTTTCTCCAATTTGCTATTCTAGTTCTAACTATAGAGCAAATTGGAGGAAAACAGTTCGGATTACCCTACTAGTTGGAAAGCTAGAGCAAATCCAACTTTTCCTCTCCAATTCGCTCTACTAGCAGATACAAATCTTAGAGCATAGTGGATAGATTTCGATTTAGAAAGTTAGTGAAATGAAATAAATAGAAAATGAAACTGTGAAATAAACAGAAACTGTTCTAGCTTTCCAACTAGTAGGGCAAATCGAACTGTTTTCCTCCAATTTGCTAAAACCCATAGAGCAAATTGAACCATATTAGAGTAGTAGAGCATACTGGATCGATTCCGATTTTTCTTGTAGGTCTAAATTGTGCCTTAGTTGCACACATGTCTATTCACGTATGGGTATAGTGTGTGTAGGAAGTGAGAAACTAGGAACGCGCGGCGCCGCTTTGCGGTGGTCTCGGAAATTGGACGGCGCCGCGACGCACACTACAAACAAACTTCAATCTGAAACCTTTTGTTTATGTCCGCCTGGTACTTCTGTTTGGGTTGCGATTAAAATTCGGGATTTACAGACTGTTTATTGTTTGCGTAACTTATCTTACGGATTTTGATGTGACCACGTCTAATAAATCGATAAACGCCGGCTGCATACACGAAAAAGGATGACGCAATGTAACGTACATGTACTTACATGTCCCAAGGCCAGTTGCAAGAGAGCCGAAAAGGCTAGTTGCAAGAGAGCGGCGAACGCCAGGATGTACAATGCGGGGTGCGGAGGGGGAGGGGGTGCGCGGGTTTCAAAGGGGGGATGAAAATTTCCTTGATTTTGCCGTAGGATGCACCATTTTCAAGATAGGTATTTGACAAAACACCGGTTCTCGTCCGATCACCGAGGTTAAGCAACGTCGGGCGCGGTCAGTACTTGGATGGGTGACCGCCTGGTTTCATTTTTTTTTTATGTTTTGTTATGACGGTGTCACGTTAAATTGTCGTCCGTAAACAGACTTTAACGACAACTGGTTTTTAACTAGCTGTTACCTGCTACTTCGTCTACTAGCTTCTTCTTCTTAAAAGCTATGCTCTCGTCGGTGGATTAATTAAGGCAGGCTTAGACAAGGTCAGTAACTGACTTCGAATTCGAGACAAGTCAGCGCTGACCCTGTCTAAACCTGCCTTTACTACTCCGCAGTCTTCGGCCAGCTAGTTGACTTCCTGATATGACACGACACACACTGTATCCTTCACCTGGTCAAAATAGATTTATCGGGTTATCAGTGTATGTGCCAAATTTCATGGAATGATGTTTAAAATATTTTGCTTGAGTAAACCATCCACCCGTAAATACCTACATCATCATAAACTATTACATTTACTTATAATATTTATTACTAGCTGTTGTCGAGCTGTCGCTGTAGCGAATAATTCGTTTATTATCCGCGGTAACTATGCAATTTTCCGGAAAACAAACTATTCTATGTTCTTTGTAAGGTCTCAGACTATCTCCATACCAAAATTCATAACGCATTAGCGTTTCAGTAGGTAGTGTAAGCGTGAATAATATAAGTAGCAGACAGACATAGAGAGATTTACATTCTTTATTTAGTAGTGAAAAATACGGATAGCGTGGGTTAGACACGAGTCTATGAACGAGTTTAGCTTGACATGTTTCGGGCTAATCCGTAGCCCTTCCTCCTGGAGCACACGCCCCACGGCGACTCGTGAACTCGTTCATAGACATGAGTTTTAAGTATCATAAATTTTCACTATGAGGGAGTATCACGGTAGCTTCATGTTTAAGGATTTAGTAGGTACGTAAGATAAGATAATTTGTAAGATAGATGGTGAATAATGAGTAGGTAACTTGTTTGATTAAAGAATAACTAAGTAAAAGGCTATAGTAATGAACGCAAAGTAATGTTCAATACCTAAGTATGATTCTTGATTTTGAACTGATCTGATGGTTTGCAAAATATCCATCTACGTATTCTACGAATAGTAATAAATCCTTGATTAACAAAGCCCAATAATAAAATTCCTTTGATAAAAATTTTAACGAGCTAATGGAATTCGTGATTCCTTCTAAAACAACGCTAATGAAAAACAACGCTAATGAAGTGACTCCTGAACAGTGAGTGAAGACCTCAAATCGTCAAACAAGAATAATTAGAGTTTCCGATCCCTGCACTGCTGTTTACTTAGGAAACGTTCAAGGGATTTGGCGACCCCTGCTAATGGGCTATTTCCATGATTTCATCGCCAACTTTTAATGATCCTTTTGTGAACTGGAACGCTTCTAGTCCTTAATTTCATTGGATTTATGAGCTTGGCCCCTAAATGTTGACTTTACAAACTTGAAGTCCCGCGATGCGCCGAGTGACTCTTCGGTGCTTTGAATACTTGAGAGGACAAACTTTTGATTTATTTCAGAAGTCTTTTGTGTTCTTACCTACTAAATTCATAATCCGGTGAGTGCACCTGAGTGCTCGCTCGAAAATGTCATCATCATCGTCATTTTAACCATAGGACGTCCGCATAGGACATAGACCTCCCTCAATGTTACCCAACCATTATGGTAACCCAGTAACAATGTAAACATGAGCATTTGAAATTAAACAGTTACTTTCACATACCAACACACAACACAACACAAACACACACATATATCATAGATTTTAAGATAACGTAAAATAAGTTTAAACTTTATATTTTGTTGTACAACTCAATACGTCTTTACTCTTTTAGGGGAAGAGCGCTGCTTATCCTAAAGCTCAGGTTGTACCTATTTTACGAAGTAGAGTTCTATAAGTCCGACAAGCTCGTGCGCGACCCTCCGCGGAACCCTGTCGCAGTGAGTATTTGCCGCACTTATTAAAAACAATCTTGTTAAGGACAGCAGAGGCTCCCTGCAACAGGGTTCCGCCGAGCGCCGCGCACGCGCTATAGTTAAGTGAACAGTGTAAAAAGATGTTTTTGGGAAATAAATTATTATTATTATTAATAAATTATTATTACTTATAAAAAGTTGACACTAATAATTAATTATTCTCTTTACAAAATTTGTTTAGTAGGTACGTAATACGTACCTACCTACGCTATGCTACCTAGTAGGTACAAATGCGCAAATGCTTGCGGTAAGTAATATCTAATCTATACCTATAAAACAGTAGCGTGACTGACTGACTGACTGACTGAATGACTGACTGACTGACTTACTGACTGACTGACTGACTGACTGACTGACTGACTGACTGACTGACAGACAACGCACAGCCTAAACCACTGGGGCTAGAGACTTGAAATTTGGCACACATGTACCTTGAGTATTGTAAAGGTGCACTAAGGAAGGATTTTTTGAAATTCCCACGGGATAGGGAAATATCTCAACTTTCTTTGTTTATTTGTTTGTAGCGGAATCTCTGAAACTATTGAGCCGATTTTAAAAATTCATTCAGAATTAGAAAGCTACACTATCCTTAATTGACTAAGGATACTTTTTATCCGGAAAAATGCAAAATTCCCACGGGATAGAAATAAATTAAATCAATTTCGGGGCTGATTTTAAAAATTCTTACACAATATGTGATTATGACTATCCCCGATTGACACAGGCTACTTTTTATTTGAGAAAATTCAAAATTCCCACGGGATAGAAAAATTTGAAATCAACTTTGGGGCTGATTTTAAAAATTCTTTCACCAATAGTAAGCTACAGTATCCTTGATTGACACAGGATACTTTTTTCCGGGAAAATGCAAAATTCCCACGGGATAGAAATAAGTAAATTCAGCTTAGGCACTGATTTTAAAAATTCTTTCATATAATATGATATGACTATCCCCAATTGACATAAGCTACATTTTCTTCGGGAAAATACAAAATTCCCACGGGATAGAAAAATTTGAATTCAACTTTGGGGCTGATTTCAAAAATTCTTTCACTAATAGTAAGCTACAGTATCCCTGTTTGACATAGGGTACTTTTCTCCGGGAAAAAGCAAAATTCCCACGGGATAGAAATAAGTAAATTCATCTTAGGGGCTGATTTTTAAAAATATTTTACAATTCGATAGCTGCAATATCCCTGATTGACTTAGGCCACTTTTCTACGGGAAAACGCAAATATCCCGCGGGATCGAAATAAGTAAATTCAACTTTGGGGCTGATTTTAAAAAAATATTTTACAATTTGAAAGCTACAATATCCCTGATTGGCATAGGCTACTTTCTACGGGAAAATCCCAAATTCCCACGGGATAGAAATAAGTGAAGAGAACGTGGGGGCTGATTTTTAAAATTATTTCACTAATAAAAAGCTACACTGCCTCTGATTTTCAAAATGTTTTGACAGTTATTTCTATCCCGCGGTATGCTGTAGGTACACTTTCCCGGGATAGAATGTTGTTGTTTCAATCAGGCCTCCTCCCAGAACGAGAACACTTGGGCCTTAGTTCCCACTTGAGCCCAGTGCGATTTGTACAGCGCGGGTGTATACCATTGAATTTCTTCTCAGGTGTGTGTTCTCGCGATGTTTTCCTTCACTGTAAAGCTCATGGTAAACTTCAAACGTAATTTAGCACACGAATTTGGAATAACTCAAGAGGTCCAAGCCCGGGCTCAAACCCATGACCTTTTGCTTAAGAGACCATAGGTCAACCCACTAGGCCACCGCGGCTTACCGGCTTTAGAATTCACTTATTCAAATTCCGTGGGAACTTTACATTTTCCTGGCATTACCCTATGTGTTAATCCACGTAATAAACTACCAATGTGCCAAATTTCATGCAAACAACTCTTACGTTATTGTCTTCGCGTACGAAGTCGCGGGCAAAAGCTAGTTTGTAATAATTTTATTCCGCGCAAGAACTAAAGTCACCGATGGCGACGAATCGCCAGACTCAAGTGGTAGTGGGCAGGGCACATAGCTCGTAGAACTGATGGCCGATGGGGCCAAAAGATTCTCCCAGTGGCGTCCACGGACCGGAAGACGCGGTGTTGGTAGGATTCCAACAAGATGGAGCGACGACCTGATTAAGGTTGCAAGAACGCGTTGGATGCAGATGGCGCAGGACCGATCAGTTTGACGAACCTTGGGGGAGGCCTATGTTCAGCAGTGGACAACTTTCGGCTGAAATGATGATGATGACGATGAATAAAATTATCGAACGAATCATCGAACCTTTTAACATTATTCGTCATAATCATAATAAGGAAGAGTGATGTCAACCTTGATTCAGTCGTAACTACACACTCCTTGAAATTTGCGTGCACATCTTCTCTGTCACGCGTTTGTTGCTATTCATTTTCAATAGGCGCTTGAACATAATAAGCAGGGGTGCGGCTAAAATACGACCCATAATCGTCGTCCGGAATAAATGACAATAACGTACATGGACTTGATTAATCAATCTCAAGATGAAGTTAGTTACTAGCTAAAAAATGTGTTTCGATAAATTACAGTCCACATCAGTACATCACTATTCCGGTACCTAAAACAATGAAGTTTGACATCTATTATTTTGTACTTGATGTCAATATTTAGGCAACTTCATGAGCGAGCAAATGTCAAAAGTGCCGTCACTCTATGCCGGTACTTTAACCACATAAGCACGTGCCCGCACAATGTTGGAGGAGACTCTAATCACAATTCAAGAAGTTAAGCAGTTATTCAACTGCATACTTACTAGAGCGCCCGATCGACGCACGCACACAGCCAAGCGTCTTACACGGCCGCTAACCGAACTTCGCTAGACAGAACAATGCAGTTCCCACGCTCGCGCCGTATAAGACGCTTGGCTGTGTGCGTGCGTCGATTCGGGCGCTCTAGTATGAAGTTGAATAACTGGTTGACTTCCTGAATTGTGCTCTAATTCAGCAATGGTAGAGGTCGTACATAGATAAGATGATTTCCAAGACTTTTATTTCCTAATAACGCCGAATATTTTGTCCTCACTCCCTTTCAATTTGAACCTGGCTATGGCAAATATCACAAAATGATCGTCCTGTCAGACACCCATGCGATTGTGGCATAGAATGATCGAGATGAAGTGGAATGCAATGAAGCGGTTAACATGTACTAACCACTATGTATGTACCGACCCGTAATACATTATTTACATGCATGTTGCGCCATGCCTGTCCAAATGCCACGCAATGAAGAAGTTAGCGGAGTGACTCAGAAAATTATTTAAATAGTGCATAATTCCGTCTTACCAAATCCGTTTGACTTTTAATATTGATAGGATGTTCACGCGCACATTTTAAAACTCCAACAGCAAGTTTTAAATTGGTATAAAGGCGGCTCGAAAACTGGGTCTACACACTGTTACACACTACGCATTATACTTACGTACAGTCAAAGAAACTGAATCCCATGCTAAAAGGTGGATCCTTTTCTCTGTACCTTGTCTTGTTGACATTGCATGTTGCCAAAAAAAGTTATCGTGAAACTGATTGTAAAAAGTGGACCCCGGTACGCGGTTCAGTTTCCTTGGATTCAACAATAGCTGTTGCCGTCGACTTCGTCTGCGAAGAAATCGTTTATCGCTACCCGCGGGAACTATACAACTTTCCGTGATAAAAACTATCCTATTTCCTGTCGAGGGTCTCAAACTATCCATATACAAAATTTCATTTGGATCGGCTCAGCGGTTTGAGCGTGAAAAATTAACAGACAGAGTTAATTTCTTAATTTACGGGTATAATATTAATATGGAAGTATGAAAGCCGACATCTCCATAAACTTCCGTGCTGCGTGCATGTAATGGACAGAGTATTATCAGCACATGTCTATCGGCCACTGGTCGCAGCCGGAAATGGAAATGTCAAGCGCATGCCTGTGGCTTATGAGAAAAATTACACGTCATGTGATCAACGTTGGCTGTCGATTAGTTGTACAGCGGACTGTTAAATATCATCATCATCAGCCAAGCCTATGGGCAAGCCTCCTGTCAGAATGAGAGGGCTTGGGCCGTTGCTCCCACGCTTTGATCAATTATAACTGAAGATACACATTGCCGAACAAAATCCCCTTCAAAAAGTGTCCGAACTTTTTTATTTGTTTGCATAACAATTAAAATCATCACCTACACAGAAATTTGAACCTAGTCTTTACTTCATTACAGTCGAATTTCGGTTGACACTTGACAGCTAAACTTGACAATTTCACGCAACGTACTGAGAAAAAAGAAGGCCACTTTTATCAAAGTGGCGCTCATTTGGCTCGGACATTTTCGGGCGCGCGACTGGATCTACAGTTATAATTGATCAAAGCTCCCACGCGATAAGAAACTTCACACGCACCATTGAATGTCTTAGCTAGCGTGGGCACGTTTCTTTGCGCTGTTTTAGAGGTGCACATTTAATTAGGTACCTTCATGTAGGATCCTCCGCTTCTCTCCTCGCAGTGACGCCTGATGTATCGCTGGCATATGTTTGACATATTTCATTCTGGAAAGAAAAAGTGTAAGTTAATAACAAATCCAATCATTGGGTGAATTTTCAAAGCGACTTTTTTGGACGTCCCAAGTCAATTAAAAAAAAAACCACACAAAAAATGATTACCACACAATTTTATATACATTGTACACAATACAATACAATGAGTTTTAATATTACAAACATTGTTGACTTCAATTAAGACTGCATAAAAAATATCCAAATCTTAGAAACATGTTACATATGAGGGTAATCTGGCTATTTTTATAATTACATTTTCGGGTAGTTTTTAAGTTCGTTGCTGAATAAAGTCAAGTACTGGAAGCACGTCTATTATTTCAATAATTAAGAAATAAAACATTGGCGATCGAGGATTAAAGATAATACGTAAAATGGCAAAGAATGTGGGCAGTGTGACGTGTTTTGATGTGGACAATGGGAATTGGCAGACTTATAGTGACCGACTAGACATGTACTTTTTAGTGAATAAGGTGGAAGAAGTTTTACAGTTGCCTACGCTTATAAGTGTGATTGGAGATCCTGCGTACGAGCTTATGGTAAATTTGTGTAGCCCAAAGAAGCCGTGTGAGTGCACCTACAAGGAAGTTATGAAATTGATGTCTGATTATCTACAACCCAAACCGTCAGTCGTAGCAGAACGTTTTAAATTCAGACAATGCCGTCAAACTAACGGCCAATCAATTTTAAGTTTTGTGGCAAATTTAAAGAAGTTATCGAAATTTTGTGACTTCGGGTCGAACCTGGACGATAACATGCGTGATCAATTCGTGTGTGGCATAAGCAGCGACTTGATACGACAAAGACTTTTTGCTGAAGATAAACTAACATATAGCAGAGCGATCACTACTGCGACGACATTAGAAGCGGCCGAACGAGATTCTCGTGCAATTAACAATATAAACGAGTCGGACGGAGGCAACAGCGGGCGGCGCGAAACAACAGGAAATGTTTTTAAAATCCAGCCATCATCATCATTCGGGTGCAGAGCTTGTGGTGATACTCGTCACAGTGTCAATGAATGTAAATTTCGGCAATACGTATGTGATTTCTGCAAAGAAGAAGGACATTTGAGAAGGGTGTGTCCACTTACGGGGGGAAGGAATCCGCCAGGGGGACACTACAGGACGTATCGGGGAAGTACATTCCGTGGAAGTCGGCGCGGCGGCGGCGGCTGGCCCCGGCCGGGCACAAGTCGCGGCGCGGGCGGCGCGCGCGCACCCTTCCGCCAGCACTGGTTCGGGGAAAACAGCGAGGAGTCGGAGCGCCCGGACCCAGGCACGGGGGAGCCGGCCGCGGGCGACAGGCCAGAAGAAGAAGCAATGAACCTTATGTCGTTGAGTTGTTATAGACCGGTGTGTATGACACTTTTGGTAAACAATAATTTCTTGAAAATGGAGGTCGACACTGGATCCGCTTTATCGTGTATAGGCAGCGCAACATACAATAAAAAGTTTAGCAATCTGTTGTTACAGTCATGTCAGTTAACGCTTAAATTCTATGACGGGTCTATTGTTCGACCTTTGGGTTATTTGGAGGTTAATGTCGAGTATATGGGGGTTAAGAAAAAATTGGATTTATATGTAATCGACAAAGGTTGTACCAGCCTGCTAGGCCGGCAATGGTTAGCGGAATTAAACATACATATACCCACGGTCCCGATTAACAAAATAATAGAAGAAAAAAATAAACATGTATTAGTGTCCAATATACTTTCCAGGCATGAGGAGCTATTTGATGAGTCATTGGGCCGGTACACGGGCGGGCGCGCGTCGCTGCGCGTGCGCGCGAGCGCGGCGCCGGTGTTCTGCCGCGCACGGCCGTTGCCGTACGCGCTGCGCGCGCGCGTCGACGCCGAGCTCGACGCAATGCTGGCCGCCGGGGTCATCGAGCCAGTTGACCACTCGGACTGGGCGACCCCTCTCGTCATTGCCCGGAAAGCGGACGGTGGCATACGGATATGTGCCGATTATAAGGTGACATTGAATAAAGCATTATTGGTCGACAGGTACCCGGTTCCAAAAATAGAAGATTTGTTTAGTAATTTGGGCAACAAAACATATTTCACGAAGTTAGATCTTTCTCATGCTTACAATCAATACGAATTAGATGACGCTTCTAAATGCTATACGGTAATTAATACACATCGTGGACTTTTTAAGTATAATCGTCTCGTGTACGGTTTGTCGTCCAGTCCAGGTATTTTTCAGAAGATGATGCAGAGTTTATTGCACGATATACCTAACGTTATTAATTTTTTAGACGATATCTTGATAACAGGTCCGGACTTGGACTCTCACATGAACGCAATGACAGAAGTATTCAAAAGACTTCAACAGAACGGATTAAAATTAAAGAGAAATAAATGTGTTTTCTTAGCCAATTCAGTTAAATTTTTAGGATATGTTGTAGATAAAGAGGGATTGAGCGTAGACCCAGATAAAATAAAACCCATTTTAGACATGCAGCCACCGAAAAATATTTCCGAACTCCGATCGTTTCTGGGTATGGTAAACTTTTACGGCAGATTTATAAAAAACCTAAGTGCCTACTTAGGACCCTTATATAACTTACTTAAAAAAGGTATTCCTTGGTGTTGGAATAAGTCCCAAGAATCAGCTTTCAAACACGTTAAGACATTGCTCATAAGCACAGATGTGCTCGTACATTTTGATGTGGCCCGCCATTCGGTGGTGACGTGCGACGCGAGCGCGCACGGCCTGGGCGCCGTGCTGGCGCAGCGCGCGCCCGACGGCAGCGAGCGTGTCGTCGCATACGCATCTCGTTCGTTAACGTCACATGAATTTCACTATAGTCAGATCCACAAGGAAGCGCTAGCTATCGTTTTTGCCGTAAATAAATTTCACCAATATTTGTATGGTCGGAAATTCATATTGCGAACTGATCACAAGCCTTTGGTCAGCATTTTTGGGCCGACTAGTGGGGTTCCGGTTACTGCGGCTAGCCGTTTGCAGCGCTGGGCGATAGTACTATCTGCATATGATTTTGACATTGAATATATATCGACAGATAGAAACACCGCAGACGCGTTGTCACGTATGATTAAATCACACAAAGATGACATGGTGGGTGAGGCCGGCCAGATCCCAGAGCAGACCTATCTTCATTTTGCCACAGAGGCGATGCTGCTGGATCATAACAAGTTAAAAAAAGAAACTGAAAGGGACCCAATCTTAAGTCGAGTTTTAAGATACATACAGGACGGCTGGCCACATGAACCGGAAATAAGAGAATTAACTCCGTATATGAATAGGAAAAAGGAATTGTATACTGAGTTAGGATGCGTATTGTGGGGGAATAGACTAGTTATACCGGGCCCATGTAGAGAAAAGGTACTGCGTGAATTACATGATTCTCATTTAGGAATGGTGAAAACAAAAAGTTTAGCACGTAGTTATGTGTGGTGGCCGGGCGTAGACGAGGCTATCGAGGCGCAGTGCCGCGCCTGCGGCGTATGCGCCGCGGTGGCTGCGGCGCCCCCGACCCACTCGCCGAGGCTGTGGCCGTGGCCTGAAAAACCCTGGACTCGACTGCACCTTGACTTTTTAGGGCCTTTTGAGGGATTTACTTTTTTGATTATGACAGATGCTTGCTCAAAATGGATCGAAGCAATTAAAATGCAACGTACCTCAGCAGCAAGTGTGATACGAGTGTGTCGTGAGTTGTGGGCTAGGTTTGGTATTCCAAAACAAGTAGTAAGTGATAACGGCCCACCATTCACAAGCTCCGAATTTGAGTCTTTCCTTAAGGAAAACGGCATTGATCATGTCTTAACGGCTCCATATCATCCCGCGTCAAATGGTGCCGCTGAGAGTGCCGTCAAAATATGTAAAAATGTACTAAAAAAGGCCGTTAAAGAAAATATAGATATGGAAACCGCGCTTAGTAGATTTTTATTAAACTATAGAAACACCGAGCACAGTACAACCGGCGAAAGCCCAGCAAAAATCCTGCAAGGTCGACCTCTGCGCACTAGGCTGGATTGTTTAAAGCCAGAGCTAGCGAGGAGCGTTAGGGCCGCGCAAGTTAGGCAGGAGCGAAGCGCGGGAGGCACTATTCGGGAGTTTCAAGTGGGTGATCTCGTGTGGTACCGCAACTACCGGTCGGGGGACCGCTGGTGTGCGGGTCGCATCGTAGATAGGCTCGGGGAAACTGATTACGACGTTGAGAGTAGCGATGGAACCGGGGTACCTAGACATAGACACGTTGACCAACTAAAGAGTAGAACTGACATTCAGACTACGGTATCGGATACAGATCCTAACCACCACCAAGGGCGAAGTTCACTTATAATGCCGGTTATTGACGAGAGTAGGTTACAGTCCGCAGACGGCGAGGAAACCGTTGGTGAAGGTGTCACGGTCCAAGATTCCAGAACGATGGGGTCACCTGGAATTACTAGACCTTCGGTAGTTTCGTCGCCAGCGACACCGAGAGTACCCAATGACTCATCAACTGCCACCGAACGAAGGTACCCTGTAAGGGAACGCCGTGCGCCGATTCGATTTGGTATAGATGAGGTTTTTCAGATCGGATCGGTGCTCGGCCAACATAAGTTGTAAAGGCTTGTTATATTGAAGGTTACACTTACGATGACCTATAGTTTGTAAGTAAACGAATAGGTCGCTGTAGCAATGTATTTAGTGTAAGTTTTCTATAGTATCTGGTAAATGGTACATATGTATAGCCTTGTTTAAATTTGCATATCACTGTATTCATTAAGGGTGGAGGTGTTACATATGAGGGTAATCTGGCTATTTTTATAATTACATTTTCGGGTAGTTTTTAAGTTCGTTGCTGAATAAAGTCAAGTACTGGAAGCACGTCTATTATTTCAATAATTAAGAAATAAAACAAAACACTAACAGCAGTAGCAGTCTAACGACCGCTTAGCCTAGTTGGTAGTGACCCTGCCTACGAAGCAAGAGGTCCTGGGTTCAAATCCCGGTAAGGGCATTTATTTGTGTGATGAGCACGAATATTTGTTCCTGAGTTATGAATGTTTTCTATGTATTTAAATATTTATTTATCTATATAAGTATGTTTATCGTCGTCTAATACCCATAGTACAAGCTTTGCTTAGTTTGGGACTAGATCGATTTGTGTAAGATTGTCCCCTAATATTTATTTATTATTTATTTAGTAAGTCTGTGAGGCCTGTCCCACACGCGGTTTTGTTGAATCAATTAAGCATAACTTTGTGTCTAGGTGTCATTTTTCGACTAAATGTATATCAAAATGAAGCTAATTACATAACGGATTCGATTATAACTTTTTTATACTATAAAATGTTATTTAAAAATAGGTTGGCCATTTTGTGTTTGTCCCACCTCTAGCTACCAATATTACCTTGCGGAAATATCTGCTAATATCTCATTGGTGAAGGATCATATCGCCATGTTCACATTTTTGTGGAAGAGTACGTTAGTTGTGCTCCGGTTGTCACGCGGAGTGGACATCCTACTACTGAGTTTTGTATGCCTACCAAGGTGATTCTTTCGCGCGATGTATTTTGGTTCGCTTAAAAGTAATTTCCGTGGATTCCTGATGTGCGATATAATAATATAATGGTTTTAATTAAATGGTTATATTTTTATTTACTACTTTACTTAGTCCTTATTTCACAGTAAAGAGCTTATATTAATCATGTATATAGTTTAGCGGTAATCGCAAAAATACCTAAGTGTCGTAATCCTCGGTTGCGTAATTTCGCTGGCATTTTTGTCCAGCGTAATTACAGATATGGCAGCGAAATTACTAACTATATTCACTACATGGCTAAAATACCATAAACATGACTTATCTCGCAAAACACACGAGTACACCTCGACGTTTTGACCATTTCACGAGTAGACGTCTAGTCTGTCTACTCGTGACCACGGCCACTTTAATGTAGTCGAAACGTCGAGGTAAATATTATTCATGTGTTTTGCGTGATAAGTCTTGTTTGTGGTATTTTAGCTATGAGTGAAAATCACGAAAGTTTAAAATATTATATATACACTACGATTGAATCTGACGGTAGTTTCATGTTAAAAAATAGGTACCTACTAATAACTAGATGTTACCCGCTGCGTCGTTTGCATAATGTACCTATACTTATATAGGTACAGATAGACATCCTCATTACCTATTAGCACAAAATCATACTATTAATGAGCGATTGCTACCTGAAATGACCATACCTAATTTAAGAACATGCTTAAAACGAACATGCGTTTCTCAAGCCAATGTTTCTCAGCTAAATAGCATGCTCGTTTTAAGGATGCTTTATACTAGCATGTATATCTGTATCTTAAGCATTTTAAGGAAGCAAATAAACCTGCAAGCATACTAGCAAGTAAGCAAACAATCAGCATGCAAGCAAGCATACTAGCAACGATGTTGATTATGATATTTTATATTAATCATGACACATTCAAAATGAGTCTTTAGAATTTTCTACTAGTTTATTTTTATTTGTGGAGGCAAATGCACACTTTTTTATGTAATATTTCTAACGTTTTGACAACGTATTGTTCCTAAGAAAAACTAAAACAAATAGTTTAAAACTTTAATTTATTGTTTTATTAATCTAACTATACACGAATATGTACACCTACATGAATTTACCTAATTATAATAAATTAAATTTAATATAATTTTGAACTTATTTCCTATGTAAATAATAAAGACGTAATTTCGCTGTCACTATCGTAATTTCGGTGGTGCTTTTTTTTCAGTGTTGAATAACTACTAAATTATTGACTTTAAATTGGGGCCTTTTGTAGCATTGAAATCCTAATCCAAAGGAGTATCTCAACGAGTGATCAATTTCACCAAAAGTAAAAAAAAAAAATTTGCCCAGCGAAATTACGTAAAAAAATTATTTCAAAAATTCTCCCCATTATTCCTCCCGCAGCCGTTCTACCTCTATGTGTGGTTAACGGGTAGCTATCATTTTATTGAAAAACGTTTCACAACTGATTCGTTTCGCAAAATTATCGTTTCAAGGAATGCATTTTTTTCTGAAACTGTATATATTTCAGGATTTTTATAAAACTAACCTAACCTAACCTATAGGGTTCTACACGATGGTCTTGAAATAAATTCTGAAATATTTACAGTTACAGAAAAAAATGTATTCGTTGAAACGATAATTTTGCGAAACGAATCAGTTGTGAAACGTTTTTCGATAAAATGATGAGTTACCGTGGTTAACGCTACGCCACTGTTAACTAGGTATTTCATTTACTCAACCTCGCTCAGCGCTGATTTTCTATTGATGGATTTTTCTCCCACACCGTTCCACTTTTCTTTCCTTCTAATGGATACGCAGCCTAATTTAGAAGAGGAACCACCCGCAAGTAGTACCTACTGCAAAAGTTTTTGAAAATAAAATAGGTAAAATGTAAATCATCATCATCATCGTCTCACCCTATACACGAACCGCTGCAGGACCCAGGCTTCCTCTCAGAATAAGATGGCTTGGACCGTAGTTCCCACGCGGGCCCAGTGCGGATTGGGCAAGAAAATGTGATTGACTATCCTTAATGATCCTTAAAATTACGCGGAGACTCCATAAGACGTAAAGGTTACATTTTAAACCTGTCACACGAGGTAAAAGTCGATTAGCCGTAATAAATGACGAAATGTTAAAAAAATTGTTCCATTCCTCAGTCCAGCGATACGCGGTCAGTTTAAATGCCAAATTATTTAACGGTCGCGATCTCGCAAGAGATCAAACTTCTTTGAATCAATAACGTATCTATGTCAGCGCAATGAGGGTTTATGTGACAGGCTAGTTGGCATTAGTATTGTCAACTCTGTTTGACAACTTTAACATTTGTGTCACGTATGGTTTTTTGGTTTATAAGAAGGGTAAGTAAACTAGCTTTTGGCCGCGACTTCATGAGGAATGGTTACTGACATACGGTCCCATTGAATTGGATATGTAAATCCCATTTCGTCCTTATCCCGTGGGATTTTCCGTAAATCCTGAAATTATTTTATTCTGTATCCTTGTAACATTTACGGCATTAGTGTGTCTTATTTAGAGCTTTCTGATCTAAAATTCCAAATAACTTTATTTTAAAGAAATAACTTCGCCGTTGCACCACCTATATCTTTTTGTTTGTTTTTTTTTTTATTTTTTTTGTGTTTAGTTTTTAAATGGGTCCCACTGAAAAACAGCGTTGCGGCTTACCGCAACATTACCTATGCTGAGTGGGGCCCAATTTATACTATTCGATGATTTTTTTAATTTGTATCTTTTCTTGTCAACTGTCTTTCCTGTGTATCGAATATGTGTAAATAAACATCTCTCTCTCTCTGTCTCTCTATATCTATGTGTATCTCAATTTTGTTTGTTTCTTTATTTTTGTGCAATAAGGGTTTAGTTTAAGTACATAAATACATGTTAGTATTATTTCCTTGCTCATGCATAACATTTAATGCAAACGGACTTGATTGCTATTAGAAAACATTTTCAGTTTTACCATCAAGTACGTTGGGGCTATTCCTATTAAATTTGGCGGCATCTGCATAACATACGTTGGCCATTTTAAATAGAGGGACTGTTTATAAAGTTTCTAGAAGTGACTATTGCGTTGTATTGCTATAATATAAGATTACGCTAAAAGTACACTGTGTCCACGTAGGGTCTCACAGTTGTTCTGTCCAGACTAGTGTTTCTTAAATATCTAGATTTATCTAACTAGAGTAGAGGGTTCTTGGACCCCACTTTAAGAAACCCTTACTATTACTATATTACTATTATTAATATGTGTAGATCCATAACATTTCTTTGTGACTCTTATCTAGATGATATTAAACTAATCAGTCACTAGTGATCATTTTATTATTACTAACATAGGTATTATTTAAGTCTTTTCTTAATGAAATGGACGTACCTTATCAACGAATTATCAAAATATAAGCGTAATAGTTTATATTGATTCTATGAATCAACTACTTACTGTTCAATGTTTAGTTTTGCAATTTAAACAATCTTTAATGAATAGAAATGCTTTGCGTTAGCTTCCACGGCCACTGCCTTTTTTTACAGCAATCTAAAAATCCGTCAATTTCAAACATTCTTCTAGTAATCTTACTCCTTCAACAAACAGTTGGGCAGCCAGCATCAACAAATATAAGCAATTCACGCCCCATCCGGACCGTGTAATTCAAGAACATTAGGAAGTATTGAGTTTGTACGTATTCCTTCACACGCCTTTAATAGAATTTAGATGGGCTATTTTCATTTCCCTTTCGTGATGTTGACTTTCGATAGATGCACTAACTCGTATTTCTTAAAGTTGGATGCTGATAAGCAATAGCATGTCAAGGCACGAAATTGTACCTTGTAGTCTCTCATACATTTTATAAAATGAGTTATGTGACTAAAAAGTAATTTAAGTAAGTACAACTATTTATTAAGTCAGGTACACACAAAATACAATGACAAAGAAAACAGTCAGTCAATTAAAGTAATAGGTAAACACTGTTGTATTATCATTTAACAAATGATTAAAACATTTCTTTTCATATACTTAATACGAACATTTCTAAACAATTTGTTGGTTTACATGTATCATTGCTATCAGCATCTAGTTATAAAAATCTTTTCTTTGTCTATTTTAAAACCACATAAAGCTGATTGGCTTCTACGAACTTTACCAGGTTATCAGTATTTAAGATCACATTAGTCCCAATAGCTATATGAAGAACTGATGTTCTTTGAGCAATGTACCCACAGCATTATCACTTAAATTGGCGGTTTAAAAATTTGTGTAATACCTAACTTAAGGAAGCAGTTAGTTCTTAACTATCCTTTAAATCAATGCGGGAAGTTAGCTCAAAAGTTTGAGCAAGTGAAAAGGAACTATTAAGAAAGTATCGTACTCAATCCGTGGAGTTGGGAAAAGTTAAAATTACAGTTAATTTTGCTGAAGAAAGTAGTACCTGCCATATAATAATATTTGTTATTTTACTTCATATTAGAAAAACTGAACCGGCGATAACTCGTAAGATGTATCGTTATCATCATCATTTCAGCCGTAGGACGTCCACTGCTGGACATAAGCCTTCCTTACTGATACCCAATCATTACGAATGGAAGCGGCTCGCATCCACCGTGAACCCGCGCCCTTTACGCGGACTACACGCTACGTCAGTCATGGTCTCAATTCGAGAACTCTTCTGTCCGTCCGTTCTACGTGCTATATGAGCTGCCCATTGTCATTTCAATGAACTAATCCGTTTACTTATATCGGTGACCCTTGATCTTCAACGAGATATTTGTATGTACGTAATGTAAATAATATTTGGAGAGATATTGAAGCAAGGTTCAAATGATATCTCGAGTTTGCACCCAGGCGAATAAGCATTCATTAAAGGGCGTAAAACTACAATTAATCTAAAACAATCCTGATATGGGTTGTTATACATGCATCACCATGAATGCAGCGGTCGGTCGCAATAAATATGGAAATGTTCGTCGCACGTGAGCATCGAACAAGACTAGAGATTACCGCTCCTTTGTGTGCGAACGGGTCAGAGGAGATAAAAGTCTATGCAGAATAAAATGGTTAGTATTGTAAGTTATAAGTCATTATCATCATTTCAGTCGAAAGACGTTCACTGCTTAACCAATGCCTGCCCCAAGATTCGCCAAACAGACCGGTCTTACTGGTCCCACCCGCGTCCAACGCGTACGCGCAATCATAACCAAGTCATCGCTCCATCTAGGTTGGAGGCCTATGCGTCTTCTGGTCCGTGGACCCCATTTGAGAACCTTTTAGTACCATCAGCCATCAGTTCTACGAGCGATATGCCCTGCTCATTGCCACTTGAGTCTGGCAATTCGTCGAGCTATGTTGGTGACTTTAGTTATTGCGCATAATTCATAATTTCTAATGTGATCCCGCAGAGGAACTCCGAGCAGAGCCTTATCCATCGCCCTCTGAGTGAACATGAGCTTTCTTATGAAGCTTGGTTAGTGAGCACGTCTCAGTGCCATAGGTCATCACTGGCAACATACACTGGTCAAAGACTGTTTACTTGAGACACTGTGAGTATTATAAGTAAACCAGCAAAATTGATGAGAAATTTACTGACATACGATCGCCACCCAGGTCGTATCGCTTGCCAGGAAGTTCACATCAGAAAAATCGAAGTATTGTTATTGCTTCACTCTCATAGTAAGGCACACAATTCGATCCGACAATACCAAATAGAAATATCCGACCATGACACACATGCCAAGATACACATACTACCCTACTAAACCTACTTCTATTATGTACGTTAAAGATGTATGAATGTATGGATGGATGTGTCGGATGATGTCTGTTACTCTTTCACGCTAAAAAAATTGACGGATTCTGATGAAAAGCATTCAGTTAATATGCTGGATACCTTTTACCCCGGAAAATAGGGATGTTTCCTAGGTAAAAAAATAATAATTCTTATTAGACCGTATTTTACATTATCAAAAAATATTAGACACGTAATTTTTCTTTTGACAAT
Organism: Archips xylosteana; assembly: GCA_947563465.1. NCBI lineage: Eukaryota > Metazoa > Arthropoda > Insecta > Lepidoptera > Tortricidae > Archips > Archips xylosteana. The sequence continues at coordinate 13,264,064 of OX387357.1, read as the reverse complement.
TAAACAAAAAATGACGAAGATATGGCGCGTTGAAGTTCCCCGTGACGAGGCGTGACGTCACTTGTTCCTAAAACGCTCATACAAAGTGTAGGAACAAGTGACGTCACGCGAAACTTCAACGCGCCATATCTTCGTAATTTTTTGTTTAATAGGCTTTTATTATTTATTTAACTAACATTTAAAAAATAATCACAAACATAATAAAACTTAAACTATAAGTAAAAAATTTGGCCTAAATCGCCGTCAATGGGCAAGGTGCCCAGAAGGCTGGCCGTATTTCCCCGCTGTATAGCGATACTTATTCGCTGTGCGAAATAGTGGCCAGCCCTCTGGTCGCCTGAGGCCTCTATTAGGCGCGTCGACAAATCTTTGTATAGCCGACGCGCACTTGGCCCCCATGGCCCTAAGGTTTCAACGCCAAACGCCGCAAACATGTAGCTGGTTCCTAGAGCGGCATATTTGCGGCGTTTGAGGCTTTCAGCCAAGGATGCCGCAGCGCCAGCGGTGACGTTGGTGCTTGGTACATGGGACGGTGCCAGGGTATCAACACAAGTAGCATCCCAAACTAGCGGCCGACCCATGCTCCAAGGCACCAGCGACATTCCGTCAGGCCTCTTGCCGTCGTCCCTGGCCAGCCCGCTGGGCTCGAGGACTGCCGGCACTCTCACACTGACAAGGGCCCGACGGATGATGTCGTTAATACTGGCGTGGCGGGAGATCCTACCAGCGCTCCGGACACATGAGAGGCCATGGTGACCCAGTGTGTCCACCATAGCGCCGCATTGACAGCGGTGTGTCTGGTTTGTTGATGCCCCCAAACGTAAGCTAGCTGCCAGGCGGAAGGTGGTGTTATCGAGAAAAGTACCTATGCTTGGAGAGGGTAGCGCCTGCAGCCACAGACCCGATTCCCACTCCGCAGTCGCAAGGAGACGAGCACGGTCTGCCGAACTAGTTGACGTATCTAAGAGGTTTTTCCGTACTAGTTGACAGAGCGGCTCGTCCCATTGCCTCTGCGAGCAGGGATTGGCAGGCGGGTCCGTGTCGGGACAGGTTATAGACCAAACGTTCTTGGCCTCGGAGCAATGTGCAGCCTCCATAGATCCAATGGAAGGATCTAATATTTTCGCTACAAGGCTATGAGCACCATGCACCGAGGACAAGAAAGCTGGTAGAGCAACACAAGAAATTTTGCGGATACCAAGGCCGCCGAACCTAATGGGTAGGCTAGCCTGGGTCCAAGATCTATCGTCAAAAGGAATATTGAAGACTGAAGTGAGTGTTTCTACGACTAATGTATCTAATTTTGAAATCAGAGTGGGGTATTTCCAAAAATGGGTACCGCGAAGTATATATGTAAATTTTGGGACAAAAAGACAATGTTTAATGATTGAGTAGGCTGAATGAAGATTAATTTTGGCCAAACGGTGCGATGTTGCTTTGAAATTTTGGATTTTTGCATCGACGAAGTTCTCAAATGATTGATCTAAGACGGGACAACCAAGGAGGTGAAGCGATTCTTTGTTTATAATTTTAATACCCGGGGCAAGTTGCCTAAAAAGGTCGATAGTATTTTCCTTGTCTGGAAAGGAATCGGTGATAAAAAGTTCGCACTTGGAAAAATTTAGCGATAGGCCAATTTTTTCCATGTCGACGATAATTTTTTTTAAATCTTCGAGGACAGAAATCGCTTCTCCGGCGACGGTCCCGTCATCTAAATACCATACGTTTAATTTTGAATTTAGATCCTTAATGATGGGATGTATAGCGAGGCTGAAAATTGCTGGGCCGAGCGGGTCGCCTTGTTGACAACCTACAGAAGAAGCCAGAACTTCGTTTTTGTATAATAATTTGGAAGGAGAACTATAACAATGCCAAAGAAACTTATATACCAGAGGAATTTTGTCTTTTATTTGAGTCAACAAGGCGCCCCTGTCTACGGAATTGAAAGCATTGCGAACATCCACCTTAAGCAGGACCTCTCCTGCCTTATGCTCGAGAAATGTTCGTACGGCGTGCACGGCGGCTTCACAGCCACTTTTGGAGCCAAACCCCAGTTGGATAGGTTGAAGTTCTGGGGTAAGCTTCAAAAGGATGGAACGGCAGGCGATCTTGGCGGCAAGACGTCGCAGAGTGGTGCCAACTGCAATGGGGCGGATGCCGCCGTCTTTTTTTGTTAGGGCACAAAGGTTGGCTCCATACAGGACGTCCTTGATGCCGTCCGGGACCTGACCGGCCAGCATGATATTCACCAGGGCCGTCAGGTCCTTTAAGAGTATTTCCCCCGATTCACCACCGGTGCTGCACAGGAGATCTTTCAGGTGCTGAGGTGTCAGACCATCCAGACCTCCGGCAGAGCCATTGGGGAAAGACATTACGGCTGCTAGGACATCCTGTGTGGTGGTAATAAGGTTAGGATCACTAGGTAGTGGGGGATCAGGCAGGCAAAGGTTTGTAGCTGGAGGTGGATGCTTGCTGTGTAGAGCTGCAAGGGTGTCAGAGTTAGATGGGGCTACTGCATCGTCAGAAAAAAGCAAGCGGGCGGCGCCTTTTATATCGCCGTCGGAAATTTTAGACTCTACTTTTTTAAATAAACAATTGTTGGTGTTCCTAAAAGTTCGAAACGAGGGTTGAAATGAAATATCGCTGCAGCAGTTGTCTTTAACTATTTTCGTGAGTGATTTTGAATTTTCATCGGAATTTATATGAAGGACTTTAAAGGTGAATGTAAGTAAGAGTTCCCAATTGCGTATGGAGTTATCTGAGAGGACTGTTTTGATTGTGTGGCTCAAGGATTTGGCAACAGATACTCGGGCACCGCGTGGAATTCGTTTTAATACCGGACGCGAATTTTTTAAATCACTCAGAATTTGGTGAAATGGTACGTTCGAACTGGTGTGGTCTGGTAACTGTGAAGGCGCTGGAACGTTTGGCTGTGACAGTACTGTAGATGAAAGTTGAGTATGGCTTCGACGGTGTTTTTTGGCGACATGGATGTTAAGGCCTCTAGAGCCTTTATAATAACGTGGTTCGGGACATTCCGGGCAACGAAGGAGATTTTCTGACGATGCAGTAGTTTGTGTAGGGCAGGAAAGACTTGCGAGGGGCATCTACAATATATCAGAAAAAAGAGAAAACACAGCACTTAAAAAAAACTTGAAATAAAAGACACAGCAAATAAAACTAAAGACTTAAGTAAATAGGTAAAATAGAAAAGAAAACTAAAATTTTGTGATTTTCTTCAGCCGGAGGAGGTTTAAGGTTCTGTCACTGAGTGAGATATGAGATCAAGATTCCTGTGCGTGGGAACGGCTAGTTGCGGGTGCTTTTCAGGCAGTAATGGCAACTTAAGCCCTTCAGCTGCGAATTCGCGAGGCCTCTGAAAAGTTGCTGAATAAGATCTGGTATACTCTCGTCACGTCAGGTGTAAACAAACAAAATTGTGCACAAGGCGGAGTGGTGCTGTCACTTGTATTTTATATTATGTTTTCATCTTGATATCCGCAAAACATATCTGGAGCCAAAATTTTCACTTTTCAAAGGTTTACAGTAGCATAAACTATGGTATATATCAAAAAAGATAAATAAAACGGATTTATTTTCGAAGAGAATAAACAAACGTTTGTTTAATTGACAAAATAAAAAATACGTGTCCAATATTTTTTGATAATCTAAAAGACTGACTAGTTAGGAAAGTAGCCAATTGCATAGTTCCCGCGTGATAAAGATAAAAAAGAGCAGCAGCGAGTAGCGAGTAACAGCAAGTAGGTTAATAAAAAGACAATATAAATTTTAAGTCACATCTAAATTTGTTAAAAGGTATAATCTCGATTTCATTCACAGCTTATAACAATAACAAAGCCAATTAACTCAGACTTATTTAAGTTTTACGTGTACAGTCCTCTGCCACTTGCAATTTCCTAAAGTAAAACCCCCGACTAAAAGCCTTACGACATTATAAAGCATAAAACATAACTTCACGCGCTCGCGTCCCCTTCACCCGGGCGTTTTAACAAATTGCCTCTAAGATTAAAGCGTTTATTACTGGTACCCTTGCTCTAGTAATAAGCCTAAATTCGTGGTTAGGCGAAAGAGTGTCGCTTTGCGAAAAGGCGAGTTAAGCTTCGTTCATAATGGTTCTGGTTCATACTTATACTTTTTTAGCTCCATTTTAAATATATTCCAACCAAAATCAAAAACCTGCCAAGTGCGAGTTGGATTCGCGCACCGAGGGTTCGGTACAAATTTATATACTGCACCTAACATGGTGAAGAAAAGAATTTATATAGTAAATTAAGTTCGTCATCATCTGCTATTTGAACCAAACATAAAAAGTATCGCCATAATTCTGCAATACGTCCAACCGATTACTTCTGGTCAAGTTATAAAATTGCAAGGAGTTCCAAATAAAAATAGTCTATTGTCGATGGTCAGATGAGAAACTTGTGACATAATGCATTGTCAATTCTTGCAACATTGAGTGAGAGGCGCAGTAATGTGCTAACAATGGAGAAGATAATACTGTTATGTGCACCAACTGTTATGTACAAATTGGTCGCACCTCTTATTTGTGTACATCTTACGTTTTAATAGCCAACAAACTATTTAATTTGGTGGCTTACCTCATGGCACAGGCAGATTAGTAATAAAGAATTAATGCAGCCAATAAACCATGGCACGTATTTAATTAATTGTAAGTTTTACGTGACATCAGTTGACAAGTAGGTACATCGCCGTATCCCGTGTTTACAATAATTTACTAGTAATACGAGTATGTCCGTCGATGGTCCGTCGACTAAACATCCCAATGACCACCACCACGCGTACTGTGGTGCGTGCTCGCAGAATTGCAATTAGTTTTAGTTTATGGACATTATCCTTGGATTTTCGTAACACACACACAACGTATACCAAATATATTTTCCTAAATAAGTCCGTCAAACATTCATAGGAAAAAAAAATAATAGAAGAATTACATCTGTCTGTCTAAGCCCTTACTTGTTCGCAAATATAAGTGTCACTTCGCAAAAAGGACCCGTATGTCGGTCGTGCGTGAATTATGTAGTCGCCGTAAACGCTGCCAATTTGTGTAAAAGGGACAAACTGCCAGATATTCAAATAGGATAACTGAGAAATATTATGGCGATATTATTTTATTTTTATACGCATCGGTATCTTGTTTCACTAATACCGTTTTTCCAAAATACATAAAGTTTAGAAAGAATAGTAGACCAAATACCTAACAGTCATTTGATTTGGGCAGAGAAACTGAATAAGAAGCATGAGGTCCCAGGTTCGGTCCCCGGTCGGGGCAGACATTTTTATGGAAAATATGAACGTTTGTTTTCGAGTCTTGGACATTTAAGTTGCCTAGTACCCATAAAACACGCTTTTGTGAGATTAGGTCAAATTGTTTCAATTTTATTGTGTCCCATGATTTATTTAATGATAAATTAGTTAACATAATTTTCGGTGAAAATATTAATTGAACTAACTTTTTTGAACGTGCAATCTACAGATAGGGTACCTACGTTAGTTTTATTTTATACCTGATGATCTTTTAAAGCTAAGAATTACTACTGACAATATTATGACCATTATTTTTCAAATTGTATGGCATTAAATTGACCCATGTGAACACGTTTAGAACGACAAAAAGAGGTTTTTTATACATACATATATGTATGATAGGGGAAAATGAGCAGACAGGTTACCTATTAAAAAGTTTTACCTCCTTCCATAGACACCAATAACATTTGTCAATAATATCTAGGTGCGTCGCCAGCCCTTGACGTAAAAAGCAAGATCATTTTTGAAGAGCCCTAGGGTTGTATAGGTCCGGAAATATTTACAGATAGCCGAATAACGAAGTGATTCTGTAAAGGTTCTTTTTTCTTTTTTAGAAACGAAACCCTAAAATGCTAATGCACTCACTTGGTTAACAGTACATTGTAAAATAGTACTATTTTATTCAGGCCGTATTTATTGTATTATATTATAGCAATCCTTAGAAAATGTGTGTTATATTTAGGATCCACAGAGACTGATGAGTGTTTACGATGATCGGCGGGTAAAAGTAGGGGATGGGGAAGGGGATTATTTAGGTAGTTTTGTGGTGGGGGGATACATTCATCATTTCGACATGCAGCTGTGAATTTTAATTTCTTTGCGGCTCAGGCCGGGCAGTTTTAGACTACCTATATTGTGAATATAAATGACTAAAAGGAGGAGAATTGAAGGTTAAAAAAAGATCAAAAATTATTTATTTTCAGATAAGTAATAATATCCGTAGATTGTTAGTTATTGTGTTAAACAGTAACTCAAAAATGTATTTAAGGTAATGGTTTTAAGTGATAAAAAAACTTATTTCCCATACATTTTCTAAAAATCTAATAATAGCATGTGAAAAAAAGGTATATTTATACAGGGTTATTTTTAATTCACTGACATCCTCTTAACCCTGAATTCCTATCACTCAAACAAATGTTTTTTGTTTTACGACTTTTTAAAATGAAGCACTTTTTTTCCCATACAAATACACAGAGTATCGTAAAAATAAAGGCAGAATCAAATTTTCAAAACGTTATTACACCAAAAATATTAAGTTATGACAAAAGCCGTAAAACAAAAAACATTTGTTTAAGTGGTAGGAGTTTAGGGTTAAAAGGATGCTAGTGAATTACAAATAACCCTGTATTGCTTAGATTTCCATATGATTTAGTCTGGGCTTTCAATATAATGTAGGTTGAACTTGATTTTGCCTTCTACATTGTGTAGTATTCCACTATTCTACAGTATTTAGAACAGTACATTTTACATTCTATACACAGGACAAATATTTATTATATGAGTAAATATACCCTAATTTGTGAAAAGTTTGAAGTCTTGTAATACTTTAATCTTTTCTCGCTGTAAACGAAAGACAACCCAAAGAATACCGAAACTCTTTTGGCGACATCAATATGTCATTGTCATTTTACAGTCACCGCGTCCGTGGTTTTCGACAAATCCGACACAAACTACGGACCGACGATAATAAAACCACTCATAGGCTGCGTATCCACCGGAGCTGTGCGAGGATGCGTTGCGAGGGATGTGTCTGTCATGAACCAATAGAAACAATTCATTCACTTAGGACCTTTTAAATGAAGTGTTTCTATTGGTTCATGACTAACACATCCCTCGCAACGCATCCTCGCACAGCTCCGGTGGATACGCAGCCTAAACCGCAGCACCTTTCGGACGGCGAACCTGCCGCATTTGCACCTGCGTGTGCGCGTGTCATAAATGGCATAATCGAGACAATAGCGGGACGTATTCTGGAAATAAGCGCCATTATTTACTACTAGCTGATTCCCGCAGCTTCGCTCCCGCTGAACTAGATTAAAAAGAATGAGATATTTTCCCGTGGTAAATCCAGCCTTTCATTATCGCGGCAATATTCGACGGGAAAGAGGACAAACAAACAAACACACTAACATTTATAATATTAATATGTACTAGATTTTTCCCGCAACTTCGTCTGCGACAAATAAGATTTATGGTCAACTCCCGATCTCAATCCCGCGGGAAATTAAAAAAAAAACTGCACCTCTATCCTAAAGGAATGGTTACGGAGATTAAGGTCTTATGGAATTGAATGTATAAATCCCATTTTATTTTTCTTATCCCGGGGGATTTTCCAAAATCCTAAAATTAGTTTGTTACTGTTATAATCACCTACTTGCATGCCAAATTTAAAGTCTCTAATAGTTATAGTTCCGGAGTTAGGGCCATTTTGAAGCAAAAAAATAGAAATCCCATTTATTTCCTATCCTGTGGGAATTTCGAAAAATCCCTTCTTAGCGGTTGCTTTTGGCCTTCGTCATAATAGCTATGTGTGTGCCAAATTTCAGCACAATCCGTTCGGTGGTGGTTATCGACTCAACCTCGTATATGAAATTTTATGAATTTGGAATAACCACTTTAAGCCTTGTGTCTAAAGTGGTTATTCCAATTTAGTAAAATTTCATATAGGGTAAGTCCAGGATAGATGCCCCACTTTTTGAAATAGCTTTATAATTCAAAAACATAACAAATTATAGCATTGCGTCCAATGCGTATGATAACTATGGTCCTTAATCTATTATTTTACTGTACTTGTTTTAATATAAATCGTATGGATTTTGTGTAAATCGTACTTTTTTTGACCCCTTATAAATGGGATAGGTGCCTACCGTGGGGGATAGACGACTCGTCGCAAAAATGAGTCACAGGATAGATGCCCTTTGAAATTAAACAAGTTAAATAAAAGTTATCAATACTTCATTGAAAATTCGCAGTTTGAATACGAGTATGAGCCACGAGCCTCTTCTCATTTTAGAATCCTAGTACTGGATGTTTTACTGAAACAAATTATAAAAGTTCAATCAATTCCATATAAAATGTGATTTTGCTTCTATTTGCAAATACCTACAGAAAAAACTTCACTAAATACCAATCAACATGTACAGTCACGAGCATTAATATATATACGTTTCCTAATTTGCAAAATAATATATCTATGTAAGATTTCCTAATTTAAATACACATACATAACGTTCAAAATATTGTATCCAAAAAACCCACCACAGTAATGTGCACGATATTTGTAGCAAAATTAAGTCAACAACCTCGATCACAATATTGTATACGCCATTGCTCCCTTTTTGAAATATACGTGACAGTTTCTAAATAATGTCTACAACGCAGTGTCATTAATATGTAAACAATTATGTTTGGATCATTTTTCATAACAATGTATACGCGTGGTCTTAGCGTTGCCCGTAATTTGCAAGGAAAGGCGACAGTTATTTTATTTTTTTGTGAATCTACCCTCAAATGAATGAAGTATAAGAGATAGATGCAGATCAAATATTTCAAATTTGTCTACATCACGTTTGTTTGGATGTGTCACACAGAATAGATGTGTTACGTGGATTAACACATAGGATAAATTCTATAGTTAAGTGAATTTTATAGAAAGTTAAAACTGTCCCTGATTGAAATAGGCTTATTTTTTCCCGGGAAAGTGCAAAGTTCCCGCGGGATAGAAATATTTTTTTAGATCGATATAAAAAACTTTCACTAATAGGAAAGCTACAGTTCTTGAATGACATTCGATAACTACTTTTCCCCCGGGAAAATGCAAAATTCCCGGGGCACAGAAATAAGAGAATTCAACATTTAGACAAATCAAAAATCTTTCACTCATAGAAAGCTGCACTGCACTGTTTTTGATATAACTGTTTCAACCTATTTTGAAAATTCTTAAATGTCAATCAAAAATAGTGAAAGATTTTTTTTAAATCAGTTCCGAAATTGAATTCACTTATTTTTGTCCCGCGGGAATTTAAATGTTGGGAAAACCATTCTATATCCTTTCCTCGGACTCAAACTGTCTATATACCAAAATTTCAATTAAATCGGTTCAGCGGTTAGGTATATATCCCCATACAAACTTTCACCTCCCTTTTTGCCCCCTTATAGGGTGATTTCTGAAATAAAAACCACCTTTGTCCTTTCCCGGCATTCAAATTATCTGTATACCAAATTTCACACTTTCGCATTTATAATATTAAATATAGATTAAAGAAAGAAGGAAAGAACCTCTATATCTTGAACCGTAATAGCTAAACATTTATGTGGCCACTATAACAACAAATACTAATCTAATAACTATAAATTGAAAATTTTAAAAACCCCCAACGCAATTATGTCACTCGTATGTTTGACATTAAGTCAATGCCCGTTATGCGTCTAAGGTCCCTTCCGCAGCTAACAAAAGAGCTGATAACTTTGAAACGACTGAACCTATTTTGATGAAACATATCTAAAAACCATCGCCAAGAAACCTGCTTTCTATTAAAAAAAACCGCATCCAAATCGGTGCACCCGGTTAAGAGTTATGATGCCACAGACAGACAGACACACACACATAGCGGTCAAACTTATAACACCCCTCTTTTTGTGTCGGGGGTTAAAAAATAAAATAAAGTTAAAACTAAAGGGGGTCATACAACAAACGTGCTTTTTCAGCGTTTTTAACTCCGGCGATGGTTGCTAGGTGACAGCTGCTATGCTGTTCAGACGTTTACCTAGCTATAAGTTTACGATTTTGGTGCTTACATTTGGCGATTTTTTACTGAACAGTATTTTTTTTTCCGCGTGGGAAGTACGGCCCAAGCCCTCTCATCTTGAGAGGAGGCCTGTGCCCTGCAGTGGGACGTATTTAGGCTGGGATGATGATGATGATTTAAAAAAACTCTGTACGGAGGTAAGAAACCCTTCACAGACGAGTCCTACTCGCACTTGACCGGTTTGTATTATGACTTAAGAAATGAACAAAAATGTTCCAATCATTGTATTGTATACATTGTTATGAAATATTGAGCAAACATAATTGTTTACATATTAATGGCACTGCGTTGTAGACATTATTTTGAAATTATAACGTATATTTCAAAAAGGGAGCAATGGCGTATACAATATTGTGATCGAGGCTGTTGACTTAATTTTGCTACAAATATCGTGTACATTACTGTGGTGGGTTTTTTGGATACAATATTTTGAACGTTATGTATGTGTATTTAGTTAGGAAATCTTACATAGATATATTATTTTGCAAATTAGGAAACGTTTATATATTAATGCTCGTGACTGTACCTACTACATAACTACCTCTACCTCAATTGATTTTCGTAATTTTTCGCAAAAGTCGTCTTAGTGTTCTAGACGGTATTCCATATATGTTCTGGCTTCTTCGTTGACTCCTTTTTCTCCCTTCTTCATTTCCTCGAAGGCTGCTAGCAAGCTTTCTTCAGTCCAGGCGACTTTACGCGGGACTACGCCCTGTTTTCTCTCATATTTACGAGGCATTTCGACCCTCTGCAACATGAAAATTATTTTTAACAAGTTGAGGATAGATGCCCTTAGGGGCATCTATAGCGATCGAAAACGGGGCAACTATACTTTTCGCAGAGGATAGATGCCCTTTTCGATAAAAAATCAAGTAATGATAAAATCACTATAAAATATACTAATCCATGCAGCCTAAACTTCAGTGCAACCAAATGAGTTAGTTAAAAGCGCAAATTATAAGCCAGTCTAAAGTTATACAAAAACAAATACTTACGAATATAATTTTCACGCTCTGCGCGATCTCGCCGCGGAAGGTTTTGGCTCTTATGGTCTAAACGCGTTCGCTCTTGCTCATGATAGCAGTGGCCCAGAGGTTTGCAGGGAGGGGGCTTGCTATCATTTAGTGGAATTTTAGTCCCACAGCCTTGCTACTAGTAGAAATTGAAATCGAGGCATCTATCCCACTGGGGCATGTATCCTGGAATTACCCTACGAGGTTGAGTCAGAGTACCGTCGATATGTAAGTATGGAGTGTAGATTTTAGATTTCGTTTCTTTTAACATTTCATTGCGTGTCTACTCTTGTTTTCGATGTCCTGTCAATCGCTGGACGGTGAACTGGAAGCGATGCCTTTAACCCCTCGTATGCTTAAGTTTTTTTAATCTGTATCATTGGATTTTTATGAAACTGTTGAGACTAGAATGCACGATTTTTTTCACTTCCCGCATACGAGGAGTTAACGGATAAGTTTGCCTTTGTACATCTATTTCTCTTGTTCTTTGTTAATATCATGTTTTTTGTACAATAAAGAGTTTACATAAGTATATACTACATAAATACCATTAGGTACAGTCCGAGCTGGTCAAATTTGAGAGACAGAAAGAATTACACTTCTTAACTGGGTTCGAAAATATCAAAATATCGGATATTTATGATATACCTATATTTACGATATATCCATTTTGTATGAACGCCATATTATTATTTTATTGTATTATTTATGTATACTATTTGCATATGTGTTACATCGTTTCTGCACTTTGTCAATTACTTTCCAAGTGAAAAATAATAGAATAAACACAAAAAGAACTTACTCTTTCATAACAAAATTTTTCTGACACAACTGACGCCATTAATGCCGGCAGAAGTGTTTCCATTTATGGATTAGAACTTACTATTAGGGAGTATATTTAGGGTTCCGTAGTCAACTAGGAACCCTTATAGTTTCGCCATGTCTGTCCGTCTGTCTGTCTGTCCGCGGCTAAGCTCAGAGACTGTTAGTACTAAAAAGCTGTAATTTGGCATGAATATACATATCAGTTACGCCAACAAAGTGGTAAAATAAAAAAATTATAAATATTTTTTTAGGGTACCTCCCATAGACGTATAGTGGGGGTGATTTTTTTTCTCGACTAAGCCTATAGTGCGGGGTTTCGTTGGATAGGTCTTTTAAAATCATTAGGGGGTTGCTAACATGATTTTTCTATTCAGTGATCTGTTTGCGAAATATTCAACTTTAAAGTGAAAATTTTCATTAAAATCGACCGTCCCCCCCCCTCTAAAATCTAAAAAAAAAAAATGAAAAATGGTGGAAAAATTTGAAAAAATTCAGAATGGTAGTAAATATATTAAATTTACAAGGAAAATTATAGCGGCTAAGATTGCTTGGGAATTATTTGTAGTTTAAGAGTAAATAGTAGACTAAGGTATAAAACATACCTAAACTTGGAAGATTCCGTACACATACGAAATTCTTAGAAAAATATTACTTGATTTTTTCGTATTTAACTTTACTCCAACGCCATCAACATTTGGGAAGTAGAAATACAGTAACAAACGCCAAAATATACTTAATAATATAAATTTTTTAAACCATTTTTGTATTGATATATATCATTAAAAATCATTTGATATATATATCGGATACGACGGATAGAAGGCAAAACGCATGAAGCGACACTTTTTGTCAAAATGAGTTAAATACATATTTGAAATCAGCGAATTTTTCTCCGTCGTTTGAGCCGGGTTTCCTGTAAAGTTCAAAAAATGTCGCTTCATGCGTTTTGCCTTTTAACCGTCGAATTATCATGATATATATCAATTGATATTATATCCTCGAACCCTGCTTCTTAATCTTTTAGATTAAAGATTATGGTAAAAGAGTGCAGTGACTGACTGCCTGACTAATTGATGGAACATGCGTGTCCTAAATAATTAGAGCTGCAGACCTAAAATTTGGCAAACCACTAATAATATGCCTTGAACATTATAGAAGTGTACTACGAACGAATTTTTGATAAATGCCACATGATAGGAGACTAACTTATTTTTTGCGGAGACGAATACGGCACATGATGTGTCATTTTATATAAATAAAAATGACCACAGTTTATCAGGACTCGACAAAGGAGCACTAATAAAATGTTTGTTATTGACGTATTCCCTGATAAGGCTCAAGGACCTTGAAACAGTTTCTCATATCCCTTCAGATATCGCATAATTTTTAGGGTTCCGTACCCAAAGGGTAAAAACGGGACCCTATTACTGAGGCTCCGCTGTCCGTCCGTCCGTCCGTCCGTCTGTCTGTCCGTCTGTCACCAGGCTGTATCTCGGGAACCGTGATAGCTAGAGTTGAAATTTTCACAGATGATGTATTTCGGTTGCCGCTATAACAACAAATACTAAAAAATGGAATAGAATAAATATTTAAAGGGGCTCCCATACAACAAACGTGATTTTTTTTCTCGTTTTTGCTCGATATTGATAACGGCAATAGGTAGAAGCTTGATATATTCACAGAATATTTAATTAAAAAATTATTCATTAATTGACTATAAAAATAAATCATTACATTAAAATAAAAAAATATTTAAAGGGGGTTCCCATACAACAAACGTGATTTTTATAGATAATTGTACGGAACCCTTCGTGCGCGAGTCCGACTCGCACTTGGCCGGTTTTTAGTTATTTATATTTTGTACTATTCCCGCCGCTTTGGTGTCGTAAACGATAACACCAAACAGTCTAATAGAAATTCAAGGATTTTACTAAATTTCCATGGGAATTCCTAAAAATTAAATGGTGGGCTTCATTTTCCCTTTTGTGTGTTCGCAAATGTTCGCATTTTGTAATTATTGTAGAATTCTACGGGCATTGTGCAAAATAATATTGTATGATCATGATCATGCTTTCCTGTGCAAATTTAGCTGTATAAAGTGAGATTATTATTTGAGTTTGGTATCAATAGAGTAGACAACTAAACGCACACAAACTAAACTAAAGATAACTGTATGACTAATAATATTTGGTACAATATTCTAAACATAAATAAACAAGAAACGAGCATTCATAGGTACCTTTCAATCTTCACTTGTATAAAGTATTTATTTTTCGTTTTGGCCAGCAAATTCTTAATCTTTCGATCTTTCTCCTAGTCCTACAAAATGTTCCGTATCGATTATTACGCCCAATTCTACCTCCATGCAGGTAATAAACGTAAATAAGACCCAATAAATAAGGTGTTCTAAATTTGAATCCGGGTCTGTTCGAGTGCAGGCTTACGGGATTGTTCGGGTGTCATTTCGGTTTAGCGATTTATTTGCTCCCGTGTCTGTATATGTTTATTGTATGCGACAGCTCGGCAGTTAATCCTTCCAATCGAATTCAGACCTTTATGGTGAGGGATAAAGGTGAATGATATAATTTGAAACGTATGGAGAGCCAAATTGTGATGAACAAAACACAATGTAGAGTGCTGTGAACAGTTTTGTAATAGATTATTAAATCAGATAAACGGTTCTTCGATCATGCGTTTATACTCTAATACACAATAGGATGTTGATTTAATATCAACCACAACACTTCCTTTGTTATGACATTATAAAGATTACTAAACAAATGACAACTCATAAGATAAAAGCTTTTACAAATTACCACCTCGCCTTCCAAGATGCTAAATGAGGACGCTCTGAAATTTAAATTTCTCCCCCAAAACAAGTGAATCCGACTGCGTGACGTACCGCCGAATCAGTTAGGTATTTTATTCCATTTTATTCGCCATCAGGTGATACAGGGTGCGTCTCATTAGACGGCCGTAGGCTGCTCATTTGTCAACGCCCTCACTTCCGAATTACAGGGTGTTTTTTATTAACGCCAATTCCTCTGGCCCTAACGAGTGTAATTTTTCCTTGAATTTCCGGGGATTTTTCTTTCCGATTGTACGAAGGTAAAGTGTTTTTATGGGTTTCTATACGGAGTGACCTTTATTTATCTTAATGCGACCCATCAGTTTGAGTAACTACGGTCAACCGAAAACAAATGATTGCCAACTTTTTTCTCTTCACAAATTAGCCTTTTTTAAAAAACCATCATAAATGAAAGTTTCATCAAGACGCTTCAAAGCGGCATCTATTACCTACAACACACATAATCTTTCACCACAAGACTTCGTATGACGAATCGCCAACTTCTCAAAGTCACCCTTTCAGTTCTATTTTAAACCAGCGCATTTGCACCCCCTCGCATATTCGGATGCGTTAATGCTCGTGCTCGAGGTATTACGGCATTTTTCTGTCGACATTACTCATATTGCTATGGGGATGGGATGGAGTCATTGGCAAATGCATCCGCATATAGCAAAAGTATAGGGATATAGATATACAGTTTTAAGGATTCTTATATGGAAAAAGAGCGTTTACAATGGGAACGGTTCTGAATACCTACCGAAAGTTAAAATATCGAATAATTATAATATCGATTTTTATTTCTGAATCGTTAACTTTTCAGGATTTATGAGAACGGCATCGTATAGAAAGGTCTCGAAAAAACATATCGATATTTTATAAGACAAGATAGGTACCTACGTGCCCTTTTCAAATTGTGAACATGTTTTATCTTCTTTAGCTATTTATGGTCATGGGCTTAAAGATAGAAGTAAATACGAATGCATTCAACGTCAATGCTAATTAATAAAAAACCGCCCAAGTACGGGTTGGAGTCACGCTCTGAGGGTTCCTAAAAAGGTGAATAAGAAATAAGTTTGTATTACATAGCGTTTTTATGAAAACAAATTTGTGCATATCAGTTATTTTCGTTCTTTGCGGTTTACTTGTGCTATGAGGCCTTACTTTTTGCCATTTGATAATTATTTCAATAGAAAGTATCCTATAGGTTTTGATTACTATGGTTTTTGTATGAAAAATTATTTATAAAAAACCGGCCAAGTGCGAGTCGGACTCGCGCACCGAGGGTTCCGTACGAATTTATATGTATCTATGAACATCCAGTCTTAGCAGACCCCTGCTCCTAAGCAAAATGTGCGCAGCGTGGGATCATTGTAGATTGGTTTTTGATATAGACAGACAGACAAAAAAATTTATACTTTTCGCAATTTTTCCTTTATCTGTGCTATAAGACCTTGCTTCGTACCACATTTCAAGATTCTGAGTTCACGGGAAGTACCCTGTAGGTTTTGATTCCCTTGCGAGTGTCGAAAATTTGCAGCATAAATAGATTGGTTACTATAGACAGACAGACAAAAAAATGTATGCTTTTCGCAATTTTTCCTATATCTGTGCTATAAGACCTTGCTTCGTACCAAATTTCAAGATTCGGAGTTCACGGGAAGTACCCTGTAGGTTTTGATTCCCTTGCGAGTGTCGAAAATTTGCGGCATAAATACTTAAATAGATTGGTTACTGATATAGACAGACAGACAAAAAAATTATGTTTTCGCAATTTTTCCTTTATCTGTGCTATAAGGCCTTGCTTCGTACCAAATTTCAAGATTCTGAGTTCACGGGAAGTACCCTGTAGGTTTTGATTCCCTTGCGAGTTTCGAAAATATGCGGAAATTTGCGTCATAAACGGCTGTATCTTTTGATTGTGTTGGCTTAGAAGTTTGATTTTTTCACAGCTTCAATTCAAGGGACAGTAGACCTGAGTGTTTGATATAAATTTCAGCTTGATACCTGCACGCGTTCCTGAGAAAAAGGGTCTTGACAGACGGACGGACGGGCGAACGGACAACAAAGTGATCCTATAAGGGTTCCGTTTTTTCCTTTTGAGGTACGGAACCCTAAAAACGTTACATTATTGACCGGGTGAAGCGAAATTTAATTTTTCAAAGCCTCAATGGGTTGCAGACTTGAGCGTTTGATTTTTATTTTAACTTGATACTTTCACGCGTTCCTGGGAATAAGGGTCTTAACAGACCGAGAGATGGAAAACTAAGTTATCCAATAAGGGTTCTTTTTAAATACAAAAACCCTAAAAATGTATCCTGTTGACTAAGTAAAACTGCTTCGGAGCAAAATGCGCAAAACGCAAAATGTAACCAACAGCAAAATTTACAATACGCAAAATGTAGGTACCTACACAACGCATATTGTGAAACACCCGAAACTTACAAAACGGGAAAAGTACATTCGCAAAATGTACAAATCGGAAAATGTATAAATAAATAAATAAACGATTTTTCCGATTTGTACATTTTGCGAATGTACTTTTTGCTTTTTATACGTTCCGCATGTTATACAATATGTGTTACATACATTTTGCGTATTGTAGATTTTGCTATTGGTTACATTTTGCGTGTGTAGTGTACATTTTGCGTTTTGTACATTTTGATCTGAAGCGATTAGAACTACAAGTCATTAAAAATCCTGCTTATCCATAGTGCTTCTGTTTACGCACTCTCCTTGTAAAGCCATCGGCACTTAACTGAACGTTTACATAACACCAAACCAAAACAGAACATAACCTAATTAACACCGCTACCAGACATCTCCAACATCAATGAATCACACATGAAAAAACCGGCCAAGAGCCTGTCAGACACGCCCAGGATAGGGTTCCGCAGCCGTTAAGAAAATACCCTTGTATATCTTATTAATTTTGCTATTAACAGATTCCCTGTCCCGAAACAATGTGCGGCGTTCTTTCAGCACGTCCCCATAGTAACAATGACATTAAACGCTCATAGAGTCATGAGGCACATGTGCCTCATGGACGTACCAGTAAAGTCACACATGAGGCGCATGTGCCTCAAAGGACAGGGAACCTGTTAATTATACTGTCCATATTAAACAAGTACCTAATTATTTTATAGGTCAGGCTGCTATTTACTCTTAAACTACTAATAGTTGTCAAACAAACTTAGCCGCTAAAGTTTTCCTTGTTGATTTGACATATTAGCTTTTATTAGATTAGGGGTGACGGGGGGACGGCCGAATTTGATAAAAAATTGTATTTTAAAGTTAAAAATTTCGCAAACGAATCACTATGTATATTGAAAAATCGTCTGCATAATTTTAGAATGATTTTAAAAGACCTATCCAACGATACCCCACTCTATAAGGTTAGACGAGAAAAAAAGATCACCCCCACTTAACGTCTATGGAAGGTATCTTAGAAATTTTTTTTTCTTCATTTTTATTTTTTCACTTTGTCCGTATAATTGCTGCACATGTCCATGCACAAATATAGTTTTCTAGCCCTAATAGTCTCTGAGCTAAGTCGCGGACGGACGGACGGACAGACAGACATGGCGAAACCTATAAGGGTTCCTTTTTTGCCATTTTTGCTCTGGAACCCTAAAAAACATAAATTAATTGAACCTGTTTCCACCAGTGCTATGCTATATGGACAATGATTAAGTTGGGTGGATATTAAACGCATGCTTATCAACGTAACGTAGCACATCTTTGGTGGAAAGGCACCCTTACGCATTAAAAAGACGCTTACGCTTTACGCTTACGCTTTGTAGTGGTAGAGCCATGTTGTAGCTAGCCGCTGCATCACGAATGGGCCGGCTCGTCCGGGGCAGTACCACCCTCTCACAGAACACCGGCGTGAAGCAGCAGTAATCCTGCTTGCGTTTCGTACGGTCAGTGAGAGTGCCGGGGGCCCAATACCTCACCCCTTCCCTCTCCCCCTTCCCCTATTCCCTCTCCTTTAGGGCCGACAACGCACTGGCATCGTGTAAAGCGCTGCGGGTGTCTATGGACAGTGGTGTTCATTTAACATCAGGTGACCCACTAGTTCGTTTGTCTGGCCTATCTAACATAAAAAAAAAAAAAAAAAAAAAGCATGGATTTAACACGCCAGTCAACTGTTTTTAATAGCTTAACGATTACAGAGCCATCGATTCAAATTAAACTCGATCATTCAAACCAAACGGTTTCTAAACGGTCTGACGCAATCTTGGGTGGTGTAAATCTGCTACTGATACTCGATTACGTGTCGATCTATCTGCCGTGACACCTGCTTTGGCTCTGATATGCTCTTTGATGCCAGGAGACATTGATCGATGCGGGGCAACGAAAGCTTGGGAATTTGATTTGAGAAAACACCGTTCTTCGATTTGTTGTTGCGCTAACGATCTTGAAGTTGTTGTTTGTGTTCTGGTTTAACTCATAACAAAAGCGGAATTTCAATCATCATCATCCCAGCAGGGCACAGGCCACCTCGTAGAATGAGAGCGCTTGTGCCGTAGTTCCCACGCGGGCCCAGTGCGGATTGGGAACGTCACGCACGCAATTGAATTACTTACTACTACATACTTCTTAGGTGTGTGCAGATTCCTTTATGACGTTTTCCTTCACCATTAAGCTTATGGTAAATTTCAAATGTATTTTTGCACATAAATTCAGAAAAACTCAGAGGTGCAAGCTCGAGCTCGAACCGACGACCCTATACTTGAGAGGCCATAGGTCAAACCACTAGGCCACCATGGCTTGTATATTTCAATCATGACGTTATGTACAGTCGGTTCCCTAACATAAGTATCCACTTTTCTATGCAGTTAGTATGGACGGGGCGGGGCGTAATTTTGAAGATATGAAATTAATAACAAAAGACATTTTTGGGTCATACACCGCATAATTCGGCGAAGGAAAACATCGTGACGAAACCTGCATACAACTGCGAAGAAATCCAATGGTGTGTGTGAAGTTGAAGTTCGTGCGTGGGAACTATGGCCCAAGCCCTCTCATTATGAGAGGAAGCCTATGCCCTGCAGTGGGACGTATATAGACTGGGATGAATGATGACGATGACACCGCACAAGAAACAAAAGTGGTCTCTCCTGTGGACAATTTATTTGAATGGGCCGGAAGTTGAAAAGGCGTCCCAAACGCTGATGTAGACTTGACCAAAAAGTAGTAACTACCTATAGACCCTTAACTTTTGCCACGTCCATAGGTGACACAAACAAAAAATTGTGTACGATCCTTTTACTACTAAATTAGTTACATTACAAATCTCAACAGTTAAAGAAAAGACAGATAGGTTAAGATGGAACGTCACGCTCTAGGCGCGAAATTCTTAATTTTTACAGGTTTTAATTTATTTTGGGTAAACGGTGTAACTGTTTGACTTCATATGGTACTTGCGGTTGTAAAACAGTGTTCTTTATATTATTCATCATCATCATCATTTCAGCCGAAAGACGTCCACTGCTGAACATAGGCCTCCCCCAAGGCTCGCCAAACAGATCGGCCCTGCGCCATCCGCATCCAATGCGTTCCCGCTACCTTCACCAGGTCGTCGCTCCATCTTGTTGGAGGCCTACCTACACCGCGTCTTCCGGTCCGCGGACGCCACTCGAGAACCTTTCGGCCCCATCGACCGTCAGTTCTACGGGCGATGTGCCCTGCCCACTGCCACTTAAGTTTAGCAATTCTTCGAGCTATGTCCGTGACTTTAGTTCTTGCGCGGATTTCATCATTTCTAATGCGGTCCCGCAGGTATTATTGTGGTGTGTTGTGGTTGTGGGTGGTGTTGTGTGTGGTGGTGGCTTTATATTATTGTGTAAAGCTTTTTAAGAATAAAATTGTCAGCTTGATATAAAAGTTGTCAAACATAGAAATTCGAACTTTCAACGTTTTGACAACTTGGATTTCAAGCTAATAGCTTTATTCTTAAAAAACTTTACACAATAGTATAAAGAACACTGTTTTACAAGCGCAAATACCATATTATTATGACGTTAAACAGTTACACCGTTTACCGACAATAAATTAAAAACTGTAAAAAGTTTGAATTTCGCGCCTAGAGCGTGCGCTATCCACCTTAAGTTAAAACTGCCGTAGCTGCGTCTTCTTATGAATTCCTAAGCTATAAATTAAATAAAAACAATTTAGGAAATAATTTAAAATCGCATGGCACATTAATCCACCCCAGGGATTTATTTGTGGGCCATTTACTTGCTACCCTCTCCGCAATTTCTACCTCTCCTACACAAGCCAGTTTTTTCACCTATGGATCTCGTGAAGAATTTAAGATCGTAAAATAAAAGGGGGGTTTGAAAGCTACCTGCGGGGCGATGCCTAGAAATTGCGAGGGGCTACAAATGGATCCATAAACTGGATACGACATATGTAAGCCACTTTTGGGTACCTACTACTAAGTACTAAGAACCAAATCGCGACGGGCGAAAACTAGTTTTATATTTTAGCTGAGCAATTCGTCGTTCATTGGGGAAAAAAACATTATTGAAATCAAAAAATTTAAAATACCATTTGTATGTTGATATAAAATTACCGTTGAAGTAATTCGTAACGAACGCTTTTTAAAAAATGCTGTATTTTTCTATTACTTGCTCTTTCCTATTTTAAATTTGACAATTAAATTCACGAATATGGTTTCGAAAATTGGCCCACTGATTCTAATCTGGCCTAATACTACGAAATTCGATTTTCGTACTTCGAGTCTTACCGTTCCATTTACGCTAATAGCATTAGACAAAAGAGTCATAGGGACTTCAAATTGCGTAGTAGACCCTTGCGCAAGGTAATATGGACGTATTGGAGGATACTGCGACGACCTGGTTAAGGTTGCGGGAACGCGTCGGATGCGGATGGCGCAGGGCCGATCTGTTTGGCGAGCCTTGGGGGAGGCCTATGTCCAGCAGTGGTCGTCTTTCGGCTGAAATGATGATGATGAGGATACTTATTAAAAAGTGGAGGCTTATTAAAGGTTTTATTATTATTCACAAATTGAGATCAAACACTCGGTCAAAAAAACTAAAGTAACTAATTATAATGTTTATATATTTCATACTAAATACAAACTGAAATATAGATGCACAGAAAAAACCCCAGAAACAAGACCAATGCTGGGAATCGAACCCAGGTCCTCAGCATTCCGTGCCGTGTGCCATACCCCTACAACCACCACTGGTCTAGAGATTAGACACGAATCTTTCCTATACATCATACATTTCAGTCTGCTAAATCATCACCTTATGCAGTGACAAGCGCTCATCTATGTTACACCCTCTATCGAGAGTTTAAATTCCCAGCATTGGTCTTGTTTCTGGGGTTTTTTCTGTGCATCTATATTTCAGTTTGTATTTAGTATGAAATATATGATTTCACGGGATGACCGTAAAAGTAATAAAAAATGAAGTTGAAAAAATAAATACAAAAGATACTTCATAGCTAAGCTAACTTGTATAATGTTTATGTAATTTCTAAAGTAACTGAAAAATTACTTCAAGCCTAGTTAGTGTGCAGTTGTCTAGGTAATATCTATGAAAAAAATAGTCTTTAAACTTCGTATTTTCTATTCTTGTATAAGTACTGAGATTCCAGATATATTAGACACAGACTAGACTAGTCTTGGTAGGTACTGTAGTCTACCCATGATCATGATACATGCAACTGCGTCGAAATATCAAGAGCTCATTAAGGGCCGGCGCTCACTGACGGCATGGCACGGCATGGCATTTTATTACTATCAAGTTATTTTGAATCTTATTTCAATGAGTTTAGAATTCATGTTACTTTATTTCGATACCACGATGCCGCGACGTGCCGAGGGATGACGCAACGCATAACCAATAAGTAATAGTACCTGGGCGACCGAGCTCTGCTCGGGCAGAAACTCGGTACCAAGCGTTTTCCCAGAGATAAGACCAAGCTAGATCAATTTTTCATCCCCGAAAACCCCCAAATACCAAATTTCATCGAAATCGTTGGAGCCGTTTCCGGGATCAAAACACCGGAGGGGGGGGGGGGTGAGAGGGGGAGGGGATGCAGGGGAGGAAGCGCGGGGGCATTAAAGGGGGATGAAAATTTCATTGATTTTGCCGTAGGATGCACCGTTTTCAAGATATTTGACAAAAACACCGGAGGGAGTGGGGGGGGGTGAGTCACGTTAAACTATCGTCCGTAAACCGACTTTACAGACAACCGGCTTTTCCTGTTCTGTGCTCCCAATAGGGAACGTGCACATAGACGGTGCTGCCAACTGGTGCCATCAATTTGAATGTTTTACCTTGATAAGTTTGTTTTACTGTCCGCATAGTGTCTCTTCTGTCGCATTAGTGCTGCCGCCTATAGTTACTGCACGTTCCCTATAATACTTTTTCTAACAAAAAAGTAACTTTTTCTCACAAAAGAAGAAACTTGACGTTTTCTCATGAAAAATAAACTTAAAAAAAAAACTAAAAATCTTGAAAAAATACGTGGAATCGAACCGAGGTCGGCTGGATCCGCGACCACCCGATTTGTAATGTGCCATTATGATCTGCTCGAAGTCGGCGAAATTTAGCTTTATATTCTAATGCAAACAAAAATAGCCGGAAAACACGAGTAAAAGCACGCCAGTGCACAAGTCTGGGGGGAGGGACGATGTCAGCAACTATAGACCAATATCGGTTCTACCCGTTATTTCTAAAATTATCGAAAAAATAATAAATCGAAGAATAATAAATTATTTTAATAAATTTCAAATTCTATCAGACAATCAATTTGGTTTTAGGCAAAAAAAAAATCTACAGAAGACGCTGTCTTGGCTCTTACCACTGAAATCACACATCAAACAGATAGTGGGAAAAAGTGTCTTGCAGTATTTTTAGACCTTAAGAAGGCATTTGACACCGTCTCTCTCCCTGTCCTTGTGGACAAGCTTCAAAGACTTGGTTTTCGGGGAAAACCACTTGAGTTGATCTCTAGTTACCTTCGTGGTAGGTCACAGAGGGTCAGAATTGGTAATTATGTGAGTGACGAGCAACAAATCACCTTTGGCGTACCGCAAGGAAGCGTCCTTGGTCCCACTTTATTTTTGGCCTACATTAATGACCTTACAAGTATTAATCTTGACGGGGGCCGTGTGTTCTCGTATGCTGACGATACAGTAGTTGTCTTCAATGAAACCTCTTGGGAAGCTGTGTATAGGAGAGCAGAAGCTGGGCTTAATAAAATATCTGAATGGCTTAATAATAACTTACTTACACTAAACATCTCTAAGACCAACTACATGTGTTTCACAAAGAGCGACAGCGCGCGGCCTTCGGCAGATTTGAAGCTAAAAATACATACCTGTAGTCTAAGTGATGCTGTGGCTTGTAACTGTACTACTATTGAAAATGTTTATACGACTAAATACCTTGGTATAGTCCTGGACCATCGACTCTCTTGGCACTGCCTCATTGACTACCTCAATGGAAGGATAAGAAAACTTATATGGATTTTCAAAATATTAAAACATGTTGCATCACCTAACCTACTAAGACAGCTATATGTTTCACTAGCCCAGTCTATTATTACGTATTGTATCCCGATATGGGGTGGGGCTGGCAAAACTAAACTGTTGGAGGTAGAAAGAGCGCAAAGATATTTGCTCAAGGTGATGTTCTCCAAACCCCTTAGATATCCTACTGTTGACTTATATAGGGAATGTAGTCTCCTATCAGTAAGGAAACTATACATAGAAGGTTGTATTGTGAAGCTGCACAAATTATTGGAGTATGTACCTGCTACTGCTTCCTGTAATAAAAGGAGAATTGGCAATGTTGCACCGCTACCTTTTACCAAATCTAAATTCGCTAAGAGGCAATTTACTTATCAATCTGCAAAAATGTATAATGTTATAAATAGAAAATTAAGCATTTACCCTGTGCAAGTTCATGTATGTAAGAAAACGTTAAGAGCATGGTTAGAAATTCTAAGTTATGAGGAGGCTGAAGCAATACTTTTGTGACCACACAACACACTCATAAACACACAACACTCATACACACAAACACACACACACACTCACACACACACACACACACTCACATTTTATCATTATCAAAGTGTTTTTGTTCTTAGTTTTAGTTATTATTTAGTATAATTAATTAATAATACTCTTGTTATTGGTTGTTCACATTATGTAATTGCTAAACTTGAGGAAGAGCGGGATCTCCTAACACAGGTATTTGTACTTACTGGGAGGTCCCAACCTTCTCTAGCTTATAAAAGGCTGTCACCAATAAAACAAATTTTGAATTTTTTGAATTTTTGAATTTTTTGAAAAGCGATTTTCAGAAAATGAAACATAGCTAGATCAGTTTTTCATCCCCGAAAACCCCCACATACCAAATTTCATCGAAATCGTTGGAGCCGTTTCCGAGATCCTGATTATATATATATATATATACAAGAATTGCTCGTTTAAAGGTATTAGATAGATGAATTCTAAACTCATTGAAATAAGATTCAAAACAACTTGATAGTAATAAAATGCCATGCCGTGCCATGTCGTCAGTGAGTGCCGGCCCTAAAAGTAAGTAATCATGGTCTACATCCCGTACCAAAAATATCTATTTAATATCTAAAAATATCTAACCGTGAATCTTTAAAAACAATTTTTGAGATTCTGTTACATAGGTATCAGGCAATATTAGAACCCTCCCTCAGTTTGCGGTAGCGCAATATTTGCACCTTAGGTACACCTTTCAGAAACTTTATATCCGGGTTAAATAGAATTTTATTGGCGGGCTGCTGATATATCGTGTTGCCAATCGTAAATCTGTTGTGGTGAAATAAATAATTTAAAACTAATAAAACCGGCTTCGGTCTCGTAATGTTGTATCTAGATTTATTTCGGCCCCTGAACGTAATTCGCCATTTATTGTGCTTCAGTTTGTTGTTTATTTACATCACTTAGGGAGCTAGGTCCACAAGATTGCTTTTTATTGCCTTGGGAATTGGAAACAAAACGTTTATTGACAGCAAACATTCAAATTACTCAGCACGCCCGATAAATTGTGATCGGCCTCAAGAAAGACAACCATTTGTCATTATCAACAGAGACACAATGAATGGAGTTACGGTAAAATTGGCTAGTTTGCGGTAATCATTAGCGTGATGGAAAATATACAGAGACATCTTACGATCCAGTTAAAAGACTCAAGATTGCTTAATTTCTTTTTGCTTAGTGCTAAAAAAGCAATAACTTTGGGAACAAACGCGGAGAAATTTGGCGCGAACAAAACTCATGCATGTCAGTGTTAAAGAGATTGCAATGTATCCCAAATATATCAAAAAGTTTTCGGGGGACGTAAGCAAAATAGACTGTAAATATTTTTTACTTATAAAACTGTAAACAGTACGATCAGTGTTGGTTCTTGGTCACGAACAAGTTGTTCACTTAACTAAACCAGTTAGTATTAGTAGCTACTGCATAAGTACTTTACGAGTGCAATTGTTTGCCGCAAGTAAGTCGGAGGTACCTACGCTAACGATGACAGAATTAATTCCGCCATATGAACATTACAGACGATAAAGCACCCTAATATAGCCGACTTAGATAACTTTATGGCTCCATTGAGTTCATTTCCGATAACGTATGCAACGCACGACTTTCTAAACGCTCGCAATTATTGAGCATTTTTCTCATACGGCTCATGAATCGTCATGCATGATCCGCAATTCTACGATAGAATCATCTTAAATGGGGATTCCTCGAGCAGCTTCTCTTGTGCTGAGGATCGTGATGCCGCGCCGGCAACAATTCTTTTAATATCAGCAGTTCTCCACTTCTTCCTCTGGAGGAGCATTGCTCAAAAGAATATTCACATCACTGGATATCTGGTCACACCATTGAATTAAACTCAATCTTCTCGTTTTTAAATGTGTTTGTGGATAAACCACGTTAGAGAGATCCCTTGGTCTAGTACCATAAATCTCTTCAGGTTGGCAGGGTCTCTACCAAATATTGCAGCGCAAGTTAGAGGCCGATGGATACCTAAGTCTCGTTTGGTTTTTCTTTCGAATTTTGCTAATAGTTATCTTAATATTAGCGCGACGCGTGGTCCTAAACCATATTTTCATCGAAATAGTGCGCCAGTAATTAGACAAAGCATCGGTTTCGTTAAGTAGCTGTTAAGACATTTATTAACCTATCGCAGGAGTGTTTGTAACGAGAATCCGCCTAGTCAATTTGAAGTCTGCAAGCCGAGGCAACCACCGTGAAATAATCCCCAACAACATGACCATCATTATAAATTACGAACAAAGCAGTGAAACGGCTTCGCAACCGAGTCAACGGGGTGTAGCGATAACTTGGACGGCACCATTGTTTGTGTACTATCAAATTGTCATCCGAACAACCCCCACTTTCATACTTTTTATAAAGTATAGAGTATCAAGTGCTACCACGCTACTGTGTATTGTGATCCCGTGCAATATTTCTTGTGGGCTGTCAGTGCCCTGTGAGTTACTGCCTCAGAATTGCTGGACTTACTATGTGCGGTTTATCAGAGAAATTCCTTTCGCGAATTTTGTTATTAAATATGGCATGTTTCGTGACTTGTGCGGAACTGACTAATACAGTGTTCAACGCAAACATCAGAGAGTATGCTGTGAAAGAAGATGGGACCGAAAGTGTAAGTAAATAACTTCTTTTAAATTACTTGTTTATAAACATTGAGAAATAATTTTTACTGCCTTATATTTTAGAACGCGTCAGATGTCAAAACCCTACAAAAGGAAGAGGTAGGCAGATATGCCAGTTTCGCTCCGATTCACAACCCAATACGCTTCAAGGTAAGGTATCTTAATACTGTAATTAGAGTCACCTTTTACTTTACAACTCAGACTTCAAATGATACATTTATGGAGGGAGCTATGCTACCTATAGTAATTAATTTATAATAAAGCTGTTTCTATGTAGGTAATGTTATTACATATTTCAACTTTACCTAGGTTGACTTTTGAGGAGTTAAATTTTTAATATTATCTGAAAGGCGTAGCTTCTGCAGCTATAAATACTCGTTCAAAATATGAGTCATACATGTTTCGTGTTTACTCTCAACTTTTTAACTTTAATACCTACCTAACTTTAACGTTCTATCAATTTAAGTATATGGAGTAGCTAGCTTAAAGAATTTAATTGCATCTAAGTTACTAACGCCAAGTAAATAGGTGCCTATTAACTCTAGAGCCTCGCGTAGGCTTATAATAGAAGCAGCATAAGCTAGCAATTACCGTCACACTTAGGTCGACATTTAGCGCATTTCAAACGTAGAAACTCGACTGTGAGAACAACGTCCCACATTCCTGATAACCCGTCAGAACGGAAACATGAGTCAACTGTACGGGTCAAACAAAATTTAACAAACTCTCCACTATAAATTAGTCCTCATTGTAAGGTAATTCAAATTCTCAGCATTCACAGCAATTTGCAGTTGTAAGTGGGATCACACCGCGGCATAACTGGGAGTTTTTTCCCGTGACGGTGGCCTCGGCCTCTAACAGTTAAGCTGATATCAGATCGATTCTTAGTATAGATGAATAAGTCTGAATCAAGTGCCCGTATACAGTGTGAGATGATCGCTGATTCATTATTGGTTCTCGGTACACGGAGATTAACGACGGAATAAATAAAAATAAACAAACTTTAAAGCAATTTTCTTTTGAAAATTTTAGTATTAGCGAAACCGACATTGCTCGGAGAATATGCAAGTGAAGTGGCAATGGGTGGACCATAAGAACAAATAACCGTTGGAAGAGAAAGGTTCTCGAGTGGCGCCAAGAACCGGAAGACGAGGGGTTGACAGGCCTTCCATTAGGTGTGCTGACGACATCGCAAAAGTTGCGGGCAACCGGTGGAAGCGAGTGGCGCGTTGTCGTTCACGTGGTGTTTTAAAGATTTTATTCACCAGTAGACATCTTCCGGCTGATGATTTATTTATTTATTTATTTATCCATCAATAAAGATTACACCATTACTGTATAACACCAATGCGCTGTAAAATTTAAAATACAAATAAAAAGACAAGACAACCAAAATAATACAATTAGTTAGGGATTTTTGAAAGACGTCTTCGTCGCTTCCCTAAAACGAATATTTTTATTTTTTAATTTTTGTGATGAATGAACTTCTAAATTAAGTCGCTTACAGAGCTTTTATTTTTCTCAGGTCTTGACACCAAATAATAGTAATAGCAATGACATTTACGAGTACCTAAAAGGTTAAATAACTCTTTTGATCAATTTCCGTTTTCCTTAAAAAAATCTCGTTGGCTATTCAAAAAATTTAGGTCAAACAAAACCCATTATCAATCAAAGGCGTTAACCGAAGACATCTTCAAAAGCTGAGGTCTGTCAATCGGAAAGGCATGAAGGGCCGCGTGAAGGGGCAGTGGCCAGACGATCGTATCGAGGCAGCCAACCATGGCCTGGGACGGCGTTCTAATTGGATTTAATTATAAGGAAAAGGAACCCAAATTGTACCTCAATTTCATCGCCTATCCACTATTTCCAAGAAACAAAGGACGCATGCTAGTTAAAGATTTATGAAGTTTACCAAGCTGATGTTTTTGAAAAAAAAAGCTAAAGAGTAATAATGTTTCTTGTGGTAATGTTTGACTTTATTGACAGTTTATTTAAACAATAATTTAGGTAAATTTTAATAATAGTAATTTATGTAAAGATTTCGTGACACGGTGTTGTGGTCGCAGTCCTTCAAAACGGCTCAACCGATTTTTATGTTTATTTTAATATCTAGTAGTATCGTAAAGTATTTATCACCCTCTTACCCCAATTAAGTCCGATTTCTTTGAAAATTTACATGGCAGCACATCGTTTGCCGGTTCAACTAGTAGTTAATGTAAATTTAATAGATAGAAAGAGTGAACTAGGGTCAATAAATTACGGTTTTTTTTTTCCTTCAGGAGATACCAGACAATGCCTTATCCAGTTCAAGCTACAGTCGAGGCCTTCTGCATCACGAGCACGCAAGTCATGAAGGTAAAGCTACTCGTACATTATTTACACCGCTCTTAAACCAGCAGCTTTAATAAAAGTACTGAGACAAAACTCCTGCGACCGGTTCAGAAAAAGTCTATACTGCGGGGAATCTGCAAGTAACCTGACAGGAATAAAAACAGGTTCTAAATTAAATAGTGCCAAAAGCATGCAAGAGAGCGCCATCAAGTCCCGGGTAACTTAATTGTTTTATTGCTGTGATAATAAAGGTAGCACCTGAAATTTGCTTGTTGCGGAGTTTCGGAATGAAGAAAGATGTACAAATTAATATTTACTTCAAATTTCAAACACGAATGTATATCTACCAGCAATTGTTGTGTATGTACCTATTTACTTCGGGAATTTTGAAAACTACTCTAATAATTTCGACGAAATTTGCTATGAGATGGCTAAGATATTTGGACGCAAAGAATATGTAAAGAATCCTAACTAACACAATATTGACATTGGGCGAGAAATCCACTGTCCGGTTTAACATCTGTCACTTCCAGATAAATTTTAACCTAAAACACTGTCTTGGTTTACAGTGACTTGGTTCACTATAATGACATTTTATAAACTCTTTAATCCATATCCCTTTAATGTAATTTACTACTAAACTTATTTAAGTAGTCACTAAAAACGTTTTTTTTTTCACTATACAGGAGGTTATGGATTACATGATGGCTTCTACGACGATGGATCTCACTATGGTCATGGCTATGAATATGTCCACGGTGATAATCATCATGATTTCGATCATCACGATTCAGACCATCACGGGCATGGCCATTTCGGCCATCACCATCACTTGGGGCACGGGCATCACCACAAGCATCACGATCATCACCACGTAAGTTATTAGTTATGATATTCGATTTCTTTTGTTTTGTAATCTTCATTATTGGAACTGTCTTGAGAATTTGTAGCGTGACCGTTCCGCTGTTATTATATCGTCACATAATTATATGTATGCGTGGATTCAAATTCATTCACCTGTCTTATTATAAATATGGAAAGATACAGATACAGAATTTATTGTTAGGTAATTTCTATCGGTGGCTTCCTTTGAATTACAACTTACATAAAAAGTTTTAATCTTTTATTTGTCCTAGTGATTTATGTACCTGCCTCTATTTCTATGTGCTTAATTTGCTGTAGGTAGGTACACATAATACATGTGGATTTAACTTACGAAAAATATTGTAGTTGCCTATTAGACTAAATCATCGTTTATACAGAAGATATTAGGTGCACTGTCAAATTTCCTTTCTAAATTAAAATCAATGCATTACAACCCACGAGCTTCCTATGCAACTCCTTTTCGTGCCCACTCAAAGTCCTGTTTAGGCGTAATTTATGCAACGTTTTGAATATTTACGACGTCATTATCCCATCATAAACTCCGTTATTTCTGTGTTGCCTAAGTGCCTTAATGTTCCCAGCTAGGTATTGTTTATTTTTCAATGCTGCTAGCTCGTTTAACATCCTCTTTTTATCACCTGCTTGATCCTGTCCATAAACAATTATTAAAGCTGTAATTAATTGAGATAATCGTGATGTGTGTGCATCGAAAAACTTGCACAAGATGTTCACAAAGAGTGCAGCTTTTAAATTGTGCTGGATTGCTAAGGCGGACCTATTATTTTTGTATTCAATTAGTACCTACTTTGACTTCTGTGTAAGTACAACACGCATGCGGTTAGAATGTTAGGTGTGAATTGAAGTAGTTGGATCAGATATTTGAGACTGAAATCGTGTTGATGGATATTATATTGCCGGTGACGCAGTGCATGACCAGTCATTGCAGCATTTTTTGAGGAAAGCCTATTTCCAGCAATAGACATTTTTTAGTTGACGACTGAAGATTATGAAAAACTGACGTAACTCCTATCGGCAAATTTTCAATAATATTTTTAATCGTTAAATGTTAAATGCTCCAAATTTCTGTAAATTCTTCTCGAATTCGACTAGAATGAAGAGTTTAAGATCTTTGTTATCAAAATTTTATCCATAAGTCTCCTATACCAAAAAATCGGTTTATTTTTACTTAGCGCTTATTATCTTATGACTTTTTTCATATTGCATTATCTTCACATGTTCAAATTCTTAGCAATGCACCCTTCGATCAACAAAATGCACCTGTCATTTATTGTTATTTTGTTTTACCTACAGCTGGCATCGAAAGCCTTATTATGGCCGATAGCAGGCATCGCCCTTTTAGGAGCCGCAGCAGCTTTGGTGACCAATCCAGTGCTTCTTCAACTAGGAGTTGTGTCTGGGCGTAGAAGACGACGGGACACCGTGGAGGTCTCAGGTCCTGACTATGTTTCTGATGAAGATTTGCTCTTAGATCCTTATGGAATACGAGATAATGAATTTGGGACAATAAAGCCAAAAAAGAACATTGGGGCTAAAGAACGAAAACGAGGACATAAGAAAGTTTCGCAGGTTTTAAAAGATAATAAGGAAATGAATCGATTTGTGCCCATACCTCTTAAGCTGAAGGGTGATTAATTAGATTAAGTAAGTAAAAGAAAAGGTATATACTCCTTTAAAAAGTGTTTAAATAAAATTTTGCTTTTGTTAGTTCGTTCTTAATTTTGCCTGATTTCTAATAACTAAATCAGTAAGCTTGAAAATATATTGCTAAAAAGCGGCATAAAATGGTGTAATAGGCATATTCCTACTTTTAACCATTAATCCCTTTCCTTTTAAACGACAACAATAACAATAATAATAATGATAATTTTAGTTCAAAAGGTTGTGATATATATATTTAAAAAAACCACAAAAAATAATGATATTACTCGACTAGGGAAAAAAGTTTCCTTGCACTTGTTTAAAATCAGCAGTCCAAGTTAAAGTCCTAACAAAATAAGTACATACCGCATCTAAACCAATTTTTTTGTCGCAAAGTGTGGTTAAAGTAAATTACTTACGGTCAATCCACCCTAGAAAATTAAACTAAAAAACACACACGATATCGTAAAAATGGTTCACGCTTCACTTTTTCACTTAAAAACACGCAATTTCGTAAATCTATTCACTAACACTACTGCAGCCGACTTTATCATTGAATACACAGCAATTAGCTCCAAAGAAAACAATCGACATCACTGAGAACTATCGACAAAACAAAATGTAAACTGTCAATTGTTTCAATAAACGTCATCAGTCGGATCCGATCATACGGTGTTTAGCTTACGAAAGGAGTGAAGTTTGAGTCAAGATAGCTGCATGTGAAGCGAGCCGCGGTAGTGAATGAAGTTGGTTGCAGAGCGGCTTGTGTGCGTGCATCGCTGCGCCCGCGCCGGGATGTTGAAAAAACTTGTCCAAGTTCCTTCCTATCGTCGTGTGTAGTGTGTGAGCGTATACAGATTAGTCAGAAGGGACGCATTACATCGATTTTGAATTTGACAGTGTAATCTGTAGTTTTTAGATTAATGTTTATTCTAAGTAGGTAATGCATACTTTCTTTGGTATTATCGAACACATCATAGTAAACTTTTAATATTATTGTAATTCAACTATTTCGTTAAGTAATTAAATTTCCAACTGACTGACTTTAAGTCATGAAGCCCCAGTCTTGGACCCTTGGTCCTAGAAAACTGAAATTTTGCAAGAGGTCGCGGTAAAAGTCGTGTAAACTAGTAAATAATATTATTTTACTGTCAATAGTTCGATGAGATGATGTCAATATTTCTAACTATACTTAATGTATGAAAAAAATAAGTTTTAATTGAAAGTTGTTAGCTATTTGGACGCCATCTTGTGGAGTAGTCTCATACTACTGAGAACCATCATGAAGTAGCGGAAACTCGCAGAGAGCAAGTTTAAATAACGAATGGGCATTCACGGATTCTACCGTAGTTCGAGTGACGGGCACTAGGTGGCATCAAATAACAAAGCATTAGGATTATCTAAATGAAATCAAACTATTTCTTTCTGATTTTTTTATTAGCTTTTAATATTATTCTTGTGAAGCACCAACTGCGACACGCGGCTTTAATAAGGCTCACAATTTAAATCCAAGCTGGAAAAAAAAATTGTACTTAGTGGTGATATTTTTTCGTTTATTTGTCAAATTTAATCCACAACTTTATTCATAAATCCCACTGTGCACATTATTTCTCTTTTATTGCGCGGAATTTAAATTAGCCGTGATTTAAATTTTAAGTTATGTTCGAGTAAGTAGGTAATACCTACTTACCTGTACATTATTACAACCAGGTACAATATTATATTCACTAAAAACAGACATCATCATCATTATCATTTCAGCCGAAAGACGACCACTGCTGATCATAGACATTCCCCAAGGCTTGGCATCCAACGCGTTCCCGCAACCTTAACCAGGTCGTCGCTCCATCTTGTTGTGGCCTACTGACACTGCATCTTTAGGTTTGTGGACGCCGCTTGAGAACCATCCGGCCAACCAACCGGCCATCAATTCTACGAGCGATGTGCCCTGCTCACTGACACTTTTGAGTCTGGCGATTCTTCTAGCGGTCTTTCTTCGGTGAAATAGTGTATTTAGGCCTACTATTTTTAGCTTCGTAAGTTCTGAATTTTTACAACAGACATAATACTTCTAACCCAGAAGATAATTCCCGGTTTAGTGATTTTGGAAATTATTTTTTCATACTGCACATTACATTCGGCAGTCTTACTATTGATTTGTACTTTTTCAAATACTCTGGGAAGGAGGTTAGTGTAATATGATTTCACACAGACCGCTCAATGCTTTATAAGTACTTAGTACTATTGAACCAACAGAACTGAGACTCAATGTGGAAACTTTAAAAAAAAATATTTTTTTGTATTTAAGGCATTTTCAGTAAAAAGTACACCACACTTTTTTTAAATAAGGAAATTTCGGGTTTTTCTTACTCAGAATCAAGAACGCTATTGATCTTGTTGATTTTAAAAAATGTCCATAATTTTCCATACATTTTTTTTGTCACGACCTTTAAACTGTGTTAAAAAAAGTCATAAAACTGACTCAAAAAATAATGACACTTTTTTTCTTCATGAAAATGAATTGTACTCTTTGATCAATTATAACTGAAGAATACTGAAGATACACATTGCCGAACAAAATCCCCTTCAAAAAATGTCCGAACTTTTTTGTTTGCATAACAATTAAAATCATCACCTACACAGAAATTTGTACCTAATCTTTACTTCATTACAGTCGAATTTCGGTTGACACTTGACAGCTAAACTTGACAATTTCACGCAACGTACTGAGAAAAAAGAAGGCCACTGGCGCTCATTTGGCTCGGACATTTTCGGGCGCGCGACTGTGGATCTACAGTTATAATTGATCAAAGATTGTACTCGTGATTTTTAAAAAGAAAACCCCAAAATTTCCTCATTTAAAAAAAGTAAACTTTATATTGAAAATGCCCCAAAACGTTCTACGGTGGATCTGAAATCAGATGGTTCGTTTATCTATATTAGTAAATATGAACTGAAACAATTACTTTGCTTAACCGCGACCTTATGATAGTTACGTTACTTTTATGCAAGAAATGTGTGTGAAAGTAACGCCTGATTCAATAAATTATTTATACTAAATATCATGACAGTGTGATGCGGATGGCACGGGACCGATCTGTTTGGCGAGCCTTGGGGGAGGCCTATGTTCAGCGTTGGACGTCTTTCGGCTGAAATGATGATGATGATGATTATGACAGTTAGCTCCATAACATAGTAAAGATAGTTACCTTAGGAGCATTTTGTACCAAACATTTGAACATAAGTGTAGCCCTGTCGCATCCTTTTTCACCATCTGTCACAGGCTCATCGTTTACTGAAAGTAAAAAATATGTTTTTTTAGGGATCCAGATCTCAATATGTGAAAAAACATCATGGAATCACTTCATTATCCGTCTGTATGTCTGTCTATTAGTACAGTGCAGTGTCTAATCGTCAAGACCATTTTACGTAAGAACAATCAAATAAACAATTGGCTAAGTAAAGTTTTTTGAAGAGGTGCTAATTATATTTTTTTTCGACAGTCAGCGTTCTGGAGATCGAGAAACTGCAGCTGTTTTATTTTTATTTCCTATTGTTTACTGGAAATATTTTTTTAAGTGTTCGAGATGACATTTGTGAGATTTTATGGCTGACTAGCCGTACGTGCTCAGAACTTAGTAGAAACAGAAAAAAAACCGAAGTGAGCTGTCACTTCTGTCAATGTCAAATCGTTTGCGTTTCGTTTGCTTTGCATTTTGGTGTGCTCAGTGTGATTTTTGGACTATTTTTATCGACCTCCGCATAAAATCCGGACTTTCAATTTTACCGCATTTCTCCACGACCTATGCACGATAATTGGATCACGATTGAATACTTTCGATCACTATTTTGGAACTGCTTCTTGGACAACGCAAAGCAAACGAAACGCAAACGGTTAGATTTCATTTGACATTGACAGAAGCGACAGTTGACTTCGTTTTTTTTTCTATTTCTTCTTTGTCAGCCGTAAAATCTCACAAATGTCATCTCGAACACTTAAAAAAATATTTCCAATAAATAAAAGGAGATAAAAATAAAACAGCTCCAGTTTCTTGGTGTTGAAGTCGACCACTGTCGAAAAAAAATATAATTAGCACCTCTTCAAAAAACTTTACTTAGCTAATTCAGTGCAATCTCTTGGAGCTTTGAAAAGTAAAGGAAAAATCCGAAAATCGCTTATTACTTTGTTTTTCATAGAAATACAATGAAGTAATAGTAGATTGTTCAACAAGGGACTAAAACAAGCCATAATGACACGAGATATTTAGTCACCCGAGCGATAGCGAGGGAGGCTATAATTCGAGTTGTCATTATGGTAGTTTTTAGTCCCGCGTTAAACACTCTACTTTTCACTTTGAATGCGAGGAAAAAAACGACGTATTAAATTACTTTTTTACAACGTATGCTCAATACGAGCAATGGACATCTGTTCAAATTTCAAATAGCAAAAAAAATACCGCTGTCTTTTCTTTTCTTTTATATTTTTTGTAAAGTGACGCTTTAAATGCTTGCATAATTAGCCAACAGATTCTAACTTAAAGACTATGTTAAAACTAATTGGACTATGCATGTAAGAATGATAACTGTTCATTCATTAGAATCGGCAAATAAATTAACCTAATTGATCTAAGTTCACACACAAAATATATTGTTAACTGAAACAACCGTGAATAAAGAAACGACTTTTTAAGTTTATTTTCTATATGCCAATTATTTGTTAAATTATATCTAATTATACTTTCTATTTACTATTAAATGCAACTGACATCGCATTATTTTGAAGTCACGCCATATTAACTTTCAAACGTAACTGCTCTATCTACCGTACACTCCAGCACTGCTTTGCCGACAGGTGCGGATTGCTATTTTATCGACAGAGCAGGGAACTGCTTTGCCGACAGCGTTTTTAAATAAAACAAATTAAAAAACACCTAAGCTAAAGGAAATCTTTGTTTACATGCAAAATAAAATGAATTCATCTTTAACAATTCGCCAACAAATTGTTTTGCAATTTGGCGAAATATTTCATATGTGTATGTGTGTAATAAAATTTACAATAAACTAAAAAAAAAAAAAAACATTTTATAATTAAATAGATTAATATTCGTAATTATTCAATGTGTTTCACGAAATAATTATTTTTTAAATATTTTTTATACAGTTGTCATTTTGAGGTTATTTCCACGCCCTAATGGCTTCCAAAGACCGAAGCGCAGGGCGCTACAGTGCGTCCGCAGCGCGCTACGGTCTGTGGAAAGCTTTAAAATTGTCTATACCCAGTTACTGAAAATGGCGATATTCTCCATTCACAAACACCGTGATTGGCAGTTTAGGGGTTTCCAAAGTCAATTAAAAAAAATTTACTTTAATCCCTTGAGATCAAAAAAGAGCTTTGTTTCAATTTGGTATTTTACATTAGTTATTGTTGTTAGTTGTATTTATAACAGTTATTATTGATAGATTCAGTGTGAGTTAATTTAAAAAAATGTTCGGACGTGATTTTCTTCCTACGTCCTTTGTGCTAATTATTTTCTGCCAAGCATTAACAAAAATCATATTATTACTTAATAGCTTTTTAGAAAGCTAGAAATACGAACACGTTTTACGGATAATCTGCACGCCAAATGCATACGTAAAATTTTCTGTTTTTGTGCCATTAATGTTGAACAGCCTGATAAAAATCATATTTTTTTTTACTTTTTGGTCTCGCATTCATAAACGTGTACAGATAGTTGCACTTTCAATATTGCATAAGAACAGCTATTTTATCTTGTACACAACCAAATAAAAAAAAAGACTTAAATGGCCAACTTTTTTTTTAATAAATTTTTCATTGATGAGTTGATTTTGAGAAATGTTCGGTCGTGATTTTCTTCCTACGTCCTTTGTGATTATTTTTTTCTGGCAACCATTTACAAAAATGATAGTTTTAGTAGCTTGATGTAAAGCTAGAAATACGTGCATGTTTTCCGTACAATCAGCACGCCAAATGTTGTAGTAAAATTTTCTGTTATTGTGCCATTCATTTTGAACAACCTTATAAAAAAATCATATTTTTTTTACTTTTTGGTCTTGCGTTCTTAAACGAGTACAGATAATTATACTTTTAATATTGCATAAAAACAGCTATTTTATCTTGTACATAAGAAAATAAAAAAAGTTTACTTAAATGGCCAACTTTTTTTTAAATAAATTTTTGAAGATGCGTTTCCGACTTTTTTTGCAAAAAATTTAAATTTCAATTATCTCAGAAATGGTTCATTTTTGCATAGGGCATTATGGGACAAAAATGATTGTAAATGACCTCTCCCATAACTCCTTAACGGGAATAGGTCGAATTACCAATAACCCTGTATATTAGAACAATTTGTAATCAAAACATTTTTAATTTTCATTCAATTTTTATGGAACAATCGAGAAAAACTAACAAGAATGCAACGTTGCCAGCTCAGCAGGTATAAACCCTCTTAATAACTGGCCACGTTATACTAAATTGAATTCTGTTTGTAGGGAAACAGAGTTCATTTTCAGTATGAGGGGGCCAGTTATTGAAGGGTGACCAGTTATTAGCGATTTACCTACTTAAGTTTAAAAATTGTTACAACAAAATCTTGTTAAGCATACCTTTAGCGCACAAATCAGCTAGTTTCTTGGCGTTGGCAAGACGCTTCTCGTCACCTTTCATGGTAAACTCCGCTACTTTATACCCGTGATCCAGGTCGTACATCCCTTTGGCATTCATCTGAATTCAGCACATCAATTTTATTACGAAAGAAAAAATACGGCATACGATAAAATGGGTATTCGTCGCCGTTCATCTGTGATTTGGGACCTGGTATTTGGTATTTGGAAAACATTTTCTACGGTACACATTTCGCTGCTTTAATTTGATAGTGACACAACTCAAAATTCTTAAAATATGTCACTATTCAATTAAAGTTCAGTTTTAACGGCCCTTTTATTTTGGATTGTGGCACCTCACTATCAAATTACTGCAGTGATTTGTATTCGATTTTAGATGAATGACTTAATTGGTCTGGACATCTAGTATCAAAGTGACACGCCTGGTTTTTTAGGGTTCCGTACCCAAAGGATGAAAACGGAAACCCTATTACTGAGGCTCCGCTGTCCGTCCGTCCGTCCGTCCGTCTGTCACCAGGCTGTATCTCGGAAACCGTGATAGCTAGAGAGTTGAAATTTTCACAGATGATGTATTTCAGTTGCTGCTATAACAACAAATACAAAAAAATTGAATTAAATAAATATTTAAGGGAGCTCCCATACAACAAACATGATTTTTTTGCTCGTTTTTGCTCGATATTGATAACGGCAACAGGTAGACACTTGAAATATTCACAGAATATTTAATCATATATTTACTATATTTCATACTAAATACAAACTGAAATATAGATGCACAGAAAAAACCCCAGAAAAAAGACCAATGTTGGGAATCGAATCCAGGTCCTCAGCATTCCGTGCCGTGTGCCATACCCCTACACCACCACTGGTCTAGAGATTAGACACGAATCTTTCCTATACATCATACATTTCAGTCTGCTAAATCATCACCTTATGCAGTGACAAGCGCTCATCTATGTTACACCCTCTATCGAGAGATTTTAACACTCCTTCGGAACTAACCGCTCACCTGGACAAGAGATGGCGCTACTGTGCAACTTTAAACAAGTTAGCTTAGCTATGAAGTATCTTTTTGTATTTATTTTTTCAACTTCATTTTTATTACTTTTACGGTCATCCCGTGAAATCATATATTTCATACTAAATACAAACTGAAATATAGATGCACAGAAAAAACCCCTAATAATATATATATAATCGTGTCTAATCTCTAGACTAGTGGTGGTGTATGGCACACGGCACGGAATGCTGAGGACCTGGGTTCGATTCCCAGCATTGGTATTTTTTCTGGGGTTTTTTCTGTGCATCTATATTTCAGTTTGTATTTAGTATGAAATATATGATTTCACGGGATGACCGTAAAAGTAATAAAAATGAAGTTGAAAAAATAAATACAAACAGATACTTCATAGCTAAGCTAACTCATATATTTACTTTAAAAATAAATCATTAAATTAAAATAAAAAACATATTTAAGGGGGGCTCCCATACAAAAAACGTGATTTTTATAGATAATTGTACGGAACCCTTCGTGCGCGAGTCCGACTCGCACTTGGCCGGTTTTTTTTAAATAGTTTAGTTTAGTTTGTATATTTGGACCAAGTTACGTATCTCGAAACTATGTGGAGAAGTTTCATGTAAATGGGTCTGGTACACATTTTTTGTTCGTGTCTCTCCTGTGGACATGGCAAAGGTTATAAGGGCTATATCTCACCGGGACACCACGGTGGCGCAACCAGTCGCGCAACGGTGGTGTCCCGGTGAGATATAGCCCTTGCATGCACGCGTCTATGCTGGTTGCGCCGCCAAATCCGTTGCGCAACCAAGTGACCGCCAGGTGAGATACCCTCCATAGAGCTGTATACATTTTGTTGGTGGCGGAGACTGGTTGCGCCACCGTGGTGTCCCGGTGAGATATAGCCAATATTTTTTAGTTAAGTCTACATCAGCGTGTGGGACGCCCGGACAACTTTCGGCCCATTTATCTTAGCTTTGCTGACTCGGAGTCGCTAATTTTATGTCCACAGTAGAGACGACTTTTGTTTCTTACGGTGTGTATGACATGAATAAATGCGTTCAGCCGTTACAATACGTTTACTTTTAGTTTACCACTGAAAGATGGCTTGCCTTCATTTATTTTCCGACTTTAACACCATACAAATAAAGTAGCTACTACAAAATCTGCAAACGTGGGTAACAGTATTCAAAAATTGGCTTTATTTGTAGGTCGTTAAAGTTGAATATGAAATGAAGGCAAACCATCTGTCAGTGGTAAACTTTTGTTATTTTACTGTACTGCGTGATTGACTAACAAACATTCAAACATCTTCACAACCTTTTTCATCTATAATAAATACCTCTATTATTAGAATAATAGAATGTAAACTATTAATAAATGTATTCATTACTCACCGACCCTTCAGCCTTGTAAGCACAAGCCAAGAGACACTTCGTATCTTTGTTTTTGGGAATCACATAACTCTGGAGTGCCATAAGCTCGCTGATCTCTATCGGGTGTTCCGCTTGACATTTCATCACATGTTTGGTAAACTCGATTTTTATTTCCTCGTCAGTCATGGCCTATATTTTTAGAAAAGAAATAACTTATTCAAAATAAAAGGTTATAAAATATAATTATAACTAAACCTCGAAAAATACGGAGCAAAATTTAATCACAGGTAGGGACGAATGGTTAGATCGGTTTGCCAGAATCGTTATTTCGTAACAGCAAAATTGGGTTAGGCTCAAAAAACTCACTTTCCCGAAATGTGCACTTTTTCTAAAGGTACACTTGTTTAGATGGATCACTTTCTCGGAAGGTGCAATTTCCCAAAAAGTGCACTTTCTCAAATAGAGCACGAGATTTGGAAAGTACGTACTGTGAGGATTGTATTATGATCCTCCGCTTTATCTTAGGAGCCCTATCAATGAAAAACCATACGTTTTATACTAAGACCAACTTTTATTCTATTTTGACCCAAATCCGAAACAATGTACAAATGCACTTTTTCTAAAACTGACATTCGATAGATCTATTCTTAATTTAATATTTTAAACTGATACCATAGAGTATCTTCGTGACCTCTATCGAATGTACGCTAACAATTTCCTTCCCCCTTATTGAGGTCAGGTCTACCCTACCTACTGGTGGACAATTAACAATCATCACTATAGCCTATGTAAGGCTGGCCTGCAACCTTTATCTGTGGTCACCAATCAATCATTTAAACATTGGTGGGGTTAGGCCCTTGAACCTAATGTTGCTGCCCGAAGACTGCAAAAACCACCAGGAAAAGCAGGCTCCATGGTGTTCTTATAATCTAAGGTCCTTAATAAGTATCCTTATCCGTATTCTGTGCTTGGATAAGTAAAATTTATATGTCTATGACCTCATTTGAGCCACATCAGAATACAGACCAGTGGGATCACTCCCACCCATGCATGGTGTTGGTGTCGTTCATAAAACACACCCTCCAACATACCAAACATAATATAAATCTATATATAGACTATTCGATAAACGGTAAAAATGCACGAGCACGAAGGATTTATCTATGTAGGTAAAAATGTTTTCATCACACTTGCTCGTCAATGGTGTTATTCCATGCTTGTATACTAAATGACAATGGCCTAAATTGTTCTTAAGGGAGTTATAGATTTACGTACAGTTTTTCTACCCAAGGGAGTTCTAACTTTAGTTTTAAAATTTGCAAACAAGTCATTTCAGACTAAGGAGGTTTCAAGTCAGCCAACGTTTTATTTATTATCTTTAAAACTTAGCTATAACCCAAATTTTACAACACAAAACTTATGTACGCTTCATGTAAATTCGTTATTTTTATTTTTTAAATTTATATCAAATAGTTTTGCAATAATTTAAGTAAAAATATTTTTTTAAACATGTTGGCAGAATCTGGCCGTATGACCTTTCGAATTCTAAACTAAACACAGTTTACTTTTATTATCTATGGTAGGTGACTCGAAAAAGGTGGCAATCTGTATTGGCGGCAGGGGGGCACACTTACATAATATCAAACTTTTCATACGACTGCAGCGACCTTTGGCGTTAGGTGTTTGACGAAGAACTAAATTAGCGGC
Source organism: Archips xylosteana (assembly GCA_947563465.1). Classification (NCBI taxonomy): domain Eukaryota; kingdom Metazoa; phylum Arthropoda; class Insecta; order Lepidoptera; family Tortricidae; genus Archips; species Archips xylosteana. The sequence goes on along the minus strand of OX387357.1, from coordinate 13,220,907 downwards.
CATCTTGGTTGACTTGTCAAACTTGTCAGTTGTCGTTCATCGGCCATGGCCATGGCGTACCAAATTGTACGGTCAAGGACTTGGGATTGATAGCCCACTTGCCAATGTTCGTATTTTAGCCGTATAATGCAAATCGGGTTTAGCCGCTTATACTTCGTATTATGCTGATTTGAGTTAGACGGCTAAAATACGAATAGTGGCAATTAGCCTATCAATTAAAATCCTTGACTGTACATTGCTATAGGTACGCGTATCTATAGCAGTACATCACTACCAACATATAAATATAGATAGGTATATATCTGTAGATACGTACATTAGTTCTTGAGCTGCCGTAGGGCGGCAGCACCTTCCATACATGCATATTTGACCATAAAGTTGAGCAAGACGGATCAGAGCCGAAGCGATTCGGAATGGTTAGGTTCAAAGGCTTTGGTGTTAGTTATTTGCAACGATAGTTTTCGGCGAATCAATTTTATGCTTATTTAATTTATGCGTAGATATTTATGATTCGGAGCATGAAAAATATGACCAAATAATATTAGGACTAACAAAATTCAGCGTAATCAAACTATGAGAATTTAGATTCTGCGATAACAGTTTATGCGAAAAGCCTATTATGGCTACACAGGGTTGGGCGGATTAAGAGTACTAGTTTTATCTCGCCATGTTACTTAAATTATGATTTTTTTTTTTACCTTATCACATTTATAAAATTAAGAATTTATCCGTCTTTATGATATCTAGAGGTCAGCATGATATCTTTTGTTTTTATACTGTTTTCAACAATGGAAGTGAAACGCCAGCTCGTTGTACCTAAACCTTATACAAGCAAAACTTCCGGCCATGCGAGATGTTTAAGTTAAATATTAATATAATGTTCATATGGCGGATCATTAAGCGGTTCAAAAAAACTGGACCTTCACGAATCAGCCCCAAACCAGCTCGAAAACCATCTATCCCGTTGATCAATGAATCGTGTATTACAATATAAATTTGGATTAATGACCTACAAAATACAAAAAATTCACGGCTTAACAGATGCCTAGAAAAAAAGATAGAGTAGGAAAATTCAGCGAGTTGCTTGCTTGACACGAAGGCGATGAGAGTTTTTTTTTAGATGAAAAAATGTTTCAATTGCAAGATAGCCACTATCATCACAATAATCGTGTTTATGGTAATTTATTGAGGGATCTTCCAGTATCAATCAATCAATCAATTTTGTAAATATACAGTATGCTTAACATAAAATCATGTTTAATATTGAAATTTGAGGTTTAGTTTTAGTTTTATTGCTTTTTTAAACTAGGACACTTAATCTGCCCAACCCTGAAGATTATGCCATAAAGAATTATTGCTCACAAAATTATGCCAAATCAGGGTGAACCGGGTTTCAATTATAAGTTCGTGCATTATTGTCATTCACTCCGAGTCTACAAATACGGGGTTCGTATTTTAACTGCACCTGGGTTTCGAATTCTATTTATTAAATTCTGAACTTACGTAAACATAAGCGCTGTAGACCGCAAAAGTTAATACCAGCTTCCAGAACATTTTTTTTTTTAATATGACGTATAATATCGTGTATTATCTACGAAACAGTTCACTCCAGAATACATTCGGAAACTATACTTAATCCCCATTTATATATACTTACTCGAATATCCAAAAAATAAACGTGATTTTATCATTTAATTGACACAATCATTATAATTATAATTTTGTTCCATACCCAGTTTTCAATTTAGTATGAAAAGAAAATCAAAACAATTTCTGTTTCCGTGACGGATGTTATTTTGCAGTAACTTAATTGATTTAAAAAAAAAGTTATGTAAAGTTAGACACATATATCAAAAATACATACAGATGAATATATAAACCTTCTCCTTTTTTTGAAATTGATTAAATATGGAATAAAAGAAACATCTCTAAACTGTTTTGACTTAATTTTTAATTTTTTTTTATCGGTTTTTTTGTTTTAATTAGAACCTACTCAACTATTTTTTAAATAAGTGCATATAAATAGATTTACATCCAGAACTCACATGGTGACGATTACTAGAGTCATCGTCATTAGTCGCGGCCATCAATAGTCCCAACCAGCTACAACTATTGGCCCATTGCCACACACAATTAGTGGCTACAGAGTGGCTGGCTGATTGGGCCACCACTACTACCACTGCACTCCGTTGTACTTGAGCCATGAGTAACTGGAGCACTCATTTCACATTAAATAATGACTTAATGACAGACGAACGTCTGCCAAAGTTGGAATGAAATCCGTATGAAATGTTATTGTTGCTACCGAACAGCGACCAATGATAGTGTTCTTGTCAATTTCGACATTGACAGAATCATAAATTATAATATCGATGGAGCTATATTTTTAAAATTAAATTTAATGTTACTGTTAAAAGCTCCACTGTGAATCATAATCTGAATATCGTAATGTTGGTTTCTTTGCTTGGTTAAACACGTTGGTTGTGGATTAAATATAAGTATAAGATTTTGTTAGAGTAAAATGAAGCTGTTTTAGAAATCTATACTATAACTAGCTGTTGCCCGCGACTCTGTTTGCGAAGAATAGGGGTATAAAAAATTGCCTATTCTCAGACCTACCAATTATAGAGAAAAAAACTTACAAAAATCGGTCAAGCCGTTTCGGAGGAGTTCGATAACAAAAACCGTGACAGGAGATTTTATATAGATATATTAGAAGGAGAAGAAGATATTATTATAGGTAAAGCTGAAGAGTTTGTTTGTATTTTTGTTTGGTTGAACACGATATGCTCAGGAAAAAATGGTTCGAATGGAAAAATTATTTTTGCGTTGAATAGTGATAAGTGAGTAAGTGATTATGTATACTAACAATAATGGATTTTAAAGTCTAAATAAATAAACATATTATTATTATTATTATTATAGTCCATTTATCGAGGAAGGCTACTTAACATCACGCTACGACAAATAGGAGAGGAGCATCAATGATTAACGCGGACGAAGTCGCAGGCACCAGCTAGTAGAAAAATAAAAATCGTAAATTTTATTTCTAGATCTTTATTTACTTAACAATTTATTTCTTTCCATCTGAATCTTTCATTCCTCGGATTATGTTCAGGTGGTAAAGTCAAACTGAAACATAAAAAACACATTAAGTATTAGGTACTTTAAAGCATTAATATATAAATTATAAAACAAAGTTAAAATTGTTATGGGAATGAGGTGAATAAAGGGGGCCAACGGGGGCACTGGCCCGAGTACCAATTCTAATGGGGCACCAAATTCCATGTTGTAAACACCTAGGTTTATTTATTACAAACTGCTGGAGGGATGTGCTAAGCTAGGTCGCTCCAAATTCACTTTTGCCCTGGTTCGAAAATTTTAGATTCGGCTTTGTCACCCGACGAAGGATGAAGCGTCCACTTACGACAACGTGCATGTACACATATATCTAGTCAATTATTTCAACCCGTAACGCCTTATTAAGAAACATAGCAGAAGTTCACTCAGCAAGTTTTGCATAAATGTTTATCTCAACAAACCTCTGCCGCTCTCTCGACACTACATTTGAAGATCAATGCCGCTCTTTCACAATCTTTTTTGTCGCCAGTGATGTCTTCGTCGTTTACTATAAAAAATATTTATATAAGCGTTGTTAGATGTACTTATTGCCTAGTTAAGATTCTCATTCTTCTAGGGTTTAATACTTATAGTCGGCGCCATAATTCGAGAGACAACTTTGACAATTCATTTTGCTCATATGTTGCCACAGACAGGGTAGTGCTGTTCGTGTCGATAATAAAAAAAAACATTACGGCTTTGGCTACCTGTGATATTTATTCATTACTTACGGTGATATGATTAAATTAATGTAATACTTTACATTTCAATGTAAGATATCATTAAAGGAAGTAAAAAAACCCGTCTTTTATCAAATCATATAGTCCAGTCGACACTGATTATCGATATCGGCCACATCACTATTTAATTTCGTCTAACCCTGGTAACCCTTTAATTGTCAAGCTTGTCTCTCGAATTATGGCGCCGACTATAGTACACTTTGCCAAAATTACTCGATTGTGATTCGTGATTACGCCTCCCATACTGTCTCAATTTCTAGCAACACATTTTCCGAAATTACGTCACGTTTTAACGTACACCGAAGTTCCGCGGCTGATATCGCCAAAACGGAACGTAATTTCGGCGTAATTTGCGTAATCAAGCCGAATTTCTGCAGCATAATTTGTCGTTTCAATACGGCACAAAAATCAACCGCGGAACTTCGGTCACATATTTTCGGCGTAATAGTCAAACCATCAAAATTGCGACCTGTAGGCTTTCCCAGTTCTCAAGATAAATGTCATTTAACAGACTTAGCCAAAGATCACAATTTTAAGGGTCACATTTTTAATTTTACCAAATTTGCATGCGTTTGTGAAATCTTCGCTCTTTTTCTTTAACTCCGGTTGGTCAGCAAATACTTCATCCGAAATCTTTTGAATCCCTTCAGGAGAAAGTTTCCCGTCGCCATCCATCTGTAATTTAACATCCCCTTTTAATATTTCTAAACGTACCTAACCAATAAAATAACATTCAATCTCTTTTTAAATTATTCAACAATGTGTTAATACTTACTCCTAAAATAAAGGGACATCAATAAAGGAAATTACTTAAACTAAAATCTTAGTCGTAGTATGATAAGTACAAATCGCTCACGATTGTACTTCGCACACGTGCAAAAAAGTGTTTTTAAAACTAACCGGGCAAAGTGTAATCTACGAGGCAACTCTAAAAGTATTGTCCGGTGACCATCACTGTGTAATTGGCATGTCATCGTCGACCTTGCGAAAGTATAGGGGGCAACACGATTCTTTACCCTATTGTGTACGAGGTAAGAGCTTATTTAAATATACTCGACATAGTCGACATTCGTGATACATTGTTGTTGACTGCATACGTGTCCGTAATTTTCCAGTTTCCGATGCGCGAAGGAGATAATGATCGATTTGATTGCCGTTAAAATATTGTTTGAGTTGATGATTTGCATAATTAATAGAGATATAAATCAAAACCAATCCAAACGAAAAAACCCAAACAACAACAAAGAAACATACCAAGACAACCAAACAACAAACCAAACACACAAACACCAACAACCAAACAAGACGAACAAATGGCCCAGTGGTTAGAGAACCTGACTACGAAGCCTTAGGTCCCGGGTTCGATTCAGACCAAGTGTGCTAAATGGGTCTATAATGACTCCCATAAAATTGTTGTTCCGAATTTTCAAGCCCATAACGTTTTCTGTCATAATTTTTCTTCGTCATACTATCGAAAGTCATAATATTAAACAACATAAATTGGAGTTACGATTTTCTTAAGTCATAATTATTGTAAGGAACAAGTAAAGTCATATCATTCAGTGTCATGAATGCATCACTCTTCATAATGTTAAAGGTAATAAAGTCACTCATAATAATTATTGCATTGTCTTTTTTCGCAGGTCATAATTATTTTTAGGCATAATATAACTTTGTATTAACATTCAGTGTCATGGTTGTGTGACATTTCATAATATTAAAGGTAATAATCCTTTTCTGTGCTGTCATAAAAAAAATACCTAACATCGAAGGCTAAGGCGGGAGCTACGCTACGCTTCGCTCCTGCCTTAGCCTTCTGAACCTAACCTGTCCGAGTCGCTTCTGCCCTGAAAGGTCTTGCTCGCTCGCTTCGCTCGCTCGCTGCCAGCGATATGCCTTACAATGTTTCTGAATAATTATCAATATTCCTTTAGATGTTATAGATTTCGATGTATAAATATGCTTAGTGCATTTTAGGTAATGCAAAATTATGACTGAAAACAATTATTTCTTTAAGATATATGCCTTACAATGTTTCTGAATAATCAACGATATTCCGTTAAATTTTATTGATATCAATATTATGACTTTTTAAAGTTATGATCAATAGGATTATGGTTCATTGCAGTTAGAACTATTAAGCGATATGCTTTAAAAAAATTATGACCATCGATATTTATGAGCAAGAATATTATGGACATCGATTTCAGACTTTCAAAATTCGGATAAAAAAGATTATGGGAGAAAAGGGGCTCCCGTGCTAAATGCATTGTTTTAGTGGTCTAAAACCATCTTCGCATTATTGTCTTTCAAATTAAACTGATTTGGGACACATCGGTTGACTGGTTTCAAAGTGCATACATAGGTTAAGGTTATGTGACTGATGACCACTTGCTGGACAAAAATAAATCTCGATTTAAAAAGTGCTTACGTAAGTCAGTTTTGTGCTGTCCAATTTTGTGATAGTCGAGTCAGTGTGAAAAGGAGGAGGGCATAAAACATTGACGTAGCTATCATATCATGCACGCGTAGTTCCGGAGTAGCAAGGTAAAGATTGTACTTCTTTATAAAATAGCACGACAGTAAATAAAATAAGAACAAACCATCCCAGACTTCTTATAACTGCAAGCTAGTAAGCACTTGATATTTTCTCCCGAGGGCAACTCCTTCTTCCTTAGCGTGAGAATATCCTCAGACGATATGGGGAACTCCTTTGAGCATTCTAAAATGTTGTTTACATATTTAAGCTTGTAATCCTCTAACGAGTCCGCCTGTAATGAAATAAATTTGGGTGATGATGATGTTGATGATGTCAGAACAAACGCTCGATTGACTTGACTTTATGTCATCGATGATCACCAGCCATTAATCAATAGATTGGATATGTCATATAATTTATCGGTCGAATTAAAAGAAATATATTTTGTTCAACTGATCTTCAACACCAGCACGTGAATTGAATGTTAAAGATACATACTCACAGCACATCCATTTTCAGGTTTCAGGACTAATTTTAGGTTAAAGCAACAATACGTAAAGGTGGGAACGTATCAAAATATATAAAGTTTAAAACGAACAATGGGCGAAATACATAATGGTCATAATACATACTAAAATTTTCTATGAAACTATTGATAAAACGAACTTTTTTAATCATGTAATCTACAGATTGGTTTAGGTTAGGTTTATTTTTTGAAAATCCTGTAAAGTTGAGAATTTCCAAGAAAATTGCATTATATCAAATGATCATTATGTATTTCGTCCATTATTAATTTTAAACTTTAGATATTTTGATACGTACCCGTAATGGTAACACCACCAGAGTTGAGGCCACGCACACAACCACATCTCTTGTAATGACAGCGGGATTTTGACGTTGTGTTGTCGTTAAACGTCAACACAACGTCAAAATCGAGATGTGGTTGTGTGCGTGGCCTCAATTCTGGTGGCGATACCTATATCTAGGCTTCTCAGAGTCACTGAGAGCAATCAGTATTACCATCACATCCACATCTTGAGAAACTATTGTTGGTAGTTAAGTGATTTTTAGATTGTTCTATGGCTGTTCAACAAAAACCTTTCATATCTTGCAAAATATTGATCCTAGTATAAGTATGAGTATAGTCTCATTCGATTCAGTGCAAAAAATGCATATAAAATGACACCTCACTCGCCTAATTTGTAAAACCCGCTGCCTATACCCCCTGGGCAACCCCCGAGTAAAAAATCTCGTATTTTGGCTGGATTTCGTCTAATACGCTCTCAAACGTTTTAAATTATATTTTTGACGCGGACAGAATTAAATGGTTTTCAATGGTTTGGACGTGATCTTCACAGATGCATTTTCTTTTAATCGCTTAATGGTCCGCGATATGAACTTCACATTAATATTTAAATGTTTCAGTTTCTTAAGAAAAATCTCACACGGCTGGAATTTTTGCTTGTATAATTTTACAATGAGCTAACGTTTCACGTTTATTGTTGAAAACAATATGAAAGCAAAAGATATCATGCTGACCTCTAGATATCATAAAGACGGATAAATTCTTAATTTCAAAATTTTTATATGGCAAAAAAATACATAATACAAAACTAGGACAATTAATCTGCCCAACCCTGTACAGTCTATAAGTTTTACTAAATCTTAAAAGTTAAAAGTTTATAATTCGTACCAAACAATGCTTAATACTCAACGTGACAAAAGCAAGGAAGCAAATTTTGTAACACATTTCAACTTTCACTTTAAGTACAACTGACACACAAAAAACATGAACAGCAAATGTGTGAAATAAACTAAATAAACCTTTTTATATTAAAATCTGTAATAACCATAGCTGCCGTGAATCACAATACATCATTAACCCATGGAGTGGTTAGTTGTTACAAAATGTGTTTATTATTAAGCCCTGTTCGACAAAATGTTTACCTACCTTTTGTTATGTTATAACTATTACAACGGGAAATATGGTTTAAGTCATAGAAATCGTCACACGGTATGGACTATAAAAGCTAGGGCTGGTAATTTGTACTGGTATGTACTGTCATTAGGCATTAGCATTTCATAAACCTTACTAGTCTTTCCCCATGGCTTTGCTCGTGTAAAGTCTGGCAGTCGAATATGAATTCCAGGATTGAAGTTAAAAACTGTTCTTAAAAAATAATTATTAAAAGGAAACCGCGACTAGAAGGTCTGACTGCGGCAGGGTCCCATGATGCCGCCGGCATTCCCCTTTTGAATCGCAAGCTTTTAAGTCCCCTGAGGCGGCGATAAACCGGGACGACAGAGCCCTTATAAATGTTTTCATGTCGACTAGCCCTGGCACTGATGCCTCAACTGCAAGCGCTGCAAACTCATAGTCCTTTAATAAGGAGGAGTACTTGCGGCTCTTGAGGATTAGGGTCTGATCAGCTGCAGCTCCGGTCTTTGAGCTAGTTGCCTGGTTGTCGGACATAGCGAATGTGTCAACGCATGTAGCGTCTCACACCAGGGCACCAGAGTGATCCCATTTGGATCTCTGCCATCGTGCCTCACCATTTCAGCTGGCTCTAATTTGGAAGGCACTAAGGCGGTGACCGATGTGTCAGGTCGTTGAGAGTTCCGTGACGGTACATACGGCCAGCGCTCCTGGGACATTAAACATCATTATGTGCTTTCACATATGTAGGTACAGTAGTAGGTATACAGGTACACAGCTGATACGGCTCACCGATGTACCTGCGCAGAAGACGTGTTTTAGAAGCGCGAGAAATGCAAATTGACCAATCGGCATACTCCACGCTCGGCGCGTCTTTTTCCTGTGCCGCTATTGGTGGGTTGCTGCCGCAATGTTAGTGCGCATGTTAGTCAGCCGCTATACTTCCGAGTGAGCGAGACGGATAACAGGTGCACTGTAATTAGTATCTTGTAACTATATGACATAAGACTGATTTAAAGTTTGAATCGTATCTTCGGCTATCATCGGCTAGTTCGTTTGTGTCCGCGCGGCCGAAAATGCACGACGCGCCATATAAAGTGTGTACTACTGTAAAGCACAATAATTATTATTTGTAAGCGGCGAAGCTCACTGATACTCCAGGTAGAATTCAAGACCTTTTACAGGTGTCCCCAAAATAATCCACGTCACTAGTTAAGTGAAAATATGTAAACATTTTTTTTTCAAAAATTTCTTCTAAAATGACTCTTAATGTTTGGTTAACTAAATGACGTGGATTTTTTATTTTTTTACTTATTTTTCCGGAACTGGTTCCAAATCCCAACGATAACATGGTACCTGGTAAAAGTAGTTTATATTATATGTGACAATCCATCCGTCCCGCCGTTTTAGCATGAAAGAGTAACAAACATACACACGCACAAAGTTTTATATTTATAATCTCTTCATAGTTATAGAACAAAGTAGCTTCCCGCCATTTGTCCCTCTATACCTATTTACGCTTAGACGCTTTGAACTACGCAACGGATTTTAATGCGGCTTTCACCATCAATTGGTTGATTTTTCACGGCAGGTTTATAATTATACAACAAGCATAACTACGCCCCGGCTTTGCGTCGGTGTACTTTTGGGGAAAACGAGGTGAAAAAATAAAACAACATCGCCTTTGATTATACATATTAATTACGTAAACTTTTTGTTTCAAAGTTGCACTCGTGTTAAGCTGCAATGGGGCGGCCCGGGTCGCTAGTATTGTACTTTTTAGATATAGACGTTAGACAATAGGGCTACAGTGTGAAGTACATGCTGGAGTATGAGTAAAGAATTATTTAAAAGTATATACGAAGCGAGAAATGTGCTAGGTGCATTACATTGCCGACGATGATAGTACGCTTCTAAATACGCTTCTCAATCACCATTTAATTTCTTCGCAGATATTTTATGTGCAATTGTGCAGGTTTGCTCATGATGTTTTCCTGCGCCGTAAAGCTCATGGTAGATTTCGAATATCATTTCGCACGTAAATTCTGAAAAGCTAGAAGTGCCAGCCGGGTTCGAACGCACGTCCTTCTGCTTGAGAAGCCGTAGGTCGAACCACTAGGCTACCACGGCTTTTTTGTGGTCCACATCATAGAAAATGGTTTGCATGCGAACTGTGGTGTCACTTGCAATCGAATGTTACATTTCAATCGAAAATTCAAATTCACACGCTATAGGTATATTTTGCCAATTGCAATTAAAAATGTGTTAACACTCAGGTTTTCAGTTCCGGTGTACTTAGTTGGAATGCCGTCCGTGTGTAATGGCCCTAATGTAACCGGGCAGGTTTAACAAATTTGGGCCCCTGAAGCCGTCATGGATGAGGTGGCAATAAGGTTTCCAAAGTACATGAAGTTTGAAATATTTACGGTCACTGTTTTTTCCTGAATCCGCAGTCAGGTACATACGAAGATGATAATGATAGCCACTTAATTTGCTAGCAAAACTATGGAGTTTGTCCTCCGAAAAGTCCGGTCAGAAAAACTGATAATAGAGGCAAGTACCTAATTTGCTGTCTACGTAGTTATTAGATTGCGATCTACTATAATATAAAACGACGGTTTTGCTGATTTTCGGCAATCTAAAGGAAGATCTTCTCTGCACCAGTGCCTCGACAAAGGATACTAGGTTTTGAAAATGGCAAAAATGTGTGTGTTTGTGTGCTCTCTATACGTTTTGCTGTTGACGTCATATTCAATGGTGCAGGCAAGTCTTTTTATTTTAGATTTGCGTTTGCTCGCAATTTCGTCCGCGCAATGGACTCATGAATGGGCCGAATTTGCTTAATGCATTTTTTAGTAATCTAAAACCATCTTCGAAACAACTTCAAGAAAGAAGCCGATAGAAGGATTCAATTGGGCTGGGCAGCATTTGGGAAGCTTCGTCATATCTTGACGTCATCCCTGCCACAATGCCTGAAGACTAAGGTTTTTAACCAGTGCGTCCTACCCGTTATGACTTACGCTGCAGAGACGTGGAAACTCACAGGAGGACTAGTCCATAAGTTCAAAGTCGCTCAGCGTACCATGGAGAGGGCTATGCTTGGTTGGTATCTCGTTGAGAGGTAAGGTCCACAACGAGCATATAAGACAAAAAACGAAAGTCGTTGACATAGCCCGAAGGATTAGCACGCTGAAGTGGCAATGGGCTGGTCACGTTTGCCGTACAACTGACAATCGTTGGAGCAGACGTGTCCTGGAGTGGAGACCACGTTTAGGAAAGCGTAGTGTGGGACGCCCAGCGACACGTTGGACTGACGACCTTAGGAGGACAGCTGGCATTGGGTGGATGCGAGGGAAGCCCAGGATCGCGAATTTTGGCGCAATATGAGGGAGGCCCACGTCCAGCAGTGTACGGACAAATGGCTGCAAAACCATCTTCGCAATATTTCCTTTCAAATTTCAATAATTTGAGACAAGTCGGTTGGATGGTCTTAAATGTTATTAACTTATTATAAACATTTTTGTGTTTTATACAGTGTGGAATTTAACACGTGAAACAAAATTAGTGTTTCTGAGGTCTGATCTATCACATCTATCTTCCGCCATTTCTACAAGGATGTGTCCTCGGAAGTGATTCGGAATAAACGTTCAAATAATGGCCCTAAATAATGTTAAAATATTGAAGAATATGTTTGAAAAACTTTCCACTACAACTTTTCGGACTATTATTGCCAAAGTTCCTAGCCAAAAAGTAGTGTTTGAACCCTCCTACATTAAAAACAGTTCAATATGTATTTATAAACGACGTTAGACCGTGTTAAGATATCCCTTTGCTTAACCCGTCGAGCTACCTAGGCACACACGTGTGTGCCTAAACTAACTGTCAAAATTTGCAAATTTTTGTTTCTAGTTTCGATCACCTTTTAACTTAGGGTACTTAGAAAAAATTACCCAAAAATGTCGCCGATCGCGCGACGGGTTAAAATCTTATCTAGTCCGCTCTGATAATGATCTATCGTTATTTATTTCCAGGCAATGTCTGATGACCAGAAGGCCATTATTCGTCAACACTTCGAACAGCTCGGCATGGAGTGCATTAAAGACAACCCGATAACATCCGACGATATTGCTAGTTTGAGGTCGAAGAAGGTGCCTACCGGACCCAATGCCCCGTGCTTTTTGGCCTGCATGTTGAAGAAATCTGGTGTCGTATGTATTATTTATTATTCGGCTGCTCCAAAAAACACAAAATTACACAAAAAAGGCCAAGTGGGGGGTCGGACTCGCGCACCGAGAGTTCCGTACATCTCTAAACATAAAACTCGCTAGGTCTAGGTTCGAGACATAATATTTATAACATTTTTTTATACCTAAGACCACCACACGTGTGGCGCCAAGCGTGTGGTGGCTTGGTCATTTTTATTATTTGTTGCTATGCAGTATATTTAACTCTATTGCTAGTTTGAGCTTTTTATGTTTAAATGTAAAATAGAAAAAAAAAAACTAAAACTAAAATAATGCATTTCTTGTGTTGGAACCCTAACTTTTAATTTCAATTTCATTTTTATTATTTTTGTTGTAGAGACACGTTATGTATAAATTCTTACTGTCTATCTACTTCGGTTCTCGAGATACTACTTCCCGGTGACAGACAGACAGAAAGGCAGACGTAGGTACAGCGTAGCAACAGTAATGGGATCCGTTTGTCACTATTTGGGTAGGGAACCCTAAAAAGGGGTTGACAAACAAACTTTCAAAATAATAACGCTGAGCTGCAGAGATCGGAATTTTCACGGCAAAATATAAGACTGTCGTAATCAAGCTAGTGTTAGAACCAATTTTTTATCGATATCGATAGTTGTGTAATAGAAGAAGAAAGCGGTCCACTAAATAAATAAAAAACATATTTAATACAGAATTTTAGGTCAGGTGATAAACGAAACAGGCTACTCCCAGAGAATGTTGAGAAATTAATGATTATCTACTCCTAATATCACTATCACAAACCAAATAAAATGTCAGTGCTGAAATAAAATGCTGCTGAAAAAAAGTGTGTACCTACTTATGCGGACTTCGAAGAAGAAATTGCATCTGTCTCTATATAATTTTATACAAACCTGACCTAAAATTCTGTATTAAATGTTTTTTTATTTAGTGGACCGTTTTTTAGGGTTCCGTAGTCAACTAGGAACCCTTATAGTTTCGCCATGTCTGTCCGTCTGTCTGTCTGTCTGTCCGTCCGCGGCTAAGCTCAGAGACTGTTAGTAGTAGAAAGCTGTAATTTGGCATGAATATATATAACAGTAACGCCGACAAAGTGATTATATAGAAAAAACTAAAAAAAAATTTTTTAGGGTACCTCACATAGACGTAAAGTGGGGGTGATTTTTTTTTCTCGACCAATCCTATAGTGTGGAGTATCATTGGATAGGTATTTGAAAATAAATAGGGGTTTACTAAAACTATTTTTTGATAAATTGAATATTTTCGGAGATATTCACTCCGAAAGTTCAAAATAATGTGTCCCCCCCCCCCCCCCTCTAACTTTTGAACAGCAAGTCTAAAAAATATGAAAAAAATCACATAAGTTAAACTCAATAAAAACTTTCAAGGAAAATTATTTTCAACTTAATCAGTTGAGCAGTTTTTAAGTTTTTGTAAAAAAATATTTCTAAATTAAGATTGTACTTTAACCGCCATTGCAAGCATTTTTTTTTCTTTAAGTGCCTATAAGATCACGCTAATAGTATCTTCTTTCAAATAAAAAAAAAATTGAAATCGGTTCATAGAACAAAGAATTACATCTGAAAAACCATCAACATACAATACTAAGCTAGTAGACTGCAGATTAGATTAGGTAGTTACCCAATTCTCCGATAGACGGCGCTGTACCGCTGACGTTGAAATTCTGCGCGCGGTGGGAGTTGAGACCAAAACAACCACATTAATAAAGTATGCAAAGATTTTTTCGTACCTGCTACGGAACCCTATCTTGGGCGTGTCCGACACGCTCTTGGCCGGTTTTTCTTCTATTGCACAACAATCGATATGGATAAAAAATTAGCTTGATTGCGACAGTAAAAATTCCGATCTCTGCTGAGCTACTTATTTTAGGTTCTAAGTACTATGATTTATTTTATACAGCCTACGTTGAAATATTTTCGGGTAGCTCGTCAGAACATTACCAATCCCTAGCAACGTGTTTGTAAACACTAACATGCATAATCGCACTGTGACAACATTCTAATGTATGCTCAACAATTTAACTCCTTGATGATTCATTGCAAATTAGGGAAAGATAGCTAGCTGTTTTTTTCAGAGAGTTTGGAATTTTGCTTCAATTGGTTTTCTCCTCGTTTTACAATTTCATCATAGTATAATCAACAACTAGAGATAAAAAAATATCCGGTAACATGTCAAGATCTACGTTTAGGTCTGAAATTTCTAATTGTCTTTATGATATTAATGAAACTAAGTTTTCTCGTATATTTGCAGATGGATGAGAGCGGTATGCTGCAGAAGGAAACCATTCTGGAGAAAGCAAAGACAGTATTTGACGACGAAGAGGAACTAAAGTCAATCGAAAAGTATCTGCACTCGTGCTCACATAGTAAGTTAAATTGTTTAATTTGATGGTATCGATATTTTAAATTCCCATTATGTCTTAAATCCAGTAAATTTGAATACCACGAAACGGATTGTCATATTGGCTTATGTGGTGTTATTTTTGTCGTCTTGCTGAGAGCACTAACGTGGCCCGCAACTTGAATGTCTGATCCTAAAAAAAGACCGTATATTTATGATTAAGCGGATTCCTTTGTTTCAAATAATTTAATTTGTCATAATTCCACTTGCCATACCAACGTTTGTCATAAAATATGTAGAAGCGTGCTGTTTTCAGGATTTTTTGAAATGTAATTTTATAGAATACCTACGCAAGGTAGGTTAGCTCAGTTTAGTTTAACAACAAATCTAAAGAAAACACTATTTTAGAAATAAATTATTATTATGACAAATGGAAATTGTTGAAAACGATACATTAAGGCAAATAAAATGGAGACACACGATGGAGACCCATGATTAAGCCGTTCTTTTCGTCATTTTCAAATAGGTTCTATGTTTATCTTCTTTACCTTTAACAAGAATAATATACTAGCTATCGCCTACATCCTTGCCGGCATTCCGTTGAATTTTGCATTTATAAAAGTAGGATATATATAAGGTGTTAATTTATTAGTTGCAAATATTTTTACAGCTGATAGGTAGTACTCGGGCCCTGGAGTATATTTAAGTATGAAACATTATAGCTTTTCCAATTTTTTTTGGAGAAAACTGAAAAACAAATTTGCTACGTAAAAACACCCTGTTAATGTGAAGTGGCCAGTTACAGTTAAGTGGCACGTAAAAGAGGTAGAGCTTGTCTAATTCAAAATGACGCGCCCCACGACCGCATTTGACATACAGGATTTCAAATCCTGTGGGGCGCGTCATTTTAAATTAGACAAGCTATACCTACTTAGAATCTGTTCAATGACTTCTCTTTTAATAATCACATTAACAGGGTGTTTTTTTTTACGTAGCAAATGTGTTTTTCAACTATCTCCAAAAAAAAAATTCGAAAAGCTATAATGTTTCATACTTAAATATACTCCAGGGGCCGAGTACTATCAGCTGTAAAAATATATGCAACTAATAAATTAACACCTTATACATATTTATCAGGGAAATGTAGGATTTTACTAGTTCTAGAGATAATCTTTTGCATAGAAATAAACACACCAAGCTTACTTCTGTTTTGTAAGTACAGATAGACGAATTCTGCGCCTTCCATTACTAATATCGAGGCTTTTTTTGATTGTTCACTTCTCTAACATTCGCGAACAAAAATAAGTAAATATCAACATAGTGTTTTTATAATTGCAGTAAACACAGAAGCAGTCAGTGATGGTGAAAAGGGTTGCGAACGCGCCGTGCTGTCCATCAAGTGTATGTTAGACAACGCTGCACAGGTAACACCTAAACACTTTAGTAAGGGAGAACAAATATTATTTAAATAATCTAAGGGAGAACAAACTAGATAAATGCAATGCAATGCAATGCAATGCATGCTGAAATGATGATGATGATGTAATTATCTCTGTGGGACCTTATTAAAAACAATGTCACAATTATTGCTTTGCGAAAAAAAGTATATCACGACAATATTAGGAGAAAAATGGTTCTACAGTACTTCGTGACGTGATTTAGTTTTTTCAATAAATGTTATGAATGCCTGCAGATGAAAAAATTGTTTTGGACACAACTAAATGAATTCAACAGACCGACTTAAGTAAATTATCCTATATTGTAATAAAGATACTTAAAATGTCTAAACTATGTGAAACACTTGTTAGTTTTGATGCAATTTTTAAAAACTAATCTCTAAATTTCATCCTTTACAGTTTGGTTTCGACATCTGAATAACTGAAGAAACTAATCCATACATATGACGAAGACAATTTACTGCGAGACCCAGAACGGTTCCTGAATGTTAAAGAAACCTAAAGACAAAAATAAATGTATTGTTGAACTAACATTTCTTTTACCAATGTCTTAAGCTGTTGGAGAGTATTTCTCGTACGTCTAGAAATTAGCTTACTCAGCTAAGCAACACCTGGTTTCGTCAAATGAACAGTACGGTACATACATATTAACGTCCTAGGAAACAGTTTCAAAGATATTATTATAATCATGAGCACATTACCATATTCTCCTGATCTATAATTATTTCAGCTGTCTAGGTATCATAAGAATCAAGGGTAGCAAATAAATTAAAGAAATAAATAGAACAGGGCATGGAATAATTTATTTTTCCTTAAATTAACATATCTTTGTCATGATTTGTACCTTTGGCAGAAGATCCAATCTTCACAGGGTGGTTTCTTAGAATTGAAGATCTAATCCATACTGAAAAACAAAATTAGATTTTAAAACACTTCAAGAAAGCCAGGTTATGAAAGGTTTAACTCTGTACTAGTATCGTCCTCAGTACTAAGATAGTTTTACAATAATTTTACTGAAAGTGACTAGTGGTTAGCTACGTTTTGCGGTTGACTGTACCTTAGGTCCAATTTGAGTCAGGCAAGCAAAAGCTAGAGCAGCTCTTTCACAGCCTTTATCACCATCCTCTACCTTTTCGTCGTTGACTGGAAAGAAACGAAATTTATTAGATTTTTTGTCAAAACGTCAAACATGAATGGTCGTGTGTATAACTATAAATTAAAAATTTAAAAAACCCCCAACGCAATTATAAGTACCGTTATGTTTGCACATAATATAAATGCCCATTATGCGTCTAAGATCCCTTTCGCAGCTAACAAAACAGCTGATAACTTTGAAACGGCTGAACCGATTTTGATGAAACATATCTATTTTAATTGTTGTTTTTTCACGTTGAAATATTTTAGTCAGTTGACATGTTTATCATCGTTATTCTGTTTGAAATATCACATAATATTGACATTATTTTTTGGATCTGCGTGTATGAAATTTAATTACTGTAGTCTTATGGAATATTGTTGTTATTTGTATTTTGATTTTTTAGTATTTAGGTTGACATGTTTGTAATAATTATTAATTCTGAAATGTTAAATTTTGTATCTATCGCCTAATGTATTTTCATATAAGTACTTACATTAATATTTTGCATGCCTGATATAGGTAAAATGTGTGAAACTAATTTTTTGTACACAGTGACCTACACTGTACCACATTTTAAGCATAATAAAGATTGATTGATTGATTGATAAACCTGCTTTCTAATAAGAAAAAACCGCATTCAAATCGTTTAAGAGCTATGATGTCACAGACAGACAGACAGACAGACAGACACATACACATAGCGGTCAAACTTATAACACCCCTCTTTTTGTGTCGGGGGTTAAAAATAAAACGAAACCCGTCTCCATTTTAATTGTTCTTCCATGCATTGCTTGTATCTAATCGGTAGCTCGAAGACTAATGGCAATGCGAAGAGAAAATCAAATACAAAAATGACTTTATCATCATAACGTATGGTCAAGTGCAAAAATATATACAGGGTGTAACATTTAGATCGGACAGTATGGAATAGTCTGAAACTATAAGAATGTGAATATGAATTGAAAAAAAAAATGGTAGTAATTTCGAATACCTACTAAAATAAATGAAAGGATATGAAAACAATGCATTTTATTAATTTTAGACATCATGTTTCGTAGTTAGAAATAGTGTTACCTAGTTATATTCTTCAAAACGTCCGGATTGGATTCCCGAGCTGAGTAAAAGTTTTTTTTAAATGTATGAATGCTGTTTTTCTTGTTACTAAAATCAATGACATGGTTCCTAAGAACAGATCTTCGTAAGTCTTATAGTTTCAGACTTTCCCATACTGACCGATCTAAATGTTACACCAATATCTATACAACTCTATGCCATTAACCATAAGGTTTGTTCATGTTTGCATATTTTGACGCGATGACTGTATACATATTAATGCTTTTGACTGTTCAAATATTTTCTAAATAGCTGGCGCAAATGGAGAGGTGGCAGTTATGTCATAAGTCGGTAAAAGTATTCTTCTGAATTTATTTTTCAACCGACGAAAAAAACCGAGGAGGTTCTCAAGTCGAAGCGTATATTTTTTTTTTTATGTATGGTCACGCGTTTTTTTTACAGAGTAGTCCGGTTTTGATGATTCTTTTTTTATTGGAAAGCGTATATCCCGAGGGTGGTCCCATTTAAATTTGGAAATAATATTCCTACCCTAAGGGTAGGAAAACAGGGGATGATTGATTGTTCAGTCACTGATTGTACCAGGCATAACATTTTACAGAGTAGGTAGTCAGATTTTCATAATTATTTTTTATTGGATAGGGTATACCTTGAAGTTGGTATTATATAAGTTTGGAAAAAAAATTTACTCCAAGTATGGGAAAAAAGTATAAAATAAAAACTTTTTAACAAAAAAATTAAACCGCCGAAAAAACTGAAAAGCAAAAAATAATATATTTTTGTTTGACCTTAATCTAAGTACCAGTTTGAAGTCGGTGCCTCAGCACTAGCCAGGAGGAGTGGACCTATAATCGTCTACCTTATTGGCTTCTATCACTCCTCCTGGCTCGTGCTGAGGCACCGACTTCAAACTGGTACTTAGATTAAGGTCAAACAAAAAGGTATTATTTTTTGCTTTTCAGTTTTTTCGGCGGTTTAATTTTTTTGTTAAAAAGTTTTTTATTAATTACATACCTTTTGAGCACTCCTGGACAATATTCTCAACTTTGCTCAAACTGCTCTCATCGTTGGCGAATACCTGCTTGGCGCTCTGTCTGGCGCCTGATGACGTTAGTTTTCCCATATCATCCAACTAAAAACAACAATTCTATCGTCATTGAACATAGTAGAACTTTGTGTCTAGCATGTGAAGACGCCCCGATAATAATGACATACATTTTACAATTTATAATACTTATTGTTAGTTAATTGGAAAGCTGTAGATGAGACAGATATGGGACACACTTAACAGTGTTGTGGACTGATTTTACTGAATCCAATGAATACCAAGAATTTGATTGTGGATTAACAAGGTAGCCAGTTTAGTTTCCTAAACATGGAGCTTCGTGAAGTATTGCCTGATCTGATTAAATTAATTACTGCAATCTTATGAAGCCTTCCATCCGCAGCTTCGCCCGCGATAAATTAATTTTCCCGAAGGAAAAGGTATTTTCCCGCGGTAAAAAGTAGCCTATGTCACTCAGTGATAATGTAGCTTTCTAACGGCAAAAGAATTTTTGAAATAGGTCCAGTAGTTTTTAAGATTATTCGTTATATACAAAAATACAAATTTTTCCTCCTTATAATATTAGTGCAAGTAGATGTAGTGTTCTTATACTTACAATACCAATATTTTTGAACAAGCAGGCGGCGAAACATTTTGCGTGTTCACCGTCAGGCATCTTCAGCATCTTGAAGGTGTTGATGTCGTCCAACGTGAGAGGATTGTTTTTCACACATATTAGTCCTTTTGAGAGAAATTGGGCTTGGACTAAGGTTTTTTGGATCGTTGATAACGCCTGAAATAATCAATGGTTGATTTAGGTTAAAGATCAGTTTTCATATTCATCCCAGCCTATACATATAGGTACGTCCCACTGCAGGGCACAGGCCTCCTCTCCGAATGAGAGGGCTTGGGCCGTAGTTCCCACGCGGGCCCAGTGCTGATTGGGAACTTCACACACACCATTGAATTTCTTCGCAGGTCTATACAGGTTTCCTCACGATGTTTTCCTTCACCGTAAAGCTCATGGTAAATTACACATTTAATTTCGCACATAAATTCCGAAAAGCTCATAGATGCGAGCCGGGATTTGAACCCACGATCATCTGCTTGAGAGGCCATAGGTCAAACCACTAGGCCACCGCGGCTTCAGTTTTCATATTAACACAGTATAAAAAGAATATTTCATCAGAAGACAGAATCTTTCGTTAAACACCTTATTGATTGAGTCAGTTGATAATTGCCACTTTTGCCGATTCTAGTCTCAAGTATTCTTACGATATCTGTATTTTTCACTCTTTAATGTTAATGGTTGTAACGAATACTCTTTCGGTTATCAGAAAGAGCATGTTACCACAGTTATTTGGTTGACCGAAAGAGAATTTGCTACCACCATTGACATTAAAGAGTGAAAAATACCAAATGAGAACACTTAAAACACGAATAGGAAACAGTGGCAATTATTGCCTAATGCGAAAGAACCAGGAATTCACATATATACATATTTTTAACTTTACACTTGCACAAAATACAGGAGTGTTTACGGTTACTTTGTACTCACCGCAACATTGCCCACTACAATCACTACAACAACTAAACAAACAAAAGCGAATCGGCTCATGACTCTAACGCAATGTTTACAATCTTGATAATGGATACGTATTGATGACTAACTTACGGGCTAAGTGATTATATACTAAATGAGTTGAGCCCGCTTACCTTGCCAGATGAATGGGATGACATTCTGTAACGTGCCAGGAAGTACGCTGTTATTCGCAAAAAATCCTTACCGTTACTGTGCGTGTTTATCTCCAGTCTGTTTGTACGGCTTGATGTTCAATGGGAAAAAAGAGCCCATGCAAAATCTATGTCAAATACGTTTTTTTTTAGTCAGCCTGATTTTGTGTCCCATTGCTGGGCATAAACCTCTCCTCTCTGGCTCGATCAGATTCCTTGGCGGAAACAGAACTGTATAACAATACTTTTGCTGTCTTTACTTACGTTACCTTTAAAAAAGTATAAGTAGAGTAAAAATTGAACGGACACTCAATTCTCCCAACTGAGCCAAATAATACCGTTTAAATAAAAATATTATGCAAGCAAAGCCAGGCAACAGGAAAACTGACTAAAACTAAATCGACAATATGTTTGCTAACTTGTTAGAAAATTTGTTTCGGTGGCGGAACGAAACGATGTTCATACAATGTGGGAGCGGCTAGTTCGCTCCTTTGACTAGGTACTATACAATACATACTTTGATTGTATTATTATTTAAGGTTAAAGCAACTTAACAATGTATAAATAATTTTGAATCGTATAAATGTAAGTATATCATACAAAATGGTTCAAATATTAAATAATATTGTTATGATTATTATTCTCAATGCAAAACGCATATATCAATCTAATATTACTTTGTGTTATGATTATGACAGGTTAGATTAGCCCCAGGGTGCTACTTTGCGCAAATCACTTTTTTATTACACCTTTGTCAAATCAAATAATCAAAAATTGGTATAGGTCACAATCAATAGTAACTATTCAGACAGATACACTTCTGTGGTTGTGTAGTACAAAAATTGCCGCGATTTCACGCAGATTCCTCCTCATTGTTTGTGTAGATCTTTATAAATGGAAAACCTAGATTATTCAACAAAATTTTCGGTGAAACTGTGCCATCAGAATTTCGTACATAAATTCAGAGGTGCGAGCGCGCGGTTTCGAAACCGCGACCCTCTGCTTGAGATGCTAATATAGCTCAAACCAGGGTACTACGGCTTGTACGTAACTAGATATTAAAAATACATGGTAACATTGCAACTTCATTTATTTATTTCATTCATATTCAGACAGCGAGTAATATTTTTATTTTTCTTATTTAACTTGGAAGATTTTTTCTGGTTTACAACCCCAACTGAAAGAAAGATTAATAAAGATTTTGTCATAAAAAAAATACAAACTTTTTCACTGATCTACTTGGATCGGAAACTGAATCGCGTACCAGGATGTAACGTTTTCACAATCATTTTCACGATGATTTCTTAGGCAGATGTATGGAATGTTAACATGACATTTGCAATGAAAAGGGTTCACCCTGGTACGTGGTTCAGTTTGTTGACTGTGCACGCTGGTCGTCCAAACTAGATATCTTGGGGATACTGCAAATCCGCTTGACTTAGCATTGAATACCTCATTAATTCGTCGTACAAATGACAATTTTAACCAATTTCCAATTTTTATTCCAAATTCGTTAAAATTAAACAAATATGAAGTTAAAACCGTACCCTGTTTTAATTAAATAATAGTACATTTTTGCAGCGGCCGCGAAATAGGGGATTGCCGGCCGAGTAGTTATAGATGGCCGAGTGTTAACGAGGCCATCTAGAGATACGAGGCCGGCAATCCCTGTTCGTGGCCAAGGCTTGTATAGAGTTTTTCTCAAACATGCATCATCATCATCACCACCATCATCACCGCCATCATCATCACCAACAACATCATCAACATCCATCAATATCCATCAACATCCATCCGTCCGTCCGTCCGTCCATCCATCCATCCATCCACGTCGACCACGTCGACCTCTTAAACGTCATGGTGCTGTGTCACATAAAACAATAGACGATCACTTTGCTGGCCAAGGCCAGCAATGTTGTATGAAATTCCATTATTGACCTCTCGTCTAGGCGCACCTGCAACGTGACAGTTCGTGGCGTATTATAAGGAACATAACGTCAATATTTCATAGCATGTTTGAGAAAATGAACTTTTATTCAGGTGAAAATTCATACCACGTCTTTTTGCTGCATCAAGCACGTCAACAGCGCCTTCGACCTTCCACACTTGTCGTCTGGGTCCTTGTCGTTCACTGAAAATTGTTTTTTACAAGATTAATGGACTGCCTAACCTCGTAAAAATTTTGAAACTTATTGTCAATCATGGAGAGTTGACATTTGTTAAGGTGATATCAGACGGGTGATTTTTCTTTAATTTTCTTGTATCATTTTACATCTTTCACTCGAAGTGAAACAAAAATGTCAAATGAATTTATTAATGAAACGATCCAACGATGTTGGATATTTTCATTGGGCATCATTCATTCCCACTCCGGATGAACGACAAAAACTAACTCAACGCCATATTGAAAGAAACTACGGATGAATGGTCATTTCTACGTCATTCCAGCTAAGCCGAGTGATCATGGAATGAAAGAAAAATTAAGCATTCACTCGCGTGCATATTCAAGTGAAACGTCTACTATCATCTTTAGACGCATGTAAACACTAGATTTATGATTTAGTACACTGCGCTTTACAATGCATGTTTAATTTTTGATGTGCCTGAAGACTATACTCCATTTAATTTCGGGTTAAAGATATACTTTATTCTCAAAAGAATTACATAAATTCACTTAAATGAGAACACATTAAAATAGTTACAATTAATTCAGATCGTGCAGTACATGACAATAATTTATAGTAACAACATGCGGTGCTATGACAATTATTTAACAAAAACAAACATGATTATTTTCGTAAAATGTATAAACAGGGTAGATTACCACAGTAGCGTGGTAAGTACAACGATCGCCTCGACTAGCCGCCGACCGCACATTGGCGGGTAGATATTGGCGCCACAAGGAGCTAGTTCGCATGGATGCGGCATTGGTAAAATGTTTGCAGGTTGTTAGTTTCATTATTATTAAATTTCATTGTTTCATTATTATTCGTTTATTATTTTAAATACATTGTATGATTTATTTGTATTGTATGATTGAGTTTTGAGTATGTAGAATTAAGATTAACAAATAATATTATGTAGTGTGTAAATAATTATTTTTCATATATATTTTTTTTAACTACTTGTATAAAATAAAAATAAATCTATTTCATTTCCTAAGTTTTATTGTTAAGTATTTTTTAACCTGTGGTATTATACTTCTTTCCTATATTTATATCTACGTATAAATATGAAAGTGAAAACCACTTATTGTTAATTAAATTAAAATAAATTAATAGAATTGGATTAATTACATTAAAATGGATTTTAGTATTTTTAGTAACTAACGTAGCCTAATTAAGTAACACTGCTATCATTCCTATGAATGTAAGTATCTGAAATAAATGGATATTATTATTATTAATACATTTATCCTAAAAACTATATTATGGGAACATTTTTTTTTTATATAATCATTACATTTGTTTTTAAATACATTAAATGACTTGATATTTTTTATATCTAAAGGCAGCATGTTATACAGTTTGACACCCTCAGATTTCAGAATTTAAAATTATAAACCACAACAACATTATATTGCGGCTCGTGAACTGTAATCTCTTTACAATTTGTACTAGAGTAACAATTGACGACATGCAAATAAAGTGACATTAAAACAATTTTATTTTGCGGCTCCCAGACTATTGTACTGTACTATTTGCTAGGTAAGAAATAGTTGACGAGCCGCAATATAATGATGTTGTAGTTTTCAGTTCTAAATTAAATGAAGTATAGAATCTTCAACCAGTGTGTGTTGCCAGGTATATGGCTCCTAGACGTGGTTTTTGACTGTTGACGGATTGGAAACGCTCAGGTTCACGCAACGGACGAACGAGCTACGGAGAGAGCTAAGCAGCGTTTCGGAACCCAAATTTGGGGCGTCGGCGATATTGGGATGAGTCACGAGGATTAATTTTAATTACTATATTAAACGCAGTAATGCGGCCGAAACGTCGAGGTAAATAAATAAATATTTATTGCGTGATAAGTCCCGTTTAGTATAGTAATTATGAGTGAAAATCACGAAAGTTTAAAATAGGATTAATGTTATACAATCTATACATATAATAATTTAAAATAAATTTGTAACATTTGTTTTTTTTTATTTTATGAAATATTAGGGTCGCGAACTTCAAATATATTTATAATTTAGGTCGCCAACTAAAACGGTTAAGAACCACTGAGCTATACTCATGAACTGAAGGCGAGGAGTTGGTAGGCCTCCCACTAGGTGGACTAACGACATCGCGAGAGTTGCGAACAACCGATGGATGCAGGTGGAGAGTTGTCGTTCATTGTGGCATTCTAAGAGGGAGGCTTATGTTCCAGTTGATGAATATGATGACAAATGAAGGTTGTAAAAGGGTTGCACATATAGTTTTGTTTGCGTTTCTCCTGTGGATATGACAAAAGTTAAGGGGGTGATCCATTTGCGGACTTAAACACCGTCGGATTTGCTCGCTGGCTCTTTATGCATACTTGAAATTCTAAAGTCCCCATACTTTTAAGTGCTCCATTGGCGGTTTAGACCTTTGGCTCGCGAGTTCGTTGGCGTACGTTGGTCGTTGGTTTTGCTCGCCAATAGATCACCCCGTTTAAGGGTTTTTTTAGTCTACAGCGGCGTGGGAGACGCCTGGCCAACTTTCGCCCCATTTAAGTCTTAAATTTACTGACTCGGGGTCGCTAATTTGATGTCCAGAGGAGAGATAACTTTCGTTTCTGAGTCGTTTTCAAAAAAAGTGTACACAATTAAGGGACTTAATAAAAACAAAACTTAATTGATTCTTTTGTGTGACGAAAGTTACCCATATTTTTTCTATGACTAACTTTCGTAACACAACTATTAAGCGATCGTGATTTTGTTTTGATTAAGCCTTTAACTATGTACAATTTTTTTGAAAACGACTCTTCTAGCGCTGTGTATGACCCAAATTTTTTATTTTACCTGATGCGCAATGTTTCCCCAAATCGTCAATCTTGGCTGCGTCCCCGTCCTTTTTCATGATATTGTTCATTTTCTCAATAAATATCTCCACATCGAACATACCATCGTCGTTTATCTGTTTAAATGAAAATCAAGTTTCAAAATGTTGTGTTAAATGAAGAACACTAACTTACAAACATTACAACAGGAGAGGCGACAAGTGTGCAATAACTAAATATTGAGGTGCAAATACCAATGTACATAATGTAGGTCTGTACCTGCAAGGTATTATCTATGCTATTATATTTATGTTATTACCTGGTATTTACCAAGTAACTAGGTACAAATAGTAAGTACAAATACATGTAATAAATATTTTTGCTTTTGTTAACTTTATAGGTGAAAAAAACCGGCCAAGTGCGAGTCGAACTCGCGCACGAAGGGTTCCGTACCATTATCTATAAAAACGACAAAAAAAATCAAGTTTGTTGTATGGAAGCCCCCTTAAATATATGTTTTATTTTAATTTAATTATTTATTTTTAAAGTGAATATATAACTTAATATTCTGTGAATATTTCAAGCGCCTACTTGTTGCCGTTATCAATATCGAGCAAAAACGAGCAAAAAATCATGTTATATCACGTATGGGAGCCCCTTTAAATATTTGTTTTATTCTGTTTTTTAGTGTTTATTGTTATAGCGGCAACAGAAATACATCATCTGTGTAAATTTTAACTGCCTAGATATCACGGTTCATGAGATACAGCCTGGTGACAGACGGACAGACGGACAGCGGAGCCTCAGGTAATAGGGTCACGTTTTTACCCTTTGGGTACGGATCCCTAAAAAATAAGTAAATGAAACCAATTGACGATCCAAATTTGAAAAATTAGGTACTTAAGTTTCATATCCATTCTGTGCACTAGGTACTACATACAAAAGGTCATTTGCTTTAAGTTTTTCACTTCTACACACGCCCGCTTGTCGCTCCTGTTATGATGTTACCTTACTGGCTGAGCTGGCAACGTTGCATTTTTGTTAGTTTTCTCGATTATTCCATAAAAATTGAATGAAAATTAAAAATGTGGTCTATAAGAATTGTTCTAATATATAAGTTTGTAGCGGCCAGATATAACCATTCCCCCCCTCGCCGCAGTCGGTTCCGCGTGTCGGCAAAAGTGATGAAACAACTGCACACCGGCGCGTGGAACTGCGCGGCTGATTTAAAATGGAAGACCAGTCACTCATCAAGCGGCGGCTCATTCCCTGCAGCGGCTCGGTCCTAAGCAGAGCTCTCCAAGTGTCCCAAATTACCCATTACGTTCTTCGAATCTCTGAGTCCATTTATTGTAAATACTTTTGATATCTTTTCCTTATATTTTCATTATACGTTCGTGTGCCTTTTGATACAGTTCTATTTATTTATATCTTTACGAAGCCTCAGGAGGCGCACCTACAAGTTAATGTGTCTACTGCAATAATTATTCGGATAGACTTTTATTTTCTTTAAAAACGAACAAATTATTACCTAACGGTTTTTAAAGAAAAGAAAAGTCTATCACGAATAATTATTACAGTAGACACATTAACTTAGGTATATATTAAAACAATTCTTATCGACCACATTTATAATTTTCATTCAAAAGCCAGCTCAGTAGGTATAAACGCTCATAAATAAATGACGGAATTCTGAGGTAACACACATTAAACATTACATTACATTTTGATATTCCTGTACCTTATGTTGTGGCAATAAATGATTTTTTATTTATTTGAAAAAAAAAACCATACAACCGAATTGAGAACCTCCTCCTTTTTTTGAAGTCGGTTAATTGAAAATGACTTTTGTTAACATATGAAAACGAAAAGTACTATAATCAATTGCTTATATTCGAAGTGTAGCGAAAATTTTAATATGAACTCACAATGTCCAGCTTCTTGAACACACAATCAATCAGACACGAGTCCATGCCATCAATGTCCTTGGATTCCTTCACGGCGACGATGTCATCGGGTTTAGTTCCGTGGTGCTCGCTGCACTCGGCGATGATCGGCATCATGATCTGATGCATCTCCTTGTGCTCTTCTTCTGTCACCGCCTTGAAGAAATACCGGATTCAATTCTCGGTTCCATATCGGCTCAAATAATTTATTGCAATAAGCGTTATTTTGCGGAGGCCCATATCAATGAACTGAAACAAGTACTTTGCTCACCCGCGATCTTGTGATAGTTACGTTTAGGCAAGAAATGTGTGTTCATGCAGTTCCTCCTCCTCCACACTATACGAACGCACACAAATCACACAAACCCAACTATCTCCACCACCGAACTACGCTGACACAAACTACGCGGTTTTGTGAACGGTTGCGATACTCCGAGGAAAAGCTAGCTGGTTGAGTTCGAAACTCGTCAGTGTAGTTGGGTTTGTGTGATTTGTGTGTGTTTGTACAGTGTGGTGGTGGAGGAACTGTATGAACACACATTTCTTGCATAAATATAACTATCATTAGGTCGCGTCTGTGCAAACTAATTGTTTCTGTTCACATAATTGTTGAAGATACTTAATACTGTATTATCTAATATATAAAAATCTCACGACACGGTGTTTGTTATCGAACTCCTCCGAAACGGCTCGACCGATTTTTATGAAACTTTTTTTCTGTATTCGGTAGGTCTGAGAATAGGTCGTAGGCTATATATTCGCAGACGGAGTCGCATGCAACAGCTAGTTGATCATGATTATTTTTTCTCTGAATTCATTAATTGATCAGAATTATTATAAAACGAACCTAACCTGACGAATAGAGTTTTACAATATGACCATTTAACATTTTCTGAAAAATTTACGGCTTCGACATGAAAAAAATATGAATAACAAAATTATGACAATTACTTTATGACTTTTAAATTTATGGGAATCAAATGGATCCCTAAATTTTCATTTATGTTTATTCTCCCATATTATTTTGGGTGTTACACCGTGTCTTTTTGTATTTCCGTTAACTTTAGGGAGTCTTTTTCGGGTCAAATAAAGATAATTTCTCTATGACACCTGTATCCCACCTCGTGCCACGTATAAAAAAAGAAAAAAGTTAAATATTTACGTGACTTTGTTTCAAAACAACACACACCACTGCGACCAATAGCAATACTCTTAATTTTGCCATTCTTTAAAACTATTCTTTTGATTGGTAACGCAAAAGCTTCTCTTTCCAAGTAGACTCGACCCACTGTGCTCCGTCGGCGTTAACCACATTTTATATACCACGGTTATTATACTTACTATTAAGTCATTTGTAATGAACAATTATTCCGCCTTACAGCACGGAGTAGGATAATGCTCGCAGCGCTATTATGAAGAAGCAGATAATTTTGATGATGGTTAGATTTTTATTCCAGCTTGTTAACGCTGCTGCCGCATCCTGCCCTCGTGTAACATCACAACACAGTGCCTGACAGTGCATCTAATATGTGGATTGTAAACTTTTATTTAACGTGACATGGTAGCCTAATGATTTAACTTAAAGCCTCTTAAACTGAGGGTCGTAGGTTTAGGCCAGAGCTCGCACTTATGAATTTTTCAGCTTCTATCAAAAATCAATAAAAAAAATAAGTTTTTGCTATAAATTCAATTTTTTAATACTATGCTGATGCTGCTGTTTTTTGCTGACTGTACTTTTTGCCTGTAGTTACCATTTAGGACCAAAGTACTCGTCAAGGCAAATCAAACGAAACCAAATTAGATGCAGTCGGTTCGTTTTATTACAGACTTCCTATGGCCACCTTCCAGCTCCATCATCAGATCAGCTCCATGTCATAATAATATTGTATCGTTATCCGACTTCATGCAAAATTTCAGCTCAATCGGAATTCGAGAAGTGGGTCAAATTTCATCATCATCATCCCAGCCTATATACGTCCCACTGCAGGGCACAGGCCTCCTCTCAGAATGAGAGGGCTTGGGCCGTAGTTCCCACGCGGGCCCAGTGCGGATTGGGAACTTCACATACAACATTGTATTTCTTCTCAGGTGTATGCAGTTTTCCTTCACCGTAACGGTAAATAACAAATGCAATTTTGCACATAAATTCCGAAAAACTCAGAGGTGCGAGCCCGGACTCGAACCCACGACCCATTGCTTGAGAGACCATAGGTCAAACGACTAGGCCACCACGGCTTAATAAATTTAACTTGCATGATTTGATGACACGCAGACCACGGGACAAGTGAAGGTAAATTAGGTAGTTTGTAATAAAAAATGTCGCATTTCACCCATACCTAATCGGTTTCATTTGAAATTTAGTACAGATACTTGATTCGGATATATTAAAACCGAAATATTTACAAAAACTTATGTATGTCGGACTTGTTTTCTTTGTGGTGTACGATAAAGAGTCATTGATATCATTGATATGTTTATTGTTTTTACATACTCGTATTTATGTAGGTAGAGATCTAAAAAAATGCAATCAATATAGACTTAGGTTGCCTTGCCTACGGGTCTATAAAAAAGGGTAAGAAAAAAAAGGTACACTTATTATCACAATAAACATATCAATGATAATATCAAGCTTTTCTTTAAAAGCTAAATATTTGCGATACACTTTTTCATACTTCGATTATTTATTTTTAGACTTTAAAATGCACTGATTTTAATATAATTGTGCCCATTCTGAATATTACTAAAAAATTACACTTTCAGAAAGAAATATTACGACAGAAAAATCCGATGAAATGTAAAACTCCTCCTTGAAGTCGGTTAATGACAATAAGGACAAACAAAGGTTACATTTGGAAAGAAGATTTAATAAAAACCATCTATTTTATTGGATTAAGATAAGGTATTGAAGTCAGTCAACTCTTTGAACCACTGGTAGAGTCTATTGTGGTGTTGTATGTTGTTGATGATGACATAATACGCTGTCATTTGTACAAGCTGGGAATAGGAATCAATTAATTAATCATTAAGATTAATTTGGTTACACTTTGCAAGGGCCAACTAACTTAATTCATACTGCTCTTGATATGAGTTGTAATATACTGAACCTCGTATGAACTCATTGTGTGAAATGTGTAGTCGACCAAGTGCTTTACTTTACTATTTTAATGACAGTTCCCTCATCAAAATAAAAACCATAAGGCTGATTGTCACATTGACTTTTGAATGAAAATAGCCTTTGATGTTTGAAGCCATACAAGTGACATTGATCCTTAGGGCGGTAAAGGAATTTCTCGGTCGACTACCTACTTCCTTACAAGGGTACACAATAAATAAAGAACAGTAAACGGACGATTAAGGAAACAAAATTTCACATATGAAATTGTTGTTGTGTTCAATGTAATTAAAAGAAAGAAAGAAAGAAAGAAAGAAAGAAAGAAAGAAAAACATTTATTTATATCAACAAAAACACGTACACAGGCTAAAATTAAAAGTACAAACATAGACATAGGTAGGTACATGTTGATGTTGCCATAAAGGGTCCCGACTCAGCGTGTCGCTGGTTAAAAAAAACCAGCACTGGTCTTTCGCCGGGCCACAGCATAGCAAAATCACGGAAGGCTACACAAACAAATATTACACTCACATAAAAGAAAAATAAATAAATAAAATGAAAAATAAATAACTAACATTCTAACATTTAAAACTTCCACAGACCGAAGCGCGGGGGAATTGACATCAAAAAGTGATAAGTAATTTGTAGAAAGTAACGCCCTAATATTTTTTTTTACTTCCATGGGCATCTCTCACCGCTCCCTGTTAATTTTATATTATTTTATGTCTTTACCATCGAACGAAACACACCGAGACGGCATCATAGATATCTATTACTTGATTGCAGGGAGAGAGTGGTGTAACAGGACGTAAGTGTCGTACTTTAAGTCTATATTTGTTTGCTTACTTACAAAGAATTCGAAATATCGCCTTAAGAAGTAGACTCAAAGGTTACCTCTAGGCTGTTAACTCCGGTTTTTATCGGTAGGATTACCAGTAGAATGTAGAATGTAGAATGTCTTTAAACTTTGAAAACATTGATTTCTTCAAGACAAAACTAATACTCGTACCATTCTCCGTTTAAACGAAAGCTCTGTCTTATATGTTGCAAAACTTACAGACATCCTTAATTCTATGCTCATTTTATAAAACTTATTTAAAAGAAAAAAAATATGTGAAATCTTCGTTTGAATTTTATTTTATTTTATTTGAAATCTTAATTTCAAATAAAAAATTAAATACTTACAAGCTTTTGGCTGGCTATACTTGCATTGTAATTTAAAATTTGGTATACAGAACTACTTCCCAGTAAGTCAACTCGAACACTGGAAGTGGATGAACTTCGACTTGCAAGATTTAACTCACACTAACACACAAAACAAGCATATATATATTACAAATTAAATAAAAGCTTGCACAAGATTAACGATTTTTCTCAACCCATTTGAAATTTCTGGTTGGTGATCCCAAAGAAATAGACGAATGATTTGGTAAAAGCCGCAGTCCAGATAAAGGCAAAACCAACTGTCTGCTAGGTATTTGTTGAAATAGTTGGTTTTGACTTTAACCCAGTACATTGTTCACGGGGGATGCAAGCCGCTTCCAACCGTAATGATTGGGTATCAATGAGGGAGGCCTACGTCCAGCAGTGGACGTCCTACGGCTGAAATGATGATGATTTGAAATTTTGTATTTTCACACATACGCATCGTATCTATTGGTTAATTTAACATGTTTTTTATTAAATACTGTCGATTAATACTGGAAAAAAGTTATTTAAATTAAGTAGGTATTAAACTCGGACCGGAAGGCGCAGTGTAGGTAGGCCTCCAACAAGATGGAGCGACGACTTGGTTAAGTTTGCGGGAACGCGTTGGACGCGGATGTCGCAGGATCGGAATGTTTGGCGAAACTTGGGGGAGGCCTATGTTCAGTAGTGGACGTCTTTCGGCTGAATTGATGAATGATTGATCAAACTATCGAGCCCTCAAAGGTAACTACAATGCTCTCACTACCATCCATTGGTTTTGTTACGTGTCTTTCAAAAGTTCCCTTACCATTTTATTGTAACTGCAGAAATGTATGGTCGATTCCCTACCTTATATAAGTTTCCACTTTCCTATGCAGTTAGTATGGAAAAGTGGATACTTATGAAAGGGAACCGACTGTACTCAGCAAGAAAATTTATGACCGAAAAATTAAATAGAACTCAAGTGCGTATCACATTATTTATTCTCAACTAACTAAAATTACAAATTCAAACGTCATTATGTTATAAGTATAAGAGGATATACATCTTTTCAGTTCAACACTCAGCACCTGGTCACTCTGGTCAGCTTAAACCGCGAATCCGTACTGAAACAAAAATTGTATCTTAATTCATAACCAGAGTAGGTACGTAAAACTTTTAGGAAATCTTACAAGTAATTAATTCTAGTATTAAGAGTCTCGGAGCTAAACCGCGGAAAGGCAGACAGATACGGCGAATTTATATTCCGTTTTTGCCATGATCTACGGAGCCTAGGAGAGATTTACTCTGTGTCCAAGAAAGGCAAATGTAGATAAAAAAATACAAGCTTAACTCATGAAGTATACACGGAAAGGACATGTCTAGTCATTTAAGCAATTTTTTGAGTTATAGCGGTTTGAAAGTTGGTCATCACGAACAATTACTATGGAGACCAATTCTTTAAAAGTGAAATAGAAGATTAAACCATAGCTTGAAGGTGAATGTGGTCATTGTAAAATATTTAAATAGACTTTATTGTTAAGCAACAATTAATTTAAGAAAATTAATTAATGTTTGACAATGAAGTCAATAGTTGATTATTAAAAACAATTAATTTACGAAAAATAATTATTAATTAACACTAAAGATATTATTATTATTTTAGTCAATTTGTTTGTAAAATTCAGTAAGTTATCAAATTGAACCAAGAAGAAGCTATATATATGTATAAAGATAGGCTGTGTGGACATAATAACCTTGTCATTTACCGAGTTTTCTCAATATTTTTTTACGTACAAGAAGCTAATGTAAATAATTTAATAATATTTGAGTAGCATTATAAAAATTGTAATATGACTAATTAAGAAAGAAAACTCAATAATAACACCATGTATATGCCGTATACGTATGCTGAATACGTATGAGGTCCATTTACATCCAATGCCTTTATTACATTTATTTCTACCGTCGGTTAAAAGGTATAGTTTGGATTTAATAATATGATTTGCCTCACTTTTCGACTACTTATGAGAAATTAAAAATATCTATATTATTATTCAATCCAATGGTAAGTTATAGTACTTTGCGAGCTGTACATTTTGAGATTAAAATCTCATTTTTTTCAAAAAATGTGACAAGTTGTTTTCGTGCACCCTTCAAATGTTTAAGTGTGGGTAAATCGCTAAAGCTAGTTTAGCTTTATACTTGATAGTTTCTTACATTTTGAAACTATTTTAATACGCTTAAAACTAAGTCAAGATTTTTTTTACAGCAGTTTAAGTTTTTTTTCGTAATTCACGTTTCAAACGCGTTCGCGTTGAAGTGTCAAACACAAGAATAGATAGTTGCTGATAGGTACGTGTCACTAGAGGCGCTGACAATTTACCTATTTTTCGTAAGACATAATATAAGTATCAGCTTACCAGTTCTTTCTGTTCCTTGATGCAGGCAAACAGCAGCTTGGCCCTGTCGCATCCAGCTTCATCGTCGCTCATAGCCTGTTCGTTCACTGTAACAAACGAACTCTTGTTACTACAAGACACTACTTTTACTGCTCACAGCCATGACTATACAAGTTGGAACTGCATGATTAAAAACCTTATTTTTGTGTTTTGCAAGTTTTTATCTAACTTGGTTGTTAATTTCAAATCCTGCGAGTCAAATTGCTACCGGTTCGTTACAACCAAATATCATAATATCCTTTTACATATTTCACCAAATCTCAAATTGTCTTAGCTCCAAAATGCCTATATTCCCAAATTGACTTTAAAGAAATGTCATAAAAACACATTACATCCGATATCCAAAATGCTCAGCTAATCTATTGGCTTCACAAAAAATGTTTCTACTCTTTGAAGGAATTCTTGAATAATACATAGATAGATTCTTAACGGCATTTGTGTTATTATTGTTAGTTATTATTAGAACAGTAGAAGAAATAGCATGGTTGCATGAATCACATTTCAATATTTGCATGGCTTATGAAGCTTAAATGTATGAAACTGGGATTTTTTTTACCACTATTAATTGTACTACATTTAAGGCAAATAAACATATTTCATTTAATTTCATTTGTATAGTTGGTAAAATTAACAATAACTTCAAATACCGAATTATTATTAAGACTTAAGGTGAAAATGCATTAATTTCATAATTACCAAAATTCAAAAATAGCTTTCGTTGACAGGTCCAAAGATCAAAATTACACTGTCTCATAATACCTAAAATTTTAACCACGCAGTATTTTTACTGGTACGTATTTATAAATGTAAATACTTCACTTTATAATTTACTCACTGCTATTAAAGTGGGGTAAAAACTGTAAACTTAAACATAATTTTAAATATATTATTTTCCATAAATACTGAGTTGTAAGTGTTTTGACATGTGACGTTTTTGTGTCAAGTTAATTTGAGTTTTAGACATTTTGGGAAATGGTATAATTGAAAATTCATCAAAACACGATCAAGTAAAGTTTTAGACATTTTGGGAAATGGTAGAATTTAAAATTTATCAAAACGCGATAGAGTCTAAATGAATTGTAGTGATTTCTCGAGTACAGTATTTTGAGAAGTAGCCATAAGTCATTTCAAGCTTTAGACATTTTGAAACTAATCTGTTTTGACATTGCGACGTACTAGAAACTTGGTATTATGCTATTTAGTTGTAGCGAAACGGTAGAGTCAAATTGACCCACTTTCAGTGGTCAGATTGATTTGAAGTTTACATACATGTAAGGCTGGATGACAAAGAAACTATAGTCAACAATAAGTAATGTCAATATAAAAACCTTATGTTGTAAATTAAGTAGGTATTATACAAAAATGAATATTTGTGTAATCTAATTATTCATTGTAGGGATTTCCCTACGATACCTATTTAAGTACGATTCAAAAATAAGTTTTTGTCAAAAAGAGTGTCTTACTTGCCTATGCTGTGCACTCAGCGACCATCGCGAAAGACACGCTCTATACCTACAGTAATACACTAACATATTCTTAATAAAGAATAATCTAAACAATCGAATGGTTTCTCTTAATAGATCTGGCTAAAAGATCAGGTATACCGTATACTATACGCTACCGCCAGCGCCGCACTTCCGTAAACGTTATTATGTCCAACCTCGGATGATTGCCAGAATTAAGTATTTCCTACCTAAAAGCGTAATATTCAATTTCTAGGACTGTTTTGTGAATGGTCGTAGTTAAAGCTGAGTAAAAACTTATTTTTTGTTTAAGTAATATTTATTCGGCCTTATTTGATACATACCAGTTTTGCAAGCTTTAACTGCCGCCTTTGCATCTTCCAATTTAGACTCTTCAGCATACTGGGCTACCTTTTGGATAGCGACGTCCTCAGAGAACAGGCCTTTGCTGTCCAGCTAAAATAAGGAACGTAATGTTATGTTACATTGCCACAACCATGTTTAACAAAAAATATTGAAAATCAGTTATTGAAATTGATCGGTCGAAAATATTGAAGAATAAATTAGACAAGGGGACAGACTTAAGGGCCAATTTTTATTTTGTTGTATATTTTGATGTTTTATGTGCTTTATGTTCAGAATCACGAGCTTTTTAGATCCTACTAGGGGTACTACAGTATCCCAAGTTTTTTTTTCGTTGAGTTACTATATTTTATAGACTTTGACCGTAACTAAAAGGAAGAATCGAAAATTTTATGGAAGTTTTGGGACACTTTTTTCTTCTCGTAGGATCGAAAAAGCTCGTGATTCTGATCAGAAAACCTACAATTATCCCAATTAAAAAAAAGTCAAAACATACAACAAAATAAAAATTGGCCCTTAAATTGCATTTTATGGTTTTAAACTGGTCTAAATTTGTACTTGTTACATAGGTACGCGCAAGCCTTATGAGTAAATCATCATCAGCAGCAGGAAGACGTCCACTGTTGAACAGAAACTTCCCCCTTAGCACGCCACCTGCATCCATCGATTGGTTTTTTATTTTTTTGTCATCGTTATAGGTACCTAGTTGGAGGCCTGCCGACGCTGTGATTTTGATTCGTGATCGCGACTTGAGAACTTTTCGCCCAACGGCTCTCTGGTCTTTAAGTGGTGTCCTGTTCTCGCGACTTGCAGCGATTTAGCTTGTAGGTATAGTATAAATCTTCCCAGGTGAATTTTTCGCTTCGAGCCATTACATTAAATTTGAACCTTAAAACTATGACGATACCGTTTGTTTTGAAAGATAAGGGCTCGAAGCGAAAAGTTCACCTGGGAAGATTTATACTATACGCGTCTTTAGGATTTGGGACGTTTTTCGATTAGTTCAGTGTCCATGTAGGCGGCCAAGTTTAAGTTGACGATGCGACAAAAAATACCTACTGTCTTCAGAAATCTGGTGCAATAGACGATATAAAAAAACTTGTTTCTATATTTTTTTAACTTACCAAGCCGATCTTCTTGAACATGCACGCAAAGAAGCATTTGTTAGTGTCGTCGGGCTGCTTGTTCTGAGCTTTGAATTCCTTCAAGATTTCAGCTGTGATGCCGTACTGTGGTCCACATTCCGCAATGTGAACTTTAAGTTTTTCCTTGATTTCAGCTTTCTTCTCCTCTGTCAATGCCTTGAATATCACAAATTATAGTCAGAATAGGTATGTGTAGTATCGTAGCGTCGACCAAGATATTACTCTACTACTTTATTAGTTATTTTGAGGAACTGATCATTACATGAGGTGGAAAATTGGTAGTAAATAAATAGTTATTTTTCATCATTTTCAAATAGGTATATGTCAGTAGGTTCACCTAATTAAATATATACCATAAGTTAATAAATTTTGAGATGAAATAAAAATACCAAACCAATAGTAAAAAATATTTTTAATTCGTATATTTTCGCCCCAAGGTTGATTCTAGCACTCTACATAATAATATGCATGTGTTGGTGCAGGCGATCGGAAGTTATGCGCGTACAAACATTTCGGTGATTCATTTTTACTACCTACACGCTTTATATTAGCTTCACTTGTATGTTTGTTTGTATGTTTGTTTGTTTGTTTGTATGTTTGTAATTATTTATATAGATTTACAGTAGTAGTAGTCTTAAGAGCGGTACGAAAAGAATTAGGAACAAGGCATACTATAGTTACAAAACAGCCATGACATAATGTAAATTACAATAATAATAATAAATGGATGGTAATAACAATAAGCAACAACATGTCAACCCTCAAGAACATCATTTTATGAAAATGGCCGCCATCGATTTTTATTAGGGTTGAACTAACCCATTTATGTCAACTACTTTTTGCAGTTTTTCGATATCGTAAAGGTTAAGTCACATAACTCGTTTTTATAAAAAGTAGAGGACACACAAGATACAATTTCGCATTCAAATCTAAATTTTCGAGTTTTTATGGGTTGATAATAGTTGATGATACAAGCAAAAACGTTTGCTTATCAGTATCCAATTGCGAAACTAAAAAAAAATACACTAAGCTGTCACTAAGCTGTGTTTGGAGCATCGAGACAAACCACTCTGGTTTAACGATGGTCTTATATTATTGTTATGTAAATTTGATTTATCTCTGTAATAAATAAATAAATAATAACTAAAAATTATTACTTTTCTAATGAAGCAAAATGTAGCGAAATTGCAATAAAAATTCTTTATAAACGAAATATCGATTTGAGATAGTAACCTCTTTACTTGAACTTGAACCTATACTATACAATACTCTGTATAAGGAACTAATGGAACTATGCACTACCATTAATAAAGAAAGGCCATTACAGCTCTTGGGCTGTAAATGCTGTAATGGAGATAAAAGGTTTGTGGGTTGTATTTAGGGCTTTACTTCAAATCAGCCTGCATTTTATTGCATTGTTTAAGGGCCTTGCTGCTAAAAAATAAAATATTTTTTTTAATAATATAAAATACTTACGGCAAAATACCAATAAAAAAATACTTACGGAGCAATTGTCCAGCGATGCAGCGAAGAAAGCCACAACCAACACAGTGTACAAGTAATAAGCCATTTTAAAAGCACTAAAACTTTTAGCTAATAATTTGATACCCGAACTCAGCGAAGGATGAGTGAATTGTGGCCAGACCCCGTCGAGCCAACATTTTATATAATCCCGTGTAGCGTTTTTTTTGTCTACACAACTCTACAAGGAAAACACAAGGTGGCCAAATCTACGAAGTCATTAACCATTTTAGTACAGAGTCTGTCCAAACGGAAGGCGTTGTTAGTAGTTGACGCGTTAATCGCGGCGGCTAAACAATAGATAAACCAAATTCAGGAAAAGCAATTTAGTCACAGATTTTCTTAACTAACGTAAACAAATAGCGTCGCCGTCGCTTCCCGTTTTTAAAATTACGCTATCGGTTCATAAATTTTTGATAGAAACGTACTCATATTATACTAGCCTTTATACCTGTCGACTTCACTCGCGTGAAGATTAGGTCTTTTATTAGACATTTTCCTAAATTCCCGTTGCTATTACCAAAAACACTGGGATATGAAGAGCGATCGGGTTATGATTGGCATCCAAAATTTTATATCTCTAGACCTATCACTTGAGATTACGCGATTTTACATCCGTATGTTCCGATCCCATGGGAACAATAGAATAAATAACTATAAATTAAAATATTAAAAACTCCAACGCAATTAGGTCACACATAATTGTTTGAAAATAAAGTAAATGCCAATTAAGCGTCTAAAATGCCTTTCGCAGCTAACTAAAGAAGCTGAAAACTTTGAAACGGCTGAACCAATTTTAGTTAAACATGTCTAAGAACTATCTATCGCCAAGAAACCAGCGTTCGAATAAAAAAACAACATCTAAATCGGTTCACTCTTTTAAGAGCTATGGTGCCACAGACACACACAGAAATACAGACAGACAGACCAACAGACACACAGAGCGGTCAAACTTATAACACCCCTCTTTTTGTGTCAGGTGTTATTCCTGAGAATTAAAACTAAAGTGAGACAATGGCCAAATACTAAAATAAGAAACACGGGTCACTCGCGTAGTAGTAGTCGAGGTATGCCTTACATGTTTCGAACCCATTCGTAATTCTTTCTCAAGGTTGGTTCGAACGGAAAGCTAACCGTGAACTCAAGATCCTGCTATCTACGTACCATTTTTATTCAAATTAAAGTTTTTTTTAGCGTGAAAATTAACACAAACACATACGCAACCGAAGCTTTTACCGATAATCCGCTCCAAATTAAAAACTTTTAAATCACATTTACCAACTACTTAATCTTTTTGCGCCAACTTATAATTAAAACCTCAGAAATAGGTATCAAATGTCTTTGGTGGGTCATTATTCGAGTGTTTGTACCCGAATCACTTTCGTGGACACTTTTTTGTAGAAATGGCAAAAGATTCTGATACCGTTTTTAATTATGTGGTAGAAGTACATAGTTCCTCTAATAAATAACCGAAAACGCCATCAAAATCTACAGCCGATTCTTAGAAAACGTGACCACGAAAGTGAGGCGGTTGAAACGCTCGAATAATGACCCTGGTCCGTGACGTTTTGTTCCGATGTTACCTAACGTGTAATTAAGAATGTTGATAAATATTCATAAACTATTTTTGGCCAAGCGCTACGTTATGGATTTAGCTACGTAAAGCTACGTAGTTCAATTTATACGTCATCATCATCATCATCATTTCAGCAAAGAATTTCAGAAAAACGTCCACTGCTGAACATAGTCCCCCTAGGTTCGCCAAACAAATCGGTCCTGCACCATCCGCATCCAACGCGTTCCCGCAACCTTAACCAGGTCGTTGCTCCATCCTGTTGGAAGCCTACCCACACCGCGTCTTCCGGTCCGTGGACCCTACTCTTTCCTTTCGGCCCCATCGGATATCAGTTCTACTAGCGATGAGCCCTGCCACTTCCACTTGAGCCTGGCTGGCGATTCTTCGAGCTATGTCGGTGACTTTAGTTCTTGCACGGATTTCATCATTTCTAATGCGATCCCGCAGAGAAACTTCAAGCATGGCCTCTCCATCAGCCTCGTAGTGACCTTGGGCCACGTCTCATTGCCATAAGTCATCACTGGCAACACACACTAGTCAAAGACTTTTGACTTAAGACTGCGGTATATTGGATGACAAGATATTGCGGAGCTTCCCAAACACAGCCCAGCCGAGTCGGATTCGTTAATTTAGGTTGGTTATATACATTTATATTTATCTAGACGATACAGAAAGCCGTGGTGGCCTAGTGGTTTGACCTTTCAAGCAGAGGGTCTTGGGTTCGACCTCGGGCTCGCACCTCTAAGTTTTTCGGAATTTATAAGAATAAGAATTTGCTTTATTGCCACAACACAAAACATAAATAAAACAATATCAAGAACAAAACATTAGAAATACAAAAAAAAATACAAAAAATACAAAAAAATACAATAATTTAGAAACGCTTTTGAGGCAATAGGTCCCAGTCTCAGCATGTGCCTTGTGCATGTGGTTTTCAGCCTGGGCCTTTGGGCAGGGTCGGTTGCAGACCTTACGAGAGACAGTGTAGCTGTGTTTTAAGTACACCAACAGAAAAATATGTACATATATGAAAATTATGGAAGAACCGAAAAGTAAATGAGTAGAAGAAAACAAAAAACAATCACGGTAAAAAAACCATCAAAAAACCAGTAACATGCCATTGAAGAATAATAATTACAATAAATTAAATTTATGTGCAAAATTGCATTTGAAATTTACCAAACGTATTAGATGGTGACAGAAAGACATGGTAAAAGCGATAGAAAGCGCCCGCGCGTTCGATAATATGGCCTCTGATATGTTTCTTTTCTATGTTGTCTGACAAAAGCTAGAATGTATAAACGGAGCGTTCTTGAAGAAATGTGTTTCCTACAAATCTTGGGCATTACTAGCAGTATTCCCGTAGGTATTTATCAATATTTCATATTTATAGCTATTACCATAATTAATATGGTTAAAGACATTCTTTTCGTTTAAATTAGTGACCGACCGAAACATGTTATTTTGCCGAAACCGAAACCGAAACCGAAGGTTCGGTTTCATTGTAGTTTCGGCCGAAACCGAAACCGAAACCGAACCTTTTATAAAAAAAAAGTCCTTAAAAAGTCGAAAAAATGTTAGTAAGCCCGTTTTTTTCTAAAATTAATATCTCGCCGACCTATAATTACAGGTTTCTACTTTCAAAGATTTATCACAATGAAATTTCAGCACAGTTACAGAGGTTCTATTTGAAAATTTAACTACCCTATAAAGTGAAAAAAATGCATTATTTGTAACACAAAGTTAGCGATTTTTTAATGGTGGTATAAAATAAAACAAATTTATTATTAAAATATGATGCTCATATATTATGTTTATTTATTTTCAGTTACTTACATTTTAATTATACTCACAAATATCACAA
Source organism: Archips xylosteana (assembly GCA_947563465.1). Taxonomy (NCBI): domain Eukaryota; kingdom Metazoa; phylum Arthropoda; class Insecta; order Lepidoptera; family Tortricidae; genus Archips; species Archips xylosteana. The sequence goes on along the minus strand of OX387357.1, from coordinate 13,178,019 downwards.
TCAGTTAGCCTCGAATGGCTAATTCAAATATAATTAGATAATCAAAATAATCAAATTGATCACCTTTGGTAATCATTTTAGCGAACCTTTTCTTTTATTATGTAAGGTGCATAACATAGGTTATGATAACAAATCAACAAGTATAATATAGTAACAAATCTATACTTATACTTTTTATTTTTTATAACTAATTATCTAATTAAAAATAAAAACAGTGTTTTTGACATACTTACTGAAATCAACAATTTCTTTTTTAGGATCAACTACTTATAGATTTAATCTCACAACTTACCATTATTCGCGGAACAAACACAACACGTATTGACACGTCTACAAGAGCAAAGCGCACTGATTTAGGTAGTTGCCGGCGGAGTCAGGCGACCGACGCCATATTGCCAGCCGTGCCGAGCGCGCCCGACGTTAGCCGAGCGCGACCCGAAGGTGCGATGTTGTAAGTTTCGGCGCGGCCGAAGGGTTCGGCCGATTTTGGCCGAAACCGAAACTCGGGCCGAAACTTGATTTTTTGGCCGAAACTGGCCGAAACCGAAACCGAAACCGAAATTTCGGTCGGACACTAGTTTAAATCAATTAATGTCACGTTTCAAACAATACATTGATTCATTGTTATTTTTAACTGCATATCGGTTTGAAGTCATTCGACAACAATAGGTAGGTGTGGTACCCGTAACCACAAACCGTACCTATGCAGAATGTGACAACATTTGTGGTTTTAGTTGGTCTACAAGTCGCAAGGCACCGATATACGGGGAAATAATCATCATCATCATCGGCCTATACATACGTCCAACTGAATGGCACAGCCTCTTCTCAAAGAGGGGGCTGTAGTCTCCACGCAGGCCCAGTGTGGATTCGAAACTTCACACGCGCCATTGAGTTGTTAACTACTCAAGTATATATAGGTTTCCTCAAGAGGTTTTCTTCACCAAAAGACTCAAGGTCCAGGATCAGGTACATTTGAAACGTATTTTCGCACATAATTTTCAAAAACTCTAAGGTGCTTGCCTGCTTCGAACCGGCTTTAGGTTTATTCGTTCTGAGGCCAACGCACCATTTGCAGATGTCACATACCGTACATCAAACATAGTAAGTAAGATTACCTAACTAAAGAGTGCATGTTTTTGTTTTTGGGTTAATATGAGCACTCGCTCATTATTGCAATATGTCATAACCACCCCGTAATACCGATTCGTCAATTCGTAGGTCTCAGTCCGGCCGGGCGTCCAATGCGTCCCGGGATTCGGCTGATCGTATGCTGTTAATGCCGAGACAAAATCTATATCCATATTTTTAAAACTTAGGATGTAGTACTTGCATGATAACACGTTTGATATCTCCTAGATCTAAGAAACAATGCACTGTGATCAGCCTAGACATAATCGTAGGTCACGTTTTTTCCTGGCCAGGTAATTAGGTGCATGAGTAGAAGATGACATGGTATTTTTCTGTCATAGCAAGTTATTAGTTATTATGTTGGTACGGAAAAGCATAACGTGATTATTCAGATTTTTCATTTGTAGGTAAGTATATCGTTTCTGTCACAGCATAAGAATTTTTTCACAGCGAGCGATTATCACGGATTCTAGGAAGATCAACGCCGTTCGCAAGACCGCTAGTTTGCTGATTTGTTACCATTTCGTGATACCTATGCGCATTTTTATTTAATTAAATAAAATCTTTATTTCGTCACGAATAAATCTTTTCTTTTTTCTTTCGTTCTTTCTATTTCTTTAAGCGGCGTATTGTTTTACATCATTAGTTTCCCGGTAAGTTTTCTTAGGCGAACTTGAACGGACTAGAGTAACTATTACAACTCCGAGTTAACTGGTAACCCAGTTAAATAGTGTCAAATTTTAACCTTTGTGGACTCATGGCTAACGATTTTTTTTTACTGTAAACCGTGTTTGCGGCCCTTACGATTTGGATCTAATCTATCACAGCAGCATACACTTTTTCTTTATAAGTTAGTCTACTGCAAACCGAAAACGTCCAGCGAAGATCGATTGCCCAGATATTTCAATTATGATACGCCAAATAACTTCCAAGGAGGTCACTGTGACATTGATTTTGAATGCACCGTGGTTCTCGAATCTCGATTCAAATGGCGCGACATGTACCAAAACAGACAAAAAAGATAGGTAATTCCCTAACGTTTTATTGCAAATATTATGCATTCTGCTCAGTCTTTCGACATCGTCTCTTTGAATCTTAATATTTATTTTTTTCAAATTCGTAGAAGACTTTAAGGAAAAAAACTGACGACATACTAAAATAAATGTTTATTGTCTAACAATCTACGCAAACACGAAGTTCTTCGGATCGTCTTCGTAAATACATTTCGCTGTCCAGTATGACGCTTCGCACAGGTCTTTGTATTTCTTGGCTGCAAATAAACATAAAGTAGGTCACAAACAAGTTAGAAACTGCAACATTCCCGCCAGTGGCTTAATTTAATTAAGATTGACAAATGTGTCAATACATATAACCGATGTTCAAAGTATCACGCGTCAAAAATTTGCGTATAATGTCAAAATTTAATTTGGACTTGATGAACCACTGGATGAAATATCCCCGATTAATTTAATTTAACTTTACATGTTACATACGAACAGGTATCGAAATATTTTTATGAAAGTCGATAATATGTGCAAATTCGTACTTTAACAGACTTTAAAAAAGATGTCATTACCTACCACTACGCTTTCGGAGCGTAGTGATTCGCAAAATTATACAAGGTAAGATTTTATTATTAGATTTTTATTATTAGTATACTAATGCTTATTAGATTCGCGGATGACATAGCAGCAGTTGCAGAAACACACCAAGATTTGCAGGAATTACTCAGTATAATGAACAACACATTTAAGGATTTCTCGCTAAAAATAAATGTAGGCAAGACCAAAGTACTTACAGCCTCTAAAATAGGAACCACGCTGCAGCAAACAATATTCATAGACCATATTCCACTTGGAAATGTTAAGAGCTTCAAATATTTAGGCAGTGTCATTACGACAGATTCAAGATGTGCACCAGATATAAAGGCAAGAATAGGTATGGCAAAACAGGCATTTAACACAAAAAAACACTTACTCACATCAAATATTTCAAAGAACACTAAGAAAAAATTCATCAGAGCATTTATATGGAGTATAGCCTTATATGGATGTGAGACCTGGACCATGACACAGAAGGATAGGCAAAGGTTGGAGGCATTTGAAATGTGGTGCTGGAGAAGGATGGAGAAAATTAGTTGGACGGAAAGAGTCACCAATGAAGAGGTTCTGGAAAGAGTGAAAGAGAAGAGAACATTAATGAAAACTATAGAGAATCGGAGAGGGAAAATGATTGGTCATCTTATAAGACATGATGAGTTCATAAATGTCATCTTGGAAGGAAAAGTAGAAGGGAAGCGAAAAAGAGGGAGGCCGAGAATTGATTATGTAAATCAAATAAAGGAGAAGGTAGCCGTCATGTCGTATAAGGAGGTCAAGGAGGCAGCTTTGAGGAGAGAGAAGTGGAGAGCCATTCATCGGCTACACCGACAAGAGTTTAACTCTTTAATAAGAATATATATACTAATGTCACTGTGTGAATACCTAAACGTTTTTAATCACAATCCTTGTTAAGATTTTATATTAAGCTTGCAATTTTACAGATTATCCATGTTTATAAATATCACGGTTTTTATTACAACAAGCGGTGAATTAATTTTCAAATTTATACGGCCTACATGAGATGTTATTGGATACGTTTCAAACAAATATATTGCAATTAAATATGTCAAGGTTTTGTCTGGATTTTTCATAGATCTTCATTCGGCACCATCTAAGAAAACTGAACGAAAAAAAAACATGATAGATACTGCCGTTATTACTGAAAGCATTATGTGCATTATTAAAGCATTAAAAAGAGTTTTTTCTCATTTTCATGAATAACATCTTGCAATCTTTGGATAAAATTTTTGGACCTCATTTTGGTAGACAGATGTGACACAAGTTAGTTATGAAGTATCTTTTAGTATTTTTTTTTCAACTTCATTTTCTTATTACTTTTACGGTCTTCCCGTGAAACCATGTATTTCATACTAAATACAACGGAATGCTGAGGACCTGGGTTCGATTCCCAGCATTGGTCACTTTTTTCTGGAGTTTTTTCTGTGCATCTATATTTCAGTTTGTATTTCGTATGAAATAGACAGATGTGAATCTAAAAATTATTTAGGTGGACGAAAAGACATGCTATTTGAACTTAGTAAAAAAACCATAGTCGTTTCCGATACTCACATACATCTTTACAGTTCTCTATAGATTTTTTCACAGCATCCTTCATCTCTGCAGGATACATCAAATCGACCTGCTTAATAGATGCTTCATAGCTCAATTTGTTATTTTTTATCTGAAATAGGAACATTTTACATTAAGCACAGAACCAGGTATACTTATATTTTATATTTAATTTAATTTTGCTATAAAACTTACAACTTGTGCCATTTGATAAACACATGCGATATAACACATAACGTTCTTGTCTTCGATAAACTTTCCTTTTTCTATATCTCCGATCATATCTGTAAAAGCGTCAGATTTATTAAATATATTTTCAGGTCAGACTTTATGGATTTAAATGTCTCATCAACGAAAAGAGATAGCTAGAAATATAAGTATCAGTGTGATAGGGAGAGAAATAACACATTAGGTAAAACCGTAATGTGAATAAGTCAATTTGGTCGCATCTTCACATGAGACCTTATGCTACACGAATAGTAATTTAACTCATGCACTGCTAAGAGAGTATCAACTGTGGTGTCATCACACACCGCGTATCTAAGACAATGCAATGAAAGTACTGATTATTTATTTACATTTTAAAAGAGGCAATGCTTAAGGAGTGTGTTCAGATATTCGAGAAAGACTAAAATATTTCCTTAAATAAATAATTCTTTAAATGCTAATCTAATTCCCATAAAAAACTACGCGTTTAGTCTGGAACATCCTTCTTACCTTCTGTGACGTCAATTTTTGTCATGCACTTCTTTTTAAACATTTGCGACGACTTTTTCAATTGTTGTCTAGTCAACTGAAATTAATAAACACTTGTTAAACATATACTCGTAACTATAAAATTACATATTAAATCCCTCTCATATTATCAACGTGAAAGTTTGGATGATTGGATGGACGTGTGGATGTTTGTGATTCTTTCATACTCAAACGGTCTGACGGATTCTAACCTGGATTAAAATACAGAATACTTTTTTGTTATATTGCCTAATTCCTGCGGGATAGTGAGAAACGAATTCTTCGCAGACGGAGTCGCGGGCAACAGCGAGTACCTATACCTACCTATAATCTACCTATTAAAATGCTCTCTCTGGTGCCAACCAATAGGCCTATATATAATATAGTTACCTGTGATGATATGAAGCTAAATTTAACCCACAAACGCTGCCAGCTGATTAGTTGTCATTAGCAATATGACAGAAAACGTTCACTGGATACATATTATTGCTCATAATTATTTTATCCCTTGCGTTTTATTTTCAATATTTTGATAATGCTTTCTTAATAACATCAATTTATAAAGCGTCAAGACAACGTTAATTCTAATTTTGGAGATGATTTAAGACTCGAAGAAAATCGATAGGTAACCGATCTAATTATGGGTCATAGGGTAAATCGCCAATAACTGGCCACCGTTTAATAACTGGCCACCTCGTACTAAAGATGAACTCTATTCAAAGGAAGAAAAGAAAGAAAGAAAAATATTTATTCGTGACATAATCTTAAATTAACAAAGAAAAACGGTAAAAGATACAAACATTATCACGAAATGGTCCCAACTCAGCATGATGTCGGCCGTGAAGCCGAACCCATAATAGAATTCATTTTTAGTATAAGGTATTAATTACTGGCCACCCTTCATTACTGGCCACGTTATACTAAATTGAATTTGTGTTTGTACGGGAACAGAGTTCATTTTCAGTAAGAGGGGGCCAATTATTGAAGGGTGGCCAGTTATTGGCGATTCACCCTACACAGCATAAGACACAACAAAAGTTGTCTCTCCTGTGGACATAAAATTAGCGACTCCGAGTCAGCAAAGTTAAGATTTATTTGAATGGGCCGAAAGTTGGCCAGGCGCTGGCTATAGACCTTTAACGTTTGCCACCACAGGAAAGACGCAACCAAAAAAGTGGGTATGACTCTTACACTAAAATTCCGGTGTATTCTCTCCCATACATTGAATAATAGATAGAGATAAAAGTCGTAGTGGCCTAGTGATTTGACCTACGGTCTCTCAACCAGAGGGTCTTGGGTTCGAGCCCAGGCACCTCTGAGTTTTTCACAAGGAAAAGTTCAATGGTGCGTCCCAATCCGCACTGGGCCCGCGTTGGAACTACAACCCAAGCCCACTCTTTTTGAGAGGAAGCCAGTGCCCTGCGCTGGGTCGTATATAGACAGTGATGAGGGAATTGATCTAGATAAAACAAAACAAACTTACAGCATGTATCCCATGGACTGAAACCACAACCACCATCAGGAAAAACCAATCCCTTCGTCCCATGACCACACACGTCTGGTACATTACCTGAACAAACCGCCGTATGTCTCATCTTTGCCATTTAAAGGAAACTAATTTTCCCTGATTAGAGCACGAAACCGTGTGTTTACTGAAGCTATACTCATCGAGATGATAATTCCACAAATCAACAAAACTTATATGCAATTAGGTTAGATTTCCCTGTGTTTATACAGCTTACTGCATCAATTAACATACCTCTTTCATGTTATTTTTGTTACTAATTACTCGCTTATGGATCTTACTTTGTGTAAAACTGTTTTAGCATCTCAGCTTTAAATAGGTTTAATCCAAGAAAATGTGAGCCGAGGAAATGCAATCATATATTTGTAAGATTTGAAAGCTGTTGTAAGTTTAATTAAATTGAGGTACGAAATATTAAACAGGATTTTAGACAATGGTTTTAATACAGTAACACGATGAATACAATACTTAGACATTAGCAGAAAATGTTCGATGATAATGAAAATATCCTCCCAATGTAATAAGGTCACGGTAAGATTAATGCACCATTACTAGGATTTTTTCCTATCGTTTTAAAAAAATCCCATCGTCAATCAGGGAAACATGAAATTGGCTGGATCCGTCTCGTACAGACACTTGGCAGTATAAAAGCAAGCTTCACAGATGTCTTTATATTTTTTGGCTGAAAAAAAAACAACAAAAATTGTTTTTATAAAAGTTTAATTTAGTTTTATAAAAAGTTTTAGTGATAGCCAACGTGGCGTAAGTTACACCATATTCTAAAGTTATGTTATGAATATTCTCCATATATTGTGGACATTGAAGTAAATTATTCTTAAAAACTCTCATTATAACTTCAAGTCCTTATTAAGCTCAGTCAACGCCGTCTTTTCCATACTAGACAACACGGGACCCATGTCAAACTCCGGCCTCTGAGAGGGCCCAAATACCAGAAGATATAATTCTGACTTACATATAAAAAGATTATCTATAGTCAATGAAATTCACTTTAGTACTTTCCAATGGGACCCTATATTCGTTGCGTGTTCAAGAATCTTTCCACTATGCTCTACGATTTGTATCACTAATATAGCAAATCGGGCCTTTTCTTCCAATTTGCTCTACGAGTTTTAGCGATAGAGCAATTCGGAGAAAAACAGTTCAATTTTCCCTATTAAGTAGTTGGAAATTTTCTATTTATTTTCATTAACAAGTAGAGCAAATTGGAGACTAGGAAAAGTTGGATTTGCTCTAGCTTTCCAACTAGTCGGGAAAATCGAACTGTTTTCCTCCAATTTGCTCTATCGTTAAAACTAGTACTTATAGAAAATTGGAGAAAAACAGTTCAATTTGCTCTATCGCTAAAACTCGTAGAGCAAAGATGAAAAAGTCCAATTTGCTATAGGTACTAGTAGGTACAAATCATGGAGCATAGTAGATAGATTCGTGTTCAAGAATAGGACCCGGTGTGCCCAAAGATGGCTCTGAGTCCAGTGATCAAAATTTAAATAAGATAGCTTAATTTGTTGGCGCATGGAGAACATTATCAATATTATCACGTGATATACACTTATCACGATCCGTATCCCAACATTATTGACGATTATTGCAATATCCTAAAAATTCTGAAATGTATTCCCGGGTGTTTTGAAATCCGCGATAATATGGTCACTAACAGTACAGTGATAATTTTGAGATAATATGGTCTCTTACCGACGCCTTTGCATTTCTCTACGGCCGCTTTTACAGGATCCTTCATCTCGGCCGGAAACATCATGTCCACTTGTTTAATCATAGCCTCGTGTACAATTTTATTGTTTTTCACCTAGAAAATAATGCAAATTAAACTAATCAACTCACAATTGTAAGTCGGGAACGATCCAATTACTTGCACGTCGCGTGATGATCAGTGTGGGTTACGCCGTCGCAACTCACCCTCGAAGATGGTGTTTCGAAAAAGTCCAAACTAGTTAGATCATTTTCTTCTAACCGTGAATTTATTAATGTCCTTTTAATGTACTTACCGCTCCCCCGACTGAATAAATGCAAGCAACATAGCACATAACATTCTTCTCTTCCAAAAAATTTCCTTGGTCTATCTTCCCTACCTGCTCTGTAGAAGATAATATTATTGTTTAATTTTTAATAAACACAAAAAGGAAGAAAAAATAAAAACATATAAATCGTTATAGTTATTTCGGGATTTCATTACTTGAATATATTTACCCTCAGTGACATCGTGCTTTGGCATGCAAGTTTTCTTTAGAAGTTTTCCTGAATTTTTCAATTGTTGTCTATTCATCTAAAGAAAATTCTTTTTTTAATTACAAAGATTCCAGTAAAAGTTAAATTAATAATAAAATAATAAGTAGGTAATTAAATATTGTTACCGCTGCAGTATCCGAGACGAAAAATATCATGAACAAAACAAAACAGGTGAAATACTCGTACATTTTTCTAAAGCAAAGTTACGTACAAAATATCTTTGGATAAATATTGAACACAAGATTCTCGAGACTTTAGCTTGTTGCGTTTTATATAAAGCCATTTTAAACGCTTAATTGCTATCAAAGGCGTTGTTAGTAACATTCTGTATATTTAGTAGGTAATAACGGATAATTTAAATTAAATCAACACTTCCTTTTACAAACAGAGACCGCCTTTTCTCACCTAGGTATTAAATCGATGCACAGAAGTTTCACGGCCAAGTGAAACAATAAATACATCTTTACTTGTTTCTGACACTTGTAATCCAGATCTAAATTAATAATATGTCAAATAACCCTTTATTTTATTTAAACATTTAGTATACCAACTGTTTACTGTTTAAATGCCCTTACAAACAGACTTTTTTTTATGTTAGAGAGGCCAGACAAACGAACTAGTGGGTCACCTGATGTTAAATGATCACCACTGTTACATAGACACCCGCAGCGCTTTACGCGATGCCAGTGCGTTGTCGGCCCTAAAAGGGACAGGAAAAAGGAGAGGGAATAGAGGAGGGGGAGAGGTATTGGGCCCCCGGCGCTCTCACCGTACGAAACGCAGCAGGATTACTGCTGCTTCACGCCGGTGTTCTGTGAGAGGGTCTGTGACTGCTTACAAACTGCTACGTAACTTCAACTGCCGAGTGCCTATACATTTCAATCACAGATAGCGTGCTGTTTGCATGCAGTTTTCCCGACTGCAGTCGAACTGCAATCGAAAATGTATAGGCAGTCGGCAGTTATGTTGTAGTTGGAATGCAGTCCATTCCAGTCCAGTGTATTTGCCCTAGGTGAATCAAAGATGTACCTGGGGGTAATCAGAAAAAATGTCCGTTTTGACTTATTTATCCTTAATTTTCCATACAAAATTTATTAGTCAGTTTTGTGACGGTCCATACAACATGTATGGTTAACTGCGTCACAAAACTGACAATTAAAAGAGGGACACTTTTTTTATTGCTTAAATCGATAGAGCTTGTGATTCTGAGTAACAAAATTTGTTAGGTTTGTAAAAAAAAGTACAGGGTATACTTTTTTCTGAAAATGCCCACCTCCTTGACAAGCTCGTGCGCGGCGCTCGGCGGAACCCTGTCGCAGGGAGCCGCTGCTGTCCTTAACGAGATTGTTTTTAATAAGTGCGGCAAACGCTGACTGCGACAGGGTTCCGCGGAGAGCCGCGCACGAGCTTGTCGGACTTTAGTTGATCCATTTAATTAAACAAAAACATTATTGTACTTTACTAATTTATTTAATTAAATATCTCATATTATAATAAATTAAAGTTGCAATTCGTAAATTAATAATTCTTTACGAAGAACATAAAAAAGGGCAATGATGTGGGACTATCACGGAAATATGAAATTCGGTGGGTCGTCTTCGTATAAACATTTGGTGGCGTAGAACACACGTTCGCATTCGTCGCTATAGTTATCCTCTGAAAAAAAAAAGTTTTTTTTTTTAATCTTGGTCGACTTGTCATGACATTATTATACCTGTGTTCTACAAAAACATGTGTAGGTGATTGACGTCGTTCAAGGATAAGTGACGTTGTCTAGAGAGACGCGACCATAAGGTCGAATGTTCTGAGAAGAACAGTTTTTATTTGTTTCGTCGATCGCAGCATTTTCCATCTTCAAGCCTCGAGGAATCTTCATCTTCGTCCTCGTGCTTCAGATGGAAAATGCTGCGATGTCTTCTCAGAACATTCGACCTTATGGTCGCGTCTCTCTAGACAACGTCACTTATCCTTGAACGATGTCAATCACCTACACATGAATATAAAAAAATTGGTCAAATTCACATAAAAAATATTGATAGCTGAGATGTCCAATGAATCCCAACTAAATCTATTCATGTAAATTGACAATATTTTATAGTGGCTATTGGCAGCAGCTTCTTGTGACACCTCTAGCGTTGTACCTAGTCAGGATCGACGCATTACGTATCGTCACTACGACAAATTAAACGACGTATGTAGAATGATTTTTGTACTTACGAATATCGACGCATTTCGCCACAGATTTTTTAACGGCATCCTTCATCTCTGGGGGATACATAATGTCGATTTGTTTCGATATCAACTCTTTATTCAGCTTGTTATTCTTAACCTGTAATTTTTAGAAAAAGCAATATTAAAAAATAATATTTTCATCATAAATATTACCTACCTCTATACATACTTAGGTACTAGCGAATTAGAAAAATTAAAAACTAAACACTAATCTCACTAATTACAGGTCCAAAACGCTAGCCTATAATTAACAGTGTTGATTGTTTAGGGTTAGTCCTGATAACTTTGCCAGAATCACCAATATACCTACAGCATGAAAAAGTTCTTTTTTGCCATACCTACTAATAAAATGAAGTAATAAAACATTAACTAGAAAAACCCATCAGTTTGACGTATTTCCGCAGTTTGGTTTCGCCTTAAGTTTTTATCAGGCGACATTGAACATTGAACGCTGGACTAGAGTTGAACTTAGTACTTTGGAATGTTTATGTTATGATGAACCGACGGTCAAAGTATATTTTTTTCGTAAATAGGTATATCATGTATAATACCTAATAAGCAAGAGCAGCGTGTTTGCTTCTAAAACCCTGTTTACACATGGAATTATCTATCATAGAGACATTAGATTCATTCGGATTCTGGCTAAAGAATTAAGAATGTATGTTGGGGTTTATCCGCTCCTTGGATTTTTAAATACATAGATTTAAGTACTTTTTTTGCGCGAACCATATTCTTTAAGGCAAGTTTAATTTTTTTATAGTTTTAAATGTAAGGTCAAGGAGTGATGAAATAAACAAGCCTGATAATTTAATAGGCTTAGTTATAAGCCTGATTTTTTTAAATGATTAAAAAAAATCTAAAAAATACAAAAGTTTAACTTGTCTTCTTATTAACTGTAGGACGCAGCAGAGGTCTTTGTAAAAACAGGTTCGTAAGTGAGATCACTTATAACATATTATAACATCACTTATAACAAAATTAAGTTTTCTTGCACTATGTAAACATAGCTTTATATACGAACCTGTTTTTACAAAGATAGGTTCACAGGATAATTAATTCGAGGTTCGAATAAAAAAGCGATCAGATTGGACTTCAAACATTTATTTGGACGAAACTGGTTTTAGGACTTTTTGTCATCGTTATGACGCACGTCATGCATGCTTGGAGGTTCATTAAATAAACAACTATAGACATTCGTATGTGTATAAATGTATACAACAGTAGGTTATTAGCGTAAAAAATACATTAACATCTCACCACGCTTCGAAATACATTATTATTAATTATTTATTTAAAAAAATGGCTTCTGTCCTATTTCAGGACAATTTCGCCAGTGCAAAGTAAGCTCTCTTTGGGAGCGACGTTGTACTAACGGACGTTGTTGTTGGACGTTGTTTTTGCAACTTGATACTAAAATTCCAGAAACCACGTGGAGACAACTTGCGCATTAAAAAATGTCAGACACGAGAGCAATATAGAATTTTGTGATCACTGTTAAGTAATTAAGGTTAATCGCCGCATAAAACACTATCAAAATTATACTTCAACTAGCCAAAGAAACAGAAATACCAAAATAATATACTGTCTACATCCGCCATGTTCGAATGCTACAATTCGAATCCGAAATACATTATACTTAGTAAGTATTCAACGACCGCTTTAGCCTAGTTGGTAGTGACCCTGCCTACGAAGCAAGAGGTCCTGGGTTCAAATCCCGGTAAGGGCATTTATTTTTGTGATGAGCACGAATATTTGTTCCTGTATTATGGATGTTTTCTATGTATTTAAGTATTTATTTATCTATACAGGGTTATTTGTAATTCACTAGCATCCTTTTAACCCTAAACTCCTACCACTTAAACAAATGTTTTTTGTTATACGACTTTTTAAAATGGAGTACATTTTTTTCCATACACGGCACAGAGTATCGTAAAAATACAGGTAATCTCAAATTTTCAAAACGTTATTGAACCAAAAATATAAAGTTATGACAAAAGTCGTAAAACAAAAAAGATTTGTTTAAGTGGTAGGTAGGAGTTTAGGGTTAAAAGGATGCTAGTGAATTACAAATAACCCTGTATAAGTATGTATATCGTCGTCTAGTACCCATAGTACAAGCTTTGCTTAGTTTGGGACTAGGTCGATTTGTGTAAGATTGTCCCCTAATATTTATTTTTTATTTATTTATTTTTATTGATTAAACACCTGTTGCTTGTCTGGGATATTGAACTGATATTCATTATGGTAGAAAAAACTGGCAAGGACCGTGTCGGATACGCCCATGGATAGGGTTCCGTAGCCGTCACGAAAAATTTCTTGCATACCTATATTGCGTACCGTAATCGCCTTCACTTAGAGCCACACACTCCAATGTGTGAACTCCATAACTCAGGAACAAATATTCGTGCTCATCACACAAATAAATGCCCTTACCAGGATTCGAACCCAGGACCTCTTGCTTCGTAGGCAGGGTCACTACCAACTAGGCTAAAGCGGTCTTTAAGTAAGTAGGTATATTTTATGAGTTAGGCTGCTATTTAGTCTTAAACTGCTAATAATTATCAAGAAACCTTAAACGTAACAGTTATTGGGAATCACGAATTATTGGGGGAGGGAGGCTCGACTTTAACAAATTTGCACTTTAAAGTTGAATATTTCGCAATCGCATTCACAACCCTGTAATGATTTTAAACCTATCCAACGATACCCCATACTACTAATAGTCTTTAAGCTATGCCGCGGACGGACAGGACGGACAGACAGACAGATAGACGGACAGATAAACATAGCAAAACTATAAGAGTTCCGTTTTCGCCATTTTGGCCTACCTTACCTCCCCTCCCTAAAGGCAAGAACTTTACAAAAAATTAAAACAGTTAAGATCTCGATTCAGAACAATAACCAGTTAAGTATTCATTTTGATTGGGTTATTTTTCACATTATGTTTACGTCAGTTGTGTAAGATGATTTAGCATTCATTGTTTAAACTTATATATAATTAAAATTGCGGTATATTAAAAAAAAAAAACATAAAAACAAAAAAATCAAAAAAAAATCATAACATTCCGCAAGTAGGCCGCAAGGGCTCTTTTACGGTGTCACTTTTATAAAACCACACGCGCTTTCGGAAGGGGCCAACATTGCCACATTGCCTAGAAGAATGCGCGGCAATAGATAAACATAAAACCATCGTGGCAGCCTAGTGATTTGACCTATGGCCTTTCAAGCAGAGGGTCGTCGGTTCGAGCCCGGGCTCGCACTCCTCTGTTTTTCGAAATTTATGTGCAAAATTACATTTGAAGGAGTTTCGTGAGGATTCTATACTTACATAAAATGCTACGATTTTTTTATTAACTTACCACTTGAATTGTTTTGTATATGCACGCCACGTAGCACATTACATTACGTTCCTCGGGAAACACGCCTTGTTCAATTCTAGCAATTTTATCTGAAAAAATATATATACTGTTACACTTAAGGCCACCACAGACCGCAGCGCGGGGCGTGCGAGCGTCGCTGACGGAGCGGGCACAGCACGATGTATAATACTGAATCATATACGCCGACACACACTAGCAGCGCGGCGCGTTTTTCGTTTGGTCTGTGGTGGCCTTTAGTTATTCAAAAGCATCTTTGGGTGCGGTTAAAATACGACCTCGTAATTGACGACCCTAAATGAACGACAATAGGGATATTGACGACATTAAAAAATAATTCGAAGACACGACTCCAGTAAAAAAAAACGCTTTATTTTAGCCCTGAAAACCAGATTAACCTTCGATTAACTGCGAAATTAGATTAGATTTTTTGTTGCTTTAAACAAAAATAAAAAAATAAATACGAATACAATATATTTTGTCCCTTGCAAGTGTCACCAGGGTGCTACTTAAATCATCTGTCGCAGATGTAAAGACCTATTATTTATAACAAATAGTTGGTTGATTGAGTTGGCGAACAAGTGACGACATAAGTTGCTATTGTTATTCAAAATATGTATATATGGGAGAATTGTGTTTTGACAGCTCATAAAAAGTACGTCAGTTGATTGGTGGTGTCAACATTCCTATTATGCACGATCTGATAATTCAAACCCTTAAAGCATGAGAGGTTTGAATTAATAGGTCGTGCATTCATCATCATCATCATCATCCTAGTCGTCTATATAATATACGACTCACTGCAGGGCACAGGCTCTCGGGGTGCGAAGTCGGAAACCTCCTCGAGTGCTCGGGCGTTACCACTCCCTTCTATCCGAGGCGTTGGGGTGGGGAAGGGTAACGCCTGGGAAGGTGCACCATGGGCAACAACGGTAAGCTAATGTATTCGTACATTATCTTACCGGTGGCTAATATACACACACACACATCCACACACACACACACACACAATCACATACCATTGCGATGAGGGTTATTGTTATTATTATTCTTATTTCTGCATATTTTTCTTCCTCTTCTCTATATAACTGTTAATATTTTTAAAGCACTATGCACTGTGATGTCGTTTCTGTTTGGAATACCAACTCTTCAGGGCGCCCAAGATACAGGCAATGCCTAGTTTGGGGCCCGCTGACAATGTATTTATGTTACTGTTTCTGCATCAATAAAATATTTCATTTTCATTTCATTTCAATATCCGACTGGGGGTGGGGGGGGGGGTCAGCAATCTCCACATGTGCCTAGGTCGGTACGGGAATACACAACCTGGGCTGCACGACCGTTACGGTTCTCCCCTGTTAACCCTGGTGGTTAAGGGGGAGAAGAGTAACGGATGGGTCCATGACCTGTGGCAATTGACTGACATACTGGGGGGGTAGAGGTGGTGAGGTGAACCCGCAACTAGTTGCGGGGGATCTGAGCCAGCGGGCCCATTCGAGGGTCCGCAGTGCGGACGGCGTCTCGCCCTTGGGCGGACGCCTTTTGATGGAGGCGAACCCAAGCTGAGTACCTGCTCTGTCCCGGCGGACAGGGAAAGGTGAGGTGGAGCCTAGTGGGTGGAAACGACCGTGCCCTCGGTACCGCTCTGCTTCCAGAGCAGGACATGAGGGCGCGGGAGCTAACGTGAGGGCACGTAACCCCGGCTTGCCGGGAACGTGGGCATCAGCAGGAAGCCACGAGGAGTAAACCTCTGTAAACAATCCTTCACCAGTGGGGGAGGCCGGGAAGTGCCGAGCCCGCATTGCACGGTGTCGACAGAGGAGCCCCATCCCGGGGCGGCCAGTGGGCGTTGCGGTGACTCCTTGTGCTCCCGTGGCGTTCACAATGGCAAACGAGGGAATCCGTGTGGTTTTTAGTGGGTAGGCCCCTTGGGGAGAGCCCCACATACCTCTGTTTCCCCGAACGGAGACGATGCATAAGGTGCATTTTCCAAATCAAAAAAAAAAAAGGCACAGGCTCAAATTTTAAATGTTATTTCACATAAATTCCGAAAAAGTCAGAGGTGCAAGTCCGGGTTCGAACCCACGACCCTGTCCGTGACGACATTACGGGAATTGAGACAACCGTGAATGTATATGGTGAGCCGCTCATTGTGGCGTGTTAAGAGGGAGACCTTTGTTCATTAATGAACGTCTTTTGGATGATGATGATGATCTAGTGATACAAGAAAAAGTTGAGCCACAGAATAAGTAATGTGACCAGTAATCCAACTTCATACTAGAGCGCGCGATCGACGCCCGCACACAGCCAAGCGTCTTACACGGCCGCTAACTAATCTTCGCTAGACAAAACAATGCAGTTCCCACGCTCGCGCCGTGTAAGACGCTTGGCTGTGTGCGTGCGTCGATTCGGGCGCTCTAGTATGAAGTTGGATTACTGGTTACATATTACTTATCCCATTCAACGCCACGTTTCGACAAAACGTAAACCTGCTTTGAATCTTATGTCATTGTGTCAAGATCACTTTGACACTGTACTTTGTGACACCTATAAGTGTCGTTGGCGTTGAAAGGGTTATTCTGTGGTTGAGCGATGAGTCACGCAACGGAGAATTATTATCGCTGTCAACGGACTGCGTGAACATCTACATTATAAGAGGAATAATAATTGCAGTGCCAATGTTTAACAAGTTGTTGAAATCATCGTAGAGTACTTAAAGTGAGTCAATATACGATACGTCCCACTGCAGGGCACAGGTATCCTTTCAGAATGAGAGGGCTTGGGTCGTGGTTCCCACGCAGACCCAGTGCGGATTGACAACTTCACACACACCATTGAATTTCTTCTCAAGTGTGGGCGGAGACCTACACCCGTTGTTTTCCTTCACCGTAAAGCACATAAAAATTTAATTTTGCACATTGATTTTGACAAACTCAGAGCTGCGAACCCGGGTTCGAACCCACGACTCCCTGCTTAAGAGCTCATAGGTCAAACCACTAGGCTACCACAACTTAGGGTGAGTATGAATAATTTAAAAACTTACCTTCTGCCACTCCGGCTTTCGGCATACATTGCTTCTTCATGATCGTCATTGTTTTCTTCAGTTGTGCTCGTGTCATCTGAGAAAAAACTTTTACAATAAAAACTGCTATAGAAATCAATTTTTGGTAAAAAACTTTCAATTTTATTTGCTAATTGCACTTGCATTGTCCAAATTTCAAGTCAATCTTACCATTAGAAGTTGCTCAAATAGAATCTGTAGGATTTGAACCACACATAGGTAAGATACCCAGTAGTCAGCCAGGCACCGGTAGTCGGCCTCTGCCAATCTTTGGCGTGAGTGGGAAGAGCTCGAGAGATATTTTTCGCACTCATTTACGGCCAACTACCGGTGCCTGGCTGACTACCTACTGGGTACCTAACCAAAAAACAACAAACCAAGCTAAATAAAAGCTTGTATAAAAACGCTTTTGATCTCGCAGGTGATAAGTTAGCGTAGTAAAAACTGATGTCTTTTAACTTTTAAACTAATCTACTTTAGTTAAATGAGTACAAAAACTACATAATTAATGAGACTGATTCACTCACTCCATAAGCCGAATGGCAACATACTGCGACCACCATTAAACTTAAAATATTCATCTTGAACGTTACCATACATAAAAAAATAAAATCCAATCGCTTGTATACTCTTTGCAAACTTAAAATTAAAACTAAATCGTAAAGTTACTTCGGTTCATCATTTTATACCCCAAAATATTAATGGTATGTTATCACTTTTAGTTCAACCGTTAATTTTTTAACACAAATTGCAGGTTAAGTAAACGCAGCTTAAAAGGATACTATGGTATTAAACGTTTAAACCGATAGAAGTAATAAGCTGTTTATGAATTCGACATCGTTGGCTGGGACTCGCGTGTTATGAAAACATTCAATATTTTTGCAGTCAATGTCTAAGGTTGCCGTATGCTGTGGAAAAACACACCCGCGTATCCTAGTGGCACTATTGTATATTATTGACGTCTAGCGGTCGACAGAGGTAACGAAAAATTCATTTTAATACGTTAAATACTGTAAACAGTAAATCGAAATTACCTTTAAAGTTTACATAAGTTTGGCTAATATACTATGACTTTTAGGAGTTCGTTAGAGGAAGAAACTTGCCTCGATAGAAATCTTTTGCGAAATTACCTTCTCAATTCCTTTATCTTTTTTGGTATGGTTCAGTATGGTATTTTTATGGGGTGCGTCCCACGAGATATAACTACAAAATATCTATTTTCATTTTAATAACGTTCAGAAGATATAATGAACGTTAGCTATAACAACAAAAAGTATAATTTTTAAACCTATAACGCTTAAATTATATAACGTTATTTTTATATAACTTCAATTTGTATAAGATTAATATGGACTAATTACTTTTAACATAACAAACATTAGGTATAACAGTCATGATATATAATAATATGTGTAAATGTAAAATTAAGTGGCGCGAGCGAGCGAAGCGAGCGAGCAAGACTTTTCGGGGCAGTAAGCGACTTGGATAGGTTAGGTTCAGAAGGCTAAGGCGGGAGCGAAGCGTAGCGTAGCTCCCGCCTTAGCCTTCGATGTTAGGTTTTTTTTTTGTAACAGAGCGGAAGAAATGAATGGATTGCTTGATTGTTTGCTTGCATTAAAGTTTTTAATGAATTTATACGTTTTAAATCTTAGGTGTTATGAACATTATACGCTTTGATCGTTATATCAATTGATATTATATATAAACAACGTTATACATTACAAAATTAGATATTTTATAATTATACTTTTCGTTCATTATATCCAGTGAACGTTATACTAAACGAGTTTATATAAAGTGAGCGTATATATTATGAATATTAGATAATAATTTGTTATATCTCGTATTACACACCCATTTTTATGTAAATGTTATTTCATTTTATTCTCTCTTAACTTTTTAATTAGGTGTAGGTATTGTTATAGATAATGCACGTTTTATTGTAGGTAGTTAATTCTTTATTTCATTAAAATTTCAACATCAAGGGAAAACGAAATTCTTAGGATCAAATTCATACATGCACTTTGCAGTCCAGTAGGACGCTTCACATATGTCTTTGTATTTCTTAGCTGCAACAAAAGAAACAGATAATTATAAATTAACCAACGATTATCTTTATTTTATTTGTACTACCTTAATATCTCATGTTAAACACATCATCCAATATGGTCTGTAGGAAGCCTGATTTTTGACTTCATGCGACTTTAAAATAATATTGGAAATTAGTGAAAAATTGCGCTGAATTTGAAATACTATTAGAGTGGTAGAAAATCGAGTCAACTTGCCGAAAATTCATTTTAAACTGTAGTTTTGTTTCAATATAATGATTTAATCATTTTCGAATCGAATTTTCGAGTGATGTGATTTCAAAAATTGGACCCGATTTGCATTTAAATGCAATATCTAAAAGCACACAGAGTATAGTTACACTACGTTTTTCTACTGCTTTTCGTAGGGCGGCTAGATGAACGAATCTACAGGGAAATGTGCTCAACTTGTCATCCTGCTATTAATAAATAATATTCAAAAACCATATTAGGACTGTAATGGTCTTGTTTACTTTATGTAACTCCAAATAAAATGTTTTTCACATCGATTATAATTTAAGAAATTTGCATTTTCGTTTTTAATCTTGACGAGTAAACTTATTGTCTAACGCGTGGACGCTATGGCATCGCTTTCACCATCTTCTTCTATCACCATCTTATATCATTTGACAGAAATAATTAGTGAATGCGAAATCAAGCGTTCGTACGTTAGACAATACGGCCTTTGTACTCTTAAAAAATTGCAACTGACAAGTAAGTAGGGCAGATATAGTCCTCCTCATCGGTTTCGATGACGGCGACCCCACTATTCTATAAATTAAGACTCCTATCATGGGCTCTGATATGGCTGGCTAGGCCGAATTTACTTTTAAGAGGGTTTATACCTGCTGAGCTGGCAACGTTGCATTTTTGTTAGTTTTTCTCGATTATTCCATAAAAATTGAATGAAAATTAAAAATGTTTTGAATACAAATTGTTCTAATATATAAGTTAATGTGTCTACTGCAATAATAATTCGTGATAAGACTTTTATTTTCTTTAAAAACCGTTAAGTAATAATTTGTTCGTTTTTAAAGAAAATAAAAGTCTAATCACGAATTATTATTGCAGTAGACACATTAACTTACATATTAGAACAATTTGTATACAAAACATTTTTAATTTTCATTCAATTTTTATGGAATAATCGAGAAAAACTAACAAAAATGCAACGTTGCCAGCTTAGCAGGTATAAACCCTCTTAAATACTCTCCTACACGCGTGACAGTACAGTTGCCCAGCTGAGTTGTATGTATACGTGTAGGAGAACTTAGGTCTAGACGTAAAACGCCAATTACGTAGGGCAGATACTCCGGTTCTGGCCACTGGGCCGGCTTTGCTTTTTGAACTTTAAGTTGAGTTTACTAAGGTACAGGCACTTGAATAGACAATCAGTCTTAAAGTGGCCAGAACTGGGGCATCTGCCCTAAGTACTCTTTTTTGTGGATTGTACTTTTGCACTGTCAATTTTGCTATCGAAACTACAAATTTAAAGTCAATCCGATCACTTGAAGTGGCTTCGACATGCAAGATTTGACCCAAACAAACAAACGTTACGAGACAAATAAAAACTCGTAAAAACTTACAAATATCCTTGCATTTTTCAGCCGAAGCCTTCACAGCATCTCTCATGTCGGGAGGAAACATCATATCGACTTGTTTTATCACTGCCTCGTAGCTCAGCTTGTTGTTTTTCACCTAAGGAATAGCTTTAATTTAAAATAAAAAAAAATATCACGGGACAATTCACACCAATTGACCTAGTCCCAAAGTAAGCTAAGCAAAGCTTGTGTTATGGGTACTAGGCAACGGATAAACATACTTATATAGATAGATACATACTTAAATACATATTAAACACCCAAGACCCGAGAACAAACATTCGTATTTTTCATACAAATATCTGCCCCGACGCGGGAATCGAACCCGGGACCTCAAGCTTCATAGTCAGGGTCTCTAACCACTAGGCCATCTGGTCGTCTGGTCGTCTGGTCGTTTAATTTATGATCCAAACTCCATCCATCCATCCATCCCAGCCTATAAACGTCCCACTGCAGGGCACAGGCCTCCCCTCAGAATGAGAGGGCTTGGGCCATAGTACCCACGCGGGTTACGGATTAGCCCGAAACATGTAGAGCTAAACTCGATCATAGACGTAAGTTATCCGTAATTTGTCACTATGAGTATTTGTTATTATTATTATTTACAAATAATAGTTGGATTATCGCCAATGGCCATACTAAATATTACATATATATATATATATATGAGTAACATAGCTTAATTTCACTCCGATAAGTCCATCTCTGAGAATTTTATGATTTTGGTAGGTTTTAAAGAAAAGATAAATAAGGTCTCCTGGTGATAATCTCCTAAGAGAGGACATGTCTGGGTTTGAAATAAAGCTACTCATATTTCGCACTCACCACTTGTGTCATGGTGTAAACACAAGCAATATAACACATGACATTTCTTTCCTCTATGAATTTCCCTTGCTCTATCTGACCAATTAGCTCTGAAAAAATATCAATCAATTCAAAATATTGTACCTAGTTAGTAAATTGATTGTGAATTTTCAATGCTACTTAACTGTTGATTAACTCAAAAGTAATAATTAGTAATAAAATACCTTCAGTCACGTCATTTTTTGGCATGCACGATTTTTTCATCAATTTTCCAGAATTTTTCAGTTGCTGCCTCGTCATCTGTTGGTACAAAAAATACATACAGTCGAACATAGAACCTCCTCCTTTTTTGAAGTCAGTTAGAAACGCGGTAAATGATAGAGGTAGTTCAAATCGTAGTTTTGTTTTTGATTCCTCATTTTAGGAATCGTTTGTTGGGTATTTTCACACGCTTTTACAAAATAGACAACTAAAACTGCTTGGACTACGGGTATGGGTACCTTAAATAATTAAACATACATACATCATTACTTATTAACTCAAAAAGGTGGCTTTTAAACATACTTACACATTATTTTTTGGTTCCACATTATGTTATTTAATATTTATGTAGATACACATAGCTCTACCTAGATAAATAGCTACCAAACATGCCATTATGTGAAACTAAATATTTTTCAAGTTAAAATTTTCATTTTATATACCTACAATATGTGCTACTGACGACATTTTTTGCTGACTGTACTTGCAGTGTCATTCACATAATATACGTATACGAAATTTCAAAGCAACTCTACCATTGAAATCCGCAATATTTGAAACGAACAGCTTCACAAGTTAAATAACAACTTGTAAAAAAGTGCTAATAAGTACCTCTATAAACATGAAATCGCTTTCGTACGTGACACATTGCTAGTCATTGGCAACTTGCTAACAAAAGATTCCAGCCCACTAAAAAAACTAAATAGATTCTAATTTATATTCAAGTAAGCTTACCGCGTGAGCAACATTGGAGAACAAAAAACTAAAGATAAACCAGATGAAAAAACAAAACTCCAATGCTCGCATATTTATTACGATTACCAACAGCAACTTGAAAAAAATATGCTAAGTTGTTGCTATTTATATTCAGACGGTTGTTTGTACACTCGCAATGTGACAGATTGATAATAGAGGAGAGTTTTTGAAGAAAAGATTGCTCATTATTACTACTCATTGGCTATACTTAAGATTTCTCGAGAACGCCTGGGTCATAGACTTACGCTGCAGTTTTTTCCATATTTTTCATATCGTTAGATTCACACATGCAAAGCGAGCATTGCTGTAGATATTATGATTACTTATTTATTTCTACTGTAATGATGGGAACTAGCGGTATAGAAAAGTTCAAGTGTTACTAACTTTGCTATGATTTTTATTTACGTCCTTGTGTCTTACAAGGGACCTAAAATAACTCGCAGCTAGAATAACGGACAGACGAGAAACTTGTTCTTTTTTTCTTGAGTTAGGGTGGAAAACGAGCAAGTAGTTCATCTGATAGTAAGTGAAAACGCCCGCCACGAGGGTTAAGATACATAATAGCTTTTGTGAATCAAGTTGTAATGGTAATTTCGCCGGTTATCTTACTCTTTACGCCGGAACACAGCTGCGCAAGCACCGCTGCTTGGCGGCAGGATTAGTGAGTAAGGTGGTTTCAATCTGGACGGATCTTATACACCTACCACCAGCTTCAACGACAAGAGTTTGCATTTCCTACACGATCGTTTTAACTTTTCAGTACAAATTCACGACAGCTCGTAGTTCAAAGGTTAGCGAATGAGGAAGCATGTGATGACAGGTAACAATTATTAATTAGTACGTAATTACCTAAGGATTGGTCTCATTAATAGTGTGAAGAGGGTGGCCAAGCGTTTGTATTTTTTTTTGTTTATTAGATAAATCATTTTATACAGCTTTATTGTTGACTACACTTTTTGTTGATTGGATTTCCAAACCACATATTCGTGTAAAATTTATAGTCGACCCGATTACTTACCATATTGCGTGTCCAATAAAAAATACAGAGAGAAAAAACAGAACGGAATATTTTAAATGACGGCTTACGTTTTACAATAAGTAAGAACACAAGCATTTAGAAAGAGCTTTAAATAACATATTTTTCAGCAGCATTTATTAAAAATAAATTTAAGTACCAACCAATCAGAAAGATTATCAATTATCATAAATTTAATTATATTTGTGTTTTACCATGAGCTTTTCGGTGAAGGAAAACATCGTGAGGAAGCCTGCATAAACCTGCGAAGAAATTCAATGGTGTGTGTGAAGTTCCCAATCCGCACTGGGCACGCTTGGGAACTACGGCCCAACCCCTCTCATTCTGAGAGGCGGCCTGTGCCCTGCAGTGGGACGTATATAGGCTGGGATGATTAAGATGAAAAATATTGAAGTGAAAGTAACTGTAAAAAGTTTCCACTTACATTTTAACCCATACCTATCTAGGAAGAGGGGATTATCGACCAAATTAAGATATATATAAGTAACAACAATCCATAAGTATTTAGCACCGTGATACTAATTTCACAGTATCTAAGGAAAAATTCGTCAACGGACCTAACAATGACTGTTTGTTGTGAACAACAATGAGTGTTTAATTTATACTACAGTGGTTACTTTAATAGGGTCTGTTTAAGGTAAATTGAGTTCGCAAAAAACTTGAAATATGGTCACTTCATAACGAAGTGTTAGATATCCTACGTGTCGCTTAACAATTATCTAATGTGATATAAAGCGTATGTAAGAACTGTGGTGCCCATAAATTCGCCATGCCAATCTTGAGCGGTGTCTCAGCGAAATCAAATTATGGTGTTATTTGTAATTGTAAAATTTTTGTTAATTACGGCATTTTGTGAAGCGGTGAGCGTTATATACGTTTATTGCTAGTATCTAATTTAAAATACCCAGTCTTTAGTGTAGTTCTTAGTTAAATGTTAAGTTAGAGCTTGAAATCAAATTTACAGCATTATAAAAAAAAACCAAAGCGCTGTAAAATTCAATTACGTATAAATCACATAGCTATTTAGGGTATTTTCCTTCGCTTCCCTAAAATGACGGAGCACAGCCTGTGGACAGAAATGAGATCGCAGGAACATTATCATGATTGTAGCGGTAATCTGTGGTTATTATAGCGCTAAGTAGTTTTTAAACGCTCCAAATAAGAGAAACAATTAATTTCATATCTCTACCTGTAATACTATATTCTTCTAATTTTCATAAGTAAGATTCCCTTGTGTTCCACGTATTTTAAAAACAAAAAGGTAAATCATGATCAATAGAAATGTTTGTTCATTAATTATTTAATTCGCAACAGATGACTATGAAGCAGATAAGGAATACCGGGAAAATGATCAGAAAAAGTTGCCAGCCAAAAAACAATGTCGAAGACGGTAAGAAATTCACTTAAAATATATGCCAGTGAGTGCTGTTAATGCTTTTAAGACCAACACAAACCGGGTGCGCGGGACGCCGACGGACCGTGCTGCCCTTCAATGGCAGAACGCTGTAAGTCAAAAACCCTAGTTTCGAGAAAAACGCGTTTAAAGGTTTTTAACTATGACGCTAGAAATAACCTATTATTTATTGCCTTAGAAGGTTGCGATTTTTTGTAATTTATGAGTAAGTACCTGGGCGACCGAGCTCTGCTCGGGCAGAAACTCGGTACCAAGCGTTTTCCCAGAGATAAGACCAAGCTAGATCAATTTTTCATCCCCGAAAACCCCCAAATACCAAATTTCATCGAAATCGTTGGAACCGTTTCCGAGATCCTGATTATATACACCGGAGGGGTGGGGGGGGGGGGGGGGGGGTGAGAGGGGGGAGGGGATGCGGGGGAGGGAGCGCGGGGGTATTAAAGGGGGGATGAAAATTTCATTGATTTTGCCGTAGGATGCACCGTTTTCAAGATATTTGACAAAAACACCGGAGGTTGGTGAGTCACGTTAAACTATCGTCCGTAAACCGACTTTACAGACAACCGGCTTTTCCTGTTCTGTGCTCCCAATAGGGAACGTGCACATAGACGGTGCTGCCAACTGGTGCCATAAGGGTGCCATCAATTTGAATGTTTTACCTTGATAAGTTTGTTTTACTGTCCGCATAGTGTCTCTTCTGTCGCATTAGTGCTGCCGCCTATAGTTACTGCACGTTCCCTATAATACTTTTTCTAACAAAAAAGTAACTTTTTCTCACAAAAAAGTAACTTTTTCTCACAAAAGAAGAAACTTGACGTTTTCTCATGAAAAATAAACTTAAAAAAAAAACTAAAAATGTTGAAAAAAAACGTGGATTCGAACCGAGGTCGGCTGGATCCGCGACCACCCGATTTCTAATGTGCCATTATGATCTGCTCGAAGTCGGCGAAATTTAGCTTTATATTCTAATGCTAACAAAAATAGCCGGAAAACACGAGTAAAAGCGATTTTCTGAAAATGAAACATAGCTAGATCAGTTTTTCATCCCCGAAAACCCCCACATACCAAATTTCATCGAAATCGTTGGAGCCGTTTCCGAGATCCTGATTATATATATACATATATATATACATATATATTTATATATATACATATATACAAGAATTGCTCGTTTAAAGGTATTAGATAGATAGATTAGATAGATTGTTTCTGCTATATGGCTAAATAGTCAAGTATCTATTATTTAATACTATTAAAATAATATGTAGGATAAAGTGTTTTGCCGCAAGATATATTATAAAAAAATGCAGAAATCGGCTTGGCAAAACGCTACAAGTTGTAAATTAAAGCGTTATGCCGTGTCTTTTACCATACGGTGTTTTGAAATTTTCTCTTCTCGCTTGGTTCTTTTAAAAAACAATGCAAAACCTGAATAAGGGGACAATCCTGAAGTCCGATAACTTAGAATTGACCAAACGATCGTTGTAGGTCATACAGGTTTACGCTCCAACTTCGACACACTCCAACGAAGAGGTGGAAACTATATATGAGGATATCTCCAGAGGTATGCATAGCTCCGGAATTCACTTCACAGTTGTTATGGGGGGGTCTTTAACGCAAAACTGGGCAAATGGTATGGTGAAAAGCTGCGAATGGGGAAATTTAGAGTAGCGAAGGAATCACCGGGACTACCTGGCCTGCTTCATAGAGAAGGAAGGACTCTATATGATGAACCTTATGTTTTGAAGCAAGTATATGAAGTAGACTTGGATGAGCCCTGACAGTGTAACGAGGAAAGAGATAGACTTTATTACATCGACAAAGAAGCAAATATTCAATGATGTCTTCGTGGCCAGTTTGGTTAAAACTAGGAGCGATCGCCATATGGTACGAGACACATTGAATATTCGGGCCAAGCTTGAAAGATCTTGACTGATGAAGTCTATACTCAGCCTGGCACCAATCCGATTCTAAAATTCCGAAACGCTCCAGCTCAATCATCAAAACTGTTTCGAATACCTAGGAGGCGATGTGGACGATTACAATGACGGGTTTGTGGAAGCTGTCCTTAGGGTTGGGTCTAAGTTCTTTAAGACCCACCGTACAAACTGAACTAAAGAGATCACATACTATTTAGAGTAGACTCTAAAGCCTATGGAAGAGTGACGTGACATAAACTCACAAACATCTGGTGACGCTTGCCTATTCCAGCGGCTCAACATACAGATCTCGAAGTCTCTGAGACGCGATATATTCAATACTAATAGTGTTGAAAAGTCAATAGAGCGCAACAGAAGCTCTAAAGTTTTTGCAAAGAATCTGTCTGTTGGGCAAATCAATTGGCAAAGCTGATGATGCAAGACCGATGACGGTAGGATCGTGACCTCTATTGTTAGAAGTCGAGGAGTTCTATGGATAGCTATACACATCAGCTTTTTCGCGCAACAAAACAATAAAAACGTCAAAAGCATGGAACAGAAGTATACCTACTTAGTAGTGCCGTTCTTCAAAAAGGGTGATAATATCTTATTGCAAAATTATAGACCCGTTTCACTTCTGAGCCATGTATACGTAAGCTGTTTTCGATAGTAGTCATGAAACGTCTCGCGCGCGGGTTTGACGACCAACGTCAAGTCAGTCCTACTGTACGGATGCGAGACATGTTTCGTAAGGAAGGACATCACTGATCGGTTCCAGGTGTTTGTTAACAAATGCTTGAGGCGCATCCTGGGAATTTATTGGCCGCGAACTATCTCAAACGTAAGACTGTAGAAAATGACTAACCAGAAGCCAGTAAGCCGAGAAGTTCTGACAAGGAAGTGGCGATGGATTGGACACACGCTTCGAGGGTCAGATAACCACCTGCCCAAGCAGGGTCTCCGCTGGCAATCTACTGGCACAAGACGGCCAGGACGTCCTCGGACCACGTGGAGGCGATCAGTTGAGAAGGAGGCTGGCTCAATTGGTCTCGGCTGGGAAGAGCTGGAAGAAGCCGCGCAAGATCGAGCCAAATGGAAAACTCTTCTACGAGCCCTATGTCCCTAATGAGGAATAACAGGAACACATCATCATCATCATCATCAATATCCCCAGAAGCGAGGATCAATCGCGTCGACATTTCCCTGCACCACGCCTTGGTATAAAATAATAGTACATTACTGCAGCGGCCGCGAAATAGGGGATTGCCGGCCGAGTAGTTATAGATGGCCGAGTGTTAACGAGGCCATCTAGAGATACGAGGCCGGCAATCCCTGTTCGTGGCCAAGGCTTGTATAGAGTTTTTCTCAAACATGCATCACCATCACCACCATCATCATCATCACCATCATGATCAACATCATCATCAACATCATCGTCATCACCATCACCATCATCATCATCATCATCATCATCACCATCATCATCATCACCATCATCATCATCACCATCATCATCATCATCATCATCACCATCATCATCACACCATCATCATCATCTCATCATCACCATCATCATCATCATCATCATCGCCATCATCATCATCATCACCATCATCATCATTACCATCATCATCACCATCATCATCACACCATCATCATCATCATCTTACCTTACCTTAAATAAGCGTAGTGGCAGAATGTCTTAATGAACCAAAACGCAAATATTGCTTATAGTTTTTTCAATGGCTAAATGCTATGATGCCATAGACCTATAAACGTCATGGTATGAAACAATAGACGATCACTTTGCTGGCCTTGGCCAGCAAAGTTGTATGAAATTCCATTATTGACCTCTCGTCTAGGCGGTCCCCCACCACCGGCTGCACCTGCACCTGCAACGTGACACTTCGTGGCGTATTATAAGGAACATAACGTCAATATTTCATAGCATGTTTGAGAAAAAATATATGTGGTATTGGTTTAAAATTTTGGCTTAATTCTCTATATTATAATTAATTATTCTGAAACTTTAACATTGTCCTAGTATATATCATTATAATATATACTTAGCGGCAAAAAATTTGGCTCAGCCTCCATAAAAAATTACCTATATTTCATACATATGAGGGCCATATTATTTGCCGCTGATTATATTGTATTTTTTACCTACAAACATTATTTGTTTGATTGTTGAACGACTAAATACCAAAACAAGTGTTCCCAACTTGATATTTTTGCAACAAAAATTAATTAAATATTCTATTTCATTTTATAAGTTTTGAAAGTCAAATTTATTTTCTCTATTTCACTCTGTTGCCGCGTTTTGACTTGACGGTGACGCAGGCGACGTAGCCCATAAATCAGGCAAAACGCTGCCATTTAGTACTTACAGCGTTCTGTTGTGACAAGTCGGCATTAACGGTCTTGATATAAAACATTATAATTGCAGTTATGATGTTTTGGCTAGTTTTATGCAGAGTTACCGCGTCTTGCCAGTTTTCTACAGCCTAAACTAAAACATATTTTGAAAAAGTCTTTTGTAGGTATGATAGAAGAACTCATGAGGAATCGTTTGACGCAAGGCAACCCAAAACGCTGTAACTCGAGTTGCAGCGTTTTGCCATTGAAGGGCAGCGTGCCCAGCGCGCTCTATAACACTGAGTCAAATATACGGTGACACACTCCGGCAGTGCATCACACCGTATTTGATTCAGTGTTATTGACCGCGCTGGGCACGCTCCGTCGGCGCCCCGCGCTCCCGGTTTGTTGTGGCCTTAAGTATAGTGGAAGTACCTGGTAGAGAAGTTTTATTTACAAAAATAGTTAATTCTTTTTCTCACTTTTTATTTAAATATGTATTTAGAAAAAATAGACCCTATCAAAGATGGCGTGTTCATCGAAGAGAAAGAAGTCATGTGCTATATGGCCTGCGTCATGAAGATGGCTAACACAGTAAGTTAGATTTTTAATAACTATTTAAACAAGAAAATATTCATTGAAATCATTCCGCTATCTATTCGAATCATTTTAGTTATCAACTACTTACCTAAACCTAAAAGTACATACATACTCTATCTTACTCTCGCGCATTTCTTTTATAACTTTAAGAGAAATCTTTCACATCTTGCTAATCTAAATAGTTATTATAGACATTTTATCTTCATAATTAATATAGTTCTTGATTACGACTTTTTTCTGTGTAGAGCAATGCATCCCCCTCTCCTGGGATACAAAACAGCGTAATCTTACACTTAAATATTCAAACAGCTTAACAGTTGGGTCGTGCATCTGGATGTATTAGTTAAAATATGATCTGTACCTAATTGTCAATCTATACCTATAAAACAGTACCATGACTGTCTGACTGAATGACTGACTGACTGACTGACTGACAGACAACGCACAACCTAAACCACTGGGGCTAGAGACTTGAAATTTGGCACACATGTACCTTGAGTATTGTAGAGGTGCACTAAGGAAGGATTTTTCGAAATTCCCACGGTATAGGGTAATATCTCAACTTTCTTTGTTTATTTGTTTGTAGCGGAATCTCTGAAACTATTGAGCCGATTTTAAAAATTCATTCAGAATTTATAAGCTACACTATCCTTGATTGACAAAGGATACTTTTTATCCGGGAAAATGCAAAATTCCCACGGGTTAGAAATAAATCAACACAATTTCGGGGCTGATTTTAAAAATTCTTACACACTATGTGATTATGACTATCCTCAATTGACACAGGCTACTTTTTATTTGGGAAAATTCAAAATTCCCACGGGATAGAAAAATTTGAAATCAACTTTGGGGCTGATTTTAAAAATTCTTTCACCAATAGTAAGCTACAGTATCCTTGATTGACACAGGGTACTTTTTTCCGGGAAAATGCAAAATTCCCACGGGATAGAAATAAGTAAATTCAGCTTTGGCACTGATTTTAAAAAATCTTTCATATAATATGATATGACTATCCCCAATTGACATAGGCTACATTTTCTTCGGGAAAATACAAAATTCCCACGTGATAGAAAAATCTGAATTCAACTTTGGGGCTGATATTAAAAATTCTTTCACCAATAGTAAGTTACAGTATCCCTGTTTGACATAGGGTACTTTTCTCCGGGAAAAAGCAAAATTCCCACGGGATAGAAATAAGTAAATTCATCTTCGGCACTGATTTTAAAAATTATTTCATATGATTTAATATGACTATCCCCAATTGACATAGGCTACTTTTTCTTAGGGAAAATACAAAATTTTCGCGGGATAGAAAAAACTGAATTCAAGTTTGGGGCTGATTTTGAACATTCTTTCACCAATAGTAGGCTACAGTATCCCTCATTGACATAAAGTACTTTTTCCTGGAAAATGCAAATTTCCCGCGGGATAGAAATACGTAAATTCAACTTAGGGGCTGATTTTTAAAAATATTTTACAATTCAAAAGCTTCAATATTCCTGATTGACTTAGGCCACTTTTCTACGGGAAAACGCAAATATCCCGCGGGATCGAAATAAGTAAATTCAACTTTGGGGCTGATTGTAAAAAATATTTTACAATTTGAAAGCTACAATATCCCTGATTGGCATAGGCTACTTTCTACGGGAAAATCCAAAATTCCCACGGGATAGAAATAAGTGAATAGAACGTGGGGGCTGATTTTTTAAATTATTTCACTAATAAAAAGCTACACTGTCTCTGATTTTCAAAATGTTTTGACAGTTATTTCTATCCCGCGGTATGCTGTAGGTACACTTTCCCGGGATAGAATGTTGTTGTTTCAATCAGGCCTCCTCCCAGAACGAGAACACTTGGGCCTTAGTTCCCACTTGAGCCCAGTGCGATTTGTACAGCGCGGGTGTATACCATTGAATTTCTTCTCAGGTGTTTGCAGCTTTTCTCGCGATGTTTTCCTTCACTGTAAAGCTCATGGTAAACTTCAAACGTTATTTAGCACACTAATTCGGAATAACTCAAGAGGTCCAAGCCCGGGCTCAAACCTATGACCCTTTGCTTAAGAGACCATACATAGGTCAACCCACTAGGCCACCGCGGCTTACCGGCTTTAGAATTCACTTATTCGAATTCCGCGGGAACTTTACATTTTCCTGGCATTACCCTATGTGTTAATCCACGTAATAAACTACCAGTGTGCCAAATTTCATGCAAACAACTCTTACGTTATTGTCTTCGCGTACGAAGTTTCGGGCAAAAGCTAGTCTGGCATAAATGACAAGAATGTATGGTTAAGTGCAAAAATATGCATAGAATTCATCTTCTCATAATTACGAACCGATATTAATTCAACGACATAAGATCTACGGGACATTTATGAGCAAGTTGCATGCACCCATATTTTTACACTTGACTATACGACCTGGGGCCAGTTGCATAACAAAGTATAGTATGTTCCAGTTAAAATGACGAAAATGCACTTAACATGGGATTTTACAACTTCTTTTGTTGCTGAATATGAAAGGAAAAGCTAACAAAGAGACTTAATAAAACTGACCGAAGTATGGCCTACCGACCGATACACCTGCATAATTGTTTTACAATCCCACTTGAAGATAACAATTAAACAATAGATGTTGGTTTTAATTGTTGGTTTCAATAGATGTTGGTTTTATTTAGTTGTTATTAATTTTATTTTTTATTTTTTATTATTTTACTAACTCTAGAAATAAGTCTGTCCACTAATACAATGAGTCTTGTTACTTGAAAATAAATAATTTGAATTTGAATTTGAATTTGAATTTAAGTACTTTTCGTCATTTTAACTGGAACATACAATACAACTAATATTACAAGCGGTACTCTCGCTTCAGTTATATTAACTAGAAAGGGAGTTCCACTTGTAATATAAGTTGTACTTTGGCCGATAATAAAAACTATTACGTAAGAATTTCCATAAGGGTGTGACTTATCAGCGGGGCATGAAATTCGAAGTTCGTATCGCGTCATAATTTTCATTCTTCTTTTTAATACTAGGTACTAGCGTGAATGGAAGGAACGAAGGAACGTTTCGTAGTAGGTATGTCATTCATTCCGGCAGGCTTATCCTCTTACGCTTGCTTTCGCAATCACTATTTCTTTCTTTCAAACGGTATAAGATATGGTGATAGAAAGAGATGGTGAAATCGAAGGCAAGCGCCCGCGCGTTGGACAATACGGCCTCTGATCGACAAATATGGCATCGTACATGCCGCACTCGTGAATGTAATGAACCTTCTACCATCATTCCTTACTAATTTTATTTTTAGTATTTTTCTGCTTTATTATATCTGTGCGTAATAGGTAAAGAATGGGAAGCTAAACTTCGAAGCTGCGTTGAAGCAAGCAGACTTACTGCTGCCTGAAGAAATCAAGGAACCGGCTAAAGCAGCTCTGACGGCTTGCAGGAAAGTTCGTAAGTGACATTTTTATGCACAGCGCATATTAAAAATGCTTATATCACTTTTCATGCTCAAAGTTGTTCTTTATGTCGAGAGAATAGTGCATAAATGGCTTTTGATGCTCTAGTGCATAAAGTAAAATCTTCATCTTCGTAGAAATTTATAAAATGTAAGTTTCCTGTTTTTCTTTATATACTTAAGTCGTGTTTTTATTACGAAATTAATAAAACTAGGTAGGTATTAATAAAACTAGGTAAATTATTATAGAAATTGCAGTGCATGAAAAATAAGAGCTTGTAAATTTTATTTGTAATGCTTCTGTTTAATATCCTTGCAATCGAAGTGAAAAGCAGAGTGTACAACTCGAGCATTAAACCCTTTTTCCCCTCGACGTTCGTTTCGCCTCGGATGGCTATATGAACGTCTCGGTTAAAATGGCTTGTTTTAAGCTCTTACTATTTTAACAAGAACACAAATTTTGATGAGCCTTCATCCTGCCTGGTCTTCCACAGCCGGTCCATTAATGGTAGTGCTCACTTGCCATCACGTAACTCTCAAACTCGTTTTCCTCACTACACTTACTTTACCTACCTATACATATACCTAAACACATTACGTAATGTATATTATCTTATTTCAGCGGACCAGTACAAGGACATCTGCGAAGCCTCCTTCCACGTGACGAAATGCATCTACAATCAAAATCCCGAAATCTTCTATTTTCCCTAATTATATGGACCATCTGAAATATGAACCACAAAATTCTGCTGAATAAGAATTATTATAAATAACTTTCGTTTATACTGTAAGCTTGTGCGTAATTCCCTAGCTTTGTGTATAGTCCGACAAGCTCCTGCGCGACCCTCCGTGGAACCCTGTCGCAGTCAGCGTTTGCCGCACTTATTAAAAACAATCTTGTTAAGGACAGCAGAGTCTCCCTGCGACAGGGTTCCGCCGAGCGCCGCGCACGAGCTTGTCAAGGTATAGCTACTCCTAGTGCATTCTAGTCATCAAATAAGGAACTAACTACTGCAACCTACATCGCGCTATCGAAGTTTCTAAACTCAGCTACATAAATATACAACTTCCAACTTACATCCATTGGACTGCTGTCCCCAGGCATAACATCCGCTGGAAAGAGATCTCTCTATTGTAGCCTACCCCCAAACTTTGTTTTCATTTGTATGGATGACATGCAGCCAATGGTGTAGCTGGGCAATTTTGACTTTTTTTATTTCGGAAAGTTTTATGTGATTTCTGCTCAGAATCACGAGCTAAAAGAGTGTCCCAAGTTTTTTTCCCGTTCCGTTATACCATTTTTCATAGACTTTATATGACGTTAACGGAATGGAAGAATCGAAAATTATATGAAAGTTTTGGGACACTTTTTTTCTCCTAGTAGGATCGAAAGAGCTTGTGATTCTGAGCAGAAAAAACATAAAAAAATTTCCGAATTTTTAAAAAGTCAAAAAATAAAATAGGTAAAATAAAGTGGGGCCCAAATATATGCTGGTTTTAACTAGTAAAAATTAAAAATACTAATATCATGCTAAGGATCGTGCGTTCGAGCCCGGACTCTTACTTATATCTAAAATTTACAGTGAACTTTTCGGTGAATGAAAACATTGTGAGAAAAACCTGCATACACCAGGCAACAATTCAATAGTTACCAATACGCACTGGGTGGACATGAACATGAGATCTAACAGCTGAAGACCGGCAGTAGAACTTACATAAGCCAGAAAATCCAGAAATGTCGATGTTGATGAACGGCGGTAACTACACTGGGGCTACACCTTTGCTTTGCAGCTGACCGTACCTACCGTAAATAAGCCGTGATAGCCTAGTAGTTTGACCTATGGCCTCTCAAGCAGAGGGTCGTGGGTTTAAATCCCGGCTCGCACCTCTTATGTTTTTCGGAATTTATCTGAAAATGATGATGTGCGAAATTAGATATGAATGAATGAATGAATGAATGAATAAAATTTATTTCGAAACAACAACAAAAAAAAAAACAGTTTACAAATTTTTTAAATATAAAAATGTATTGAGGCAGTTGTCTCGAAAAAGGAGTCCACTCAACATGAGTCGAGGCAGGGGGCCACGACGCTGATTTTCAGTGGATCCTATAACGAATAACCTAAAAATATTAATAAAACTAAAACTATAAGCTTACGGGCTCATATCTAAATATATTACTAATTTTTAAGTTTGTACAGTCAACAGCATAAAAAAGTGATCATCTATGCACCTTGTCACTTTAACATCATGTTTGAAATGTCATACAAAATATGTAATTTACCATGAGCTTTACGGTAAAGGAAAACATCGTGAGGAATCCTGCATAACCTGAGAAGAAATTCAATGGTGTTTGTGAAGTTACCAAGCCGCACTGGGCCCGCGTTCTGAGAGGAGGCCTGTGCCCTGCAGTGGGACATAATATATTGTTCGGTTTTCAACCTTGATAGGAAAATACACCTGTCTGTGTATTCCTTCAGAAATACTCTTCTGACCTGTCAAGGTGACATTTCGAAAGCTCTCGAGAATTCGGTCGGTACGCGCTGAGTTCTCCTGCGCATATTAAAATCTCAGATCAAATAAAAAGTAAAGATATAGCGCTGTGAACAACGAAGTGAGGCCGGTCAAACTACACCAATCCGTGTGCTTACACAGTGACACGCACACACTTGCAACCAAACTACACCAAATTTTGCTTAGAACCCAAAACGTCAACACAAGTGTTGCCATTATAATGTTGTAGTTACCCTTTTATTACAACCTTTTCTTTTTTCATTTTAAATTATATTCTTTATTAGCACGGCTTAAAACGTGAGAATGTGACACGCAACGTAAATTTATTTGTTTCTTGTAAGTTTATCAACGTTCATTATTGTAGTAATGGTATCAACGTGACACGCAACGTAGTATCGGGGTATTAAGAATTATTATGGCAACACCGGCCTACGCACACATGTTTATGAAACCGGCCTCACTCGGCTGATCACCGCGCTCTATCTTTACTTTTTATTTGATCTGAGATTAAAATACTAAAAGTACGGTTTTCGGGCTATATCGGATTTATAAACACAGTACCTGGGCGGCCGAGCTCTGCTCGGGCAGAAACTCGGTACCAAGCGTTTTCCCAGAGATAAAACCAAGCTAGATCAATTTTTCATCCCCGAAAACCCCCAAATACCAAATTTCATCGAAATCGTTGGAGCCGTTTCCGAGATCCTGATTATATATGTGCGGGGGAGGGGGACGGGGGAGGGGGTTCAGGGGGTTTCAAAGGGGGGATGAAAATTTAATTGATTTTGCCGTAGGATGCACCGTTTTCAAGATATTTGACAAAAACACCGGAGTGGGGTGAGAGGGAGGGAGGGGATGCGGGGGAGGGAGCGCGGGGGTACTAAAGGGGGGGTGAAATTTTCATTGATTTTGCCGTAGGATGCACCGTTTTCAAGATATTTGACAACAACACCGGAGGGGGGGGGGGTGAGTCACGTTAAACTATCGTCCGCTTTTCCTGTTCTGTGCTCCCAATAGGGAACGTGCACATAGACGGTGCTGCCAACTGGTGCCATAAGGGTGCCATCAATTTGAATGTTTTACCTTGATAAGTTTGTTTTACTGTCCGCATAGTGTCTCTTCTGTCGCATTAGTGCTGCCGCCTATAGTTACTGCACGTTCCCTATAATACTTTTTCTCACAAAAAAGTAACTTTTTCTCACAAAAGAAGAAACTTGACGTTTTCTCATGAAAAATAAACTTAAAAAAAAAACTAAAAATCTTGAAAAAAAACGTGGAATCGAACCGAGGTCGACTGGATCCGCGACCACCCGATTTCTAATGTGCCATTATGATCTGCTCGAAGTCGGCGAAATTTAGCTTTGTATTCTAATACAAACAAAAATAGCCGGATACGCGAGTAAAAGCGATTTTCTGAAAATTAAACATAGCTAGATCAGTTTTTCATCCCCGAAAACCCCCACATACCAAATTTCATCGAAATCGTTGGAGCCGTTTCCGAGATCCTGATTATATATATACATATATATATACAAGAATTGCTCGTTTAAAGGTATTAGATTAGATAGACAGATACAAACAACCCATACACCAACTCAAAGTGATCGAGCTGAAGTGCGTCGTGGAAGCGAGCAGGCCCCTGCCAGAAGCGGCGCAGTGAAAGCGAGGTACACTTTTCTTCCCAGTATTATATATATGTATGTATTTTTGCCCCACCCATACGTATATATAGGCTGGGATGATGATGATGACCGTCCCTATCACCGACGCTCCAGCACTCTGATCTTTACCTTATAGTATCATAATCGGCCAACCTAACCAGGTTTAGAAATAACTATTTCCGTGTAGGTACATAAATCAACTCACATCATTACCGGCAAAATTACCTTCAATGCTGACTCAGCCATGCGGAACTAATGTCATACAAGAACAATGATGGACGAGTGCAAGGTCACTGATATTTTGGTAAGCACAAATACGGTCGTCGTCGCTTACCTAATAAGGCTAAATGACCATTATGACCAAGGGTTAGCTAATCCTAGCTCTATCTAGTCATCAAATGTGGAACTAATTACTATATAAATACAAAGCTGCATAAATACAACTACCAACTTTCATCCATCAGACTTCGGTCCTAAGGCATAACATCTGCCCGGATAGAGATCTCTTCTCTCTATAGCAACTCCCCCCAAATATCTAAACGTCTGAAATCTTTGATCAATTATAACTGTAGATCCAAAGTCGCGCGCCCGAAAATGTCCCAGCCAAATTCATGAGCGCCACTTTGATAAAAGTGGCCTTCTTTTTCTCAGTACGTTGCGTGAAATTGTCAAGTTTAGCTGTCAAGTGTCAACCGAAATTCGACTGTAATGAAGTAAAGACTAGGTTCAAATTTCTGTTTAGGTGATGATTTTAATTGTTATGCAAACAAATAAAAAAGTTCGGACATTCTTTGAAGGGGATTTTGTTCGGCAATGTGTATCTTCAGTTATAATTGATCAAAGTCTGAAATGATAATATTATGTACAGTCAAGGGCAAAAATATGTATACACTTTAGTACCTTGTCTATTTTCGTCATATTATTGCTGCCATATATGAACTGTCACAGTGGTTAAAGTGACAAGGTACTAAAGTGTATACATATTTTTGCCCTTGACTGTACAGTCGCGGAATGAATAGGTTCGTCACTTTTCGACTCTATGTCAACGAGTTATGGTCGAAAAGTGATGAAGCTTTTTATTCCGCTACTTTACTAATCTAATGTCAAGTCTTGCTTGGTAATGACAATAAACGTTGGGAATTATTTTTCCAAATGAAAAAAATGACTTAATGACTGAGATATCAACGCACTACTAGGACTAGGAACTTAAAATTATGCAAAGGACTTCCTTTTATCAAGAAGCATTAGACAACACGGCCTCTATTTTAATTGAGAAATAGCTGGATTACATTTAGATAAATAATTGGCAATTGAGTATCATTATACAGCTTCGATCATCCCTGTACGTACTATAAATTATTTATAATGAATTTATAATTGTAATTATGTACAGGCACAGTAGAGTACATAATATATACTATACAGGTATCATTATAAAATTTCAAAGTAATTAAGCTTATAAATGTCTATCAGTTGATCGCTTTCAAGCTACCGGATGCCTCTCATTTAAATATCCGGTCTGAAAACATATATAAATTTTAAAAAATCGCTAAAAATACACTCTGCGTTTGTCATTTCAGTGATGTCAAAATTATTTCAATTTCTGTTATGCTGTTGTGCTATAGGGGTTTCCTATGTAAGTACTACCTTTATTTACTTGCAAAATACATGCAGTTCTAAATACATCGATAAATTACTGTTTTACTTTAATTACTGCTTTGGACTTAGGATACCAAGTTTTTTGATTGAACCAAATGTTTTGAACAGCTAAACGATGCTGTTTAGTTAATTTATGATATAAACGTGCCTGTACGGCTACGCATGCCGATTTTAAATAATTTATTGAATCAGGCGTTACTTTGCGGAGGTCCATATTAATGAACTAAAACAAATTACTTTGCTCACCCGCGACCGAGGTCGAGGTCGTGGTCGCGGGTGAGCAAAGTTATTGTTTTAGTTCACCAAGTTTTTTGGCAGCAGTCTTTGCCATGGATTCGATGTTGATAATAATTATAAAAAAAGTAAAATTTTGCTAGACAAAGGCTATGTGTACTCGTAACCTATTATTTAAGTAACATTTCGATCAAAGAACAGATAACAGATAAGTACGTACCTACAGAATTTCACGTTGGGTTCTTACCCTATATTATTACTTATGTTGTTTGTTTTTGTTGTTGTTGGATGTTAATCCATCATTTCTATTTTGCCCAGGGTAAAACCGAGGTCGAAGTGAAAGCCTACTTCATGAAGTTGGGCATCCAATGCAGCAGGGACTGGAACATTACCCCGGACGAAATGGTGATGATGCAAAAGCACAAGCTGCCGGACAGTGAGAACGCGCGGTGCCTGATGGCTTGTGTTTATCGGAAAGCTGAATGGGTAAGAATTCTGAAGCCTTATTTTCCTCATTCTATCACTGTCTAGTATCGTCCGAAAGAAAGAAATAGACAATGCGATGGTGATAGCTCGCGCTTTATAATATGTAGTAGGGGAGCCCATGAGGGGATTTATGAAGTTACTCGAGCGCGGCAGATTAATATACGGGGGGATACCTTATACCCTCTAGAGTACCCCATTGAATATGAGCACTTCATGTTGGGGGGTTTGCCTGCGGCACCCTGTCAAAAAATTTAGTAAAAAAATAGATACCCACCTGCTGAAATACATTCCTTGTTGTTTTTCCTTCGTAAAATGGTTGCCTGGAAGAGATCGCTTCGAAGCGATAAGGCCGCCTATTGCTTACCTTGTATATTTTTTCCATGTATACTTGTTTTTCTGTATTGTTTTCTTTGTGGTGTACAATAAAGAGTCATTGTATTGTATTGTATTGTAGATTCTTTGAAATATTCGAGCGCGTCAGATTTTGATAATTTGATACTCCAGTGTGCCACTGATAATAAATGTATGATAATCTGCCACTTTCCATGGTGGGAGTGGCAATACGGAAGGGCGCGCGTCAGGTTTTCATAGGGTATGTTAATTCCAAAGACTGACGATTTGGAAGTGAAATGTGCATTGTTCTGCTAATAATTAACCCACCTTATCTTAATCTGACGCGCTCGAGTATTTTAAAGAATCAATTTTTTTTACTAAATATTTTGACGGGGTGCCCTAGGCAAACACCCCCACATGAAGTGCTCATATTCAATGGGGGTACTACTCTAGAGGGTATAAGATGTGCCCCCGTATATTAATCTGCCGCGCTCGAGTAACTTCACAATTCCCCTCTTGGGCTCCCCTACTATAACAAGTCTATTTACTCGTTTACAAACTTTTTTGACATGGGGTAGCAAATGGGCAAAAGGGTCAATTGATGGTAAGTGAGCATCGTCACTCATAGTGTTGCGGGTGCACCAGAGGTTTGTGTTGCCTGCCTAGAACGCTATAATAGAATATCTTGTGCGTCGATACTTTCACCAGCTGTCTTAATTTCCACGGCGGAATACAGCAGCGTAACGTTTTGCGTCCCACTGCTGGATAAAGGCCACTCCTCGTTTGCTGCTCTCTCGGCTATAAAACGCGTGCTCCAGCCATCCCACGTGATATCTACGTTGTCCCACCCATTCCGTTGCAAGTTTGGCCCAACGTTCAGGGTTCATTCGATACACATGTCCAGCTCAGTCCCAACTTAGCCGTCTTTACGCCCACGTCAGCAATACGATTCTTTGAGCGCAGCCCAGTATTTTAATCCGGTCGATTCTTCGGATACCGATAATGCTTTCACTGTCTCTTTCTGTGACCATCTCTCACCATTTGACAGAAAGAAATCGTGAATGCGATAGCAAGAGCTCGCGCGTTATACAATACGCATACCGAGGTCGTATTGTTGAACGAGTAGGCTCGCGATTGCATTCACTATCTTTTTCTACCTTCGTCCTGTACCGTGTGATACAAAGAAA
Organism: Archips xylosteana; assembly: GCA_947563465.1. Taxonomy (NCBI): domain Eukaryota; kingdom Metazoa; phylum Arthropoda; class Insecta; order Lepidoptera; family Tortricidae; genus Archips; species Archips xylosteana. Next base: position 13,136,161 of record OX387357.1, on the reverse strand, counting down.
TGGTTAAAAGGATTGTGATCCCGGGTGCGCTGGACAATAAGCACCCGTTTAGCAGCTCACTGCTCACTGGCACTTGTCCTTATTTATTATTATTTATTATCTAGCCTGGATTGATGTCCCACTGCTGGGCAAAGGCCTCCCCCCATGTCCTTAATCTAATTAAAACTGTAAACTGTAATTAAGACTGCAATTAATTTATGCTTTTAACAGATGGATGCCAAAGGAATGTTCGACGTACCCTCAGCCGAAGCGATGGTCAAAAAGGCTCATGTCGACGACGCCACTATGATTGAGAACTCTAAGAAGTTATTCGATGTATGCAAATCGGGTAAGTTCTAATATCCTACGCATCTATATTATACAGAAACAACTAAAAAGCAAAAAATAAAAAAATAAAAAACCTTCAAAAAACACCCAAAAACCATGAAATAATAATTGAACCGACCACAATAGCATGAAAATATATTTCTACTAATCTGCTTGAAGTCGGTGCCTCAGCACGAGCCAGCAGGAGGGTACAAGCCCTATAGATAGTAGGTATGTACCTAGGTAAGTTAGATTACTAGGTCCACTCCCTGCTGGCTCGAGTGAGGCACTGACTTCAAACAGATTTGTAGAAAGATATTTTCATGCTTAGTGTGGTCGGTTCAATTGTTATTTCATGTTTTTTTTTGGGTGTTTTTTGAAGGAGGTTTTATTTTTTATTCATAATTTTCTTTTTTCAGTTAATGACGAGACTGTGAAAGATGGCGAGAAGGGTTGTGACAGAGCGGCGCACATGTTTAAATGCCTAACTGAAAACGCTCCTAAGGTAATTACTATAATTACCTATACCTACCTAGGTCACTGGTTGCAACTGACCTTTCATAAGTTAAAATACTGTAAATTACCATGATGTATTGGGTTCGTGGCCGCTAACGATGGGTCTTATAAAAAAGCTCAAAGTCACTCAGAGGGCGATGGAGAGGGCTATGCTTGGAGTTTCTCTGAGGGATCGCATTAGAAATAATGAAATCCGCGCAAGAACTAAAGTCACGGACATAGCTCGAAGAATCGCTAGACTTAAGTGGCAGTGGGCAGAGCACATCGCCCGTAGAACTGACGGCCGATTGGGCCGAAAGGTTCTCGAGTGGCGTCCGCGGACCGGAAGACGCTTTGGGGGTAGTTACAATAGAGAGATCTCTCTCCAGGCAGATGTTATGCCTGGGGACCGAAGTCCGATGGATGAATGTTGGAAGTTGTATTTATGCAGCCGAATTGAGAAACTTCGATAGCGTGATGTAGGATTGTAGTAGTTAGTTCCTTATGTGATGACTAGATGGCGCTAGTAGTCGCTACATCAGCCCCCCTTTTAGACCGGAGGTCGATACGAATTGCAGTGGAGTGCAGTCTGTGCGTCATGTGGGCGCTTGCAAGGGCCAGTCGCTCAGAGCCTCGTCGGCGAGCATTGTTGTTCCTCTGCTACTTGTGATGCATGCCTGTTGCGTGATTGCTCGGAGCCTTGTTGGCGAGCGTTGGTTGATTGATAGGCAAGTGGAAGTAGTGGGAGGAAGATTTGCGAACTGTAGACACCAGGCAGATAATAGATACATGCTAATGGTGCACAGTGCGGTGAGTATGGCTTGCTGTGAGACTGCGTCATCGTTTTTCTGTGTGTCTGAAGGTTGCGATTTTGTCCAATGTCGTGGGTCACCAATTTGGGGGTAGTTACAATAGAGAGATCTCTCTCCAGGCAGATGTTATGCCTGGGGACCGAAGTCCGATGGATGAATGTTGGAAGTTGTATTTATGCAGCCGAATTGAGAAACTTCGATAGCGTGATGTAGGATTGTAGTAGTTAGTTCCTTATGTGATGACTAGATGGCGCTAGTAGTCGCTACAACGCAGTGTAGGTAGGCCTCCAACAAGATGGAGCGACGACCTGGTGAATGTAGCGGGAACGCATTGGATGCGGATGGCGCAGGGCCGATCTGTTTGGCGAGCCTTGGGGAAGGCCTATGTTCAGCAGTGGACGTCTTTCGGCTGAAATGGATGATGACCATTGGGTTAAATATGGGTATCTGAATTCCCTTTGAAATTCCATACTTCCATAAGTACTAATTAAGTATTATAAGTGTGAAAGTGTGTTTGGTTGTTTGTTTGTCCTTATTTCACGTCGAAACAGAGCGACGGATGTCCGTGATTTTTTTGTATGGACATAGTTGAAGGGCTGGAGAGTGACATAGGCTACTTTTTACCACGGGAAAATATCACATTCCCACGGGAAAACATGTTTTTATCTACTTCAGCGGGGGCGAAGCCGCAGGCATCGGCTAGTATAGTCGGGGTAAGAAAAGGTTCGTCACTTTTCGACCTTAACTCGTTGACATAAGAGTCGAAAAGTGACAAACCTTTTCTTACCCCGACTATAATAGTACTTAATAAATAGTATAATAACAATCAAAGCAGAACTAAATGTACCTAATGTATTATTAAATTATTATGATGGAATCGTACCTATATTTTATGTTACTTTTTTCACAGATGGGTTTCAAAATCTAAAAGTATTGTCATCGTGCTCCACATAGCTCCATAGTCACGTAATAACCAAATCAATTAAATAAATAAATTATTATATTCGTGAATTTATACTTATTTTATTCATTTCACCTATTAAACTGAGGCATTTTTTATGCCTTTATCACGCCGTCACTTAAATCCTGTCCTAATTCTCGTCGTCTTAGAATCTAGGCCTAATAGGCCCTTTCACAGGCACCTAGGTTGTAGGTATACCTGTAGGGTGCGGGGCAGTGCGGGGGTTTCAGAGGGGGGATGAAAATTTCATTGATTTTGCCGTAGGATGCACCGTTTTCAAGATATTTGACAAAAACACCGGAGAGGGTGGGGGCCCACTACGCTTTAAAACCTAACATTTGTTTTATCTCCATCTGGCATTGTCAAGTTTCTTTTACTAGACAAAGACAAACTATTCATTTAGTCACAGAATATATAATAGTACTAACGTACAGAATGGCCACGCTCCGCCCCGCACCGATTCGAGTTACCCCTCCCCCCAAGGCGCCATTGCTTGTCGCCGCTGTTCACCAGTAGGGTGCGCGCGCAATGTATGTAGGCGTACGCGTGTACAGACGTCGTCGTGCTTATGTAGATTCAAGAACGCGTATTTTGTGCGTCGTGTCCGCCGTGTGATTTGTCTAACTTATCATGAATATGGGGGTTAATCGGAAAAAAGAATGTTGCGTTAATTAAGCGGTTGAAAGCGGAAAAAAGAGTGCTTATGAACAGATTCATGAAATACATTAATTTCATATAGCTTACGATCTCCTACCCACATACGAAGTCTGGTATTTTTTAAAAGAAAACTCAAGTAGATTATCGCATTTACCTTTTATTGCCCTTAAACTTCGACAAACGTGTGATATAATTTTGATGAGGTACCTACGAATAAAATCATAAAAAAATATTATGGAATAATTACTACCTGAATGTAAACATTATGCATCATGTAGATGCCAACAAATATGTGATGCTAAACAAAAACTTAACAAGTGTGACGGCGTATGACTAGTGATAGTGATGTACAGAATGAATAAGAATTTATCGTGGACGTTCATACCAATCGGTGATACTTAAATACTTGTGCAAACAGTGCGGAAAAATAAGTAAAGCAATCATGTGCATTCGATATTCAGTGATGTCAAAAGATCCGGGAACACAGGTACAGTCAAGGTTATAAATATAATGTACGTTACCAAGGCGTCAAAAATATCTATACAGCTCCATGTCACTAACCATAAGGTTGGTGTTTAGACGTATTTGACGCGACGGCTGTATAAATATGCCTTGGACTGTACCCGGGGCGGCTCTACAGAAGGGCTTTTTGGGTTAAAACCCAGTGCCCCGAGGTTATATATATAACGGAAGGCCCCCCGACCCATTGGAGACCTAGTATACCATTATCAAAAACAGTTTATGAGAAAATCTCAATTAGTTGATTAGTTAGGTAGACCCCCAAGTAGTACTCACAAAGGTACAACACCATTGTGTATCATTATACTTTGCAGTAGCAAATAAATTGTACATAAGTGTCTAAAATCGAATATTTTTTATAATTCGTTGTTTTGGATGGTGTAACTTAACTTTTAAATAGCGGATGGACTATAATATAAACAATAAATAAGTGCAAAGTCACAACCACACTCAAACTTGGATACAACGTTCTTGCATGGTGATTTTAACTTTATAATTCTTGTTAGCAAGATCATTTGAACAATTGAAAAGAACTACATATTTATGTTTTTCACATGAATGGCGGTGATGTACGAATGATACAATCAAAGTGAAGACCTAACTTTAAAATAATGCTGATAAAGATGGACTATAATTTTATGATACAGAAAGAAACTTTATTCGCAATGAGTTGCTGCGCTTACTCTATTGAATAATTTCTTCTGTATCAAAAAATTATACTTTAAAATGTTAATTCTTAAATTATATACTACATTAGTACACTTAACCGTACATTGAAAAGTGAGAACGTAGTTAAATTAATTTATAGAATTTATTTCATTAATATATTGGTCCAAGAATTTTACGGGAAATGTATTGAAAAATATTTAGATATGTAAACGTACAATTGTATACAGGCCTGAAAATAGTACATAACTATGTTAATATAGTATAACGGGTAAAAATTCAAAATAAGTATATGACTTCCAAGAGTTCCTAAGCTTAGTAGGTAAATATTATGACATATTTATTTTAAACTGAAAGCCTCGGCAATAAAATTTACATCACAATATACAGAAGCAAACAAACTATTCAACAACTTGGCACTAATTTAACTATAATGTACAGTCAAGGACTTTAATTCATGAGCCGCCATAGAACCTTTTCAAAGGGAAAGTCATTACGATTTTCCTTGTTAATTAATGCGATGTCACTATGACGTTTACTGCCAAATAGTTCCATGGTGGCTCATGAATTAAAGTCCTTGACCGTATTGTAATATAACTCATTAACACAGGTTATCGCTCGACACGGTTATTGAATGATAAAGTTATTAATTTACTGATAATCTAACTAAAAATCAAAGTTTCATTTAAAATTGTAAAATCCAAAAGGCAGACTAATGTACTCAGAAAGTATGGTTGTCGAGCAAATATTAATACATTAATTATTATATATTATAATTATTTCTTTTGCATAACTTGGTATTGACACAGGTGCCTAATTATCAGCCTTATAAGTTATTCTTACATAATATATTCCGTAAACATTCTGATATTATAAATTAACATTTCTATTCGAGTAATTTTCTTTCAAGAGTCATAAATACACTAAGCTTAACGGATCTTACAATGTTTTCTATATAAGTTGACTATGGTATTTGATCGTTTTGATGTGTGACAGAATAGTGAAGTATTTTATTAAAACAATATAATAACTATAAGATACGCTAATAGCTGGAAATGCAAAAGTTCATCCGCTCTTGAATGTTTGTAACATAGTCAGTTAAAAAGTATGAAACAAAATTCCATTGCCGTTGCATACAAAATATGTACTGTGATTGACGCCCAATAATTATTAAACATTCTAAGTGTAATCAATGAGTACCTACAACTGTATTATAATTACTCTGCAATATTTCACGGGCGGGTGAACTTCTGTACCGATTCCTTACAAAACTACTAGACAATAATTATAGACTTCCAAATCAGTAATGATTCCAATTGAGTTTTGATAAGATTCAAAATGAGATTATGATTAATTTTACAATATTAAAATTGTCTTTTTATAAATTACGGACGAACGCCCAATAAAAACTGATCAACTCTATCAAAAAAGGTTCAGAAGCTCATTATAATCAGAGTCGAAAATAAATTTTAGTTTTGCAATATTTTTGACGGAGTCTTTTTTGGTCTTCATATCATTATTAGTCTCGCTGACATAGGCACACGACTTAATATTCCATTTTTAAGGACCATTAGATACCGCAAATATTCCGTGAACGCCATTTGAGAAACATTTGGCCCCATCGGCGATCACTTCTACGAGCGATGTGACTTGCCCGCTGTCACTTGACTCTGGCCATTCTGGTCGAGCTGTCGGTGACTATCTAGTGATATTGGCACTTAAAGAAGATGCTAAATTTTACTGCTTAAGTAGTTTCAACTCACGAGTGCACGTAGCTCTTAATATGTTGATGATACGAACTTCCTCAGGTGCGTCACGCACGCGTTTTGCGGTCAATCGTGACCGTCATAATCATTCGATTTCATGTTAACTGCGGTGCTACGCGCACGAGGTGTACCTACGGACGAAGTCACGTTATGAATTTTAGCCATCGCTGTTTTACGTCAGTCGTTGCCTTGAGGACATATTGTCTAACGCACCATCATCGTCATTATCCATCTTTTTCTGTCACCAACTTATACCATTTGACAGAAAGAAATAGTGAATGCGATAGTAAGCGCTCGCGGTTGACAATAAGCGTACTGGCCATTTAGCGTGTGGACTAGATATACTACCGCAGCATGTTAAGATTTACACCAAATAGGAGCATTCATGAGATGTAACGACTAAGCGTAGTAATTATTGCACGAACAAACTACTATATGTAAATACAAAATACTACAATTGGCTAAGATTCGTAAATACATATTCCACATATACCATACACAAGAAAAACTAGTAGTAGTAGATTTACCACTGACAAACTATAATATTTTTACCTTTCTTCTTCGCTACCGCAGAAAAATATTGTAGTTCATTGATATAGACTTCCGCAAATTAACACATGAATCAATTAATCACACCACTGTACTTTGTTATGAGCATATTTTATCCTCACAGATGAAGCATACGTAGTTAACGCCTTTTGCATCAACCATTTGAGTTTAGAGGCGTACATTTGGTTGCCCATTGTAATTTAATACAAACACACTTGCACTCGATTTTTTCCTTTGCAATTTTTATATACAGAAAAACTCCAGGAAAATTCCAGTGAGCCGATCAACACCAAGTTTTTAGTTTACGGAAAACCTTGCCGCACCCGCATCGACTTATAGTCATGATAAAAAACGCGCCTACTTCGTAGTTACACTTTACACTGAATAAATCATTTGTATTAGTAATGGAAATCGATAGCTTGAATTCACAGAGGTGTTATTAAAAGAAAATCCGTTTCATAGTGTATGGTATCAACCGTTTAGTGGAGGCTAGTCGATAAGGACCAGCTGTCCTTCGAAGAGCGAGTCGTCCCGCTGTTGTTATATGCTGTCGTAGCTGTTTGGGTCGGATACAGTGGTGGGGCCCGGGCCGCGCGAGGGCAGTCTGAAGCCACTGATCAGGAAAGCCCAACCATCCTGGAATAAGCAAGGAAGACATAATGTTAACTTTGTAAATATTGCACAGCGCGTCGGAAATATCGACTGAATAGGAGTACCCTTTGACATGCTAAGTTAGTTGTTTTAAAAAAAAATACGCAATTAAAGAATTTAATTAAAACGAAACTTAATTGATTCCTTTGTGTTACGAACGTTACCCATATAGTTTGCATGACTAACTTTAAAAAAAGGACGGGAAAAGTAAAGGACTTTGTTTTTATTAAGCCTTTAGTACATGTACATTTTTTTTATAACGATTCAATACATACTCCCTTTCCTGAGCGGCCCATTTGGAATTTCGGTCTCTTTCCGGTAAGCTATTATATCTATCAGATGTTAACAACTAAAACAATTTCAAATCACTCACTATGAAAACCGGTTAACCAAACTCTGCCCTTTGCCACCACCTTATTGATTTTTTCTAAGTTTTCATATTAAGACTATACAATGTTTCGGTATTTTTTAATTACCTTTAAACCGGCATGTTTTAATGTTATTGGCTATTAAATATTAGTGCAAATTTTTTCACCGCAATAGGTCAAAGTTTAGCTCAATGTAAGATCAAAACCGCAAAAATAAAGTTTGCTATTTTTTTACAAACTCAAGGTACCTATATAGTTACAAATAAGTGGTGATTCTTATTTCTTAACACTTATATTCAGTAATATTGGTAATATTGAGAAAAATAACAATAAAAAAACTGAAAAATAATTGTTTTTGAAAAAAAAATCCTGAAAATGGTGGTACTTTTACTAAACCCAAATTCATTTTTTGCCCTCTACCCGCAGGTAAACGATAATCCACTATTTACCTAACATTCCGCATATGAATGGCTGACTGTATAAGAACATAATAGGTACTTGTAAAAAAAGAAACATTTTTCACAGTTTTTCGATATGTTACATAGTGGGTACAAGTGACGGTAGATAAGGACATTTTTTTATGATTAATAATAATAAACAAGCCATACTGTGAAAGACATGAACCATTGAGGAAAGTCAACTATTTATGTATTTACATACTACTTATTTTATTTTTTGTAACTTTGCTTCTAACAAATATTGTAGCTCCAGCTAAAAAAGCAGCTCTTCAATAATTCTCACCTTAACAAGAAGCGGCAACTCCGTCCAGAACATTAAGTTAGGTATGACTTCTACACCGGTGGCTCCCATCAAGAACTTCTTAGTACCAATTCCAAGGACCAAGTAGAAAATGACGAAACAGAAGAATATTATCAACAAGGTAGATCCTACCGACCGATTTGAGTCTATTTGCCTCAAGCAAGCATTTCTTGAGAAAAATTGAAGTTCCTGTAAGAAAAACACCATTTATTATCATCAATTACAAAATAGATCTAATCAGGGCTTGAAATTGGTGCGAAAAATACCGGTATTAAAGACGTATAAATTTAGTGGTATTTTACAAGTATTTTATCAGCACCCGAGGCCATATTGTCTAACTGGCAGGCGCATGCCATCGCTTTCACCATATCTTTCGGTCACCATCTTATACCATTTAAGAAAGAAATAGCCGCGCGTTAGACAATACGGCCTCAGATTATTGTGGTAATGTTGCTTACACTTATGTATTCTATTAATAAAATAGAGCATTTGTAACGCTTATTTATGTATGTATGCTATTTAGCATAACATATTGAGTCTTTGTACCCAAGGACTATTCAATAGTTATACTTGTAACTGTTGCCCGCGACTCCGTCCGCGGAGAATAGTATTGGTTTGTAGTACATGCTATGTATCAGAGATGGCGCTGTATATTGATTTGTAGTACATGCTATTGTTACGGAGATGGGTCAACGGGAAACCAGTAAAAACATTTTTATGAAATTAGTAGCACTTGCAGTCGTTTTCAGCAGGCTAAAATCTGTTTTCAGGCCGTTCTGGAAGAAGTCCTAACACATAACGGTAAATCAGAAATTACCCCAAGTTAGCATTATTTTCAGCAGGCTGAAACATGTTTTCAGGCCGTTTCAGGACACTAACTGTCACATGACACCATTTCCTGAAAACCCGTTTTCAGGCCGTTTCAGGCCAAGTTACAGTCCACCTGTCTCTGGAACATTCTAGAAGGTGTGTGACAAGGATAGCCTATATGTGTGAAAGAGACAGACGATCTTGTGTCCGGAACATTCTAGAAGGTGTGTGACAAGTATAGCTTATATGTGTGAAAGAGACAGACGATCTTGTTCCGGAACATTCTAGAAAGTGTGCGAGCGGGATAGCATAGCGTATTCGTGAAAGAGACAGACAGATGATCCTGTTTCCGGAATATTCTAGACGTATGTGCCAGAGAGTTCTAGCTGGAATGTTCTCGAACTTTGTGGACCGATTCACTGGACCTATATAAAGGCAGACAAGGTGCCGACAGAGTCAGTTTTGGAAGAGACACCGAGAGATAAACATCGAAGAGAGATCAAAGTGATTACTAAGTGATTTAAGTGAATAAGTTTAGTGTTGAAAGAGATTCCTTTTTGTTCAATTAAATTAGTTTTACGTTAAAGGCGTATTATCTATCTAACGAACCCTACGGCTCGTAACATTTGGTGTCAGAAGTGGGATAGAGAAATGCCTATAACACCGAGGGACGAACAGGAGGAGTCCGGCGGAGAAGCGCCAGCGATGCAGACGCGGGCACAAGCAGCACGTGACGCCGCTCGTCGTCAAAGTTTTGACAACAACCGCGCCATAAGCGAAAATACAGACCAGTCCAGTCTGCTACTGGCCATGCAACGCATGATGGAGGAAACTCGTAGCTTAATGGATGAGCAGGCTCGACGTCAAAAAGAGGAAACTCGTAGCTTGATGGAGGAGCAGGCTCGCCGTCAAGAGGAGCAGGCTCGACGTCAAGAGGAGCAAGCTCGCCGTCAAGAGGAGCAGGCTAACCGTCAAGAGGAGAACACTCGTGCTTTCTTAGAAAAGCACTTGAAGGCAATCGGCGTGCAATTCAAGGAGAAAATAGAGAAGTTAAAATTAGAAGTAGAAGAGCACGACGACAGACTTTTAAAGCATGACAAGCAAATTTTAAGTGTGGAAAAGGAGCTAAAATGTTTAAAGTCTAACGGAATTGTGACCTCTAGTGCGTCTGCAGGCAAACTAAAAGCGCCCCCATTCGACGGTACTTCTTCTTGGGGGGCCTACAAGCTCCAGTTTGAGACCGTAGCCGATTCGAACGGTTGGACCGATAAACAAGCGGTAACCGCCCTTATGTTAGGGCTGCGGGATCAAGCCCTGACAGTATTAGACACTATGACTGGAGAAGTGACTTTAGAACGCCTGAAGGATGCCCTAGAGTCGCGTTATGGTGACTCCCACCTGGAACACGTTTACCGAGCACAGTTGAAGGACAGAATGCAGCTAGGTAATGAGAGCCTGCAGCAATGGTGCCTGGAAATCGAGAAGTTGGTTAGAAAGGCGTACCGGTCCTCACCGTCTCTAGTGGACAGCATGCTAGTGCAGGCATTTATAGATGGCATTAGAGACCGTGAAGTGAAGACAACTGTGAGTCTCGGTCATCACAAGACTTTAAAAGATGCACTCGCTCACGCATTAGAAGTAGAGGCAGTTCGCAGGGTTTATCGGTCTTATCGCGTCCGAGGTATGACAGACAAAGCGAAACCTCGAAGCAGGCCTACGTGTTATGCGTGCGGGGAGGTAGGGCATATGAGATTTTCATGCCCTAAGAAAGACCCCAGACGTGATGTGGAAATCCATCACAGTGATCTTAAGAGCTGCAGATGCGGTAACATGTGCTGCCGCAGAAACGCGGCAGGGAAACGAATAAACGCCAGGACCGCGGGGCCGGTGCTGGTAGATAATGTAAGGACGGCCCCAAAGATCATGATCTCTCAGATTCAAGATGGGAACACTTTAGTAATTGAAAGCGAAGTCAATGGAACTAAATGCGAGTTAACTTTAGATACCGGTGCATCGCGCACGGTAATCAGGTACCAGCTTCTGAAGCCTTTTGGCGAGAGATACCCAACCTCACGTGGCAATTTTCAGCTCCTGACAGCTACTGGCCAGCAAATAACCGTTCGAGGAGAGGGTGTCGCTACTTTCAAAATTGGTCGAAACTTCTACCGGCACAAAGTTGTGGTTGCAGACATAGCAGATGACTGCATCATTGGTTTAGACTTTATGAAAACCCATAATTGCAAAATTGACTTAGAAAGCGGCATCTTCAAATGTGGCCTAGAGGAAATCGTCCTAAAAGGTGCAATGTCGGAAGGTGTCTACGAGGGAAAAGAACTCGCTCAAGTGAGGCTACTCAGGACAGACACCATTAGTCCGGATTGGTGTGGGGAAGCGATACAGAAGGCACAACAAAAAGATAGCGACATTAAGCCAATTTTGAATTGGAAGAAATTTTCTGATACTAAGCCCCGTTGGAATGACATCGCCAACACCAGCACCATAACTAAGAGTTATTGGGCTCAATGGGATAGCCTGGTTTTGTACAATACTGTGTTATGCCGAAAATGGGAAAATACTCGTGGTGATGCATCCCATTTACAGCTAGTTGTACCGAGATCCAAGATCCGTGATATCTTAGAAATAGTTCACGATAGTTCATCGGGTGGACATTTAGGAATAAAAAGGACCCTAATGAAAATAAAAGAAAGATTCTATTGGATACACTACCGCGAGGATGTAGAAGATTGGTGCCGGAAATGTACAGCTTGTGCAACTGTAAAAGGACCGCACACCAGAAGTAGAGCTGGGATGAAGCAATACAACGTTGGTGCTCCTTGGGAAAGGATCGCGGAATTACGAGAAAAACTGTACGAAATTCATGAACATGTCAGGATGTTACAAAGCAAAATAAGTGACAAGACAAAAAGTCGATATGACAGGAAGATGCATCACGTAAACTTTGAAGAAGGCTCACTCGCCTGGCTTCATAATCCTGTAAGACGCAAAGGAAAATCTCCCAAACCGCAAGCTGATTGGGACGGTCCTTACACAATAATTACGAAGATTAATGATGTAACTTATCGCATAAAGAAAATGGGTAACGCCAGGAACCTGCCCAAGATTGTACATGTGAATCGATTGGCACGTTTCAATGGATCTAATGATGCTCGGGACGAGCATGTCTAAGGAGGGGGCAGTGTTACGGAGATGGGTCAACGGGAAACCAGTAAAAACATTTTTATGAAATTAGTAGCACTTGCAGTCGTTTTCAGCAGGCTGAAATCTGTTTTCAGGCCGTTCTGGAAGAAGTCCTAACACATAACGGTAAATCAGAAATTACCCCAAGTTAGCATTATTTTCAGCAGGCTGAAACATGTTTTCAGGCCGTTTCAGGACACTAACTGTCACATGACACCATTTCCTGAAAACCCGTTTTCAGGCCGTTTCAGGCCAAGTTACAGTCCACCTGTCTCTGGAACATTCTAGAAGGTGTGTGACAAGGATAGCCTATATGTGTGAAAGAGACAGACGATCTTGTGTCCGGAACATTCTAGAAGGTGTGTGACAAGTATAGCTTATATGTGTGAAAGAGACAGACGATCTTGTTCCGGAACATTCTAGAAAGTGTGCGAGCGGGATAGCATAGCGTATTCGTGAAAGAGACAGACAGATGATCCTGTTTCCGGAATATTCTAGACGTATGTGCCAGAGAGTTCTAGCTGGAATGTTCTCGAACTTTGTGGACCGATTCACTGGACCTATATAAAGGCAGACAAGGTGCCGACAGAGTCAGTTTTGGAAGAAACACCGAGAGATAAACATCGAAGAGAGATCAAAGTGATTACTAAGTGATTTAAGTGAATAAGTTTAGTGTTGAAAGAGATTCCTTTTTGTTCAATTAAATTAGTTTTACGTTAAAGGCGTATTATCTATCTAACGAACCCTACGGCTCGTAACACTATGTATCAGAGATGGTGCTGTATGTGAAAAAAGATTTTCCCGCTTTACTGTTGAAATTTTTCCTGAATTTTCTTTGCTATAAACCTCACGGAGCCCGAGACCTTTCCAACGAATGCAAAACCGTGGAAATCGGTTTGTGCGTTCTGGAATTATAGCGTCAGGAAGGAAAACCCAACTAATTTTTATATAGTAGATGACAAAGACCTTTCTACTTTGCACAGTATGGAATTGTAAATACACAAAAGCCCTTTAAGTAGGCAAGATCCTCTACATTCCATGATTTTATTTTTACACATTATTAATTTGCCATATTTAGCTATGGTGCTTGCATTAATACTATGCATTTTATATCTGGCTTATTATTGGTATTGTATTCCCTTTCAAGCAGAGGGTTGTGGATTAGAGCCTGGGCAAATGGAAAGCTTTGGAAGTTACATTTCAAATTTACCATGAGCTTTACGGTGAAGAACAACATTGTGAAGAAACCTGAACACACTCAAGAAGAAATTCAGTGGTGTGTGTGAAGTTCCCAATCCACACTGGACTCGCGTGAGAACTACACACACATTGTGATAGAAGACCTGTGCCCTGCTGTGGGATGTACAATCGGCCCAGACGCCAGCTTGACACCTTAAAGGCCCAGTTTGCGTGCAGTGACTAGCTAGCAACGGCTGCAAGCAAATTTGTTTTGAAACTGGTAAGCCGGCGCTTGGGCCGATCATACAAATATTGTGGGCTGGAATGATGATGATGATGAATATACTTACAATTTCATTTGGCTCAGTTAAATCTTTTATATAGAACTCATCATCAGTTTCAGCGCAGACCAAATTCACATATGAGGATCTGAAAATTAAAATCATTTGACATTATATTCCCACCATATGAAAATATTTATCAAACCTTTGTGCATTCAGTTTAATGAATAAGCACTTAATAGACGTGATAAGGCGGATAAATCGAGATTGTGTGAATGTTGTGGTATTTTTGTAACAAGGAAAGATTGTTGCCCAGGCAGATTACAGGGGCATATCTGCATTAATTAGTTAATTATGAAGTGTATGGTGTGTTATGTCTTTGTTTCTGTAGCAGTTTTTTTGCTCAGAGAAATTTAAGTTATTTAGTTTATGTAGTTCAGTAAGTTCTATTAAAATTATTTGATCAAAATCTTGAAATACAATTAATCAAAATTATTTAACAGACAGACGGACAGCGAAGTCTCAGTAATATGGTCCCCTTTTTACCCTTTGGGTATGGAACCCTAAAAATAGCCTACAACCTATTCGCAGACCTAACAAATATAGACAAAAAAGATTTGTAAAAATCGTTCAAGCTGTTTTGGAGGAGTTTGAGAGCAAATACCGTGACACAAGATTTTTATATATTAGTTGAATGTGGTAAGCACAACCCACTCACAACCACAGTATGGCAAAACCTTATTGATATTTTACTCTGCAGGCCTGTTCTTCAAAAAAATATTCTTTTATTAAGAGTTAAAATATTTTTGGAAAAAAGTGTTGTTAAACAAATACAAAAAAAAACTCAAAACTTTATACTATTAATAATTTTATCTAAAGCAGGTCAGCTTTGATTACTTCAAACAAAAAATATTTAAAGATAACTACTATGAAAGGGTAAATAAATGCCATAAAAATTCATAAAAAGATAAACATTTCCACTGGCTTTAAAAATGTAAATTGTAGCACATTGACTTGTTTAAACTGGTTATGTAAATTGAGATGTGACTTAATCAGTTCTGGTTAAAAACTAGTTTCACTCAAATGAAGCAGACATGGTTAAGTTTTTAAACATATCAGAGGCAACAATGGATGTTAATGAAAAAAGATTTTAAGTGTTACTGCTTTTATCCATAATTGTATTTCATTGAAGCACCAGATATCTGGTGGTATTTGAATCAAAATAAAATTAGACTTTTGTAGGACAATATATTAATAGCTAATCTGATATAATCCAATAAAATAAATAAAATAAATAAATAAATAAATATCACAGGACAATTCACACCAATTGACCTAGTCCCAAAGTAAGCTAAGGAAAGCTTGTGTTATGGGAACTAGGCAACGGATAAACATACTTATATAGATAGATACATACTAAAATAAATATTAAACACCCAAGACCCGAGAACAAACAGTCGTATTTTTCATACAAATATCTGCCCCGACGTGGGAATCGAACCCGGGACCTCAAGCTTCGTAGTCAGGTTCTCTAACCACTAGGCCATCTGGTCGTCTAAAAGGAGAATAATAAAAAAAAAACTGTTAACCGTGAAATTATAAAGACTTTGTTGAGCTTATTACAATAATACTTACGATGGCCCGTTAATATACTTAATGTAACTTCCATTAGATGCAAATTCTGAAAAATTTGCACTGCCCATATAATCATAAGCTTCACCATTTTTTACAAAACTATTTGTGATATTATTGTTAATTATCAACGAGAACTTATGTCTGCATACCTGCAAAAAAACAGTGAAACTGAAACACCGTCAATAATGTGTAATACTGCAACCTGCATGCATAACAAATTGTAATTTTCAAGATATAGTACGTTGCTACAACTCCAATCATTCTATTTCCACACAGTAGTCTATTTTTATTACTTGACAAAGGAAAAACAACAATATATCATACCGACAAGTAGCTCGTGCAAGTGTTATTCGCCACAGGTTTTACCATATCAGCCGCTAATGTCACGTCGTAACAAGGATGAAAAAAGTAAACGCTCATGTCCAGTTGCGTTTCATTCTTTTTGAACTCGTAAGTGTTAGCCGAAGTATAAACTGAATTCTTCGCAGATGGAGAAAGATCTATCCCGGTGCCATTAGGAAATACACAGCTACAAGCACTTCTTTTAACACATACATCTTCAGCGTTTACCGATAAGAACACTAAAAGTAAAATAAAAGATAATAATCTAGCAAAACTTGTTGATACGTCCATTTTGTTAACAGAATAGATGATCGACGAAAATCTTTGAGTTCGATGCACACTACCTTCACTGACTTGACTGCTTTTGACAAATCTTGACAGCTGTCAGTCAACGTCATTGAACATTTTTTCAAATTATTCCTTTCTGTGGATGGGCAAAAGGTATCAAGCCTATACAGCACCAAGTCTGGAGCAGCGAGTCAGTTTTCATCCTGTTAGTGTTACCCCGGCGCCACACATAGCACAAATGTTTTAACACATATTTTATCACATTTGAAGCACCGGTATTTGCTTATTTGTTCTATTGAATACCGGTCCTTCACATGTGAACAAATATGTGTTGAAACATTTGTGTTATGTGTGGCGCTGGCTTTATAATTTAAAACGCTCTATTCGCTAAGCCTCCTCAGACCGCAACGCGGGGCGTGCGTGTGACGGTGACTGAGCATGCCCAGCGCGCTCTATAACACCAAATCAAATTTACGGTGACACACACCGGCAGTGCGGCACACTGCCACCATCGCGCGCTCCCCCGCGCTGCGATCGAATAAAATGTTGCCATACAAACCGTTTGGGTTGACACCAACCTGTACAACGAATGACCTTTGTGTATTGGCGCAACGGGGAATTGTTATTTATTAGTAGCCTTACGATCTATTCTCAGATCTACCGAATATATAGAAAAAGTTTTATAAAAATCGGTCAAGCCGTTTCTGAGGAGTTCGATAACAAATACCGTGACACGAGATTTTATATATTAGATTATTTATAGCCCCTTTATTTCCATTTTAAATTCATTCAACATATCATATCACAAGTTGTAAAACGGTCTCCAGCAAAACAAAATTAATTCATTTCTTCTAGTTTTTATTGAAAATCTTGGTGTAATAAACATTTTATTTTCTTTATGTCTTCGACTGTCTTTATAATTTAATTATCCTTTTCAAATATCATATAATTAATTGGTAAGGATAGATCATTTTACTTTTTCATGTAAAAACTACTGGACGGTTTTTGATGAAATTTAGTATATACTTACTATATAGTTTTTAATCTGGGTTAACACAATCAGTGGCGTAGCGTGCCTTGGCGGGGCCCCGTATAAAAAATTGTTTGGGGGCCCTTAAGAAGGGTAAAGATTTCTCACAAAAGAAAAAAAAATATTTGCATAAAATTAAAAGAAATATTTATTTTCATCATAATTATCTATCTGTCACTTTTGCTTTTTTTGACTTTTGTCGTTTCTGACTTAGATTATTTATGCACTAGATGGAGCATAGGCGGCATGAAAACGTCCCATAAAAATATAAGCCAACAGTTGGCTTATATGTCAATTGCGTCATTCCGAATGACAGGGTTGCCAATAGTAATATGCTAAAATCCCCAAACGCATTGTCGAAATTCCCCACGGGTGGGGAATGAAAAATTATGTGGGCCGAGTGACTTAGTTTCGAGCTGTTGCGAATAGTGAATTGTAGGAAATTAATCAAGACTAGCAGAAATTTGATGTCAAATGTCGCGTATTTGTGTTCATACTTAAAATCCCCTCATTTTCCCAGAATTGAAGCTCTCCCCACACGTTCGCCAATCAGCTTCACTTTCCCCACATTTTGGGGAATGTGAAATTAACTGGTATCATTAAGCACGCACCAGTGACAACCGGAATGACGTAACGCGATCGTAATATGAAGCTGTCAAATGGATTTGTGGACGTTTTGTATCGCAATGTTTGCTACTGACGCTCCATCTAGTGCATAAATAATCTAAGTCTAAAATTTACAGTGAACTTTTCGGTGAATGAAAACATTGTGAGAAAAACCTGCATACACCTGGCAACAATTCAATAGTTACCAATACGCACTGGGTGGACATGAACATGAGATCTAACAGCTGAAGCCCGGCAGTAGAACTTACATAAGCCAGAAAATCCAGAAATGTCGATGTTGATGAACGGCGGTAACTACACTGGGGCTACACCTTTGCTTTGCAGCTGACCGTACCTACCGTAAATAAAGCCGTGGTAGCCTAGTAGTTTGACCTATGGCCTCTCAAGCAGAGGGTCGTGGGTTTAAATCCCGGCTCGCACCTCTTAAGTTTTTTGGAATTTATCTGAAAATGATGATGTGCGAAATTAGATATGTAATTTACCATGAAGCTTTACGGTAAAGGAAAACATCGTGAGGAATCCTGCATAACCTGAGAAGAAATTCAATGGTGTTTGTGAAGTTACCAATCCGCACTGGGCCCGCGTTCTGAGAGGAGGCCTGTGCCCTGCAGTGGGACATAATATATTGTTCGGTTTTCAACCTTGATAGGAAAATACACCTGTCTGTGTATTCCTTCAGAAATACTCTTCTGACCTGTCAAGGTGACAGTTCGAAAGCTCTCGAGAATTCGGTCGGTACGCGCTGAGTTCTCCTGCGCATATTAAAATCTCAGATCAAATAAAAAGTAAAGATATAGCGCTGCGAACAACGAAGTGAGGCCGGTCAAACTACACCAATCCGTGTGCTTACACAATGACACGCACACACTAGCAACCAAACTACACCAAATTTTGCTTAGAACCCAAAATGTCAACACAAGTGTTGCCATTATAATGTTGTAGTTACCCTTTTATTACAACCTTTTCTTTTTTCATTTTAAATTCTATTCTTTATTAGCACGGCTTAAAACGTGAGAATGTGACACGCAACGTAAATTTATTTGTTTCTTGTAAGTTTATCAACGTTCATTATTGTAGTAACGGTATCAACGTGATTCGACACGCAACGTAGTATCGGGGTATTAAGAATTATTATGGCAACACCGGCCTACATTTCCCCAGAATTGAAGCTCTCCCCACACGTTCGCCAATCAGCTTCGCTTTCCCCGCAGTTTTGTCGCACACATTGGCAACACTCATTTGTCATTTTCCCTTCAGTCTGCATTGTGACAGCGCGAGAAACGTTATAGAAATGACTAAATGTGTAATAAATAAATGTAATGTAACCGTGTTTCATTATTATTTTTGGAAATAAATTCTTTTTCCCCACTCAAGCTCTGAAAGTAGGTTGCATTCAGCTTGAAATCCGGGATGTAAATTCGATTTACATCCTTAGGGATGTAAGTAAATTTGAAAATCGAATGGTGCTCCTTTGTATTCACGAACCCCGTGGCCGCGTGCTGCGCCACGCCGCGCGCGCCGCCCGTGCGCTGCTGCACGTGCAGCTGCAGCGCCTCGCCGCCTGCGCACCGAGCTCAGCAAGGTGTGCAGGCGGCCGCGGCGACGTGACGCCGGTGCCGGCCGCAAGGGCGGCGCGACGCGCTCTCTTACAAATGGCGTATATATTTTTAACATAACGGTTTTTCTTTATTTCCTCGCATTTATGATAAAAAGTAGTGTTCAACTCGAGTGTAAATGATCAATTACAACTTACAACTAGAGATGCGCCGAGTACAACTTTTACCGAGTAACCGATTACCGAGTATACTCGGTTCAAAGTTCCTCAAACCGAGTACTCGGCCGAGTTACTCGGTTCTGTTTTGAGGCGCGAAAACGGGTTTAGACAGGTTCGCGCGGCGCTACCAGCCACCGCGAGCGAACGTCGCGGGGATCCCCGCCTTCTCCCCGCAAATTAGTCAGTTTTTGTTTAACGAGTAATACGCATTTGGAAATAGATGATTGTGTACAGTGACTGTTGAGTTGACACAATGAGTATACGCAAAAGATTGCGAATCTGGTTGTTTTACAAGCCTGTTTTATTTTAATACGCATGATTAATATTTGTATTGTAGTTATGAAGGGGTCAAAAGTGGCTCCAATTGGTTCGTGTAATATTCACACAGCGCTGCTTTGCCAGTTTCATTTCCTTGAACTTAGCTTGACACACTACCGCGTGTTTAGATTTCCCCGCGGCCGCTCAAATTTCGATTTTGCCACAGAAAAAAATATATATAATCAGTTTTTAGTTTTATTTATTCATACTTTATTTAATTACTATTTACAGTCACTTTTACTCGCGTCTATCGGCCTCTAATATTTTTTCCCCACATTTTGGGGAATGTGAAATTAACTGGTATCATTAAGCACAACCGGAATGACGTAACGCGATCGTAATATGAAGCTGTCAAATGGATAGTGCATAAATAATCTAAGGTTTCTGAAATAAAAAAAAAATTGGGAAGTTTTTATTACTTAATTTTTGCTTACGCACGTCGGGGGGCCCCGTGGCCCGAGGGCCCCGTATAATTGATACGGCATATACGGCGGTAGCTACGCCCCTGAACACAATACTTTTTACAGGTTTCTCGCAAATGATACGACGCTCAAGATGACGCAAATGTCTCTTGCCGATTCCTGATGCTTATTACTTACGCGCAGGAAAAACGCGACGCATGAAATTACTAAGGAATCGTTTCTATTAATATCTCACTACTGTTTAATTTTCGAAATTTTGTTTTGCTCTTTGACGCAGGATGCCTATTTTTACAGATCTGCCTCATGCAAGCATTCCTTGATAAAAATTGAAGTTTCTGTAACAGAAATAAAACAATTTTTAAAGAGATGTGTAGGCCTAGCAATTATAATGCAAGTAAAGAAAGAAAGCAAAAGACAAGAAAAAAAACTTTAAAGTGACTTGTTTAAAGTTGCACAGTAGCGCCATCTCTTGGTCCAGGTGAGCGGTTAGTTTCGAAGGAGTGTTAAAGTCTCTCGGTAGAGGGCATAACATAGATGAGCGCTTTATCACTGCATAAAGTGATTATAACAGACTGAAATGTACGATGTATGGGAAAGATTCGTCGCTAACCTCTAGACCAGTGATGGTGTAGGGGTAAGCACGCAGCACGGAACGCTGAGAACCTGGGTTCGATTCCCAGCATTGGTCTTTTTTCTGGGGTTTTTTCTGTGCATCTATATTTCAGTTTTTATTTAGTTTGAAATATATGGTTTCATGGGATGACCGTAAAAGTAATAAAAAATGAAGTTGAAAAATAAATAAAAAAGATACTTCATACCTGACTTGTTCATATTTCGGTAGTTTTATCTCTGCTATTGTATTTATTTCCGTCCGTGTCACGCAAGCTTGTAATCCATGTTTTCCCCTTGTGAATGCCCTCCTTAGCTGTTCTGAGAGAGGCGTGTGTCGTTAGAGCTATTTCGACCATTTTAGTGTTAAAGTTTCTAATATCTTGCCTGATTCTACGTTTTACTCGTTTATCTAAAATCCTGTAGTGTTCCAAATCATTCTTGCTACGTTCTCTATCTTTTATTAATTCGATGGTTTCGCTACTTAGTTTATTATTGTTCTTTCTAGTTTGCTTAATAGTACTGCTGGCAGTCTTAATACTATGGATAGTGCCACCATATTGCGTATTGTGTCTGCACGTCATAATATAATACTAAAAACAAAATGAAGTTAAAAAACCGGCCAAGAGCGTGTCGGATACGCCCAAGATAGGGTTCCGTAGCAGGTACGAAAAAATCGTTGCATACTTTAGTGGTTGTTTTGGTCCCAACGTCGGCGGTACAGCGCCATCTATCGGCGAATAGGGTAACTAATCTACTGTAGTCTACTAGAACTAGTATGTACATATTATGTTGATTGTATTTCAGATGTAATATTTTGTTTTTATTTGTAAGAAGATACTGTAAGCGTGATCTTATAGGTACTTAAAAAAAAATTAAATTACAATCTTAGTTTAGAAATATTTTTTACAAAAACTTAAAAACTGCTCAACTGATTAAGTTGAAAATAATTTTCCTAGAAAGTTTTTATTAAGTTTAACTTACGTGATTATTTTCATATTTTTTAGACGTGCGGTTCAAAAGTTAGAGGGGGGGGTCACATTATTTTGATCTTTCGGAGTGAATATCTCTGAAAATATTAACTTTATCAAAAAATGGTTGTAGCAAACCCCTATTTATTTTCAAATACCTATCCAATGATACCCCACACTATAAAGTTAGTCGAGAAAAAAAAAATCACCCCCACTTTACGTCTAATAATAATAATTTTTACGTTTTTTTTATTTAATCACTTTTTCGGCGTGTCTTCAGGGTTTGAATTATCAGTTATTGCATTGTTGTCGTTCATTCAGGGTCCACGAACACAGGTCGTATTTTAACCGCACCGCATCACTAACTGACTGACTGTCACTGTCACAGAATGAAGTGTCGCGTGTCACACAGACACAACACAACTCAAGTCACAATTAGTGTCAGTGAGGTCATGTACTGTGAAATTTGGGATTCGTGTCGCTTAATTTGTTTTCCTCATAAATAAATAACAGCTTTATCAAACCTACATTAATATCTCACACTAACCTCTAATAAATTAAACAGCGAGATGGCTGATAAGAAAAAGAAGATTTTTCTTTCAAAGGTATTCATTATTTATTTTCGCCTCTTTTTCCATTTTCCATCTTTATCACTGCTTTCTTAATCCAGGAGTCCGGTACGCCAAGGAGGCCAGTCATATTGAAATCTGATCGGGATACAACAAAAGAACAACCAAAAGAGAAGGAAAGGGAGAAACCACCAACAATAATTTTGAAGACTCGTGAGCAGAGTACTCCTAAGGAAGAGAGGCCGCTTAGTCCAAATGTACAGCCCTCAGAATCAGAGGGTCCACAGCCTTCTAAGATCGCCCAGAATGAGAACAAAGAAAAGAAAACAATAGGTAAACCGTTTAAATGAGTCTCCTCCCACGTGGTACAGGGGCTGGGGAAGACGACAAAGGGGGCGGGTAAGGTGTAGGCGGCAGGCAGACGATGCGCGCATTCCTAGTAGCAAATTTTCCATTTGTTTTTTCCCAATTTTAATCAACACAGAAACATAGGTAGGTTTAGGCTATGACAAGTTTGCATTGGCCCGAACAAGAGCCTACAAGACCATCCACAAGAGCCATCTCGGTAAGGTTGCGGCTAAGATTAGGACTCGCAATAATATAGTGCAGAAACTGACGGGCACTACCTGGGGCGCCAGCGCTGCATGCCTTCGAACAACCGCTCTTGCACTAGTCTATTCTTCAGCTGAGTATTGTGCACCTGTGTGGCTCAACAGCGCACATGTCTTCACAGTAGACTCGCAACTGAACCACACCATGTGCCTGGTAACAGGCTGTAAGCGCCCAACACCCACACACTGGCTGCCTGCACTCAGCAACATTGCTCCGCCGCACCTGCGCCGAGAATAATGCCTCTATCGCGAGCTGGACAAAATATGCAGGGACTCAACCTTACCTGTCAATAAAGACCTACCTGCGGCAACCCAAAGGTTAAAATCTCGCCACCCACCAGTATCCAAAATACACTTCAGAGATCCTGCCTGGGAAATGCGGAACGCCTGGCTCAGCGAATGGCAGACGAAAGGAGAGCCACCTGACTTGTTTGAGCTAAACCCCCGCCAAAGACCCCCGGGTTTCGAAACGCAGCATCGAGTGTGGTGCCTGGCCAACCGCTTCCGAACCAATGTTTGGAACTCCGCGTACCTTAGGAGTAAATGGGGCTGGTGCGAGTCGGCGGCTTGCGAGTGTGGGGACCCGGAACAGACGGCCCACCACATGGTACTGGAATGCCCGATCACTAGGTTCGATGGATGGTTCAGATGACCTCAAGAAGCTGTCAGAGAAAGCCGTGGAATATATTAAGAAATCTAGATTTAAGTTTTAATTGTTAGTTTTCATTTGTATTTCCTACTCAGTTTTGCAGTAACACGTATCCCATACGATAAATAAATAATTGGCCCAAAGGGCCTAAAAAGCATGCAGAAGAAGGAGCTCCGCACGGAGCTCCGTCAACAATGTTTCTGTGTCAATTTGAATTGGGAAAAAATGCTTCTGTGAAAATAAGCTTCAGTAAAAAACCATAGTTTTTTTTTTTATTTTTTTTTTTTTTTCGCTTCATGATCTGCAATCAGCTGTTCAAGCCATAATCAGATGGTTTGTAAAAAATGGATCGACTTTTTTAGAGGTATTCCATTGAATACACCCCCCGCTTCAAAAACTGCATCAGTTAGTTTCTTTCATCTAGTTGCAATATTTGGCAACGTTTTAGCCGTGCTATATTGCCGTCAGTTTTGAGTAGATTTTTGGCCAGTTCGTTAGCATGAGACTCAAGTCTGATCTTATATTTTTTGCTGTACTCCTTAACTTCCTCTCCAATAGTTGGTATATTTAAGTATTCATGTATGTAACCATGGGGCGTTGCACATTACTCTAAGTGCTTTATTTTGGAATCTCTGCAAGATCTCCAAATTTGATTTGCTAGCTGATCCCCAGAGCTGAATGCCATACGTCCATATGGGCTTAATAATTGATTTGTATATCAGTATTTTATTGTTTAATGTAAGGGATGATTGTCGCCCAATGAGCCAGTAAAGGTTTTTAAATTGTAGGTCTGCTTCCTTTCTCTTGGCTTTAACATGTTTAGCCCAGGTCAACCTTCTGTCCAGATGAAGACCAAGATATTTCACACTGCTTTCTGTGGGTATAGGTTCACCTCGCAGGTAGACAGGGGGGCAGTCTCCTCTTCGCAGGGTGAAGGTAATTTGTACAGACTTTGTGGAACTTGGTTTGATTCTCCATGTATCCAACCATTGATCTATTTTGGTAAGATGACTTTGCAGTTTGTGTGCTGCTACATCTGAATTAGTATCGCTTGCCAGACAGGCAGTATCGTCGGCGTACGTCGCTGTTACCACATCTCCACCATCAGGCAGGTCAGCTGTGTATATTGAGTAGAGTACTGGGCCAAGTACAGAGCCTTGCGGGACTGAAGCTTTTATGTCATACAGCACCGAGACTTCTTCACCAAATTTAACTTGGAATTTTCTATCCAATAAGTAGGACTTTAGTAACATAAAAAAAAAAGCTTCTTCTTGTGAAAATAAGCTTCAGTAAAAAACCATAGTGAGAAAAAAAACATCTGGGAAAAAATATGATTGGAAATTTTGCTACTAAGAAATATTGATTCAGGTAAATTGATCTACCAGTAAGAAAGAGATGTTGAATGTGATTATGAATGTACACAATATCAACACTGACACAGTATCAATACTGACTCAATGAACATGATAGACATATTGCAGTTCTGTTCAAACAATGGGTCTCAGTATATTTAATACTGCCCAAAATATACAGGGTGTTTGGCAGGTTGTGTTCCAAATAACTAGGGCGGGTGGTACACATGCAACACATTTTGGGCTAATTAACACTGATCCCACCCAGTCTTAGAATAGAATAGTCCATGTTCTGCAAACTCTGAAAACAGCTCACCCTTTCTGAGCTCTGATAATAAGTAATAATAATATGATAATAATGATTTTGAAATTGGTGAAATTTCAGAACAAAAACCTAGTGCTCCACTGAAACTCATGACAGAGCCTGTGAAGCTTTTGGATGAAAATCTAGAATTCAACAGTGCAGCCCTTGAGTTCCTTCAAGACTCCAGCATTAATTATTTGGTTGTGGGAGTTTTGGGTACGCATTTTTGTTTTTATACATAGAACAACTATTACATTCTTCAATCATATAATACGTAAATGCAAGGCCTCTACAAAATCAAACTCAAAAACCGTCTCCGTCGCGCCAACACTGATTAAGAGTGATATAGTAAATGTAATGTAGCATTTTAATATGTACCTTACATACATACAGAACATAACGTCGTAAATCATCTGTGTGAGCTTCATTTTTGTTACCTTTTGTTATCAAAAATGGAATGACAACATTGACAATGCAAGACAATGGTGTTCAGAAATAAAATATCTAAAAGAATGTTTATTGTAAAATGAACCTTAAGTTTAAGTAATAAGTACCAATCACGATACTAAAATATGCGAGTTTTGTTATTTTGGTATGAGAGCGAAAGAAGACAATTGATGATTTACGCCTTGTTTTGATGGCTCCATTTTTCGTGCGGCGGTCGTGCATCTACGTATGATATGATCGAAGATTACATTACTTTTGTTTCAATTTCATAAAAAGGTGTTTTTATCAGCTAATCTTCGATTTTAAAACATAATTCAACAACTGACAAAAAATTAACAATATCACATTGATTGTGATGATTGGTTTTACAGCCATTAGCTGAATTCACTCCCCTTGATTTTTTAATAAATATGTTCCACATCTGTTTGATATTCAGGTACTTCAATATACAGGGTTACTTTTTAATTAGTGCACAAATTTTGATATATGATTCAGTATCGTTGATAGATCACGATTATCTGTTTGAGATTTTTTTTTTACATTTTGAAATTTGGGATGTTCATAGTAATTCATCCAATAATAGGTCGAGTTACAATGAAAAACAAAAAAAATAAGTGATAAATAGTATAACGAAAAATACTGAAATTTGTTATTTTAACCCTTTCACTGCCGAGCCTCGACAAAACGTAAACCTGCTTTGAATCTTATGTCATTGTGTCAAGGTCACTTTGACACTGTACTTTGTGACCTATATATGTGTCGTTGGCGTTGAAAAGGTTAACGACACTGTATCACATATTAATATTTATTGTGCACTTATTAAAAAATTACCCTGTATATTAGACTATTAATATGTTGTAATAACTTGTTTGATATTGTTATTATTTTAAATTTTGTTTTATTCACTGATAATGATGCAATTTAATTATTTGTTAACTAATTGTAATTCTAATTACTCTTTCATTGCATTGTTCAAAGAGCTTCTAGTATATTATTTGAATAATAAAAATAATAAAACACATGAAATGAACAGATAACAAGAGAAGCAGATTGAAGACGAACTTATCCCTTAAAGGGATCTCTTTCAATTAACCTTTGAATCATAACTCATAAGTATGACAAGTAATATGAATGAATTAACTATATGAACTATAATTGTCTGTCCATGAAAACAATATCATACTTATACGTATAGCATTCATTTATTGTTTTTTTTCCCCAGGTACGCAGGGTGTGGGAAAATCAATGATATTAAATTTAATTGCTCAGAACACCCCCATACCAGACTTGTGTGCACAGATTCTAAATTCACATGAATCATCCAATCATAACTTTGATGTAAACGAGGTTGGTGCACTAGAAAACCAAATAGAAGCATTGAATTTTGTTGAAACACCAGAAACCAAAGTGAATGGAAAGATTGAAAACAGCTTCTTCAAATTCAAAATGCAAGATATAGAGCAGATTGAGAGAGGGGTACACTGCACTAAAGGTAGGTTTACACTTAAATATAATGCAGTTAGAAAACAGTGGAAAGTGTTGGAGGAGGCCTATGCCGTAAAACACTGAGCAAAAAGTATTTAAGCTAAAAACGTATGAGAGTTTGGAACAACAGAATCTATTTTTATTCTGAACTTGGAACTCCAGACCTCTCTCTGTCTTCTAAAGTTCATTACCCCTATTAATTGTAACCTCAGAGGTGTTGAAGCATTACCAGTAATCCTACTAATATTATAAATGATAAAGTTTGTGAAGATGTTTGTATGTCTGTTATGATGTGTTTTAATTTTGAACAGATTGAGATGAAACTTGCCATACAGATGTACTACAAAGATCTGGATTGAGGCATAGGATGCTTAACATCCCGGTAATGAATTCCCGTGGGATAATATTTTTACTTACAAGAATAGAGGGCGTTTTGTCCAAGAACGTTGAAGAACTTAGTAACTTCATCTGCAATCCATAGATGGGTTGTTTTCAAAAAAAAAACGTTATTAAGGTTTTAATTAAAACAAAACTTAATTGATTCAATTGTGTAACGAATGTTACCCATATATGCTATTTGCTAGACTAACTTTCGTTACACAAACGACGTGATCGTGATTTTGTTTTTATTAAGCCTTTAACTTTGTACAATTTTTTTGATAACCACTGGGATGGCATTGTCTGAGAGAATGTGCTTTAAAAATGTTACCGTAAACTTCTTTCATGGGTTTTTTAACATGGTCGAAGCAGCAGATAAAGCTAGTATATAATATAGCCGTTACAAAGCTTCCTATCATTTAGTTTAGCCCATGACATTGGTGAGAATTGAGATTAAGATTTTTAAGATCCACCAAATGGAATATTGTTCAAGGATGTTCTGACGACCTTTGTAACTAACTATGAACCGAAATGATTCCAGGTATCGACATGTATGTGACCACAGACAGAGTGATTCTCCTAGACTGTCAGGCCCTGTGGTCGCCATCACTAATCGAGGAATCCAGTATCAACCCAGTAACAGCCCGGAGTGCTAATGTGGTCACCGTGGACTGCCTCCAGATGGCCTCATACTTGATGGCCATATGCCACGTACTTATAGCGGTTCAGGATTGGTTTACAGATTATAATTTCTTGAGGTGAGTTGGATGCTTTTATAAGGCTAGTGTCATCCATCATCCCAGAATGAGAAAGCTGAGGCCGTAGCTAGTTGCCGGGCCAGTGCGAGTTGGGAACTTCATATGCATCGTAGAATTTCTTCGCAAGTGTGTGTAGGTTTATTTCACGATGTTTGCCTTTACCGTAAAGCTTAAATTTCGAAAAACTCATAGCTAACTAGCCCGGGCTCGAAACCCTGACCTGTACAGTTGCACAACGAAACGGTTCGTCATGTTTCAAATACTTTAATAGATTCCCTGTCCCAAAGCAATGTGCGGCGTTCTTTCGACACGTCCCCATAGTAACAATGACATTAAACGCTCATAGAGTCATGAAGCACATGTGCCTCATGGACGTGCCAGTAAAGTCAAACATGAGGTGCATGTGCCTCATAGGACAGGGAACCTGTTAATTTAACACTGCAAGCACATGTTATCTTTCTAAACTTTATGACTATGACACAGCAAACTGGCACAGAAAATTATGGTTAACTGTTTGACAACAGGGTTAAAATTTTGTTGAACCAATGTTCCTTGAATATCAATACTTGAGCTAACTTTTTTTATTATTTTGACCTGCCATTATACTCAGTGATAAAACCTATTCGTTTACGATGATTAAAACTAAATGCAAACAGCATCTCTGTCACTTGCTGTCAGCTCTTGTCTACAAGCAAAAGTCGACTTTAAGACGACGAACTTTTTCATTGCGTGACTGTACTTAAACATTATTTTTCCTATACTTTGTTTTTTAGAATTAGAAAGAAGATAAGCGATCTTGAAGTGTCTTTTTATTGAAAAACACTTTTGATAAAAAGACTCATCAAGATTGTATACCCTATTTCTAATGCTAAAAAAAAGAAGTATAAGTTTTGTCGGCAGTGGACGATTTTATAAAATCTAAATTCATCCATTCATTCAGGACTGCAAAAATATTAAGAAATACCGTACACTTATAGTCTAACGCGCAGGCGCTTTCTATTTCTTTCTGTCAAACGGTATAAGTTGGTGACAGAAAGAGATGGTGAAAATTACGAGCGGCCGTGCGTTAGACAAAATGGCCCTGGTCTAATTGAATCTTAAGTCTACTATATGCTTCTTCCAGGTACATCCAAACAGCGGAGATGCTCAAGCCGTCATTCTCAACTTCTAGTTCAACCAATACCGAGACAGAGGCGGCGGTCGGCGAAAGCCATCCACATCTCCTACTCTTACATAACCGTTGCCAATTGGAAGATTATACCCCTGAAGCGATTAAAACCATGCAGGATTTGTATAGGTTAGTTAGAGACAAGAATAACCCTTTCAGGCTAAATGCGTATCAACCCCATAATATGAAGCGTCCACGGAAGAACATGTCTAGTTACCTTTTTGAAAATTGAGATTTTAATTTCAAAATGTAGAGCTCGTAAAGTACTATGACTTACCATTGAATTAAATATGGATATCCGAAAACAATAAACATATTTTTTCACTTTTAATGAAATGGTTACCATAGTAATTGTTCGTGATGACTATCTTTCAAACTGCTCTAACTCAAAACGTTGTTTAGGTGACTAGACATGTTCTTTCCGTGGACCCTTCATACAGAGTGCGTAAGTGAACCTAGGGCAATTGCCCTAGCTAGGTACTATTCATGTTCATCGTCATCCCAGCATATATACGTCCTGAGCTGAGAGCACAGGCCTCTCTCAGAACGAGAGTGCTTGAGCCGTAGTTCCCACGTGTGCCCAGTGTGGTAGAGTGTTTCCCGTTCGTCCGATCGGTTGACCGATTAATCGGTCCAATGAGACTTTTTTCCCGATGGTCATATTACATTGACAATTTCACTGCCGTCTTGCGGAAAAAATGGCGTCCCTTTTAATTAGGATACGTGGCAGCCCAAATAGTCTCCTGAAGACTTTAGCTGTAAGAAATGAGTGCTCAATAATGCAACATTTAATTAAAAATACCCTTTCTCTTGCTAGCTATAAGTACTAACATAGTTCTAAGGAAAATACTAACAAAATATGGATCATGTTGTCTGAATAAATAATGATTATTATTATTATTAACCCTTTCAACGCCAACGACACATATAGGTGTCACATAGTACAGTGTCAAAGTGATCTTGACACAATGACATAAGATTCAAAGCAGGTTTACGTTTTGTCGAGGCGTGGCGTTGAAAAGGTTAATTGAACCTATGGGAAATCGTTGTCCCATTTGTCCGATCATAATAATTACTCGACACGACTATAATATTTAAAAAGAGGGCGTCGGTCAAAAGGGAAAAATAAATCCCGTCGGACCGATTGATCGGTCGACCGATCGGACGAACGGCAAACACTCGTGGATTGGGAGCTTCACACAAACTATTGAATTTTTCGCAGGTGTGTGTAGGTTTTCTCACGATGTTTTCCTTCACCGTTAAGCTCATGGACCTCATGGTAAATTTGTAATGTAATTAAGCACGTAAATTTCGAAAAATTCATGAGGTGTGAGCCCGGACTCGGACCTATGACCCTCTGCTTGAGAGGCTCAAACCACTATACTCCATTTAATTTAGAATTATAAACCACAACAATATTATATTGCGGCTCGTAAACTGTAATCTCTTTACAATTTGTACTAGAGTAACAATTGGGAATGTCTAAAAAAAATTACCAGTGGTTTTTATATTTTTTTTGTATAGAAAAGTCAATTATAAGAAACTAATTTCAATATTTTGTCATTTAGTTCTCTACTTTTTTCAAAATTAATTATTGAAACTATTTTAGTTGATGACGTCAGATTATAATTGAGGGCTCCCACAATGCCAAATTTCTAAAGCTATCTAAATGCTTAAGATAAGGCAACCCCTTTAATTATTTTTTGCGTAGTGGTACACTATACACTATGTCACTTTACTGGCACTGACAAAGTGCTAGATGTCAGAAAGCGGGTCCAAATCAAACTCCGTAGTATAATCCACGCGTAAATTGTGAAGAATTCTAACCACACAGAATAAAGTACGACTTGAACCGGTCACGCAATTTACACCAATGTCAAATGAAGTTCATTGCTTATTTGTTATATAATAAATTCATTACATAATATTAAAATTAAATAACTACAGAAAACGATTTAAAAAGCATTTATCTCGAAATGGTTTTCGATTTTCTATACATTGCAAAAAAATAGACATCCCCAATTGACGACACGCAAATAAAGTGACTTTAAAACAATTTTATTTTGCGGCTCACAGACTATTGTACTCTACTATTTGCTAGGTAAGAAATAGTTGACGAGCCACAATATAATGATGTTGTGGTTTTCAATTCTAAATTAAATGAAGTATAGATAGGCTACTCCAGCTTTTTTCGTACCTACTATTATGCTCCAACTTAAGAGAAAAAACTTTGATAAAGAAGTCAAGGGGCGGATACTGCTGGGCTGGGCAGCGTTTGGGATACTTTGTCCAGTCTTCTCATCATCCATACCTCAGCCGTCTTTACGAAAGTCTTTCAGTGCGACTTACCTGAACACACGGTGCCGAAACATGGCCACTTCTAAATAGTCCGACTTCTCCGACAGCTTAACAGTTTCCCTCTCCCGAAGGAATGTCCCTTGATCCCTGAGTAAAGGAAGAGCGGGACTTTCTGATACAAGCATTTATTTGCTCAATGGAAGGTCCCAACCTTGTTTTACTAGGAACCACAATCTTGTGAAAACCAAATAAACTTTTTAATTTTTTTTTAATGTGCAGTGTTCTTTCGACTCTTCCCCATAGTAATAATGACATTTAACTCTCATAAAGTGGACGTAGCAGTTAAGACCGAGACCTGAGACCGGGAAACACCTCAACCTGTTAACCCTTAAAAAGGTAGAGGCTATTTAACGACCACATGCATTGCTTTGGAAATTCAACCTTATTTCTTTTATAATACGACACAATATCCATTGTATTTATTGAAAATACGACTAGCTTTAAAAATACAGGGTGTTACATTGAACGTAGTACAAATTAAGTAATTCCGGCTCAGTTAACGATAGAGAACAAAATGCACGAATTGAGTAATTAAAATACTTCGTAATTAACTTTTGCTTATTTGCTAACAGAATAAAGAAATTAAAATCTCCTAGTGTTGTCACCCATCATGACGTCACGTTTACTTGACGTATCTATAACTCAAGCTTTGTTATCAGTTATCAGTGTGTCAAAACATCAAAACAAATGATAAGGATCAACAAGTGATATCTGTTAAAAATATTTTTTTATTAGAAAGTAAAATTAACTGTTAAGTTCAAACGTACTTCAGCAAGTGTTCGAAATGTCCACCTCCTTCCTGGACACATAGCTCTGCACGTCGTCGAAGATTTCTTTGCACTCTCCCGAGTACGACCTCGTTGGTTTTTACTACCTCAAACGCCTGGATTATTTTTTGGCGGAGCTCCAGAACAGTATCAGACTCTCGTTTGTATACCAGTCTTAGAGCTCACCCCAAAAAAAATAATCCAGCGGAGTTAGATCCGGGCTACGAGGCGGCCATTCCACTGGACCACTGCGTCCTATCCAACGTCCAGGGAACTCTTGGTCCAGGTAACTCCGAACCCGCAGGGAAAAATGTGCTGGAGCTCCGTCTTGTTGATAGTGCATGTTTTGCAAATTTTGTTCGGGAATTTGTTGCAACAGCATTGGCAACTCGTTTCTTAAAAAGGCTTCGTACTTAATTCCATTTAAATTACCTTCAATGAAATAAGGTCCTATGACATAATTATTGAGAATACCCGCCCAAACATTAACTGAGAAGCGTGTTTGAAACGAGTCTCGCCGTGTCACATGAGGATTGACATCACTCCACCAGTGCTCGTTGTGTATGTTAAACAGTCCTACTCTGGTGAAGGTAGCTTCATCTGACCATAAAATGTTAAGGTGTTGGTTTTGTAATAGCCAACGACAAAACCGAATAATCTGCTAAGACAATATCTTGCACCCGTTGAAAGTGAAACGGGTGTAATCCTTCGGCATTCAAAAGTCTCCAAATAAAAATGTGGGTTGTACCAAATCGTGCCGCGGCTTCTCTGGTGCTGGCTTCTGGGTGGCGGATAAAATACCTAAGTACTCGTGTTTTAAAAACCCCTGAGTACCTTGGACGCCGGCCTCTACCTTGGGCATGAGCTGGGACCGTAAACTGTCCATAGTCTCTCAAATTCTGTACACTTGTGTTGATCAATTGACGAGTGGGGATTGAACTCTCCGGGTATCGCTCATGAAATAGTTCTTGTGCCCTCATCGTACTCTGCGATGTGAAATAAAGTTCTACCATCACTGATCGCTGAATATTAGTAAACGGATAAGCAGGAGGCATGACTTCTGTTTAAAATTAAACTGCGACAATAAAGAATCAAACGAAATGCTGGTTTGTTATGACAAATAACTTCAGTAATGTGTCAGAATGAATTTTACTCATAAATTATCAACATAGGAAAGCAAAAAGGTAAGTGTTCACTACAAAACTACATTCAAACTTTTTTCTTTTAACTCTCTAATTAGGGTAACCACGATGAGACCAAAAAATAGGAAAAATTTAAACAGCAATATTAATTAATTAAGATGACTTTAACAACACGAGACCTAGTAGAGGCGTTTAGCATCAGGGAGACGAAATTAAAAAACAAGAGTTGTATTACGTTCAATGTAACACCCTGTATACTTTATCAAGTATGCATTCGATAGCTGCTTTTGATTCTGTGGTAGTATGCTCCAGTAAATGAGGCCTTATTAAGAGCGTTTATACCTGTTGAGTTCGCAACGTTGCATTTTTGTTAATTTTTCTCGATTATTCCATAAAAATTGAATGAAAATTAAAAATGTGGTCTGTAAGAATTGTTCTTAATATATATTATGTTAATGTGTCTATTGCAATAATTATTCGTGATAGACTTTTATTTTCTTTAAAAACCGTTAGGTAATAATTTGTTCGTTTTTAAAGAAAATAAAAGTCTATCACGAATAATTACTGCTTGTATATTAGAATAATTCTTATAGACCACATTTTTAATTTTAATTCAATTTTTATGGGGGTTCGTACCTGGTGCAAAGGTTGTCCATCGCCATTCAACGTGGTAACGCGGCCAGTGTGATGGGTACCTTTGCGCCAGGGACAACTCGTGGGGAACTTTTTGACTAAACTTAGGCTAGTCTTAAGTTATAAATTTATTGTTTTATTTTTTGTATTTTTGACTTACGATAAATAAATGTATCCACTATTTTAATGGAATAATCGAGAAAAACTAACAAAAATTCAACGTTGCCAGCTCAACAGGTATAAATACTCTTAAGGGTTAAGGTTGTCCAGCGAGCTACAGAGAGAGCTATGACCAGCATTGGATTGATACAGGCTGATAGCTTCGTCCGGTAATCGTCTAGTGCCTCTGCAATAATCTACTGTTTTTTATATTTGTCAGGAAAGCCTTCCAAAAGTCCAGCATGCAGCTAAACTCGGGCATGTATATGTACAGCGACTCGAACAAGAACGGCCTGACGCAGGACGGCGCGTGCGCGGGCTGCGACGCGCGCGCGTGCGGCGCGCCGCTCAACCTACAGCTGCTGCCTGAGATTCATGAAGACTATGGTGACTATTGTTTTTTTAAACCCAGTGCAGTGTATAAATATTAAAATAAAGTTATTTATCTAGAGGTACCAATACTTATGACCACTACTTATCATTATATCAGGTGATCAGTTAAATACAGCCTTAGTATTAATATCAATCACAATAAAATATCATATTTTGATGTGAACTTAAATTATAACCAAAACTGCACTCACCGGCAAAAAATTTGGCCCACCAGTCCACCTTTTATACAAACGAGGTCACTTTGATGTCTTGGTTCTCCACCAGTGGCGTGCCTAGGGTATCAAGCTATGGCAAGCCGAGAGATATGTTTTATTGTTTTTTTTATAATTTAATGTAGGTAAATCCATCTTGTTGCCGCTTTACTCTTCAGTTTGGACAAGCTTACCAAAGCACACTTCATTCTATTTTTTTTTCAGTTCACTCATTAAGTATATTGTGCCGTTTTTTGCCGAAATAAACATTAAACATTCTATTACTAGACAGAATTTTACAGACTCATTCTCACACGCACCGCACTGTACACCGCTCTAAAACAAGAATACCTATTTATTTTGTAATTGCATCAAATCACGCATTTTACAACGCCTTGCATGGCCCACGATTCGATATAAACAATCGTGAAGTTATTCATCTCGCCCGCGCACTCGCGTTCTAAACCAAACGCAGCAAACTTCACACCGTAAGCCAGATTCAAAATTGCAAAGAAAGTGCTATATATGCAGCTATACATAGATATTTGCAAAACTAACGTTTTCCTAAGTATGAAGAGAGCGCTTGGAAGCCCCGTAAAAGCCCACAAGAGCGAGCGAGATGTCATGCTATTTATAACGTCGCTACTATCGCCGTTCAGCGCCGCCGGGCCGCAATTCAATTCTTGGGTTATGCAATTCTTGGTATTTTACGTAAAATAAAGCGCGTTATTATGAAAGTGATTTTATTAGAACTTATTTCGTTTGGACGATGTTTGGTTTTTATTTTTAATCTTGATTTGAGATTTATAAGGCAAGCCCGGCTTTTGGGCTTCTATGTAAGGTTCGCCACTGTTCTCCACTAGGCTGTGCTTTGGCTTTGATCTGATGATGGCTACTCCGAGCATTGATAAAGGACATTCAGAGTTCCTTAGAAACCCGCCTGATTGAATTTGCGTTTAACACGGAAATTATACACATTTAGAGAAACAACTAAAATGCCAATAAAATGAATGAAAATCTCAGTGCTGTACAAATTCTCTCGCTGTGGTGTAAACGGGTTGTTGGATCAGTTGTGTGTGTTAGAAACTCTGGACCACCATTATCGATGCTCTGGATATCCATCATCAGATCTCAACCGGGGCACTATCCTGATGTAGAAATAAGGCATCAAAGTAGCCTCGTGTGTATGAAAGGTGGACTGTGGGCCAAATTTTTTGCCGGTGAGTATATTATATTTATATTTTGCTCTTATTTTACAATTGCAATTAACCCAAAAATAAATGATACCAAAATTGTGACCACATTTAAATTTAAAGTGATCAACTGATCACCAAATAATTCACAATCAGAACAGTAAATATCAAGAAACTGAGTAGATGAAGCTCCTGTTCTGCCTGATTCAAGCGCTTTGCAATTTGACGAAACTCTCACCTTACACGCCAAAATACGCGCGCAGTGCAATACGTATTAATTTGCTCTCTAAGACTTGGTGGCCATTTAATAAGTTAGGTAATCATCTTAGATTATTTATACACTAGATAGAGCTTCGCCGGCATGAAAACGTCTCGAAAAATATAAGCCAACAGTTGGCTTATATGTCATTTGCCTCCCTTCACTTTGAATGACGCAACGCGATCGTAATATGAAGAATGTTTGCTACTGACACTCTATCTAGTGCATAAATAATCTAAGGTAATCATATAATAGATTTGGTAATTTGGGTTTGAATACTACCTATAAAGTAGTTAGTAATGTTAGACATTATTTTTTGGGGCTCATTTTGTTTCTTGGTGATCAGTAAATTTATTTGGAAAGAAAGCCTGAATCGGAAATAATTCTTGGTGGACATTTAATTTTCTACTACACATAGGTACCGTGCGTGACTGACTGACAGACAACGTGCAGAATAAAAATCCTAGAATGACCGTTTGTTAACATCGTCTGAAGGCTTGATTCACACTCTCTGTTAAGTTACTGATATTTAATGCAACAGATATCTGTGATACCCTTATTAGATATCGGAGAGTGACGAAGGCCCTCCGACCAGGTCTGTCCTTTTAAGAATTTTCCCTTGTAGGTACAAACGGTAGTAATTATACTGACGCCCGATCTACGGTGCCAATGTTTAAGATCCACCTCCTTTCCTCCTTCCTCAAATCCTTTCCTCCTCCTCCCTATCCGTCCCTATCCTTTGTGAGATGCCTTACCGCCACGCTCGGAGACATCAATTAACCTTTGACTGCCAAAGAACCTTTACTAATTAATTGATGTCTCCGAATTCGGTTGTTTTATGCATTCTTTTTTTATCGAACATATTTATTTAACAGCCTGATTGATTTCATGCCGGATCTGTCTAAAACGTTATTGTTTTGTTTCAGACAATCGTGAAATCTACCGCGGCCATCCGACATTTGAACAGTTAGCGAAACGTCTCCGATGGATGGTTCTAGGCGTTAACAGGCACTCTATCACTAACGTGCCTAACTTATCCGAGCGCGCGTGGTTCCAATACTGCAGCAAAGCTTGGGAAACCATACGCAAATGCACATTCTTCATGGAATATGAACGGTTCCTGCCGTGATTCGACAACGGGTATCTCGTAGGACTTAAATCAAACACCTGTTGGCAAAGATAAAACGCAGGTGCTTAAGCCCACAATGATAACGGCGGTTTGAAGTAAAGAATTTATTGTGAGCTACGGGGTAATATATTGTTACAAATGTATGATTGCCTTGTTGGACCCAATAAACATTATTATAAACGCATTTGTGTCATTGAATTGCATGGGTGTTAAAGCTTTACTGATACACGCTAGATATAAGAGGTTTTCTTCTTTGCTCTGGTGGTTTGTTGTAAGCGTGTTGGTAAACGCTTGCGAGCCTCCAATGTTCAGGGTAGCCAGTCGCATTAGCGTCCCGCCAAATACTAAAAGGCGGGGCGAGCGTAGGAATCGTATAAGATTTCTTCGTATACGGATGACGCATCTTCGGAATCTTAATGCCTTTCGAATCTTGGGATGTACTCCCGCTTTGCACAGAGTTTGGATTACCAGCTTTAAAAGCAAACTTGTAATCTTCCTTCTGCTTTGTTTCATGGGGAATTTTAACTCCGTTGCACGACAAACAGTTTTTATGTTTTCCGTTGCCGTTAGGCATGTTGCTGTCTTTGGTGAAACGTCTGGAAACTATAGAATCATCCGGCGTGCTCTGGTGTAGCTTTCCTTGTGCAAGTGCAGTCTTTTCATACGATTCCAAACTATCACGGTTGCGATTAACGTCGTACTGTTTATTTTTCTTTTTGTCTTCATTGTTATCAATCCAAGCATCTTTGAAGAAGCGTTGTTTGAGTGGTCTGTTATCCTGGCTGGACTTTCGGCTTGTCTCGCTTGGTGTACCGCACCCATGAATACCGTCACATGGTGGTTTTTCTGGTATTTGTGCAGAATTCCTTCTGCTAGAAGAGCTTGACCTGGTATCCCTTGTGTGACCGTTATGCTGAGGACAATATTGCACCTCACACGAGTCCTTTCTTTTAGCCTTGGACATATCTTTTTCAAAGTATGGTACAGGATGCCGTCCGATGTCCTGTACGAATCGATTTTCATTGAAAATGGGATTTGTATGGCATGTTTTGATGGGTTCCTCGTGATCTTTAGGTGTGTGAACCATTGTGAAGACAGCTGGTGCTTTTGAGCCATTCGACCCGTCAATGTGTTTGGGAGGTCTCGGTTCCCTTTTTGGATCGTCCGGTCTAAAGTCCCAGCAAATGGCAAGGTCCATTAGTGTCATCGGCTTCTTAGATTGGCTTCCTAAGTCAGGAGCGGATGTGAGTGGCCTTTGTTTATCGCCATCCTTTTCAGCGTCAGTTTTCTTTGGATCACATGTTTTTGGTCTGTGGACTCGCATTTTAGTGCAGCAAGTGGGTCCTGAAGCACCATAGCCTTTCCATCCAATTGCGTACGGCTTTACTATTATGTCGGAATCCCTGTGCTCTCCTATTTTAGTCATGTTTCTATATCCTAAGGTATCAGGCAAAGGCTGATGTTCCAAGTTTCCGACGTGCATTTTCTTAGCGAAGTGAAAGTTTTGCGATACGTTGACAGCGGGTAATTTTGGTGTTTCACTTTTAGTTGCAAATTTCATAGTCTGATGCTTGTCATCTTTTGCATTTTCATCGACTTTTTTCCAGAACTTATCTACTTTATCTTCTTGCGGACCGTGAATTTGTTCTACAGCGTTTTTGACTAAAACCTCGTAATTGTCGTGTCTTTTATCGGGATCTGTTAATGTGCCTGGTACATAAGGCCCGTTGCCATCTTGATCCACCGGTTCGAGAGTCTTGTTCAGATCTAGTGGGTCGTCATCTTTGAGGTCTGTCTCGTCTTTGTTGTTACCTTCTTCACAATTTTTATCTTCAGTATAATTTTGATTGATATCCTTTTTTAAATCCTTTACGCACAGACATGTAAAAAATGTAACAATGTTAGTAAACAAATAAACAAAACAGTTTAAAATGTACTTTATTAAAATTAAGTAAAAACCAAAACCGCAATATTGTGCACTTTAACTGTAAATCCGCAACTTTTATAAATCTAACTTGTAAACTATTTTTGTTTTGGGTCGGTGCTTGTGGATGGGGCATTCTCTTGGCTGCAAATAAAAAAAGCAAACATGCATTAGACCTTGTTGATACCCACTATCCTGCCGTGCCAAGCGTAAAAGTGGTATATCAGTGAAAGTCAGTCTCGAGAAGATCAAATTTTTTTTTAAATATTTTTCTAATAATTTTGCTTTAATCCGTCGCTGTTTTAAAGGTTTTGGTGGTGTCAAAAAATACTGCTATTCGCCTACGTATTTTTGATACTCATCCAATTCTCTTAGTGATTTCAGGTAAAACTGATTTGAGGAAAACGTTTATAAGGGGTTTTCATTATTGTTTTACTGCTTTTACCTTAGTTCATGGATGCGTATTATTTAAGCTATCAGATGCCATAAAAATCAACTTGGCAATTTGTTTTGAGATACCGCTTTTGAGCTTAGCACGCCAGTATCTACTCAACTTATAAATATATATATATACAAAGCATGTAACCAAATACAAAATATGAAGAATTTGTCATACAAAAAGCTAAAAAAAGAAGTTGAGTGTTGGCTAATGAGTCTAGACTATGATGAAATTGAGGATATAATTGCAGCCTGTAATTAAACACACACACACACGCACATACACACAAACACACACACACACACACACACACACGACCACACACACACACACACACACACACACACACACACACACACACACACACGCGTGCTCGCACGCACGCACAGTGACACACACACACTTTTAGCATAGGATTTATTTACTTAAATGTTTCAACTTAGTACTAAGCAACTACTGTCAAACTGTCACTGGTCTCCGCGATACAGGCCTAGAGTCTAGTGTGGAGACCGCCAAAAAACCATATAATTGTAATGTTTTTATATTTTAAATAAATATCTTTTATCTTATCTTATCTTACGTATAACGACCTAAAATTATGTTGTAATTAAATCACTGAACATTATAAAAACATACAGAAGTCTGGAATAATAAAGTACAGTCGAAATCAAAAACATCGGAGCTGCTGGGTACACACACACATAAGCGATTGACAATACGGTCGTGTTCAGAAATTTTCGACTACATTAACAGCTCCGATGGTTATGATGGCGACTCTACTAATTTTCGAAATTTTCTTTGTGATTATTGAAAAGGTCATAGCCTTAGGCGCAAGCCACAGAGAAGAGACGTGGGAGCGTCGCAGTCGCGGCGCCCCTTGAATCAGTTTTTATACTAAATGTTTAGAAGCGTCGCGATCCAAAGCAGACAGAAGACACGAGGCGGAGACGCGGCCTGCGAACAAACGACGCGGACTGCGACGCGCCCCCGTCCCACGTCTCTTCTGTGTAGCTTGCGCCTTATAACCTTGCCTAGTTGTATTTTTATTATCATTCCTTGACATATATAACGACCGCTTTAGCCTAGTTGGTAGTGACCCTGCCTACGAAGCAAGAGGTCCTGGGTTCAAATCCCGGTAAGGGCATTTATTTGTGTGATGAGCACGAATATTTGTTCCTGAGTTATGGATGTTTTCTATGTATTTAAGTATTTATTTATTGATATAAGTATGTTTATCGTCGTCTAGTACCCATAGTACAAGCTTTGCTTAGTTTGGGACTAGGTCGATTTGTGTAAGATTGTCCCCTAATATTTATTTTATTTATTTATTTATTTATTTTATATAAGGTTTTGTTAAAAAAAATAATGCAAGCTGTTTCGCTGACTGTACTGTTTGCATTGTCATCCAACTTACATATGTAAGTAGAAACACCAAATTTCAAGTCAACCCGACCACTGGAAGTGGGTTAGATTCTACTTCCAAGACGTGACTCAAACAAACAGAGAAAGTTAAATGAAAGCTTGTAACTTAGAATAAAGCACTGTTTGACAACAGTAAAATACGCTTTACCTAATGAAGCAATACCTGTCTAGGAGATTATGAGAAATCGGGCATTAGATATGTAAAAGTCACGAAAAATTAAAAAGTACCTACATAAGTATTAAACAGATAAGATTGAGCATTTATTCGTTGTTTATCAATCAGGTGTGCATGACATAGAGTCTGTAATAACAAGTAAACAGTTTATCATCCATGACAACCGGATATTTAAAAAAAACTAATCAAAATACCTATTACCATAATGTCAAGTATGGGTATTTTGCAAGATATAGAAACCAATCTGATCCTTTAAACCAACCAAATTTGTTGAAGTCATCGACATTTAGTTTGGAAACGTGAGAAGAACAACTTACTCTGATAATGATAAGATAGCTTCCAAAAACATTAATCTGATTACACCTAAATAATCACCTCATTATTAATGCCATATGAGTGTATCAGCCACTTTAAAGTAAGAGTGTAGTTACTAAGTAGGTACTGCTTTAAATATCCCATTTCTCATTTAAAAACTAAATAGGTACCTAATCTTTCTTTTTTCATTAATAGTTCTTACATATTAATTGTGCATGGCTGAACCAAACAGCTAACAAAAATGCCCATTCAATTCACTAAATAAAATGCAAACAGATAACATCTACGAAATCTTTTACCAAACCTAAACATAGTCACGTCACAAAATAAATAGTCACAACAATCCGTACCTACGGACTTGAAGAAATATTAGGCGGGCAATAAAAGTTACATTAATAGTAAAATAATGTCTGTCAAAGTTTTTGAAAAGAGAACACGTTTCGCGCGCAATTTCTTTTTGACAGCTTAAAATAATCGTAATGGCGGCGTCTGCCATTCGCGGCTCACCTTGAACGTCTCATCGGGCTCAGGTGGCTTCTCGGCGTCTTTCTTGCTGCGTTTCCCGGGACGCATGCGCGCTGCCGCCGCCGCTTTGGGCCTCTGTACGCGGAGATTCAGCCAATCTGTGAATCTGCCGGCCGGTGGCTCTCTCGCCAAATCTTCAGCTGTAGAACCAACATGAATTATTATATTATAAAGTTACAAAATCATCTACTCGTGGTCGTGGTTTTACCAATTTTGTGTCACTATTTGATTCG
Source organism: Archips xylosteana (assembly GCA_947563465.1). Taxonomy (NCBI): domain Eukaryota; kingdom Metazoa; phylum Arthropoda; class Insecta; order Lepidoptera; family Tortricidae; genus Archips; species Archips xylosteana. The sequence continues at coordinate 13,093,190 of OX387357.1, read as the reverse complement.
AGGTAAAAAATGGACGTAACAGAAGAAAAAAGGCACTGCCATATCTCCCTCTCATATGCATCCTCGTACTGACCCCATTGTTATCTCATCAAGAAGCTATTATTATAGAAAACAATCTAATCTTCCATCAAAGTCTTGACTCTTGTCTTGAGTAAATAGGTAAAAGGTAGGTACCATATACTTAAAACAACGACCCCCCCAAAAACACCGCAAAAACGCAATTTAAATAATACCTACCTACCTAAACAATATAAAATACAACAGACGTCCATATCATACTCGTGCATCGATATCTCGGAATAGCGTAGATATTTACGAAACGCTTATACGTCATCAACTTGTAATGGCATTTATGTATCCAAAACAACAGGGTAACGTATGCCTTGCGTGCAGTCATCACAACCCGTATTAATGTACCAGCAATCGACCTTAACCCCAATACATTACATTGATACAAAGCGACGGGTGCACCTCAGACTGTATTTGAACACAACCGCCAAACTACACTGAAACACGATACCCTCTCTCACAGAGTAGGAAGTATTTCGCGTGCCAATGAATACAGGTACGTTTAAAACAAATGACTGCTTTTATGACTCCAGCCAGGGACGATACGTTGTTATTAAATTCTGGGTCTCCAGCAAAAATAGAACCTGACTGACGTTATTATTGATAGTCTTGAAAGTAGTTCAAACCTTTCTTCACAATAAGGCGAGGGCGAATAATTTCTGATTGAACTAGTTCATATTATGAATGACGTATGAACACGCAAGGTATTCAGAGCAAATTCTTTTGTAATTAATCTGACTCTGACATAACGAGTTTTAAATTAATCTTTCTATCTTAGTCTTTAATTAATTGAAGATACCAAATTGTAGGAAGATACTTAAGTATTATGAAGCCGTGGTTGCCTAGTGGTTTGACCTATTGCCTCTCAAGAGGGTCGTGGGTTCGAGTCCGGGCTCGCACCTCTAAGTTTTTCGGAATTTATGTGCGAAATTATATTTGAAATTTACCATGAGCTTTACAGTGAAGGAAAACATCGTGAGGAAACTTGCACACACCTAAGAAGAAATTCAATGGTGTGTTTGAAGTTCCCGATCCGCACTGAGCCCGCGTGGGAACTAAGGCCCAAGCTCTTTCATTCTGATAGGAGGAGGCTTGTGCCCTGCAGTGCGGCGTATATGGGCTGGGATGATGATGATGATAAGTATTATGACGACAGGAACAAAATGAAAATCTTGGCTCGCATTTAGAAAAACCAAGTAGGTACAAAAAAAAAGATACATACAGTCGAACATATAACCTCCTTCTTTTTTTGAAGTCGGTTAAAAAAGCCCATTTTGCTTATTTTTAGCAAAAAAACATTGATTACTTATGTCCATGTCAAGTCAAAATATCAACCAAAGGTGTATTGTCCAAAGCCAAGTTTAGACCTGCAAGAAAAATCCTGCAAGTTGAATTACATTGCGCGGCCGCAAAACAAACTAGTTTGAAGTAGGCAATTGAACGCTGCAATGTAAAGCAACTTGAGCGATTTTTCTTGCTAGTCTAAAATGGGCTTAACGTTCCGCTCGGGCACTTGCCTTCGCTTTCATCATCTCTTTCTGCCACCATCTTATACCGTTTGACAGAAAGAAATAGTGAATGCGAAATCAAACGTCAGCGCGTTAGACAATAAACGTACCGTTTTCGTAGCATTGTTTACGCTACAAAAGGAATCTTCAGATCATCAGCGTTTTAGGCTTAGTAGAAGCAGAAATGATTTTACGAGTCGATAGTTACCTACAGAAGAAGATATGGAAGGACCGTACTTACCGACTTTTCTAGTGATTTTCCTCGGCAAGTCCCAAGTGCCGGTATAATGTCCGAAACACCGAGAGGTACCTCGCGGCGCGCCTGGCAAGAAGTGGCCATTGTCGTCGCATAGCGGCTTCGGATCAGGTCGCATCTCCATCGGGCGGGCTCTGGTTGGCGCCCATCGTGGGACCTGCCAGTTGCCGAGGCGCTTAGGCGTGGATTCCCTGTTGAACTGTATTAAGTAAATGGTTAGTGAGTATGTTTTAATCTAATAAATAAAAATCTCGTGTCACGGTGTTTGTTATCGAACCGACAACAAACCGATTTTTATGAAACTTTTTTCTCCGTATACGGTAGGTCTGAAAATGGGTCGTAGGCTATTTTTTATACCCCTATTCTTCGCAGACGTAGTCGCGGGCAACAGCTAGTATGCTATAACATTCATCATCATCCCAGCCCATATACGTCCCACTGCAGGGTACAACCCTCCTCTCAGAATGAGAGGGCTTGGACCGTAGTTCACACGCGGGCCCAGTGCGGATTGGGAACTTCACACACACCATTGAATTTCTTCGCAAGGGTATGCAGATTTTCTCACGATGTTTTCCTTCACCATAAAGCTCATGGTAAATTACAAATGTTATTTCGCACATTAATTCAGAAAAACTCAGAGGTGCGAGCCGAGATTTGAACTTACGACTCTCTGCTTGAGAGGCCATAGGTCAAACCACTAGGCCACCGCGGCCAATAACATTGTTTGTCATGAAATACATGGAATTTACTCTAAAAAAACCTGAAATAAAAAACTTTATGACAATTGCAAATCTCGGAATACGGACTTATAATGGAGAACCCATGTTTTTATTGGTTTGTGATGCTACATTAGGATTTTCGCGTAGGTAGAGTCAGCAACAAAAATATGAATACACTTAAAGTACCAAAAATAGTGTTAAAGTACCAAAAGTAGTTGTGTATACACGCCTTTATGCCCTGGTAATAGAGTCGTGGATGCATATTTTTGGTACTTTGGGTGTATTGATATTTTTGTTGCTGACTATACAATACTGTTTGGATATCCGAGGATCGGATATTATTTTTTTTAAAACCCGGGAATATTACATTTTTATAAGATTTTTAGTAACATGCTGTTTATGGGTGACAGCACCATTAATGGACAAGAACTAACTTTTTTTTAGCCTATAATTTGTGTCCCACTGCAAGGCAAAGGCCTCTCATCTTTTTTTTTACATAAACCCAAATTTTAAGAAACGGACACTACATTTTTAAACTATCAACACTATGCTCAGATAACTGGTAAAGTCAATGAATGGTGAGCTACAAAATATTAAAATGTCTACGATTGCCGTCACCGTATGCAAATTGTCTTGAAATTTTGTACTTACTAATGTGGATGTGGCAACTCTTCCTTCCCTAGCCAACTTTACTTAAGCCTGCCTTGGGACTCAATATCTCAATATACCTAGTGTATCATAGCACCTCTACCATTAGTTGAGTTGAGTTGGTTGATAGGTAGAGCTCTAGAGTTACCACATCTAACGCTATTTTAACACGTCAAATAAATCACCCACCGTGGGAATTCAATTAAAATATGTTTAGCTATGATGATTTCATATTCAGAAATAATAATTATTGTTTTTGATTACTCGATGACGGAAGCACGTGTCTGAGGCGAGAGAGCACGTGTCTGTGGTGTTCTAGCACGTGCCGTAGACATAGACGTTGTTTCTGGGGACACAATTTGATAGATAACTTGGTACCTCCTAACTGATGACTTTAAATTTCCTGTGCAAATACACCGAGTTTTTTCGATTTCCGTTAACTTCGATTATCTGGGGGCACGGGAGCCAAGACTAGCCAAGCGGAGCGCAAGGGCACTACCTACCTTTTCTCGAAACGTTTCGTCGTTTTTTTGAACTCTTATAACTTTGCTTTGGATGATGTTAAATAGTTGAAAATTTCAAGATATAATGACACTAGTACAAACATAAAACATACAAAGTTTGAATGTCGTAGCTCTTATACTTTAGATTTTATCAATGTCTAAAAACCCCCGATTTCGTCACTGATCACTGATCATCAAAATTCAAAAGGTACTTCCTGAAGTAGGACTTCAGGAAGTAAGGTAAGTAAGGTAGGAAAGCTGAAATTTGGTATGTAAGCTAGTAATAGTATACAAACAACGAAAAAATCTTAAAACTTAAAATTTTTACCCCCCTGAGCCCCTTAAACTAGGGGGTGAAAGCTTGTATGAGACTTCCGCAAATTTTGATGCTAGAGGTCTGAAAATTGATATAGAGGGTCCTTGTTATCCTTATTATAAATAATAAGATATGTATTTCAGGATTTTTAGTAAATCATCCCCTACGAAAAAGAAATGAAATCCGTCAAAAAGTAATCAGATCTCTTGTAGAGCCAAGTTTCTAACCCTACGTGCCCAGCTCTAAATCTAGAAGCCCTAATTTTACACTAATTAATCTCGTAGGCGTGCAAACCGTGGACTAAACTGGCGAGTCGGCCGCACAGAAAGAGTTTAAAAGATTGAATAGATTTTTAAGTTCAAGCCCATATGCCGAATTACAAAAGGTTCGTGCGGCCGACTCGCCAGTTTAGTCCACGGTTTACACGCCTACGAGATTAATTAGTGTAAAATTAGGGCTTATAGATTTAGAGCTGGGCACGTAGGGTTAGAAAATTGGCTCTACAAGAGATCTGATTACTTTTTGACAGTGCGAGCTACATGGTCTCGTCTTGGCAACATTTAACATGAAATGTTTTTCTAGGATGTTACTTTACTTGGTACCATCGGCCCAGACGCCAGCTGAGCACCTTAAAGGCCCAGTTTGCGTGCAGTGGCTAGACATCTGTCCATACCAATCCATAGCAATAAACATCAACGGCTGCAAGAAAATTTGTTTTGAAATTGGCAAGCTGACGTCTGGGGCGATAGTACATCACATCACGGAAACTACTAACCAAAAAATGTTTTTTTTTCCCCATCCAATATTCAAATAGTAATCCACTGATGATTTCATACACTCAGTGGTAAGAAGCAGTTATGACGAGATTTTAGCCCCGTTAGTAATAGCACATCGTGGTTAGGAACTTTAGCCTCACTCACCTAAGAGAGTCACCGGTGTGTCAGTAAAAATATGTGTCAGTAAGTAAAGCATTATGCTGAGCCAGTGTTCGATTTGCAACCGCAATGACGCATTCTATCTTTATCTTTCGTGTTGTCTTTTGTTTTGTAAAATATTGATTGATGTGATGATGATGTGTATAGTGTTGTTGTAAAGAAATCTTTCTTTCTTTCTTTCTTTAAATTACCATCCTCCTCTGTTGTCGAACACACGCCTTGCATTCAATTCCTCTGTGTTATACATACGAACTGGTGACGCATAATAATCTGGGGCTCTAGTGAAAAAGGGGTATTTCTGCAGAAGTTGAACAGCTGATTTCGACTTAACCCCCTTTACACATAAAATAGAAAATAGCTGTTTAATTTCTGCAGACTTAACCCCTTTTCCACTAGATCCCCTTAAAATGTGTCGTGAAGTCAGATGCGACCACGCGTGCCGAGCAGGTGTCGCCCGGCGCGTCATAGCCCGACCTCACGAAGGGTTGCAAATTGTTTACCCCATACATCACGCCTCCATTTGCGTAAATTATAAATGCCCGCAATAATTTAGAATTATTTAGACAGAGGAAAGTTTTATTTGGTTGACAAGTTAATCCTTAGGTGATAGTTAACGTGGAATACACAACGCTAATGTTTTATTTGAAAGCAAATACAATTTTATTTAGTATCAAATGACGCATTTTTTTCATTCAGCCTTATTATCGTTATCATAGTAAAATAAAGCCTACTTGTACCTAACGTTTTATTTACGTTTACTTTGTTTTTATTTATGGTAAAATTTTGCATTTTTTCTTAATATTTTATACAAAATGTACATAAATAATGATCAACATTAAAACTTACTCATTGACCTGGAAATCTTGCATTTTCTTCGTAGTAAGTAACTATTAAACCGTATTACAACTTTTACGTAATTTAATAGAAAGTTAATGATTACTTACATAAAATGTTGAAACTAAAAATAGAACCGTTCCATGCCTTTTAAAACTTCATTTTCATTTCTCCTTTTCCAAATTACAAAGACGTTGCGTCATTCGACGTATAATCGTAATTATTCGTCGCTCGTGCCTCCGTCGCTTTTGTCATCGTTACAAGCTATATTTAGAGGCTTTGTCAGTAACCAATAAATCTAGTTCTTTGCGTTTTCGATCTAATAACTTAAAGGTAAAGTTTCGGAACATTGATGGATAAGTTTCGTAGTTGGTGATAAATTGTATTGCGTATAACGTCAAATGAAAATCATGATATCATGGTTGATGTAGATACTGCCAAGCTCCGGGGTCCATTCGTTGGAAAGCGTGTCGATTAATTAATTGATCTACTGTCATTATCGTACACCTACTCCATAGCAGAATAATTGTATAAATACATGCACCTATCTAAGTATAACATCGTTCCCATAGTTGCAATTTGCTCATTTATCGTATTCCAACGTTTGCATGGTAATTTTGATTCAATTATTGCAAAATGACGCAAATGAGAAACAATAATTTTCGTTTACATTGAAATGATATACAAGAATGCCAGGTTAGTTGCTTTGGCTCTACTTATTTTCTTTTACTCCAAGAAACTTTTACGATAACCGTCACGATATTTCTGCTTAAAAACCAAATCTAATATCATAGATTGTCATCTAGATTCTTATAGTGATATCCAGACTACTACTAAATGTACACTTTCAGTTTATTTCAAGCTTGACAAAAAAAAACAACAAAACTCAATTTAAATTTGCGTTATCTAGTTTTAACTTTTTGCATACAAATCGTGGTCTATTTCAGGCTGTAAAATAGTGTATCTCATCGTGCGAGGCACAGTTACCACCTTAATAACAGTAGGATATTAAGGTTGTCAACTGTGTAATAATATTGGGTTGGGTTGGGTGATGGTCTATTCCCACTAGTTCTAATGGGTTTTTGCAATAGTCGCAATTTTTTGTCGCAGTGTAGGTAATTGGAATTGGACAATTAGAGTTAGGTACCTATTGGAAACATTGGACTAAACATTTTAATCAATTGGGCACTGACTTTTTTCAAGCTAAATACATTTAGTTCCATTAAATCAAACCCACAGTTTCAATATAACTAGGTATCTACCTACTGACTGGGAAAAAAAGTTCTAACTAGTTATATCAATGGAAATGATAATAGAACTAATGGGAGAGAATAGACTATTTATTATAACCTAATACTATATACTCTCATCTCATATAACCTAATACTATATTGCTCATAGGAGAGATGAAAAAGTAGCGACATAGATGCTGAAGAAAACACTTCGTACCTATTATCAGTTATGTGCTGAATACTGTGTACTGTGCGTAGTCACGACACACCGCCCCTGCCTTCCGGCACATAAATCACGCACGCTCTTTATGTCGACCCACGACGTAAACTATATCAAGGCAATACTTCGCGCTATCTATATAAGGCGACGTATTTTTCGACAAACTTGCCGATGGATCCATCAACCTATACCTACACAAATTGGAACCGAACATGTGAATAGTATAAAACATGGCCACAAATAGATTTTATGTATTACACTCGAAATAAACTGTTTTTTTTTGTTTATTGTTTATGAGTCGGTTTTTTATCGGCACAACAATAGTCCAAAACAATTGTTCGGAGAAACGAGAGCTATTAACTAAAGACCAGCAGTGTGAGATGTCAAACATGGATTAGGATTGTATACAATGCCGTGAAAAATTGTCGGGTCGCAAACAAGTGTCCACCCCTCTTCACAATCTGCCTTTGTCCACTGCGCAAATGCAGTTTCAAACTTTATTATGGTAGAATTAAAACTCATAATGCAATGTGCAATTCACAGGATATTTACGATGTAACTGGATGTATCTAAGTTGGATTAAGGAAATACAATTTGTCGTAAAAAACGTTCATGAGGGGTTCGGCAGTAATGGTTGCAGGTGCGCGTTGGACAGTTAAAAATATATTGGATTAACTCTGGATTGACTTGGACAGCAAGTTTTATCTTATATCAAGGCCCACTCTATTAAGTTACACATGGTACTGTACAAATTGCTTAGGTATATTTAAATAACTCTTTTCATAAGCTTGCTTATCGACTTTAGGGGTGAAAGGTCCTTGGCCGATTTACCTACCTCCTTACTTATTTATAGAATAATAATAATTATTACAAGTAAGGTAAGGTAGGAAGACACAATTACCTATATTCATAGGTACTGTCACCAAATTGTAACATAATGCCCGTCATTATTATAAAAAATTCTATCTTGTCACGTTAATGCAAAAGGGGCCTGCTCATAAACGACTATATTGTCAACTGCGTAGTGCTTGTTCAGGTATATTTGGCCACCTACATACAACGGCGACTGTACAGGCAAAAAACGAGACCCAATTGCATAATAAAATACAAGGAAATAAATAATATCTATTTTTATTTACTATGCAATTGCGTCTTGGTCGTGTAAAAATTAAAATAGCCCTTAATACTATCGACTAACATGCATAATGTTAGAAACCTACATTTAGTAGACAACTAATTACTTAACACTTAGTAATAAAAGTTACTTTTATCAAAAGCAAAAGTTTCCCGTGCGTCTTTGAAAATATATAAGATAAAGAATAACAATAACCAGCATAGAAAGTAGTAAACTTATAAATTCAGTTTCAGTTACAAAACATTGCAGTCCCAAGCTTCAGAAGTTTGGTCGTTATTCAAACTGAAACTTATGTAGCTTACCAATGCTTGCATCTACTATAAATAGATTTAAAACAAACTCACCTGACCGCTGTCGAAATTGAAAGACATTTTCTTCTATTTTATAGCACAAAATCTTTTTAAAGCATTGGAGCACATACGAAACTCGCACAGCACCGTTCAGCACATTTTGAAGTTGTCAAATGAATTTGAACATTTTTAAAGCTTCGGCGATATTGTCTATGTCATATCCTAAGGCTTCACAGTTGTTCCCTGAAATGGGAATTATATTGGCACAACTGCGTAGTTACCATGGCGACGAGACTCCTTCCTGCCGCATTCCAGGCTTTCCTGAAGGTTCAATGCCTTTTTCGTTAAAACGATACTGGCAGCCAGTGAGTTGGTTAAAAAATTTGGAATTTGACAAATCCTTTAGTTTTTTCAAGTTTTTATTTTTAATAAAGTTAAGTTACAATGTTTAATGAATGATTCACCATTACATTAATAACATTAAATTTTTGTAAGGAAAGTAGACCGTAATTAATAATTATCTTTAGTGAGCTCCTGACATTTATTTCGACGCTAACCAGCGTCATGACCGAGGCTAGACACTTTGATATACCTAGAGAACTTATTAAAGGAAATCACTGTCTATTTTTTTATAAATGGCAGTTTTATTAATAAAGGGGTTCTCTTTGGAATACAGTGGTGGTCATACAATTAAGAACGATTTGAAGTTTCCGATTTTTTTTTATCTAAATCATGTCATATGTCTAGTTGTGTTCCTTCTTAGAAGTAACAAGTTATGTTATAAAATAGCCACATGGATAGAGCAAACGGGATTAAGAATAATAGTGTATAATTGCTAACACTTTTTTTTACAAATTTTATTTGTTCTCTATACTAATAAATTCAAATAGTAATGAAGCTGGACAAATAATTAAGAACGATTTATTAAACTGCTCGAGAGTTGTTTTATATGAAACTTAGATTAAATAAATCATATTAATGTGAAGTTGGTATAGAAAAAAAAAGCAATTTAATACATTTGAATTAAAATTAATAGTTAGTAGCATGTCCACGGCTTTTAATTACGGCTTTACACCATTTGCAATGAATCTATCAATTTTTGACATTTCGCAAGAGAAATAGAGTTCCATTCTTCTAAGAAAACGTCGTACAGCTCTCTCAAATTGCCACACTGTCGATATGAAACCTTTTTCTTGACTTCGCACCAAAGATGCTCTATTGGGTTAAGATCGGGGCTGTTGGCTGGCCAATCTAAGACAGAAACTGATTGTGATGTGAAGAATTCCTTAACGGTGCGTGCAGTATGCTTTGGATCATTGTCGTGCTGGAATGTCCAAATAACCGGAAGCACGTCTTCGGCATATGGTAACATTGTTTCTTGCAGTATATTTTTGTATTGGAATTGATCCATGTTTCCTTCTATCAGCCTAACAGGTCCAACGCCATGTCCAGAAAAGCACCCCCAAATTTTCACATTTCCCCCGTCATGCTTTAAGGTCACTTTTGTGTACTTTGGGTCGAATGCTTTATTCGGAGGGCGTCGTACATATCGTTTTCCATCAGAACATACCCTATTTATTTTTGTCTCGTCAGAAAAAAGAACGTTTTTCCACTGTCTGACTGTCCAGTTTTCATACCTTTTTGCAAATGCAAGTCGGGCTTGCCTATGACATCGTTTCAACATAGGCACCTTCCTTGCTATCCTTCCGTTCAACTTATTTTCTACCAAACGCCTTCGAATAGTGCGTGCAGAGATTGCTGAAGGGTTTTTTTCGCCAAAATATTCTTTTCTCAACTCATTAGACCCTTTAAAAGGATTTTGTTTTGCCAAACGAACGATATTTCGATCATCTCGACGAGATGACTTTCTCTGTCTAGGTCCACGTGGAACGTTTGAAGTAGTTTGATACGTGGAAAAATGCTTTACGGCATGGAAAACCATTGTTTTTGAACATTGCAGATAGTCGGCTATCTTTTTATACGACCAATTCTTCTCGCGAAGTTTTATTATTACTTCTCTTGTAGATTTATCACAACTTTTATTTTTCCCCATTGTTTTTATACGAAGTAATGACTTTTAAGACTTTAACAGCACGAAATGGCGCCAAAATTATACGAATAATAATCTACAACCACAGAGCCACACAGTGTTCTCTATTTAAATTTGAAAAAATAATAAACTATTCAGCGTTCTTAATTACGTGACCAGCTAGTAAGTACTAATGCTAGGTTCAGATCGAATGTATTAAGTTTCTCTATTAATTTTTTAACCAACTATGTTGCATAAATGAATGTACCGGTAGTACGGAAAAGTTTCGCAATACCGAGAGAAATAAAAAAAAATACGGGTAATTAGTTATACTTGTTACTTTGAAAAAATCATCTCAATAAATAATCGTTCTTAATTATATGGCCACAACTGTAAGTATAAAAATGAGCAATAAACTATAATAATATTAATCGCGTGTTTTGAACCGATGTCGCAATAAAGAAAATTAGAGTTCGCGACCTTCGCAAAAGTCGTTCGTGTATTGTATTTAGTATAAAACAGTTTATTAGGTATAACATTAATATCGCAATACGAGTTAGCATTAAGCCGCGGATGTCCCCGGCCGGTACATGATTCTTTGCATACAATTATCTTACAAATTGTGAGCAAGAAATCAATTCTGGGCGGCGGTATGGAAATTATTTTGCTAACGTTTCTGGTTTCGTATTTGTGAGAGTTTTTCATTATATTTGTCGCAGAGGCGGCAATTCATGGCTGCGTTGAATTTGTTTTCTTCAATAAGTACACACATACCATCACTCCTCCTTCCCAGCAAAGGGTTAGGCAGCGAGTACTTGTTTCCACCTGCTACGATCCTGACGTACATCTTTCACTTCCACAACACTCATTCATTAGTCTTATCATACTGCTCGCCAGTTTGAGTACTCTTGATATGACCTTGCTCCAAGATACTCACATCCCAATATGATCATTGAAAGTCCTTTTTGATATCCCCGTCCCAATATTTCCATTTGCACTCGCCATAATATATAAAATAAGGAAATAGACATTGGTTGATTCTACCAGTATGTATCGGGTAGAGTTCAACAAGTTGGAGACCTTAACAGTAGTTAAGAATTGTGTGATCATACAATTGTATGGACAATTTGCATATCACAATGGACCTTTAAGGGCCGAAAGGTTCACGAGTGGCGTCCGCGGACCGGAAGACGCAGTGTAGGTAGGCCTCCAACAAGATGGAGCGACGACCTGGTGAAGGTAGCGGGAACGCATTGGATGCGGATGGCGCAGGGCCGATCTGTTTGGCGAGCCTTGGGGGAGGCCTATGTTCAGCAGTGGACGTCTTTCGGCTGAAATGATGATGAATGGACCTTTTCCAGTAAACTATTTGTATGTTTAACTGCCGGTTAACATGGTCCAACTTTTTGAACTCCATTCATTCGCTACGTGTCAATGAAAGCGTACTTACCCTAAGTCACGTAGCACCTCTACGGCCTACCTACGACGTAGCGATGTCTACTTTGATACAATATCCCAAGTTTCCAATGTTTTTTTTGCATTTTACCTTTTATTTATGTATTCCTCATCATCAGCAGAGGCCTCTACGTTTATTACAAATGATTCAAGAATTATATCAATTAATAAATCAACTGGTACGCCCTCATGTTGTGACTACCAAACCTTGCATGCTTGCTTGCGTGCATGCTTAAATGATTGATTGCTTGTATGATTGTGGGTTTGCTTCCTTGCTTATCTGATTGTTTGCTTCTTTGAAACGCTTTATTTTTTTACTTTGTCCGGATAATTGCTACACATGTCCATGCAAAATTACAGCTTTCTAGCCCTAATAGTCTCTGAGCTAAGCCGCGGACGGACGGACGGACGGACAGACAGGCAGACATGGCGAAACTATAAGAGTTCCGTTTTTACTATTTTTATGTATTACTAACTGATACCGACGATGACGATTTTGGCTTTATTCAATGAATGAGATGAAGAAGCAACCACAAATGTGAATTCTGCGCGGACGAAGTCGCGAAAAAAGCTAATAAATAAAATAACCACAGTTCCTAATCGGCACTAATTTAGGCTTTACTGTGCTTATCATTGGCTTAACCTTAAGTACTTGACGCTGCGCTAATGCTATCTGCAGTAGGTACTCACAGAGCTACAACATTGTAAGCAGAAATAATCAACTCAATAATATTTCAAGCAAGGATGATAAAAGACTGGATTAGCAGTCGCCATAGCACAGATCGGCCGCGGAAAAATAGTTCGATTATTAAATCTAGATGGCGCTGAAATATAGCCAGAGGCTTTGAAAGCAAAACAATAAGACTACAGATGTTTCATATTACTACAAATGTATTATTTTTCAAAAATATTGCATAATAATCAACTATTTAGTATTTCAAGTAGTACCATTAAGACTTACCTTATCATAAATTCCGTATCGTCTGACAAATAACTGAAGAAAACTGGATGTTAAATGAGCAAGAGAATTTACAAAGTTTTGAAATCAACGTTTCAACCAATAGAATAAGAGGATTTACTGTCATTGAGGGTCATACACAACCGTTAAAAACAAAAGTTGCCTCTTCTGTGGAACTACTACTAACTATGGTGTTGTCTACCAACTGCTCAAAAGTTACCTGACCGAATACTTACCTGTATCACCTACACTAGGCTAATCCCATATCGTAGAATAACACTTTTTGAGATTACCAAAGAATGTTACGATTTGCGTTAAAATAAGCGACTGCCAGTCAGCAAACTTAAGATTTATTTAAATGGGCTGAAAATTTGCCAGATGCCCTACACGCTAATGTAGAGACTCTTAAATTAACTTTGGCCATGTCCACAAGAGAGACGCGAACAAAAATGTGTATGACCCTTAAGTTACAAATGGAAAATTGTCCATTCGAAGTTATTAATTTTGTTACGCAATAAAAAATAAAATAAATAAATGAATATCACGGGACAATTCACACCAATTGATCTGTCCCAAAGTAAGCTTAGCAAAGCTTGTGTGTTGTGTGTGTTACATACCCTCTTCCCCGAATAGAGACGATTGCATCGGCCATTCTCACTTCTTGACGATTTTTATCTAATTACCGTAGTCATTTTTTTTTTCGTTAATACGACCAAATATAGACAAGAATATGGACAATTAGGAGCGAAACTATTAATATTTCAAAACGGCGTTAGAATGAACAAAATGGTTTCTGATTTATCGAGGTTATTTTTTTTACGGATACGGTAATTACAAAATTGCATTGTAGATGGCTACGGTACTTAGAAAGAGGATATTTATTTTTAGACAGTATCTCATTATCATAAAGGTAAGCTTCATAGTCAGGTTCTCTAACCACTTGGCTATCCGGTCGTCAAAAATTATAAATATATATATAAAAATTGTTACTATTTTCATGCTACGGTACTTAGAAAGATACGGTAATTAACACTACGGTGCTCAGACCACAAGACATTTTTCTAAAAAAAATAAAAACTGGAAGTAATAGAAAATACTGGAAAATGGTAGTTTCCAGAGCCCACACAGCTCTTTTATTTTTATGAACATTAGCTCATTTACCTTACAAACAAAATTTATAAATAGAGGAACGGGAATTAGAAAAAAAGAAAACCAAAGTTACGGTGATTAGAAACTTAAGTGCGTCGTTGCCATATATTTCGACACTACCACGTCCACACTGTTTGGGTGCCGTGGTACGACTAACAGCTCGCGAGAAACGCAAAAGTGATGTGCAAAAACCACGTTGTTTAGGGGTGATCACTTTGAAATTGAAGGGCGATGGTACTCAGGTGTTAAGGCTGGACAGGCAGATATTTGGTTATATATTTGAAAAAGCAGGTTTTATCGAATTGTACTTTAATGTAGTCAAACAAACTGTATTTTATCTACCAGGATTTTAAATGACATATGTGTAATCCACTCCTAACTAAAATGAGAAACAAGTTTCAAGACACAGATAGCGTGCAGACAGGCTACGGCAATCGAAGAACAAGGGTTTGAAAAATAAAATAAGTATGATAAATAAACAATATAAAGCTAATTCCTTCTTAAACCTTTAGATAAGGTTAAAAACTATTTGAAAAAATATTTTCACTCGTATTTGATTATATTTAGAGCTACTTAATAGCTCGGACACGCAAATGTTTGCAATTCTGAGAATGGCCGGCATAAGGAGCATTTTCCGCACCATAAAAAAAATGGGTACCTACTAAGCAACGGATAAATATAATATATTGATATTTTAATATTTTTGTATTTTCTTCAAAATCTACACGCTTATTGTTTCTGTAATATGGAAACTGAGGATGAAGTGACATTTTTTGTACCTAATATGTTATAGATAACGCCTATCTACGCCTAGACACCTGCACAGCGAGCGACAGATACGCTGGTTAGTCACCAGAAGTACACGAGGGAGATTCGTGAGTCATGACGGTCTATGTTTAATCGTTTGTGATATGTACTATCTACCTATAGTAGACCAAGAAATTCCTTTACCGCTCTAAGGTTACATGTCTTAAAACATCAATGGCTATTTTCAGTTACAACACAATGTGACAATCAGCCTTAGTATGTATAGTTTTTAGGGTTCCTGAGCCAAAATGACAAAACGGAACCCTTATAGTTTTGCCATGTCTGTCTGTCCGTCTGTCCGCGGTTTAGCTTAGAGACTAAAAGTGCTAGAAAGCCGTAATTTTGCATGGTTATATGTAACAACTACCCGACCTTTGTAAAATAAAATATTATTTTATATTTTATTTTACCACTTTGGTAAAATAAAATGTAGAAAAAATAATTATTTTATGGTACCTCCAATAGACATAAAGTGGGGGTGATTTTTTTTTCTCGTCTTACCCTATAGTGTTGGGTATCGATGGACAGGTCTTTGAAAATCATTACGGGGTTGTGAAGACGATTTTTTGATACAGCAATGATTCGTTTGCGAGATATTCAACTTTTTTTATGCCCATTTTGGTCAAATTTGGTGTAATTTGCGATGGCCGTGAAAGGTTCAAAACGTTATGACAAAAAAAAACTTTCGAATAGGGTGGGTAGGGGGGGGGGAGGGGTAAGATAAAAAGCAGTGTAAGATGAAAAACACTTGGGTGCTACAAGTAGTTTTTCATCTTACCCCCACTCACTATACGTTTTTGTTGAAGATACGAAACCCTCAGGAATGGTCTCTTTTAATAAGAACCCAATCTGCCATCGGGTCCCAAATGAAAATATCGATAGTAGTAAAACTGGGATCCCATCCTGGATACACCTGCGTCCGGGATCGATAGGCGGGGTCGAGCGTGATTGGTCGGCACAATGGGGGGCGGGGTCTGTTGCAGATGCTGCGTAAAGATTGAAGCGAGACTGAAGAAGTGGGTGACATCGAAAAATTTATATTTCTTAATTTTTGTCATAATTTTTTATTTTATTTTTGATATTTTAATATTTTTTATTTTCTTCAAAATCTACACGCTTATGTTTCTGTAATATGTCTTCGATGTCATCACGAAATATTGGAAAGAATTAAACAAAATATAAAAATGTTCCCTCAAAAATTTAACAAAGTTATCATTTATTTAACACTTGTCATGCTGTCAGTTCATAAAACCGCCCAAGAGCGTGTCGGACACGCCTAAGATAGGGTTCCGCAGACGTTACGAAAAAATTCTTACATATCTTATTAATTTTACGATTAATTATACTTTCCTTATTAGGTAAACAAGCAATATTTTATAGGTCAGGCTGCTATTTACTCTTAAACTACTAATAATTCTCAAGCAAACTTAGCCGTTATAGTTTTCCTAGGTAATTACCAAGGAAACCTTGACATATTTCCTCCCATCGTGATTTTTCAAAATTTTAGCTTTTAAAGGGGAGGAGACGCTCGACTTTAATAAAGCTTATTTTCACAATCGCGTTTTTCCCAATATAAATTGACACAGAGATGCAAACTTAACATAACCTAAAATAACCATAAAATCTGCTTGCACATTTTACGATCTGCTTATTATGAGATCTGCACATTTTACGATTTGCTCATTTTACGTAGCCTGCACATTTTGCGACTTGCACTTCCTGCTATGTATCGAGGAAGGATTTACTTAGGTTAGATTTTACCTATGCCGGATTCAATAGTTTCCGCTAGGCTATACCTACTTGTCATAAAAAATGGAAAAGTATGTACCTAGTTGATCGACTATACACTGCCGTCCATGAAACACAGATTACTCAATAGTTACTTCGGATGAACGATCGTTAATAAAATCACAGCCTCTCGGCCCCGAAATGTAACGCTACTCGCACGATATTTATATTTTGAAATATACTACCATGAGCTTTTCAGTGAAAGAAAAACATCGTCAAGGATATCCGCATTTAATGGAATGTGTGAAGTCCAGTCCCCACTGAGCCCACGTGGGAGCTACAGCTCAAGCCCTCTCGTTTTGAGAGAACCGAGCAAAGCGACGTATATTATGTACCTAGGTCAGAGATGAGATAATGTTCTTCATCATCATCATCATCCCAGCCTATATACGTCCCACTGTAGGGCACAGGCCTCCTCTCAGAATGAGAGGGATTGGGCCGTAGTTCCCACGTGGGCCCAGTGTGGATTAGGAATTAATGTTCTCGCTTGTAAACAAATAACCCATAATAATAATAAACATCATTATCAAGACGTCCACTCTTGAACAAAGACCTCCCCCAAAGAGTTCCACAACAATCCCAGCGGGTCCCAAGGTACAGGCTCAGCCTAGTTTGGGCCCACTGAATACTGATTATGTAATAGTACATTGTGCATCTAGGGCCGTAAGTAGGGGATTACTAACGAGAGTCAATTAGAAGCCCGACGCCGAAGGCGGAGGGCTTTTAGACTCGAGTATGTAATCCCCTTACTGCCCGTGATACACACAATGATTTTCATCACATTGCGAAAAAAAAAATCCAAAAATAAAATTATTTTGTCTCTAAACACTTAAATTCAATAAAATAATGGCTACCCGCCAATACAGATTGTTACTTTAGAATTCGAAAGGTCATACGGCCAGATTCTGCCAACATGTTTAAAAAAATATTTTTACTAAAATTATTGCAAAACTATTTGATATAAATTTAAAATATAAAAATAACGAATTTTCATGAAGCGTAGATAAGTTTTGTGTTGTAAAATTTGGGTTATAGCTAAGTTTTAAAGATAATAAATAAAACGTTGGCTGACTTGAAACCTCCTTAGTCTGAAATGACTTGTTTGCAAATTTTAAAACTAAAGTTAGAACTCCCTTGGGTAGAAAAACTGTACGTAAATCCATAACTCCCTTAAGAACCATTTAGCCCATTGTCATTTAGTATACAGGCATGGAATAACACCATTGACGAGCAAGTGTGATGAAAACGTTTTTTCTGCAATTAAATATTTTCATTTCATTTCAATCGTTCCTGCGCTGCCTAGTGCCCACATCCAAGGGCCTGTTGCATAACAAAGTACAACTAATATTAAAAGAGGAACTCTCGCTTCAGTTATATTAACTAGAAAGAGAGTTCCGCTTGTAATATAAGTTGTACTTTGTTATGCAACGGGCCCCAAGTGGTTCCTGTGACCATTACCGCATCGTCGGCCCATATTATTGATGTCCTACGCCACGAATAATAAAGAAAGAAAAAGAAAGAAGACATTTATTCACTTTCACAAGACACACATATACAAGAAAGTACACACACAAAAAAAAAAAACTAAGATAACAAACAATGGAGAAATAAACATGTACAATACACAGCTCAGCATGTGTGTCCCCGCAAAAGTGAAACGGTCGCTGACTCAGCATTATGCTGAGGCGTTAGACGCCTGCAGCGCTGATTTTCTGTCAGAACCGTCTGTGACTCACGGAACGATACACAAATATACTATAATGAACCACTTACCTATATAGAAATAAATTAATAAAGTGATAAAGAATTGATAAATAGTATAAATTTATTAAAGAGTAGCATAATAAGTTAATAAGTAAATAAATAAATTAAAATAAAGAAAAAGTAAACGGAGAAGATGTTTAAAAACAACAGGTTGGCATATCAATGTGTAGGTGCTGGTTTTTACGGATAGGATTTTTGGAGCGTTAAGAAGTGATCCTTCAGCTTGCGCTTGAAGGTGTACCTACTTGACGCTCCTTGGATAGGGGGAGGAATATCATTCCAGCACTTGGACGCTGCGAACTTAAAACTTCCACGGAATGCCGCTGTCTGGTGTTTAGGCACAAGAACCATAGCTTTCCTGCGCTCGCTCTTCGACCAAACAATTTTATTGAAGAGGTACAAAGGTGTCCTGTAGCGTCTCACACCGAACAGCAAAGTGGCGAGGTGCATGCGCCTGCGTGCAGGCATGTTCAGCATGTTAGCGGCGTTCAGGTACGGAGTGATGTGGGACCGGGGAGGGACACGGAAACAAAAGCGAGCGCATGCGTTTTGCACTCGCTGTAGAAGCCTCTTGGAACGACCAACAATGCAGCCGTCATAAACAACATCACAATAGTTTAATCTGGACAATATAAGCGATTCACAAAGGTTAACACGCAAATCAACACTAAGGTAATCGCGTATATTGTACAGAACCTTGAGGCGGTAGAAGCAGTTACTCACAACCTTTAGGATGTGGTTCTCAAAGCTCAGCTTGCCGTCCATAAGTAGACCAAGGTTATTGGCTTCTACTACCCGTTCTATTGGTTTACCCATAACGGCAACATTACCGGCAGTCAGAGCATCAATAGTATTCCGGATTAAGATAACAATACCATTTATTTTTGTACTTTTACCGAACAGTTTAATGAAACGTTATCTGTTATCATCCAGTTGAGTAATCTCCAGCTTTTGGAGCGGTTGACTCATACATTCAGCCTATCGAAAACCTGATAACTATTTACATCATCA
This sequence comes from Archips xylosteana, assembly GCA_947563465.1. NCBI lineage: Eukaryota > Metazoa > Arthropoda > Insecta > Lepidoptera > Tortricidae > Archips > Archips xylosteana. Next base: position 13,073,564 of record OX387357.1, on the reverse strand, counting down.
TGTGTTTAGAAAATTAACTGTGGCGAGGCTCGCCCTTTATTAGACTAACCAGATAGCCGCATGAGTAACAACAAAAAGACTCCGTCCGCGTGGAATTAGTAATTTGGGCAGCTTATTTTTTTATCCAATTTGCTTTTTCATCAATTATGGCTCTCCTTAGTTCCTCGATATAAAAAAAATTGCGTGATGATTATAATAGCCTATAGCCTTCCTCGATAAATGGGCTATCTAACACTGCAAGTATCGTATCTTTCTTATTTGTCAACCGATTCAAAAGAAACAAACACTAAAAATTAATCCAAGAAAATACCAACATATCAGTGAAAACCGCATCCTTCTAGGTTAAGCCGCTTCTGAGATTAGCGCGCACAAACGCACAGACAAACAGACTATAATTCTAAAAATCATTGTTTTGGGTTCTATTGCGCTAATAAATAGCCCTAGTGACAGTTTTTCTCAAATATCTTCAATGTACAGACACCGACTTGTTACAGATTTATTATATGTATAGATGCGAAAGTAACTGTCTGTCGGTCTTTCTGTTTGTTATATCTTTACACTTAAACCGCTGAACCGCTTAGGTGAAATTTGGTATGGAGATAGTTTAATACCCTGGGAAGGACATAGGATAGTTTTATCCCGTAAAATGGTATAGTTCCCGCGGGATAACGATAAACGAATTCGTCGCAGACGGAGTCACGGGCAACATATAGAAGAAATAACAAATAAATAATAATAAATAAATATCACGGGATAATTCACACCACTCGAGAACCTTTTTGCCCCATCGGAACACGCAGTGTAGGTAGGCCTCCAACAAGATGAAGCGACGACCTGGTTAAGGTTGCGGGATCGCGTTGGATGCGGATGGCACGGGACCAATCCGTTTGACGAGCCTTGGGGAAGGCCTATGTTCAGCAGTGGACGTCTTTCGGCTGATATGATGAATTCACACCAATAGACCTAGTCCCAAAGTAAGCTAAGCAAAGCTTGTGTTATGGGTACTAGGCAACGGATAAACATACTTTGTAGATAGATACATACTTAATTAGACATTAAATAGCCAGAGCCAATAACAAACATTCGTATTTTTCATACAAATATCTGCCCCGACATGGGAATCGAACACGGGTCCTCAAGCTTTGTAGTCAGGTTCTCTAACCCCTTGGCCATCTAGTTGTCTAACTATTTAGTTTATAACTTGCAGATGCGTGCCAAATTTCGTCAGAATGCGTCAAACAAAAGCGTGAAAGAGTAACAAACATCCACACATCCATCCAACCACACAAACTTTCACGTTCATTATATTAGTGGAACTATCTTGAGATGTGAACCTAGGTACTTACTTTTCTTTCTTTTTTCAAAATAAAAAAATACTTCGCTTGGTTCCGCCCCCAAAACTGAGAGGGTGGTCCGACTTCTGGGCGGTTATAAGCAGAGGGATGCTGCCCTCTGTACCAGTAGATACTATGACAGTGTGCTGAACGGCAGTGGTCCAAATTGAGAGTGCGTGAAATTACAAAGAAGCAAAATGTTTTGAATAGTTTTGGAATACACCAAAGTAAGTCTTTTGTGTTTATTCTTCCGATGAAGATACTTTTTTCTGCTTATTTATAATTAAAGACTCATTGATATTCTTTTTACTAGGAACATTTAGAATAGTCAAAAACACATTTCAGCTAAATAAAACTAAACAACCTACATACAAAATACAGGGTAATTTTTTAATAGGTGCACAAATTTTAATATTTGCTTCGCTATTGTTAATCATGATCAAGAACACAGTCATGTTGTGTTATTTTTACTCTAGCTTAAAAAATATTACAGATATTTCCGATTCAATAATTACTTACATTAACTTAAAACGATATTCACACGAGAAGGTAACACTGATTTTACTATCATAAATTCATAATATACCTATTGCTATATTAACGATACAAAATCATGTGTAAAAATTTGTGCACTGATGAAAAAAAATGCCTATTATGTACAATTAATAAAGATTTAAAAAATTAAACTAAACCTAACTCTAAAAAATTACATGTAAAAATTATGATTTACCCTTTACCTTCCGACGGCATAGTTCTTTGGTGGAAATAGCCGCCCCCGCCTTCTGGTCACCAGTCTTTTTTTCCAGGCGCGATGAAATCTCTTTTGCGAGTTCCTTCGCGTCTTTAACTCATGCTCATGGCCCTCGTGGGCTTACAGTTTCTACCGCAAACGGTGCAAATAAGTAAGCAAGTACTTAATGCCTATACAGGCATATTTGCGCCATTGGAGGTGTTTAGCAGCCGTGGCCGCCGCACCTACTCGGATGGACGTGGTGGCAACGTGAGAAGGTGCCAATGTGATTGATTGATTTGATAATTAATGATATGTATGTTGGTGTTCGCGGGCTGCTTTGTTTTTCGCTTTTGATAAACACATTGTTGCTGAGTTATCTTCTCGGATCAAAGCAACAAAGATAATAAGAAATCATAATTTTTAAAAAAGCATGTGAATGGTGAAAACTAAATGCAAACAACTTCTTCGTGCTACTTCGTGTGATTCCTTGACGTCAACAGCTTGTCTACAAGCAAAAGTCAACTTTAACATGACGAACCTTTTCATTCCGCAACTGCTTGTCTACATGAATCATAATTAGGTACAACAAGGAAAAGTAGTAAAAGACGAATTATCAACTGATTAAATATAGAATCATCGCTATTCTAAGAAAATAACCAACACAATAAAAACGTTAAAAATCAAGCAGCGTTTGTAAAAATTTATAAACGTATAAAGCAACGAGAATAACTTTCGAGTCTTCATTTAGGTCCAGCTTACAAAATTTTAATAGGTAGGTACCTAGAGCTAATTTTCCTTGAAAGTCTCTTTTCTAAATAAATTATAACTCTACCTAAATAGGTACATTCACGAGCTTAAACTTGGGACCCACTTAAGGTTGACAGTTCTGTCATATTGTATAGGAATTCAAAGGATTTTTTTTCAAAATGGGGTCCCCCTTTCCTCCTGAGGTCCTCCTTTTTTTGAAGTCGGTAATAGAGCCCTTTGCGGCCTACTTACAATATAAACTTTTGAATTTTTAAATTTTACCTTTCTACAACCAGTAAAACGAAAAATCCCGTTTTTTCTCGTTCCCGTCAGAATTTCGGGAAATGCTTTATTAATGCTCCCTTACACTCCCCAAGAAACCCACTTGCCAAATTTCAGCTTCTACGACCAGTAAAACAAAAAATCCCGTTTTTTCCCGTTCCCGTGGGAATTTCAGAAAGTCCTCTCTCAACAATGCTCCTCTACACTCCCTAAGCAACCTACATGCCGAATTTCAGCTTTCTACGACCAGTAAAACGAAAAATCCCATTTTTCCTTATCCCGTGGGAATTTCTGAAAATTCTTAAAACTGTTTTTTACTACTATAATTACCTACTTCTATGCCAAATTTGAAGAGTCTGGTAATTATAGGTCATAGGATTCCGTTGAACTGAATATATAAATCCCGTTTTCTCTCGTTTCCGTGGGAATTTCAGAAAGTCCTCTCTCAATGCTCCTCTACACTTCCCAAGCAACCTACATGCCGAATTTCAGCTTTCTACGACCAGTAAAATGAAAAATCCTGTTTTTTCCTTTTCCCGTGGGAATTTCCGAAAATCCTTAAAACAGTTTATTACTATTATAATTACCAACTTCTATGTCAAATTTGAAGAGTCTAGTAATTATAGTTCATAGGATTCCGTTGAACTGAATATATGGATTCCGTTGAACTGAATATATAAATCCCGTTTTTTCCTTATCCCGTGGGAATTTTGAAAAATCCTGAAATTAATATTTTAACTAATGTAATACCTACTTGTGTATCAAATTTGAAGAGTCTAGTTATTATAATTACTGAGATAGGGTCACTCGGAATCGAATATAATTATAAATCACGTTTTTTCCCGTTCCCGTGGGAATTCCCAAAAATCCTTCCTTAGTGGATGCCTACATTGTATAAGGTATCTATGTGCAAAATTTCAAGTCTCTAGGTCCAGTGGTTTGGGCAAAACCTTAAAACGACACCCATATTGATATTTAGACATTTCAACTCCATCGCACCCCATCCAGGGAGATGGTATTTTACGTATGCCACATCGGATTTTAAAACCGTTGTTATTTTCATAACCAGCAACCCGATAAACCATAGAAACAACACCCATGTTGATTTTCAGACTTTGTTACCCCTTTCCCCCCTTTTAGGGGTTGAATTCTCAAAAAACCTGAAACACGTGTTTACTCATTTATCATACGGAGTACTTTTCTGCCCTTCAATGGCAAAACGCTGCAACTCGAGTTACAGCGTTTTGGGTTGCCTTGCGTCAAACGATTCCTCATGAGTGCTTCTATCATACCTACAAAAGACTTTTTCATAATATGTTTTAGTTTAGGCTGTAGAAAACTGGCAAGACGCGGTAACTCTGCATAAAACTAGCCAAAACATCATAACTGCAATTATGATGTTTTATATCAAGACCTTTAATGCCGACTTGTCACAACAGAACGCTGTAAGTACTAAATGGCAGCGTTTTGCCTGATTTACGGGCTACGTCGCCTGCGTCACCGTCAAGTCAAAACGCGGCAACAGAGTGAAACTTGCACTTGTTTTAAAATTAGTTTGGGGTATTTAGTCGTTCAACAAACAAACAAACAATGTTTGTGGGTTAAAAATTAAATATATTACAATGATATATACTAGAACAATGTAAAAGTTTCAGAATAATTAATCTAATATATAAAAATCTCGTGTCACGGTGTTTGTTACCGAACTCCTCCGAAACGGCTTGACCGATTTTTATGAAACTTTTTTTTCTATACTCGGTAGGCCTGAGAATAGGTCATAGGCTATTTTTTTATACCCCTATTCTTCGCGGACGGAGTCGCGGGTAACAGCTAGTTATAATATAGAGTGATATGATAATTCTTTTCAGCCAAAAGACGTCCACTGCTGCAGCACTGCTGCTGAACATAGTCGGTCTTGGTACACCAAAAAGATCAGGGAGTTCCCGCAATCTTAAATAGGTTGTCACTCCATGTTGTTGGAGGCCTACATACACTGAGTTTTCCGGTCCATGGACGCCATTCGAGAACCTTTTGGCCCCATCGGCCTATAATTTTACGAGGTCACGATCCTACTGTCATCGGTCTTGCTTCATCAGCTTTGCCGATTGGCTTTGCCCAACAAAGAGATTCTTCGCAAAAACTTTATAGAGCTTCTGTTGTGCTCTATTGCCTCTTCAACACTATTAGTATTGAATTGGCATATATCGCGTCTCAGAGACTTCGAGATCTGTCTGTTGCGCCGCCGGTAAAGACAAGCGTCACCAGATGTCTGTGAGATTGTCACGTCGCTTTTCCATAGGCTTTAGAGTAGAGTATGTGATCTCTTTAATTTAGTTCAGTTTGTACGGTGGGTCTTAAAGAACTTAGACCTAACCCTATGGACAGCTTCCACAAACCCGTCATTGTAATCTTCCACATCGCCTCGCCTCCTATGTATTCGAAATGGTTTTGATGTTCGAGCTGGAGCGTTTCCGGATTTTAGAATTGGATGGATTCATCAGTCAAGATCTTTAAGCTTGGCCCGAATATTCAATGTGTCTCGTACCATATGGCGATCGCTCCCAGTTTTAACCACACTGGCCACGAAGACATCATTGAATATTTGCTTCTTTGTCGATGTGATAAAGTCTATTTCTTTCCTCGTTACACTGTCAGAGCTCATCCGAGTCTACTTCCTGTACTCGCTTCGAAAACAAAGGTTCATCACATCATATAGAGTCCTTCCTTCTCCATGAAGCCGGCCAGGTAGTCCCAGTGATTCCTACGCCCTACTCCAAATTTTCCCCATTCCCAGCTTTTCACCATACCGTTTGCCCAGTTTTGCGTTGAAGATCCCCATAACAACTGTGAACTGAATTCGAACTGAATTCCGAAGCTATGCATACCTCTGGAGATATCCTCATATATAGCTATAGAAGTTGGAGCGTAAACCTGTATGATCAACAATGATCGTTTGGTCAATCTTAAGTTACCGGACTTCAGGATTGTCCCTTTATTCAGGTTTTACATTGTTGTTTAAAAGAAACAAGCAAGAAGTGAAAATTACAAAACATCGTATGGTAAAAAACACGGCATAACGCTTTAATTTACAACATATAGCGTTTTGCCAAGCCGATTTCTGCATTTTTTTATAATATATCTTGTGGCAAAACACTTTATCGTCCATATTATTTTAATAGTATTAAATAATAGTTACTGGACTAATCAGCCATACAGCAGAAACAATTACTCATAAATTACAAAAAATCGCAACCTTCTGAGGCAATAAATAATAGGTTGTTTCTAGCGTCAAAGTTAAAAACCTTTAAACGCGTTTTTCTCGAAACTAGGGTTTTTGACTTACAGCGTTCTGCCATTGAAGGGCAGTTTTGTGAAGTTTCGAATAAAATAGTCGAACTAATCTTGTTTCCCCATACAAACTTTGAACCCCCTTTTCACCCCCTTAGGGAGTGAATTTTGAAAAATCCTTTCTTAGTGCACCCCTAGACCTTATAAGGAACCTACATGCCAAATTTGGAATCTCTAGGCCCAGTGGTTTGGGCTGTGCGTTGATATGTCAGTCAGTCAGTCAGTTTCTTCTTTTATATATTAAGACTAGCTTTTGCCCGCGGCTTCGCTCGCGTGTACCATGAGTATTCCAAAGAACCAAGATATCAAGCAAGCAAGCATACAGGCAAGCAAGCAAGCATGCAAGCAAGCATGCATGCACGCAAGCAAGCAAGCGTGCAAGAAAGCGTGCAAGTAAGCGAGCAAGCAAGCCCGACTAAACTTCAGGTAGATACGGTCCTTTACAGTATTTCTTTATATACAATGTTTTTCACTAAGTATTCGAAAGCGGGCACTAAAATAACCAGGTTTGTTAATAATATAAAACCTATTATGAATTTCCCCTAATATTAATTAACCTATTATTAAACCTATTATTAATTAGGTATAATTCAATGTTTTCTTACCTTCTATACGGAAACTTGAGTAACTGGAAGCGCTGTGTACCTACTTAGCATTGATATTATACATATTGTAGTATTTTGTTATGGTGTTGTGTGACCTAACCGTTAAGGAGTTATACCTTCCATCATCAGCTCATCTGAATAACCAGAAAGAATACAACTAAAGGTCTATACGTGCATATGATATTTAAAGAAACTTCCTATAACTCCTAACCGTTAAGGAGTTTAACCTTCCATCATCAGCTCACCCGGATAAACTGAAAGAATACAACTATCGGTCTATACGTACCTATAATATTTGAAAAAATATCCTCAACTCCTAACCGTTAAGGAGTTTTACCTTCCATCATCAGCTCATCTACATGAGATGATGTCTACCAGACGCAAACACTTAAATAGCTTGAGAAAATATATGAAAAACGTAATGCGTGCCTACAAAATTTGAGGGTTGCCCTCGATTTCCCTAAGATCCCGACATCAGATCCTGATTTGGTGACAATGGAACCATCTCAGGAGTATATTGTATTCTTTCGAATAAAAAAATAATTTTTATAATCGGTCCACAATTGACCAAGAAATCGGCGAACATACCTACATAAAAAAATACATGAAGTGGAATGCATGTAATCTCCTCCTTTTTTTGAACTCGGTTAAAGAGCCCTTTGCGGCCTATTTACTGTGTGAACTTATGAATTTTGAAATTTTAGCTTTCTAAAAACCAGTAAAACGCAAAATCCCGTTTTTTCCCGTTCCCGTAAGAATTTCGGGAAATGCTTTCTTAGTGCTCCCCTACACTCCCCAAAGAACCCACTTGCCAAATTTCGTCTTTCTACCACCAGTAAAACGAAAAATCCCGTTTTTTCCCGTTCCTGTGGGAATTTTTGAAAGTCCTCTCACAATGCTCCTCTACACTCCCCAAGCAACCTACATGCCGAATTCAGCTTTCTACAACCAGTAAAACGAAAAATCCCGTTTTTTCCCGTTCCCGTAGGAATTTTGGAAAATCCTCTCTTAATGCTCCTCTACACTCCCTAAGCAACCTACATGCCGAATTTCAGCTTTCTATGACCAGTAAAACGAAAAATTCTGTTTTTCCCGTTCCCGTGGGAATTTTGAAAAGTCCTCTCTAGATCTTTGTGCCTACTCACTTCCTTGCAATAAACGATTTGAATTTGAATTTGAATTTGAATTTGCTCCTTTACACTCCCCAAACAACCTACATGCCGAATTTCAGCTTTCTACGATCACCAAAACGAAAAATCCCGTTTTTTCCCGTTCCCGTGGGAATTTTGTAAAGTCCTCTCTCAATCCTCCTCTACACTCCCTAAGCATCCTACATGCCGAATTTCAGCTTTCTACGACCAGTAAAACGAAAAATCCCGTGTTTTCCTTATCTCGTGAGAATTTCCAAAAATCCTTAAAACAGTTTTTTACTATTATAATTACCTACTTCTATGTCAAACTTGAAGAGTCTAGTAATTATAGTTCATAGGATCCCGTTGAACTGAATATATAAATCCCGTTTTTTCCTTATCCCGTGGGAATTTTGAAAAATCCTGAAATTAATGTTTTAACTGATATAATACCTACTTGTGTATCAAATTAGAAGAGTCTAGTTATTATAGTTACTGAGATAGGGTCACTCGGAATCGAATTTATAAATCCCATTTTTTCCCGTTCCCGTGGGAATTCCCAAAAATCCTTTCTTAGTGGATGCCTACATTGTATAAGGTATCTATGTGCAAAATTTCAAGTCTCTAGATCCAGTTGTTTGGGCTGTGCATTGATATATCAACAGTCATTTAGTTTATTTAGACATTTCAACTCCATCGCACCCCATCCAGGGAGATGGTATTTTACGTCCGCCACGTCGGATTTTAAAACCGTTGTTGTTTTCATAACCAGCGACCCGATAAACCATAGAAACAACACCCATGTTGATTTTCAGACTTTGTTACCCCTTTCCCCCTTTTAGGGGTTGAATTCACAAAAAACCTGAAACACGTGTTTACTCATTTACCATTAGGAGTACTTCTGTGAAGTTTCGAATAAAATAGTCGAACTAATCTTGTTTCCCCATAAAAACTTTGGACCCCCTTTTCACCCCCTTAGAAAGTGAATTTTGAAAAATCCTTTCTTAGTGCACCCCTAGACCTTATAAGGAACCTACATGCCAAATTTGGAATCTCTAGGCCCAGTGGTTTGGGCTGTGCGTTGATATGTCAGTCAGTCAGTCAGTCAGTTTCTTCTTTTATATATTAAGACTAGCTTTTGCCCGCGGCTTCGCTCGCGTATACCATGATTATTCCAAAGAACCAAGATATCAAGCAAGCAAGCATACAGGCAAGCAAGCAAGCAGGTCCACAATTGACCAAGAAATCGGTGAACATACCTACATAAAAAAATACATAAGGTGGAATGCATAACCTCCTCCTTTTTTAGAAGTCGGTTAAAGAGCCCTTTGCGGCCTATTTACAGTATAAACTTACAATACTTATACTTACTACTTATTTTAGCTTTTTACAACCAGTAAAACGCAAAACCCCGTTTTTTCCCGTTCCCGTAAGAATTTCGGGAAATGTTTTCTTAATGCTCCCCTACACTCCCCAAGGAACTCACCAGCCAAATTTCAGCTTTCTATGACCAGTAAAACGAAAGATCCCGTTTTTCCCGTTCCCGTGGGAATTTTGGAAAGTCCTCTCTCAGTGCTACTCTACACTCCCCAAACAACCTACATGCTGAATTTCAGCTTTCTACGGCCAGTAAAACATAAAGTCCCGTTTTTTCCCGTTCCAGTGGGAATTTTAGGAATGCCTCTCTTAATCCTCCTCAACACTCCCCAAGGAACCCACTTGCCAAATTTCAGCTTTCTATGACCAGTAAAACGAAAAATCCCGTTTTTCCCTTTCCCGTGGGAACTTTGAAAAGTCCTCTCTCAATGCTCCTCTACACTCCCCAAAAAACCTACATGCCGAGTTTCAGCTTTCTACGACCAGTAAAACAAAAAGTCCCGTTTTTTCCCGTTTCCGTGGGAATTTTGGAAAGCCCTCTCTCAATCCTCCTCTACACTCCCTAAGCAACCTACATGCCGAATTTTAGCTTTCTACAACCAGTAAAACGAAAAATCCCGTTTTTTCCCGTACCCGTGGGAATTTTGGAAAACCCTCTCTTAATTCTCCTCTACACTCTCCATGCAACCTACATGCCAAATTTCAGCTTTCTATGACCAGTAAAACGAAAAGTCCCGTTTTTTCCCGTTCCCGTGGGAATTTTGGAAAGTCCTCTCTCAATGCTCCTCTACACTCCCGCAACCTACATGCCGAATTTCAACTTTCTACGACCAGTTAAACGAAAAATCCCGTTTTTCCGTTCCCGTGGGAATTTTGGAAAGTCCTCTCTTAATGCTCCTCTAAACTCCCCGAGCAACCTACATGCCGAATTTCAACTTTCTACGACCAGTAAGACGAAAAATCCCGTTTTTTCCCGTTCCCGTGGAAATTTTGAAAAGTCCTCTCTCAATGCTCCTCTACACTCCCCAAGCAACCTACATGCCGAATTTCAACTTTCTACGACCAGTAGAACGAAAAATCCCGTTTTTTCCCGTTCCCGTGGGAATTTTGGAAAGTCTTCTCTCAAGGCTCCTCTACACTCCCCAAGCAACCTACATGCCGAATTTCAGCTTTCTACGACCAGAAAACGAAAAATCTCGTTTTTTCCTTATCCCGTTGGAATTTCCGAAAATCCTTGAAACAGTTTTTCACTATTATAATTACCTACTTCCATGCCAAATTTGAAGAGTCTAGTAATTATGGTTCATAGGATTCCGTTGAACTGAATATATAAATCCGGTTTTTTTCTTATCCCGTGGGAATTTTGAAAAATCCTGATTGTAATATTTTAACTAATGTAATACCTATTTGTATATCAAATTTGAAGAGTCTAGTTATTATAGTTACTGAGATAGGGTCACTCGGAATCGAATATATAAATCCCGTTTTTTCCCGTTCCCGTGGGAATTTTGGAAATTCCTCTCTCAATGCTCCTCTACACTCCCCAAGCAACCTTCATGCCGAATTTCAGCTTTCTACGACCAGTAAAACGAAATATCCCGTTATTTCTTTATCCCGTGGGAATTTCCAAAAATCCTTAAAACTGTTTTTTACTATTACAATTACCTACTTCTATGCCAAATTTGAAGAGTCTAGTAATTATAGTTCATAGGATTCCGTTGAACTGAATATATAAATCCCGTTTATTCCTTATCCCGTGAGAATTTTGAAAAATCCTGAAATCGATGTTTTCATTATTGTAATACCTACTTGTGTATCAAATTTGAAGAGTCTAGTTATTATAGTTACTGAGATACGGTCACTCGGAATCGAATCTATAAATCCCGTTTTTTCCCGTTCCCGTGGGAATTCCCGAAAATCCTTCCTTAGTGGATGCCTACATTGTATAAGGAATCTATGTGCAAAATTTCAAGTCTCTAGGTCCAGTGGTTTGGGCTGTGCGTTGATATATCAACAGTCAGTCAGTCAGTCAGTCAGTCAGTTTAGAATTTTATATATTAAGATTAGAAGATTATAGATGTATTTTCCTAAATTATTTTACCCTTTAAAGGACAGCAATACACTAGTAGGTAGTAATGGCAACTCCATTCCATAATTACATTTTAAAATATTAACAATATGGAACTTTCTTCAAACCTGCCTAGGAACAATATAAGTGTTACGCTTACGCTCTGGATCGTTCATTTAATTATGCCACATCCTACATCTGCATCAATAGGGCAGAAAACTTATTCTATTAGTCGCAATTCCAACACAGATGCACGTCAATTATCGAAAACGCGGCACAATCGATTCGATACGGTTGCCGCGTGATTCGATTACTCGAAGGGTTAGGGCGATATAAAAAGAATAAATACGGATTTATTATCCTCTATGGACCCCGCTTAGTGCGAGGTGCGAACTCGTGATGTATTATTTATCTCGAGTACCCTTGTGGCTAGTAAATTTGATTTGATGGGGAGTAAAAACAAAGTGTGGAGAGTGCTTTTAGGCGATCTTTGAGATGGTAGTCTTCCGGTACAACTGGGCCTTATGCAAGTTGTATTACATTGCGGCTCTCGATCGACCACTTCATACTCGATCGCTTAAAGGTCTTACAATGTAATACAACTTGTATGATTTTTCTTCGAGATCTAAACTGGGCTTAACCTAGACACGGTTTAAGTAAATAACACAAGAATCGAGATAAAAGTAGAAAAAACATAAACGACACAATAAGTTCAACTTCAGAGCGTTCAGACTTCAAAGCGCCTACGCCTTCCAGGCAATTTTCACATATAAAATTAACGGTAGCTCGGAGGCATAAGTTACTAACATCCATGGCGAATTTTAAATAAAATAAATAATTACAGAGATGATAAAACCTTTCAATCTGTTACCTACTAAACAATATAAATTAAATTTTGAAGAGCGATAAAAGTTAAATTGCTATAAAAATTGTATAAAATACCATTACATTCCTCGGGCTTTATTAAGGACATTGCAGCCAAGTTAGCCTGCTTGTTGTAGTGCTGTTTACGTGCATGTGTGATGAAACAAACGTGTCACTTTTGTGGTAGGTACAATAAGCGACGCGTTAATTAGGCATACTGCACAAATCTAGGAATGACCGCAAAAATTGCTACCAAAAGAAAGCAATTTGTTTAAAAGCCTTTTAGTTCCGCTATGGCTGCTGTGGTAAAATCTTCAATCTGGTTCATAGCGGATGATATCGCGAATTGGAACACTTTAACCTTTTCAACGCTCTGTCAAATACAACAGCTCTCACTCATACGCCATGACATCGAAATGTCAAACGCGAAATTGAACCCTACAGGTCTGCATGTAGGTAGTTATCGCTCTGAACGCCGCGACTGATATATCAGTCGTTGGCGTAGAACCTGCGGTGCTTAAGTATATTATTATGGGTCGTTGGCGTCGAAAAGGTTAATCGTGTAAAAATAGAAAGCGGCCGTTTGCAAATACGGGGTATGTGTATCATCCATCTTGCTTACAATAATGATGTGACGATTATGACGACATTAATCTATCTTTGCCATCTTACATTAAATCCGTCGATAACGTTGCGAAATTAAGAATGCATGTTCGTTATAATAATATGTATATTTGTGCTGAAAACGCAATACATAAGCACAAATGATCCCGATTTGATGAAATACACCGTGAGTTGATACGGCAAATGCGTCAGATTTATAAGCTAGATTTCTGAGCCCCTCAGAAGTACTAAACCACGTTATTAAACCAAGGGTCTTAGGGTTTCTCGATGAGAACTGAACATAGATGGCGCTGTATCACTGCAGAAGTGATTATAGCAGGCTGAAATGTATGATGCATAGGGAAAATTTGTGTCTAAACTCCTGACCAGTGGTGGTGGGATTAGCACGTGGCACGGAATGCCAAGGACCTGGGTTCGATTCCCAGCACTAGTCTTTTTTCTGGGGTTTTTCTGTGCGTCTATGTTTCAGTTTGTATTTAGTATGAAATTACTAGGGTCTATCGTCAATTTTAACTCTCCTTTTATTAAATATAAATATATTAATCATTTGGAACTTCAAGTTAATAAAGCCTCAGAACGAGCTGGCAACGCATTCTTAATTGTTATGACGTCATTAGTTATAAAAAAAATACTTTTTAGGATCGAAGAGTGGCAACGTTGCCTATCATTAGGGTTGCACTGCAGAATGTTTAAAATTATTTAAAAAAAAATTAAGTATTTCCCAAACTAAGCCGAATCTGCTTACACACTTACTTGTCTTTATACTACATTTTTTACTTGGAATAATCTAAGGAATATGTTTAAATCTGTCGGGTTAAATACTATCTGCCACGTTGTATATGTATTGATAAAGTAGTTCCCATATTTAAAATTTTACACCTACGTAAAGAATTGAAGAAAAAATATATCAAACAATCATTCGACCAATCCTTACATTTAGGCCAAAAATTTTTGAATTGTAAAAAGGGCATCGCAATTATTTTTATTGTTGACTTAAGGGTTTGCTTCTCTTGTGGCGGAGCGGGGATCGCAGAAACGGCCAAAGGATTGACCACTAATTCATCCCTTGTTCAACAGACACATCATGAAGAGCTGGCTGGAAGCGAGCGGGATGGACGACGGATCTCTATCTTGCATGCTGGTGGAACCTCGCGAGGCCCTGCTGCCCATCACTGGTAGAGAAAATCTGGCACCCAGGAAAAGGTAAATAAAGAGTACAAGGGCGCGGCTTTCCACCAGAGATGTGCTTACGAGTATCCACCAATCATATCCATTAGTCCACATAGCATAGCACTAGTGGAAACAGGTTCAACTAAACTATGTTTTTATATTTATGTGCGAAATTACATCTGGGGGCTCGGGAGTGCCCCCGCCAAGACGAGCCAAGCGGAGCGCAAGGGCACTACCTACCTTTTCTCGAAACGTTTCGTCGTTTTTTTGAACTCTTATAACTTTGCTTTGGATGATGTTAAATAGTTAAAAATTTCAAGATATAATGACACTAGTACGAACATGAAACAAACAAAGTTTGAATGTCGTAGCTCTTATACTTTAGATTTTATCAATGTCTAAAAACCCCCGATTTCGTCACTGATCACTGATCATCTAAATTCAAAAGGTACTTCCTGAAGTCCTAGAAAGCTGAAATTTGGTATGTAAGCTAGTAATAGTATAAAAACAACGAAAAAATCTTAAAACTTGAAACTTTTACCCCCCCAACCCCTTAAACTAGGGGGTGAAAGCTTGTATGAGACTTCCGCAAATTTTGATGCTAGAGGTCTGAAAATTGATATAGAGGGTCCTTGTTATCCTTGTTATAAATAATAAGATATGTATTTCAGGATTTTTAGTAAATCATCCCCTACCAAAAAGAAATGAAATCCCACAAAAACATTTCATGTTAAATGTTGCCAAGACGAGACCATGTAGCTCGCACTGTCAAAAAGTAGTCAGATCTCTTGTAGAGCCAAGTTTTTAACCCTACGTGCCCAGCTCTAAATCTATAAGCCCTAATTTTACACTAATTAATCTCGTAGGCGTGCAAACCGCGGACTAAACTGGCGAGTCGGCCGCACGAACCTTTTGCAATTCGGCATATGGGCTTGAACTTAAAAATCTATTCAATCTTTTAAACTCTTTCCGTGCGGCCGACTCGCCAGTAAAAGTAACTTTTTCTCAAAAAAGTTACTTTTTTGTGAGAAAAAGTTACTTTTTTGTGAGAAAAAGTTACTTCTTTGTTAGAAAAAGTATTATAGGGAACGTGCAGTAATAAACTATGCGGACAGTAAAACAAACTTATCAAGGTAAAACATTCAAATTGATGGCACCCTTATGGCACCAGTTGGCAGCACCGTCTATGTGCACGTTCCCTATTGGGAGCACCGAACAGGAAAAGCCAGTTGTCTGTAAAGTCGGTTTACGGACGATAGTTTAACGTGACTCACCCCCCCCCCCTCACCCCCTCCGGTGTTCTTGTCAAATATCTTGAAAACGGTGCATCCTACGGCAAAATCAATGAAATTTTCATCCCCCCTTTAATGCCCCCGCGCTCCCTCCCCCGCATCCCCTCCCCCCTCTCACCCCCCCCACCCCTCCGGTGTTTTGATCTCGGAAACGGCTCCAACGATTTCGATGAAATTTGGTATTTGGGGGTTTTCGGGGCTGAAAAATTGATCTAGCTTGGTCTTATCTCTGGGAAAACGCTTGGTACCGAGTTTCTGCCCGAGCAGAGCTCGGTCGCCCAGGTACTAAGCAATAATAACGACAATACAATCGATACTATCGATAGTTTTATGTCTAATAGAATCGATAATATATCGATCAATAGTATATCGTTTGTTTTTGCTCACTATTGGCTGTTTTTTTTATACTATCGATTCTATCGGACAAAACTATTTATACTATCGACACGTAGCGATGCTACCGATACTACTATCGATATCCTGGAATAGTTTTCGAGGTCAGCTATCGATAGTCGAACTATCGATAGTTCTGTAACAATGAGATGAAGTAATCTTATTGATGAAAACTTTTTATCTTGCTGCTCCATATCCACACGTGGAAGACTAAGACTAAGTACTTACGTCCGCGACACTTACGTATTTTTTCGGAGAAACGCGTTAGCATGCTGTATGGTATTATCTGTCGCACAGACGTAACTTTCTTGCACTTGTGGTAGGAGAATAGAAGGGAGTAGTGAAATACTTATCATAGTTGATTGATGGATTAGAATAGGATACTTTATGGACCTCCGCAAAGCATCTATAGGTAAATTACCGAGAGCGTGGAATTGCATAATGTAGTGGTATTGTGTGTTTGTTTAGTACACTGTTTACACGCATTGGAGAGAAAGATCTCTATATTGTTGTCTCTCTCTCACTAAAGTGGAATGCCTCTAAACACACAATGTCAATATGCAATATGCAATTGCACGCTCTTGGTAATTTACCTATGACGCTTGAATAAACCAAAATAATAACCATAACTATTCGTTATTGGCATGAATATATATATTAGTCACGCCGACAAAGTGGTTAAATAAAAAAACTAAAAAAGTTTTTTTTAGGGTACCTCCCATAGACGTAAAGTGGGGGTGATTTTTTTTTTCTCGACTAACCCTATAGTGTGGGGTATCGTTGGATAGGTCTTTTAAAACCATTGGGGGGTTGCTTACATGATTTTTGTATTCAGTGATTTGTTTGCGAAATATTCAACTTTAAAATGAAAATTTTCATTAAAATCGACCGTCCCCCCCCCCCTCTAAAATCTAAAAAGTTGGGTGGATAAATTTTAAAAAATTCAAAATGGTAGTAAATATATTAAATTTACAAGGAAAATTATAGCGGCTAAGATTGCTTGGGAATTATTTGTAGTTTAAGAGTAAATAGTAGCCTAAGGTATTAAACATACCGTCACTACTTTGAAAAACTCGTATCTCAAATTAGCATGTAAACAAAACTGAACCTTGATACGCGCGTAATAAAGTTCACTTTGCCAGATTAACGATTTTGAGATACTTGGTTTTTTCAAAGTATTGACTATACCTCACTTGGAAGATTCCGTACACATACGAAATCCTTAGAAAAATATTACTTGATTTTTTCGTAATGGCTACGGAACCCTATCTTGGGCGTGTCCGACACGCTCTTGGCTGGTTTTTTAGCATTAGAAAGAAGATAAGCGATCTTGTCGTGTCTTTTTATTGAAAAACACTTTTGAAAAATAATTCACAGCTAATATGTAACAATTTGAAAGGAAATATGGTCATTTTCACTCTTTTTGGTTTCATAAGTAATAGTTACCTACTAATTATTTAATAGCGTTTTTCAATACAAAAACTTGTCAAGATTGTTTACCATATTTCTAATGCTAAAAAGATTGAAGTGTAAAGCTTTCAGGTTTATTTGTAAATATTGAGCCTTCTCAGTTATGACGCATTTTGATATCAGGTGACTAATATAAGCATCCTATCTCATTTATCTGAGTCCTGAAATATTGGATGCCTCATACTATAAATGTCAATATGTAAGTGTTTTATTCCTCCCCGCCACAATTTTATATAATGATACGTGTAGTTTGTACAGTCGTGGAACGAGAAGGTTCGTCAGTTTTCAAATATGTCAATTTAATGCTTTGCAAGTACATGTTGCCTCATAATTACTATACTAAACGGGACTTATCACGTACATAATATTTACCTCGACGTTTCGGCCACATTGCAGCAGCCGTGGTCACGAGTTAAATGAAGTCTATGGTGTCAAGTTCGCTTAGCCGCTCGAGTCTTTCGAACTAACCGCACTTTATCCCGATTAGAATCAGTACGCTTAGTATAAGTTTTCCTTCACTTCAATACTTCTCGATCGCGTTTACGTAAAAATTTCAATTCTATGGAAACATAGACGCGCGCGCACGGAGGCGCTGTCCATGTTTCCCTAGTAATTGAATTTTTTACGTAAACGCGATCGAGAAGTATTTTGGTGAAGTAAAACTTATACTAAGCATACAGCACCCGTATCTCGAACTACTCGCACTTGATCAAGATTTTCTAACGGCACCCCATCACACCGACACACAACACTCACAACATCCGACGATCTTTCCGAACATTCATCCCGACGCTAACATTTGTTTATAATATAACACACCCACAGTTAACTCGTGACCACGGCTGCTACAATGTGGCCGAAACGTCGAGGTAAATATTATGTGCGTGATAAGTCCCGTGTAGTATAGTAATTATGAGTGAAAATCACGAAAGTTTAAAACAGCATACATGTTACCTTTCTAAACTATATAACACAAGTATTGCTGCGAAAAAATATGCTTCAGCTAAAACATTTTTCTTATCATCCCAGCCTATATGCGTCCCACTGCAGGGCGCAGGCCTCCTCTCAGAATGAGAGGGCTTGGGACGTAGTTCCCACGCGAGCCCAGTGCGGACTCGGAACTTTACACACACCATTGAATTTCTTCGCAGGTGCATGCTGGTTTCCTTCATCGTTAAAGCTCATGGTAAATCACAAATCTAATTACGCATATAAATTCCGAAAAACTCAGAGGTGCGAGCCGGGATTTGAACCAACGATCCTCTGCTTGAGCGGCCATAGGTCAAACCACTAGGCCACCACGACTTTCAGGCCACCAAGGCTTTCAGGCCAATACGGCCCCCACTTTAATCTAATAAACGAAGAGGTACAACGTTTTCGCTTACGATAATTAAAGCTAAATGCAAACAGCTTCTATCATCATTGCAATTTCGTGTGTCTTTGAAGTCAACAACTGAGACCGTATTGTCTAACACTTCTGACGCTTGCCTTCGCTTTCACCATCTCTTTCTGTCATCATCTTATACCGTTTGACAGAAAGAAATAGTGATTGCGAAGGCAAGCGTCAGAAGCGTTAGACAATAAGCCTGCTGGTCGTTAAGGGTCATAACAGCGTAAGAAACAAAATGTGTCTTTCCTGTGGACATAAAATTAGCGACGCATAGTCAGCAAACATAAGATTTATTTAAATGGGTCGAAAGATGGTCAGGCGCCCCACACGTTGACTAAAAAATATTGGCTAGGTATAGACCCCAATTGCCATATACAAAGGAGAGATGCAAACAAAAAAATTTAGATTTATGACCCACAACCAAAAGTCGACTTTAAGATGAATAACCTTTTCATTCCGTGACTGTACTTATATTTTATCAGTAAGCTAAGAATACTAGGTTAGGTCCTATCCAAATTATTCCGAAAATCTCTATCACATAAGTACCTACTTAGTGACTTAATTGCATTTATCGATCGATAATATTCAAACGATAAGATTTCATATTCGACTTATTTACATAGTAATTTTATTGTACCGTCGAAGAAACTGAATCGCGTCGCGTATCAAGCTGAAACCTTTTCGCTGCAAATTTCATGTCGACATTCCATTCATCTACCAAAGAAATCTTCGTAAAATTGATTGAGAAATAGTTCTTACCTGCTACGCCGTTCCCTTTCCTTGATTGTACCTACATGCTTTATATTTTTAAAACTTCATTACATAAGTTTGATACAGCTCAGCAAGCTGTGGATATCCGTACATATGTATCTATGAGAAGGATCCATATCGGCTAATTGTTGAAGGTCATAATGTTTTGTTATCCATAACTTTGTTTTACTCTGAATTCATTAATTGTAGGTACAGAATTGTTATAAAACAAACATAACCTAACCTATAGAATTCTACAGATGACCATTAAAAAAATTTCCGAAAAATTTACGGTTTCGTCGGGGGAAAAATTATGAATAACAAAAATTATGACTGTAGTATGTAGTTAGTATTACGAAATAACGCTGCAATTAGGGCAACGAACGGCCCGCTTACTCCGCATTTAGGCATATAATAGTGACGTAGCTTTAAGTAACATTAAGCATAATTGTATTAGATGATAGACATTCATTATACGACAATCATGGACATAACAAGTGTTTGATCTTCTCACCTATCTCCTGAACAAGACATCCACCAACATATATTAGATGACAAACATTAAGTATCAAAGTAATGTTTTTTTTTCAATTGTATGGGAAATGGATCCCCTGTGATACATAATTATTAATTATGTATAAGATAATATCGCCTATTATAACATTAAAATCCTTACTTTGTTCAATTAGGTACTTTGATGAAAAATATGTAGATTTGTGACAATGCAATATAGTGATAGCGCGTTTAATATCTTATCAGAAATACCCGATTTGTTAAGGTTTAAGCCAACATTAGATATTATCACATACAGAAAATTTTTTTTAATCATTAAAGAAGCTATATACTAAGTGGGCATTTTTATTTTTTCTTGTACCTTTAACTTTTTTTAAAATTTGGAAAGTTTTATGTAATTTCTGCTCAGAATCACGAGCTCTTTCGATCCTACTCACTAGAAGAAAAAAAGTGTCCCAAAAATTTCATACAATTTTCGATTCCTCCATTCCGTAACGGTCATATAAAGTCTATGAAAAATGGTAACGGAACGGGAAAAAAAACTTTGGACACTTTTTTCTCCTAATAGGATCGAAAGAGCTCGTGATTCTGAGCAGAAATCACATAAAACTTTCCGAATTAAAAAAAAAAGTCAAAAAGTACAAGAAAAAATAAAAATGCCCAAGTACGACTGCCCAATACTTGCACACTGGGTTGGGCAGATTAAAGGGGTGGCATGTGCAGTTAAATGAATGTTTAATGTTTAATGTAATTTTAATTCAATTTAGTGTTTAATGTTTAATTAAACATTGGACATTAAACATTAAATGAATGATATAATTTTAATTTATTTATTTTAAGTACTAACATTAGGAATAAGCTTTGTTACCAATCATCTATGGAGTCCTGTGTATTCCGAAATTAAGAATTTATTATTATTATTATTATATTCGACTTGCAATGTTCATAATGTACCTATGTAAGATGACTTCAAAATCTTACAAGTTGGATTTCACCCACTTTTAGTGATCGAATGGACCAGAAATGTAGTAATCTATATGTAGATAAAATAGTAGTGCAAGTACAGTCAACAAAAAGTACAGTCAGCAAAAAAATATATTTTTAACTATAACTTATTTTACGCCTTCTCCTCTCCTCATTGTTACTCCACTGTAAATGTTATAAAAATAGCTATTTGAGCTGTGCTTATGTACACTGTTACGTACAGATGTCGGTTAACTTCTTGAGCATTTTACATGCGGAGGGAGTTAGTTTGCGTATTGTGAATCATAATTTGTAATATTGCCGGGTGTTTCAACCGCCTTATTAATCTGGTCACATTTTTAAGAAATGGCTAAAGATTCTGAAACCGTTCCAATTATATGGCAGACGTACAGAATCACTAATATATAACCGAAAGCCCCTTCAAAAACTAACAGCCATTTCTTAAAATTGTGTAACGCCCTGCCCATCTACCAAAGAGATGTGAAATTCGGTTCTGCGCATTCAAGATCAAGAAGTTTTTCTACACCATTGTGTTTTATTTAATTAAAAATAAATTTCACTGTGTTACTTGATCGGTGCACCTTAGACGACAAGTAAGAAGCTAAGAATAAAAATATGTATTAAGAGAAAAAACTTAAAAACTACTAGATTAACCCCCTGTTTCACCATCCATTGATCAAATTTATTTGACGGATAAATGTGATGCCGTCTCTGTTTGTTTTGTTTGAATAAACGGAGACGGCATCACATTTATCCGTCAGTTAAAATTAATAAATGGGTGGTGAGGGGCTCCTAAGTCTAAAAAAGGCCCCTGAGGCATCGTGCCAAAAAGGCTGGCAGCATTCCCTCGTTGAATGGCAATGGTCTTGGTGATTCGTTGAGAGAGATAGCTGCCAGCCCTTTGGTCTCCAGTAGTGTCGACTAGACGCTTTTGCACTTCTTCTTTAATCAAGTAAGAAGTAGAATTGCGTTCATGACATCTAAAGCGATTGACCTTAGGAGGCGTCTTCTCAACCCGTACTTTTCTTTCACAATGACATACCCAATTAACGACGGTTTATTTTTTTCAGAGACCGGACTTTAGAACCCTGCGCATTGTCTGAAGAAGCATATCTCTCCAGCGGTCCAGGTTCGCCATGCGCAGGATTGTCGCGGGAGGAGCGTCGGCGCAGACGACGGGCTACCCTCAAGTACCGCACAGCACACGCAACTAGAGAACGCATTCGTGTAGAAGCCTTCAATGCTGCCTTTGCGTCCCTAAGACGGCTTCTGCCAACGCTGCCTCCAGACAAAAAGCTATCCAAGATAGAAATACTGCGACTTGCTGTTTGTTATATCGCATACTTGAACCATGTTTTGGATGCGTAGATTAGCTTGTTTTAACAGCTCTGTTGTGGTAATTCCGGCGGTTGAACACAGCTATCTATATTGCTAACATTACTTTGATATTTTGTCCACATTACAGTGGGTGTGGTTACGAGTAGACTGATGAAGTAGATAGTCGAAACATCGATGTAATTTTGCCAATATAGATAGTGAGGATCGTGAAACCATAAAACATTATAGATTTAACACAGGTTTACAAACGTTCTTTGCCAGTTACTTTTTCAAAGTTGACAAAGGGTGTTTTTAAATGAGTTTCTAGGTTTTACTCAATCATGGTAGCTAGTGGCTACAACTAGAAAGTCGGGAGTACCGTTTACAGCTACATTAAAATAGCAATGTTTGATCTCAAAGAATTAGAATATTTTTAAACGTGATCTCTTAAACTTACACTATGAGTAGGTATAACGTATAAGTAAACAGCTTACTGTACTTACCTTAACTAGTCATTATTGTAAGTAAACGCATCTTACGAGTATTGTGTCTCTGGTTTGTTTTTAATATTTGCTTGAATGGAGTCATGCACTGCACTTCCATTGAGGCGAAGCACTTTGCTCAGCTTCGATTGAAGGAAACTCACCATCGGCAAATACTTACTTGTTAGTAAGGCATGTTCCCAAGTCGAATAATTCTATGTAGATGGTGTTATCTTTAAACTACGAGTATAACTACACATATAAGTAATTATAATCTATATTATTTATATTTACACTAAAGAGGAAAATTTTGGCCATTTGTTTGTATGTAGGTAGGGGTAATTAGCCAATTCAAATAATTCTTTGACTGCATAAATTTACACTATCTCAAATTAACATAGACTACATTTTGTCCCGGCAAATCGCAAGTTGCCCACGGTACACCTACGAAGTTGCGGTCAACAACAAGAAAGGCATTTACCAAAGCAAGTCTCTTACGTTACCTATTCCCTTTTTTGGTTTCTTGTTTCTTATAACGTTGTGTCTTCCCTTGATTCCAAGTATGTAAATAAGTTATAATAAATACATGTTACATAGTACATCATGCGTTTTTTTATAAATTTATGCCTAAGCCATTGCAACCAAAACAACAGTCAACTGATTTACTTAGTTCCGGAAAAGTCACTGAGGGGAATCATTTTGTTTCTAGAAAGTGATACAGTAAAACTGCGTCTTTGTATGCCAATTAACATTGCAAAAGAAAATATACACACATATTATAACAAAATCCTTTATTTACACCTGACACTAAGTACGACCACTAAAGTAAATCAATTTATTCATAGTTCTCTTCA
Organism: Archips xylosteana; assembly: GCA_947563465.1. Classification (NCBI taxonomy): domain Eukaryota; kingdom Metazoa; phylum Arthropoda; class Insecta; order Lepidoptera; family Tortricidae; genus Archips; species Archips xylosteana. The sequence goes on along the minus strand of OX387357.1, from coordinate 13,049,837 downwards.
TCTCCTTTATATCTACGTCATTTAAAAGGAATTATTAATCAACACACGCTGTAAAAATATAAGATCTAATACACACTTAAATTATCAACTTATAAGTAAATAATAATATCAATCTGCACCATCGGAAACGCTTACTTGGACTTCAAATTGTTCAAGTAACTTAAAAGAACTGGGAAGAATATCATTCCATGGATGAATCCTAAAATAACCAAGCTAAAGAACATTCTGAAGAAAAATACTTCTATAATTTCCGTGTACGAAAACGCTAGTACAATAATGGGTATGTTAGTCAAAGTGATACCAGTTATGACGGTAGCTCCGACTGACTTGAGGGCGTCCTCCACTCTCTCGTCTTTCGGAGCAATACTAGTGGCAAAAGCGTATGCAATGTGTGAGCAAAACTCTACTGCGATACCGATGGCCACAATCAGGTTCACTGTCGACACAGCGTTAAGGGGAATATTCCAAATGTACATGACACCCATCAAATTTACAACCACCATGATAGCGGTGCACATCACAGCAAATGTTGTCAACGCATTAAACCCTGAAGCTATCAGATTAAGCATCATTGCACCGATAAGACAATAGCCAATAGAACTGAATGTATCAGACCACATAGTTAAGTACTGCTCGAAGTAGACATAAAAAATTGAGTAAGGGAAAACCTCAATGTCCTGACCAGTGTGCCTCTTTATGGCTGCTGTTATATTCTCACTGACTTCGTAGCCGTATTTAACAGCTGAGATATAGTCGAAAGACGTCGCGAGTGGGGCGTGGTAAGCCATGAAGTTGGTGTCATGCACAGTAGCTCTTCCTTCAGAATCTAACAAGTAATTCACACTGGCTGAGTAACTGGCTAAACCACCTTTACTGCATATTTCAGAAGGAGAATCTTGCAAGAAAAATGGAAGGTATTGATTAAAAGCATCTTGAGACAAGCGAAGTCCACTTGTGGCCTCATCCCTTTCGATCACGCAGTATTGACATTCTGGAGAATTATCTGTACTTTGACAAAAACCACCATCCGTCACGTTATATTTACAACACGCGCCATATAAGCTAGTCCAGTCAAAGTAATCATCTAACCATGAATTGGAACTCCTAGCAATATAGGTTATTTCCGTATGTTGGGCTGCTAAAAATATTTGAGTGAAGAGCGAGTCATTATTGCATAATTGACCGCCACAGACAACATTTTGATGTTCGTTAGAGGTAAAATTCAAGCCGTCTTTCAGTACAAAGTATACTGGAGGTCCGAGACGCAAAAGATGATTCACAGACTGCAAGTATTTGTAAACATAAGAATCTCGAGGTAAAGACATTTCCTGATCTAAACCAATTTCTATTTTTGGGATGAGAAATACGCTTGATACTAACATGGCTATGAAAGCAACCGCAACCACAATTTTTACGGGCCATTGAAGAAGAAATTTGGCATATGGCTCCATCAATTTTTGAGTGAGACTCATGTGTGGAGTATCAGAATGAAGTGGATCATCGTCATTAAGAATTTTCTTTTGAAAGCAGCAAAAAATGTCAAGCCTGTTCTGAGATGCCCGTTTGTAATCTAGCGACAAAATAGCCACAACGGTCGTTATTTGAAAAACAAACAAGAATCCTAATGATATACAAGCAAATATTGAAAATGTAACTACAGCAGGGAAGTTAGCAAGACTACCGATAGCGAAGCACGTTACCTGTGTCACGGACGATACAAACATGGAAGGACCGACTTTGCTCATCATTTTAGAAAATACAAACGTACGCTTTTTGTCAAAACTCATGTTAGGATTGTAATCGTCGTAGGACTTCAAATTGCCTTCTATGCTATGTAGTGTGTTGACCATTAAGAAAACATTGTCTACGCCAACGGATAACACAAAGAACGGGATCACATTGATTGCCAACAAAGTCAATGTTATACCTGCGTAGCCCATCACACCCATTGCACAAATAATAGCAATAATTTCTACGATGATACTTCCCAGTGCTACCATTATCTTGCTATCTATAAACCATGTCTTGCAATTTCTAACATTCCCTAATGAAATTGTGACATACACAAAAATGAGTATATAACTGATTGCTATAGGGATAGCTTCAGCTTGGGATACTCGTTCAATCTCATCCTCTACAGATCGCTCGGCGCCATACGACACGTCGACAAAGTCTGCTTTCCAATTCGCAGCATAATCGTGCATCAATTCCAAAAATTGCCTTTCCCATTCGAGAACTGGCGCGAGTTCAGATTCTAGAAGGTAATTCGCTATAGGAAAATTGATTAATAACGTATCGGCACTCAGTATGTTATCTCCCTCGTATCCACCAAACGATATCTCCGGTTCTGATCCGCCCCCCCACGACGCCAAGCAATCGAAAGAGTAGAAATTATTTAAGCAGTTTTGAATTTGATTTAGATAAGTGGCATTATTTATATTATTTCGATTCTGGCCCAGATATACGGATGCTGACATAAGCACGCATTGATCTAGGTTCTGCTCGCCGCCACGTTGCCGCAAAGGCGCGTAGCACACTTCCTCAAGCTTCACTCCGCCGTTGTCTCGACCGATGTTTATAATAGCGTCCTCCAACTTTATCATCTCTTCTATTGCTTCTAATCTAAACGCCGGTCCATAGGTGACATTGTTAACTTCAAAGGAGTCCAATCCCTGTACTTGGATATAAACTTGAGCAGCTCTGTAAAATGGTCCAAATCTTGAATTGAAATAGTTCAAGTCGGCTCGACTGCGAGAATCTGGGGCGGACCATAGTTCCAAGGGATTGGCGGTTAAGTTCAAGATAAATACCCCGAATAACATGGCAAATGCTAACCAGGACGTGAGCATAATGGTTAGCATAGAGTTATTAGCACAAAATACACCAATTTTTGAAAACAGCCATTGAAATAAAAGTTGTATTTTATTTAAATTGAGTTGGCTTGGTTTCGAAGTTGGTCGAAGAGCTTCATCGTTGCCTGAGTTTTTGATATTTTTATATTCCCTTGCCGTGAGAATTGTGAATATAATCATAGTTAGTACAAAGAACACAAGTCCAACAGAGAAAGCGACGCAGTGTAGTGAAAATACCGTGCAGACTTCAGGAATATATGGCTCGCTACCAGACGGGCAGACATTTTGACAGTCGACACAGCTGCATGGGAAGTCATCAAAATTTGTTTCGTTGCACGGTGAAGCCCGAGCGTTCATCGAATCCTCCGTAGTTGGCCATCTATGGAAGTTAACTTGTACTGGTGCAATAGGGTTGGCTGAGGTGTCACCAGTGAATCCAAACCATGCATCTGCGTCACAGACAGGGGCGTTCCCGCACATCATGTTGATTGCCGGCATACCGGTCTGAGGGACCAACACACCAGCACACGAAGCATGAGCATCGATCATAAAGTCATTGAACACTCTGTAGTTGACTTCATTGACGTACGTTACGTCACCCTCAGTCACTGTCTCGACATCTATGAATCGAGCTTGATCTGGCGAACAGTTCATTTCACAAATTTGTCTTACAAAGTTCCGAAGGCACGTTGGACATCGCCCTAAAACTCCTTCTGCCATTAATATGCTTTCTGCCATTCCAGTTATTTGCACTGTATCGCAGCATGTCTCAATTTCATCGTCAGGTATTCTGTTGCCGTCGTCGTCGTACAGTAGGTACGGGCATCTTCTTTCTAAGATTTGCAGGATGTTATCTCGTTCTTCCAGTACGTCGGTCCCGTTGAGGATTGGTTTAGCTGGTCCATCGTAAGCACAGTTCTTCGGGAATCCGCCGAAGACACCGCATTCTCCTAGCATACGGCAGAGCGCTCTGACGTCGCACCAGAGACATAAGAAAATTGTTATTACTGACAACAGCTTCATCATGGCTGCTTATAGTTCAATTAATAGCGTATCACAAAGTACTCATTATTAAAATGACTATAACTTTTCACATGAAACCGCACAGATGCGACCGCGCTTACTAAATGAGGTGCTCGTGAAATGCCGTCCGAAAGTAATCAGTTACATACATAGTCAAACCGATAACTATTATCAGAAATTAGTGCAGGTGGCTGATAAAGTAAAAATTATCATTTATTACGATATTATAATATGAATATTAATCCTGGATACCAAAACTAATTACAGCACTTAATAACTACCTATTTGCTTATACGCGACTAGGATAGTCACTTGAAGATAATGTAAGATGTATTCGAGCAAACGAGTTGTATTACAAGGGCCGTTATAGATGGACTTTATCCCAACTGCAACATAACTGCCCACAATTTTTTCATTCTAATTAGCAAAACTGCACGTGAACTGCACTCTGGCTGCGATTGAAATGTATGGTAGGTCAGCAGTTGGAATTGAAGCAGTTAACATTGCGCTTAGGTAACTTAGATTAGTTACACCAAAAATAAAAGAAAAAAAATATATAAAATAAATATTTATCAGACTCCATAAAACCACTACCTAAAATAATTTTCTTCTCATTTCTTTGAAGTTGGAGCCTCAGGGGACGAACCAGCAGGAGTGGTAGAAGCCCAATAGATAAGTAGTAGGTATCTGTAGGTAAGGTAGAGGTAGATGACTACGTCTACTCCTGCTGGCTCGTGCTAAGGTACCGTCTTCAAACAGATCGGACAAAAATTATTTTAGTCATTCGGTTAAATTTTTATTTTAAGTACTTATAAATTTTTTTCGACTACGGAATTAATCCTTCACTTGGCCTGTTTTTAGGTCTTTATTTAACGTCGATCCTCTCGAATTTTGCATTTACTGACAATTCAATAGACACTTTTTAACGAGTTGGCAAGTCGGCCACTATCTAATTTCCCGTGAAATTAGACTCCCAGCACGTGCTCAGTGATTACATTGCGTGAAATTCGCTCGCCCCTAACTACCCTGATGAGATTATGTCCCAATTACTTCTAAACGTGGCAGTGGCGTCTATTCATGGGTCTTGTTCGGTAAGATGGTAAATATTCACTTCCAATCACGTTTTAAAATGTTCGCAAAACCAAAATGACAACGATGTAAGTAAGTAGGTACAGTCGAGTTCACCAATATCTGTACAGCCAACATTTCATAAATATCTATACATAGACCTTATTACGGTAACATAAGGTCTATGTATAGATATTTATGACAGGTTGGCGATGCATAATATTGACGAACTCGACCGTACATACAGCAGCGAAAGAAAAAGGTGCCATCTCTAAATTGACTTTGCCTTTTATAGTCGAGTAAGTGTTTCACCATTTTTAGGGATCCGTAGCCAAAATGGCAAAAACGGAACGATTATAGTTTCCCCACGTCTGTCTGTCCGTCCGTCCGCGGCTTAACTCAGAGGCTATTACTGCTAAAGGTAACGCCACCAGAGTTGAGGCCACGCACACAACCTCAACTCTGGTGGCGTTACCTATAGATAGCTTTAATTATGCATGGATAATGCAGTAATTACCCCGATAAAGTGGTAAAATAAAATGTAGAAAAAAGTGGGGGTGACTTTTTTGTCGTCTAATCCTTTTATAAAAAAGAGCAATTTTTGATTAAATTAATAAAATAACTGTACCAATTCCATAACTATTTGTCGGCAACGGTCGCACCTGAAGCCTAAGCCTTAAACCTAAGCGTTATTGTGTTATTTGTTTCCTACACAACACAACATTGTTGTTACAACATTGTTTTTGTTGTGTTTCAACAGCCTTGTTGTTGTGTTGTGTGGCCGGCATGATTCACTATTCTTGTGGAGGGATCTTGCATCCCAATGTATTTATACTTCATTTATCATGGGGAGTGCTCCGAGGAGTTGTTCGATCTATTGCCTGCTGCTAAATTTATCATCGCACCACTCGCAACCGACTTTCTTTCCACCATCATCAAATCAATAGCTGGCAGTCCACTACGGTCCGTTTCTCGCTAAACATTTTGCCACGCACAGTGAAACTTTGGAATCAGCTTGCAGCGGCGGTATTTCCGGACCGGTACAACTTGAGGTTCTTCAAAAAACGAGCCTACTCTTTTCTCAAAAGGCCGGCAACGCATTCGTAACTCGACTTATGCTGTGGGTGTCCTGGGCGGCGGTGATTGCTGCTTTCCAGCAGGTGATAGCCTGCTCGTTAGAGGTGTATCACATAAAAAAATGTATTAGACTCTAATGTACTCGGAATCACAATCGTTTTCACCACTTCTCTCTGTCGCACGGTTTAGGATGGGGGTAGAAAGAGATGGTGAAGTGAATGCTATCGCGAGCGAGCCCTCAAGCGTTAAGGCCTTACTCTGTGAAGCACATGTATACAATGTGTCCGTACTAGTTTGAGAACCTTGGAAAGGTTATAGAATAGTTTTTGTTTTCGTGGCATCTAGTGAGGTCTAAGTTTTTTTATACAATATAGGCTTGCGTTTGCAAAGCGAAGATGATCGAGGCCTTAGCACGCTTGCCTAGTAAATGCTCATTCACCCTGGACTTGATTTAGGGGAATAAACATGAAGAAGGCAGTTGAGGGCGGTGTTGCGCAAGTAATAAATAAACTAACTAACTCAACCCATTTTCATTTTTATTTTCATTTTCATTTTTTTTTTCAATGTTTACATTGACTTTCTGCCTAAGATAATAAATTAAAGATAAAACCACGCCATAGTAAAGATAATGAATTAAGAATACGTCCGTGCCTCCTAACGTGAATCATAAAATTCATTTTATTGCGAACGTATCTGGTTGATAAAATCGTGAATAATTCAGGTTTAGTGCCTGCAACGCTGTTTCCGCATATTATTGGCTCATGGCAAATGCATGGGCAGTTCGGGGACGCGTATGGGGCGAAGTCTCGAGGGACCGGGTACGAGCTGCACCTGCGAACACATTGCGAATACAGGCTTCGATATATACAGAGAATAACATTTAGGTGTCCCAGGTTTCGTACCCGTTCCATCAATTTGTTTGCGACGCGGCTCTGCCGTACAAACTATGCCAAGAACTCTTTCTTACCCCCTTTTTCACCATCCATTGATCAAATTTATTTGACAGATAAATGTGATGCCGTCTCTGTTTGTCTTGTTCGAATAGACGGAGACGGCATCACATTTATCCGTCAGTTAAAATTAATCAATGGGTGGTGAAACAGCCCCTTAGTAAGGCATGTTCCAGTTATAATAATAAGTACTCACAAATGTGCTGATATGTTTCACATGAAATTTCAAGAATTTGTGTCTGTAATAAGTAAAATAAGTAAGAGTACAACGTCATTTTAGTACAAGTTCATTTTGTAAATTTATATGTGGAATACTTACTTAGTTATTTCCAATACTATCTACCTAGCTTCTTGCAAATATAATAGTTTGGCTTATGTGTTATCTTATCATAATTATCTGTTTGTTTCCCATTAAGTAAATAGAGGTAAATAAAAAGTCATATTAAATTGGTAGTCAAAGTACACTGACGCACTGAAACGCAGTGACGCGATTTATGCATCAGATTTTAGGCCATAATTCCTTCCAAACTTAAGTACCAGTAGCCAACCAATTTGATTCCTAGGCCACCATACAACTTTATCGTACTAACAACTTGTATTTATCTATGTATAACAACGCGATTTCCAGCGTTGCTTTACCAGCGTTTTTGTCGTCGGCACACAGTACGTACGTTATCCCTCATTGGAAAAATTCTTAACCCATCACTTCGTGATTTTGAGGTAGGGTGAGTGGGGGTAAGATGAAAAACTACTCGTAGCATCCGGTGCTACGAGTAGTTTTTCATCTTACACAGTTTTTCATCTTATTTTCATCTTACCCCCACTCACCCTAACGTACTTGTCCGAAGCCAAAGACGCTTGGAAGTTAGCCTGCCCAGGCAAAGATCTACCCATTAGCATGCAGTGTCAAAACTATGGGACGAACCTATCTGCCCCCGGGCTCACCTAGGTACTAGATACAAGCAAGGACAGCGCAGAGATGGCTCGCTTATTAGCTGCTGCAGCTTCTCGCGCAGCTTGTTTTCTAATTTTATTGATGTCCAGTTGGTAGACAGTGTACAGGTAGGTATGCAAATGCGAGTGTTTGAATTATCGGGTCGTACATTAAATTGTGCTTATTAATTCCGGGTTGACAATTTTACAGGTCGTACTTTGACTGTACCCCGAACAACATTTAAAACGTATCTGATCTTGCAAATATTAAAACATAGCATCCGATATGCAAGATGATTACTGATGACAGGTCGCGTGCAGATTAGATGAATGACTCTAATCGTTGTCCAGGGAAATCACTAGCCCTCCGTGATGACTTGTAATTGATACCAACGACAGGGGAAGACTTTCTCACGCGTCAACGTTATTTGATAAATTGCCACATAATTTCTAACTTCTTGATTAATTAGGGCCACTTCAAAATTTATGTGATTTTAATACAAGCCAAGAGCATATCCCGCCTTTAAAAATTAGGACTCTGAAAAGATGTACAAACTTTCTTGAAATTCGATACATTTGAAATACTGCTGCCATCTATGAATACTTCAAAAAAACAAGTAGCTGCATCACATGGCAATTTTTTAAGTTAGTTTACAGCGCCATCTATAAGCGAGTAGTAGAACATTATGCACGTTTCTTTCATTTAAAATTGCTTTGACGCGGCTTTTCAACAACAGATGCCACTGTAAGGTTGTTTTATTAAAAAGTAGGTACTCAACTGAAAATGAGCAATTCCAATAATGTTTATTCAATGCGTGCTGAAGTATTACTGTAGTCTTAGTCATTTTGAGAAAATGCATTTCATACCATCAAAAGCGTTCAATTAACTCGGCAATAAATCTTGTCATAAAACGTTAGATACCTAATGCTGATAAACTGCTCTACTAATTGTAAGTACTTAGTACTTACTAAGAAACTGACAAAATGGTTATGGGTAGAATAACAATCACTGTGGTTACACTAAGCATGAAACCTAATAGATTATCTAAACTATTGCACGCTGTATACTTAGATACCTAATTCTGTGTTGGTCCTTGATACGGGCGGAAGATAGTGGGAATGTTTTATTTTTTGTCGACTTCCAAAGTTTATCGATGTTAGAGTGTTTTTAATTTCATGTACCTAACAACAGATCAAGACTTAGATAATTAAATTATCTAAGGATCAAGTCGAGTTTATTAACATCTCGTATGCCTTGGCGCAGATCTGCACCAGATTTAAGAGGGTACGATGGCTGAGAGACTTTTGAGAAATAGGTATTTTAATGAAATGTCGCTGTCTCGCCCGAACCCCTCCGTGTCAGTACAGCAAGAGCGGGACAACTGCAGCTCAGACCGTTAATAGGCGCGTAAAATTGATCAAAACAGCATTTCGTAATCCCCTGTTTTCTTCTCGAAAACTGGACCAATAAAATTATTTTTTTCAAAAATAATTAGAGGACAGATTTAGCTATGCCCCTATGTTTTCTTTTTTTTGTTTATATGAGGGATTCTTTTCTGATGACTGTCTGAAAATGACGTTGAAATTGGGCAATTTTTTTCAGTTTTTGAAAGCTCATATTTCTTATGTTAATTGAAATATGAAAAAAAAACGAAACCTAGGGGCATAGCTGTGGTAGATACAGATTACACAGTAAAAAAATTTTGGCTCTAAAGCCATTATCCAGGGAGGAAACAGGGGATTACGTTTGTATGGAGAAATGGTGCGCATCGTATCCTCTTAAGGCTATATTTTTGTATTTTTTTTAAATCTGTATCATTGGATTTATATGAAACAGTTGAGACTAGAATGCACGATTTTTTTCACTTCCCGCATACCTACGAGGGGTTAAATGTGTTCTTAGAAAATGACCTATTATTTACCACCTGGATCTGCAGCATCATTAAATTATTTTCTACTTGGTAAGCGAAGATAAGCGTTTAATCTAGGATATTAAAAATCGTAGTGAGCGTGAGTACCTATTTATTTATCACCTCGCAGTTATTTCAATGCCCTTAGAAGTTGTCTGCATTAGAACTTGCGAGAATATTCTCTGCTTGGATCAAAACATCATCCAATATCGCACTAATTCCCTGTCTAATGCTGATACCGACAATCGATAAAATACATAAGTACGAGTATGTGCAAACTTAGCGATTAATATTCAATTTGAGTGATGCTTACAAAGAATACATCTAACCTAAGCACTTAAAAGAATTTCGATGTCCAATTATGAAAAGGGGAAGACAGAGTTTATCGATATAAACTATTTGTCGCAAATTTAATAGTGTTAGTATCTAAAGGTTCAACATGAATACGATACGAAACGAAACATAATAAGTATAACACCCAATCAAAGTTGATTATTGGATTTTCAGATCGTTTATTTGTTTACGAAGTTTGATCATAAAATCAAGTCCTAAGGAATCTTCGCGTCCCTTAAAATCTCCCTTATCTCTAAACTTTGTCATTTATTCAGAGATAAAGAATGATTCCTATGCATCCTTCAGAATCTCTCAGTAAAACTTTCGTAAACTTAACTTTGGAAATACATGCAGTGAATGTCTCATGTCTTTGGAACCATGCCCTATAATATAGGGCCTATACATTTATGTACACATTAATATTTCATATTATAGTTAGAAAATTAATCTAAATAGGTATACATAGCTTCGTCTTTCGACATCTCAGGTCAGCCAGTCAGGACAAGTCAATTGCCCACCATAAAAATGACAACATTTTAATCAAACGGCTTCCACGCGCTCATTGTTTTTATTGCCACTTTAAAAATGTAGAAATCGCTCGTTTTTTCCGCACATGACCGGATTTCGCAAACTTAGCGTTGGCGGAAAATTCAGGATTGGAAACATGACTGCCATGAATTTAGCAAGATGGGAGTTATTTTTAAGGGTTTTCCAAACTTTTAATTAAATACTCAAGAGCTTTCCCAGCCACAGGTATTGAGTAATAAGGCACGTTGGATTCTGTATTCCTTGGCTACCTCAAGATATTTTCCTTCACCAAAAGGCTAATGTAATTTTGCACATAAATTCCAAAAACCTATCATATTATCTAAAATAAAAAGACTGTCAGATTTTTATCTCCTAATATTTTGAAACTCAATCGATGAATAGATTCGGGCGTTACTTTGCAGAGTGAGGTACCTAGATGTCAAAATAAATGGAATATGTACTTATTTTGCTTAAAAAAGAAGGAGGTTCTCAATTCGTCGGAATCTTTTTTTTTTTCATTACAGTCATTCCGTGAAACTGTTTTTAGGAAACATCACCACAACCACAGCAAGTAGGTAGACGAACGTTCACGGTTTATACTTACATATATGACTGTGAACCCGGCCATCCTACACGGTTTCACGGGCAGCGGGATAAACAAATCGCGTGCCAAGAATGAGGCGTATCTCACGTCACGATGTATTTATGATGTAGTGTAGATGACCAGGATAAAATAAGACATCATTACGTTGTTGTCAGCACGTTTCGTGGCTCCCGGATATGTGGTGCCACGTCATATTTGTTGACGATGCTCCTAGGACGTTATGTAATTTATTTGTATTGAATCAACTTTTAAACCGACGTTTTTGGCGTCTCCTGCGTTACCAAAATTGTCTCTGGCGTTACCAAAAAATCGTACTTCCAACAAGATATTTCACGGTTTAATAGGTTAAACTTACGTAGGACGGCATGTATTCATGCTATTCATCTATTAAATTACAGAAAAAACATGTTTACTTACAAAAATCTGCAATTGTTTGAAAAATGTCGCGGACAGATTATAGTCGGTTTAAAAGTTGATTGGCCCTTAGAGTCAGGAACAGAAGAGTATCTGTGAGCCTTAAATAGAGGTACGGTCAAGTGCAAAAATAAGTATAGATTTAATCCTCCCATCGTTACATACCTATACCTTAATTCGACGACATAAGAGCTGTGGGATATATTTATAAGCAAGTTGTGTGCACCCATATTTTTACACTTGACTGTACATATTAGTTAAGAAAGTTGTAGGCATTTGGCACTTTAATTTTTAATGTTCTATTCAATCACAGATAATGTGAAATCCTAAGGCCGAGTACAATCACGTGGGATCGGAAGTAAATGATGCATAGGACCTTGGTGACATGATTATTATTAACATTATTATAATTAAGCATTAGATGCGACTTCGTCTGCGTAAAATTCGTTTGTCGCTATCCTGCGGGAATTATGCATATTTCCGAGATAAAAACTATCCCATCATCTTCCCAAGGTTTAAAACTAAAACTATGCCTAATTTAATCTACATCGCTTCAGCGGTTTAAGCGTGTAGTGGTAGCATACAGACAGACGGATAGAATGTATACTTTCGCATTTACAATATAAGTAAGGATTGGCCTGTTGCCCGCGACTCCGGCGGCGAAAAGTTCGTTTAACCACAGAATACTTCAGTCATTCTGTGGTTTAACTATGCAATTATTTGGGATGAAACTATCGTATGGTCTTCCCAGAGTTTCAAACTATATCTATACCAAATTTCCTCAAAATTGGTACAGTGGTTTAAACGAGAAAAGGTAACAGAGAGACCTACGAACAGCTTTTCTTTTGCATTTATAATATTAGTATGGATAGTATAAATAAGTCTGGATAGAGTTAGATTTTGTACGTCGGAAATAGGCATATGTAGTTAGTTTTGAAAATAAACGCTTCCCATTTACCAACGCACGTCCTAACAATAGTTTCTAAAAATAACAAAGACAAAACTATTTTCGCTGTTACCACTCGAAAAGTTTAAAAAAACGGAACCTTAAATCACACTTGTATTGTGCCTAAATAATGCGTGTCTACGTATTTATTACCTCTTAATCTTTTTGTTTTTACAGCGCACGTCAAATAAATTGAACTAATCATTGAAAAATATCTCGTGACTGAAATAAAGTGGCGCCGTGCCGTTGACAATGTCGCGAATATTTTAAAAACATTTGCACTTTTTAAAAAATCTGAAGGCGAACCTTTCAATATCTCTGCGATATAACAAAGTAGGTACTTACTCGACATTTTTAAAAGCTTTTGAATTGCAATATTTGTAAGCGATTAGCTTGATTTTCGGTACGAATATGCAGTTTGAATATCAATGGAAGTACAGTCAGTAAAAAAAATGAATCAGAAATTATTACTTTTTATAAAAACTTATTAAATACACATAATATAAAAGGAAACTTAATATAATTACATATTAATTAATCTAAATTAAAATTCAAAATGTTTAAATAGCTGATAGTGATTTACCTATTTATTTAAATAATACACAGATTTTTCGTCGATGATATGATTAAAATAATGATTGTCATTTAATTAAAAAAAATCTGCAAATTAAAAAAAAGATCATCATCCATTTCGGAGTATAAACTACATCCCACTGCAGGGTACAGGCCTCCTCTCAGAATGAGAGGGATTGGGCTGTAATTCCCACGCGAGCCCAGACCCTTGAATTTCTTCGCAAGTGTACGAAGATCTCACGATATCTTCCTTCACCATATAGCTCATGGTAAATTTCAGACGTAATTACATATAAAATTATCTGAACATATGTCTACAGTTACGACTTATTTCGTTATTAATAAATATAAACTTTTAGAAAAACTTGTCAAAACACTGATTTCTTTGTAAACCGGTATCATTATTCATTGAGTACTTAAAATGATCTTGAGCGACTTACACGCCGGACAAGTAACTGAGTTTATAAACATCGCTAAAAATATTTGTTCCGATCTTGCGAACAGCCTGACAACATACAGACGGACAACCACAATATTAATCGTGTCTTAAAGAAACCTGCCAATGAGGGTTTTCTATGAGAGGCTATTTGGTGCTAGTATCGTCAGGTCCGTTTGACAACTTTGACATTTGTTGTATAGGTGTAACGTCAAATAGACCTTACGATACTAGCCATCTAGCGATATTCCACCTGTCAGAAAACCCTCATTACGAACTTGGACTTGGGCAACAAAAATATCAAGAGTATTTTCTGAGCAAGGAAAAGACCCTTGCCTATCATCGTCATCATCATTCCAGCCTATGTACGTCCCACTGCAGGGCACATGCCTCCTTTCAGAATGAGAGGGCTAGGGCCATAGTTCCCACGCGGGCCCAGGGCGGATTGGGAACTTCACACACACCACACACCATTGCCCTATTTCCCTATTGGCCCTATTTCCCTTCAGTTCAAAGAGCTCCATACATCAAAGATATAAATAATGTCATAAAGCCACACTGTAAAAATATAAACATTGATGATAACTTTTCTTAAACGAATCCATAATAATAATAAAAAAACATGGAAAAAAAGACAAGATTAATCTATCAGTAAGTGAATTGAATAGTGTAGGAACGTTAATGTAAAAAAATAATGTGAAGCTGTATGAACAAGCTTATTATTATTACTGCCTAATTGTTTTTCCTCCAACACAACACAGCACTATTTACCATGGCTATGTAATTTAAGTATTTAACTGTGTCGTCAATTACTCCGTTAAAACATAATGGTAATTTTAATACTCCATACAATATAGTGCTTTTGCCAATTTATAACCAGTTGTCGTTGCAGAAGGATTGATACGACATTCACGATGCTTCTATCTGTACTCTACTCTTTTTTTATTAGAGGTAGGCAAAGGAGCAAGAGAGTCATCTGATGGAAAATGATTCCCACCGCCCATAAATATCAACAACTCAAAGAGAGTCACTGATCTGTTGCCGGCGTTTAAAGGAAGTATATAAACCCTTTTCTACAAATAAACCATCAAAATGTTCTTCAAAAAAACTTCGCAACGAATCTTCTTTGTAGAGAACAATGATCGAGCAAAGCAACATTTAAAAAATCTGTAGCCACCCACTCTGTAACATCCCGAAGATCATTTCAAAATTGTATTTTAAAAATCAATAAACGCTCAAACTCTTGTGAATTGAGCCTATTATTATTTATTTTCATTATTATCTATGCTATCAGTCATTAACCTTCCAGGCACGTGGTCGTAGTAAGGTAACAGTAGTATTTTGTTGGATTTGAAGCTGTAGCTCTGAACCAAGAATGCAAAATTTACCTCATTCAAGCTCTAGAGAAAGACAGCTAACAAAAATCATTTGGCCGACGACCGAGAAGTATACATAGCACAGAGCTATTCGTAAAATAGAACGTAAGTTGCTCCAAGCGACAGAGAAAGACTTATGGACAAGTTCATGGGTTGAAGCAGAGCAAACCGGTTAGGTCAGAGCGCTGCGTTGATTCCGTGCGACCGAGAGGGCGTTATGCAAAGTCGTGCAAGCTAGAGCGGTAGAGCCGAAGGTTGCATGTTTAAGTGTGGAAATTTCCACTGTAGACCGATGCAGACAATGAAACTTGAACGAATGGTGTAGCTTAGTGATGCGAAAAAGAAATCTTAAATCGATTAATATATATTTAATTTTTAACGCTTAAACTTCACCCTTTAGCTAATTGTGTGTTTTACAAGATTATTATAAGTATTTGAGTATATGAAGGAAAGATTTTAATGCCACATCGTTAAAAAATTTAATTAGCCATTGCATTTCGCTGTAAACTATGCCGTGAAGTTAGATAATTACTATCTACTGTTCCTTAGCGTTAAGAGTTTAAAATGATGAATATGAAGTGTAGTGTAAATACGTATTTCTCCAATGCAATGCCATTTCTGTAACCGAATTATTTAGTTTTTTTTTCCTGTTATTGGTGGGAAATTAACGCATGATGTCGCGCATCGTCGGTGAGACTCTTAATAATAGCAAAATATAGTATCAATTAAGCCGTGGTGGCCTAGTGGTTTGACCTATTGCCTCAAGCAGAGGGTCGTGGGTTCAAATCCGGGCTCGCACCTCTGATTTGAAATTTACCATGAGCTTTACGGTGTTGGAAAACATCGTGAGGAAACCTGCACACACCTGAGAAGAAATTCAATGGTGTGTGTGAAGTTTCCAGTCCGGATTGGGCCCGCATGGGAACTACGGCCTTACCCCTCTCATTCTGAGAGGAGGCTTGTGCCGTGCAGTGGGAAGTATATAGGCTGGGATGATGATGTTGATGGTGATAGTATCAATCTCATGTTGTCTTTCTTGTAATACGCTTAAAAATTTTACGTTTGATGTCAATAATACCGTCTTATAGTCCGACAAGCTCGTGCGCGGCGCTCGGCGGAACCCTGTCGCAGGGAGTCTCTGCTGTCCTTAACGAGATTGTTTTTAACAAGTGCGGCAAATGCTGACTGCGACAGGGTTCTGCGGAGAGCTGCGCACGAGCATCATACAGAACCCATTAGGTTAGGTTAGGTTTGTTTTATAACTATCTTAAAAAGTTAACGGTTTCAGAAAAAAATCGTGTCGGTCTTTTGACCCATTCGATGTTTTAATACATTCGGTCTTTCGTACTTCGGTATTGTAATACATACCCAATACACTCAGTAGTCTGTCAGTGGAAATTGGTTTAGAATGTAGACCGTATAAGGCATTATTTTTTGGCTTGTTTTGTAATAATTGTGCCTGTATCCTTTTGGTTTGGTCTCCGATAAATAAAATAAAATAAATAGCGGCTAGTGTAGCAATTGATATGCACCAATTTATAGTGTAACCTTTTTTATTGGTACTATGTCTCGTTGTTGGTCTGGCTGATTACGCTGTCAGCTTTAATTTGAATCGAAACATGTAAAAAAAAAACAATGTTGAGCTTGACAGAGATGTTTGGGCCGTACGCGGACGACAGGGAAAAATCTTGATAGCTCTCGAATAAAAATAAGCTTTTCGTTCCTGGTATTCAAGAAAACATAAATTATTACGTGGTTTGTAGTGTTTTCCTCATTTTTTTATTTAATTGCGCTACACTAGGTACAATCAGTATTTATCTAATTGCAATATTTCTTACAATAATTGCATAAAGAATGGTCTGTTGATGATGTCCTGTTAGGGTGTATCAATTCAAAGTCAGTTACATTAATTGTAGTTACACATTTTTTTTTTTATTAGCCTGTTATAGTGTCCCACTGCTGGGCAATCCCTGGGCCTCCCCTCTTGACCTCCACAACAGTCCTTGACACGTCTAAATCATCCCGCCATCTCCTTCACATTGACATTTTAATCTATTAAATTTTACTTAATCAAAAATACTAAATTTAGTTCTGAAAAATTACTAACAATCGATATCGATAAACAAATGACCTCTTACACGTCCATCCCTAGCTCCCCTATCGCAGTGGTCGTTGCCGCCTCACCGCCAATCTCGCTTGCATAATTATTTTTAACGGTCTCTCTACGTGGGCTGCCTAGCGCGGCCTTATCGCGACACACGTAACTTTACATCTATTACTAAATAAAATTTGAGAAATTCTTTGTAATATTTAAGATATTTTTTACCCCAAATTTTCCATCTTTAATTTTTTTTTAATTTTTCGAACAAGTTAGTTTAAACTTAGACTATATTAATTAAATTACCTACATATATCCAAAAGTAAACGTATTTAAAGAGCGTGAAGATAATATCCCTAAAATTAATTTACTTTATAGTCATTCATTACCAAATTTTCAAAGATCGTAGTCTCCATTTTTCTACCTATACATAGATACTGAAATGAAGTATAAAACGGAGATTAAAAAGATATAAAGATACCGCCAATGTTACAGGAGTTACTGACATTACCTAGTTTTTTACTAAAAAACTGCACACAATTTACTTCAATAGGTACAAAATGTCTTCAGTGACCTTAATTCCTCTTTTTGCTTTGACGTAACGTAATTGTAATAAACTACGCTAAGCTTAACGCTAAGTATTGCCCTTAAATAAAAGAAGAATAAAAAAATACTCAAAGTGAACAATAGATGGCGCACTAATCCTTATTCACAATCACAATTGTTCATTGCAAACAAATTGCAAAACTTTGCGGTTTTTTACATTCATTCATATCTTATTTTTTTTTATACAACAACATTTGAACAATAGACAAAAATAACGTCTTGACGTATTCTTTAGGACTCTTGAATTTGTTTGGGGAATCCCGAATACTAAATGTATGTAGAGTTCAAATTGAAGTATTATTTGTTTATTCAAAAAAATGCTTTTTTTAATAGTGGAAGGTGAAATGATGTTTAAATTATATAATAATTATTGTTATTTGAATAATATCTTTTTTTATATAAAAACATTTTCTCATACATTTCGAAATGTAATATACAGAAAGATTACGTCAATCAATAGTAGAAACAGGAATGTTGTTCGTTCAATATTCGAAATTGGGCCAATCAACTTTTAAACCGACGTTTTTGGCGTCTCCTGCGTTACCAAAATTGTCTCTGGCGTTACCAAAAAATCGTACTTCCATCAAGATATTTCACGGTTTAATAGGTTAAACTTACGTAGGATGGCATGTATTCATGCTATTCATCTATTAAATTACAGAAAAAACATGTTTACTTACAAAAATCTGCAATTGTTTGAAAAATGTCGCGGACAGATTATAGTCGGTTTAAAAGTTGATTGGCCCAATTATTATTTTTTGTTATTATTCGAAAGTTTATCCAACTTGCAATGTAAGTATGTTGTCTTCAAACTTCGCAAGTCAAATTTCTAGAAATTATTTGTATGTAGAGTTCTTTAGGTAACGTTGGCCAAGAAATTCCTTTACCTTTAGAGTTCGATGTGAGTAGTATGCCTTAAAACATTAATAGTACATTGTTGTAGAGGCTGGAAAGTAAGCAATAGATGGACGAGTTTGTTTGAGGGCCGACGCGTAGCGGAGGCCCTCGAAAGTACGAGTCCATCTATTGCACTTTTGGCCGAGACTAAACATTGTGCTTTTCACGACTAATGCGAGGAAATAAAAAACGTTTCTTATAATAAAAATAAATATTTAATTAAAGTTTATGTTAATGTTTGCATGGGGGCAGTTGTTAAAACTCATTGTGATGTTTTTCCCTGGAAAGCTGATTTTAGTGTTCTGCGTCATTTCAGTCGGTCGGGAACTTAATCAAACATAGAGTTAATGTGAGCGGCCGTTGCGGCCGCTACGGCCGCTCACATAACTCGAACTATGTTTGATTTAGTCGCCGTCACGACGCGTCGCCGGTCGCCTTACCGGCCTAGTGGCCAGTATCAAAAACCACATAATTAAAAAATAAAAACCTTAACCTTGCAGCGCTTAAAAAGTTTAATGCTGTGGCGTTTTTCATACTTGAAAAAATTAAAGCATTTTGTGCATATTATGCGTTTAAGGAAAAAAAACACCTCATTAAAGTCATGAATGACGCATTCTCATTGGTCAATTGAATTTCACATGCAGCAGACGATTACTTTTGATTGGTCGTTTCAGCACGCCGGGAATGAAATTCAGAAATTATCTTTGAAAAAGTCGTATCGTATTATGAAATACATATACTGATACGACCTGTTTTCGATTAGTGTAACATTGTTGTCGTGTTTGCGCGCCATAAATGAATCAGCTGTTAAATGTACATATATGGGCAGTTTTGTGTACTGGATTTAGGTTATCTATGGCCACATTTTCGAGCAGTGTCGTGAAAAGGTTATTTTCACTTACATGTCAAGAGACAATCACACAGTGTGTCGCGTAGAACAAGCTAGCTGGACAATAACAACATTAACAATTCTAAAGATTGTTAATGAGGGTAATTAGAGCATTAGTTGCTTATCACAATAACAGGTATTGTTTAGATATTAAGTTAAAACATTTACGATCAGGAGGGTAAGTATAAAAGATAGTCGCGTCAAATGCATAAAATTAGTTGCATATTGGCTACTAATACGAATACTTCGCGTCTGTTGTTATTAAAAGTTGTGTGGTGAATTTGTGATGGATTCGATAACCAAGGGTAAGTATATATTTTTTGTACTGTTAAATTCAATATGATTTAATCTGTTCGTTAGAAATATTTCGTTATTTAAAAGAAATCAGTAAAAAAATCTTAAATTTAGAATTTAAAAGACTGTAAGTAAAAATCCCCCGTTTTCCCCGAGCTACTTTTTTTGCCAAATAAGAGACACATTATTCTAGTTTATAATCAACTTAAAATTTCTTGCCCGAATTTGCCCTAACTTTTTTTTGGATATTTTTTTCAGATTATTTTTTTACTATCTCGAAAATGGAATGTTTTGAGAAATGGGTCAAAGCTCCGAAAAGTGCAAAAATGCTGCACTTTTCAAGTTTGTCGCATCAAAACATAACCTGAGCGGCGTAATAGAGCCATCGTTGAAGGAGATCAAGGCAGTTATTTCACGATTTTCTGCGAAATTGTTGGAAAAATGGGAGAATTCGAACAGAAGTCGAGACCGCTTTCTAGCATCCAATAAGACATGGCTAGGGGGTGATATCACATTCCATACATTACTCGATCCTGTAGAGCCATCAATATCATCTCAGCCTCCACTGGCTGGCCCTGGAAGACCGAAGATTGTAGGTACACTTCGCAGATGCCAGTTCAAAGACCAAACGCTCTTCTGCCAATCGGGCAGCTTTCTGAGGAAGCTCAGGAAGCTCGCGATAAAGATTGCAGAAGATTCCGAGAGCATAACACCCAAAAGCTGTCACGTACTGCCACGAATAGAGACTTGCTTAACATGCTGCTTATTACGTCTGATCCTATTATTAACAGTCTCAGGGAGGTTCCTAAAAAAAAGACAGGTTCTCTTCCTTTTAAGTTTTTAGATTTAGTATTAGAGCCTCTTAGTATTGTTAATAGAAATACAGTTCGTAGGTTAAGTATAGCATCTAATGATTATATACAAGAGGATTCTTCTGAAGAAGAATTAAGTGATTATGAATAAGTAGAATTAATTATTATCCATTTACGAGTATGTTTTGTTATATTGTGTTGTAAATGAAATACGTAATTAATTAAAGTTCAGTTGTTTATCATGTATTTAGTTAGTCATTTTAGTCTTAAGTCCCAATTAGATTAATGATGTACCTACATTGGTTTGTATTTAGTTAGTCATTTTAGTTTTAAGTGCCAATTAGGTTAATGATGTACCTACATATTACCTAAGCTAGGTAATCAGCTAGTGCATAGTGGTTTAGAATTTTGTTTATATTTAAACAATTTTAAAATTAATTTAATTTGATTTGTGTGTGGTAATAATAAATATGATATATATTTTTGCTAAATTTTTATTTTATTGAAGTCTAGGTGAAACCATGCACTGAAAGTAGTTAAAATGTTTATGAATATTCATAATAAACACGATTGAACTAAATGGCATTGACAAATAATTTTGTCCAGCTAGCTTGTTCTAGGCGACACACTGTGAATCAGCCTTATTGTTTGTATTCTGGTGTAGGAACTGTTGTAAGAAATGGTAAATCGTTTATGGTTTATTATACAAAAGTTGACCTACGGAACATAATTCGAATTCGTGATCTAGACTCAATAATCTTCACACCCCATCATTCGTCAATTCAAATACAGCAATATGGCAATAGCTATTATAATATATTCTAGAGCTATAGACACATCAAAAGTGTGAAGATTTTTTTTAATAAGTTTAATTCCATTGCGCTTTAGCTTCGAGAGACTTAATCTTACCATGAAGCCAACGAGCCAATAGAACGCCACCACGTCTTGTCTTTATCGTAAAACGTACAGTCATATTTAATCTCACTCAGTCCAAGGCCGTCCCTTACCTACACAAATCCACATACATTGCCCCTTGCAAAAAATAAATAATCCTACTTCCTACCGATATTATAAATGCGATAGTATGTGTGTTGTTACTCTTTTATGCTAAGATGACTCTTTGCGAACAAATAGCCAGTTTATATTCCGGTACCACAAGAAATAGGGATGGGTTAGTCCCCTTTAAAAGTCGAATTTTGGGATTTATATGCTTTAGAAAACAGCAATAAAACTCAACAATAATCTGTAAGAAGCCGGTTTTGGAAAAAATAAGAAAAAAAACCTGTCTCGGTTAGTTTAGTGTACCGATAATACATAGACATTTTTTCGGAAAATCTAATACCTAGTTATTTTTATGTGACTCTATTATCGCTAAACTAAGTGACGCGGTTTTTTCTTATTTTTTCCAGAATTGATATAATTAAGTATTATCTTTGAGTTTAGGACCTGTAGAACCGCTTAGTCCATACGCGACTTACATTTTGGGAATTCAGCAAAAAAAGTACTAAAAATGTAATGCAACTGTCGACCTAATGGTTCAAGTGATTGAAGTCACGTTTAAAGGCTAGTGTTACATAAACTGATAAGTCGTCTGTATATATTTGTCACGGCTTTACTGTTGTTTACTGTCGGCTTCGATTCATTGCTAGAATTACGATTACTACTAAGACTTAGTAAGCATTATAGCGGTAAATATGTAATTTACAAATTCAAGCGTTGTTTTATCGTGGTCTGATAAATTGATAATTAATTTATTATTTATTTATTGCTAGCTGTTGTCCACGAATCCGTCTGCGAATACTTTATCTATCACTATCCCGCGGGAACTTTCTGGAATGTAACCTATGTCCTCCCCAGGGTCTCAAAACTATCTCCATACGTCATCTAAATCGGTTTAGCGGTTTAAGCGTGAAGAGGTAACAGACAGAGACAGAGTCTGGACTAGCTCTGTCTCTCTCTCTCTCTTAGACAGACAGAGCTAACTCGATCACCGGTAAGAGTTTAAAAAAACTTTTATTTATTAGTATACCTGGCAATGATGATGATGTCGTCCGCAACGTGTGCGAATATGCCTCGCGAACCAAAGTTTTTAACGTTATAGTAAGTAGGTATACGAAAGCTTGGTAATACCTAGAAACTGCCTAGAAACCCTAGAATCTATTACTATTAATCGAAGGTAATGTATCATATAACGAGGTATTCAAGCTAATGGCGAAGACTTTTGGGTACAAGTGGTACAACGCCGCGGGAACCATTTCTACAGGGTTATTTGTAATTCACTAGCATCCTTTTAACCCTAAACTCCTACCACTTAAACAAATGTTTTTTGTTTTACGGCTTTTGTCATAACTTAATATTTTTGGTGTAATTAACGTTTTGAAAATTTGATTCTGCCTCTTATTTTTACGATACTCTGTGTTTTTGTATGGGAAAAAAGTGTTTCATTTTAAAAAGTCGTAAAACAAAAAACATTTGTTTGAGTGATAGGAATTCAGGGTTAAGAGGATGTCAGTGAATTAAAAATAACCCTGTAGTTTTAGTTTTGTAATTTTGTCATCATCTATACAAAATGTTAAACATGTTAGTGCATGTCAATCTTTACATATGATATTAAGTATACAGCATCACTATGTAGGATTGTTAGATATATTAACACCAGTCTTATAGCTGTCACTTATTTAGTCTGGATCCTCTTGCTTGCGCCTCGATATTGTACGGTCCGCATACCACAATCATTCCTAAATTCTAATCTGCCTTTTATACAGTGTTTCCTCTAAAATCTTTGTCTGTAATATTAAAGCACTCAAGAGAATAAAGCTCCGTGTCCAATACGCAGCATATTTCATTTATTCGCCCTGCCACGCGTCGACTCTGGCCTATATCTTCACCTCTACAAAACATGTAGAGTTTAAATAAAAATAAATAAATAAATATTAGGGGACAATCTTACACAAATCGACCTAGTCCCAAACTAAGCAAAGCTTGTACTATGGGTACTAGACGACGATAAACATACTTATATAGATAAATAAATACTTAAATACATAGAAAACATCCATAACTCAGGAACAAATATTCGTGCTCATCACACAAATAAATGCCCTTACCGGGATTTGAACCCAGGACCTCTTGCTTCGCAGGCAGGGTCACTACCAACTAGGCTAAAGCGGTCGTTATATAAGTATTTCTAATAACATTTTGAACAAATGCAACGTCATCCACATTTCTTTGTTCGCGTCCTTCTTGTGGACTTGGCAAAATTTAAGGGTCTAAGGCCAATATTTTTTTCGTCGAATCTACATCGGCGTATGGGACGCCTGGCCAAGTTTGGGCCCTTTCAAATAAATCTTAACTTTGCTGACTCGGAGTCGCTAATTTTATGTCCACAGGAGAGACAACTTTTGTTTCTTACGCTGTGTCACGCGGCGGACACGACGTACAAATACGCGTTCTTGAATCTACATAAGCACGACGACGTCTGTACACGCGTACGCGTACATCGCGCGCGCACTCTTCTGGTTTCTGACGGTTTCCGGCTATCTGCGCCTTGAGGGGTGGGGTAATTCGAATCGGTGCGGGGCGGACCGTTTCCATTCTGTACGTCAGTACTATTATATATTCTGTGGCTGTGTATGATGTCTTCACAAAAAATAATGTAATAAATATGTGCAACAGTTAATAGAAAAAAATAAGTAAAAATAAAAAGCCGCGGTGGCCTAGCGGATTGACCTATGGCCTCTCAAGCAGAGGGTCGTGGGTTCAAATCCCGGCTCGCACCTCTGAGTTTTTCGGAATTTGTGCGAAATTACATTTGAAATTTACCATGATTTTTACCTGCATACACCTGCGAAGAAATTCAATGGTGTGTGTGGAGTTCCCAATGCGTACTGGGGCCGCGTGGGAACTACGGTACAAGTCCTCTCGTTCTGAAGGGAGGCCTGTGCCCTGCAGTGGGATGATGATGATGATGGATGATAATGTGCAACAGTTAATAGAAGTTTGTACATCAGGATAACGCCAATGGTATTCCTCGAGGCACCGTCTCCCCCCTTTTTAGGGTTCCGTACCCAAAGGGTAAAAACGGCAACCCTATTACTGAGGCTTCGCTGGCCGTCCGTCCGTCCGTCCGTCTGTCTGTCCGTCTGTCACCACGCTGTATCTCGGGAACCGTGCTAGCTAGAGAGTTGAAATTTTCACAGATGATGTATTTCGGTTGCCGCTATAACAACAAATACTAAAAAATGGAATAAAATAAATATAAGGGGGCTCCCATACAACAAACGTGATTTTTTTGCTCGTTTTTGCTCGATATTGATAACCACAACAGGTAGAAGCTTGAAATATTCAATTGATTTAATTATGTACTGACTTTAAAAATAAATCATTAAATTAAAATAAAAAAAATATTTAAGGGGGCTCCCATACAACAAAAGTGATTTTTACATATAATTGTACGGAGCCCTTCGTGCGCGAGTCCGACTCGCACTTGGCCGGTTTTTTTAGTCATATTTATTGTACTACAAGGTGCTTGTAACTTGCGCCGGCGCTGGTCGGGTGGCCTTGTAGCTTGACCGTGACCCAAACCTTACGTAGCTATAGGACGGCGGACACACTGGATGAATAAAATTTGCAGTTGATTTAAATAAATAATCCTTATCCACGCTAATATTATAATTGCCAAAGTGTGTCGGATGGTCTATTTGTTTAAGCGTGGAGAGGTAACAGTGTGCTGTGGTCATAAATAATATACGTTACCAAGGTCAAATATCTATACAACTCTATGTCATTATAAGGTCGGTGTTTAAATGAGTTGATAAATATCAAACTGCAATATCAATCATCACAGACTCATATCACTCTCTCTCTCTGATTGATCATCATCGGATTGATTTCTATCAGTGACTCTTTGAGTTGTTGATATTTATGGGCGGTGGTGATCATTTTCCATCAGATGACCCGCTTGGTCTTTTGCCTCCCTCTCAAAATCAACATCATCATCATCATTTCAGCCGTAGGACGTCCACTGCTGGACATAGGCCTCCCTCTTTGACGACCAAACGCCCAATCATTACGGTTGGAAGCGACTTGCATCCACCCTGAACCTGTGGCCTTCACCAAATCGTCCGTCCATCTCGTTGGTGGACGTCCCACGCTGCGCTTGCCATGCCAGTCCGTGGTCTCCATTCCAGAACATTTGGGCCCCTCAAAATAAAAAATATGTCCACAATAAGTGACAAGGAGATGTGATCCTT
Source organism: Archips xylosteana (assembly GCA_947563465.1). Taxonomy (NCBI): domain Eukaryota; kingdom Metazoa; phylum Arthropoda; class Insecta; order Lepidoptera; family Tortricidae; genus Archips; species Archips xylosteana. Next base: position 13,023,966 of record OX387357.1, on the reverse strand, counting down.
ATATTCATCAGTTTAAGGATCATATCTCCATGTAAATATTAAACGCGATGGCTAGATATTTTATGCCTTAGACACTGTCCTTCCGAGTGGCGTCGGGTTTAGAATTACACCTCTCCATTTCTTCCGTGGATGTCGTAGGAAGCGACTAAGGACATAGGTTAAGGTATAAGGCTATAAAGCTAGCAACCCGTCTCTATTTTACGTACCACCACTCACTCACCACTTTTACCTTTAAACCTAAAATTGTTGAAAATGGCCTCGAACGTAAATGTAAGGTTTCATGTCCCCCTTTGGGAATACAGGCGTACCATCGCCCCAGACGTCAGATACCCATTTTCAAAACAAATTTGCTTGCAGCCGTTGATGTTTATTGCTATGGATTGTTATGGACAGATGTCTAGCCACTGCACGCAAATTGGGCCTTTAAGGTGGTTATCTGGCGCTTGGGGCGATGTGCGGATTGGGAACTTCTACGCAGGTTTATACAGATTTCAACACGATTTTTTTTTTGAATGAGTCGCCAGAGGGGCCAAAGACGCGAAGTCTTGCTGTTTTTTACTTTAGGGTAGGAAGGGTGACTTGTGCTCGGGAAAAATCCCTTCGGACGAACTGGGAATGGAGGGCCCAGACAGTGTCCGACTTGCACGGACTAAAAAACCCGGTCACAAGTCCCCATCTCTATTGATTATCAATACAAAAAACGCGTGCTTTAAATTTTGAGGAGGGCAGGGGTCGGGAGGGGACTTAATCTACCCACAGTGTCCTGCCTCAGCCATTTGCTGGAAGGCCGAGAGAGGAGCATTCTTCATTCATCTCCCGCTGGGCACTGGGGGGTGCTCAGGTCGATCTTTTATGTTTTTAACCGTTGGTTTCTTCCTTGACCGACCCTCGCCCGTTTCTATACAATTAACGATGTTTACCTTCACCGTAAAGCTCATGGTAAATTTAAAATGTAATTTTGCTCATAAATTCCGAAAAACTCAGAGGTGCGAGCCCCGGCTCGAACCCACGAATCTCTGCTTAAGAGGCCATAGGTCAAGCCACTAGGTTAGGTATGCTACTGTGGACTATTGCAATAATAAAAGTCGTGATAGCTACTATACTCCGACAAGGTCGTGCGCGACCCTCCGCGGAACCCTGTCGCAGTCAGCGTTTGCCGCACTTATTAAAAACAATCTTGTTAAGAGGCTGACAACACCTAATTTTGTTGAAATTGATGTCATTTAAACAGTTTTAAGAAAAACTGCTTGTTCTAGCACATCAAAAAAATTATATGTTAATATTCATCATATTTCAAAGACCGTGGACAGACTCGATACATAATTGGACGAAATCGGCTCGATAGAAAATAATTGCAAAGATAGGTCTTAAAATCATCATTAAACGGTTCTATGTCTTTATTTTTTTGGCGTATGCGCCTGCAATTAAAAACATGAAGTCAACATATTCATACCTAAACCGCTAACGAGTCATATTTCACAAATAATCCACAGTTTTTTTTTAATTAAATATTTGCCCGATAAATTTCAATATACCCGGCTGCCCAGTAATAGCGGCATCTCGTTTACTCCGATACAAATAGACAGTGTGCGCCGACGTTAGTGTTGACAGCGTCTTAAGGACAGCAGAGGCTCCCTCCCTGTGACAGGGTTCCGCCGAGCGCCGCGCACGAGCTTGTCAAGGTATAGGTACGGTCAAGTGCAAAAATATATATACATATACGTTAGCAAGGTGTCAAAAAATATCTCGTAGTAAGTACTCTACTATTCGATTCGATACAATTTTTTACTATTTTTAAATTACATTTTCACATAATTCGGCCTCGGTTTGAAGACCTCTCTGTCATCTAGAGATTTTTTTAATACAAATCTTTCGCAATTACGTTAATTGATTCAACATTCAGACTTTGCAGTTACATAATTCAATTGCAATATTAATATTTTTTACCGTGAGACTAATCAAACCATAAACAGGAAAATATTACGACCAATTCATATATAATAAAGATACTTATATCTGGTGCCAGATGAGCACAGTTTCCTTATACTACCGATACCATAGTATTTCTACAGCTAGCTCTATTTCCATCTGTGTCAATTTCCATATTTTACTGAGTACTCTAGGGTTAGCAGCTGCTCCATTCTACTTTGATTAGCACTTAAAAGCGGCTTAATAAATGTACAGACGAAAAGAGATCTACTGATCTTATGTAGATGTAGGTATATTTATTTAGTAATAAGAAAGGAAGGACCAACGATGGCTCATTTAATCGACTCTACAATAAAGAATAAAAAACCGGTTGTCTGTAAAGTCGGTTCACAGACGATAGTTTAACGTGACAACGTCATAACAAAACATTCAAACCCCCCCCCGCACCCGCACCCCCCCCGCACCCCGCATTGTACATCCTTGGCGTTCGCCGCATTCTTGCAACTGGTCTTCGCTGCTCTCTTGCAACTGGCCTTCGCCGCTCTCTTGCAACTGGTCTGCTTCGCTGCTCTGTAGAATGTAACGTTACGTAACGTTATATGTACGTTACAATGAGTCATGTTTTTCCGTGTATGCAGCCGGTGTTCATCGATTTATTAGACGTTGTCACGTCAAAAATACGTTAATTTATTCACACACTTACATAATACAATATTATACACGTAATTTAGTAAGTACTGAGTCTGAAATGGCCTGTATCTGAAACTTTCCAAAGCACACGCAATTATACTGGCGAGCAAAACGAACGGGTCACTTTCCATGCAAAGTTGTATGAAAAACGACCCTTTACTTTGCACATCATTTTAATAGCGTATAGTCAACGTTCTCCTTACGTGAATATTAAGACTAAAATTAAATTAAAAACAAAACAGGTTATTTTGGAGATGTTCAGGATCAACCCAACATAACTCAACAAATGTATGCAAGTTGTTTACCACCGTATAATACGTGGAAGATTCACATTTTTGTTTGTTAAGTAATGAACGTTGCTGGAGTATAATGTAATCTGTTGCTGGAGTGTTACTGACCCCACAAAAAATAACCTAAAACAAAACACTAATCTCACTAATTAAGTACTGCTATGAAACGTAAGCCTATAATTCGCACGTTTAGAATGAGAGTGACTCAATTCAAATTATTCCCATTTCAAAACTAAACCTGTTATTTTTTTACACAAAGTTTATTTTTGAAATGAGAATAATTCGAATTGACTCAGTGTCATTCTAAACGTCAGAATTAACTGAGTTAAATGCATAACTAATATTCTCTGGGACTTAATCACGAACTAATTGCTAAAATTAACTCGACGTTTCGACCACACGTAGTCTGAAGTGTATAGGTAGGGTATCACGTTCGTATAGCCGCGTGAGATTTTCGAACTACCCGCACTTCATTTTCTTGTACTAAGTGATAACCATTCATTTCGACACACAAACTTACTATATTCTGCGCTTTATCTGAAGATACATTTAGGCGCCCATATTTGCCAATCACCGGATTCCGTGCAAAAGAGAACTTATATCCATCATCCCGGTTAACATTTTTATGTTTCCTTATTTCTTACTGCTTCACGCACCATTCTGGAGAAGGAATGACGTTCATACATAAGATATAGTACCATTTGGTAACCAAAATTTCGTAACCACCCAGTATGCCAGCTGTGGCTGTAGGGAGTTACGAAATCTTGGTTAGCAAACGGTATTAAACCATACAGAAAATCACGCCTGTATTCCCAAAGGGGGTAGGCAGAGCACACGAATTGTTAAATTTACATTTCGAGGCCACTTTTGTTTAATGTTTAATGTTTTTACCAATTTTAGGTTGGTATAGTAGTGACAGGTTGCTAGCCCATCGCCTATACAATATACCTTAACCTATTTCCTTAGTCGCTTCTTTCTTACGACATCCACAGAAGAAATGGAAAGGTGTAATTCTAAACCCAACACCACAAACAACTACCACAACACGGGTCAAAGTCAAACTCAAAGTCAAAATTCTTTATTCAATTTTGGCATCAATTGATGCTCCTATGAATGTCGTTAAATCTATCACCCGTGGGGCACACCACCCGTGTTGTGTAAGGTACGAATGACGTTCAGTAGAGAGGAGGAGGTCCAGGTTCTAACAACGGAGTTAGTTGTTGTTATTGTTAAGAGTTCATCCTGATCACATCTCCAGAGTTGTTCTGTAGATTTCAGAAAACCGGAAATCGATCTCTACTATTTCATGAATAGGCACCTTCCATGATAATAAGGCAGTTCCATTTCCATGATAATAAGGCAGTACAACTACAAATAGCATGCAAATGAGCATGAATTATGCTGATGTATAAAGGCAAAGTCATGTGGCGTCTCATTGGAGCGTTAAATGACTGAATGGGATGACGTAGGGTATGAAACTTGTTTTTGTCCCATATTACTCAATAGGCACAACGTTCTGGAAGACGCAATTGGGTCGTTCTCTGAGCAAGGCAGTTTTGCGTGACCTTCGGTGGCACGATTTTTTTTTATGATTATCCGACTTTTTATAATTACATCGAAAACTAGTGTTTATTTGAAATGTTTTGCAGAAGGACGCACCATTTTAGTCCCCACAGTTATCGAGATAATAATTTCAAATTTTCGTATGCCACCGAAATCACAAAACTGCGAATAATGGAAGTAAATTACTTTTATTGTTTAATATCACAATGTGTAATAACACAAACTTACAATGATGGACTTAAACTATAATTAAACAATTTTCACCATATTTTTTGGAACATTTCACTAGTTAATTAAGTATCTAAGTCTTGTAAGGTAATTACATAACTTTGCTCTCGTTCATAAGCTATTATGCTTAATAGTAGTTATTATTATAATTATTTAACGTAGTTAAAGCACACATTTATAAAAACAAATAATCTCTTAAAAACAATAATCATTCCCTTGTTATTTCAACAGTATTTATGATATCAAAAATCGGCTAAACACAAACATAAATTTTTTTGCGAAACTAATAAATAATGAAACAAAAAAGATTTAAATTTCAGAAATATTTGACCAATATTAATCCACCATCAATATATAATTAAATAATTATTTCATAAAAGCTGAAAACACGTTCAAAAATCAAAGTTTTTTTCGTAAAATCATTCATATTTACCAATATTATCAACTGACTCGGATTATTTCACATAAATATGTACTGGAAATAAACTTAACAGTTTCAAAAATCCATGACTAACTGTAATACCACCGGATTTATTCAAATCACCGAATTCACCGCCACCGAATTCACATGAGCAATTTAGTTTTTAACGAATTACTTCAAAACGGTTAACAATAGAAACTCGATTTTTTTTCTAGAAGTAGTAATAACACTGCTTTATGCCAAATTAATTTGAGTTCAATATATCAACAAATAAAGCGAGAAAAAATTGCCGCTGATATCACTTTCAGAGGTACCAAAAATTTCATGCTTGATTCTTACCCTCACAATTCGGCAGTGACGCAAAAAACCTTAAGTTCGCCCTGTTCAGCCGACGCAGCGTGGATGGTTCTTTCTGGCAAGCCATCGTCAAATGTTCTTGAAGTGTGCGTAAGAACAGTATGACGAGTTTTATGAACGATATTGGATAAGACACTTTTCTCGGGACATTTATGTAATATGGTTTAAAAAAAAAGATAAGGTAAATAGGAATATTTGAATAAATTAATCTAATTCATAAAGTAGTTGTATTGCTGTGAACAATAACATTTATTGGTTTTCTTGCCTGGTTTTTGAACTAAACGGTAACACGTAGTGAAAATTGGAGGTGGGACAAGGCCAAAATGGGGATTCCAGCAACTTCAGATTTTTTTTTCTTCCATTAGATATAGCTTATATAAAACTGTTAGAAGTTTTTTAAGCAGAACAAAGTGTTAACTATATGAGGTAATTTAATTATAAGGTTATCTGTCAAAATTATTTTTTTATAACTACTTGAAGTTGAGAACACGAAAAAACGTGAGACCAGAGAATGACCCAATTATATCTCGTAAGCAAACAATTGAATCAATGACTTTAACAATGAATAGGAGGACAATATGAAAGAAAACAAAATAGTTCTGATGCTTTTTCTTTATATAGATACATACAGTCGAAGAAGCTGAACCTCTTCAAAATCAATTTCCCGATTATGTCTTTGGCAGATGTAGGCAATATCAACATGACATTTGTAATGAAAAGGGTTCACCCTGGTACGCAATTCAGTATCTTCGACTGTACAAATAAAGATTTATAAGATGTACAATATGTTTAGAAATCAAATGAATGCAGGAGGAGAGCTAGAGAATGGAGGAGGGGAGCTACTACCTAAAGCACACCCTAAAAACCCAAATGAAAATTTTAAAATACTGTTAAATACTGTGTGTGAGGAATTCGATAAAACGTGTAGTAAAAAGCGTATTAAGATAGGAAATAAATTGTCATTTAGTGAATGGGCCACACCCGGAATTCGTAAGAGTAGGGACGTCTTGTACGGTCTTTATGATAGGAAATCTTGTACCACTGATGAACGTTTTCACCAGTATAAATAAATAAATAAATAAATATTAGGGGGACAATCTTACACAAATCGACCTAGTCCCAAACTAAGCAAAGCTTGTACTATGGGTACTAGACGACGATAAACATACTTATATAGATAAATAAATACTTAAATACATAGAAAACATCCATAACTCAGGAACAAATATTTGTGCTCATCACACAAATAAATGCCCTTACCGGGATTTGAACCCAGGACCTCTTGCTTCGTAGGCAGGGTCACTACCAACTAGGCTAAAGCGGTCGTATGTCAGGGATTATTCAAAATTGTTTAAAATCATATGTAATAAAGCAAAAGCACTTCATTTAAGTAGTAAAATTAAGTCATCTGATGACAAAATTAAAGCAGTTTGGAAAATAATAAACACTGAAACCGGCCGATGTAAAAACGCGCAGTCCTCAATATCATTAAATATTAATAACGTACTAACAACAGACGCGGTTAAAGTAGCTAACGAATTTAACAAATATTTTTCGAAAATCCCCACCGAAACTACAAAATGTCTCGCTTCTTCTTCAAAAATAGCAGAATCCCTCTTAAAACAAAATGTTTCTTTTCCAAACATAAGTAATTTTAAATTTACGCATGTTTCTCCCTTTGACATTATGAAGACTTTTAAATTGATAAAAGTAAAGAAAACGGAAGACTTGTGGGGCGTTTCAGTTAAGGTTCTACAATCCATTTTAAATGTCGTTGCTCCAACTTTGGCTTTTATATTTCATAATTGCATAGATGAAGGCATATTTCCCGATTTAATGAAATATAGTAAAGTAGTGGCCATATTTAAATCAGGTGATAGGGATAATCCTTCTGATTATCGCCCAGTATCCATCCTATCAGCGTTTAGCAAAATATTCGAAAAAATAATGCTAACGCAAATAATGTCACATTTCAATCCACATAAAATCATGCATCCACAGCAGTTCGGATTCACGAAAGGTAGATCTACTACAGATGCGGGCTACAGTTTAGTTAAATTCATATTACAAGCTTGGGAGGAATCACATGATGCTATATGTGTATTCTGCGACCTTTCGAAAGCTTTTGATTGTGTGGATCATGACACTTTAATTCGTAAATTAAATTTCTATGGTATTCGTGACCTCGCTTTAGAACTCATCAAATCTTACCTCACACAGAGAAAACAAAAGGTAGCGGTTAATGGAACGGTATCGTAGGGATCTGTGGTCGAAATGGGAGTGCCTCTAGGATCTATTCTAGCGCCATTCTTGTATTTGGTTTACGTAAATGACCTAATTTATACCGTGAGTCAGAAATCAGGGATAGTTATGTTTGCTGACGACACCTCTTTACTGTTCAAAGTTAGTAGAAAAGACACCGATTTCACTGAACCCAATGAAACTCTGTCCATGATATCCGCATGGTTTGCTGCCAATAATTTGTTACTAAACCCTAAGAAAACAAAATGTATTAAATTTTCATTGTTAAATCCGCCTCATTCAATTTCGGTCTCAAATATTAAACTTAACGGTCAAAGTATTGAATTTGTAAAATCAACGGTATTCTTAGGAATAACACTGGACTCTAAATTGCAGTGGGGATCGCACACCACAGCAATTGCGAATAGGTTGAGCTCTGCTGCGTTTGCAGTCAGAAAGATACGGCAGCTAACCGATGTGGCGACGGCACGGTTGGTGTATTTTTCCTACTTCAATAGCATCATTTCATACGGCCTTATTTTATGGGGATTTGCTGCAGACTTGGAATCAATTTTTATTTTGCAAACGAGGGCTATCAGAGCCATATATAACTTAAGGACACGCGATTCTTTAAGATCTTTTTTTAAAGAAATAGGTATCCTAACCCTGCCGTCGTTGTATATACTTGAAATAATCATGTATGTAAGAAAATCACGATGATGATGTGTGATTTTCCCACTAATGTCGATAAGCCAAAGGCTACTAGAAACACAGGGAAGCTTAAAGTTCCATCTTACAGACTGGCTAAAACTAAAAAGTCGTTTCTGGGAAGATGCATACGTTTTTATAATAAAATTCCGAAAACAATAACCGAACAAACTGATACAAAATTCAAATCCATTGTGAAGAAGACAATATCTAAGGCGTACTATAAAATTAATGACTATATCATGGACAGGGATGTTTGGAAATAATTCCGATCCGCATTGGCGATCCCTAGTCTCAAATAGCGTATCTACTGTGTTAAAAAATTTAATTGTATTAAATACTTTAGATGCATGTCATTTAATAACAATGTAGATCTGATTGAAAAAAATATACTTTGTTGAGTTTCTTGCCGGTTTCTTCTCAACAGGGTTTTTTCCGAACCGGTGGTAGATTCTTCGACGTTCATAGGAGCATCAATTGAAGCCTAAATTGAATAAAGAATTTTGACTTTGACTTTGCTACAAAATTCAAAAATCAAAGTTCGTATCATGTCATCCTTTTCACTCTTTAATACTCTTACCGTGAACGGAATGGCACGATACGATTTTCGAAAATCGAATTTAGTAGTATAAGGCCAGGACCGATCATTGTAGAGTTGTTTGGAGAAGGCAGTGGACGTCTTTCGGCTGACGACGATGATGATATTTATGATATGATGACAACAGGTAACTTTGACTTAACTAAACACCCCTGTACCTAAATGTAGTGTATTTCCATACATTGGTTAGTGTTCAAAATGTAGGTACCGCGTCAAATGCTTGATCACATTTCAGTGGCGAAGGGTAGTTACTAAATTTTTGAAGTTTTTGCTAGAGACCAAATTCGAAAAGACCCAACTATTTGCTGAAGTATTCCGGATTCATTTTAAAACATGTTATAAAAAAATGCAATAAATGCATAAAATTTTATTAAAATGCATATTGACGATATATAAATTGTTCCCGCTAAGGAAACTACTGCTAATAATCCTAAATACAGAATTTTGTGAATATGTGTCTGCGCGCGTTCGTGTGTTTGTTAATTCTCCACAGTCAATTGTAAAAATATGGGTGCATAAAACTTGTTCCTTCTCCCATGGCTCTTATGTCGTCGAATTAAGATAACAGTACATACTTAATTATGAAGATTAAATCGATACAAAAATTCAAACGGCACAAATATGCCTGTATAGGACAGTCGTACTTGTTTGCACCGTTTGGAGTAGAAACTCTAGGCGCATGGGGTCCAGGCGCGAAGGAAAGGAACTCGCAAAAGAGATTTCTTCGCGCCTGGCGCCTATTCAATAAACGTGACAGGTTACAAGTGACTATGACAATTCGTAATACATCGCTGCTTTAGAAGTTCCGTGTTCTACCGGGCTTTATATTCGCTGCGCAATTTAGACTACACAACAGGTTACAAGTGATATTGACAATTTGGTCTAAATTGCGCAGCGAATATAAAGCCCGGTAGAACACGGAACTTGTAAAGCAGCGATGTATTACGAATTGTCATAGTCACTTGTAACCTGTCACGTTTATTGAATAGGCGCCAGAAGGCAAGGCAGGTGGCTGTTTAAGTGGTTATTTAATTTTATTTATTTATTATTTAACGCTGTCTGCCTCCTGGGAATTATGCCGTCGGGTGACATCTTAAAAGATATTTTTAACCGACTTCAAAAAAGGAGGAGGTTCTCAATTCGGTTGTATGTTCTTTTTTTTTTTTTTTTTAACGTGTGTTACCTCAGAACTCCGTCATTTATGAACCGATTTGGAAATTTTTTCGTTGTTTGAAAGCACATGCTTCAAGGTTGGTCCCGTTGTTACCAGAATCCAGTTCTGATGATGGGATCCATGAGGAATTGACGAAACTCCTCAAAAATTCAAGAGAAATGCATAGCGATTTTAGTATTTTCGGTGACAAGTCGAACATTTGCATTCAAAAAGTATCATAGAACTATGTAATAAATCGACACAACCCCGTCGATCATTAAAAATAGAATTTTTAACATAAACTTATTTCGAAGTCAAACTGATGATTTTATCCTACGCATCTATTTTATACAGAAACAACTAAAAAGCAAAAAATAAAAATTTTAAATAAAAAATAAAACCTCCTTCAAAAAACATCCAAAAAACTATGAAATAATAATTGAACCGAACCGACCACAATAAGCATGAAAATATCTTTCTTCTAATCTGTTTGAAGTTGGTGCCTCAGCACGAGCCAGCAGGGGTGTAGAAGCCCTATAGATAGTAGGTAGCTATGTAGGTAAGTTAGATTACTAGGTCCACTCCTGCTGGCTCGAGCTGAGGCACCAACTTCAAACAGATTAGGAGAAAGATATTTTCATGCTTATTGTGGTCGGTTCGGTTCAATTATTATTTCATAGTTTTTTGGATGTTTTTTGAAGGAGGTTTTATTTTTTTTTTTTAATTTTTTATTTATAATTTTTTAGTTTTAGGTTCTGTTTTATTTTTCCTTTATTTATAAATTGTACATACTTTTGATTAAGTATCTGTAAATAATTATAAATAAACACAAAAAAAAGAAAAAAAAAACGATACATGTCATATCTTTGCATTTGACCGTATTAGGTAGGAGTGGTCCGTTTAGTGAACGTGCACAACTCTAAACTTCATTTCAATAGAATCTGACAATTTTTTAGACACTTCTAGTCAACTAACATGGTCACCAAATTGTCTAGGTCCCTAGTGGTGATTAAGACCTTTTTTCACCCGATTGCCGATGATGATGTTTTTCGAGCGTATGTATTTATGTAAGTAGGTAGGTATAGTTGAAATTTTATAAGCTGGGGGTTTACGACTGCAGAACTCATCTGGTAAAGATAACATTGTTCTCGTTTCTTGAAGCCTACCGCTAATAACAAATCAGAACAAGTAACAAAAAATGCAAACAAATAGCTACCGTCTTCTCTAAGTTACAAGGTTGAAATTGCAAAAGCTTAACTCATTAAGAAAGGCCTTTCGTCATTGTAAGCAGTACTCAGGTGGGTCTTCGGCGTTGTAGTGCGTCCATAATAGAACAAACGAGAACAATGTTATCTTTACCAGATGAGGTCTGCAGTCCTAAACCCCCAGCTGTATATGTATCATTCTTTGGCACGTTCTGCAGCCTGAACGGCTCAATGGATTTTGAAGTGTGAGGTGTCTTTAGATTTGTCTCAGCTCCGAGAGTGACATAGGGTATTTATTTTCCTGGATTTCTTATGGGAACAAGATTTATACAGGGTTTTCTTTTCATCTAGTATTGAAATTAAAGTTGTTCTTAATTTTCAATTATATTCATATTTTTAGAAACCTAAACAATCAGGTGTCCATATCATAGAACTTAAATGGTAGTTCATCTAAAATCTCCTTGCTGACTTTCATGTAACTTACAACTTAGACCAACCGTCGGCAAGTTTTGTATTTCTGTTAGGTGTTTCCTCGGAGTGAGTCACAGCAAACGCAGCGAAGGTTACAGTAGCGCAGTCTAGTCGTTCGCTCGGCCTTGTTACTTTCTCTTCTGTTCTACTACGCTGTGAGAATCTTAGTTATGTTTGAGGTCATATTTAAGTATTAATAGATGCGCGGAGCGTGCGGAAATTTTGGCAGGTTAAGCGTGGAAAAAACCACGCCGTATTGAAAGATTTATGGTTGGTTAATGCGAACCGAAAAGAGATTGCAGTTTCTAAATATGTATAGTGGGGACGTTTAGGATCGCAAACCCTTTTAAAAACCCTCGCAATCCCTTCCCTTTCTTCCTTTTGTCCCTTTTATAAAGGACTTGTCACACTAGATGCGTTTTGCGGCCTGCGTTCCGATCAGCTCAAAAATTTTCATTACAATGTTTACCTTGCTTCTCTGCTACTAACCGTGTACCACAGATACGTTTGTGGGACACGTATATGTTAACATACATAACCTGCCCTCCCCCCCCCCCATATAAAACAATACATATGTCACACAGGCCCAATTGTCTCCAACATTCCACAAAATACTAACATGTTTCATCATCATCATCATTTAACTACACGGTAATTTGCAAAACTTTGTTTTTTATTTTCAGATTTGCCCCCGAAAATGTCCCCCCTAAACCCTAAAAACCTCAATCTAACTTTTATCTTGACTAATAACAGTAATAACGTTTCGATCGTTCGAAATATGTTAACGTTAAGGTTTCGTTTGTATGAAGAGACTCATTGAAGAAATGATTACAGTCTTGCTGTGACACGTAATGTTGGCCAAAATCTTATGCTGACTGGCCACAGAAGCGCGTGCGCCGGTCACCGGGGTCGTTGACACTAGTTGCTTTCTATTTCGCGTCTACCGTCGCATCTGTTACGATCTCCGCATTATTATAGACGTGCTGAATTTTAGGCCAAATATTTGCTTTGGAGCACGTTACTGCGCCGTTTGCTTAAATTTAACAGGCAGATTATGTGCTCTGGTAAAATAAACAAATAGTAGAATAAGTATACCTACTGAATGAATAAACCACCAGGTGCACCACTTAAATTCCGGGTTCCTGGAAATCTTGTCTAATCTTGTAATACATATATATATTTTCTGTCACGGTGTTTGTTATCGAACTCCTCCGAAACGGCTTGACTGATTTTTATCATTCATATTTGGCAGGTATGAGGTATGAGAATAGGCCATTTTTAATGCGAGGAAATAAAGAAAAACCGTTATGTTAAAAATGTATATGCAATTTGTAACAGGCTCAGGCTAAGCATAAACGCTGCGGTTAGGAAGCCGGCGGCGCTGATTTTCAGCCTGCGCCCTCTCGCGGCGCGAAACACAGCAATAATACGGGAAGGGCAGAGCTCACAATATTACGTAAGTATACAAAATATTTACCAAGATTAGTTTTTTGGAGTCTTTTTGTATTCTTATTAACTCCAAATTCTTTACTTTTACGGTCATCCCGTGAAATCCTAATATTTTTATACTAAATACAAACTGAAACATGGATACACAGAAAAAACCCCGAAAAAGAGTCCAGCGCTGGGAAACGAACCCAGGTCCTCAGCATTCCATGCTGCGTGCTTATACTATATATACCCCTACGCCACCACAGGTCATGAGTTAAGACACAAATTTTCCGTATATATCAACATTTTTCAGCTTGTTTTTCTGTTTCCTTTGCTTGCTTTGGTTGGTTGTAGAGAATATTTACAACCAAAATCTAACAGAAATAAAAAACAAAAAAAAATAAGGGGAAACCTGGCAGTTCTTTTCTAAGGAAATGGTAGGGCATTACAGTCATATTCATAGCCTTAGGTATTCTTGTGGTCTTTGGGGAAGTATTAATTTCCATCTACTTAAGTTCCAATTTGGACCGCCATTAGCACTTTCCTAATTTATTGTTTGAAGACCGGGAAAGAGATGTTAGCTCGCAGCGGGGGAGGAAGATCGTTCCATATCTTAGAGGCACGGAAACGGAAACTCCCTCTGAACCCCACGGACCTGTGTTTGGGGATGATAACTTTATTGGCGTGCATACTCCGGACACCTCGATCGCGACCCGCGCGTGGCCATGTAAACTTGTCATACAAGTATTGCGGTCGTTGTGTATTTATTATTTTATGCACTTGAGTCGTCAGGTGTAAGTCCCTCCGGGCCGACATATTCAGTATTTGTCTCTCGTTTAGGTAAGGCGTAACGTGCGCGCGTCTAGGCACCCTATAGCAAAATCTCATACACGCATTTTGAACACGCTGAATAAGCTCGCGCTGACTTTGCAAAGAGCCGGGGCCCGTACACCGTATCACAGTAGCTGAATTGATTGGGAGAGAACCAAGGCATCAACCAGTAACTTCCGCACTTCTTCTGACAAGTACTGTCTTAAGGTGTAGAGGATTTTTAGCCTGTAAAAAGCGTTTTATTCGTGCATTTTGTAGTCGGTTCAAATTTTATTCCATATTTTTTGTGCTGTTTAGTTTCTGGGTGTTTTATGAAGGCGGTTTTATTTTTTATTTAAAAATAATTCTACCGACAATTAATGTCCATTGTTGAAGGTAGGTCTACTCCAAACGATTTAAAAACTCATGATCGTATGCCTTTGCTAATACTCATACTTACATATAACCTTGGCCATGTCATCTCATCAGTCCGACTTGAATTTAAATCACTAAAAAAGTTTGAATATTTTGTTCGGTTGAAACGTAAAAAATGCCTCGTGCAAAACATGCTAGACTTAACTGGCTTGAAAAAAGTTCAAGGTTTCCAAAACAGTATTATTTTTGGATAAAATGAACAAACACCTCGGTATTTTCCGTGTTTGACTTTTCTTCGTGTATTTACATAAATTTCAACGCCCCAACGAAGATTTTTGGTGTGATTTATTTTCAAGTAGAGAGTAAGAAATAAAAGAAAACTTTTCACTAAATTCTATAAGTGGCTTTTCACGTGTTTGAACTTATAAATACTGTAAAGACTTTGGTTCATATGAAAGTCATATTTATAAAGAAGGATGTAATATAAAACATAAATACGTCAGCTATAATAGGGCGGTCAGCTAAAACCAACCGCATGGCAATGGCAATGTACCATATTTTCAACGTAATTATAAAATCTGGTTAATCCCAAAGTCCAAGTTACTCTTCAGGGCCAAAGTAACGCGACATTACGGTACCTACTTTCATCTCTTTCCAGAAGAGTTTTTTTTCCCGTCGATAATCAAAAATTTACTTAATCGTAATTACAATCGAAGAAACCGAATGGCAACTGTGGATCTTTTTCACTGCAAATATCATACTAACAATACTATCCCACCAAAAACATTTTCATGTAAAATGTTGTCAAGCCGAGACCAGACCATTTACCTCGCACTGTTAAAAAGTTATCAGATCTCATGTAGAGCCAAGCTTCTAACTCTACTACTAACTTCACAAACTCTTTATTATTCAAAATGATGGCTTGGCCGTTTCGCTACCGTCACATGGGCGTAAATAAGTATAAAAAAATATTCATATTAACATCTTCATAGGTATTATAGGGCAGAATGTCCTGAATGTTCCCAACTCATCCAAGGTCAGCTATTCAATGTTAATAAAAGCCCTTATCCTTGAAAAGGAGAACTGATTCACGAATAAACCATTGATCTTTTATGCGTGTATGCCTTGAATTCAGTCAGAGGGTTTTTATCATCTTTTTAGAGTGTAATGTTATTTGATTTGATTATCACCCTCTCATCGTCTGTAGATTATGATCAAATATTACCAATCAAGTCTACTTGTCGCCAATTAATTAATTACAACGCAGTAAATTATCATGAGCATGACTATGACATCCTCAGTGATTCTGTTGTTAATGACGTTCTCACTCACTGGAATCCCAGATTGTACTATGATTTCATAATCTACTGTAATTTTATTGATGTAAAGAAGTGTAGCACTTTTTTCCAAATAAGTAAGCTTTACTTAATAAATAATGTCAATATTCTTATATTCAACATCTACGTCTATTTACAGTCAAGTGTAAAAATATGGGTGCACACAACTTGCTCATAAATATATCTCATAGCTCTTATGTTGTCGAATTAAGGTATAGGTATATAACGATGGGAGGATTAAATCGATAGGTACTTATTTTTGCATTGGACCGTACTACTACATCGCTCGTAGAACTGACAACCTGATGAACTTTGGCCGATGGGACCAAAAGGTTCTCGAATGGCGGTGGCGCCCACGGACCGGAAGACGCAGTGTAGGTTTGTAAGCTTCCAATAAAATAAATAATAAATAAATAAATAAATATTAGGGGACAATCTTACACAAATCGACCTAGTCCCAAACTAAGCAAAGCTTGTACTATGGGTACTAGACGACGATAAACATACTTATATAGATAAATAAATACTTAAATAAATAAAATAAATAAATAAATATTAGGGGACAATCTTACACATATCGACCTAGTCCCAAACTAAGCAAAGCTTGTACTATGGGTACTAGACGACGATAAACATACTTATATAGATAAATAAATACTTAAATAAATAAAATAAATATTAGGGGACTATCTTACACAAATCGACCTAGTCCCAAACTAATCAAAGCTTGTACTATGGGTACTAGACGACGATAAACATACTTATATAGATAAATAAATACTTAAATACATAGAAAACATCCATAACTCAGGAACAAATATTCGTGCTCATCACACAAATAAATGCCCTTACCGGGATTCGAACCCAGGACCTCTTCCTTCGTAGGCAGGGTCACTACCAACTAGGCTAAAGCGGGCGGTAAAGAGCGATAACCTGGTTAAAGTTGCGGGACCACGTTGGATGGGCATAGCGCAGAACCGATCTGTTTGCGAACCTTGGGGGAGGCCATGTTCTGCAGTGGACGTTTTTCGGCTGAAACGATGATGGATGATCTATTTAATTGATCTATCAACTAGGCGACCGTGCTCCGTGGTGGATCGTTACACCCTCTTACTCGACAATCCTAACGCCAAGCATCAGTGCTTGCGCTGCTATGTTTTAGCAAGAGAGTAAGACAGCCGTTGAAAATACCGGCCCAAGACGTATTCTGTCTTAGTCCTCTACTCTGGCAACGCATCTGCAATCCTTTGGTGTTGCGAATGTTCATATGTGGTGGTGCTCACTTACCATTTGATCATTTGCTCGTTTTCAACCCTATGTCAAAAACAGCCATATATTCGTTTACTATCAGGCGTAATGAAACGCATGCTCATTTTACTCTAGAGATAAACTACGATAACATGGCCCGCCCCTCCACATTACTATTTCAATGTCTTTAGTCACATATTTACGACAGAATTTTTTTATGTTAGTATCTGCTTCTGTTTGACGGCTGTCTCAACACGCACTCATGCGTTGAAAGTTTTGGCGTGCTTTATAAATACTTTCACAATACATTGAAGACTTCTTGAATTGTGGAGGGGCGGGCCATGTTATCGTAGATTATCTCTACTAATATAAATACGAAAGTTTGGATGTTAAGATAAAACGGCAAAATGGATTTAGATGAAATTTAGCACACAGATAACGAACTCTGCGCAGACGAAGTTGCGGGCAACAGCTATTTGTGCATTAAAAAAAATCGTAAAGACCAACCGAACGTAATGAATGAGAGAGTGAAGATCATAAATCTTAACATAATACTATTCCAGCCTGTGCCGGTACCTAATTTCTTTTAGAAGTTATTATCCAAACATAGATGGCGCTGTATCACTGCATAATGTGACTATTTAACAGGCTGAGAGTGCGATGTATAGGAAGAATTTGTGCCTAAACTCCTGACCAGTAGTGGTGGTGTAGGGGAATAGCACGCGGCCTGGAATGCTGAGGACCTGGGTTCGATTCCCAGCGCTGGTCTTTTTTCTGGGATTTTTTCTGTACATCCATGTTTCAGTTTGTATTTAGTTTGAAATATTCTATTAGAAGGTCAGAAATTTTATTTCTTCTAACCCATTACATCCCATGATTAATCCAAAACACATTCCGTTACCTCAATTCAGAACAAGCCGGAATGAGCGCATAGGCAACATAAACATAAGTCTTCGACGAAAATCGCAATTCAGAAAATTAATGTATAACATGCCCGCCGCTGAAAATAAACAGAGCATTATCAGTGTCTGCTGAATAAAAACGGTACCGCATGACCGGCGTGTAATTGGCGATTCGGAGGCGCACTATTAATAACCATGTTTGCCGGAGATGCGACACAATATTATCCAGCTTCAAAAGACCCGTCACCCCTCCCTAACAACCAGCAATTACGACTTCCTAAGGGGAACTCTGAAACCCATTCACGGGTCATTATATTATGGATTGGAGAAATCTCTGGTAACCAATCAAAGCCTCCATAGAGACCAGTTATCGTCAGTTACGACGAGAACTGACACAATAACTAAAGTACTTACGTACTTCAAATGAGAAGTTCCAGATCTTTCTCCAATAAAGCTTTGTTCGTTTTCATATCGGTTATGCTATTCGTTCTCAAGATGTTTGAATAAAGGAAATAATTAGAACCGCAGAAGTCAGGTTATCTACTGTGACTATTTTAGGAGAAATCAATACATATGACAACCTTCAGGTAACATGAATACTGCATAGTAACCACACTAGGGCATTGGGACAAGGACTTGGTCAGTTATTAGTTATTGAAAGCCGGTGCAAGGGATCAATATCATCAATGAAATAAGTTTGAACTAAGTAAGTACTTACTATTTTTAAATCAATGAAATTGCTATCTTTTGTTGTCTTCAATAGTATCTACTAAGAATTTAAAATCCAAATGAAATTTGATAAAAGTGATTTATCAATAGGCTTCGCAGATGTTAATCGAGGCTGACACATTGCCTTGTTCTATTTTCTGAAAAAAAAAATCTATTGACATTCGTTTGTACCAGCGAAGACAAGATTAGAATCGCCAAATTCCACTTGTGATGTTTATGTTATGCCCGATGTCAGTGCCAAAGCCAAATGCGAATGAACAGACGTGCATAAACCAGTTTAATAGGAACCCTGACATTGAGCCAGAATTCCCCGTTTTGTAAACATTCGCGAGCATCCCGGAGAGGGAGGAGAGGTCTACACGATTTTGACATCCCGGCGCCCTGAAATATACACTAACACACGTCATACAATTTATTTTTATACTTAAAAATTCGCTAATGAGATAGGAAGCAGAAAGTTGCCAACAAGCACAGACGGGATCAACTTGTTCGGGCAACATGTGTCCACGTCAGTTGATTCAATGCTAAAATATTTTATACATCGACTCCGGAACCGCTTATTTTAAATAGGACTAACTAATCGCACGCATAAATTATAAAGACGTTGAAAAAATCTTGGAGATTATATGTATAGTTTATGTTTTTTTCACACATATACTAATTTGAATTTGCTTTATAAGATTGCTGCTAGAAAATTTAGCTCTAAGGGCCTCGAGAACTATACAATACGTTTACTTTTAGTTTACCACTGACAGATGGCTTGCCTTCATTTCATTTCCAACTTTAACATCATACAAATAAAGTAGCTATTACAAAATCTGCAAACGTATTCTAAAATTGGCTTTATTTGTAGGTCGTTAAAGTTGAATATGAAATGAAGGCAAACCATATGTCAGTGGTAAACGTTATGTAATTTTACTGTACAAACAACATTAATTTAATTTATTTTCAATCGGTGATCAGGAACCAATTTTTCTAGATCAGTATTCGGTGGCGATTACGTGTAAGTCGCAGTTACATGAAACAAAACGTCTATTTTTTTTAATAATGATTATTTAGAAAATAACTTATTAATTAAAATCGTTGTCGCCGTGCACATAATTTAGTCTGTGAATTTAAAAACTCCTTGGTAAGTCAGTTTCTTAAACAAACGTTGACGCGAGACCTGTCAAATTCCCCGCCAAAGAGATGACATTTTGATGAAACTACTTAACTTCAGCAACTGTAGGATGGGCAAAATTGTCCAATTGGATAGACGCCATTTAATAAAAAAAAACTGTAGGATGACCATGCATTCGGTGGATGGAGGATGTTTTAACAATAAAGTTTATTTTTAAATGAAACAGAAACTTCATTGCTTTTAGACCTAGTCTATTAAATTCCATTTTAGCCAGGGATCAATATTTTTCAACACCAGATCACCGATTAAAAAATCTATACTAATATTATAAAGCTGAAGAGTTTGTTTGTTTGTTTGAACGCGCTAATCTCAGGAACTACTGCTCCGATTTAAAAAATTCTTTCAGTGTTAGATAGCCCATTTATCGAGGAAGGCTATAGGCTATATGTATATCATCACGCTAACACTAATACGAGCGGAGCGGAGCGGAAGAATGTTTCAAAATCGGGGGTTTTTGAAGTAAAACTTCTATCTATAGGCGCTAATCTCAGGAACTACTGCTCCGATTTGAAAAATTATTTCAGTGTTATAATAGCCCATTTATCGAGGGTGGCTATAGGTGCTGGGGTGCGGGGGCTTCAAATGGGGGATGAAAATTTCATTGATTCTGCCGTAGGATGCACCGTTTTCAAGATATTTGACAAAAACACCGGGTGGTTGGGGATGGGGGTGAGAGGGGAGGTGCGGGGGTTTTAGAAGTAAAACTTTTATAGGCACGCTTGACTTGGGACGAACGCGGGTGTGTGGGGGGGCATGCGTGCGGGGGGGGTGCGGGTGGAGCGGGTTGAAGGGTGCGGAGGGTTGCGGGGGGGCGGGTAATTTTTTTTATATCAAGGAACTAAGGAGAGCCATAATTGATGAAAAAGCAAATTGGATAAAAAAATAACCTGCCCAAATTACTAATTCCACGCGGACGGAGTCGCGGGCAAAAGCTAGTGTATAATATATATTGAGTCTTAATATTTTTATTCTAAATACAAAAACCAATCTTGATATATAGAGTCTATAAAATAAAGAAATATAAAAACTGAACCATAAGATTAATGAAATCTTAGTTACTTACAGGGTGTGCTTTTAAAAAAATCCGAGGTAGCCTGTTTCACCTATGGCCTCTCGAACAGAGGATCGTGGGTTCGAGCTCAGGTTCGCACCTCGTGAGTTTTTCTAAATTTATGTGCGAAATTTCATTTGAAATTTACCATGACTTTTACGGTGAAGGGGAATCGTCGTGATCAAACCTGCACGCACTTGTGAAGAAATTCTATGGTGTATATGAAGTTCCCAATCTACACTGGGCCCACATGGAAACTATGGCCCAAGCCCTCGCATTCTGGCCTGTGCCCTGCATTGGGACATATCTATACGTACGCTGGGATAACGATAATGATGTACTTTTCAAATTCATTTCATTTATTTTGATGTATTTTTTGTAGTGGTAGAGCCATGTTGTAGCTAGCCGCTGCATCACGAATGGGCTCTCACAGAACACCGCCGTGAAGCAGCAGTACTATAGGTAACGCCACCAGAGTTGAGGCCGCGCACACAACCACATCTCATGTAATGACGCGGGATTTTAAACGCCAACACAACGTCAAAATCCCGCTGTCATTACATGAGATGTGGTTGTGTGCGTGGCCTCAACTCTGGTGGCGTTACCTATACCTGCTGCGTTTCGTACGGTCAGTGAGAGCGCCGGGGGCCCAATACCTCTCCCCCTCCCCTATTCCCTCTCCTTTTTCCTTAGGGCTGACAACGCACTGGCATCGCGTAAAGCGCTGCGGGTGTCTATGGACAGTGGTGATCATTTAACATCAGGTGACCCACTAGTTCGTTTGTCTGGCCTCTCTAACATAAAAAAAAAAATTCAAGATTAAACGCACTAACTTTCGCATTTATATTAGTAGGTATAGACGCGGAATGAAAAGGTTCGTCACTTTTCGACTCTATATCAACCAGTTAAGGTCGAAAGGTGACGAACCTTTTCATACCGCGACTATACTAGATTTAAATTAGGTAGTTATCCGTCAATATCCGTAACATTAGCTTTTTCAAAGGGGCTAAACACAAACAAAACATGTCCATGACCGCATCCTCGTACCACTTACTACGTTTTCGTGTCCCGCCCTTGACCTACCGACCTATATTCTGGCACCCCGCCCGGCCAAGGATGGCTCTATCACCTCAGATAGGGGCTTTGGCATACACCCAAAATGGCCGATAAATTTTGTAAGCACGCTGCGTCAAGGTGATTTTGTTATGTGGGGAAAAATGCTATCACAAGGACAAAGATAAATTGAGACTAAAATGGTCCTTGAGTAAAGATAATTTTTAATAGTGAGATAACTTTTTGTTTACAAATAAATACTGCTTAAAGACAACTTAAAACGTTGTGATTTATTTTCAATATGCACATTTAAATTTCCATTGAACCTATCTACAAACAAAAATAAAGAAGTCCTAATTTCGTTATAAGATTTAGTTGCCATTACAATTCCAATAGTATTCAGGCATCCTGCTGACAAGAAAACCACTGTCTTTTTATCACAAAATTTGTTTATTAACGCACAAATTCTTGCTTCTGCGACTTTTAAACTCAACTACACAATGGTATCCAATCATAAGGATTAGGAAATCAATTTTCTTATCGCTAAAATTTTCCACAATCACGCGTTTGGGCCATGATTCATGAACACTAGGTGAGTTGGTGCTCATCCACGCGCTCACATTCTTAGTTCATTACAAATTAAAATGACAGGTGTCGTGATTCAGCTCACAACCCTCGCCTTTTAAGTACTTACGTCGGTTCTATTTAATATACCGTCAATTGTTTTAAGTTCAAAGACAATAGAACACGACATAAAACTGTAGAAATCCGATGAAAAAGGAACTAACATTGTAGATATTGCCTTTAAAAAAAATTGTGCATACGTAATTGTTGTCATCTTCAAGCATTTTGTACATCAAAAATGTGACAGTTGTGAATAATGTAGCGCCCTCTATTCTTTTACATACTTATGACGTAATTTTGTGTTCGCCACTATTGAATTTTTTTCAACGCTTTATTCGCAATTTTTATAATGTTTTCAAACGCAGAATGTATTTAATTTGTGGTTTTCTTTAATTCAAGCCGTAAAAACCAACTTTCCGCAAAAATTATGAGCACAATCAGTACAAAACTAAGCTTAACTCTTTATGCAGAATAAAAACTTTGCTTAATTTTGATAAAAGATTAGCTTTGTTTCATTTTCCCTGACTTTAATGAGCTCCGGTAATTGCAGAGAATTCCTATATACTTGTTTAGTCTACACTCTACGGATAGGAGGAACTGATTATAAACAGATTCCATTGATTGTATGGTCCTCTATAGGTTCTATACGATTTTCAATCTTAAGTTTATTTTCTTAACGTCAGTCTGGCAGTTGAATTAAAACTTTGCGATTTTACTGTAAATTCTCAAAAATGGCATTCTGCTCTATAATGTTGCTCAAAAAACACGTAAGTACTTACCAAATTTCATGTCTCCAAACCTAGCAGTTAAGATTTCGGGAATTTATCCCGATTCTGTGGAAATATCGGAATAAAAAGTAACTTGTGTGTTCCAGGCGTAACTATAATAACATACATAAAATCAGGCCCGTATTTCCAAGGGTAGACAGAGCACACGAAACGTTACATTTACGTTAACCCCCGACACAAAACGTAAACGTAACGTAACTACCGTAACTATAATAATTAATTTATTTTTGCTTCATACGTTTGCCTCCATTCATTTGTAGGTTTTTCACTTTAAGCATTTCGTCACATCATAATGAATTGATGACGTCGGCGTCGGTATATTCTTACAACTGCTTAACAAGCCAATTTGGCTAATATCTTTGAATGATAATGAGCATCTGAAATCTGAATGGTGACTATTACCATTGAAAGAAGTTTTACGTTTGAAGTTCATTAAAAAATAAAATATTCCAATGATCTTAAAACTTTTAAGTCCGTAATAAAAAAAATAAAAAAAATACATTACAACCTAAAAAAAAGGCTTGCGGATTGTCATTTATATTTCCTAGTAACTAGCCTCTGATTTAGAAAAAACCATCATAATTACTAAGTATTCAATCATCTTGTTACACATCTGAGTGGTAGTTAGAATGTACTTTGTTTACTTTTGTAGGTACCTAAGTCACAAAGTAAGTACCACAACGGTATTTTACTATGACTAATCAGTGATCTATCAACTAAGTCTTACTAATTCATTATTGGATTGCTCGGAATTATCTTTTGTTGAGCTTTAACAGCAGACCAGTCATAAGTTATATTCTGTATTACGTTCACATGTAAATAAATTATTTAACACTTGATTCGATCACTGATTAGTCATAGTAAAATACCGTTGTGGTACTTACTTTGTGACGTAGGTACCTACAAAAGTAAACAAAGTACATTCTAACTACCACTCAGATGTGTAACAAGATGTTGGAATACTTAGTAATTATGGTGGCTTTTTCGCCCGTAATTTAGTCTACGTAAATATATAAAGAAACTAGCTGTTGCCCGCGACTCTGTCCGCGGAGAATAGGGGTATAAAAAATAGCCTACGTCCTATTCTCAGACTTACCGAATGTGGAGAAAAAAGTTTCATAAAAATCGGTCAAGCCGTTTCGGAGGAGTTCGGTAACAAACACCGTGACACGAGATTTTTATATATTAGAAAGATTAAACCACCAAAAAGTAACCGTGTCTTATTTAAGTTCGATTCGGTTTCTAAGATTGTATAAACATAATGAATGAATGAATGAAAAAAATTATTTCGCACACACAAAAATAAAAAACAAAAACAATTATTACTATTAAGAGAATACAATTTTAAAATATAAAAAAAACAATAAAAAAAACAAGCAATTAAAAAAACAAACAAACATACACACACTAATACACACAGAAATGCATAATATTATTAAAATTATGAAAGCGGCAGGTCAAAGAAAATGGTAAAAGCTTATGTTGAATTTTAATTAGTTCCAAGTCGCGTATTAGAACGCTATTTTTGACAAATTTCCTCCATTTTTGAATGTTTTTCCGGATTTGGTTCTCAAATGTGTTTCAAAAATACCCCCTCCTCTCTGGATCAAATTGCGCAGCGCAGGGGCTGAGGTCGACGACACGCATCGACCTAGTCCTTTGACGTCACGAGATGTTGAATATCTTGGCATTATTTTACTTACGACATACACATGCTGATAAATTGAGCGCATCGGTACAGTGGACTATAAAAATTGTGAACCTATAGGTACAATACAATACGATTTTTTTTGTACACCAGGAATAGTAAGCAATACAGAAAACAGGTACTTACGTTTTTGAACCTTATTACAATCACAGTTTGAAATTGGGAAATTTTCAGCATAGATTTAAGCTTCAATCTAGCGGCATTAAAGTACTGAAACATAAAAAAATTTGATTACAACAACCTTAAAAGAATGCCTTACTGACCATCGTAACCTTAAAACATTTTTTTCACGTTCCAGGTGTACTTAGGTAATATACCTACATATTTATCCAGATTTTTTATATAAATACCTATTCAACATTAATATATGTATCAGTTTGACCAATTTATACTATAGTAAGGAATACGAGCATGTTTTGTTATATTTTATTCAAAGATAATTATTATAATTCCTTGTTTCTTGTTCGATTTGATAGTCTGAATCTGAGTCTAGATTGTCTATGAATTTAAAATTCAACTGTGCGTTCAGTGCTGTGCAGTACTTAGTTTGTAACAAATACCACTCATATGTTTTAGTGGGAGCTGTTTAGGGAGTAAGTGCATGTTAGTCAGTGATTTATTTATAAGTAAATGATGTACGCTTGCTTCTGTTTGCTCTCCTTGAATAAATAAATAAATAAATAAATAAAATGAAAATTTAGGGTAAAGGTCAGCACACATATCAAATCGGAAAGGGATCGTCACTATATAAACTCAAGCTGAGCCGATTTGTATGAAAATCCCTACTGCGACGCACACTAATCGGAATCGTAACGTAATTCATCATCATCATCCCAGCCTATATACGTCCCGCTGCATGGCACAGGCCTTCTCGCAGAATGAGAGGGCTTTGGCCATAGTTGCGGATTGGGAACTTCATACACACCATTGAATTTCTTCGCAGGTGTACGAGTATACAGGTTTCCTCATGATGTTTTTCTTCACCGTTAAGTTCAAAGTAAATAATTACAAATGTTATTTCACACATAAATTCCTAAAAACTCAGAGGTGTGAGCCGGGATTTGAACCCACGACCCTCTGCTTGAGAGGCTATAAGTCAAACCACTAGGCCACCATGGCTTTTATAGTATTAAATCTTCCCAGGTGAATTTTTCGCTTCGAGCCCTTATCTTTCAAAACAAACGGTATCGTCATAGTATTAAGGTTCAAATTTAATGTAATGGCTCGAAGCGAAAAATTCACCTGGGAAGATTTATACTTGTAATAATACTGAACGGCTCGAGTAGATATATGGTGATGATCCCATTCTGAGTTGATATTATGACCTTAAAACCACTCAATGTTGTCACAGCTGACATTTCTTTCCTATGATGATTGTAAATCGCAGGAATTTAGTCGAGGCTTTTGTTTGTTTATGGCAAAGTAATAAATAACACTCAGAGTTTCGATTCACTCCCAGTATGGAAGCTTACCTACTCAAACATAACTTTATCTAGGAGTTCTAGTTTTTTCCAACCACTTATGCACGTACTTCGTAAACAACGCATAGTACCATTCCACATCCACCTAGTTATTTCGTGGAATATTTTATGACACTCCAAACAAATCATCCATCATGTGTTTTCGCATCACGTCTCAGGCGGGTGACGAACTTATAAAATTCCGTTCTTAAAACAAGTAAGGTAAGGGTTTCCCCAGTTATCCATTGTGCAAACTTACCACAAACTACGCGGTTGATTTTGTCATCCAAAAAAATTAACTCGTGAGAGAAAATTTTAAATTATTCTGTAGCAGGGGCTACGTATCTCAATAGGAAGAAATTAACCTTTATAAGATCACTTTCCTAACCGTCAGTCAAGACCTTTTTTCTCAAAGACGCGTTGAGATACAATTAAATTAAGTACCTAGTCTTAAATTGGCTAAGTAAAGTTTTTTGAAGAGGTGCTAATTATATTTTTTTTCGACAGTCGGCGTTCTGGAGATCGAGAAACTGCAGCTGTTTTATTTTTATCTCCTGTTGTTTACTGGAAATATTTTTTTAAGTGTTCGAGATGACATTTGTGAGATTTTACGGCTGACAAGCGGTTCGTGCTCAGTACTAAGAAGAAATAGAAAAAAAAACGAAGTCATCTGTCAGTTCTGTCAATGTCAAATCGTTTGCGTTTCGTTTGCTTTGCGTTTTGGTGTGCTCAGTGTGATTTTTGGACTATTTTTATCGACCTCCGCATAAAATCCGGACTTTCAATTTTACCGCATTTCTCCACGACCTATGCACGTTAATTGGATCACGATTGAATACTTTCGATCACTATTTTGGAACTGCTTCTTGGACAACGCAAAGCAAACGAAACGCAAACGGTTATATTCGATTTGACATTGACAGAAGCGACAGTTGACTTCGTTTTTTTTTCTATTTCTTCTTAGTACTGAGCACGAACCGCTTGTCAGCCGTAAAATCTCACAAATGTCATCTCGAACACTTAAAAAAATATTTCCAATAAATAAAAGGAGATAAAAATAAAACACCTGCAGTTTCTTAGTGTTGAAGTCGACCACTGTCGAAAAAAAATATAATTAGCACCTCTTCAAAAAACTTTACTTAGCCAATTGTCTGGTCTGCAATTTATTGAAGATGTGAAAAATAAACAGTTTTTAAGTTCACAAACTTTTGAAAGTTTAAAAAACCGTGGTTTTCGAAAGATTTAAAATATCATCGAGAAACTGAATCACGTACCAGGGAGAAACCTTTTTACAATTAACCTCACGATGATTGCAGACATGTGGAATATCAACATGACATTTGCAGCGAAAGGGTGCTAGCCTGGTACGCTATTCAGTTTCATAGACCGTAATTCCTGCGTAACATGGAATTTGACATTATGACTTCGAATGTTCAATCAAAGTAACCCAACCATCTGCTGAAATATTCCAGCTTATTTTTAAGACAGTGTAAGTATAGGTCCGTGTTTCCAGCCGAACTAAACAATAATAACGGAAACAATATTTGTTATTTGTGATAAGTGCTGGATCGTTCTTCATTAACAAGAAAGGACAAACCACGCTTGATTAGCGCGCGTTAACACCTGTTTGCGAATTAGAATAATGGTTCGTTATGTTTAGAGTTCGGTGGATCGATAAAGAAACCATTTTTGTGCACCATTTTTAAACAATTTTATTTTATTTGTTAGGAACCTTTGTTCGCGTGTAACGAACATTTAGAAAGATACATACCAGAAAAAAATAAAGAGATTGAAATATCAAAAAAACTGACACCCTAACAAAAATCTTATTGTTAGTCGGCTCATGAAAATAAAATAAATCGTGGGACTATTGACACCAATGGACCTAGTCCCGAACTAAGCAAAGCTTGAACTATGGGTACTAAACAACTGATAAACATAATTACATAGTTAAAAACATAAATAAATGCATATTCCATAAAATGTATTAAATAGCTTTAAGTTCTCATGTAAGTGAATTGTAAAATTCTTAATGGGAATAAAGAATCTTAAACCTTAAACCTTATTAAACATCCAAGATTCGAACACAAACATTCGAATTCGTATTTTCCATTCAAATATCTGCCCCCATCTATTGCCTGCTTCACATGTAACGATATACCCTAGCGATTAATATGTGCAAACCAATTTGCGCAGTTTTATCGATCGTGTGTATGACAATCATCTGCAACGATTTGTCAAACACACGATCAATAAATCTGCGCAAATTGGTTTGCACGATACGATACGATATATCGTTACATGTGTAGCAGGCATAACAAAGACACAAAATACACATATACATAGACATACAGATAAATACACGGAGCCTAGCTAAATATATAGGTATGTATGTATAACTCTTTATTGTAGATAAAAACATGAAATTAACAGTAATTATTATAGTGTTCTGTTAAAATGTTAAAGCGAATTACACCCATAAGTTGCAGTACAGTACTTATTATTGCAATAAACATCCATTTACTTGTTTCCACATAACGTACCTACCATTGTTCCGAACAATCGCACTTGTCACTCCATCAAACGAACCGCTAATTAGATTTGGTTTCACGTGTTTATAGGAAAAAAACATTTGATTCGTCACGTGGTGTGAATTACCTACATTTGCTTGGAGTTGCTTGTCGCGTGGAATTTTCCATACGAAATGGCATCGTGGCGCAACATTTCCATTGTGCCCGTTGTCGACTAAGAGATATTGGATGGCAGTTATACCTACTAACCCCTAATCACAGTATGTACCTTATTGTTTTAACAGTATCGTTTTTAGAATACTTATCATTCGCCTTTTTGCGAGATTCGTGATCGTTATATTAACATGGATATACCTCCTGAAATTTTAATTAAACGATACTTATTTTATTACTTTCTTTTGGTTTCCTATTCATTTATTTCTGAATGACGAGCACTGAAGTCACTGTGATTACACTCACGATTTATCAACTTACTTAAGTTGCAGCAAGTTTTTATAAAAATAATCAATAAGTCAGACATCAAACTCAAGTTAAGTAAATTTGTGCTATACTTACTTAAGTTAGTCTAAGTTTCGTACTTAACCGGAGATTTGATGGCTGCATGGTTTGACATAGATTATCTTTATAATAACTTGGTGCAACTTGCACTCAAATAGTTAAAGTTTATTTAAATATAAAAAATATTCTTGATATTTTGAAACAGAACTAATTGTGGTGTACAAAAAATGTGTTGCGCTGGTTTTACCGTGTCAAACATTGTGAAACCAAGTAATAAGCAACTCTACCCATTTGCTATTGAAAATGTAAGAACAACAAATCCTTTATGCATTATGCGGCCGCTTGGTAAATCAAAATACTTCAGCATTCAATTGGTTTCAGTGAACGTCTGGCTGACACGTGGTGTGAATACTGATTTTGTTTTTGAGCTAGTTTCGATTGTTTTCCAAGTGCACAATGGGCAATTGGGCACATTGAGTATACTTTAAAAATTATTTGGAACAAAAGTTAAGTGAAAAATAAAAAAAAAATTATGAGACAAAATTATTTTCAGATGCTTGAGGGTAAACTATAAGCATTTTTTTGACGATACAAAAACTTTATAATAATGATGACAGTGAATCAGAAAAAAACTGCCAAGTGTGAGTCTTACTTGCTCATTAAAACACAAATTAAAAAGTCTATTCAAAATGAATAAATTATTTATACATGTATTTTTTTTAATTATTTCCTTTCTTTTGTGTAAGAGCCCGTTCCCACTATGTCGTTGTCGGATTCCGATTTTAATCGGACGTTCCAGTGGCAGAACATTTTATATGAAGCTGTTCACACTTGTCGGACGCACGATTTTGTCGGAAATCGTGTCCGACAAGTGTGAACAGCTTCATATAAAATGTTCTGCCACTGGAACGTCCGATTAAAATCGGAATCCGACAACGACATAGTGGGAACGGGCTCTTACACTGCCATCTGTCTGTTCTTAAGAAAATAGTGATATCAAATTGAGGCATATACGTATAGTCGGGGTAAGAAAAGGTTCGTCACTTTTCGACTCTATGTCAACGAATTAAGGTCGAAAAGTGACTAACCTTTTTTACCCCGACTATACGTAGGCATACACAGTCAGAACGACTAAATAATCCGCATAAATAGTGGCTCAGTTTTTTTTTCTTTTTGAAGAGCGAAACCCTTACAGTAATTTTATTATAATTCAGGGAAAAAAATTCCGCTCCTCATTCTGCTTCCGGCAGATTCGGTTTATTTTTTTATTCTCGGTTTATTTCAATATTCTCGGTTTATTATTATAATTTATAGCCATGAACAATTGAAAAACATTAAAACGTTCCCTCGGCACACACAAAATCTATGTGTATGCAAATGGAAGGTATCGGTACTTATCTTTAACGTCGGCGTTAAATCTCTGCGAAGCACGTCCCAAGTCCATGAGCTAAACAAAACACGAATAGGTAAAGGTCATTATTACGGTTATTATTTATTATAAGTGTACGTATCACATGGGTGGCACGTGTTAGTTGCGGTGTTTCACTGAATCTGTACTAATAATTTCAGAATCAGAATCATAAATGGGTATTTACTAGAATGCAGTTTATCAGGTGTTACAGCATTCATGTCCAGTGTATTCGGCCTGCATGCAGGCGTGCAAATGATTAGTACGATTAAATATAAATACGAAATGCCAAAATAGTAAAAAAAATCAAAATAATTCCTAATTTTGAGCAATGATATAATAATACATTTAAACAAAGATAGTCAAAAGAGAGGGAGAGAAAATATGTTCATACTTATTATTATTCGAGGCACATTCCAACATTATACAAACATTCACTCGAGATTATTATTATGATTACTTTTTAGTTGAATTATTATTATTTCAATTCGATTAAGGTTTAAGTTGGAACCCACTTAAGGTTGACATTCCTGTCATATTGTATAGGAATTCGAAGGATATTTGTTCGGAATGGGTCCCAAATTAAAGCACCCGACCGTACCGTACAAGACATGTATGGGATACCAAAAGAGAAATCCTGATAAAAAAACTACAAATATTTATCCTACTCGAAAATTAGTTTTAATCTCCTAAAATTTATGCATTCTTAAGTCTTCTAAGTAATTCCAATTTTCATGTACTAATAGAAAAATTCAGCCCTGTAAAGATTATGAACTCTTTTAAAGGTCCTCACCAAGATCATACCAAAGCTAATCAGAATTACAACTAAATTTAGTTAAGACTAGACTAAATGATTTGTATCTTTAAAACGTCTGGCGCCAGTTCGCTACTATCAAAATAATTCATGTCAAGGCATTACTAAGTATCTATGATTGATGAGATTAGATACACAGTAGGAAGGCATACGCTTTGAATTTGTAAACAGCTATGTACTACACGCTACTTTAGTTCGCATGTATACCAAAAATCTTAACAAATTATGTGATCTCTCTCACGTCTTTTAGCTATCTAAAAGACGTGAGAGAGATCACATAAAGCCTATGCTTTGAAATGTCATTTAGATGTTTTAATACTTAGCCTCCTTCCAAAGTCGAGTAGATGAGTTGTTGTTAATAGTAACCTATTTGCAATCTCTTCCAATCTATATTTTATACCAACCAGATTTCGATTCAATCCGACCAGTTAAACTTGCAAGATTCAGCAAACAATAAACATGCTTACGAGTTAAAGAATAAGCTTGAAAAACATTTCGTATCCTAAAATACGATGTCTTAAAAATAGCTGATGTACATACAATAGGCCTTATAGTAACGTAAAAGTTCACAGTATTTTTCCCAGTAGGTTTCCCAAACCTCAACGATAATCTGGTACCGGGGAGAGGTCCAGTTCCGGAAAAAGTAAGAAGAAAAGCACTTACCTACAAAAAAAACTTACCTATTTTTTCGAAAGTAACTGTACTAAAAGTGATATATGTTATGTGACTCTATCCTCGTCCTGTCCAATGTGCTTGATTAAGAACATCCCATTTTCAAAGGAATCATTCTAGATTGGAACAGAATTGCATTTGTTTTGTTTAGTTCGATTTGAAAAGCAATGAAATCCGAATCTTTTTCCTATTTGCAGTTGATTCATAATTCACTGGCATTTTGCTTGCATGGTGGGCAGGACGAGGCAATTATCGCTTAACTAAGTGATATGGATTTTTTTTTAGAACTGGTAACTAAGCATGTGCCTATAACTTGACCTCTTCTTAACGTCTGTATATGCTTATGCATTTCTCTGCTCTAAATTTTATAAATACCAATACAATACCTACTAGCAATAAAACAGCGCAATATGATAAATACAATCAAAATAAAATACCTATACGACTCGGTCAATGTGAAATGCATACTCGTAAGTAAATTATTCCATTGCAATTTCGCTAATGCGTTTCATAATTACCTATCCGATATTCAATTACGTTATATTATATATCTACATATATATATACTAACCTTAACCCGCGGCGTCGCCCGTGTTTGAAATACCTTCACGAAGAACATTTACAGTCCTGAAGTTTGGCCTGAAAGTTACGGTAACATTTTAAGGTTTTAGTTGTAGTTAAATTTTTAGTTTTAGGTTCAGTTTCAACCTATTTTTCTTATATTTATTAATTGTACATACATACCTGTAGTTTATTTCATTGTGTTAGTTTTGTTTTTGCAATTGAATAAGCTATAACTACTAGAAAATATAATATAATAGGGTTAGGGTTTAGGGTTTTTCCGAACCGGTGGTAGATTCTTCGACGTTCATAGGAGCATCAATGCCTAGAATTTTGACTTTGATAATAATAACTATGAGACAAAATCACGAAAGACTAAAACAGTTCTGAATCAGAAGCCATCGATACATAATAATAATCCACAGACATACACGTATTATTATGTTTGCTTAAGCATTAATTTCCGCACCAAGTTCAACATTTGCCAAGAGCTGACGGTAGAGTAACGCTTAGTCACTGTAATTGGTGTAATTTTCATTAGATAAGAACTAGTCATTACGAGGATTGATCATTAAATATCACATGTATCAAAGGGGTTTCGACACAGCTCAATCACATGTAATTAGTAATTAGGTATATTTTTTCATGCTTCGAGCAAAATTTTCCGCTGCATAGTTAGATCAAATTATTATGCAGGAATCTACTATACTTCATTTAATTTAGAATTGAAAACCACAACATCATTATATTGCGGCTCATCAACTATTTCTTTCCTAGCAAATAGTACAGTACAATAGACTGGGAGCCGCAAAATAAAATTGTTTTAATGTCACTTTATTTGCGTGTCGTCAATTGTTACTCTAGTACAAATTGTAAAGAGATTACAGTTCACGAGCCGCAATATAAAGTTGTTGTGGTTTATAATTCTAAATTAAATGGAGTATAGGTGCATTGCACGTCGTCAGTCTACGAAATAATAAACTATTGCTTTTGTAAATATGTTTGAGCCGGTCTAACTGATTGATTTAAATAAGCTGATTCGATTTTAAAAAAAAATTAGCACAATTTTTGTGCAACGAATTCATAGTTTTTAAATGCGGAAAAGTCTTTCTGATGAGTTAGCGTGCTTGTCACCTGCCTGCCTATCATGTTCTTCGCAAAGAAATAAATTTGCTTTAGTCAATATCTTGTAGTAATATAATATAGTAAAATACTGTTCTATAAGCGGCAACAGTCTCCTGAACGTATAATGGCTGGCAGGATGGACAGTGGCATTACCACGCACTGGGCCAAAATGCATTTAAATAATGTCTATACTAACATAGTTATAAAATAAGGACTTCTATATTACTAACATAATATGGATCTACGATATCTGAAGTAAACAATTTTCATTTTATTTTATTTGTTTTATAAGTGCCGGTAAGTCCTATACTTCATTTAATTTAGAATTGAAAACCACAACATCATTATATTGCGGCTCGTCAACTATTTCTTACCTAGCTAATAGTACAGTACAATAGACTGGGAGTCGCAAAATAAAATTGTTTTAATGTCACTTTATTTACGTGTCGCCAATAAAATTGTTACTCTAGTACAAATTGTAAAGAGATTACAGTTCACGAGCCGCAATATAATGTTGTTGTGGTTTATAACTCTAAATTAAATGGAGTATAGTAGCCTAACGGTTTGACTTAAGGCCTCTCAAGCAGAGGGCCGTAAGACCCAGCCCGAGCTCACACCTCTGAGTTTTTTGGATTTCATGTGCGCCCAAAGACCGTCAAGCTACCAAATTGCACCTCCGATAGCGGGGTCTAGAAATAACACTTGAAATTCCCCAAGAACTTTACGGTGAAGGGAAACATCGTGAGGCATCCTCCACACACCTGCTAAGAGATTCAATGGTGTATGTGAACTACAACCTAAAACCCTCTCAATGTGAAAGGAGGCTTGTGTTCTCCTGTGGGACGCAAATAGGCTGATATGACGATGACGAAGTACAGCAGTCATAAATATCAGAGCACTCAAGGTGGTCAAAAATATCTGAACGCGACCGTATTGTCAATCGCGTACGTGTGTGTTTAAATATTTTTGAGCATCTTGACTGCTCCGATGTGTATGATGGCGACTGTACCTAACCAATTATATGGCATGTTAACTATAGTGATCTACTTCCTATTCAAGTATTCACGGTCCTTCAAGGATGAGTGGAGCCGCAGGCGCCGGCGCGGCGGGTACCTGTGGCTGTGTGTACTTCCTTCAATAGTTTCCGGAAATTCTGCCTTTTGTTATGTAGGGCAATGACGAAGTAATTAAATACGAAAAGATAAACTGATATAGGTGATGGAGGAAAAGCTTAATGTGCTCATAAATATCGCAGCACAAACCCCATTGGTCTTACAGCCAACCATACAGGGTAAATTTAAATCGTATTAGGGCCGGCGCTCACTGCCGGCACGGCACGGCGTGGCATGGCAAAGGATTTAATGCTAATCAAGTTATTTTGAATCTTATTTAGTTTAGAATTCATGTTAATTGGCATTGATCACTTTTTTGCAATGTGGTCTAATT
This sequence comes from Archips xylosteana, assembly GCA_947563465.1. Lineage (NCBI taxonomy): Eukaryota > Metazoa > Arthropoda > Insecta > Lepidoptera > Tortricidae > Archips > Archips xylosteana. The sequence continues at coordinate 12,988,361 of OX387357.1, read as the reverse complement.
CCAAAACTATTTCGAGGAATAGGTTTATTAAATCATTTTATAACATTGTAGTAAAAAAATATTAAATGATCGTGTGTATTTTTGCAAAATAATGTTTGACCTTTGTTTGACCTTTCTGTGGGCATTAACTTTGAAATTCTTTGCAACAAGAAAAAAAAAACAGGCGTCCGTCTAGTTTCTCTATAGTTATTATCTGTCACTTCGACGTAGTTATCATCTGTCAGTTTAAGGATACTATTTTGAAAAACATTCTTCGCGTTTTTCATATTTTAATAATGGATTTATACAGGAAGTGTTTCATTCCTACATGTGGAAATGATTCTGTCAATAGCCCAAACAAATTAATTGTTCGCATTAGAGAAGATTTACAAGAGAAGTGGTGCCGCAAAGTTAATTCAAAGTTTACAAGATGTACTTATTGTTACGAGGATCATTTTAATGTAAGTATGGATTAAATCCGCCAAAGAACTTTCAAGGGAACACTTCTGACCATTTTATTTTATACGTACAAAAAATACTATAGCCGTAAATCGTTTTTTTACCTATTCTCTTGGAAGAATCGGCAACTTTAGTGTTATTGTTATTGTAATGTAAAGTGACATTGTCAGATGACAACTAACCTTCGATTATGACACATTTTTTTTGTCATTATGTCGGTGGTTTATACACAGATTCAGCCGCGGCATGTAATTTACGAGAAGTCGTATCTCAAATTTTTAATAAATTATAAAAAAACATTGGAGTGATGAATTGCTGAAATATTCAAATTAGTTTCTTAAAATGCTCTATATTTTCGATAAAAAAAATAAAAAGGGGGGGTTAGAAAAATGAACAATCCCAATTTATTTCGATCCACGATGCCGCGACGTGCCGAGGGATGCTGCAGTAAAATTCGTATGTAACCTGCCGTGCCATGCCGTCAGTGAGCGCCGGCCCTTACAAAGTTAGTGTTTCGAACTCATTTAATGCTGAACAACATAATATATTAACTCAATTACTACAATTAAGGGCTGTTTCACCACCCATTGATTATTTTTAACTGACGGATAAATGTGTTGCCGTCTCCGTCTATTCGAACAAAACAAACAGAGACGGCATCACATTTATCCGTCAAATAAATTTGATCAATGGGTGGTGAAACAGGGGGCTAGTCGGATAAAATATAGAATGTTCATACTTTGTTGAACTGAAATCACAAACTCAATGTAGTTGTTATGGTATAATGCAGTCCACTTCAACTTATATTGTCCAACATTATCTGAGTTATAAAAACTAATTTTCTATATCGACTTAAACTTAATACCCGTATATTAATTACCGTTAAACATCGCTTATCAATTTTTTACAGCCTTGAACTCTTGTGGTATCTGCTGCAAACTAAATCGTCATAATTTCTGGCGACAGACGTCCACTGCTGGATAAAAGCCGACGCAGACCATATGCGTGTGCGTGTCACGCACCAGTTGTAATTAATGAAACTGTAAGAAAGGTGACACAACATGTGCACGCATCTAGTGCGCCATCTTTCTTACAGTTTAATTTATTACAACTGGTGCGTGTGCGTGACGGGACGTGACTTCCAAAATGATCGATCCTGCGTCATTTCCTAGATATTTGGACTCGCACCTCTAAGTTTTTCGGAATTTATGTGCGAAATTACATTTGTAATTTACCATGAGCTTTATGTGTGTGAAGTTCCCAATCCGCACTAGGCCCGCGTGGGAACTACGGCCCAAGCCCTCTCATTCTGAGAGGAGGCCTGTGCCCTGCAGTGGGACGTAGAGGCTGAGATGATGATTTCTTATAATATCTTAGACATACTTGACACGGAAAAATATAAAAGAACAATCGCCAACAAAGCCTGAATGTTGAACAAACGAACAATCAGAATCGCATGCTATTTAGGTATTAGTTGCCCGTCTCCTAACCGGGCACTTAATAAATTAAATAAAGCCTAAAACCATAATAGTACACTTGGTATAATTAAATTTTCTTTGAAATCATCCACTTTACAGAATTGTTAGGAAGCTGAACTAACCTACCTGTAGATTAAACGATCGAAAAACTTCCTCTACTTAGTACCTAGTCTCAGCGAAAATTGCATTTTGTCAATTGAATTAATATGTATTTCAAACAAATATATATGCTTTTCGACTTTATGTATTTTGACTTTGACACGTTCTCCTTCTAACCTGTATCTTTTTTATTTATGTTTGAGACAGGCTTCATACAATTTATCACATTAGCCTATGGGCAAAAACTAACACTTATACAAAGAAGCGCTTTCTCACAATGATTTAAACTGCATTTTAAACTACGCCTACACAATGGGCTTCTGACGTACGAAGGTGGATTTTATCAGCACTCAATATCCATATCCTGAAAAGTTATTATACAACTTGTCAACAATATAAAATCGAGTGGCATTATACACTCCAGTAGTTATCTACAGACGTCATTTACATATGAAGAGTGCACTTGATTCTCCTGTGACGCAATACTTCATTGCATTTGATGCAACTAGCTCAGTGCATGAAGCACAAATTTTAACCTATCGGACCTGTACTTTTATAGAAACCGAAGTGTGAATAAAGATTCGGAGCAGGTATTTGTATGAATAAGTAAGCAATAAGAATGAGTTGGGCGACTAATGTCTTTATTGAAAAATGACGAGGATAAAAATGACCACATGAAAAAATTACTAAGTTTTTTCCCAACTTTAATCGACACAGAAACAAAGATAGGTTTAGTTTATGTTAAGTTTGCAGTTAAGCCCACCGACAATGCTCCATCGATACTGCTCCTGTGTCGATTAAAGTTGGGAAAAGTCTTAGTAATTTATTCATATCTTCATACCTCGTCATTTTTCAATAAAGACATTAGTCGCCCAACTCGATGTCAATTATCCCATCATCATCATCATCATCATCCCCGCCCAACCTATGTGCGTCCCATTAGGGGTCCCAGGGTTTAGGCCGAAGTTTCCATGCGGGCCCAGTGCGGATTAGGAACTTCACACACACACCATTGAATTTGTTCTCAGGTGTGTGCTGGTCTCCTTACGATGTTTTCCTTCAATTGTTCCATGATATTTATTTATTTACTAGCTTTAACTACCGGCTTTACTCGCATTAGAAATATATACATTAAAGAAGTTTACTCTATTTTGAAGGCTACATGGAAAGAACATGTCTAGTCAACTAAGGAACTTTATGAGTTATAGCGTTTTGAAAGTTAGTCATCATGTACATTAATATGGTAACCATTTCTTTATAAGTGAAAAAATAGATATTATTTTCAGATATCCATATTTAATCCAATGGTAATTTATAGTGCTTTGCGAGCTCTACATTTTACGATTAAAATCTCATTTTTCAAAAAGGTGACTAGACGTGTTTTTTACGTGTATACGCTTCATTTTTACAGAACAACTTTCGGTCGGACAATGCCAGCCGATCCTATTTTTGTTTAAAGTTAATATATGATAATCTTAAGTATCTTATGTCTCAATCCAGATCTTGGTCTATCTGTATGTCAAGTTTCATCTAAATCCATTCAGCCGTTATTGCGTGATTGAGTAACAAACATTCAAACATCCAAATATCCAAACATCTTCACAAACTTTTTCATTTATAATATTAGCAGTCTCATTTATAACATTCACAATTAATTTCATAATTTCTCATCCATCCAAAAACTTTTCAGTTCAATGATTTCTCCTCGCCAGCGAATAGTAGTTGCGTCTAATCTCAGTGATAAAAGTATAACATTTCAAATTATTTATAGCTTGTAATTCAGTATCAATAACAGAGATCTCTTTACCTATACTTGCGAGCGGTCAAGCATGAAGGACGGACGGCACGTGTGGGGGCACCCTTACATTAATGAATAATCACGGTTTCTTATCGAGATTTCAAAGGTTTTATTAGTTAAAATCTACAACTAAAGGTTATATTATATCAAAGCATAATTAAAATTCAGCCTTCAGATTTTCGTTAAATTGAGATAAATTTTATAGTAATCCATACTAATATTGTAAATTCGAAAGAAACTTTGTCTGACGGTTTGTTACTTCTTCACGCTTAAACCACTAAATCAATTTAGATGAAGTAGCTTGAGACTCTGGGAAGGACATAGAATAGATTTTGTCCCAGAAATCTTTCCAGATGGAGACGCGGGCAACAGCTTTTTTTTCAATATAGGCTTGCGTTTGACCACAATCACACCTGATGGAAAGCGAAGATGAGGCCTACGATGGAGCACGCTTGCCTAGTAAATGCTTATTCACCCTAGACTATAAATTAGGGGAATAAGCGGAAAGAAGGCAGCTGAGCGCGGTGTTGGCTGACCCAAGCAGTGCAAACCGTGCAACAAATACGGGGCACTGTAACCGCTAATAAACACCTAATATCATAGCAAAATTCCACCAATTGAGCTAATCCCAAAACTACCAAACTAAGCAATGCTTACACAGTCGCAGAAGTGAAAAGTCGACTTTTGCTTGTAGACAAGTTGTCAACGTCACGTCAAGTAGTCACTCGAAATTGCAATGAATGATATTAATTAACAGAAGCTGTTTGAATTTCGTTTTAATCCAAAGTTTTAATCATCGTTTATTCATAGTTTTTTTTGCTTATCAGAGTAAAAGGGCAGGTCAAACTAATAAAAAGATTTTAGCTCAACTACTTATTCAAAATCCCTGTCCTATGTCCAGACGTTTGAGGGTGAAAAAAATAACTTACAATTTTCACACTACAATACAATACAAATATTCTTTATTAAACACCAAAAACAGTGACATTACAAAAATAAAAATTCAGGCAGACAACAGGCGGTCTTATCGCTAAAAAGCGATCTCTTCCAGACAACTAATTATTCAGAAACTAATAAATATGAACAGACTAAAGTAGGTGGCGGAAACAACAGACAGGAGAAACGCAGGATTAATTAATAGACAATATTAAAAACAACACAAACAAATAATAATAATATTTATTTTATTTTACAATATTTCTAGGATATCCTTCTAACGGATCCATCTATCAAGACGATTACGCTTGAAAATAAAAGAGATCTGCACTGGAGCTGAAAACCTCATTTTAGAACTAACACAACGACCTGCCGTGACCTAAGAAATCGATAACAAAACAGAACAACTAGGAATAAGTAACAAGGTAACTGACACTAAACGGTAGGGCATGCAATTCTAGTCCAAACGAGGCAAATGCCTGACATAATAACCACTGATCTACTAAACTTAAATGGTCTTTATTTTCAGCCCTCCAATGTTGTGTTAACATGATAAAACAAACATGTCAGTCTTTACTAAACTATGGCGCCGTATTGTGACTTTACAATAATAGCAATTGAACGGGGCTTTTCAATCAATGAGGGTGTTTTAACAGTCAACATAATTATTATTTATATCAGTAAAGAGCATGTAGTAAAGTTACGTCACAATCATTATGATTACTTTTGCCAGGTCTAGCTATTCTTTCTAGCCTGGTTAGCTACTGGCCAAAACTAAAGACAAAGACTTTTCCATTTTTAGGGTTTAGTAGCTCTACAAGGAACCCTTAATAGATTCGCCACGTCCGTCTGTCTGTTTGTACGTCCGCGGTTTAGCTTCGAGACTGTTAATGCTACGAAGCTGTCACTTTGCATGGATATATATATGTATAGTGTTAGTTAACCACACGGACAAAGTGGGAAATATAAATCATTGAAAAAATAAATTCTTATGAGTTACCTATACTTATGAATGAGCTACTCGTAAAATAGGGATGTTTTTTTCTCGTCTAAACCCATAGTGTGGAGTATCGTTGGATAGGCTTTTATAGGTTTGCTAAGGTAATTTTTCTAGGGATCCCTGAATTGAAAAATGTTTTTTCAAACTTACAATATTTTTGGAAAACCTATCCAACAAAATGTCACACCATCCGGCAAAAGAGAAAAAAATTCAATCCACTCCACTTTACGTAAAAAAAATAATTTCCATAGTTTTTTCTACCACTACCTACTTATTAACCTACCACAGCGTAATTATTAGGTAGGTAGGTACATATAGTAGGTAGGGTTACCAGATCTGATTTTCGGTTTTACGGGACAGGCCGTTTTTTTTTAAATAAACATATTATTTTTACTAAAATTTGGCATAATCGAATACGTGTTCGCGTGGTGTTCACTGCTGTGTGCGAGAAAATAAATATGGTTCATCATCATCATTTCAGTCGTAGGACGTCCACTGCTGGACATAGGCCTCCCTCATTGACGCCCAAACTCCCAATCATTACGGTTGGAAGCGACTTGCATCCACCCTGAACCTGCGGCCTTCACCAAATTGTCCGTCCATCTCGTTGGTGGACGTCCCACGCTGCGCTTGCCAGAACGTGGTCTTCATTCGAGAACTTTTGGGCCCCAACGGCCCAAAAGCGGCGGCGGCGGCGGCGGTTCTGGGTGCTATATGGCCTGCCTATTGCCATTTCAACGAGCTAATCCGTTTGGCTATGTCGGTGACCCCGGTTCTTCTACGGATCTCCTCGTTTCTGATTCGATCCCGTAGAGAAACTCCGAGCATAGCCCTCTCCATAGCTCGTTGAGTGAATCTGAGCCTATTCATCAAATATGGTTTGGATAGGTATTTTTATCATTGAATACCATTATTGAATCATAAAATTACGGGACAATGTACTGTCCCGATTGGTTTCGCCAAATTACGGGACAGTGAAAAACTCGTGCCTGAAATACGGGACATCTGGTCACCCTAATAGTAGCGGAGAAACAACGAGCAAACCTGTGTTCCATGAAAAAAGTCAGCCGTAGTCCCACTGGCCGCACAGCTCTCATTTCATTATTCGTCAATCAACATCAATAAACCAATTACAATCGGATCGGCGCTTCCATCGATCCAGTTCCAACCAGTTAGTGTTATTGTAAGACGCTTGCGCAGCGTCGTCGCTGGCGAGAACGACGCGGAAATTAAACTAGTGATCACTAACACTAAGTACAGCATAATAATATCGCACTACATTAAATACCTACTTGAAATCTTGAGACTTGATTATCGGTATTAATTTGGACTTTTTTTTTCAATATCATCTTCATCCCACTGCAGGGCATAGGCCTCCTCTCAGAATGAGATGGTTCAGGCCGTAGTTTCCATGCGGGACCAGGGCGGATTGGGAACTTCTCACAGACCGTTGAATTTCTTCAAATGAGTATTCAGGTTTCCTCACATTGTAGTCCTTTTAGTCCTTTACCGTAAAGCTCACGGTAAATTTCAAATGTAATTTCGCACGATAAACTCAGAGTAAAAGTAAGAAAAAAGTAAGAAAGTATCTGCTCAGAATACAGTTAGTAAATATAACTTTAAAATCATATATTTTTTACCTTGTTCTAATAGGATGATCTTAACTGGATTAGTTTAGAGCTACACGAGCTACTATATGTTAAAAGAATCCTTACAACGACTAAAAAATCCATCAACACTGTTCTACAATCCCCTGCGTAGTGGAAAGTCTTAAAATAAGACTAATTACGCACTTTTGTTATTAAAAAATGTACCATCGACCAAGGAATTCCTCTACCATCCTAAGGTTCAATGTCAGTTGTACCGCTGACAACATTATAGACTATTTTCACTTACAAGTTAACGTGACAATCATCCTTATTTTTTTCTGATATAAGATCTGTCACAAAAAATGTTAAAACACTTACGTAGTTGACTGTACAGTAGCGTTGCTAGGAAATCCAGCAAGTAAGTCTAGGTCTAAATAAAAAACAAAATGTTAAGAATTCATAGTAGGGTCAACGTCATAAATAAGTGATCACTTTTGTACCTTGTTACTTTAACTTCATGTTTGAAAGCCATACGAAATTATGTAACGACTGAAAGCGACATGGTACAAAAGTGAACACTTATTTATGTCGTTGATTGTACTAAACATCTATAGAAAAACAAAAATCAAACACAGAGAACATAACCAAGGGCAGATTTTTAAAATTAAAATATATAAATAAATAAATAAATATTAGGGGACAATCTTACACAAATCGACCTAGTCCCAAACTAAGCAAAGCTTGTATATGGGTACTAGACGACGATAAACGTACTTATATAGATAAATAAGTACTTAAATACATAGAAAACATCCATAACTCGAGAACAAATATATTCGTGCTCATGGATCACACAAATAAATGCCCTTACCGGGATTCGAACCCAGGACCTCTTGCTTCGTAGGCAGGGTCACTACCAACTAGGCTAAAGAGGTCGTCAAACAATCAAAATACACCTATAAAGATACCATTTGAAAACCTATCGTACCTACTCGTATTGTATTCCCAAAATTATCAGGTTGATTATTCGAGCGTTTTAACCGCTCGGATAAACATCATTACCATCCCATGATTACCATAGCGGAAGTCGCAAGAACTTTAATCAAATTAGATTTAGCTTCGGCCAAGACTATAGTCTCTTTCAATAATAATTTCTGTAAAGGTAATGAGAAAAAATAGCTTGCATATTATTGACCCACCACTTACATTTGGCGTGCCATGGGAGAGGCCTATTGTCCAGCAGTGGACGAGCATAAGCTGATGATGATGATGATGATGACCTAAATTGACTTTGCCACTTGGGCGTTTCTATTTTTCGTTGTACCCAATTAAGAAATTGTTAACAGGGAGTTAAAATTAGTCCGTTTGGTTACGCACTTTTTCAAGCCTTTTTACAATAAAAAAAAGTAACAAATCGGACAAGTTTAACAATGTGTAACAAGAAGTGGAGAATGGTCCGGTTTGTTAAGTTTTTTTTTATTGTAAAGACTTGAAAAAGTGCGTAGGTAACCAAACGGACTAATTTTAACTCCCTGTTATCAATTTCTTAATTGGGTACAACGAATAATAGATATGCCCACTTATCGACAAAACTATGTAGGTGATTGTTTTTTTACTTTTAATCCACTCGTATTTGTGATGCGGCATACTTTTTATACAATTTGACATATCTACCTTTTTAATTCAGCTGAAATTACAATAAACACATAAGGTAATTAACCTCCAAGTGTTTATGACGTGTTATCTATTATACAGTGTATCTTTATAGACCCAGATACTTTTACAGCGTTCATTAAGCTGTAAAACTTATGTTTAGAGACCTTGCAGCAAAAGTATAGGTTCCCACACAATAAGAATAATAAGGAACTGATGATGCGAATTGCTGCGATGCGATTTCGTGCGATAAGACCAGGGTTCAGGTGACCATATAATTAGCATGGTCACCTGAACCTTGCGCGATGCGAATCAGATCGCAAGTTCTTGTGGTGCATTAGTGCGAGCTCGCAGATATTTGCGATGCGATGCGAATTCGCAGTATTGTGTGGGAGCCCTATAAGAGTGATATAGCTATGACACATGCATTTTAGCGGCTTAAGCTTACATTATTTTATTTAAGCATATTCACTTTAAAGTGCGTAAAAAAATGTGAGGAAATTTCGATGTTTTCTTACTCAGAATCACAAGCACTATTCATTTTCATAAAGAAAAAAGTGTATTTATTTTTGACTCAGTTTTGTGACTTTTTTTCATACAGCTTGTATGGCTCGTTACGAAACGGACACAAAAAAACTGTACGGAAATTTAGAAACACTTTTTTTATCATCAAAATGAAATTGAAAGGCTTTAGTGAAAAGGGGGTTAATTCAGCAGAAGTTGAAAAGCTGATTTTGACTTAACCCCCTTTACGCACAAAATAAAAAATAGCGGTTTAATTTCTGCAGACTGAACCACTTTTTGACCAGAGCTCCGTGCGCTCTCGATTCTAAGTAAGAAACCACCAAAACTTCCTCGTTTACAAAAAAGTTTTCTGCGCCATTTAAAATGAAAATTCCCATTTCAGGTGTTACTTTGCGGAGCTTCATATCAATGAACTACCTACAATATTTTTATCTTGCTGAAAAAGTAATACCGTGAATCCTTGCAGTTCAAGAATACTTAGCAAAGTAAAATATAATTGGACGCTACTTTGAAGCTTAACTACTCGATTCGAATAGAATGTATGATGAAAAATAACACATTATAATTTAACTCTACATATTTCCAATTTAGAGTGTATACCATTTTTAGGGTTCCGTACCTCAAAAGGAAAAAACGGAACCCTTATAGGATCACTTTGTTGTCCGTCCGTCCGTCCGTCCGTCTGTCTGTCAAGACCCTTTTTCTCAGGAACGCGTGGAGGTATCAAGCTGAAATTTATATCAAATACTCAGGTCTACTGTCCCTTTGAGCTGTGAAAAAATCAAACTTCTAAGCCAACGCAATCAAAAGATACAGCCGTTTATGATGCAAATTTCCGCATATTTTCGAAACTCGCAAGGGAATCAAAACCTACAGGGTACTTCCCGTGGTCTCAGAATCTTGACATTTGGTACGAAGCAAGGTCTTGTAGCACAGATAAAGGAAAAATTGCGAAAAACATATTTTTTTTTGTCTGTCTGTCTATATCAGTAACCAATCTATTTATGCCGCAAATTTTCGACACTCGCAAGGGAATCAAAACCTACAGGGTACTTCCCGTGAACTCAGAATTTTGAAATTTGGTGTGAAGCAAGGTCTTATAGCACAAATAAAGGAAAAATTGCGAAAAGCACAAATTTTTTTTGTCTGTCTATTTATATCACTATATCAGTAACCATCTATTTATGCCGCAAATTTTCGACACTCGCAAGGGAATCAAAACCTACAGGGTACTTCCCGTGAACTCAGAATCTTGAAATTTGGTACGAAGCAAAGTCTCATAGCACAGATAAAGGAAAAATTGCGTAAACTGTAAATTTTTAGTTACTTACGTCATGTAATAAAAATGTTTTTAATAATTTTAAAGTTACTACCCCTCTACTCATAAACGCGTAGAGGTATTAAATTGAAATTCATATCAAATACTCAGGTCTATAATAACTTTAAGCCGTAACAAAATCAAACTTCTATGTCAACGCAATCAAAAGAAACAGCAATTTAAGCCGCATATTTTCAAACTCGCAACTACTCGCAAGGGAATCAAAACCTACAGGGTACTTCCCGTGAACTTAGAATCTTGAAATTTGGTACGAAGCAAGGTCTTTTAGCACAGATAAAGGAAAAATTGCGAAAAACATATTTTTTTTTTCTCTATCTGTCCATATCAGTAACCAAACCAATCTACAATGATCCCACACTGCGCACATTTTGCTTAGGAGCAGGGGTCTGCTAAGACTGGATGTTCATAGATAAATATAAATTTGTACGGAACCCTCCGTGCGCGAGTCCGACTCGCACTTGGCCGGTTTTTTTTAATTGAGGAAATTTTTCGTTTTCATATTCAAAATCTCGAGTACTATTAGTATTCATAAAGAATAAAAGTGTCCTATTCTTTGAGACACTTTTGTGACTTCGTTTCTTACAATTATATAATTGTATTTTTCATTCCATCAGTACAAAAATTTGTCTCTGCAATTAAAAGATAATAAAAATTATATAAAAAAATGTGAAAAAATAACATTGTTATCTAATTATAATTTAATTAATTTAATTTTATTCATGAGCATGATTACATTATGAACTGTGATAAGTTGAGTCGTTTGAACTCGCCTTTTGTTGGCTGAATTTGTGCATGGTATTTTATTGCTTTTGCTTTTGCTTTTGCTTTTACTTATATACACATAGAATATTTCCTTAAATTATTTTAGTAATGTAATTAGTCAATTGTAAAAAATAAGTCTTTCTGAGCAACCATAATGTAATAATTCACTAGTGGAAACTACTTTGACTTTTGTATTATCTAAATTTCAAATAATCACATATGTTATTTTTCGCTGTTTGTTTCCCATTATCAATAAATAAATAAATAAATAAATTTATATCATTATTCATCATCCCAGCCTATATACGTCCCAATGCAGGGCACAGGCCTCCTCTCAGAATGAGAGGGTACAGTTTATATGGCTCGTCACAAAACTGACACAAAAAAATTGTATGGAAAATTAGGGTCATTTTTTTAATCGTCAAAATCAATAGCACTCTTGATCTGAGTAAGAACACTCAAAAACCACCTAATTCCGAAAAAAAATTATATATAGGTACAATATCGAACAAAAGGAAAATTTCTCAAAAATCAAATAAATGCCTTTTTAAGCTTGACTACTTCCATGGAAATTTCCTAACATAATTTTATCAATGCATTTAGGCTAATAAATACCTCTTCTATTGAAAAATATCGCGTCATGAGATTGCAGATTGCAGTAGTACACAAAAGGTATAGGCAAGTGATCGTTAATCATAGATGAATTATCCAATACTTAGTGGCTATCCACACATGCAATACATTAGGGTTTTCTTACTTATACTAGACTAGCACTAGTTTTCATGACAGTTTTTTCTTTAGAATCATAGTTATTTTTTATATAACTATAACTTTTATTTACTATGCCACATAATAAAGTTTAAACATTTGAATTAGATTTGACTATTTAGCTTTGATTTAGATATCAAAGTCAAAGTCAAAATATCTTTATTCATATTAGGCTATAACAAACGCAGATGAACGTTGAAAAATCAACCACTGTTTATAAAAGAACCTCCGGAAATTTGCAGCAAGCGCCACGATTGTTTAATGTTTTTTTACAAGCTTTTATCTAACTTGCAACGTTCGTATGTAAATATGAAAGCTGTGGATTCAAAGTTTGCAAACCATTTTTCGACCACTTCCTGGTATCTGATTGAGCTAAAATTTGGCATACTTACTTACGAAAGGCAGTTCGATGACAATACATTAAGGCCGCGCCGCGGGAAACTGCTCGACGGAGCTGCGCAGTGTAGTTTGCACCATACAACTTCCATATAAAATTGTGTCTAGTGGCGGTTCAGAAGCGGTTTCCCGCGGCGGGAGAAACGCCCGTGTAGTATGGGCCTAATCTGGGAGTGAAATTCTGGTAGTTCGGCCAGGATCGTCTACGCAGGACGGAACTCTTCAACGGTTAATGGCATCGACTTGAAACTTTGTACGGATGTAGTTTGATTGACAATGCAAGCGCAGTCAACAAAAAGTAGAGTTTTAACAAAAAACTTATCATTTTGTACCACATGATATTTCCACTCTGTCGGTTAATTCGTCTATGGTGTTAGTAGATAATATATAAAACAGTGCTGGCATTATCAGCAGCGTGTGTGATACAGTATCAGTTATCTATGATGATATTTACTACATGCGTTTAATTTATTGCGATATACCTAAGGATTTGGCGCTATATCAGTCATTCAGGGAACTGGATTAGATTTAGGGTACACGTCATCGGCTTGCGTAGACGGGATGTAGGTAGTCATAATAAGATAACTATAAAGTTTTTGTATGAAATTCAGGTCACCGTCTTTTTTATGTGGCCGGTTCAGTGGAAAATTTTGTTTATACAAGATGTAGGTATTAAAATATTCTGAATTTATGAGATAGGGGTGCCGTTATGACACAGTACCTAAGTTGGCCAGGAATGAGTGACAATTATGTACTACCTAATACTTAATTCAAACCCTAAGGTATATATATGTAAGGTAGGTATATAACTATATACTAGCTGTTGCCCGCGACTCCGTCTGCGGAGAATAGGGGTAGCTATACAAAAAAAATGTATAGCTAAAATGTGGACGAAATGAACCTAAACGTTCAGTTCTTTGTAATATCCCCAGACAAAGAAGTCAATGGGATTCAAATCCGGCGGCCGACACGAACAGACAGACAGACAGACAGAAGAAGAACAAATTTATTTGTTCATTAAAAGTGTTACATGGCTTTATTGATGGCCAGTACCAAATTAGGTTTGGCCAAATGAAAAACAGTTTTTATGTTACTTAACTAACAACAGACTCTTTATTACACATTCTACCTTAGTACGTTTGAAAGTCGAATCCAGCAAATTATGCCCTATTGTCACTTTTTTTGTATTATTCTGAAAGTTTAGAGACTGGCGAAGTTTTTAAAATTACTCCTGATCTTTGAATTCCGATATTTTTAGGTTTTTTTTTTACAAAATCAAACTTCGATTTGCTCAAATGTAAAACTTTCACTTTCGGTCAATTTTATTGTAACTTGCATCAAGGTTGGGAAGCTGATTATTTTATGTGTGAAAGTACAGTTTGTGAGGATAATGTCACAAAAAAAAAACACTTAAAAAAAACGTAACCAAAAAAGTTACAAGATGTTAACTGCTCGGTCCGAAAATTCTTGAAAAAAATCTTTAAAAATTAATTACTCGAAAACTACAAAAAAATCGGCCAACATACATGGGGTATAATCGGATAGCCCCGTATGTGAGGCATCTAAATTTTTTTTTGGACGTCAGTGTTTGGACCACCCTGTATAATTATATGTATACGTTAACAAGGTATCAAAAATATCTATACAACTCTGTCATTAACCATAAGGTTGATGTTTACATATTTTGACGCGATAACTGTATACATATTTTATGCTTTCAACTGTACTTAAGCGCGAGTGTTCGTCTTGCAACCTATACTACATTCCAGATAATATTGGACTCAAAAACACAAGTAGGGTATCGTAGATATTTACCGTGTGCTATTAATCCTACTTTTTGAACATTAAAATTTACACGTACCTACTTAAGAAATTGGAATAAACTGACTTTGAATGCAACATAATCGATTTAAGTAGTGAACTTAAAGAAACTAGGTATTTGTCATTTTGGTAAATTTTGTCCAATGTTATTTGGAATGGAGTATAGATAGAGAGTAGGTTGGTACGATGTTAATTTTTGGGAATTACAACAGGAATTTTGTAAAATTCTGGAAGTAAAGCCGCGAGTAAAAGGCTAAGAAGTAATAATATTTGAATTAATACTACCACCATAATAAGACAGACAATCAAACATGTCGGGCGCACCCCGAGTGTTAATACGTGAGCGAATTATTTTAATAATTAGTAATAACATGTCCAAATCAAATGTGCCAGGTACGTTTTCTCTTTCTGAAGTTACCATACTAACGTGTGTTAGCCTTAGTCGACTGGAATTGCTTCATAGACATAGTATGTTCGACCAAAAAAATATTACTTCACCACCTACTTAGGTTCAATGTCCGTACTCCGTTGTACAGCTAAAAATTTTAAAGACTATCAATTGCAAATCAATGTGACAATCAGCTTCAACATTTTTTTTTCTAATTTAGAAACTGTCATAGATTTTTTTGTCATGTAATTGACATTCAATTTTTTGGTCAATTGTACGTTTTATTCTTAAGGTTACATTTAACAATTTATTTTTTTTGTTTTCTTGTTTTTTTTTTTGTATTTTTGATATTGGGCAGATAAATCAAAGATTTTGTTAAAGATAGTAAGCTTTATATTTTAATCCAGATACTGCTTGCATACATTAAATTTATATGTACGGTCGACCAAGAAAGTGGTCTACCAGTTTTGACAAAAGTTTCTGTGACATCTAAATATCCCTAAGTCGCTGTCATCATGTTATTGCAAGGGAAAATCGACCTCGTTGTATCATGACGTGCAAATGAACTTCGACCTTAGGGGGGTAGACCATATTTTTGGCCGACTGTACCTAGACATAGATAAAATTACTTATCAGAAATCAGGTTTACATTGACATAAATAGCAATTTAATTATAAATAGCCGAGAGCTAATAAAAATGAAATAACTATTGTATCAAAGACAAAAGCAGATAACTATTTATTTTTTCTTAGACAATGTGGCAAGTTCCAAGTAATGGCAGTTTATAGGAACTTTATGAACTTACAAGTTCAATAAAATTTAACAAAATTATTATATCCAATTTATTTGAACTCATCGCATCCTTATTTGTTTACGTAAGATTTGCCAAAAATAGTAAATACGCATGAACACTTTTTTTGGAAGAGGTATATGTTTGACGTTTACAAAGGTATTAAGTACCTAAGTTTATAAAAAATGATTCCGATATGCCTTAAATTTAGAATATGCCAAGTATTCTGTGACTCATTAACGCTATTATAATCGCTAAGATTCCTGACTCAGTTTCACTGAAAGATTCAAATCACATTTATCATTATTATAAACATTTAATAAAGCTGGTCCGTTTACACAGTCATGTATGAAGTACTCAATTATATTAACATTACGTAAACTCACGCAAGTCCATAACAAAATGTTTAAAATATATGGAGCAGCACTCCGCTCCTTCAACCAACTAACTAAAATGTATTTATCATAATTCTCACTGTCTATTTGCGACTAAAACTTGAACTGCCTAAATTTAACAATATCGACAGTTGTCATTAACATTATTTGTATATTTCTACAATAATAAGGTACTCGTTAATGTCATAAAGTTAAATTTTATATAAATTTGTTTCAGTTGTTGTAATCAGAAAGTCGATGTTCAATTTTCATTAGCCATTTTTCAAACGTTGCTTGCGACAACAGCCTCTACATTCGTAATCAATTATCAAATATATTACTTACTTATTAAAAAATTTCGAGCAAACGTTTCTGATACCAAAATAAAACCAATTAATTTGACAAATAAAAAACTACGGGACCTGCTTTAAACAAAAAAATAACCGTTAATTGTAATTATAGATTCAATATGTTTGTTCCACCCTGTCTCGACGTCAAGGAGACGATACTCCACTGAATCATAATCGATCCGATTTAGATGTATACAAACGTAAACACTGAAGTAGGATTTTGTCTATACTGCTAAAATCAAATAAATAACCACATAATCTTACAAACAACAAATCACAGATAGCATGCCGAAACTGCCACAGAACTAAACACACTAAACATCGGGTATTTCATAGCCCGACGCGGCCTTATTCTAAACGCAGTCTTAAATCCATTCATCATACAGCCCTGTTACAATACACATTACAATACAACCTAATACTGACTGACAACCTCAGACTTAACACTATAGGGTTAAATTTGCCTAACGATAGAGTCACAAATGAACATGCAAGTGTACACAATTCCTAATACATATGTGAATGTGGTTAAAAAGTTAAGGAGCTCGAACTAAACCCCCGGTCGATCTCAAGCGGAATAAATCTAGATGAACCAAATTGTCGAAGGGTGAGGAACCGCTGTTAGTAGCACATTCAAACGTTACTCAGCTCGAGTGTCCGGCTCGTACATATCACAGATCGTGTGGCGGCGCTCGCGGGCGTCGCGGGCCGGCGCGCGGTCACAGGTAGGGCACGCACGCGGCGCAGCGCGACCGGCGCTCCGGGGACTCCGCTCGCGCCCTGCACACAAGCACGGGTTAGCTCACGAGCGCCTCTCGTCCCGCGTCTCCGAGCGCCCGAGCGCCCGCCGCAGTTTCTCCACCAACCTGCTGTGGAACTTGTCGGAGTCGCGCGCGCGCGGCGGCGGGCTAGCCGAGCCCTTGCTGGGGCTGTCTGTGTGGGCGCGGAGGGAAGCCCGCGACGGCGGCGCACGGCAATAAGACAGCGAGCGCATGGCCGGCGCTGAGCGGTGCGGGCTGAGCGCAGCGGCACTCCTCGGAGACAGCGTCGGTCCCTCCGACCGCGACTCGGAAACCTTCCGCACGCGCCCGCCGCTCGTCTTCTGCTCGTTCTCGGACGTGCGCCGTGACCGCTGCGAGTTGTATATATCCCAGTCGTTCTTCATAACCGGCATCATGAACGCCATCTCGGCGGTGACGAGGACTCTTCGGTCTTAACGTTTTTGTTGAAATTCTGTTCGCTCTACGACGAAAAGCTATCGTAGCGGTGGCCGGTTGCACGATCGATATCTTAGAAGCGTTTGATGCACTCCCTTTCAGATGTTTATCACAACAAATAACTCCTTTTGTAACAAAACACGGAGAAATAGTAACTTTATTGATCGGTATTGAAGGACAAATAGTGGAAATGCCGGCTTTCACTTCAATGTCACGTGCACTGGACCGGTCGGTAGCAGGTGTTGACCCTAGGACGTTTTACGGTAGAATGAAGTATTCGTGAAAACAAACCCTGATATATGGAAAATGTTGGCGCCACTGTCGCGGCGGCCATTATTGGAATCGATTTAATTGAAGCAAGCAGCATCTTGTTTTGCACTTGGTTGCTAATGAAAAATAGTATCTTATCGTTGATTAGAAACTTTAACGGAAAATACTCGTTAATTGATGACACTTAAGCGCTAAAAACCCAAAAAAATTGTGGAAAATTTACGCCTGTCCAATTTGCTACTCGACAACAGATGGCGCTAGTAAACACCGGTGACTGAAGCAGAAAGCTTTGACTTGGTTACAATTCAAGGCGTACAATTATTTCCTCACTTACCCGAGAGATGTCTCTGAAGTGTTCCGCTCATTACCACCTTGTCGTTTTACAAATCCATTCAATTATTATCTTACTTATATCTTTATTTTTAACTATTCTGTCGAATTTAAACATTAACGCGATGAGGGTAAAATATTTCAAGACATTAGTGTCCGACCGAAAGTTCGGTTTCGGTTTCGGTCGAGTTTCGGCAAAAAAACGGGTTTCGGTTTCGATGCTGCCGAAACTACGACCGAAACTGAAACTGCATTCGGGAGTTCTGGAGCTGGGATCGGTCATTTTCGGCGCGTTAAATTCCAAAGCGATGAAGACATTTTGCTGAGTCCACGTGCCTAATCATGTGACTGGCTTGTGTTTGCAGTTCGTTTTGTTTGTTGTGAGTTTTCATGTGATTTATTTTGAATTTGGTAAGTTTTATCACGTGATATAGCATAAGAATAGGTAGCAAACATCAAAAAATAATTTAATATAGCAAACTAATACATATTACATACTGGCTGTTGCCCGCGACTCCGTCCTATTCTCAGACCAAATATAGAGAAAAGATTCATAAAAATCGGTCAAGCCGTTTCGGAGGAGTTCGATAACAAACACCGGGACACGAGATTTTTATATATTAGAAGAAAGATTAGACATAGTAGAATCAAGTTGAACATGAAACTACCGTGAGACTCACTCGTACTAAAAATAGACGGATCACTCACGTCTGAAAAAGAGTTTTATTACACATTTTTCGGGCTAATCCGTAGTCCTTCTTTCCGGAATCAAGAATCAAGTTTAACCTAACTAACTAAAAAATTTTTTTGTTAATTTAACTTTCTCTCGCTAATGCTATAACTAAAAACATTAGTTAGGCACTTGGTACTTATTATAATGCATTAGTGGTGATAATATTATGGATTCAGGGTTTTTATGTTGATTATCAAAAAGTGAAATCATCGAAGAATGCATAGCTATGTGATTTAAAGATAAAAAAAACCGGCCAAGTGCGAGTCAGACTCGCGCACTGAGGGTTCCGTACAAATTTATATGTATCTATGAATATCCAGTCTTAGCCTTAGCAGACCCCTGCTCCTAAGCAAAATGTGCGCAGTGTGGGATCATTGTAGATTGGTTACTGATAGAGATAGACAGACAAAAAAAATTATGCTTTTCGCAATTTTTCCTTTATCTGTGCTACAAGACCTTGCTTCGAACCAAATTTCAAGATTCTGAGTTCACGGGAAGTACCCTGCACGTTTTGATTCCCTTGCGAGTGTCGAAAATTTGCGGCATAAATGGCTGTATCTTTCTTTTGATTGCGTTGGCTTAGAAGTTTGATTTTTTCACAGCTCCAAGAGACAGTACACTTGAGTATTTGATATAAATTTCAGCTTGATACCTCCACGCGTTCCTGAGAAAACTTGACAGACGGACGGACGGACGGACGGACGGACGGACAAAAGTACGGAACCTGACCTGACTGACTGATTATAATAACGTTTTCTTTATTTTTCCCTCAAAACATGATCCTTGTAAGGAAATTTCGGTTTCGGTTTCGGTTTCGGCCGAAACTGAGAACGTTGCCGAAATTCGGTTTCGGTTTCGGTCGTAAAAACCAGTTTCGGTCGGACACTACAAGACATCCCAATTAGTCTACGTCATCAACTCATTGGACCAGATGCCGTTTTGTCTAACGCGCGGACACTCGCTATCGTATTCACCATCTCTTTCTTCCTCGTCGTATAGCGTTTAAGCCCATCACACACATAGCAGATGCGGTAAGATATCTGTATCCGAACAGATATCTGTCCATATCGCTCCCTATACAATTCAATGGAAGACCACACACAGCGCAGATGCAGTAAGATTTTTATCTGCGTATCTGTGAGCACCGACATATATCGACAGAATCCGACAGATATGAAGATTATATCTGCAGGTAAATACAGGTGGATGCACAAAAGCACACTTTCATCATCATCATCATCATCCCAGTCTATATTACGTCCCACTGCAGGGCACAGGCTTCCTCTCAGAATAAGAGGGTTTGGGTCGTAGTTCCCACGCGGGCCCAGTGCGGATTGGGAACTTCAGTGTATAATAAAATAAATATAAAATTACGTACTACTTAAGCAAACAATACCTCCTACGTATACTGGTATAACTGCATAATGGTGATTTTACAAAAAAAGACCGTATCGTTAAACTATATGGTCTTTACTGTAAAATCACCATTATGCAGATATACCAGTATACGTAGGAGGTATCGAAGTCATCCTTGCGTAGAAATGCATTTTCCCATTTTTTTACATTTTGTCGTGAAGAGAAATAAAGAAAGTGTTACGCGCTTTTATTGAAAATTCATTGTAGCCTATTTATCTCTCAAAGGGCCGGCAACGCACCTGTGACACCCTTAATGTTGCGGGTGTCCATGGGCGGCGGTGATTGCTCCCCATCAGGTGACCCTCATGCTCGTTTACCCCCTTATATATAAAAAAAAACATGCTGTATAAGCCATCCGCACCACAAAACACGTCTACTCAGCTGAATGTAAAATCTCGCATTTGCGCTGTGTGTGATACCTGCAGACGGATAAGTTTTTATGCAGATAAAATCTTACCGCATCTGCGCTGTGTGTGACAGGCTTAACAGAGTGTAGTGGTGAAAGCGATTATGATTATGAGTACGTTAGTCAATATAGCCTCAGTATGTTCATAAAGAACCACATCAAATCAGACAGCTCCGATTATTAGGATCGCGACTGTACAATACAGCATGCGATGCAAAATTGTTTTTTATGTTAACTAGATTATATGATAGTAGTGTCTGCACGGCGCAAAGATTGCCATCTTCACTTTGACATGAGATAGCAGAATCATTGCACAAATTTCAGTAATTTTTAAAACTATTGTGCAATTCACTGAACTATCTTGTCTTATGATCTTATTTTTATCATAGCATTTGATGTCATCAAAAGCTGTATGGAAAAAACTACACAAAAGCCGACAAGTTTACGATTAATATGTAATTTAATTAGTAAGTCCTACTTACTATTGTTGTTTCAACCTTGTGTATTAGATGTGCAACTTTTTGAACTGTACCCAACTATGTGCTAACTACTTTACAACAAAATTTAAGAGGGTTTATACCTGCTGAGCTGGCAACGTTGCATTTTTGTTAGTTTTTCTCGATTATTCCATAAAAATTTAATGAAAATTAAAAATGTTTTGAATACAAATTGTTCTAATATATAAGTTAATGTGTCTACTGCAATAATAAATCGTGATAAGACTTTTATTTTCTTTAAAAACCGTTAGATAATAATTTGTTCGTTTTTAAAGAAAATAAAAGTCTTATCACGATTTATTATTGCAGTAGACACATTAACTTATAAATTAGAACAATTTGTATTCAAAACATTTTTAATTTTCATTCAATTTTTATGGAATAATCGAGAAAAACTAACAAAAATGCAACGTTGCCAGCTCAGCAGGTATAAACCCTCTTAATTTGCTTGTAGATTTCCTTCATTATTTTTCGCATGCTCGCTTGCTTGCTTCTTTGAGATGCTTATAGTTCACGCACGCAAAGCCGCGGATAAAAACTAGTACCTACGTTTCTTTTCCCATAGTATTAGTGATATTGATAACTTAATATAATTTAACCGCATGTATTTCGCATGTTTAAGACACTGATCCGTGCCAAATTTAAGGCATTCTTTTTGTATTTTTATTTTAATCTGTAAAATTGGATTTATATGAAACATTTGAGACTAGAATGCACTTTTCTTTCACTTCCCGCACACGAGGGGTTAACGTATGTACTTCTTCTTATTATTTTTTATCCGACTTCAAAAAAGGAGGAGGTTTTTTTATCCGACTTCAAGAAAGGTATATGTAAAATGAAACAACAAAGAAAAATTTAATTATTTAGTAGAAGTATGTTAAAAACATGATCAGATCAATAACAGATTCACGTATTGATATGTACCATTTTTATTATACATATTATAAATCGCCAACGTAAACTCAACAGATTTCCTAAGCAAACAAGCATTATATAATCTAAATGCTAAAACCATTATAAAGGAAATTATCTATTTATTTTTTAGGCTAGAAGGCAAAAACAACGTGATCACAAGCAACAATTAATATGCTACGATAATTAATAAGAATATGGAGCACAATAATTATGCTCCTATATCATACATATATATTACGGTCATGATCATGATTATTGTGCCATAACTTCTTGACCGGAAAAGGAAATAAACTACGCGTGTACCTACCCCTAACAATTAATGGTGGGAATATAAATATCACAATTAGAGTATTAAAAATACACAAAATTACCTAAAGATAAACACTGCGGCCAAACTAACAATAATCATTAATTAGCCTAACTTAGACATGATTAATAATAAATAAGCAACTGCTATAACACATTAGGGGCTCCCCTCATCCATCGACGCGGAATCGGCTTCAGCCGATCGGGAAAACCTTTATATCAACGCAATAAGAGCGAAAAAGAGGTCGATCGGTTCGGCTCAATTGGGGATGTCTATTTTTTTGCAATGTCTATTTTTATAGTAAATCGAAAACCATTTCGAGATAAATGCTTTATAACTCGTTTTCTGCAGTTATTTAATTTTAATATTATGTAATTAATATAACAAATAAGCAATAACCTCCATTTGACATTGCTGTAAATTGCGTGACCGGTCCAAGTCGTACTTTATTCTGTGTGGTTAGAATTCTTCACAATTTACGCGTAGATTATACTAGGGAGTTTGATTTGGACCCGCTGTCTGACATCTAGCACTTTGACAGCGCCAGTAAAGTGACACTAGTTACAGTGTACC
This sequence comes from Archips xylosteana, assembly GCA_947563465.1. NCBI lineage: Eukaryota > Metazoa > Arthropoda > Insecta > Lepidoptera > Tortricidae > Archips > Archips xylosteana. The sequence goes on along the minus strand of OX387357.1, from coordinate 12,965,193 downwards.
ACTACGCAAAAAATAATTAAAGGGGTTGCCTTATCGTACGAAATTAGATAGATTTAGAAATTTGGCAGTGTGGGAGCCCACAATTACAATCTGACGTTATCAACCAAAATAGTTTCAGTAATTAATTTTGAAAAAAGTAGAGACAAAATATTGAAATTAGTTTTTTACACACTAGTTAGTTAATAGTTTTGACTTTTCTATACAAAAAAAAATATAAAAACCGCTGGTAATTTTTTGTAGACATTCCCTATTCGGCCCGCGTAGCCGAGCCGATCAACGTCTTTTTCGCTCTTGTTGCGTTGACATACAGGTTATTCCGATCGGCTGAAGCCGATTTCGCGTCGATAGATATGGGAAGACCCTTACACTACACCTGAGGCCGCATTGTCTAAGGGTAAACACCCACCAGTCGATCGTCCACCAGAGATGTGCTATGTGGCTATGCTGCTAGGATGTGAAAGCTACGGTACGAAACTGCGTGACAGTTTCCACTAAAGCTACGTAGCCGCTCGAGGAAGAGTGCCTAGATCAATTTACCAAAATCGTTATTAACTAGTATCAAAATTTCCATTCGCCTTTTATCCCATATGCTTTTTTTGTAACTAGTGTTTTACTGAAGCTTTTATAAGTAGCGTTTTTTTTCCAATTTCAATTGACACGGAAACTGTGTCGACGGAGCTCCGCTAACGCAGAGCTCCTTCTTCGGTCCGATGAACTCCGGCCTTCGCGAGCAAAGCACCTTAGTTGTATTTTGTCCGGGTAGCAAAATTCCTTGGTCTGTAAAAGGTCATTGCTATAAGCCATAGTAGACGGAATGACTTGGTTGTACCTATAACTATAAATTAAAAATCTTAAAAACCCCCAACGCTATTATGTCACTCGTATGTGTGAACATTAAGTCAATGCCCATTATACGTCTAAGATCCCTTCCGCAGCTAACAAAAGAGCTGATAATTTGAAAACCGCTGAACCGATTTTGATGAAACATATCTAAGAACCATCGCCAAGAAACCTGCTTTGTATTAAAAAAAACCGCATCCAAATTGGTTCACCCGTTTAAGAGCTATGATGCCACAGACAGACAGACAGACACACACACACATAGCGGTCAAACTTATAACACCCCTCTTTTTGTGTCGGGGGTTAAAAAAAGCATTTGGAAAAAAAATGTGAATGGAAATTTTGCTACAAGTAAATAACGATTTTGGTAAATTGATCTATCTAGGCACTCCGCGGAAAAGATCCAGAGCATGATCTTTCCATATAAAAAACATATCTTACTGAACTCGTTTCCACCAGTGCTTGCTATGTGGACCAATAAATATGATTTGTGGATATCAAACGCATCCATAGCGCTGTAGCATAGCATTTCTCTGGTAGAAAGGCACCCTAACGCGCAAGCGCTCGTGACCGCTGGCACCGTCTCTTTCTAACCTCATCCAGTAGTGTGCGACAGAGAAGCGTTGAAAACGATTGCGATTCCGAGTGTGTTACAAAATAAGGCGTCAGGTGTTTTAAACTAATCCAGATTACTCCAGCGGGTTTAGTTTAAAAGGTAAAGGTATTTCATACGGGTTTTTTTTTTTTAATTCAAAATGTAGTCGTGAGTTGGGCACCGACTTTATGAATATCGATCAATGTATGGAAGCATTTGTCAATCACAAAAAAAAAACCTTGAGAATCATTTACAGGGAGGGGTATCTAACTGACCAAATGCAGAAATATTCGGAATTAATTTTAACCTCTTGACCGCGCCAGTCATCCAGTCATGACAGCCAGTGACTTTTCACACACACCTTGAGCCTTGAGCCTTTGCTCACACGCCAACATCATCAATACATGACCAACATTCAACTCGAAATAAATCCTTCTGCAATGGAAATAAATCCCTATTTATCAACTAGACGGTTCGTTCCGTGGCGTACAGAGCGCGTCACTTCGGATGTTTTGTGGCTGTCAAGAGGTTAAACTACTTATACACCGCAACCAAAACATGAACGGTACGGACAACACTCTTGTAACACAAGAATACAAATCTAACACACCAATAAAAACATCCACTGCAAGGAACGCATACGAATATACGTTTTTGTGATTTTTGCCAAGGGCCGCTGTCATAGTTTGTCAGTCATTTGAACGCACATGTGCGTTTGTGGCACCTGAAAAGTCTCGAGTTTAACAGCCAGCAGCGAATGCGTTAACGCCATCCACTGGTATGCCCAAGGCAGTAAGTTCATACACAACATTAAATACCAGCAGGCTAATAGCCTGTATCACCACTCTTTGCTAAGCTATTGATATTTAAAGTGGCAGATATCTGCGATGCTCTCTGTTTACTTATTCGAATACTTACACAAAGACGGCACCGCACATATCTGACTCATAAAATATTAGGAGTTTCCCATAGAGCGGTGAAATAGACCCGAAATAGATTAATTTAATTCAACACAATAAAACTGTGTCGTTAACAGTTAACATTTTTTGCAAACAATACAAAAATAATTACACAATAAATAATGCTACAGATAAGGGTAACAAATGTACCTAATTTTTCACAGCAGTAAAAGTTTCCAGAATTAACCTAATTTGTACTTTACTACCAGTGTTTCTATTTCTAGATTAGCAGTTAAAAAGTTAAGTATTAGAAAGTATACTAGAATTCTGCTCATCCTTTGTCTCTGGGTCATAATAATTGTTGAGGTTGACCATAGTGAGCAGTTCGACCAAATGCCTCTGGTAGCCGCACTCCATCAATTTTGTGACGACTTTGTGCAAATATTTGGCGAGTTTCTCGAACAAATGGAACAACTCGTCGAGCTGCGCGAAGTTGGAGTGAGTGAAGTGACTGCCTGCTTCCTTTTGATTCCATTTTCTGAAAATCCAAATGTTTTTTGTAGAATTTGTAAACTGCGAGGAAAATATTTAGAAATACATAATATTATATACGCCGACTTTATTATTGAAGCATGTTTGTTTCTGTGGTGTTGGTGATTGTTGAGTGGAGGAGGTGTCTCACAGATTTAACTGTCTTGCTCATAATGGTGGCGAACAGGGGCGTAGCTACCGCCGTATCAGCGTATACAGAGGCCCCTAACGTGTGTAAGCAAAAATTGGTAAAATGTTATCCGCAATGTCACTTAATCTCGTGCTTCCCGGGAAAGCCCCCCAACTAATTTTGATATAGGGCCCCTCCAAGGCACGCTACGCTACTGCTGGCGAAGTAGGAAGGTAAAAAAAAGGTTGTAACTCATTGTAATTCTCGTGTATTTTGGAAGATTAATCTTAAAAAACCGGCCAAGAGCGTGTCGGACACGCCCAAGATAGGGTTCCGTAGCCATTACGAAAAAATCAAGTAATATTTTTCTAAGGATTTCGTATGTGTACGGAATCTTCCAAGTTAGGTATCGTCAATACTTTGAAAAAAGCTCGTATCTCAAAATCGTTAATCTGGCAAAGTGAACTTTATTACGCGCATATCAAGGTTCCGTTTTGTTTACATGCTGATTTGAGATACGAGTTTTTCAAAGTAGTGACCTTTGATCAATTATAACTGTAGATGCACAGTCGCGCGCCCGAATATGTCCGAGCCAAATGAGCTCCACTTTGATAAAAGTGGTCGACTTTTTTCTCAGTACGTTGTTGTCAATGCAAGCGTAACGATGCCCACGTGCGTCTTTAAAAAGTGCAAAAATCACTCGAAAAAACGGAACAAATCTAATGGAATATCATACTTTCGGTGAGTATCTGTTGTTTTTTCTATTAAATTCTAAGAATCAGAGAGAAATATTGATTTAAATTAATTTTAAAGCCATTTCTAAATTGCTAATTAAAAGATTAACGTTGTCAGAATTCCACAACATTGACATATGCCTTGTCTTTGTCACACGCACAGGAAAGCTTATCAGTAAAACGAAACAGATAAACAACAGAACATAGAACAAAAGTGTAGTGAAGTTGCCATCACCCTATTTTTTTATTTCTAGAATTTTATGTGTTTTTGTGTGAAGTTTTGATTTCCTGGATGTGTATACGTATGTCATGTATGTGTGTATGTGTTACTGGTAAACGTGTGCGATAGTTTGACAAATTGAAAATAAAAATTAATAAAGTTATTATATTAAAAACAAATTTTATTCATAAATAATGAAATTTGTTTGATTTTTTTTTGTTTTATTATAATACAACCCACCATTACAAAAAAAATATACAATGTGACTTCAAATACATAATATTAGGGAGAAAATTATACTACAATATTTTAGACTATCGCGGTCATTACTAATTTCACGAGTTAAAATCGGGTTTTGTTCCGCGTACCTTGATTTTGAAGAAGCCCGATATTTCGGCACAGTTGCATGCGCCATGATCACGAGACGACACTGTGTCAAGGTACGCGGAACAAAACCCGATTTTAACTCATGAAAATTATACTTTCTGGATCTTCTCATGATTACGAACAACTTTAAGTACTCCCCTACACTCCCCAAGGAACCTAAATGGCAAATTTCAGCTTTCTACGACCAGTAAAACAAATAATCGATCCTGTTGAACTGAATAATATAAATCCCGTTTTTCCATATCCCGTGGGAATATCCAAAAATCCTAAAAATATTTTTTCACTATTATAATTACCTACTTTTATGCCCAATTTGAAGAGTAGTAATTATAATATACATAGTTACGGAGATACATAGGAATCCCGTTGAACTGAATATATAAATCCCGTATTTTCCTTATCCCGTGGGAATTTCCAAAAATCCTTCCTTGTTGGATGCCTACATTGTATAAGGTACACATTTGCAAAATTTCAAGTCTCTAGATGCAGCGTTTTGGGCTGTGCGTTATATACAACAGTCAGTTAGTCAGTTTATCATTTTATACTTATATCTCGAAAACGGTAAACATTTGGAGTAAAAAAAATTAGCTTTTAAATTATCTAAATGACGTCCCCATTCATCCTGTAAAGTGTTGGCGTTAACCTTAATTTCACCCTGTTTTTTATTGCATTAATTGACAGAAACTTTTTATAAAGAAAGTCCTCTCCTAAAGTCGGAATGCATTCTTTGTTCTACAACATCATTTCGTCCGCCAAACAAACGTCAAACTCGTCAAAGCAATCTTACAACGTCGCCTTCAATGTAGCAAGTGAAATTAATCACTCTGCCGTTTCTGATAAGGCTTACATTCATATCCGACCAAACGTGTGGAAATTGTGGAGTTTAGCTGTCAAGTGTCAAGCGTTGTGGAGTTTTGCCGCTACCGAAATTCGACTGTAATGAAGTATAGACTAGGTTCAAATTTCGTCACGTATTCACGTATTTGGGATCAGTTTTCTCTACGCACACGTAAATAAATTTTTAACTGTGAAGTAGCGAAATTCAATTGTAATTAAGTAAAGACTAGGTTCAAATTTCGTCACTTATTCTTTTCACACAAAGTAATTACTTTGTGTAGGTGATGATTTTATTTGTTACGCAAACAAATAAATAGTTCGGACATTCTTTCAAGGGGATTTTGTTCGGCAATGTGTATCTTCAGTTATAATTGATCAAAGGTAGTGACGGTATGTTTAATACCTTAGGCTACTATTTACTCTTAAACTACAAATAATTCCCAAGCAATCTTAGCCGCTATAATTTTCCTTGTAAATTTAATATATTCACACCATTTTGAATTTTTTCAAATTTTTCCACCCAACAGTTTAAGATTTTAGAGGGGGGGGGGGGGTCGATTTTAATGAAATTTTTCACTTTAAAGTTGAATATTTCGCAAACAAAACACTGAATACTAAAATCATGTAAGCAACCCCCCAATGGTTTTAAAAGAGGTTTTAAAAAATTTTTTTAGTTTTTTTTATTTAACCACTTTGTCGGCGTGACTAATATATATATTCATGCCAAATTACAGTTTTCTAGTACTAACAGTCTCTGAGCTTAGCCGCGGACAGACAGACGGACAGACATGGCGAAACTATAAGGGTTCCTAGTTGACTACGGAACCCTAAAAAGGAACAAACGTATGGTATGGTTTGTGCTCGAGTCTTGGATGTTTAATATGTATTTTTAGGGTTCCGTAGTCAACTAGGTACCCTTATAGCTTCGCCATGTCTGTCCGTCTGTCTGTCTGTCTGTCTGTCCGCGGCTAAGCTCAGAGACTGTTAGTACTAAAAAGCTGTAATTTGGCATGAATATACATATCAGTTACGCCAACAAAGTGGTAAAATAAAAAAATAAAAAATATTTTTTTTTAGGTTACCTCCCATAGACGTAAAGTGGGGGTGATTTTTTTTCTCGACTAACCCTATAGTGCGGGGTATCGTTGGGTAGGTCTTTTAAAACCATTAGGGGGTTGCTAACATGATTTTTCTATTCAGTGATCTGTTTGAGAAATATTCAACTTTAAAGTGAAAATTTTCATTAAAATCGACCGTCCCCCCCCCTCTAAAATCTAAACTGTTGGGTGGAAAAATTTTAAAAAATTCAGAATGGTAGTAAATATATTAAATTTACAACGAAAATTATAGCAGCTAAGATTGCTTGGGAATTATTCATAAATAGTAGCCTAAGGTATAAAACATACCTAAACTTAAAAGATTCCGTAGACATACGTAATCCTTAGAAAAATATTACTTGATTTTTTCGTAATGGCTACGGAACCCTATCTTGGGCGTGTCCGACACGCTCTTGGCCGGTTTTTTTAAGTATGTATTTATCTACATAATTATGTTTATCTGGTACCCATAGTAGAACCTTTGCTTAGTTAGGTACTAGGTCAATTGGCGTCAATCGTCCCACGACCAGTGTTGGCTGCAAGGCCGACATCATGCTGAGTTGGGACCATTTCGAAACAAATTGTCTGTTTTCGTTTTTCTATTTTAAAAAAACCTTAAATGTCACGAATAAATGTTTTTATTTCTTTCTTTTCCTTTCCACGATTAATTTATTTTATTTCTACCCGACTTTTCACCCATAGAGTTAGAACAAAACTTACCCAGCCTTGAGAACTCTGCTAAACTTCAAGATAACCGTAAAGATGTCGTTTAAAAGTTTCATAACCGGAGTCGATCTATTATTCAGCAGGCATCTGAACAGAATCTTCTTTATGTACACCACGTGGCATTCATACAAGTCGTCCAGAGTCCTTGCCTTCTTCAGATCATTTTCGAATTCCGTCCACGATGTAAGTATACAGGTTGTTACTATGTAGTTGTCTAACGCCCGTATTAGTGAGGCCATTATGTGCCTGTAGATTTGTACGGAAATATATTGAGGTGATCGCAGCAGTTGTCTAGATTGTTTCTCTGCCATTTTTACTACTAACTTCAGTTCCTGTAAAACATGAGTCGGTTAAATAATAATAATAATAATAATAATAATTTTTATTTTGCTAAAAATGTGGTACAATAGATGGTTTATAATATTCTAGGATCACACATTTTACCAGCAGCTGGCATGCAAAAATAATAGATACACACTTAAAACGAACGAAACAACATAATTGAAATTTACAAAACTAATAATCCATTACACAATACGTATTAATTTAAAAAGTAATAAAACAAAATAAAAATTAATAAATTTTCCACCACTTGAACCCAAATACAATTTCAAGATTTATAGTAATCAAAATAATCATTGACGCAGTAAAAACATTCCTCTATCAACCACCTTCTCAATCTACGTTTAAATAACTCAAGTGGCAATTCCTTAAAACAAGTTCAACATCATCATCCCGGCCCATATACGTCCCACTGCAGGGCACAGGCCTCCTCTCAGAATCAGAGGGCTTGGGCCGTAGTTCCCACGCGGGCCCAGTGCGGATTGGGAACTTCACATACATTTCCTTCACCGTAAAGCTCATGGTAAATAACAAATGTAATTTCGCAAATAAATTCCGAAAGATTCAGAGGTGCGAGCCCGGACTCGAACTCACGACCCTCTGCTTGAGAGACCATAGGTCAAACCACTAGGCCACCGCGGCTTCAAATTTAAAACAAGTTACTGGCCTTTAATACAACCCATGGTGGCCTAGTAGTGGTTTAAGAACTTCGCAGTGGGCTAGCACTAGCACTTCCGAATTATTCGGAATTTATGTACAAACTAGCTGTTGCCCGCGACTCCGTCCGCGAAGAATGAGGGTATAAAAAATAGCCTACAACCTGTTGTCAAACCTACCAAATATAGAGAAAAAATTTGATGAAAATCCTTTGATCAATTATAACTGTAGATCCACAGTCGCGCGTCCGAAAATGTCTGAGTCAAATGAGCGCCACTTTGATAAAAGTGGCCTTCTTTTTTCTCAGTACGTTGCAGTACAAGTTTAGCTGTCAAGTGTCAACCGAAATTCGACTGTAATGAAGTAAAGACTAGGTTAAAATTTCTGTGTAGGTGATGATTTTAATTGTTACGCAAACAAATAAAAAAGTTCGGACATTCTTTGAAGGGGATTTTGTTCGGCAATGTGTATCTTCAGTTATAATTGATCTAAGTGAAAATCGGTCAAGCCGTTTCGGAGGAGTTCGATAACAAACACCGTGACTGCCGCAACCATTTGAATGTATTTAAATTTTTTTTTTGCAACTGAACTTTGTGAACTTTTTTGGGCATTTTGATTGCAAAAACGATTATTATTCTGAAATATGTAGAATTATTTTGGTTTTGTTTACATCGGTGACATTCATTGGCTTCCAACGTCTGTTGTCAAAAAAAAATCATTGCCATTAAAATAAATTAGTTCCACTGAAAATCCGCAACATAGCGAGGGCTAAATAGGAACTTGTCATGCTTTAAAATGCAGGTCAGTGCTTAAAGAGCTTTACAGACTGCAATACAGGATAATGAATGGATTTCTTTTTCCCTGAATGGCAACACTGGCATAGATAATAGGTCGCTCGCTTTTGGCTCGAAATTCGAACTTGTGATTTTATTTTGCTTAATTAATATACAATCTCATGTTTTTCGCGATTCCTAAGGTCAAAGAATCGAATTGCTTTAGAATTCCAGAGAAATAATGCGCTGTTTGGGAGAAACGTGTTAAAATGGTGTTGTAGAGCGCCATCCTGCTCTGTCTCGTTTTTTTATCCCGTTCTGGCCGTTCACTTTTATATTATAGATTCGATTTGAAATTTAGCATAAGCGTTACGGTGAAAGACATCGTGAAGAAACCTGCACACACTTGATAAGAAATTCAATGGTGTGTGTGAAATTCGCAATCCGCACTGGGCCCGCGTGGGAACTACGACCCAACCTCTCTCATTCTGAGAGGAGGCCTGTGCCCTACAGTGGGTCGTACATAGGCTAGGAGGGAAGATGAAGTTGGGCTGGACATTGATAAGTCAGTCGGTCATCCAGAACTTTTTTTATTAAGATAGAAATAATTGTTACCTGAAAATCTTCTCCAAGGACCCAAAATATCCGCCTCATTTTGATCAAGAACTGGAACACTTTAGCGTACCGCAGTAACGCCTCTTGCGACATTATGATGTTCAGAGGCCAAGACACCGTGTAAGTCAGCGAAAGGCACTGCAACACGTCTGGCGAGCTGTGCTGAAAACTTAGAGGCGACTCCGTAATCGTAAACGACAGGTTTTCCGAGAATTTGTGGACATCTGCAAAGGTAAAGAAATTGTTGACATGCTTAGCTTTTTCTCGCGGCTTTACTTGAGAAAAACGCTTAGGTTGTTCAAAGAGACAACATTTGTGTAATCATAGCAAATGTGTCAAAGAAACAGCATTGTTTTTCAGCAGATAGCGGTGAATGAAATATCAGTCGGTATATTATAACTTTATAAGTAAGAGGTTATCCTCTTTATTTACAACGTACAAATATTAAAACAATTTTAACTAATCAAATACCTAATCACTTAATCAGACAAACAGAGAAAAATAGTTTTGCTAGCTAAAAAACATTGTTACATCAAGCCTTACGTGAAATAGAAGATCCAAGGGCTTTATCCAAAATATTGTGTAGCGTTGAAAAATTTAACAATTCCTGTGGGTTCAATGTCTTGACCAACTTCGAGAACAGATTTCGACAGATACTATTGGAAAACTCTCCATCCATCAAAAAGAAGTAATCCTTCAAACTTTTAAGATGCTCATACATATCAAGATTTACGAGGAAGTAAGTTAACATGGCGTTATTAACGACTTCTAGTTGGTACGTGAGAGGTAGCATCACCGATCTTTGCAAGCAAGCTGTTAGAGTCGCTATATTATCACAAGTAATATGTTCATGGTCATCGTCAGGCCCAAAATGAGACGCAAATATATTCGTGTAAGGCTTTTTCTTTACTTCCTCCATCGTAACAGCTGGGTGGGTGTAACAAGCCACTGTAGCGTCAAAAAACATTTTGCTGCTAAAATAATCCTTGCTATACGTTTTCATGTCCTTTATACCGAACGGATCAAAGTCATCCAGGTTGTAAGTGCCTTCTAGCAAATTAAAGAATGCACGTTTTGATCTGACATCCTGGGCTTTACAAATAGCAGCCGTTTTTGTAGGTGAGTTCTCACACGAATCACCCATATCAACAGTTTCCTCGTCCACCATCAAAGAAAAATTGAAACCTTCTGAGTTTAAGAAGTCTTTATCATTGCTTGCTTTGGCCGATTCCAAATCCTTGCTGCCTTCACTACGTGGGGTAAATATGTCGCTTGTTACGGCTCCTTCAAGGGGTATATCAGCTGTTGTAGGAGTTTCTAAATCCAACTGAAATAAAATATCTTAAAAATTAAAGTGGTATAAAAAATAAGTTTGTATTTACAGCACACCAATGAACTAATTTTACGAAACCAGGGCCCAATTGACAACCTTTCATTTTTTAACACCTGAAAATTACTGCAGGAATCGAAAGAGTTTCGCCTCCTGAACACGGAAAAATATTTATTATAATTTATTTCTCCATATTTAAAAAAATACAACAAATTTAAAAACATATATGTACTTACAAATACATCCACAGAATAGATATGTTTCCTTTACCCTTTTCACTAGAAAAAAGAGCTGTCATAATTTTAAATTAGATAACAACCTTAACGTCAAATTTACGTCATCACTTTTTTTTAATAGAGACTAGACAAAAGTAATGGATCTATTCTATCGTTGCGCTCTTTTAGAATAAGCAAATCTTTAAAAAATTGTAACAAATTAATTAATAATCCTAGTGAAAATTTAAAACTATCAGCGTCTTTCTCTTTCCAAACAGAATACACAGAACGAATCAAAATATAGTCTTAGAAATATGAAATGTTGTCAATTGCATAACAAAGTACAACTTATATTACAAGCGGAACTCCCTTTCTAGTTAATATAACTGAAGCGAGAGTTCCGCTTGTAATATTAGTTGTACTTTGTTATGCAATTGGGCCCAGGTATATCAAAATGGAAAACCAGAGTTACCTGTGGAAATAACTCTCCTGGTGTGACGGCATTGTTGGGCGTGGTTATATTGTAAGTAGCCATCGATGTCTCACTATAGGGCTTCAAATTTAATGTCAGACCACGCCTCTCTCTCTTAGCTTCATGTCTTGGACTTGATTGTAAAGACTGGGTCTCAAAGTCTGACCCTAACACCTTTTGTTTGTTTGTAACAGCTTCTTCTTGTGCTCTGTTTGCTGGAGCATTTCTCTTTATAACTTCAGGCGGTAGATTATACTCAACACCAAGAATTTTCTGTTTATTTAATAAGGCCTGCTTCTGAGCATCAGTCCTTGGTTCTGATTTTACGTGCTTTTCCTCTGGTTTAATTATATCAAACTCTGCTCCAAGAACCTTCAGTTTATTTCGTCTCGCTTGAGCGAATGCTGTATCTAAATTATTTTCTTCGTCAATCAACTCTGAATTAGGAAGTTTTTTTACACGATTGTTTTCACTGTCGGTTTGTCCGAATTCATGTGCCATTACTTTTTGCTTGTTTTTCAAAGCTTGTTCTTTTCTATTGAAAAACTGTTCATTATCATACAGACCGTCAAGATTGCTGCCAATAATGTCGCTTGAAGATTTGCTTTCCTTTTCTTGGCTTCGATCAGTGAGAATGTTACCTTGAGCATCGAGCGGCTTTTTATTATCACATTCAGTATCCGACTTTCTTACACCAAATATACTTTTGGCAGCATTACAGATAGCACTAAAGACATCCGTGGATGTGTGAGCTTTCGCTTTATTGTTGTCGAATTCTGTTACAGGTGCTGGTTGGTCTGATAGATCTGTCATGACTATTGAGGATGTTGATTCTGTCATTTGTTCGCACAGTCCGCTTTGGGCTGTAGCAACTGTGTATTCACTCGGAGTAGGAATAATGAAATCATGAACTTGTACCACTTCTTCAGTTATTTCGCTATCGCACGTTTTTAACTCTTCATCGTCTGTTTTGGTCTCGTTCTGTTGGTGTTCAAGTTCTAATTTCTCCCTCTTGAGATTCCGTTCCTCAGTGGAGAGAAGTTGCATTCTCGACTGGTCCAACTGTAATCGTTTTATTTTCCACTCTGTATGGATTTTGCTCTTCTCCACCTCTATGTTCAGCTTTGAATAGTATTCCATTATTTTGTTTCTGTAGATTTCAAAAGAAAAAATGAATATTTTGCACAAAAATCCAAATTAAATTTCTACTCATTATTTATAAAATTTTAGACTCTTGAGAAAACGCTCGCTCAAGACTATGACACGAGAAAACAACAAATCAAATATCTACTTGAGATCATTGTTTTGTCGTCAACTATAACGAATTTGTTGTTGTTATTGCTATTTAATACGCGAATCTGCTATGCGCTAAATATTTTGCATACGCCTTTTTATACCTACAAAACAGTTACATGACTGACTAACAGACAACACAAGGTCTAAACCACTGTAGCCAGAGACTTGAAACTTGGCAGGCATGTTTAGTTTTTCACGGGAGAAAGCCACAGTCATAAACTAGTTTTAAACATTTTTATCATTTCATCTATTCCATCATACCTTTCGTCATCCCGTAGTTTAGCGTCGAGTTCATCAGTCGCTTTCTCAACCTCCCTTTCCGCTCTGAACCTATTTCGCTCGCGCTGCCGAGCCCTCGACTTAGCCTCCTTAGCTTCCAACATGGCCGCTTCTAGCACTTTCAGCGAGTGTTGCTTTTCCGCCACTATCAGTTGCGCAAGACGTTTGCGCTCAGCTGAAATAATAGATCGTCTTATTTTATTATTTACAGTAAAGTTAAGCTAGGGTGAACAGGCTAGTTACTAAATTAGTGATTTACACTTACACCTTATAGGTATTTAGAAATTCTGTACACGACGGAAGTTAACCCTGCTAATCCGCAACCACTCGTGCTAGACAGCTGCGTATATGGGACACACTTGTCTTCATGGACATTTTTCACAAAGACCCAAATATCACCAATATCTAGACCAGTGTTCCGCAAAGGGAGTGCCACGGCACACTGGTGTACCTACCGTGGTCATTAGTTGGTGTGCCTCGGAAAAATAATATCTCATAAACCTAAATAGACGGACGGAAGAAAAATACTTAAACAGATGTAAATCACGCTGATTCACATGATTTTTCATTTATGGTGTATCTCCAAAAACTTTCGTTTGGCTAGGTGTACCTTGAACACAAAAAGTTTGCGGAACACTGATCCATACACTAACGCATTACAAACTTTACGTCCTTACAAGTTCATTCTTAAAGCTATACTATACCAAGTTCGAGCTATCCTGAACACTAAAATTAACGTATTAACTGGTAGACATAAATACCCAAATTATTATTCTCAAACAAAAGAAAATATTTTCGTCATTTTTTTTCTGTAAACTCACCAACAATCTTCTCCATAGTTTCAGCCTGTTTCAACGAAGCCATTTCAGTAAAGGCTTTCTTCTCCGCCTCTCTCTTCAACAATATCTGGTCGAAGGTGACAGGCTCGCCGCTCACGAAGAGGCAGCGTGTTCTGTAGACGTCTAACAACTGCTGTTGCCGTTCCAGACCTTCGAAGCTCGAACAGCATTTGATCGAGGGGTGGTCTGACGATATTAAGAGGACTAGGGGATCCTGAAACACGTAAGTTACAATATTAAGTAGATATAAGTTGTATGATGTATACAGAGTTATTTGTAATTCACTAGCATCCGTTTAACCCTAAACTCCTACCACTTAAACAAATGTTTTTTGTTTTACGGCTTTTGTCATAACTTAATATTTTTGGTGTAATAACGTTTTGAAAATAATAATAATAATAATAATCGTATATTTTCTCCTCACAAAAGTACATAGGTAACAGCAATAGTTATAAATTAAATAATACAACATTATGGTAGTTTAGTTAGATACTAGTAACTTTTGCGAGGGACTGGAGTCTGAACTAGGTAAAACCTGTATTACAGATCTCCAGGCCCCCATCCCGGAAACTCACCGATAAGTGCTGACAATTTCAGTAAAATTTGAGACTAACTCTTACTTTAACGATACTCTGTGCCGTGTAAGTCATTCATTCATTGCCCGCCACGACCGCGGCGCGTGGCCCCGCCCTCGAATTTCATAGAGTACAAAGTTGTGTTAGAAGTATTTATTTATTACCTACTAGCTGTTGCCCGCGACTCCGTCCGCGAAGAATGGGGGGGGGGATAAAAAATAGCCTACGACCTATTCTCAGACCTACCGAGTGTAGAGAAAAAAGTTTCATAAAAATCGGCCAAGCCGTTTCGGAGGAGTTCGGTAACAAACACCGTGACACGAGATTTTTATATATTAGATTATTTATTTGTATGGAAAAAAAGTGCTCCATTTTAAAAAGTCGTAAATCAAAAAACATTTGTTTAAGTGATAGGAATTCAGGGGTAAGAGGATGTCAGTGAATTACAAATAACCCTGTAGTTAATCCTACTTTGTTAATTGTTAAGTCTATAAGTTTGCAACGGTCTGGCTTTAGCTGTTAAGGTACAAATTGTAATTTTTAATAAATAATAATAATTTCAAATAGAGGTTGCTGCCCACTTATAGGGGGCCACTAGATTGGATCATACCATTCCGATATGTCATCATCATCATCCCAGCGTTATACGTCCTACTGAAGGGCACAGGCCTCCTCTCAGAATGAGAGGGCTTGTGCCGTAGTTCCCACGCAGCCTCAGCGCGGATTGGAAACTTCACACGCACCAATGAATTTCTTCTCAGGCGTGTGCTTACGATGTTTTCCTTCATCGTATAGCTCATGGTAAATTTCAAATTTTATTTTTGACATATTCCGAAACACCGAGGTTCGAACACACTAACCTCTTCTTGAGAGGCCTTTGTTTAAACCGCTAGACCACCACAGCTTTATAGCACGCGAGCCCTTAACCCTTTATGAGGCAGAGGAGATTTAGCGACCACATGCATTGAGTTGGAATTTCAGTCTTATTGATTACACTATACGTCACAATTTCCATTGAAATTATTGAAAATACGACTAGCTTTAAAAATATCCTTTGTCAGGTACGCATTCGATAGCTGTTTTTGATTCTCTGGCAGTATGCTCCAATAAATGGGGCCTTATAAAGGATTAATTTGTTTTCGAAAGAATTCAACTTACGTTTGTATTACACAGTTTAAGCAACCTCAGGGACTTGCCACAGAGCAAAATCAGCTTGGCCAAAACCCTCAAAAACTCCGGCACGGCCACACTCTGCGTTATATGGAAACCTTTATCCCAATATCGTTTAGAGCGGCTGTTGACATACTGAGTGTCCTTTCTTATGAAGAACTCGTTGTACCAATCATCCAGCTCTCCTTCGAAAATGAATCGTTCGATAAATCTGTAAAATTATAAGGAAATAAACTGTAAGTTATATGACAGACAAATGAGATCGAACGATAGATATTAGGGTAGTAAAAAGTCTCTGGCGATTTAGTACTTACAGTGGTGGTCATACAATTAAGAACGATTTGAAGTTTCCGATTTTTTTTTATCTACATCATGTCATATGTCTAGTTGTGTTCCTTCTTAGAAGTAACAAGTTATGTTATAAAATAGCCACATGGATAGAGCAAACGGGATTAATAATAATAGTGTATAATTGCTAACATTTTTTTTTACAAATTTTATTTGTTCTCTATACTAATAAATTCAAATAGTAATGAAGCTGGACAAATAATTAAGAACGATTTATTAAACTGCTCGAGAGTTGTTTTATATGAAACTTAGATTAAATAAATCATATTAATGTGAAGTTGGTATAGAAAAAAAGCAAATTAATACATTTGAACTAAAATTAATAGTTAGTTGCATGTCCACGGCTTTTAATTACGGCTTTACACCGGCGAGGCATTGAATCTATCAATTTTTGACATTTCGCAAGAGAAATAAGAGTTCCATTCTTCTAAGAAAACGTCGTACAGCTCTCTCAAATTGCCACACTGTCGATTTGAAACCTTTTTCTTGACTTCGCACCAAAGATGCTCTATTGGGTTAAGATCTGGGCTGTTGGCTGGCCAATCTAAGACTGAAACTGATTGTGATGTGAGGAATTCCTTAACGGTGCGTGCAGTATGCTTTGGATCATTGTCGTGCTGGAATGTCCATATAACCGGAAGCACGTCTTCGGCATATGGTAACATTGTTTCTTGCAGTATATTTTTGTATTGGAATTGATCCATGTTTCCTTCTATCAGCCTAACAGGTCCAACGCCATGTCCAGAAAAGCACCCCCAAATTTTCACATTTCCCCCGCCATGCTTTAATGTCACTTTTGTGTACTTTGGTTCGAATGCTTTATTCGGAGGGCGTCGTACATATCGTTTTCCATCAGAACATACCCTATTTATTTTTGTCTCGTCAGAAAAAAGAACTTTTTTCCACTGTCTGACTGTCCAGTTTTCATACCTTCTTGCAAATGCAAGTCGGGCTTGCCTATGACATCGTTTCAACATAGGCACCTTCCTTGCTATCCTTCCGTTCAACTTATTTTCTACCAAACGCCTTCGAATAGTGCGTGCAGAGATTGCTGAAGGGTTGTTTTCGCCAAAATATTCTTTTCTCAACTCATTAGACCCTTTAAAAGGATTTTGTTTTGCCAAACGAACGATATTTCGATCATCTCGACGAGATGACTTTCTCTGTCTAGGTCCACGCGGAACGTTTGAAGTAGTTTGATACGTGGAAAAATGCTTTACGGCATGGAAAACCATTGTTTTTGAACATTGCAGATGGTCGGCTATCATTTTATACGACCAATTCTTCTCGCGAAGTTTTATTATTACTTCTCTTGTAGATTTATCACAACTTTTATTTTTCCCCATTGTTTTTATACGAAGTAATCACTTTTAAGACTTTAACAGCACGAAATGGCGCCAAAATTATACGAATAATAATCTACAACCACAGAGCCACACAGTGTTCTCTATTTAAATTTGAAAAAATAATAAACTATTCAGCGTTCTTAATTACGTGACCAGCCAGTAAGTACTAATACTAGGTTCAGATCGAATGTATAAAGTTTCTCTATTAATTTTTTAGCCAACAATGTTGCATAAATTAATGTACCGATAGTACGGAAAAGTTTTGCAATACCGAGAGAAATAAAAAAAATACGGGCAATTAGTTATACTTGTTACTTTGAAAAAATCATCTCAATAAATAATCGTTCTTAATTATATGGCCACAACTGTATGTATTTATTGCTACCTACATTAAGCTCAATAAAAAATCTTTATGATAGCGTTAGCTAATTTTAATTGTCCGTTGTGTTTTGAGGCCACTCCAGTGAGTTTTAGGACTTTTAGGACATACGTCTGATCAAATTTGAACTTTTCCTGATTGACATTAAATTTTAAATTCTGATAAATAACATTTGACATTCGTCTTACCCGGCTAATTAAAATTAGTTTTTAGGTACATAGATAAGATAATTATGTTATGAACTGACACAATACTTTGCTCACCCGCGACCATCAAAGCTCGCGAGTGAGCAAAGAAATTGTTTCAGTTCATTGATATGTTAAAATAGGATTTTCTTCACCTGAAATATACTCTGCATACTGAAAAAAGTGCGGTGAACATCGTAGGGGCAGTCTTGTAGTGCGTGACCAGAGATATCTCATTAAAAAGATACGACATCAACTCAGCACCATATGGAATTGTCTCTTTGGAATCTTAAAAAAGTAATGTACGTAATCTTTAGCTTATATAATACACATCACACAAGCTAGAAATCGTTATTTCATGAAGAAAATATAAAAAAAAACACACACACATAACATTCAAAGTCAAAATATCTTTATTCAATTTAGGTTATATTATAATTATAACCAGTAATCGGAATTAGGTGACCTAAAATACCTACTCTTTGCAAGAGGACATAATATAGAGTGGTTACAACCGGATAGAAAGATATATTTTTCAAATACCAGGTATTCAATTCAATATTTATCCGAGTACTAGTAGTAATGTTAATATACATGTTTTTACTTACAGTACAGAATGTTTTATGTTAATCTAAAAGTTATAACTAGTTACATTTGGTAACCCGGTATTCAAGAAAAAATATATTTTTCTACCCGGTTGTAACCACTCTATATTACGTCCTCTTGCGAAGACTAGGTATTTTAGCTCACCTAATTCCGATCACTGGCTATAACAAACAAAGAGTAACAAACACAAACAATTAGTAGAATGTTCACACCTATACCTTGACAAGCTCGTGCGCGGCGCTCGGCGGAACCCTGTCGCAGGGAACCTCTGCTGTCCTTAACAAGATTGTTTTTAATAAGTGCGGCCAACGCTGACTGCGACAGGGTTCCACGGAGGGTCGCGCACGAGCTTATCGGACTATACCTTGATTAATCACTTTATAGATGGATGCGATAGTTTCAATCTCGTATTTCAACGGCTCCATGTGATACAAGATTTGCAGCAAAGTCGGTAAGCAGTCGCTATTCTGCGCTTTCCCTGTGCATTCCTCATAAATTTCTGTAGCAGCCAACCTGAACCCCAGTAGGTATTTCCTTACTACTTCTCTGGCAGCCTAGAAGACATTCAGTAGATTGAGAGTGAATATTCAAGCGTTTTAACCGCTCGTTTATAAACGTACCTATATGTAATTTACATCATTATGACAGCGGAAACACAAGTCGCGTGATCTTTGATCAAACTAGATTGAACATCGATACTGTTTGTACAATACGTTTACTTTTAGTTTACCACTGACAGATGGCTTGCTTTCATTTCATTTCCAACTTTAACACCATACAAATAAAGTAGCTATTACAAAATCTGCAAACGTGGGTAAAGGTATTCTAAAATTAGCTTTATTTGTAGGTCGTTAAAGTTGAATATGAAATGAAGGCAAACCATCTGTCAGTGGTAAACTTTTAGTACATTACTGCAGAGGCCGGGACTTAAGGGGTTGCCGGCCGAGTGGTACACGAGGCCGGCATGATACGAGGCCGGCAACCCCTGTTCCGGCCGAGGCTTGTATAGTGCTTTTCTCAAACATGGACCATCATCATCATCATCATCATCGTCGTCGTCATCATGATGGTGTTGGTGATGATGATGATGATGATGATGGTGGTGGTGATGGTGATGATGGTGACGATGATGATGGTGATGATGATGATGATTATGATGGTGGTGATGGTGGTGATGATGATGATGATGATGATGATGATGATGATGATGATGATGATGATGGTGATGAATGATGATGATGATGATGGTGATGATGATGATGATGGTGATAAATGATGATGATGGTGATGATGATGATGGTGATTGATGATGATGGTGATGAATGATGATGATGATGATGATGATGATGGTGATGATGAATGATGATGATGGTGATGAATGATGATGATGATGATGGTGATGAATGATGATGATGATGGTGATGATGGTTACGATGATGATGGTGATGATGATGATGATTATGATGGTGGTGATGGTGGTGATG
Source organism: Archips xylosteana (assembly GCA_947563465.1). NCBI lineage: Eukaryota > Metazoa > Arthropoda > Insecta > Lepidoptera > Tortricidae > Archips > Archips xylosteana. Next base: position 12,945,286 of record OX387357.1, on the reverse strand, counting down.
ATGATGATGATGATGATGGTGATGATGGTGATGAATGATGATTATGGTGATGGTGATGATGGTGATTGATGATGATGGTGATGAATGATGATGATGATGATGGTGATGAATGATGATGATGATGAATGATGATGATGAATGATGATGATGATGATGATGATGGTGATGAATGATGATGATGGTGATGATGATGATGGCGATGATGATGATGGTGATGGTGATGATGGTGATGATGATGATGATGGTGATGAATGATGATGATGATGATGGTGATGATGATGATGATGATGATGATGATGATGATGATGATGATGATGGTGATGATGATGATGATGGCGATGATGATGATGGTGATGGTGATGATGGTGATGATGATGATGATGGTGATGAATGATGATGATGATGATGGTGATGATGATGATGATGATGATGATGATGATGATGATGGTGATGAACGATGATGATGATGACGATGATAATGATGATGATGATGATGATGATGATGATGATGATAATGGTGATGATAGTGATGATGATGTTGATGATGAAATATTTCTCTAGGCAGATCACCATTACCATCACCATCACCATCTTACCTTACCTTAAATAAGCGTAGTGGCAGAATGTCATAATGAACCAAAACGCAAATATTGCTTATAGTTTTTTTTTAAATGGCTGAATGCTATGATGCCATAATAGACCTATAAAAATCATGGTGCTGTGTGACATGAAACAATAGACGATCGCATTGCCGGCCTAGGCCTGCAAAGTTGTATGAAATTCCATTATTGACCTCTCGTCTCGTCGTCCTCCACCACCGGCTGCACCTGCACCTGCAACGTGACACTTCGTGGCGTATTATAAGGAACATAACGTCAATATTTCATAGCATGTTTGAGAAAATATAATTTTCACGACACTGCTCGAAAATGTGGCCATAGATAACCTAAATCCAGTACACAAAACTGCCTATATATGTACATTTAACAGCTGATTCATTTATGGCGCGCAAACACGACAACAATGTTACACTAATCGAAAACAGGTCGTATCAGTATATGTATTTCATAATACGATACGACTTTTTTAAAGATAATTTCTGAATTTCATTCCTTGCGTGCTGAAACGACCAATCAAAAGTAATCGTCTGCTGCATGTGAAATTCAATTGACCAATGAGAATGCGTCATTCATGACTTTAATGAGGTGTTTTTTTTCCTTAAACGCATAATATGCACAAAATGCTTTAATTTTTTTAAGTATGAAAAACGCCACAGCATTAAACTTTTTAAGCGCTGCAAGGTTAAGGTTTTTATTTTTTAATTATGTGGTTTTTGATACTGGCCACTAGGCCGGTAAGGCGACCGGCGACGCGTCGTGACGGCGACTAAATCAAACATAGTTCGAGTTATGTGAGCGGCCGTAGCGGCCGCAACGGCCGCTCACATTAACTCTAACTATGTTTGATTAAGTTCCCGACCGACTGAAATGACGCAGAACACTAAAATCAGCTTTCCAGGGAAAAACATCACAATGAGTTTTAACAACTGCCCCCATGCAAACATTAACATAAACTTTAATTAAATATTTATTTTTATTATAAGAAACGTTTTTTATTTCCTCGCATTAGTCGTGAAAAGCACAATGTTTAGTCTCGGCCAAAAGTGCAATAGATGGACTCGTACTTTCGAGGGCCTCCGCTACGCGTCGGCCCTCAAACAAACTCGTCCATCTATTGCTTACTTTCCAGCCTCTACAACAATGTACTATTTACTGTATAAGTACTTCGTTTCCTTAGCATTAGAAAAATTAAACCGCCGAAAAAACTGAAAAGCAAAAAATAATACCTTTTTTGTTTGACCTTAATCTAGTTACCAGTTTGAAGTCAGTGCCTCAGCACTTAGCCAGGAGGAGTGGACCTATAATCGTCTGCCTGATTGGCTTCTATCACTCCTCCTGGCTCGTGCTGAGGCACCGACTTCAAACTGGTAACTAGATTAAGGTCAAACAAAAAAGGTATTATTTTTTGCTTTTCAGTTTTTTCGGCGGTTTAATTTTTTGTTAAAAAGTTTTTATTTTATACTTTTTTCCATCCTTGGGGTAATTTTTTTCCAAATTTATAATACCAACTTCAAGGTATACCCTATCTATCCAATAAAAAAGAATTATGAAAATCAGACTACTCTGTAAAAAGTTAGTCAATCATCCCCTGTTTTCCTACCCTTAGGGTAGGAATATTATTTCCAAATTTAAATGGGACCACCCTTGGGGTATACGCTTTCCAATAAAAAAAGAATCATCAAAATCCGACTACTCTGTAATAAGTTGTGCGTGGTCATATAGTACAATCAGTAACTGAACAATCAATCATCCCCTGTTTTTCTACCCTTAGGGTAGGAATATTGTTTCCAAATTTAAATGGGACCACCCTCGGGGTATACGCTTTCCAATAAAAAAAGAATTATCAAAATCGGACTACTCTGTAAAAAGTTATGCGTGATCAAACATAAAAAAAAAATATATATATACACGTCGAATTGAGAACCTCCTCCTTTTGTTTTCGTCGGTTGAAAAGGGTAAACAGCCTTACGAGTCTCTTTATTAAAAAACGCTTTTGAAAAAATAGTAACTACCTATTACTTCTATGAAACCAAAAGAATGTATATGATCATATATCTTTGCTAACTGTTACATCATTTGCTGTAACTTCGCGACACGTCAAGATTGGCAACCTTCTTTCTAATGCTAAAAAAAAAATAAAAATAAAAATAATAGTTTAAAAAAACTAAAAAACACGCTTTAAAAAAATAAAAATAAAAAGTAAAAATAAATTAATAAATTTCAATTCACTATTCTTATAGTGCAGTAAAAAATCTTAATAAGCAATTATTATATTGTTATAACCAGATCAAAATTTGTAAACAATTCTAAATATTGATAAAATAAATAATAATAGTTTAAAATATTTTATTGTAAAAAAAGCGTGGGGTGCTTTTTAAGATGTTATCAAAATGATAATCCTTGACAATTGACACCATGCACCCCACGCTTTTTTTACAATAAAATATTTTAAACTATTATTATTTATTTTATCAATATTTAGAATTGTTTACAAATTTTGATCTGGTTATAACAATATAATAATTGCTTATTAAGATTTTTTACTGCACTATAAGAATAGTGAATTGAAATTTATTAATTTATTTTTACTTTTTATTTTTATTTTTTTAAAGCGTGTTTTTTAGTTTTTTTAAACTATTATTTTTATTTTTATTTTTTTAAAGCGTGTTTTTTAGTTTTTTTAAACTATTATTTATTTTCTATTTTTTAGTTGCATTTTTTTTACAGTGACAGTTTCCATGTGCTAAAAAGAGACCCCCCAACCCCCTAAACCCAACCCCCCAACATCCCCCAACCCATTTCCCCAACCCCCCCAAACACCCAACCCCAACCCCCACCCCATTTCCTCAAACTTCCCCCAAACCCCTATCCCCAACCCCCCTTACCCCCCAACCCCAACCCCCTAAAACCCCAACCCCGAACCCCCCTTACCCCCTCCCCATTTCCCACAACCCCCCCAACCTCCCTAACCCACGAACCCCTCCAACACCCCACACCCTTAACCCCAACCCCTTAAACCCCCTTCCCCTCCCATTTCCCTTCAACCCCCACCCCTCCACCTACCCCCCTTCCAGCTCCATCATCAAACCCTTGTTACCATCTAGGCCTCTTACCCCCTCCCCATTTTCCACAACCCCCAAAATCCCTAACCCCCGAACTCCCAAACACCCCCACCCTATTTTCCCCAAACCCCCCCTAACCCCCCCCACCCCCTAACCCCAACCGCCACACCCTTACCCTCAACCCTCTAAACCCCCGACCCCCTTACCCCCACCCCATTCCCCCCCCCCCCCCCCGCCACCTGCCCCCCTTCCAGCTCCATCATCAGACCCTTGTTACCATCTAGGACCAAAGTACTCGTCAAAACGAATCAAACGAGCCCAAACTCGGTGGGGTTGTGTCGTTTTATTGTGGAGTGCCTTTGGCCATCTTCCAGCTCCATCATCAGACCCTGGTTACCATCTGGGATCAAAGTGCTCGTCAAGACGAATCAAACGAGCCCTAACTCGACGGGATTGTGTTATTTTATTACATAGTTCCTATGGCCACCATCCAGCTCCATCATCAGATCAGCTCCATGTTACAATAATATTGCATTGTCATCCAATTTACACATATGTGCAAAATTTCAGCTCAATCGGAAACCGGGAAGTGGGTGAAAATTATGCTCAAAGATTCCGTTACATACATACATACTTACAACCCAAGCTAATAAAAGCGTGTTAAAAAGGAAGTATAGTTTTCATAAAAAGTTAACCCTAACCATCATCTCTTTTGAAAATATTTGTATGAAAAAAACGCCGTAACATTGCTGAATTAATTCACTCTTGAATAGAAAACATTCACAAGACACTTATGTCTGCGCAAACTGTGTCGTACATAGGTACGCATCCGAAGTTCCTCGGTTGATTTTACTTTCCGACGTATAAAAAGTACCTATGAAAATATTATACATATACTCTGTCAAAATTATTAATATTAAAAAAAGAGATACGTACCTCATAAACAAGCCCTTTGGTGCGGAAATGGTCTTCAACAGAATGATTGAAGGCAAATTGGTACAAGCGTTTATAATACGTCCCAATGAGCAGCAAATCCGTCACATAGCCTTTGATGTGCTGCATAGATATACCTTCAAGGACCAGGTTCTCTTTTAAGAAGAAACAGTTGTAATCCTGGCTGAATGGAAACGAGCTTGTTTCTATGCCAACTGTAGAAAAAGAAATTGCTAATTTAATCTTCTCTAATATATAAAAACCGGCCAAGAGCGTGTCGGACACGCCCAAGATAGGGTTCCGTAGCAAGTACGAAAAAATCTTTGCATACTTTATTAATGTGGTTGTTTTGGTCCCAACTCCCACCGCGCGCAGAATTTCAACGTCAGCGGTACAGCGCCATCTATCGGCGAATTGGGTAACTACCTAATCTAATCTGCAGTTTACTAGCTTAGTATTGTATGTTGATGGTTTTTCAGATGTAATTCTTTGTTATATGAACCGATTTCAATTTTATTTTTTTTATTTGAAAGACGATACTATTAGCGTGATCTTATAGGCACTTAAAGAAAAAAAAATGCTTGCAATGGCGGTTAAAGTACAATCTTAATTTAGAAATATTTTTTTACAAAAACTTAAAAACTGCTCATCTGATTAAGTTGAAAATAATTTTCCTAGAAAGTTTTTATTGAGTTTAACTTACGTGATTTTTTCCATATTTTTAGACATGCTGTTCAAAAGTAAGAGGGGGGGGGGCACATTATTTTGAACTTTCGGAGTGAATATCTCCGAAAATATTCACTTTATCAAAAAATGGTTCTAGTAAACCCCTATTTATTTTTAAATACCTATCCAATGATACCCCACACTATAGGGTTGGTCGAGAAAAAAAAATCACCCCCACTTTACGTCTATGGGAGGTACCCTAAAAAAATTTTTTTTAGTTTTTTTTATATAACGCACCTTCGGTACAACAGTGTATCATCTCGAAATAATACACCATTTTAATTTAGACTTTCCGGAAATTAAGTAAAGTCTAAATTAAAATGGTGTATTATTTCGAGATGATACACTGTTGTACCGAAGGTGCGATAATCACTTTGTCGGCGCTACTGATATATATATTCTTGCCAAATTACAGCTTTCTACTACTAACAGTCTCTGAGCTTAGCCGCGGACGGACAGACAGACAGACAGACGGACAGACATGGCGAAACTATAAGGGTTCCAAGTTGACTACGGAACCCTAAAATTCACGTAGGTACCATGGTAGGTATATTATGTAGATCGCATTCCTCCGAAACGGCTGGACCGATTGTTGTTGTTTTTTTTTTATAAAGTAATAACTTCTGAACCAGTAGCATAATTAGAAATGTACAGTCAACCAATTTGATTTCTAGGCCACTATAGAACCATGTCAAAATGAATCAATTTGTTTATGTTCTACAACTGTGATTATTGGGTGATGTATTTCATGATGACAAACCAGCGAACGAAAAAAGCATAGAACGCGAGCTTCCTGCAAAATTCCAGTCTAAACGGGGCAATTATTCCAACTACGCATGCGTCTTGTAGTACCAATAAGAAATAGCTAAAATATCAGCCGATTTTCTATTACCCAAAACAAATAAATAAATAAATAAATAACTATTAGGGGACAATCTTACACAAATCTATCTAGTCCCAAACTAAGCAAAGCTTGTACTATGGGTACTAGACGACGATAAACATACTTATATAGATAAATAAATACTTAAATACATAGAAAACATCCATAACTCAGGAACAAATATTCGTGCTCATCACACAAATAAATGCCCTTACCGGGATTTGAACCCAGGACCTCTTGCTTCGTAGGCAGGGTCACTACCAACTAGGCTAAGCGGTCGTTAAATAAACGTGATTGGTCAATTTCTAAATGAATGGCTGGGATTGTATCCTAGCTCTGACATTTTATGTGTCTAAAATGGCGGTGACAGTGAGAACGCTTAACTGATGGATGGTTGCATGCAACGAAGAGTCATTTTCGTAGGCTAAATCGTCGTAATTAATTACATTTGATTTTAAGCTTTATTTTGATTTAAAATATCATAAGATAGCTAACTTAATTAGGTGTTAATACCTTTAAACACTATGCGTATAAAACCTACTCCAAAAAATTGCACTTAAACGATAAAAACATAACTGCGTAATTTCATTTCTTTAATTTACTTACAATTTATCTTTTATCAAAAGTTGTTGCACTGTAATATTATTTGGATAGCTAAATTTCACAGTTATTTTCTTACTTTTTAGTGCAGTTTTTGTCCCTTTTATTGTTTTTGTTAAAAAATAAATTTATTTCTGACTTTTCTCGTATAGTTAATTAGTCTAATTAGAATCAATAGTCTAGTTAGGATGACCCAGATCAATTGCAATAAATAGAAAAAACATTGTTAGCACTATATTCCTAAACCGTATGAAAACTTATGAAATTGCGCTACCTTTTTCGAACAATGTATACAAATTGTTATGTGCGTGCATGAAACCATGTATCTCAACAAATAAAGATTTAAATGTTTAATAGGTATCTTAGGTACCCTTTCATTCACCTATAAACATTTTGATGATGTAAGGTTGCATAACACCATCCCTATACAAAATCTGTTACGATTAAAAAAATGAAACATGTATGTTTACGGTTTTATTTACATATGAAAAGTGATTCCATCTTTTTTTATGTTTTCCAGAGTGATTAACACACCATTTCACTGCACAATAAGACATATTTTTTATTTTTCTGACCACTTCATATAACTGTTACGCTGCGCCGCCATGTGCAAACTAAACAGCCGTTTGACACATTTTGATGCCCCGCCTTCTTTGACACAGTTTAGGTGGTGTCGTTTTGCGATGCTATTTTTAATTCTAAGCTTTTTTCGTTCGCTGTGACAAACTCTATTTTTGCGAACGTGTGTCAACGATCTTGAATAGAAAAGGAGTTTGGTTGTGTGTTAATAACTTGAATTGTCACTGGCCTTCTGTCAAAACTTCTTTTTCCTCTCATGTCATAGAGCGAAAACGTTTATAAACTCTTTATGTTTATTGCAAATTGAGTTTGGAAAGTTGGTAATGCTTAGACTCACACTGACGTTGTAACTGTCTAGTAGTTAATACAACAAGGTTCTATAGAAAGAAAAACATTTATTTATAACAACAATAACACGTACACAGGCTATAGTGGCCTAGGAATCAAATTGGTTGACTGTAAGTCAACGCCAAACGTTTTGTTGAGAGTCTATTGTACACTATGTACAGGTATATAAATGAAAATTGTTGCCACCTAGCATGGAATAGCGGAAAGATAATTGACAGCTGTTTATGAAAAAAGTAACATCACCCGATAGAAGTCTCTAAACTATGACAACACATGGTTACAGAACTACCGGACAGTGGCGTAGCGTGGGTGTCAGCCACCCAGGGCGGAAGAAAATTTTGCCGCCCTCTTGTATACCTGCCTACTTCAAAAAATCTTACTTAGCCAATTTAAATAACTACAATATGGAATTGTCCAAATATTTACAAAATATTTGCCGCCCCCGAAACGTGCCGCCCGGGGCGGGTCGCCCCCATCGCCCCCCCTACGCTACGCCACTGCTACCGGATGCTGCTTGGTTCATCAAATTCCAATTTGACAGCGACATAACTATACTCAGTTGAACTTATTTATGGTCAACGTGATTCATTCCTCTTGTTTTTTTCTAATTTGTGGTATCACGTAAACTACACCAGACGGAAAAATTAATGGTTTGTATGTATTAAATGTATTATGCTGATATTATTTTTATGTTGAACAAGTTTTGACAAAATCTCTTGCAATGTTTGGGATATTTATGAAACAAAATGATGTTCAGTGTATTCCCTACCATATTTATGTCTATATATGAAGATAAAACATACTTACTAATCAAATACATGATATGCCTTATAAACTGCCTCTCTGGAACAATCTCCAGAGAGCAGAGTTGGCTGCTGTAAATGCGACGCCATAAGCCCACTTCTCTTGACGATGTGGCTATGAGCTGCCTTTGTTTTATAAGAGGCATTTTTGCTGAAAAATCAAACCTGGTTATAGGCACATTTTTTATGGGTGTAGACGGTAATTATCATCATATTGACTTTGTCACATGATTTTTTAGAGGTAGTTGCAATAGAGAGATTTCTCTCCAGGCAGATGTTATGCCTGGGGACCAAAGTCCGATGGATGAAAGTTGGAAGTTGTATTTATGAACCCGTTTTGAGGAACTTTGATAGTGTGATGTAGAAATAATGGTTTCTCTAATTGACGACTAGATGGCGCTGGAGGTCACTAGATTTTTCATTAATTTACGTTAGGAATATATTACCGAATATGGTGAAGGTAAACCATTGTGAGGACACCTTCTCACACCTAAATGAACCCACATGGAAAATACACCCCAAGCCCTTTTTTTTTGACAGAACATCTGCGCCCCACATTGAGGCATTATAGGCTGGAGATGATTTATAGCAGACGTAAAAAACAACATAGCTCAAGAACTGTCATTGCTAACCATTCAGATTTGCTTCAAATACTTACAGACTACCTCCCATATATCTTCAGGAATGTCTTTATCAACCTGGCTGGCTAGCTCCCAAATGTCAACTGATTCATCTGTTTTAACTTGATACATCTCCTCCATAACAGGTTTAATATCAGTAATAGCTAAGGATATCTAAAATAAACAAGTAAAATCATAGTTCAGCAATTAAAAGGTATGTAAATTGTCTGTAAAAGTAAATACCAAGTAACACTTACTTTGACATTAGCATTTGTGATACCTTTGTTAGGTATTTGGATATCTCTCTGACTGGTCAGTCTCGGAAAGTTTAGGATGTTGGTCTCAGAATATGGAGAAACATGAGTGGATGTCATTGATGAAAGTGACATTGGACTGAGAAAAGTTTTGATTTCTTCAGTGAATTGAGAATTTGAGCTATCTGGAATAACTGGAAATAGTAAATAATTAATTATTTGAAGAATCTTTTATAATAATAAATCATGGGACAACTGACACCAATTGACGTAGTCCCAAACTAAGCAAAGCTTGTACTATGGGTACTAGACAATGGATAAACATACTTACATAGATAAATACATACTTAAATACATATTAAACACCCAAGACTCAAGCACAAATATTCATATTTTTCACATAATTATCTGCCCCAACCAGGAATCCAACCCGGGACCTCAAGCTTCATAGTCAGGTTCTCTGACCACTAAGCTATCCAGGTGTTGTTGTTGTTTATAAAGGGATACAGTGGCCACACAGGGCACACCGAGAACTGTTGACCCGGAATGAATGACAATAATGTACAACCTCGTAATACAATCCCTCATGTAGTTGCCACAAGGGTTTGATTTATGAGGTTGTGCGTTATTGTTGTTCATTCTGGGTCAACAAATATGGGGTTGAATTGAAGTAGAATTATTCATTTTACTGTATATCAGTAACTTACATGATTTGGAATGAAAACTTTCCACTAAGTAATCAGTAGGAGCCCGTGATTTCTGCCCATCTAACATTGTATCTTGACACTTTAAAGAAAATGGTAACACAAACACATGAGATGGATAGTAATGATATGGTTCTGGGGACCCGAAGGATTCTCGTTGGGGCTTTGGAAGCATCTCGTCAAAGCGGCCAAAAGTAAACGGATTCTGGAAAAAAATAATTAGTGTCAGAACTTACGTATAAAGGTAGGTAAACTACTCTTTAATTTACTGATATTCCATTTTTAATCATTCATATTCAGTTTCTGTCAGTGTATTAAGTTCAGTTCAGCATGTATAAATAAAAGTATGTATAATCAATACAAAATAAAAAGTTATTATCTTGTGATCTATAAACTTACTCTAAACATCTCATGGGTTAAATCTTCTCTAACAGAATTCTTCAGACTTATAAGTAGCCGTAATATTTTCATAACATCATCTTTCTTCGCCCCAAAGTCTGTGCTTCTTATTTTTGCAATAACTTTCTTCAACTCCACTGCACGTTTATGTTCAGCGACGTTCTTAACATTTTGTTGAGATATAAAATAAAAGGACCACAAGTCTGAGATAGGTTCTACTCTTTGTTCAGGTGTTTTTTCGTTAGATTTTTTCAAAATTATGCTGTATGAATGTGATCTCATTCTAGTAGTAAGCAGTTTCTGTGAAATCTTGTTGTATTTGCAATACTGAGATGCTGTTTTCGAGCAAAGTTCTGTGAGAAGCTGGAAGACTCCATCCTCATTTTGGACCTCCGTAGGTGCCATTTTTATAAAATTGGTCTCTTCTAACAACTACATCAATGTAACTTTAAATCTCAAAACTCATAATTATCACCTTATTGTCCTAACAATAATGTATTCATTGACATCGTAAAAGGATGAATGAATGAACGAGCTTAACAAAATAAATTGGATTTTGTTATTTTGTTTGTTTGAAGGAACTGTCCTGTCATGTCATGCATAAACCTGTCATTATCTTTTCTCGAATTGTCACTGTCATCATGTTATGTCACATTTCTAATATCAATTTTTATTTTGTTTTTTTTTTTGTTTTTTTGGCCTCGGAAGCGTTGCTTGCTACACGTGCCAAAAAAATAACCTTGTTTTTCCTTCTTTAAAAAAAATACACCGGCGATCTCTGTGAAGTTGAACTAATATTTATCTTAGTGAGTGTTTGTTTTGTGATCGTTTTGTTGGTTTTGGTGGGAGATGGAAGGGAACGAACCCCCTGACGGGGGCAAAAGCGAAGGCAACCGGGTCTTATTGGCAACGCGTAAGCGTGTTGTGGAAACCCAAAGTGTTATCAAAGACATTATCGATAAACGAAACACGGATATACCAGCCGCGGCTTCTATACAGCACGCTTACACGGTCCCTGAATACGCCCCGGGTACCAAATTATTGTACGGCCCTAATGATAAAGCTCCGTTTATCGTACAGGTAGTTACGATAGTAGATGACCCAACCTCCGGCTATTCTATTCGCCCCCTCAAGTTCGCCAAGCTCATTCATCAGAATGGCGTCCGCGGTATAAAACAGGCTGGCATTAAACCCAGCGGTCGCAACCGAGTGACCGTGGAATTCACTGATGCTCAATCGGCTAATGAATTCATTGCCCACCCTATTCTCGCCGAACACCGCTATTCCGCGAGTATTCCTACATATAACGTCACGCGTATGGGACTGGTGCGTAACGTACCAGTTGAATGGACCCTTGAGGAGTTTGTCAGTTCAATTGAGTATATAAACGATGACTCTAAAGTCATAAAGGCACGCCGTTTGAACCGGAAGTCTACCGAGGATGGAAAGACAATCTGGATCCCAACCCAAACAGTGGCACTCACTTTTATAGGGCAAATCCTGCCTGAGAAAATTTTCTCTTTTTATACATCACTGCCCGTAGAGACTTACCAACTGCCCTCAATACAGTGCAACAAGTGCTGCCGCTTTGGCCATATTAAGGCTGCCTGCCGTTCAAAGCCCCGCTGTTATAAATGCGCACAGTCACACGAAGGAGAATCGTGCCCTGTACAGGAGGACAAGGCCACTTGCCTTTCCTGTAGTGGTCCCCACTTCGCCATCCACTCCTCTTGCCCTGAACATGCGAGACAGAAGGCAATCAAGCTGGTAATGTCAGAGGAAAATATTCCATATAACGAAGCTTCTCTCCGATTCCGACCTGTACGTCGGTCGTTCGCTGACACTGCCCGCATCCCTCAACGCTCTCCCTCTACTAGTGAGAACATGTATGACCCACCGTCCTTCCCCACTCCCCAGTCTCAACACCCTCAATCCCCCCGCTCATATAAGAAAACCGTCTTCACCACCCGTCGTCCGATCCCCCCACGTAGCCCAGGCTACAATAAAGCTGCCCATGACGAGATTACTCAAACACCTCAATCCTCACAGCCAAACGGCTGTGCTTATCTATACAGTGATACTGATGTATCACCAGCTTCCCCAAACGACAACCTCATTAAGCTGCTTATCAGCACACTAGTCAACCTCCTCTCGAAATTCTCCGATACTATACCGAACAACGTCATAGAAACGCTAAACCAATTGTCTACAACAATATCTCTCAATAATGGCCAATACAGCTTGCCAGACAGTGATGCAATGGAACGTTAGAAGTGTTAGGAACAAAAAACATGAGCTATCTTTTTTAATAAATGAACACAAACCTTTCCTGCTCGCCATTTCGGAGACATGGTTGAAGCCGAGTTCCCGATTCAGGGTCCCTGGCTTTTCATGTCTCCGCGATGACAGCACTGAGGGCTGGGATGGCTGTGCCATCCTTGTCAAACGTTCCCTTTCTTATTCCCTTTGTTCTGTTCCCCAACATTCCCCAGGTATTAACATTGTAGCTGTTAGGACCTTAGGTTCCACTTTTATATCTATATATATCCCATACCCTAATCCTTCTCTCATCTCTGAACTAGATCATATCCTGTCTTCCCTCCCCGGTCCTTTAGTAGTTATGGGAGACTTTAACTGCCATAATACTTTATGGGGATCTCTCTCTTGTGACTCCAATTCCACGCTTCTGTTAGATTTATTCGATAAGTCTAACTTATGCCTAATAAACAATGGCTCTCCCACTAGGAGAACATCCCCCTCCCAAAACCCTAGCGCAGTGGACCTAACTCTAGCCTCTCCTGGACTAGCTTCTAGCCTTGATTGGCAAATTCTAAACAGGTCTTATGGGAGTGACCATTACCCCATCGTTATTTCATTCCCCACTGGTGTGTCTACTCCTTCTCCACTCCCTCCTCTCCTAAAATTTAGACTAGACAAAGTCGACTGGGAGGAATTTTCTTCCCTGGTAGAGAACAAAGTCCTCCTATTGCCCCCTGTCTCGCATGAAAATTTCCTAGAACTATATAACAGCTTTGTTTCTATACTATCGTCATCCGCTAACTCCTGCTTCCCCGTTAAAAACGCCTCACTTAACAAAATTCCGTCTCCCCCTTGGTGGGATGCAGAATGCACAGCGGCTATTAAGGAACGGGAACGAGCCGAAGATCAATTTCTCTCTGATCTGAGCAACATGAATAACTACCTCTCCTTCCAAAAATCTAATGCTCGATGTAAGAAACTTCTGCTGTCCAAAAAAAGGTTGGGTTGGACGCGTTTCTGTGAAAACCTATCCCCGCGTTCCCCATCTTCCATAGTATGGAAGAACATAAAAAGATACCGCGGATCCTTAACCATGACCAACCAGGCATCCAATGACCCAAATGTTTGGTTAGACGCATTCCTGGATAAACTATCCCCTCCTTATGTGCCATCAGAGGATTGCTTTCCTTCCTTCCCGTCCCCCCCTTCGTCAGATAGAATGGATGAACCGTTCTCCTTCTCAGAGTTGTCTTCGGCCCTGGATCACTTGAATGACTCTTCTCCTGGTGTCGACGGAATCCCCTACTCCTTTGTGAAGAATTGCACCGACCTTTCAAAGCGATATCTGCTTTCCTTATTCAACAACATTTACGAATCTGGTTCCATCCCTGACGCGTGGAAGCAGCAAATCGTCATTCCACTTTTAAAGCCCAATAAGGACCCTTCTGACCCCTCCTCACGTAGACCGATTGCACTTTCATCTGTGTTAGCCAAGATCCTAGAGCACCTAATTAAAAACAGGCTAGAGTGGATTCTGGAGAGTCGCCAAATCCTTTCAAAATCGCAATTTGGTTTCCGTCGAGGGATGGGAACCATAGACAGCTTATCCATCCTCACCTCTGACATCAGGCTAGCTCTTTCTAGAGGTCAACACCTAGTGGGCGTGTTCCTAGATATTACCTCAGCATATGATAATGTACAACTTCCGTTACTCAGGCAGAAAATGCAAGAGCTGAGTATCCCGAGAAAGATGATTCATGTTATATGTAACCTCTTTATGGAACGCTCCATCTGTGTTCGCTCCGAAAACCATATGCTGCCCCCCAGGACCGTCTGGAAGGGTCTACCGCAGGGATCTGTCCTCAGTCCAATCCTGTACAGCCTTTACACCTCGGACCTCGATCGAACAGTGGATTCCTTCTGTGACATCTTACAATATGCCGACGACATTGTGTTGTATTACTCCTCTGACTCCTTCTCGGATAGCACTTCCCGTTTAAACACTGCCTTAAGATACCTCAATGAGTGGCTGCAAGACCATGGCCTCAGTTTGTCAGCATCCAAGAGCTCTGCTGTCGTGTTTTCCAGAAGAAGGTGGATTCCCGATGTGGATATTTTTGTCGACGAGGAATATGTTACTGTCGAAAACAGTGTTAAGTTTCTGGGTGTATATCTTGACTCGCGTATGTCTGGAGTCCCCCATCTGAAATACGTGCAAAATAAATGTGAAAAAAGCATAAACGTGATGAGAGCTCTCTCGGGTGCGTGGTGGGGTGCTCATCCCTACGCGCAGAAATTATTATACAACGCTATCGTTCGGAGCCACCTGGACTATGGCTCTTTCCTTCTGGAACCCTGCAGCAAGCTTAATCTATCCTTCCTCGATAAGATACAGTCTAGGTGCCTCCGAATAATAACTGGGGCTATGAAGTCCTCTCCCATTAATGCTCTTCAAGTGGAATGTCTCGACCCCCCACTTAGACTACGTAGACAGTTCCTATCTGACCGCTATCTTCTAAAATCTATTCAGTATTCCGACCACCCACTTATGTCCCGTCTATTTAATCTCTCCCAAATAATTCCCTCTTCTAAATATTGGACCCATAAAGAAACTCCTTGCTTAGTAAAAACGTTCCAAAAATATTCCGACAGTCCCCCGATCCTTAAATTCTCTGGCAACCCTCTGTTTTCCATTAATTTTGATGCCCTTATCTTCCAGCCTAACATTACTCTACATTTTGGTATCAAGAAAGATACCCCCTGTGCAGACACCATTTTCAATATGACTCTGTCAGAAAAATGGGAAGGATGGACTTCCGTATTCACCGATGCTTCCAAACTGTCTGATGAGGGTTCTGTGGGTTCGGCTGTCTGGATCCCTCGCTACAAGATCATGCTGAGCTTTAAATGTCACCCCCAATCGTCTGTTTTTTCCGGTGAAGCTATTGCCCTGTTTGAGGCTGTCTCGTATGTAGAATCTCACAAAATAAATAAATCAATTATCTTTTCTGACTGTCTTAGTTGCCTTCAAGATATTGCTAAATTCCCATTCCGTGCTAAGGACAATCTTTATATCAACTTGAAGACTAGAGAAATCCTCCATAAATGCTACTTACTGGGCATTGAAGTTGCTCTCGCTTGGATCCCGGGCCATGCAGGCATCGCCGGTAACGAGCAGGCAGACGCATGTGCCAAGCAAGCTATTCAGATAGGCTGTACTTCCCACTCAGAATGCCTTAGCCAGGATATCAGAGCTTTGGCCAAGTCCAATCTCCTCGAACGCTGGAACCAAGAATGGAGTATCTCGCGACTGTCTAAGGGTAAACTTTATGGAGATATTCAACCAAACCTTCCGACCAAACCGTGGTTTTTTAAATATCGGACAGCCAGCAAGCGTGCTACTTCCACGGTTATTCGGTTGCGCCTCGGCCATGTATGCACCCCTTCTTTTTTGGCAAAGATCCACGTGCGTGACCATTCCTTGTGTGAGTGTGGCCTTGAGGAGGGTACACCAGACCACATATTCTTCAACTGCCCCAATATCCCTATTTCCTTGTATGATCATCTTCCTGACTTTATTCCCCGCCCAGCAAGTTTTAGGACCACGCTTTCCTTTGTAAACACTAACTTTATTGACGTCTTAACAAGATTTATTACGCATTTTAACATCAAGCTATAACCTCTCTTATCATCCCACTAAGTATATGTGCTTTTTGTATTTGTCCTAACCGGTTTAAGTAGGTATTGTAAAATTGACAATTTTTGTTATTGTAGGTATCCTGAACTAACCCTACCGGTCATTTGACATCACAGCGCCTGACAACCTGAGTAATCCATGGAGTAATCTATAAACATCTGTAGCTCTCAACCTTGACGCTGGCAAAATTGTCCAATTGGACAGACGCCATTTAAAAAAAAAAAAAAAAAAAAAAAAAAAAATTTTTATTTTTTCTTTATGGTAAAGCCAAAGAAACTTAGATAATAGAATCATTTTACTTGCCAGTTAACACTTTAAAAAATTAATAAATTTAATTTTAAATACTTTTTTTCTACACCATGAACTTGAGAACAATTTTACGTCAAATCACCTATTTCAAGGACAGTGGATTAACTATACATTTTTATAACGATTAAAATTAGACTTTTTAGCGGGAAAGTCCAAACTGACTTTTTAAAATTTTCCAAACTATTCAAGTCATATTTTAAAGCGCTGATCTTTGACAACATTCTTTAAGGACCGAATATAATAATGACAGGCGAATATCTGTAGGCTTATTGCCGTAGTACGTACTACGTTTAGATAGTAGGTCTATGCTGGTGAATGAATGGTCTTATCTTAATTTGAAGGATAACCTCAAAAAAATTAAAACATTGAAATTTGTTTATACGTAAATTAAGGATTTATTAATAAGCAGTAAGCTTGATATAATAATAAATTAAAATGAATCAAGCGGAAGTTGCAAAATTAGTTTCTAAGTTACGGATAAAAGTGCCTCCGCAACCGCGGAAACTAAGGAATATACAGGGTCCTCAAGGGAGATTGGACAAATTACGTAAAACTGTTACCGGTTTAATAAAACACGAACGAATTGAACTGAATTATAACAGAGCCGATGAAGCCAGACAGTATGCTGAAAGGGTAAATTTATTTTAAAGAACTTTTATCCAGTTCCAAGGCTACAGCAATTTGTATATTCTGACGCCAATTTTCACTACCTTTCACGGATTGACTCGATAGTTTGTCGTGAAAGCGGAACCCTCTTTCACTACTTTGCTTCATTACTTCGTTGTCCGTCTGTCGCTTCGGCAGTTGCAAGTGAATCATTACTTCCGAGCTTCACAACAAGTTACACATTTTATGGAAATTCAATAATAAGTATGACAGCTCAACAAAAGTAAAAAAAAAAAAAATTCAGTTGTTTTTTTATTATAAATAATTTTATACATTGAGAATCAAACAGATATATCAAATTGATATTGGAGGGATTGAATATTTGCAACTGCAATGTTGTCTTTTAGTCCAAATTTCATGGTTTCAAACTTTTTTTATACCATAGTGCCTTTTTGTTACAGCTCATATCAGAAGCAATAAGACATGGGGACTGCCACAAACCCACCATGGACGTAGCTGACTACTGGCTTCTTGAAAAGGAACTTGTTCACAAACTATTTAAAGTCCTTGTGCCAAGATATGAAAACTTTGATAAGTCTTACACTAGAATGCACAAAGCTCCGAGGGCAATGAACTCTCGCAACCAAGATAAAGCAGTGTTAGAGCTCCGCGGTAACCCATATCCCAGTCTGACTAACAAACAGGCTAGTAACAGACAACTGATTCAAAATATTTTGCTAGATGCTGCCAAATATGATTACAGACAGTCCAAATATTTGGAAATGGCAGAGAAGATGGGCAAAGCAGAAAACAAAGAAGCAAGCACCAAACCAGAGGCAGTACTTGAAAGTAGTGATAAAAATTAAGTTAATTTGGATAGATATTGTATTATTTAGTAAATATTGTAGCAGTTCCATAATTTTTTATTTAAAAACCTGATTTGTTACATTTTATACATATATACATTTACAATCAAACTTCCTTCCCAGCAAAGGGGTGGGCAGAGGCTATTTGTTTCCACATGCAAACAATCCTAACATACATCTTTTGCATCCTTGATACTCATTAGTCTTTTTATACATGCTTGCCGGTTTTGGGTAGTCTCGACTTGAACTTTCTTAAAGACATCCCCGATCTGGGGCCTGTTGCATAACAAAGTAGAACTAATATTACAAGCGGAACTCTTGCTTCAGTTATATTGACTAGAAAGTGAGTTCCACTTGTAATATTATTATAAGTTGTACTTTGTTATGCAACAGGCCTCTGATCATGGATTAAAAAATTAAAAAGGCATTTATTTAAAAATACAATTTAGTGTCCGACCGAAACTGGTTTTCACGACCAAAACCGAAACCGAATTTCGGCAACGGTCTCAGTTTCGGCCGAAACCGAAACTTCCTTGGATCATGTTTTGAGGGAAAAATAAAGAAAACGTTAATATAATCACTGAAGTCTTTATTTTTCGGGTTCCATACCCAAAGGGTAAAAATGGGACCCTATTTCTGAGACTTCGCTGTCCATCCGTCTGTCACCAGGCTGTATCTCATAAACCGTGATAGCTAGACACAACAAAAAATACTAAAAAACAGAACAAAGTAAATGGGTTGATCTACTTTTTTTTGTCACTCGTTGCTATAGTGACGGTCTCCTGGGTCACTCTTTAACCGTAAGTTTATGTGATTAAAATTTGCCAAACATGCATTTTTGTGGTAGTTTTAAACCCCTTCTACAATTGGTCATCTAATAAGCATGTTAGTTAATGTGACACAACATTTCTTCTAATTAAACTGTTCTACTACTTTAAGGGGGCTCCCATACAACAAACGGGGTTTTTTTTGCTCGTTTTTGCTCGATATTGATAACGGCAACAGGTAGACGCTTGAAATATTCACAGAATATTTAGTTGAATATTCACTTTAAAAATAAATAATTAAATTAAAATAAAAAATATTTATGGGAGCTCCCATACAACAAACGTGATTTTTTTGCCGTTTTTATAGGTAGGTCACTAGCTTTTGCCCGCGACTCCGTCCGCGTGGAATTAGTAATTTGGGCAGCTTATTTTTTTATCCAATTCGCTTTTTCATCAAATTATGGCTCTCCTTAGTTCCTCGATAAAAAAAAAATACCCGCCCCCCCCGCACCCTCCAATCCGATCCCCCGCATCCCCCCCCCCACACAGCACCCCCGCACACCCGCGTTCGTCCCAAGTCAAGCGTGCCTATAGAAGTTTTACTTCAAAAACCCCCGATTTTCAAACATTCTTCCGCTCCGCTCCGCTCCTATTGGTGTTAGCGTGATGATACATCGCCTATAGCCATCCTCGATAAATGGGCTATCTAACACTGAAAGAATTTTTCAAATCGGAGCAGTAATTCCTGAGATTAGCGCGTTCAAACAAACAAACTCTTCAGCTTTATAATATTAGTATAGATTTATTGAATCAGGCGTTACTTTGCGGAGGTCCATATAAATGAACTAAAACTCTCATTAAAGGAAACTAGGTACTTTTACTGATTAAAAGCAGAGTTTCCTTTCCTAAACACCAGACTTAAGTGTTATCTGCCTCTCATAGGGGCATGAATAAAGTCATGTCTACACCGGTGCGTTTTCATGTTCAACTTAAGATCGCTAAATGAAATCTAAATGTATTTTGTTAAAATGTATTTTGAAGTCATAAGTATTTGAAATACTAACTACAAAATACCTTAGCGTCAGGTATTTGAAATACGAAATACAAATTACATTTTCAGCGAGTAATTGAAATACAAATACCAAATACGTATTTGTATTTCAATTACAAGTAATTCAAATACTGCCCAGCCCTGTCTATGTATTATGTAGTTTGTTATATTGAATTATTTTTTAATATTTACTACCTACTCTTATGCTATACATATATCACGTGACAAAACTTGTCGAATTCAAAATAAATCGCATGAAAAATCACAACAAACAAATCGTACTTAGGTACTGGTACTGCAAACACAAGCACGTCACGACATGATTAGGCACGTCATCATCATCATCATTTCAGCCGAAAGACGTCCACTGCTAGGCACGTGGGCGCGGCAAAATGTCTTCGTCGCTTGGAATCCAATGCGGTGAACATAACCGATCGCAGCGCGAGAACTCTCGAATGCAGCTTCGGTCATAGTTTCGGCAGGTTTTCCGCCGAAACCGAAACTAAACCAAAACCCGTTTTTTTGCCGAAACTCAACCGAAACCGAACTTTCGGTCGGACACTAATACAATACAATGACTCTTTATTGTACACTACAAAGAAAACAATACAGAAAAACAAGTACATGGAAAAAATATACAAGTAGAATTTTTATGGTTCTTCGTCGGTCTCCACACTAGACTTTGTGCCTGTATCCTGTATTTTTTCATCTTTGCCCCGTTTCCTCTATATGTCGCTCACTGAATGCAAAAGGGCCACAAGTCAGAAACAGAATTTTTTACAGGACAGTCAAAACAAAATTTAAAACCGGTTAATCATCATCATCATCATCATTTCAGCCATAGGACGTCCACTGCTGGACATAGGCCTCCCTCATTGATGCCCAATCATTACGATTGGAAGCGATTTGCATCCACCCCGAACCTGCGGCCTTCACCAAATCGTCCGTCCATCTCGTTGGTGGACGTCCCACGCTGCGCTTGCCAGTCCGTGGTCTCCATTCCAGAACTTTTGGCCCCCAACGGCCATCTGTTCTACGTGCTATATGGCCTGCCCATTGCCATTTCAACGAGCTAATCCGTTTGGCTATGTCGGTTACCCCGGTTCTTCTACGGATCTCCTCGTTTCTGATTCGATCCCGTAGAGAAACTCCAAGCATAGCCCTCTCCATAGCTCGCTGAGCGACTCTGAGCCTATTCATCAGGCCCATAGTGAAGCACCACGTCTCGGATCCATATGTCATCACTGGCAATACACACTGATTAAAGACTTTTGTTTTGAGGCACTGAGGTATTTTGGACGAAAAGATGTTGCGGAGCTTCCCGAACGCTGCCCATCCGAGTTGGATTCGCCGATTGACCTCCTTCTCGAAGTTGGACTTACCTAGCTGGACGGTCTGTCCTAGGTATACATATGCGTCAACAACTTCAAGAACCGAGTTCTCGACCACAATGGGGGCAGGGACAACATGAACATTAGACATAACTTTCGTCTTGTCCATGTTCATTCTTAGTCCTACCCGTCGAGAGACTCGATTGAGGCCTTCGAGCATCGTGCTGAGTTCTTCCATCGATTTTGCCATGACCACGATATCGTCGGCAAACCGAAGGTGAGTGATGTATTCGCCGTTGACATTGATGCCTAGTCCTTTCCATTCCAGGAGCTTGAAGGCGTCTTCCAGAGCGGCAGTAAACAGTTTCGGAGATATTACATCTCCCTGTCTTACGCCTCTTTTCAAGGGAATCGCCCTCGAACTCTGTTCCTGCACTCGAACCGACATAGTGGCATTTTTATACAAACACTTCAACACTTCGATGTACCGGTAGTCAATATGGCACCGCTGGAGAGACTCGAGCACCGCCCATGTTTCGACCGAATCAAAGGCTTTCTCGTAGTCCACAAACGCTAGACATAGCGGCAAGTTATACTCTTCGGTCTTCTGTATAACTTGCCGCAGCGTATGTATGTGGTCTACGGTACTGTAGCCTTTTCGAAACCCGGCTTGTTCGGGAGGATGGAAGTCATCAAACCTGCGCTCAAGACGATTTGTAATATTTAATGTTTTTTATT
This sequence comes from Archips xylosteana, assembly GCA_947563465.1. Lineage (NCBI taxonomy): Eukaryota > Metazoa > Arthropoda > Insecta > Lepidoptera > Tortricidae > Archips > Archips xylosteana. Next base: position 12,923,131 of record OX387357.1, on the reverse strand, counting down.
ATTATTATTATTATGTTAATATATCATTGTGTTTATTATTTTTGCTCTATCTTTTAAAAACATCTATGTTGTAATAGCTGTCACCCACGCAGAGCAAACAACACAAACGTCCCTTTTGCATTCAAAATTTTGACAAATGTAATGAAAATTATGTCAAAAATAAAACTCATTTTAATAGGAAACACGCTTTATTTACTGTTTTCTTTATTTAAAGTAGTCGAAAAGTGTAGGTTAAACTCAGAGGAACTGTCACCATACACGCAAAAATAGCAAACAATAACAAAATTAAAAAAAACTTAAAAATTCACATTCTTATTTCAGGTGAAACATGAGATCAATATTTAGTCCTATTGAATACTACATGGTTAGTATTTGGCTATTTGCTATACCTTAATCACATTTAAATATTGTTAAAACTGACTCAAAATAGCTAACAAAAAACTCAAAAGTATTCAGAATCTTTAACATTAATGAAATTCTTCAAAATAGGATATGAAATTCTTAAGTACTTAAGTATAGTAGATGAAACATTGCACTCGGACGCGTTTATCATTTTTCGGCAAATAATATGCGTGGTTAAAGTTTTGACAAGTGCTACCAACACAAACGTATCGATGCTTAGGTGGAATTTTTGCCATGTTGTCGTGATAAATTGCGTCTGAGTTTTCAAGTCACCGGTCGGCCAATACTCCTCAAATAAAGCTAATTGCTCAGATGAAAATTCGTTCGTCGGGATAACAGCTGAAGTTCCACGCTAGGTGGTTGACTGACAATGCTAGGCTGAGTGTCAATGCTGCGTAGCTGAGTCACAATGCTCGGTGGCTGAGCGTCAATGCTCGGTGGCTGAGTCTCTATGCTCGGTGGCTGAAAGTCAGTGTTGGCTACCCAAATCGTATGATTCTGCCCAAGATGGTTTAGGTGAAATAGTTACAAAATTGTTCAGTAATACGTTTTGACTGATACGTCTTCCTCTGCATCTGGTTGATAATTTGGATCCATAACACTATCGTCAGAAAAAAAAGCACTGTCAGATGAGCTAAGTACTTGATATTGTAGAATCGCTGGAGTCATTGTCGGAGTCGGTGTCAAAGTACTTAGCTAATGAGTCACTGGCTGGCTGGCTTTTTTTTGAAGTCGGTTTGTATGCCTTCTATTTCATTATCTATTAAAGATACATCAGGCCGTCTATCTGGGTAGAAGTTCGTATCAAAAGCATCATTGAATTTTTCTGTGTCTTGTTCAACGACTGCTGGAATATTAGGTTGCCCACTTTGTTGAGGGTTGTGGGTGGGCCGGGCTTGATTTTTGTCAGATTCGTTAGTTGTGGTATCAACCGCAATGTTTAAAATTACTCTTGCTGTACTCATTCTGTAAATAAAATCTAATATTGTTTGTAAGTAGACTCACGGACCATTACAAGCCGTACACAGGCGCACACACACACACACGCACACACACACACACACACGCAAGCATGCACGCAAGCACAAATACACATAATATTATTAATAATAATTTATTATACGCATACACCCAAGAGACTTACTGTGATAGGTGGTGGCCTCATCTTTTAATATAAGGGTTTCCTCATTATATTTTCCTTCGCCGTAAAAGTGTGATAGTCTAAACACGTCAATTTTGTTTTAAAATATTTGAACATTCGTAACAATAATTTTCCTACAAACCAAACGCACGAAAACTGCATTTTAGATAGAAATTAATTTTAGATAACATACATACTTAATATATTTCTTTGCAAACCGGACACATTTCTAAATATGGCACTGGTTTATATATAATATTTCAATGCAAAATAGACGTGTTTTTAAAAATAGCACTGTTGTATTACAAATTAAGACTATATTCAGTTTATTTTGGAATGTAAAAAGGACGCATTCCGAAATATGGCACTGGTTTATATATTATTTCAATGCAAAATGGACGTGTTTTTAAAAATGGCACTGTTGCATTACAAACAATGACTATGCTTACTTCATTTTGGAATGAAAAATGGACGTATTCCGAAATATGACACTTTTGCACAGAACAGTGAACTCGTTATGCGGTATTATTTTGGAATGTGGCTGTTTTGTATGAAACTGACGTGCGTATGCTTCGAGTTGCTGGGTTGCAACTGACAAAATGGCGGTTTTGCACTGAAGTTACCTCGCAAACCCGCCAAATGCAAAAAAGGCGGTTGAACAATTTGACGACAAATAACGCAAAAATTACGGGTGTCTTAAATTTAAGATAAAGTTATGGCCGATTAGACCACGATTTTGCAATAAAACAATTTTCGTATTTTTTTGATTTGTGGCCCTTTTGCATTCAATGAGCGATGTGATAGGTACTGCTAATGCCACTCGTCGAATGTGTTGCGCAAGCATTAACACTTTGATGGACAGTACGCCTATAGGCGTCCAAATATATAGCTTAACAACGCTTACGCAACGTATCCCTTCCTTACGCATCTTCCAGTCCTCCAATGAAATATAGAACCTTGACTAGTGAAGTAAAAATTTGTTATTATCCAAGCTCTTGCCATTGGCCACTTCACAATACACAGACACTACATAGAAAATAGAAAACCAATTTTATACTACCCACTGGTGTGAATGCCTGACATTGCGTACAAATGAAGAAGGCGGATTTTGCAAGAAACCATATACAACGTGCCCACCCGGTTTCCGTGAGAGTCTAACCACGCATTTCTTAGGCCAGCCATATGGAGTAATAAATGTTATCTGAACCTAGGTCGAAATATACTTAGTTTTTGAGATATTTCCATTTTTATGTTTTATTTTACTATGAAAGTGGTGGAGGTGCTGGGATTGCGTATTTATTATGTATGAAAAAAAAAAGTTAAAATGCATAATTCGACCTAGGTTCACATAACATTTATTACTCCATATGGCCTCAGGAATGCGTGGTAACACTCTCGCGGAAACCTGGTGGGCACGTTGTATTATGTCGCACATACGTAGCTGTCTTGCACTATAAATAGTGGTGTCATGTAATTGCTTGTATTTCATTGAACGTAAATTAGCGTTTATTCTTTGCCAATCTAATCAAATCGTGCATCACAATGAATTATATTAATGGGAATTACTAATTTTGAAGAATTTGACAGTTATCTCTACAATAATCGTTGAAAGTAAACAGTTGCTCAAACCAACTCATGTTTTAGGTTATGTTTTGAATTTTGACCTGACTGACTGTTTACATTTAATTTTATTCTTATCAGCTGTTATCGTTATCAAGTCACCATACTTGTTCAGTATAATAACAATGAGAAAAGTTGATTAGTAATTCATTAAATAGCTGCTCCTACAACCATCACTTTTATAGTAGGTTGTTCCTGAGAAAAGACTAACTAAAATACAATTATGTCAAAAAACTCTCAGACTTCGTCTATAGTTGTTATCGGATCATGTAGTGTTGATTTTACAACGTAAGTTATATACTCTTTTATAATGCGTATGCGTATTATAATTATCCGATTGTTTTTTATTACGTAATACATATCAATTTATATTTTAGTTATGCACCAAGATTACCCATGCCTGGTGAAACTCTTCATGGGACAAAATTCATGACTAGTTTTGGAGGAAAAGGCGCCAATCAATGTGTGGCATCAGCTAAACTTGGTGGAAACACTTACATGATAGCCAGAGTAAGAACAAAAGTAGTTTATTAGTAATTAATTGGATATTTTCTCTGAACATGCTCAGTTTATGTTAATATTACAGGCTGGCGACGACCAATGGGGAATGAAATATAAGGAACATCTAGAAGATATAGGAGTCAATGTGTCCCATTTTTATATTACACCAAATGTGTCTACTGGCATAGCGCAAATAACAGTTGCTGAAAATGGAGAAAATCAAATAGTAATTTATGGTGGTGCTAACAACCTTTTAGAAACTTCTGATGTACATGCATCTGCAGAACTAATTAGAAATGCAGATGTGTTAATAGGTCAACTAGAGACTCCATTTGAGACTACTCTGGCAGCTTTTAAATTAAACAAAGGAGTAAGTGGTAAAAAATATTTATTGTAAAATGTGATGTGTTAAATATTCTGACAGAGGCATATTTCTAGGTGAAGCTCTTAAATGCAGCTCCTGGCAGGTCAGATATCCAAAAAATACTACCTTACTGTAGTATACTTTGTGTAAACGAGAGTGAAGCAGCATTAGTTAGTGGCATGGAAGTGACTATGTCGTAAGTCAACATAGAAATGTGTAATTATTTCTATTGTAAAATCGATTTTGATAGTCATTTTTATTACTTTTAGCAATATTGTGGAAGTATTGACCAAGCTACTTCATACAGGATGTGAAACAGTAATCATTACACTTGGAGAGAAAGGTGCTGTTTACTTGTCTGGTGATCAACAGCCAATTCATGTGCCCTGCAAGTCTGTTAAACCAGTGGACACTACAGTAAGGCCACAAAATACTTTTTTTACTAGCTTTTATTAACACCTTTTTATATTACCTTCATTGTAAAGGTAATGTAATAAAATTCTTCAATGCATGTGGAACCAAACTTAAAATGTAGTAATAATGAAATTTTCACAAAAAGTTAATCATTCACCTGTTCTAGAGAAAACTTGCAGTTTTATCCACATTCAGTGGCCGGAAAGACATGTTTGGTTGATTGGCTGACAAGTGTAGTCAGTTAAAAGCTAGAATTAAAAACTAAATTTTTACTCACATTATAACTATCTGTGTCTGACTCTTTATTTTATCTTATTTTAGGGTGCTGGGGATGCTTTCGTAGGAGCCTTGGCCACCTTTATGATGGAACGTAAGGACCTCCCTCTTCATCAAATTATTGGCGCTGCATGTGAGGTGGCTACAATATCCGTCACAAAGGAAGGCACCCAGACAAGCTATCCTAAAAAATTTGATGTTTTTAACAAGGAGTATGAATGTATAAAGCTGTAATACTTTAAAGAGATGAATAAAACTCTTTTATACAAACTTTAACCATCCAGGTTTCTTATATTGAATATGAACATACCTGTCAAGGCTTTAACAGAAATTTAATCCATTATCTCTCAGACATGTCATTTTAGTTTAATTTACAATACTAAGATACACTATTCTAGGAACTTACTCTAGATACTCATAGCTCTATGTTTATTTTAGCAATATAAAATTAAAGATCATTGTAATAACAATTGCTGTGTGCAAATTGAAACACAATTTATAAATATTGATATATTGAAATCTTTAGTTTGACTGCCAACAATACAATAATAATATATCAATAAGCTTAACATTTAGAACTACTGGTTTTTAAGTCTTGGTGATCTAGTTCTATAATAGATACATATCATTAACCTTTTCAACGCCAACAACACATATATGGGTCACAAAGTAGTGTCAGTGACCTTGACACAAAAACGCATTCAAAGCAGGTTTACGTTTTGTTGAGGCGCGGCGGTGAAAGGGTTAATATACAGCAAGAAATTTTCTATTAGCATAATTAACAATAATTTAACCTTTATGAAGGTACATAGTAAATGTTTCACAGAACTTGAGGAGTGCTGGGTGTACATTAATATACAGGTAACAGAAGAGCTGAATACACTAAACAGTAAAATAAAATGGTTAAATAAAAGACCTCCTCTATAGAGTAATCATTGAAAAATTGTCTCTACAGCATTTCATTTGGTCTGTGATTATAAAGAAAAAAAATTGTTTTATTTAATAATTTAATGCAATACATAAAGACTTTCGAGATGAGTTTCATTCACAATCTGTAACAAAATTTTTAGGTCATCTAAACTGGAAATAAACTTGGGCGCTCCTATGAACTCTACAGCCTTACCATCTAATTCAACGCTGTATTTTAGGTTTCTTGGACATGTCACACATCTGTAACATTTGCCATCTATAGTTTGCTTAAATATCACATGTGTAACTTCAGTCTTGGGCACCACAGAGTCACTCTCACATGAAACTTTAGATTCTTCTACTGGGACATCTGTGTCCATAGACTTAACATTCTCAATTTTAGTAGATATTTCATTTACAATTTTGCTTTCATTACTCAGGGATTCCCTCTGTTGATTATCAAACGGCAATTGTTCCTCTATGCCTTTTTGTAGGGCTTCATCAAGAACTGAGGGACTACCTAGATTATCAACACAATTTTTTTCACTATCTTCTTGCTTGCTTTCATTTTCTCCACTTTTATCAGGGTCTTGGATGGGATCCGGAGGGCCACTTATTAGACTAGACATGCCGTCAACATCCATGGGAATTGATTCTGGTGCTTTACTCTCAGTGTTGCTTTTACCAAGTAACATAGCTTCTACATCACATGGCTCTAAATCAGACTTACATGCAGCACTACTTTGGTCATTTGGTTTCTCAACACTTTCCGGTGTGCTGTCATTAAGGATATCCATAATAGAAGGAAAGTCATCAACCTTGGTTATGGCTATTTCAGTTTTGTCTTCAGTATTTGAGGGTTTTTCATTATACATTAGGTCTTCTAACTCTGCTGCAATGCGGTCATACACTTTATCTTCTTTAGGCTCGTCGCTCTTAGGGAAGTAGTCTATATCCCATTCTTCAGTGGGCAGTATGCTTTTATTGATGTTGGGCAACAATTCTTGTAAGATTGTCTTACTTCTTGTGTCATTCTTACTGTTGACATTAGGATTGATAAAGATAATGCCATATCGTTTTAGGTTAGAATTAATAAGTTGTTGATTTTTTTGATTGTAATTAGAGTTTTTGTCTTTGACAATGGGGGTTTTTTTTAACCTATTGTTTTCTTTCAATATGTTACTATTCTGACGGGGAGAAGCTGTACGTGGTGGTAGTTTATTATTCTTGAGTTTTTTAGAGCTTAGTGGCTCGGCGGCTGCGTGTTGATTGTGTGCTTTTCTATGAATAAGCACCATACCATTCTCGTTCTTTTTCAACCTGCTCGTTGAATTTACAGATGTATCTTCAGATTTTTTCGTTTTCGGAGTTGAATTACTTTCATATTGAATTTTAACCTTAGTAAACTTGCCCAAAATCTTGGCAAAGTCCATTCGAGTAACTACCACTGTGCAATCTCGACATTTTCCTTCTTTGTATAAACGTTCTACGTTTTTGGTCATTTTCAAAGGTCTTCCTCTTCCTCGTACTCTTTGGGAAATCATTGTCCAGGATGCTTTTGAAGGCAAATCACATAAATATTAAGTAAGTTTGATTGCAAGGAGAAGCATCGAACGCAAGACACATTTCCCGCGCACACGATATATTCACAACTAAGCAGCCGAGCCCCTTACAATAAGGATCTGCACAATGGATATTCTATACTCATTCATTTAAAATCTTTATAAAGATACAAAATAGAACAATAACTAAATTAATTTCAAGAGACCGTCACTATTTTCGTAAGTTGCTAACTGACGACACACAGATCAAAGCAAAAATGGCGTCTGTCTAGTGATGTCCTCATGGTGAGACTGTAAATATCGACACTTTCCGTCAATAATTGCCTATGATTGTTTTCAATGCATTATAAACTTGCATTTATAATTTAATTCTATACTAAATTTATTGGTACAAAAGATAAATAAAGATATGTGAATTGGTTAAATATATTACTTAATAAGTGATTCACTAATTGGTGTCATACAAGTTTTCATGAAATCATAGTGCTATATTTAATAGCTCTTTTCTTTAGGTTTGTACTCGATACTTTAAAAAAATTAGGGGATATCTAGTATGTATAATGAATAAGGAAAGAGGATAAATTTGTTCGCTTACGTAGGATTTTACACGTATCCCCTGAGTAGCCCCATATTAATAGGATAGTCTCTATTTTGTGGTAGGTTTTGACGGCGACTTGCCACCACCCTCCTAACCATGCCAAACCGCCAAGCGGCCTTCCTTGGCCGTGTTCTGGCATGAAGTTATGTTTAGCCATGTCGTCATGCTATGCCAGTCTGGGCTGAAACTTGTGAGAAACCCAGTTTTCAATACAGTCGGTTTGGCTTACGACAGTTACCTATTTGTAGAAGTTACCAGGATCTGAAGCACAGTGCCTCGTTGGCCAACCGCAATGAGTAGGGGACATAAGTATTGTATAGGGTTGTCAGATGGTGTCCAAGAGGAGGACATGTCCTCCTTTTCCATATTTGCCCTCCCGTCCTCCCTTATCTACTGTAAGTCCTCCTTTTTGCTATACTACGTCGTTGTGTGAAGTGTTTTCACTGATAAATACTCAGTGGAGCAAAGAGAGCAACAGGCTAAGTGTGCAGTCAGTTAAATCTTTGATTTTTACCCAATGCAACTTTAAAAATATGACATGTGGAAATTTTCATAATTATTTGATGAAAAACTAAGAACTTCTTGCGAAAAATTGCAGCTCAGCTAAATATGATTAAAATAAAAAACAAAACAAATAATGAAATAAATTGTAAATTGTCCTCCTTTTTTACGGAAAATCCTCCTTTTTAGACCCATCTGCCCTCCTTTAACTAATTATCATCTGGCAACCCTACCTAAACAGGGATTTCGCCAAAATTTCCGGAAATGTGGTGCAGCGCCGATTAGTGACCGGGTGGGCTGCAAATGTCCGTCTTATGAAGCGTACTTGCAATAATCTAAGTACCTTGGGGTACACTGTGATGCCTCGTGCTTGAAGTTATGTATGTGAATGAGTTCACGGTGAAATTTAATTTTGTAGTTGGCAGATCTAGCTTTTTTCATTCTTTGCCTGCTGATAGACACGGGCGTTGATTATCTAATATATAAAAATAGCCGCGACTCCATCCGCGAAGAATAGGGGTATAAAAAATGCCCTACGACCTATTTTCAGACCTAACAAATACAGAAAAAAAATCTTAAAAATCGGTAGTAACATAAACAATGGCGACCAAGTGCTCAGAAACCAGTAGTACCTCTACCATGAGTTACACTAGTTTACAATGACCGTACTCGCTAGCGACGGCGTAAATGATTTGTATGGAGAATTGTACTTCCGTAAGTGACCGCTAGAGGCGCTGTACACAATTCTCCATACAAATCATTTACACCGTCGCTAGCGAGTACGGTCACTGTAAACTAGTGTAACTCATGGTAGAGGTACAGGAGACGATACTTTTTTCTGTCACATAAAATATCAAGGTAAGGAGAATTTAATGGGCATTATGTTATGAAATATCATGTCCATGAGAAAAAATAAATAAACAAATTTGGTAATTCACTTCGTGTCTCATTCATTTTAACACCACACATGACAAAAAAGATGCAACTATTAAATTTTGAGAAAATTACGAAGTTGAGTATGTACACTTTCATGGAAGTAATCAATAATGTAGTAAAATTCAAGCGCCACAAGAAAAACAACAACACTTGTACAGGCAAAGAAAGGAACCAATGTTGTATGGTAAATTTATGGAACTGTAATGACGTGCGTCCATACACATTTGATCAATTTATGATCATGAAAAATCCAGGTCAGGAGAACAATATAATCTTCTCTACGCATTGGCATGCATGCTTCATGCGTATTCTACACTTTTCTTAGTCGACTTGTTGTTGCTGTACTGCTTGTTGTACTTGTTGGTGCTGTTTAACTGAGTTTTATTTTTAAGCTACCCAAATACTCGTATAATTCTGCAAATATTTGGAAGCAATTTATTTTATAACGTTAGTAAGGGGTTGCCACATAAAATACAACAGAGAAGTTAGGGAAGTTCCAAGAACTTAATAAACTTTTTAAAACTCGTAGTGATGCGCTGAAAAAACAGTCGGCGAAGCACTCAAACAGAGAAAAACCGGCTAAGGACAGTTAAATTACAGTCGTTACGAATTACCTTGAGTATGATGAGTTGGCTAAAAGCGTCAATTTCCTTTCTCTGTGACTGTCGTTATAGTTATAAAAAAATCACAGTGAAAAATAATCGTGACTTTGCCATGCTGATCACTCACATAACGAATGAAATTCGTTTCGGTAGAACTTATTAGATGTTACAAAATCATATTTTAGTATTATACAGGGACAATAACAAATTATTGGCCTATACTTAACATATATGTATACGAGATGAGATTATATCGATACCGGAAAACTCAAATGGCGTAAAGGACAAAAATGCGAAAATGAGTTAAATGCCATTCGATAGGGAAAAAAAAGCTGTATACAATGGCATTTAAGACTCATTTTCGCATTTTTATCCTTTACGCCATTTGAGATTTCCGGTATCGATATGTATGATGCGTTAGTTATTTAGGGTGAGGCCACACGAGCGTAATTTTGTGAGTTGTGAGCGGCAGAATTAAGGTCCACGCCATACAATATGCGCGCCATCACGTGACACTCACGTGACAAATGTATGGCACAACCGAAATTCTGCCGCTCACAACTCACAAAATTATGCTCGTGTGGCCTCACCCTTATTATGGATACCAAAGCATTACCTTTGCGCGAGTGACAGAGACACCTAAAAAACGAAGGAATGACCTACGGTATTTTGTAACATCTTTCTTCCCTCGAATGTTACGATGATACTTTTAGGTGGCGGTTCACTGTGATTTTTTCATCGTGAACTTCAATCATATAATACGCACGATCGCCGCTCGAAATGGAGCCATCAAAACAAGGCTTAAATCATCAATGGCCTTCTTTCGCTCTCATGCCAAAATAATGAAACTACCATATTTGAGTATTGTGGTTGTACCTTATTACTTAATTTTAAGGTTCATATTACAATACACTTTCTATTAGATATTTCGTTTTATTTCTCAACACCGTTGTCATGCGTTGTCAATGTTGTCATTTCATTTTTGGTAACAAAAGGTAACAAAAACGAAGCTCACACAGATGATTTACGACCGTTACCGTCTACTGGATGAACAGGGGAAAATCCTGATAAGCAACGAAGACATTTTAAAACGCTGGATAAGGTATATAGAACAATTATATGAAGGAAACGGGTTAACAGAAAACAGTTTAGAGTTAGAAAGTGAAATAGATAAAGATAATTTGGGCCCAGATATCACTAGAGAGGAATTTGACAAAGCTTTAAGTACTATTCAAGTGGGTAAAGCAGCAGGGGATGACCAAATTTACATTGAACTTATAAAGAAAATAGAATGTGATCCATTGAAGAACGAGATTTTTGATATAATTAAACTTATGTATAGCACAGGAGAAGTACCCAAAGATTTTAAAATAAGTAAGACAGTAACGTTACCTAAAAAGCTAAATACACTTAAATGCGAAGAGCACAGAACATTAAGCCTTATATCTCATGCGTCAAAAATCCTACTCAAGATTGTGCAGGGTAGAATAAGACCAATAGCAGAAAGCTATTTAGGGCCTGATCAATACGGTTTCAGGCAACATAAAGGTACAAGAGAGGCTATTCTTGCCCTTCGCCTAATAATAGATAGAAGGATGGATTTAGACTTGGACACGCATATCGCATTCATAGATCTAGAAAAGGCTTTTGATAGGATAGACTGGGTAAAGATGATGAGCATTTTAAAAGAAATAGGCATAGACTACAGAGACAGGAAAATTATCTACGAACTGTATAAGGAACAGGAAACTATAATAGAAGTAGGACAGGAAAAGGGAAGAGCTAAGATAAGACAGGGTGTACGCCAGGGATGTCCACTTTCACCTTTAATTTTCAACATTTTTATTGAAACTGCCATTAGAAAGTTGTTAGATTCTGGGAAGGGAGGTATCAAAATTAATGGAGAAAGTTTCCATTTCATACGGTTTGCTGATGACATCGCAGCTTTAGCAGAAAATTCCGCACAACTGGAACAACTTGTAGCAGAAATGGACAACGTATTCAGACAATGTGGACTTAAAATTAATATTAAGAAAACAAAAACTATGATAACATCAAAGCATACCCAAGTCATAGATCAAATACATATAGGAAATTGTACCATTGAGCAGGTCAATAGTTTTAAATATTTAGGCAGCGTGATTACCTGTGACTCCAGATGCACCACGGATGTCAAAACAATAATAGCCATGGCTAAGAAAGCATTTAATGATAAAAAACACATTTTTAAAAGCAAAATCTCAAGGAACATTCGGAAAAGATTTATTAAGACCTACATCTGGAGTATAGCATTATATGGGAGCGAGACTTGGACATTGACTCAGCGGGACCGAGACAGATTGAGTGCGTTTGAGATGTGGTGCTGGCGGAGAATGGAGGGGATTAGCTGGACTGAAAGGAGAACTAATGAGGAGGTTTTAGAGTTGGTGGAAGAGGAAAGGCGGCTGTTAAGGACGATTGAAAATAGGAGAGGGAATATGCTGGGGCATCTGATACGACATGACAGTTACATAAAAACTATTTTGGAAGGGCAAATAGAAGGCAGGCGAGGCAGGGGAAGACCGAGACGGTCATTTACAGACCCAAGCCCAGGAAAAAGTCAATGTCATGTCGTATCAGAAGCTGAAAACGCTGGCAGAGAACCGAAAAGAGTGGCGATTACTCCACCGACAAGAGCTAAGCTCTAAAATTAATGATGATGACCGTCTACCTGTTGTCCCACTGGTTCTACTGGCTCTACCTGTTCCACCCCCTCTATCGCATCTTGCCAGTCATCACCTACTCCTTCCTCCTCCAGAAGTTGAAAAGGTGCTGATAAGACAGACTGTGATGACGCCTGTGACCTAATCACGCGACGCTCCTTGCCACTTACATCAGGAACGTCATTAGACACACAACGCATCAGCTGATCTATGTGTCGTTTACAAGTAACATTATCTCTCTCTAATTGTATAATAAACATCCGACTTCCCATCTTGTTTTGTAATAATCCCTTTTTCCCAAATTGGTTTTCTATCTACATAGCACCTACACCAAACTAGCTCGCCTATGTTGAGTGACCTTTTAACTTCGGTAAGAAGGTTGGGCACCTCATGTTTCGGCGGCACTAACAAGTCTAGCCTACCACGCAACTCGCGCCCCATCATTAGCTTAGCCGGGGAAGCTCCCGTGGCGCAATGAGTTGTGTTACGGTACTCAAATAAGTACTCCTGTAGCTTCTCATTAATTTTATATTTACAAGAATAAATACCTAAAATCGCTTTTAGCATTCGTTTACACGTACGTACGCTATTCTCCGCCTGACCGTTACTGCATGGGTGATAAATCGGGGAAGTCAAGTACACGTACACGATGCCATTAGTTTTGCAAAACTCGAGAAATTCTTTGGACGAAATTTTTGCATCATTGTCGGATACAATCATTTCGGGGAGGCCGAATCGAGAGAATAGAAATTTGAGCTTTAATATAAGCTGCTTCGTCGTCGTGCCACTAGACATATCGAAACATTCCAGCCATTTGCTGAAAGCGTCAATCACCACAAGGTACGTCCCTTGCGACACCGACATGTAGTCCAGATGAATACGCACCCAAGCCGCGGTGGGGCGCGGCCAGGGCTGCGGCGGCGCACGCGGCGGCGCAGGGCGTAGCGTTGCGCACACGTGGCACGCACTCACCGTTTGCTCGATATCGCGGTCCACGCCCGGCCACCACACCCGGGATCGTGCAACACTCTTGGTTCGGACTATGCCTTGATGAGTTCGATGGTAACTCCTGTAATATGTCCTTCCTGTGGACTGCCGGAATTACGACTCTATGACCTCGTAGAAGGCAACCATCTTCTACATCCAGGTCTGTTTTACACTGGAAATAAGGTAAAACATTTTTACATGAAATTTTTCGCGGCCAACCATACTTTTAAGAATGTCATCGTTTGCAGTCGTTTCACGTACATCTCTGTATGTAACGGGCCTTCCTTTTAATTGAAGCGAATTCAAAGCTGGTGCCCACCGTTCAGTGTCTTCGTGATATTCCGAGTCACGTTGATCCAAAGGATTCCTAGAAAAGAAATCTGCAACAGGATTTTCTTTTCCCAACGTAAGTATACTGTATTTTAAAATTATAAGCAGAAAGAAAAACTGCGTATCTAATTAAGCGCGATGCGGTGGTAACAGAAATGCCACCCTTTTTGCCAAAAATTGCCAACAACGGTTTATGATCAGTTTTTAAAATAAAATGATCTCGTTGGCTTTACAAATACTGATGGAAGCGTTTAATACCGAACACGATAGCCGTGGCTTCCTTCTGCAGCTGGCTATAATTGCGTTCGCTCTGCAGCAGCGACCTGGAGCCGAATGCCAACGGCCGCTCTCGGCCGGCGGCGTCCACGGTGGCCAGCACGGCGCCCAGGCCGGCCGGCTCCGCGTCCACGGTCAGCACCAGCTGCGCCGTTGGCTCGTAATGCGCCAGCACGCGCGAGCTGCTCAACTCGCGCTTCATTCCGTCGAAGGCTGCCTGCTGCCGCTCCGTCCACTCCCACCGCGCACCCTCACGCAATAGCTCGTGAAGTGGAGCCAGTATGGACGACGCGTTGGGGACAAAATTGCGATAGTAATTTGCCATTCCCAAGAAACGTTTTAACTCCGTAATGTTATTGGGCTCGGGTACTTTGACTACGGCTTCCACCTTTTTTGGGGACTTTTGCAACCCTTCTTTGCTAATAATGTGCCCCAAATAGGTTACACTGTCCTGAAAAAAGGAACATTTACTTTTTTCTAACCTGAAACCAGATTCCTGAAATCGCTGGAAGACTTTTTCCAATCGCTCCAAATGTAAGGCTTTAGTCGGACCTGTTACGCAAACGTCATCTAAGAAAACCGTTACGCCATCTATACCCGCCAAAAGGTTTTCAATAGGGCGCTGAAAAATCGCCGGGGCGCACGCTAGACCGAATACTAACCTCTTATATTTGAATAACCCTTTGGTGGATTGATGGTAGTAAATTTTTGCGAATCCTGTGACAGCCTCAGCTGATTATATGCCTGACTGCAGTCTAACTTTGAGTATTGTTGGCCATTACTCAGTTTAGCAAAAATCTCCTCTATCCTAGGTAAGGGATATTTGTCGACGTAAATATCTTTATTTAACGTAACCGAGTAATCCGCACAGACTCTGATGCTACCATTTGACTTCGGCACCGGAACAATCGGAGTCGCATAATCCGAGTGGTTCACGGGCTCCAGTATGCCAACCTCAACCAGCCTGTCGAGCTCGGCCTCCACCTTGTCCTTGATCGCAAACGGCAACGGGCGAGCTTTGCAAAACTTAGGCGTCGCACCTTCCTTCAACTGCAAAGTAACGTCAGCACGCGTATAACAACCTAATTCCTTACTGAACAATTCTCTATATTTTTCAACTAAATTTTGAACTTGTTTATCACCAGATGTCAAGTCAATTTTTTTATTCATTGAAGTTATAGATAATTTGAATTTTGCCATAAAATCTCGCTCCAATATTGGGGGTCCACCATTTTCTACGACAAAAAATTTAAGATCGTGTGTCAAACCATTGTATGCTACTTTGGTGGTGAAACACCCTAGAGGCTTGATTTTGTGTCATACGCACATACGTACGTATGTTACATTTAAATAATTGCTCGTGAGCGAAATGTGACAAATATAACTCTTTTAAAATAACATTGGCACCTGACCCAGAATCGATTTCCATTTTTAGTTTTGTGTTACAATTTACTAAGATTGTTGCGAAATAAGGTTCGTTGTCTACACACCTCAAGTTAAAAAGCTTACACTCCTTACATGCGCGGCAATCTACTGCCGCAGATGCCTCGTCCGAACTCGAATCAGTTTCCAAGTTGATGTTCTTGACAGGTTTTTCTTTTGTATTGCACATTTTCTTGAGATGGCCTTTTCCCTTGCACCTTTGGCAGCGATAATTCTTATAGCGGCACCTCTCCGTTGCATGACCCTTCATGCCGCAGATTGCGCATCGATTCGGTGAATCCTGTCTTCGTGGTGCCGCGCCGGTGCGACCCGCGCTCGACCACAGCAGCGGTTCTTCTTTCATAGCAGCGGCGGCCGCCAAAGCTCCCGGCGCCGTAGACCTCGCCTCCCGCGCAGTGACAGTTTGCTTCGCTATTTCTAGCGCTTTTGCGAACGTAAGCTTGGTGGCGTCTTGCTCGCATAGTCGGTCTCGTACAGATCCGAATTTGAGCCCGAGTACAAATCTGTCCCGATATATCTTATCTAGGCAGTCTCCAAAGGCACAATGTACCGCTAAGCCTCGCAAACGAGCCGCCCAATCCTCGACAGACTCCTCTTGTGCTTCGACTACATTATAAAAGTTACCTAAGTCCACAAAAGTGGCCCGCGCTGGAGTCAGGTGCTTGTCAAGGAATTCCGCCAACTCATCAAAAGTCGAGGTTTCCACCTCCTTCGGATGACTTAGATTCCGTAGTAATAAGTACGCATCATCCGATAAATGAGTTATCAAAACAGCACGCTTTTTTTCCTCGGCCTTAATGTCATTCAGGCTTAGAAATTGTTTTACCCGGTTCCGAAATATTTCCCACTCTTGACATTTCGCGTCGAAACATGGTAGGGTTCCAATACTCATCGTCGCCAGTTGATAGATACGGGAATACTAGGGATATCCAGGATTATATGAAACACATTTCTTCTCAGGAACGCTGTTTATTATCTGACATCTGTCATAGACAACCTAGATATATATCAAAAACTCTTAAAACGAGGTTTCTTATTTATTAATTCTTGTAATAATATTGAAGTACCTGGATGACCGAGTTATGTCGGTTTTTTTTGTTAAATCGTGTATATTTTTTTTGGAAACTATATTCTTTATAAAAATCTTAAAATTAGTTGGGCATTTTAGTGCCAACTTGTTACTTTTATTTGGGGACCAATTTGATACATTTCTAATAAAAATAATGACAATAGCGTGAAAAAATTAAAGTATGAATGACTTAAAAGCGAAGTTACATTTGCTGGTTACTGAAATTGTTAAAAATGTAATTAAAATAATTACACTTTCAAGTACAGTTAGGCGCTCGGTAATCCGGCACCCATATTTTTTCGCCGATGCCGGATTACGGGAACTGCCGGATTATCGGATTTGTATGGGAACTAAGCGGGAGACCTACTACAGATCCACAATAAAAGACTATATTACATATATGGTTAGGTCTTTTTATTACACAACGCTCTGTAATCCCTCTCTCTTTTTATTACACAACGCTCTGTGTTCGGCTGTGTAAAATGCCGGATTATCAAGCGGGTAACCTTGAGTCGTGAGTGCCGGACTACCGAGCGTGCCGGACTAATGAAGCGCCGGATTATCGAGCGCCTACTGTAATTTGAGAACTGTAAAGCATATTAAATTTAAATTGCTTTTAGCTTTCAATTAAACGGTGTGAATGAAATGATATGAATGTGGAAAGTTCGTGCTTTTTAATATTTAGAGCATCTATTATTATGCTCTGACCTACAAAATAACCTTTCGTCACCGAAAGAAAGAAAACATTTATGGCTTTAGTTAATAAATTATTCAGTAAGACAGTAAGTAAGTATTTATTTCTGAATTACTTGCAATTAAGTTTATTTTATTTTATTTCATCATACTAGCTAAGTTGTCAAGATAAAAACTTTTTTTTATATCGATAAAACTAAAGATATCGAATAATGTGGTACACTTATGTAAACTTACATCAAGCCTGAAGAGGCTTAAATGATAGAGATTATGTATTAAAATATTTCAGCTTTGTTAGAATATTAAGTAATATGGTTTATTTACTAAATTTTCTATCTACGGTAAACAACCACTGGAGTTTTTTGGGGGACATTTTGTTTATCGATATTATGTCACGTTGGGAGAGACATCACTATTTGCAATCTGATGTAATGCCAATAGAGCAGGCAGAGAGCATGCAGGCCACAATGCAGGCAGAGAGGCACTTCGTGAGTCCGCCGCCCCGTTCGCCATTAGCTTAGCTTAGCAATCAAACAAAATGGCCGCCACTTGTACTGAATTCTGACGTTTGACTGTTTTGTCATTGTAAATTATTATACTGGTGAAAACTCGTCAAAAAACAGAAATCTTTCTAATTTGAACAAATATGATATGTTGACAGCTAACTTTAGTTAGTGGAAGTAAAGTAAATTTAGTTGCGAAGAAAAGGACTTTAACACCAACATGGCTTGGCAAATGCCGGGTCAATGGAATCCAGGCGTTGCTCAAATGACGCCTGATTTGAACATGGGTTCATATACAGCTGAACAATGGGCTCTTGTGCAGCAGCAAAATTGGCAACAATGGACTCAATGGCAGCAACAGTATTCACAGTGGCAAAGCCAATACGGAGAGAAGGTATGAGTCTTCATCTTATTGACTGGTTGCTGATCTTATTTACTTACTACTGAGGTTGACATAATGTTCAGTATATGAAATAAAAAGAATTTTTAAAACAAGCTTGCTGTAACCACATCTTCTGCTTAAAATAATCTTTTCTCTAAAATGAAAAATTGCCAAGATATAGTGACCCATAGTTTGGAAATTTTAAAGGGAGCTGACACTAAAATAATTTCACCAAAATTATGTCATGTCATTATAACATGTTTTAAATGATTCTAACACATATAATATGTATAAACAAGCGTCTTTTGGTTCACAAACTTTTCTCTAAAATGACCGAGATAATAGGGCATTGTGTAAAAGTTAGGTACAACAAAGAGCGAGCTTAGTGAGTGTGCCGCGGCAGAGGCCGGCGCAGCGCCAGAACCAAGTCATATTGTTAATCCGTGCAATTGTTAAAAAACATTAAATCAATGGTTAAAAGGCAAAACGCATCAAGCAACATTTTTGAACTTTACTGGAAACCCGGCTCAAACAACGGAGAAAAATTCGCTGATTTCAAATATGTATATAACTCATTTTGACAAAAAGTGTTGCTTCATGCGTTTTGCCTTTTAACCGTCGAAATAGACTTTTATCTCATCTGTTGTTGGTCATGGAGATAAACAAATGAAACTTATTTTACTATAATCTGTTTAACCTCTCCTGGCATACTTTATAAAGAACAAATCATCAGTAAGAATGACGGCCGAATGTACTATACATATATATAAAGTACAAATTATTCAATGAATAAAGAAGTTCAAAGACGTTTAAAATGAGTTCCAAACATATGACTCTTATCTAGGTCTTAAGTTCTCCATTGATTAGAAAAGGCCGGGACTCAGGAGGTTCATACAGTCATTTAACACGTTGAGTGCGGTACAAGTCATTTTTGACTGGCATTAGACTTTTGTTTGGTGCGGCGTTGAAAATAGGCGATCTCTGTCTGGTGCGGCGGTGATTTGACATTGAAATCCCTTGATTCAGAAAGAGACAAGTATACATTTAGGTTTGTTACTTCAAATTATATCCAATAGGTAGGTTCAAAGTATACAAGACAGATTCGACTTGTACCGCACCAGACGATAAAAAATTGTAATTGGTGCGGTACCAGCCAAAACTGTCTTGTAAAGTACCGCCTTGTATCGCACCATGGGAACTGGCCAGTGCAGGCTAGTGTTGTGATTAATAACGACTTTTTTGTACGTAGTTTCGTTCTCAATGAATGCACCGAGAAATAGGCCGTAGAAAACATTATTAAAAGTGTTTGAACTCACAGAAAAAAGTGACCAAAGTAGCTTTGCGAAAACTACAATACGATAATGATGGATTTATTGCCGCAAAAAAGGAAGTCAACAAGTTTCAAAAAGGTACCAGAAGTAAAATGTGCGTTGACTGTTATAAAAAAAAATAAGAAAAACAATAATGCTACAAAAAATCGTATTTGAACATTTAGTTTTGTAATTTTTATTAAATAATTGTGAACATCGATAGCGATATTTTGTTTCATTATATTTCCCTTCTCTATAAAATTATCGACATAACAAACCTTGCCCTACCACCGTGATGCGGTACAAGTCTAATTCGTCTTGTTATTTAAATGTCTTATAACTTCCAAATTAAAGTCTGTATTCTGTGGCGACAGCAAACTTATCTAATTAAACATGTCAACTTGCTATTGCAATCATAAAATTATATTTTTTTATAAAAAACAAAGAAATATTGGGAAAAACTTAATCTTCTGCTTACAAGTCACTATTGTCTTGTACCGCACTATTAGAAAAAATGTTACAAGTCAAAAATGGTATGTATAGCACTGAACGTCAGTTGTAGTAAAAAAGTCCCGCATTCAACGTGTTAAAATTAGGTTCATTACATCAAAAAATTTTGACTACAATTTTTTTAAGTCCTGCCTCTATACAAACTATCAATCTTTGAAGGCGTCTAGCTCAGCCATTTTCAATTTAAGAAAAAAGTTTGTTAACCCTTTCAACGCCAACAACACTTATACAGTTGTGGCCATATAATTAAGAACGATTATTTATTGAGATGATTTTTTCAAAGTAACAAGTATAACTAATTGCCCGTATTTTTTTATTTCTCTCGGTATTGCAAAACTTTTCCGTACTACCGGTACATTCATTTATGCAACATTGTTGGCTAAAAAATTAATAGAGAAACTTTATACATTCGATCTGAACCTAGTATTAGTACTTACTGGCTGGTCACGTAATTAAGAACGCTGAATAGTTTATTATTTTTTCAAATTTAAATAGAGAACACTGTGTGGCTCTGTGGTTGTAGATTATTATTCGTATAATTTTGGCGCTATTTCGCGCTGTTAAAGTCTTAAAAGTGATTACTTCGTATAAAAACAATGGGGAAAAATAAAAGTTGTGATAAATCTACAAGAGAAGTAATAATAAAACTTCGCGAGAAGAATTGGTCGTATAAAAAGATAGCCGACCATCTGCAATGTTCAAAAACAATGGTTTTCCATGCCGTAAAGCATTTTTCCATGTATCAAACTACTTCAAACGCTCCGCGTGGACCTAGACAGAGAAAGTCATCTCGTCGAGATGATCGAAATATCGTTCGTTTGGCAAAACAAAATCCTTTTAAAGGGTCTAATGAGTTGAGAAAAGAATATTTTGGCGAAAACAACCCTTCAGCAATCTCTGCACGCACTATTCGAAGGCGTTTGGTAGAAAATAAGTTGAACGGAAGGATAGCAAGAAAGGTGCCTATGTTGAAACGATGTCATAGGCAAGCCCGACTTGCACTTGCAAGAAGGTATGAAAACTGGACAGTCAGACAGTGGAAAAACGTTCTTTTTTCTGACGAGACAAAAATAAATAGGGTATGTTCTGATGGAAAACGATATGTACGACGCCCTCCGAATAAAGCATTCGACCCAAAGTACACAAAAGTGACATTAAAGCATGGCGGGGGAAATGTGAAAATTTGGGGGTGCTTTTCTGGACATGGCGTTGGACCTGTTAGGCTGATAGAAGGAAACATGGATCAATTCCAATACAAAAATATACTGCAAGAAACAATGTTACCATATGCCGAAGACGTGCTTCCGGTTATTTGGACATTCCAGCACGACAATGATCCAAAGCATACTGCACGCACCGTTAAGGAATTCCTCACATCACAATCAGTTTCAGTCTTAGATTGGCCAGCCAACAGCCCAGATCTTAACCCAATAGATCATCTTTGGTGCGAAGTCAAGAAAAAGGTTTCAAATCGACAGTGTGGCAATTTGAGAGAGCTGTACGACGTTTTCTTAGAAGAATGGAACTCTATTTCTCTTGCGAAATGTCAAAAATTGATAGATTCAATGCCTCGCCGGTGTAAAGCCATAATTAAAAGCCGTGGACATGCTACTAACTATTAATTTTAGTTCAAATGTATTAAATTGCTTTTTTTTCTATACTAACTTCACATTAATATGATTTATTTAATCTAAGTTTCATATAAAACAACTCTCGAGCAGTTTAATAAATCGTTCTTAATTATTTGTCCAGCTTCATTACTATTTGAATTTATTAGTATAGAGAACAAATAAAATTTGTAAAAAAAATGTTAGCAATTATACACTATTATTATTAATCCTGTTTGCTCTATCCATGTGGCTATTTTATAACATAACTTGTTACTTCTAAGAAGGAACACAACTAGACATATGACATGATTTAGATAAAAAAAAATCGGAAACTTCAAATCGTTCTTAATTGTATGACCACCACTGTAGGTGTCACAAAGTACAGTGTCAAAGTGATCTTGATACAATGACATAAGATTCAAAGCAGGTTTACATTTTGTTGAGATGTGGCGTTGAAAGGGTTAAGAAAACATCTAAGTTATTCTAAGTGTTTTACATCCCCTATGTATTTCATTTTTATGGCATTGGATAGCTTAAAAAATATGCATCCAATGAACTAAGTCAAATAGCGGTATTTTATTTCAAGCATCTGAAAAACACTTTAAAAAGTTTTCCCTATCTCAGGTTTTACCTCAAATTATTATAGGTACTTAGAGATTTAGAGGTAAATATATATAATTTATTGATTCAGGCGTTACTTTGCGGATGTCCATATTAATGAACTAAAACAATTACTTTGCTCACCCGCAACCTTACTAAAACAATTACTTTGCTCACCCGCGACCTTTAAGGTCGCGGGTGAGCAAAGTAATTGTTTTAGTTCATTAAATATATATCAATAATATGTAGGTTGATATCCATATATTTTATACCGCTAAAACTTTTAAAATAGCAATAAATATTTTTGGAATAAATAAAAAAAACTATCTGTAAAATAAGAGGAAAACAATTTTTATAAAACTTTGATTTTCTCAAAACTAGCTTCCATTGAGATACTGATTTTCAGCTTAGCACAGCATCATAGGCATCATATAAGTGTATGTTTATAGGTAATTCTGCTATAACAACCGCTTTAGCCTAGTTGGTAGTGACCCTGCCTACGAAGCAAGAGGTCCTGGGTTCAAATCCCGGTAAGGGCATTTATTTGTGTGATGAGCACGAATATTTGTTCCTGAGTTATGGATGTTTTCTATGTATTTAAGTATGTATTTATCTATATAAGTATGTTTATCGTCGTCTAGTACCCATAGTACAAGCTTTGCTTAGTTTGGGACTAGATCGATTTGTGTAAGATTGTCCCCTAATATTTATTTATTTATTTATTTGAAGTGATTCATCTGCTGACTTCTTTACAGTATGCAGAGCAGATGCAATCTATGCAGGCTATGGGGGTAATGCCCCCCTTGCCTGTCACTAGCTCTGCTCCACCACCAGCACCTCCTCCACCAGAGAAGCCACCACCTCCACCACATGAAAACAACCAGCCACTCTTTGGACAGCCTACTCCAGTTCAGGCACCAGGGCCACAGCAAAAGCCACAATCAGGGAGTTCTAATAATATTAGCATTCCTACAGGTAATAGTCAAAGTTGGCCACAAGGAACAGACGCACCCAAGGAACCTCTTCAACAAGGTGTCAACACAGAAGCTTTGAAGAAACTTGCAGAGGAAGAGAGGCTTTTCGACATTCAGTTTGAAAAATGGGAGGAAGAGATCCAGAAATGGAAACGCGAAAATGTAAACCATCCGGACAGACAGGCTTATAATGAGTATGAGCAAAAGTTTGAAACTTGCAGGGCACAGTTGTTAGAGCGTCGTCAGGTGATGAAACAGAAGAGGGCGCGACTGCTGGGCCAGACTCCTGCTGCAGGCAAAATTCCATCAGGTAATATATCAACAGCTGTACCTCCCCCACCGCAGAGCACTATTACCAATCGTAACCATAATGTGCAGTCCCAAAGCCAAAATAGTGCAACTGGGCAAATAAGCCAGTCTGCACAGGATAATTCAGAAAATAATTACAAATATAATAAAAATTTATCTCAAAACCTAAATAACAAATCTTCCCAAAATTACCAAGATAATTCACAATATGGGCAGTACAATAATATGCAACCTCAAGCTGGTTACAACAGAAGTAATAACAAAAATATTGATCCACAAGATAGACAACATCATCAAACTACTCAACATCAAATTGGTCAACAACAAAATGTTCAAAGTGACAACTATTCGTCTACTAACATGAGCAATTCTGACTTCTTACCTGCATCTAGATCAGCTAAAGGCATTCCAGGTTTAGACTTAGTTCCTGATGATAAAGCAGGCTCACAGCAAGATGTTATTGATATAACGGATGACAGACCAACAGCTGGGCAGCTACCACCTGATTATACTACGATTTCGAAGGGAATTAATCATATACTTGGAGATGAAAAAATAATGAATATTCTTTCAATGGTTCGCGATCAAGGTGTTTCTAATACCACCACTAATGATCAAGGTCCATATGGATCTAATCCACCGAGTAATAACAATACAAATACCTACAATGCTCCTCCAAACAGTCAATGGGATAGAAATCAGAATTCATCAAACCAACAGTTTAAAAATCTACCCAACCAACAATATGAGAATCCACCACCAAATCTACCTTACAATCAACGACCGTCAGGTTATCCGCCCAATCAGACTCACGATTCAAACTTACAGCAGCAGCATTATCCACCCCAAAGAAGAATGAATAATGACAGTGAAAATAATGTGCCACAAGAACCATTTTATGACAGAAATAATCAATATCCAGGCCAAAATATGCATCCAAGAGGGCCTCCTATAAAACAAAACATGCCTGCGCCTCGGCCACTAATGGAGGTTGTTCAGAGATATCCAGATAGTAGTGAATTTCCTAGGGCACCCCAAAGAGGAGGTCCATCTGATAATAGAGAACTTATGAAATCAAATATCCCGCCACCTAGGCCACTCATGCAGGGTATGCCTGGCCACGACAATGATAGTAATAATTATGCTAGAGGCATTCACAACAATAGGCCCATGAACAGTAATATGATGAATCCGGAGAGAAACCCAGGAATTAATCCAGTGATGAATCAGGGGATGAACCAGGGTATGAATCAGGGGATGAATCAAGGAATGAATCTGGGGGTGAATCAAGGAATAAATCAGGGGATGAATCAAGGAATGAATCAGGGGATGAATCAAGGAATGAATCAGGGGGTGAATCAAGGAATGAATCAGGGGATAAATCAAGGAATGAATCAGGGGATGAATCAAGGAATGAATCAGGGGATGAATCAAGGAATGAATCAGGGGGTGAATCAAGGAATGAATCAGGGGATGAATCAAGGAATGAATCAGGGGGTGAATCAAGGAATGAATCACGGAATGAGTCAGGGGATGAATCAGGGGATGAATCAAGCGATGAATCAGGGGATCAATCAGGGAATCAAACAACCCCTGCCGCCTCCACAACCAACAAGACCAAAATGGGTTGAAGAGCCATTATTCACTCCATCTATTATTGTTGAATATGAGCACAAACCTCTAAGATTAAAAGGTAATTAAATATTGTTACAATTTTTTTTGAGCAAACTAGGTTTTGTTCTAATATTTTGAAGTAGATTAAAATATGTGTACCTCTATGAAACATAATACGAAAGAAGTTATTGCTGTTGCTATGGAAATTTTAAGTTCTTATTGACTAAAGCAGTATTTTTAAACATCAATCTATTCCACGATAAAAAAATTGAGGATATCTGAGCGTATTATGATCTTGCACCTTAAGGGGGTACCGAGTTTTTCGAGCTAGTCGTTTTTGTGTGGGCGATTTCGGGCGTGGGGCCGCTTGGGGGAGACACGATGGCTCAAGATAGGTTGGTTGGACTGCGCGTGTTTTTGGGTATTTTCATCATATTACTAAAACAAATACATATTTTAAAAATGTAGCAAAACTACGCCCTAGAAAACATCTTGTTTTATTAACATTCAAAAAGTCATGACCTTCCGTGCAGTATTAGCGTCGTACCTACTACGAGTTTAATTTATTTTTTAGAGAGGACTTTGGATTTTTTTTCTATCGAGCGGACTACAAGTAATCGTGTTTCGAAAAAAACTGGTCGCTAGAGTGAATCCTCAAATATCTTACATATGAATTTCAGGACCAGCATTGCTAATAATGAGCACGAGTTTAAATGAATGCAATAAAAACACGGTACCGGGCGTAAGGTATTGAGAGTGTCAAAGAAAAACAAAAAAGCTCTGTGGCATACTAGATTCGGCGGAGTATTGTTGAGAAATAAAATCACAGTTGGGGTTCTTAAAATACAATACAAGTTACAATGGTTTTTAGGCATTATAGACCCGATTAATAATATTATGTACAGGGAGATTGCTAAAATCGTTTTGTGAATATACTTTAAACCAGTTTTCTCATTTTCTCCAAATAATTTGGGCTTGAGGAATGTTAAGTAGGTATGTTACGTTGACGTTAGGGCGTGGACACATGTCTACGGTACGGCACCGGCCACCGTGTAACGGCGCGGTGCCGCCACCGTGAGACGGCACGGCGTCGTGCCTTGTACGGTGCCGTGCACGATGCCGTGTACGGTGGCTGGAGCTGTACCGTAGACATGTGTCCACGCCCTTAGGCTCAAATTGACCATGATATTGCATAGTAGGATCAATCAACTTTTTTAGTCACTCGCTGCTATAGTGACGGTCACTCTTTAAACCGTAAGTTTATCTGATTAAAATTTGTCAAATATGCATTTTAGTGGTAGTTTTAAACCCCTTCTACGATTGGTCATCTAATAAGCATGTTAGTTAATGCGACACAACATTTCTTCTAATTAAACTGTACTACTTTTGTCCCCTCGCTGACGGTACAGAATAACAACAAGAAATAGTTGATCCACCCAGTAGGTACATAATCTCCAAAAAGCCAGTTTGCCAGCGCCCTTGATGTAGGTTTACTAGTTGCTTTAAGGTCACGGTTCTAAAAATATAAGTACCAAATCCTGGCTAATGCAATACCTTCTTTACACATTAGGAAGCACCTATCAGCACAGTAAATCATCTTATAGTATCACAATAAATTACGAAAACGGTACAGAAAAAAAACATGGAAATTTTCTGGCGACAATGATAGCACTAAATAAAGCCATGGGAAATCATTGCAAGCTGACATTCTTGCCCATCACTTTCCACCATTCTAAACAACGGTCCTGGGTAGTTTTTAGAATCCTACATTCTTCTAAATATCTGTGTGTGTGTTGTGTGTGTTTCTGTGTGTGGTGGGGGATACTGTCTAGGCAGAATTTGCTCAGCCAAATAAACGTGGAACTGGCTAATACTGTAATGAGACTGATGAGATGTATTATAAATAAATAAATAAATGAACCTAAACAAATACCAATCCTCAATACCATTGACGCGTCCCAGAATGTTCTAAGGAATTTTTCCATGTTTTTGTCTGTTCAGCCAAGTATATTTCTTACTCAGCTATGGAACTGCTAAGTAAATTTTGATAGTAAATGCCTAATTCATATTTTTCTGTTACAGCACGGGAATTTATTGAACCTGTTCACACGTTTGATTACAATCATATATCAAAAGATAGTGATAAGTATAACAAGAAAAAAGATTTTGAACGGGAAGCTGATGAATTATTTTTGAGAAAATCTAGATTTGAAGCAGAGGATACATTTAGAGATAGACGTTTTGAAATGGAGGATATGTCTAGAGAAGCAAGAGATTTTGATCGTCGTTATCCTAGGGAAGAATTTAGGGATAGTCCTAGAGACATAAGATCCCTCCCGAGAGACGACTATGACGATAGACGAAGATTTGACGAAAGAAGGCCTGCAAGGGAAGAACACGATGAAAGACGACGAACTGATCAAAGAGGGCCTCCGAGGGATGAATATGATGATAAACGAAGACCTGATGAAAGATTTGATGAAAGGAGACATGACGATCGCGATAGACACAGTAGACGTGATGACTTCAGTAGACGCGATGATATCAGCAGACGTGAGGATTTCAGCAGACGTGATGACTTCAGCAGACGTGATGACTTCAGCAGACGTGATGACTACAGCAGACGTGATGACTTGAGCAGACGTGATGACTTGAGCAGACGTGATGACATAAGCAGACGTGATGACTTAAGCAGACGTGATGACTTAAGCAGACGTGATGACTTAAGTAGACGTGATGACTTCAGCAGACGTGATGACTTAAGTAGACGTGATGACTTTAGCAGACGTGATGACTTCAGCAGACGTGATGAATTCAGCAGAGATAGAGGCCGTGATCGTGAAGATTTGGGACCGAGAGATAAACAAAGAGATTTCAGGAGAGATGAAGTTAGGAATCGTAGTCAAAGTCGTGAGAAGGACTCTCGTAAAAGAGGCCGAAGTAAGGAGAGCATGATAAGTGAGAGCTCCAGTACATCTAAGAAAGTAAAGGAATCTGAGCAGAAAAATGAGTCACCAAAACATATTGTTATGATTGATGATTTATTAGAACCACCAGGTCGTGAGATACGACCAGAGAAAATTGTTATCATCCTACGAGGTACTATTTAGTTTGAAGTATTCTTTGAATTTAAGGAAAATTTAATGATTAATTATTAATCAAATCAATTCAATTTGTGTTTACAGGACCTCCTGGAAGTGGAAAATCTTACTTAGCTAAATTAATACGAGACCGGGAAGCAGAACACGGCGGCACAGCTAGAATAATGTCTATTGACGATTATTTCATGCAGGAAGGCGAAATAGAAGAGAAAGATCCTGTAACTGGCAAAGTTGTTAGTTCAATAGTTTGATTATAGTTTTAACATAGGTCAAATTATAGATTAGAAAGCCAAGCCGCAACGGAGGACGTCTAAGCGCTTCTACGCACTATGTGGCTAGCTAGCCGCGACGGTTTAACGCATTGTCTCTTTCTCAAGCGATACGCTGAAGTGGGACGGCTTGGTTTTACCCACGCTATATCTCAGTGAGTGGTGGCTTGGGAAACCGTTCGTGCCATAGTGGACTAGATAAAGATCTGTATTGTACAAGTTGCATATCTATTCAAAACAATTTTTCTAGTTCATCCAAAGTACTTAAATTTTTTTCGAACTTTTCTCCTGTGAGCAACTTGATGTTATAATTTTTACAACATACTTCGTCAGTTATTTATTTTATTCCAAATCCAAAACTTTATAATCATTTCAACTCGATGTCTATGATAGATAATATATTTTTCTTTGTGATTGGTTGGTACATGCTGCTAATTTAGGTTATTTTATTTATTTAGGTGAAGAAGCCGTCTTTAAAATATGAATATGATGCAAGTTCAGAGGAAACCTACTTGAATTCGTTAAAAAGAGCGTTCAAGAGATCACTGACAGACGGATACTTCAACTTTTTAATATTTGACGCCATAAATGATACTCTAAGAAGCTACGCAGATATTTGGAATTTTGCTAGACAGAATGGCTTCCAGGTGTGTATCATAATTGTTATTACTAGTGCTCTATATGGAAACACGCGAATAATTGGCTATGTTGATTGCAGGTGTACATTTGTACAATGGAGGTTGATCCACAAATATGTTTCAAGAGGAATATCCATGGTCGGACTTTGGGTGATGTACAAGTGATTTGTACCAGATTCTTCCCAACACCAGACCACCACATTCAGTTGGATGCCACGACGCTGTTGCAAAACGCAGCTATTACCGACGTGCAAATGGAAGACATCGACGATGAAGTCATTATGGAGGACGCGCAAGAAACTGAGGTGAGGGCTCAATCTTGAGCTCCGGCGGTATTCTCAGCCTCTGCTAAACGTACATTCATTTTACGCTGCACAGCTTTTGATATGGAGAAGTTTGTAACACAACTTACAAGTTCAGAGTTTGCTTCTCACATCTCACTTCTCCTGCGTACCAAACGAAGTTGTTACTTAATAAATAGGGATCGGAAGATTGAGTGCAAATAAAATATCTAAATAATAGTGTTAATCTAGTGAAATAGGTAATAAGGGCATCAGGTCATAAGGGTAGTCAGTCGCTTTAAAAAATGCAATCTCAGAATTACTTATACTTTGCTTTGGGTGCGGTAAAATGTACCCACTGTAGTAGCAAGAAAAGATTATCATATTCATCATTGTTTCAGCCGATAGATGTCCACTGCTGAACATAGACCTTGCCCAAAGTTTGTCAAACAGACCGGTCCTAAAAAAAGATTATTATGTAATAGACTAAACTCCAATGATAAGATGAGTGTGGTTCATATTTTCCGAAAATCATTTTTTCTTTGTGGCAATTATTCCATTCCCATATTTTCCCAGTGGTGTTTTTGTCCCAATTATTATTATTTATCACTGTTTAATTTTAAAAGAGTTTGTTTCTGTTCTCGTAATTACCCAGGAAGTATTTTTATTATTATTATATTTTTTCGATTAACATAGTGTTTTTGATTAAAGCTGATAATAGTGATAATCGACGGAGGTCAGGTGACTTCGGGTACAAGAAACTACCTAAACCTACCCAGTATTTTAGGACAGGTATCCATTGAGATTAAAAAAGATTGAGAAAGTATGCCAATAGAAAAAAATAATTTTGAGAAATAGTGCCCACAGAAAATAAAATATTGGGAAAAAATGCCACTGGGAAAATATGGGATTGGAATAATTGCCACAAAGAAAAAATGATTTTCGGAAAATATGTGCCACACTCGATAAGATTACAATAAAATAATTATGTAGAAATTAAATTTTATCTAGGACGTCATTGACAATGACAAATTTGTCAACTGGATAAAAAATATAACACTGATTTCTACTCCATTAGGCCTGTTCCTTATGTCAGTTGCACGCTATCATCCTATCCCTATCAATACCTAAATAAGGTTTAGGAGCAAAATATAGCTAATAGTAAAATGAATGATTGGAAATAAAATTACATTTAGCCTTCGTAATCCTCATTCATCAGCATCAACCTATCGGGCTCAGGAACAGGAAATGATCTAGGCTTTATTTTTTTTTTTCAATTCATAGATTCACCTAATAGGTTTATATGGAACCTATCGTTAAATGTTATACTTTAAGCATCAGCAGGAAGTCAGCTTAATATCATCATTGTTATGTTCTTAGTTGTTTCTTAATATGTCTATAGTGTTGCGAGGGTTAGGGCTAATAAGTTTTATTCCAGCTTTTATTAAGAGTCGTGTTAAGGTACTGCTCCGTCACAGGTTGAAAGCTCATTTACTTCGAAGTGGGAGAAATTGGATGACGCCGCGCAACTAGGTAGGTTATGAGTTACGCATTTTATTAATTTTAACATTAATTTTTGATTCTTCTTTAGGAAAATTTCAAACCAATCTTTGGGAAAAAACACATGTATAGCAGTAGCAGTAATATAGTGTATGTGTATCTGATATATAAGTATAGCAGTAGCAGTGTTTAGTGTGAATAGCAGTGTTTTTCTGGTGCGTGCTATGGCTAAATTATAACAGGTCTTTTCGCATTAGGTTGACGGGATCGTGGTTGTGTTCACTCACTGTAATGTTGGGACTTTGTTTCCAAACATTGGATGCAAAATGTTAGAGTATTACCTTTTTGAATGTGTCGGTACGTTGTTGCAGCTCGACTCGACGGAACCAGCAAGCCGCTTCGGTCCTCGCAGCTCTCAATGGCGGACTACCTTCAGTTAGACGACTGGAAACCAACCACAGCTAAGCCGGGAAAGAAATCGGTGAGTAAACCCACCGCTTAATACTTTCTAGACCTTAAGATCAACTATCTTTTTACACGACTACGGCAAAGCCAAAAGGAAGTGTAATGATTCAAATGACGGGTTGCAATCGTGCATAAAAAATGACGTTTGTATGACCTACAAATTAACCGTGTTTTTTCCAATTACCGGATTTTGTTTTATTACCATTTGAACAACAGTCCGTAACGCGTAGATTTTTTGGTTTATGTCCATAATTTGACGATCTACGAAAAAAAAGTAAAGAAAATGAAGGTGAGTTTTTTTTCTTTTGTTCTATAAATCGTCGCGGATTTTCATCATATTGTAATTAAAACAGGTACGCTGGGCGGATATTGAAGAAAGCAGACAGCAAGAGAAGATGCGTGCCATCGGATTTGTTGTAGGTCAAACTGACTGGAACCGTATGACAGATCCAACTATGGGGTCTAGTGCGCTCACGCAAACTAAGTACATTGAAAGAGTGAAAAGAAATTAAATTAAGTATTCGTTCAGTCTTTAGGATTTCAACCCTTGACATTTTTTCCCTTGTCACGCCAATTGTGTTAGTTACAAAGGCACGCAGAGCTACAAAGTTAGTAATTGGCTTTCGTGGTAGTCGTGCAGTTCTATTAATTTAAGTAGTGCCCTTTGATTAAACAATGTCAAAGTTATGATCACTAGTTTTTGAACTGTGTTCATCAATATTTTTGTATAATTTTGACAATATTTCTATTCAGTCTGTTTTGATTTACGGTACAGGATTAAATAAGCAAATAAATGTTTATACTATAAATGCATTACAATAAATTAGCAAATTAAATTAGGGATCGAAATAATTTTTAATACTTAATTTTCAAACGGGTCGTGTTCAACAATTGCAATGACAACATATAAGTTGGTCGAAATCGTACGTTTACGGGATTGGAAACCGTCATCTAATCGCCGTTTGTATGATAAGCCGAGTACACGACATCCCATCCTATTTACGTCTCACTGCAGAGCACGGGGCTCCTCAGCATGAGAAAGTTTGGGCCGTAGTTTCCACGTGGGTCCACTGCGGATTGGGAACTTCACACACACCATTGATTTTTTTCGCAGGTGTGTGCAGGTTTCCTCCGACCAGAGTACACAATTTTTTTTTCAAGACCGATACCTATTCGCTTTAGAATAAGTTCCTTTTCATTTTTAATTTTGACGATATTTGTGTTCTAAGGGACACAGACGATATACCGCCGCCATGTCGCCGATAAAGCTGTAAACGCACTGACAGCGGTGGCAGGGCGGTGCGGCGCGGCGCGGTGCGTCGCCGGTTTTGCGGGAAGTGGTAGCGGGCGGAAACCGCACGGAAAGGCGACGCGGTGGCGGTGTGTGTAACATATCAAGAAATACCTATTTAATTTTTCAGTAGTAAACAAACTAGCACAACAACACAAAAAGTTGTAAATAAATACACCGCGCCGCGCCGCTACCGCTCTGTGCGTGTGCGTCCCCTCGTATATAAAAGCCACAACAA
The DNA here is from genome assembly GCA_947563465.1 of Archips xylosteana. Lineage (NCBI taxonomy): Eukaryota > Metazoa > Arthropoda > Insecta > Lepidoptera > Tortricidae > Archips > Archips xylosteana. The sequence goes on along the minus strand of OX387357.1, from coordinate 12,890,210 downwards.
ACCGGGAGCGCGTGGCGCCTACGGAGCGTGCCCAGCGCGGTCAATAACACTAAATCAAATACGGTGTGCCGCGCTGCCGGTGTGTGCCACCTTATATTTGATTCAGTGTTATAGAGCGCGCTGGGGCCTATTTAATAAACGTGACAGGTTACAAGTGATATTGACAATTTGGTCTAAATTGCACAGCGAATATAAAGCCCGGTGGAAAACGAAACTTCTAAAGCAGCGATGTGTTACGAATTGTCATTGTCACTTATAACCTGTCACGTTTATTGAATAGGCGCCAGGGCACGCTCCGTCGGCGCCACCGCGCCGCGCTCGCCGATCTGACATAGCGATATTACCGCTTCCGCCGCCGCGCCGCTACCGCAACGCTTTTTTCCTGGCCGGTGCTCTATCTGTGCGAACCCTTTCATAGAAGTTGGAATATTACAAACTGTACCGCCACCGCATCGCACCTTTCCGCCCCGCTACCGCTGTCAGTGCATTTGGTGCTTAAATGTTGGTAGATGACTTTGGTGTGTGTAGAGCCTTCAAAACGTCTTAATAAATTATGTACCTACTCCTGTTAAAATGTACAGAGTATTTTCAAATCAACCCTGTTATTTTATTATTATGGAAAAGTGGACCTTACTTCGTTATTTTTTACAGCGAAGTTTCGCAAAATGTATTAAATAATATCAAGATAATATTAAACTGAAACAATTACTTTGCTCACCCGAAGCTCCGCAAAGTAACTTCTCATTCAATAAATAATTTAAATAAGATTATTTTTTTAGTTAAAAATCCATTTCACCTAAATCACGTACGGTCACAACATAATTTGCAGAATGATCGGGTTCAAAAGAGAACGCATGCTCACGTTTTTAAGGAATCCCTTACGCTCTTATGGCTTTATGTAAGCTAGGAGAGCTTAATATTTTTATAAGTACATATTTTTGTACTTTGTTTGAAATAAATGTTCAGTTACGAGTTACGACGCATTTTTCTTCCACTAGATACCACTTTCAATAAAATTATTATCAGTTTTATCGTATTTGCCAAATTTCTATCTCATCGGCTCAAAATGTCTAATGGTTTAAAATACTTGATCACTTGTTGTGTTGTTTACCCTGTTATTTGTCTTTATTAATACCACCATTGTACTGAATAGATAAATTATATACTATTCAATCCGTTTTTTTTTTCACGAATTTGGTCAAGTAATTGACTTGCATATGAGTGTTTTAGTTTGTCTGCTAATTAGTGGTGTAGCTGTATATGTCATTTCGCTCGTTCGACAAAAAAGGTAGTGGTGCCCTCTGTCCTCTTGCTTCTCGTAAATATCCAGAATTGATAACCGGTTATCTATCAGAAATAATATTTTTTTCACTTCTAACATGGTAAACAAGAAGTTTTTTTTTTAACTAGAAAATATTGATGTTATTTCAGTTAATATTACTTAATACTATTAGATAGATATTATTACTTTATTACGAGGAACAAGAGACTACGTCGCTATCCTTTCTCGCTGCGCCACCGAAGCTTAATAATTTGCTTGTCCTTATGTATTATATATAATGTTAGGTATGTACCTTTACTTCAGGTAGGTACTTAGAATAACTAGCATAGAACTAGTGTTAATAAGGTGTACATTTTTAGAAAGATAATAAAGTCCTTGTGAATGATACAGTTATTTTATTTGTTTCGTCTAATATAAATAATAATAATAAATTAAATTTCATTACATATTCATAATCATAAGTAATCGTTTTGAGCACTAATAAACTGTGGAACCACAGAGCTTCGATTAGCGTAATTTTTGAAGTAACTCTTATATTTTTGCGAAGCAACTTTTGGTGACTTTTCGGCCGTGGTTATTTTCGTTAAATAAAGATCGTCTGACGTTTCGTACTCGGGAAAAATGTTTTTATCATTTTCATGTTTAATTTTACGATCTGTTTGGGATCCACGTTTCTCGTCAGTCGGTACAACGTTGCCGCTTTTGTCGAGTTTATTTATATCTGCCCTTTTGGCGATGTTTACTTCTCCTTCACGGCCTCCGGACATGACCATGATCTGCGGTGTTTGCATGGCAGTCATGTGATCCTTCAGACATTGCTGAAGAATGTGCAGAAAAAAAAGAAAGGCTAGCAGTGTTAATGCTTGCATAGCCGCATTGCTTTTGTGTCCGCCTCCGCCGTAACTACTGCAATTTTAAAAAAGAACGTAACTGTTATAAAGCATATTTTTGTATTGAGCATCACAGTATAGACCCTTTTCGGTCTACAAGTACCTATATCTTTGGTGGCAACACACCTGGTGATGAATAGATCCTTAAAAAAAGTAATAACGAAGCTCTTCTCTTGTCCGTCTGTCAATCGTATTAAAACAAAGTAAGGATGGCTACTTACTTAAATAAGTAACCATTCTTACTAAGAATATTTTTTACCGAACAACGGCTAACTTATGGTGCCTTTGTCAACCTCGACATTGTCGGAATCATCGATATAATTTAAAAAAATTGAATTAATAATTAAATAAGTATTTCAACTTACGAACGTCCTGTTATGGAAACAATCAAGTTGTACTTAATTATTGTAGCAAATATCATCTTAATCCTGTTTCACATTTTTGTCATTAGTGTGTGATAAGGATTAACGTGACACAATTTATAAGTAAATCGTATTAATTAATCGAGGTTGAAGCTACCCTTAAATCTATGGAGACGAGTTAAGGTTGACCTACTGTTTCGAGTATGCCACGTGCCCATGGGATGGTTGCGAGTGTTCGTAACCGTAATACACATTATGATCGTGCGATGGTTGCGCGAATTCCGCATACCTAAAAAGAAGAGGAATTCAACACCTGGGATATTTAAATGAAAAATAAACACTAAAACAATTTTGAAATACATGATTATTAAAAACAATTTCTTCCACTAAGTATAAGTACAATTAAGACAAACCTTTCACTGAGCTGTTTTGTCCCGATTCCCATATTACTCAACATGTTTTCCAAAGTCATTTTGACTGTCACGCGCGTTACTTTGTGTGGATGTCAAAGCACTGACGAGATATGCTCGAGTCATGGTCATGGGTGCCGTGCATTATTATGCTCTAATTCACGTCAAATTGCCCACAAGATGTGACAAACGTTACTGTAGCGGTAACTACGGTGATTTTCTAGACTTCTAGGGCCCGCGCAGACAGAGAGCGGTCTGGAGTTTCGAATTCTGCGTTCCGAGTTCTTCGATTTGACGGCTCGCTTGACACAAGAGGCGGTCAAATTATTGATTCTTCATCCATGTTTTTGTATGTGCAACATGTCGCTAGAAAGTACATATTTCGAAGAAGAAGCATTGATTTTGTGAAGCCTAGAAACTTCTAAAAAAGAAGAAAATATTGGGTGCACCTAAATAATTAACACAACACGAGAAAAATCCTTTGCCGCGGCAATTTCATGCCATGTTTCTTTTTTTTGTCACGATTTTTGTACACGCATGACTTAAATCATATAATACTTAATCTCCTTTTTCTAACCAATTGGATCAGTTTTTCTGTATTTGCAACTTCAGACATCGCGGTTAACGCGGCGTTCTCTATTTTGGGTAGCAAAAGAACTTTAGAACGCGGCGTTCTACTTTGACCGCCTTCCTGAATCCTCAAAGCCGCCTGCTGTGTGCATTAAGGGAGTCACATAAAGCGCAGATGCTGTAAGATTTTATCTGCGTATAAAAACTTCTATCTGTCTGAAGGTATCACACACAGTGCAGATGCGAGGTGATACATTCACTCTAAAATTTCAGAGCTGAGTAGGTACACGCGTTTTGTGATGCGGATTGTTTATACGGGATGTTTTTTTTTATAAAAGGGGGAAAACGTGCATGCGGGTCACCTGATGGGGAGCAATCACCGCTGCTTATGGACACCCGCAACATTAAGGGTGTCACAGGTGCGTTGCCGGCCCTTTGAGAGATAGATAGGCTACAATGAATACAATACAAATAATAATAGTAGTAATAATAATAGTAGCGTTTAGGGTACAAATAATTTGTTTATAGAAGATAACTACAAAAAAATTAAAAGATAAAAAAATAAAAACGAGCTTTTATTAACTATAAAAAGAACTAAAAAGTTGAAAATCATCTAGTTCTGATAAGAAAATAGACCCTGTAATAAATCTTTTTCAATAAAAGCGCGTTACACTTTCTTATTTTCTTTTCACGTCAAAATGTAAAAAAAAAGCGAAAATGCATTTTTACGCAATAATGACTTGTTGTTTGCTTAGTAGTAAGTACGTAATTTTTATAGTAATTTTATTATACATAGAAGTTCCTAATCCGCACTGGGCCCGCGTGGGAACTACGACGCAAACCCTCGTATTCTGAGAGGAAGCCTGTGCCCTGCAGTGGGACGTATATGGACTGGGATGATGATGATGAAAGTGTGCCTCTGCGTAACCACCTGGATTTATCTGCAGATAAAATCTTCACATCTGTCGATAGGTATATAGCCTGTCACACACAGCGCAGATGCGGTAAGATTTTATCTGCGTATAAAAACTTATCCGTCTGCAGGTATCACACACAGCGCAGATGCGAGATTTTACATTCACTCTAAAATTTCGGAGCTGAGTAGACGTGTTTTGTGGTGCGGCTTATACAGGGTGTTTTTTTTTATATAAAAGGGGGTAAACGAGCATTCGGGTCACCTGATGAGGAGCAATCACCGCCGCCCATGGACACCCGCAACATTAAGGGTGTCACAGGTGCGTTGCCGGCCCTTTGAGAGATAGATAGGCTATAATGAATTTTCAATAAAAGCGCGTTACACTTTCTTTATTTCTCTTCACGATAAAATGTAAAAAAATGCGAAAATGCATTTCTACGCAAGGATGACTTGTTGTTTGCTTAAGTAGTACGTAATTTTATATTTATTTTATTATACACTGAAGTTCCCAATCCGCACTGGGCCCGCGTGGGAACTACGACCCAAACCCTCTTATTCTGAGAGGAAGCCTGTGCCCTGCAGTGGTACGTAATATAGACTGGGATGATGAAGATGACGATGATGAAAGTGTGCTTCTGCGCATCCACCTGTATTTATCTGCAGATATAATCTTCACATCTGTCGGATTCTGTCGATATATGTCGGTGCTCATAGATACGCAGATAAAAATCTTACCGCATCAGCGCTGTGTGTGGTCCTCCATTGAATTGTATAGGGACAGGGAGCGATATTGACAGATATCTGTTCAGATACAGATATCTTACCGCATTCTGCGCTGTGTGTGATGGGCTTATGTCGATGCTCACCATGTATCTACCTTACGATAAAATATAAATGATCTGCGCTGTGTGTGGTCCTCCATTGAATTGTATAGGAAGCGATATTGACAGATATGCGTTACCATTACCATTCTGCGCTATGTGTGACTCGCTTTATCGTAAGGGACTCCGTACATTCGAACGAACGCAGAACTCTGAATGCGGAACTTGGAACTCCAGACCGCTCTCTGTCTGCGCGGGCTCTTACCCTCTTCACTGCCACAAAACAGACGAAGTGACGTGGTCTGTACGCCACGCCACGTTACATGACAAACCGATTTTCTACTTAAAATCCATTGTAGAAAGGTTTATTTTGAGTTGAAATATTGCTCATGTATAGTATAAAATTTATACTATAAATCTTCCCAGGTGAATTTTTCGCTTCAAGCCATTACATTAAATTTGAACCTTAATACTGTGACGATACCGTTTGTTTTGAAAGGGCTCGAAGCGAAAAGTTCACCTGGGAAGATTTATACTATAGGTACCTATAGATGACGTTGGCGTGTGAGGCGTTCCATTGGCTGTCACGACTGGATGACTGGGGCGGTGAAGAGGTTAAGAAAAGAACTAGTCGTAATTTTCATTTCATTTTCATGGTACGTTGTCTAAATAAATCAAGCTTCAGACTCATGACTCATTACGGTGAAACGTTAGAAGAATTTATAGTCAACACAATTTTATAACGGAAGCATTGGGTATCTCATTAACAGTCCAATGAAAAAATTAGATATATGTCCTTCAGCGTATTTCTTATGTGGACGAGGACCTGTTAATTTGTCTCAAATGTGGTTTTAAATGCAGGACAGGAAATAAAAATAAAAGTTGTAATAATTTATTATTTTATTTTACTCACACATTCATACAAGGACGTCCTCAATCATACAACACATTAAATACATACAATGCCTACCTACTACTAAACTATTCAGTGATATAAACGATTTATATCACACAGATTTTTACATCAGTCGTCATTTATCGAGAAATTGGCGGAATCGTAATTGTTTATTTAAAACTATAAACACGTGCCAATTTAGTTATCAATTCACAGGGCCATCAAGGTCCAATTATTACAAAATAATGTTTTCCTTCTTTTATTTAGATCGTACAATTTCTACTCGTTAACTTCTAGAATAAGTTAAATAAATAATTTAAATAAATTAATACAACACTACTCTCCACGCCGTCTTAGCCTGTGCGATGGGATAACTACGATCATAACCATGCCAGTAAAGTCAAGCATGGCAATCTAGAAAATATACCCTTCGTATTTAATTCCTACGCGAAACAAAAATACTCATTTAAGTTTTTGATTTTAACGATGCAGCTAAGTGCACATTTCCGATAAATATTATGGTATGAAGCTGTATCAACGGTTATATTATAATTCAGATTTGGATTTTACGCTCTTCTTCAAACTAAAAACTTGGATGCATTGATGCGGTTTTGGTCTGGCTACGCTTAAAATGATTTGGCGATTTAAAATTAATATGGGGTTAATGTTTGGCTTTAGACTTCATTGCACTGAAGGTACAGTTGGCGGCAGTCGATCCCGGAGCGGCCGCGGCGTCCAGCCTCATAGAACTGGTCGAAGGTGCCACCAGATTGCCTTTCTAGGACGAAGCTGGCTGCGTAACTGTTGAACAGAAAAAGAGAGTTATGTCAACACTCATTGACGAAGCATAAGCGAACATTGGGATGGGATAAATAATAAAAGTATACTTACGTTCCAAGTTGGCAGAACACGCTCTTGGGTCCGATATCGGAAGAACATTCGTTGTTAGCATCGCACACGTACTTCTGGAGGCATTTGTCGTCGCTCGTACCGAAAGATCTGACGTAGGTCTTGAGCATGGCAATACCAGCAATGGCGGCGTCACTGACTGAGTCCTTGCGGCCCATAGAACGAGCGGCCAGGGAGCGGTGGGAGAAAGAAGTTTTCAAAGCGTCCAAGAGGTTCACAACGATGTTGATGAACTGAAAACATAATGAGAAATCTTTTGCTTATTGCCCATCGGGAGACAAAATATATGAATATTATGTTACCCACTCTCTATACCTACGTCTTGGCTTTACCTGACTACAGTGATTATTTGTGCTTATGTAACTGCACGTATTAAAAGGAGAGGAAGGATGGGTTGCGTACCTCTCCAGCTTGTTTTGCCATGGAGGCGACTTGGTCAGGATCTTTTGCACCGAGCACCGTCGACAGTACCGCAGCCAATATACCCTGAAGCAAGCGAGATGCGACACCGGTTCCATAACCGAACTTGACTATTTACATTTCAAACCTGGGTGGAACCTCAAGGAAAACTTCAGGCAATGCAAGAGAGCATTGATACATTAAGGCACTAAAATGCGATGGTAATTATATTTCTTGAGATTACCCCAGGATGTGAAGGTAGTAGTTAATTTTATGTGTATTAGGGATTCTATAAACTACATAATGGATACTAAATGATGTTCTACGGGTGAGGATAAACTTGCAAAGTGCCTTTAGACTAAATAGTGACCGAAGACTTATATCTACAGAAATCATGTTAGTAGATAAGGATAAATTATATGGCCCATTGCTCTAAATGTTGCGTGATATGCTTTAAAATAAATTATTTCTTCGGTTAATTGGCAATTATTTAGTGATTGTATCGTTATTGAAGGTTTTTATTTACCTGCATGGGGGATGAGCCGTTGTCAACTTTGTCGATGCCGTCGCTGGAGGCACCTCCGCCCAGGATGGCCGTCAAGATCTTGAGTCCCATGGAGAAGAGGTTAGCCCATGGGGAAACTGACGAGGAATCCGTGTCGAGACTGTCGCTCTTGTTGGGGCCCGTCGTACCGCCGGGGTTGAACAACATTTGCATTATCATTCCTGAAAAGGGTTTTAGCATTCCTGAAATTTAATCCTTCTTATTATTTTGCCTAAACGTATTTCGCAAATTGTTTAAAATTTGGATGACTAAAAGCACGGTATTGTTTGTAATAAAGTAATCAAATCACCTGGAAGATAACTATACTCCTTACCAAGCATGTTGGACCATGAGAAGCCTCCATCGGATATAGAGTTGTTCTGGATATCGTCGAGGTCGTCGAGCGCTACTTTCTTGAGCGCGTTCGGTTTCTCTGCGAATTTCCGTTCTTGCGCTTGCTGCCCGTGCGCTGGCAGCGAGTTGCTATAGTATTGCGGGTTTTGTGTCCGTACGTTACTTGTTGACTGAAACGTTAAAATAACGATATTAAATACATTTAATGCGTCCATATAGAAAATAGAAATTCTTTAAAATTCCACAACAGCGCTTAACTAATCCCTCAGTTGCATTGATGTTAAAAAAAATACACATTAACGATTTTATCGAACTAAACTTTTCGATACAAAAATCCGAGGAACTTTTTAACTTTTTTATGGGTCCCACTGAAAAACAGCGTTGTGGCTTGCCACAACATTATGCTGAGTGGGGCCCAATTTATACTATTCGATATATTTTTTTAATTTGTAAATTTCCTGTCAAATGTATTTTTTTTTCTGTGTTTGTATCGAATATGTGTAAATAAACATCTCTCTCTCTCTCTCTCTCTCTCTCTCTCTCTCTCTCTCTCTCTTAACTAACAGAATAATATAAAGTACTTTTACTCAAAAACAATAATATTTAATTTAACTCTGCATCCAACGAATTCCACAGTACACGGATAATTAAAAAAATCCTTTCACGGAACATCGGGAAATTTCATCTATACTAATATTATAAAGAGGAAAGATTTGATTGTTTGTATGTTTGTTTGCATTGAATAGGACCGATTCAAAAATTATTTTGTCGTTAGAGAGCTACATTATCACTGAGTGACATAGGATGCTGTTTACAGCGGGAAAATACCTTTTCCTACGGGAAAATTAATTTATCGCGGGCGAAGCTGCGGACGGAAGGCTAGTTAAAGATAAAAGTTATCATAATCGTACTAAAATCAAATTTGCACTAAATACCCAAACACTATTTAATCGTTGTCCGGGTAAGCTTAACGCAATACAGCTTTTCATTCATTCCTGCCTTATTAAACTTGGCATAAGTATTCGTTAGAGGTAAGTATTAGAATTGTATAATCTAGATTTTACCTGTGATATGAGAGGAGCATGCTGCGGGTACGCGATCGTGTGGAGAATCGTCGAGGAACTGATGAGGGCTAATAGCGCCCAACCTGCTGCCTTCTGACACATCCTGCTGGCAACAGAAAAAAATTCGTAAGCCACACAGTAAGTAATTCTTTGGAGGTAAAGGTGGGTACAAAGTACAGGGATACCAATTGCGACATCTATGTATAAACCTACAGTAGGTCGGTAGGTACAACATGTTACGTGTTACAATTATGAAACACATTCAAAGCTTTTACTGATTAAAATAATTACACATCGAATATTCTTTAATTATACGCTAGCGCAATGGACGTTGTCGATTAGAAAGTGTCTGATGAGTGAATCGCGCAAATTGATTGCCTGCGTTTGGAGTTGCTTAGAAAGTAGCCCCCTGCATTGCCTTCGGTGCATTTTTACGAGGATGCTGTCTACGACTAATTAGAGGATGTCCATTAAACTAATTGGTCTAGTGTGGCTATTACGGTGGTATTCTATCTTTCTTACGACTTATTAAAACACTATCAAACAGATGAGGCTTTCAAATCGATTGATGAAAATACTGACGATGTTTGTTTATTTGCGTCTTCTTCTAACCTATAGAAGCTAACCCGGTTTTTATCTAACAGTTATTCGGATGTCACTTCTTGTACCTGTCTCAAATAAGGTGCTAGTTATAAAAATTGACGTATATTAGTTGTGTAGACTACTTATTAAGCGTTAACGGTCACGGATCGGGCCCGGCGGTCTACTTTCTTTGACCGATAAAAGCGAGTGATTTTACACCTGCTTCTGGGCGACCGCGTTACTATTGTTGCGTCATTCAAATTTTTTATGGTAACATTTCAAAAGCCTAAAACATCAAAATATATTGGTTTTATACAAAGCTTTCGCTTACGATCACGTGCGAAATACTACAGATCATTTATAGTTTGTTTTGGAATTGTGTACAATTGAGTATTTACGGGACGTGCATTTTTGTTTGTCTCGGTTGTCTATCCTATTGAATAAGTAAAATGCACACGTAGCTCGCGTAGGCGTGCTGCGTCGGTGCGCCGGCCGCTGGTGACAGCGCGTCCGCTGAGATTCTCTCCGGAGAAATTGCCGGTCGCGAGACTCGGCCAGTCATTGCTTATGTTTTATGTATGCCATGTTACTATTTACTTGTAAAACCACATACGTTTACGTTTATCTATATTTTTATGTGGCACTGCGCAGTTAACGCATATTGTTCAACCGCAACTGCCGTGCTCACAATGCTGCGTTAGTCAGAGCGTTTGAAAAGACGCGACATCCATACGAATACGTTTTTGCTAAGAGAAAGCGGGAAGTGGTTAGTAAAGGCATTTCTTGCATTTTTTATGGACACAATGCAAACATCCGAATTGCCATTATATACATTATTTCATAAAACATATGCTTTGCTTCCTGTCTATTTACTCGTGCTCTTATGTAAGAGTTGGGAGTTTCAGGTGTCGAACATAGAATAACTAATTTAAAGCTTAAGATGATATGAATGAATGACTTGATGTGTTAACCAAACAGTCATAGATGAGTTAATGCTGATATTACATGGATGGTAAAAGGCCGACGCTTTGCCCTTTTGCCCCGGGCCAAGTAACTTTCTTTCGAAGGGTTTATCGATTCGATTGAAGTGCGGGTAGAAATGGCAACGACCCCTTGACCTAGTAACCTGCGCAGGCGACTGAACTTCGCGGTGCAACGCGCGGGAAACTAACCTCACTTTCGATCGACGCGGATCTTAGCCTCAACGGCCTAGATTCTCCGTCGAGAGATTTATGCATCATATTTATAAAGAAATTAGCTTAAAACAGAACTCTATCCCGCCCGTGGGAAGTCTGAAAAATCCATCTTTATCCCTAGTCTAGTAAAATTTGAGTTTTCTAGGTCCAAGAGTTAAGGCAGTCAGTTAGGACTTCTTTTTGTATAGGAAGATATTTCTCCAAACTTCTACGAGGACCCTATTTCTAAACCATTACTGCCTGTCGGTCTATCAGAGGGATGTATCGTTTAAATTACGTTAGACCTGTATTAAATCTATACATATAAATTTATTTGTCCTGAATGACTGACTTACGGATCAACGCACAGCCTAAACCTGAAACTTGGAGGGTGTATTCTTTCTATGACTTAGGCATCCGATAAGAAAGGATTGCGAAATTCCCACGGAATAGGGAATAAACGGGATTTATATACATATTCACTAACTGATACTGATGACGATGAAATGATGATAATGATGGATGTTGCCGTTGCCGGATTTTCGTTTTATACGAAGAAAGAGATGAAGAAGCTTTACCACAAATTGGAATTCTGCGCGGACGAAGTCGCGGGCAAAAGCTATAAGACACAATTTTCAGTGTGATTACTGTGTGCTTGTGTGACAAATGATAAAATTTAATAAATATAGGGGTCATCGTGCAAGAAACGTTTTTTTTTCGATAGGTACAGTTAAGATGATAAGGATAAGCTGACTCTCACTTAGCCGTTTTTTAAATCATTTGTTCTTATTTTCTGGACATTAATACCTTATTACCTATCACGATACTTCACTATGTCCGTTAAATTGCTTTTCTGGTGTTTTTAACTACCTGCTCTAAAACTGCTCTACCACTCGTATCAAGCACATCCTCTGCTGCAAAGATGTGAATTTTGATTCGAAGTGAGTGTAATTATATTGTCTAGTAACGCAGAACAGCGCAGCTAGGCGCGGCAAACATGGTGATGGGTGAAAGCGAGCCAGGCCGGTCGCGTGTGTGCCACCTCCGTCCGTGCAAGGTTAACGTTTTTCTAATTTCGGAGCGAAGAGTTGAACCGGCTATTCTGTGACCAACAGGACACTTTCATCGGAAATTCACCGTGGAAACAAGGCGGTTTCTCTGCCTCGACAATTTTCTTCAAGTTTCTGTTTCTCTCACACAGCTCGTGTCTTAAGTACCCACGTTCTGAAGACTGAGCAACGTTAATAAGAATTTTTAGAACGTTTTCTCGTTTCCGTGGTGGACGTTTTTTTGGCTTGTTTTTCGCCCACTCACTTGCTGGTCCAGCGTGCAATCCGCTTTCTAAAACTGCACAAGCTGGTAACAGTGCGTGTTCTTGATGCGGATGTGAACACGAATCCGTATTAAATTAATAAGTCGTAATATGTGTTATGTTATTAAAACACGAGACTTTGTCTGCCAGAAAAAAACACGTTATGCTTTCATTATTTATTTATTATTTATTTATTTATTTATTACTTGGATATCAATCAAATAGTAGGTAATTAATTTTGAGCCTGTCTGGGATTCACGGTGTAAAACTTCCGATTCGAAAACTGCATTTTATTAACGCCAGATTTGGTTCTTTATGGCGTTGCTTGGTTTTGTCTAGTTGTGTGTGTTCATTATCGTGACCAAGTACAATGGGGTTGTGAACAGATATAACTTGATATAAGGGTTGGCAAAGTCGTTTCAGAACACAAGTCTTTATGCGAAAATAAATGAAGACTAACTAGGTCTACCTACCTATGTCTACGGCCATAGTTGTGGTAAGCCAGATTTTTAAGAGGGTGGCAAATGTCGTAACGCAGTCTCATTTTCTAAATTCTATGTCTAAGATGGCAATATTGGCCTAATGGAATACCGAATATGTAGGCAAATAAGAAGAAGAACAAAATAAGATAAGCGATTCATAATGAGTAAATTCCGGGGATTCTAATGATAGCATGTGCTACAAACGGTCTCGGTAGATCGGACGCGATCACTGGATGCGTGGCGGCCTTCTAACAGTACCACGTTCTCGATGTAGATTCAACGGTACCTACTACTGATTCTAGATGCACATGTTCAATGGCGGCTGACACCTTCACCTACTTCCTAAAAAAAAAACTACATCCAGCCACCGGATCGAAGATGTGCAAAGTACACGGAGTACCGTAACAGTGAAGGTAAAAAAATATCAATCAACAATGAGGCCTAAAGGCAACGCCGGTGCATAATTTTCGTATTATAATCGTTTCGCTTACCCAACGCTGACTGACGAGATTCCTCTCGCGTCGCTACAACTTTCACTTACTTAAAGCTTTTTTGGGTGCGAGTGAAGTGAATCAGTGTCTACCTGTTTATAGATGATGGCATCGTAGCATTGCTTTAAAACATTGGGATTCTTTCCGGTGTTTCGAAAACTTTAATTATGGATATGAATTTTAATCGGCCTGTGATTAGTTCCGGACTGGCACTTCCGCTAAAGGCCAGTCTGACTCCAATGTGTGATATAATCTTCGCCGATCCTTTTAAGATAAGTACCTACTTATGCTGAGATGCGTTAGACCATCGGTATTTGAGTGGAAAAGCCCTGCTTATGCATTTGTCTACCACAGGGGGCGGTAGCTACTAGCGTATTTGTCACGCAAATGCTATCGACTAGTAAATTCGACTTACGCCAACACTTTACATATTCGAGTGAATAGAGTTTCACCCACAGGTTTCACCGCATACCATATTGTATTCCGGAAAATTTCTTACAAAAATAAAAAACTACCCGGAATACTCAACTTAGGCAAAAACATGTTGGATTTCGTTGCATAAATACTACAAAGTTAGCCGATAAATGCCAACTTAGAGGCAGTGAAATTGCGTAATCGGTGTTCGTTTGGTCAGTTCTTCATGTTAAGCGATTTGGGTGATATAAGATCTGCAGTTGATTGCCGAATGTGAATTTCATTATCGACGCGACGTTTTGCCAAAAAAGATAGACGATAGGGAACTGATTATCAAGGGCCACTAAATGAAGGCCATTACTGACTTTTCCTTTTCGATCTATGTGCTAATAAGAAGAAAACATTAAAATAACCAAGAAATCAAATATTTCAAATAGGCAGGTACTTACTATTCCTTTATCAAATTAATTACGAATGCAATTATTTCACTTCCTACATCAAAAAACCAAAAGACTTACAAGGAAAAGTACCAAACTGTCCGGCTCCGATTTATCATCTAATAAGTACTTATATAAAAATCTCGTGTCACGGTGTTTGTTACCGAACTCCTCCGAAACGGGTTGACCGATTTTTATGAAACTTTTTTATCTGTATTCGGTAGGCCTGAGAATAGGTCGAAGGCTATTTTTTATACCCCTAGGCAAAACAACGTTTGCGGGGTCAGCTAGTTTTGATATATGTTAGAGAGTAGGTAGTCTAAAATAACAGACCCATATTTTTTTAGCATCACAATTTCAACAACCTATTTGAAGAAGTTGGCCTCCAAAGTACTAAACATTGACTAAACCCTCTAACTTCTATAGATTTTAACTAATAGCTAACTAGTTTTAGACATAAAAAAATAATGAGGACGTGTTTTGTTAATATCATCGGCTCAAACTTATATTTTCCTAAAAAAACACCCTTCAAAGTTTTATATTTCTCATTGGTGGTTTTTAGGGTTCCGTAGTCAACTAGGAACCCTTATAGTTTCGCCATGTCTGTCCGTCTGTCTGTCCGACCGCGGCTATGCTCAGAGACTGTTAGTACTAGAAAGCTGTAATTTGGCATGAATATATATATCAGTCACGCCGACAAAGTGATTAAATAGAAAAAACTAAAAAAATTTTTTTTATGCTACAGACGTAAAGTGGGGGTGATTTTTTTTTTCTCAACTAACCCTATAGTGTGGGGTATCATTGGATAGGTATTTGAAAATAAATAGGGGTTTTCTAAAACCATTTTTTGATAATGTGAATATTTTCGGAGATAACAGACTGCAGTAGATTAGTTACCCAATTCGCCGATAGATGGCGCTGTACCGCCGACGTTGGGACCAAAACAACCACATTGCAAAGATTTTTTCGTACCTGCTACGGAGCCCTATCTTGGGCGTGTCCGACACGCTCTTGGCCGGTTTTTTTTTTGTTAGATTTAGCCAGTTTTCAGTGGGTACCTACTTTGGAGACTAATTTCTCCAAATAGGTTGAGTTTGGACAGCTAAAACAAATATGGGTCTGTTATTTTAGACTACTCTCCATAAGTAGGTATATCAAAATGAATCATATCGGACCCGTACAGTTGGATACCTTGACTTGTCAATTTGGCTTCTTGAAACTATAATGATTTAAGACTAACTAATGTAATGGAACTAACGTGGTAAAGCAATTTCTCGAAAAAAGCCACTTATTTAAAAAAAAATTACTTGACCGAGACAACTACCAGACATAGGTGTCGCCGAAAAACTACGACCACCATTGTTGTACACTAGCTCGACTCGATTTAAATTTAAATACCTAACGGATTGACGCAGAAAAACGATGTTCTGATGTTGTTCAGTTATATTTAAAATTTCCGAATATAAAGTGATACCTATGTAGGTAGAGGTAGTCGACCCAGTAATTCCTTTACCACCCTAAGGTTCAATGTCAGTTGTAGGTACGGCTTAAAACATCAAAGGGTATTTTCACTTACAAGTCAATGTGACAATCAGCCTTATTGTTTTTGTTCTGCTGTACTTAGGAACTGTTATAAAAAATGGTAAAGCACTTACTTGATCGACTATACTCGTACATAATGTTAGGTTTGTTTTAAGTTTAGCTAGGGTAAGCGTACCAGTGAATGAACAGTACCAGTGAATGAACAAAACGATTTTTTTTTGAAATAATAAGAATTTGGTACACGTTTCTGCCACACCTCGTATTTTTTTTTCGACTAAGTAGCACCTTTACTTGTCAGGTTCTGGTAAATTTGCTTCGACTCCGAAGCATCAGTTTTGTAATGGCGACGATGTAAAGTGGACGTACGTATGTTGTACATTTTTCTATGGAGCAGTATTAAGGAAGAACGAAAGCTACTATACTTCTGATGTGTTACTGCATTTGTCCATGCCATCTATCATTCATTGGGTATGGTTTTTTTAAGCTTTAAAGACCTGTTAGTGCTATTCATATATAGTTTAATGTAATTTATTTACAAACAATACCTTTTAATCCAGTGTTTTTTTACTGGAATCCAACATCGCCTAAATCTTAAACGGGGGTGTTCATTCACTGGGACTGCAGGATTTTCTATTTGTGCAATATTTTTCCTTCTAGTAGTCATATTAAGATTTCGTTTTCAGTGACATTGATCCAAATATATTATCTACCGAAAGGCCAGTATTGGAACAAACGTAAAATATAGGTTCATTAACTGGTTCAAGTTTTCCAGTGAATGAACTATGTCACTTATTAGCTAGTTCATTTACTACTTTCCAAGATCTAGTGAATGAACAATACTCTTATTATTGTATTTTAATTGTTTTAGAACATGGAATCGACCAAATAAGTATATTGAATGTAGTTGTGTTAATATAACTTCGCTTTTGTATATTTATAGTATAACAAAACTTCATATTCAAAGTTGTTTTTTCACTGGTTTCATTTGTTCATTCACTAGAATTTTGCGTTCATTCACTGGTGATTTTCCATTTTTTCACTTGAATTGTGATATATCTTCAAACTGTGCAGTAATACTGTTGAATAATGATGATGTTAGCCAACTAGAGTAGTTGGTTGTGCTATACAAAAAGTAATATTTTAAATAAACCGTGCCCAACTGCCTAAAATTAATTTTCAAAGTCGAAAATTTCCTTAAGTGTTCATTAACTGTTACACTTACCCTAGTTAGACTAGCTATAAACATACAAATTTCATGAGGCAGTCTATGACCTATTTAATTACTAAGGCAGTAGGTACCTATCAAGAAATGACAGCAGCAGAAACGTACTAACGAACCTTTTAATTTAGTTGAGTAGTTATCTGTACACCTACTGGATTTTAACCTATACTTACTTAGGTGCTTCGGTGCTTGTACCCGGGACAATTAAGTAGTTTAAATTGATATATACTTATCCATTTTCAATAGACATTATTTGCTCGTAAGTAACTACTTAAGTGGGTGTGCTACGGCTTTAAAGTGCGACCATTGCAATAAATTGTTCTTTTGTTATTTAAAATAACAATGAAGACGTCTACAAAAGGACCAAGTGGTGGTTACCTTCATTTCCTACGAACGATAGAAACCTTAAATATAGCGCGGTTGTAATTCTTCTATTGTTACCCCATTTGTTTTGAAAATCAAGGGTCCTTTTACGAGCCATATCTCAAAAGACCTTGTCTTCATTTACTGCATGCTTATTTGTATTTACTTTCTGTTGCATTTGTTGTTGTGCTGCAACGACGTTAAGCAAACCTACCCACACTAATGTACCGAATTGTTATTTAGGAGGAAATTTTTCTTACATCTACTTCATGCCTACTGCATGCGAACAGCCGAGTTATTATTTTAGTTTGTTACTCTCACAAAAATAATGTTGCCATTAAGTACACTGAGTTTTTTTACTACGAGAGGGAGGCAAACGAGTAAGAGGGTCATCTGATGGGAAATGATCACCACCGCACATAAATAGGTAACAACAACTCAAAGAGAGTCACTAATCTGTTGCTGGTCTTTAAAGGAAGTATAAATCCTTTTCTTGAAAGCACATCTGATGTCTTAGCTGTCGGGAAAAACTGCTGCCGGAACTTGATTCCACAGTTTCGCTGTACGTGGTAGGAAGTGCCGAGGAAAACGAATAGCGGTAGACCGCCATTCATTGAGATGGTGACGATGGAACTTAGTCTTTAGGCGGGAGGTGCGATGGTGGAATTTCGCAGCAGGCAGCAAATTAAGTAATTCTTCGGAGCACTCGCCGCGGTAGAGTCTATAGAACACACAAAGAGAACCTAAGTACCTTCGCATGGACAAGGGATCCAAACGATCGGAAATCAATGACTGATCACCGACAAGTCGAACTGCTCTACGTTGAATGCGGTCAAATGTAAGGAGAAGGTATTGGGGTGCCCCTGCCCAGAGATGACAACAGTATTCCAAGCGCGGTCGCACCTGGGCCTCCTATAGTTGAAGAAGGTGCTTAGGTGCTTATTTGTGAAAAGGATTAACTGTTGCTTTAAAATTCTATAGCAAAAGCCCAATTTCCATAAAACGATCCCGAAATCTAAGAACTAATCCTAAGGTATGGTTAATTTATATATTTATACCTATTGCAGTATAACAAGAGTTTGAGGCTCAGGCATATGCATTAGATATAGTACCTAACTGTAGTGTTAGGTTTATCATGCCTCATTCGTGTCAGCTCTTTGTTAAACAACTTATGCCTCATAAACTCTTCTGTGTAAATTGCATCCGTCTTTACACATTTACTAATTTCGTATCCTACTTCAACCACTCCCCAAACACTTCGTCGATGTTCAGGTTGATCTTTGGTTTAAGTATAAGTATTTTGTTTTCCAATTCCCTTAGTTTAATTATTTACGTTAATTACCTAAACAATCTAATAAAAATTAATAAAATCGCTTTTTAACTATACTATAACTATATATGTATAACTAAGTCATAAATATTCCTTTCACGAGAAAAAAGGAGATTTGAGCCTTGTGGTCTACTACGAAGAATCGCCATTGCGAAATAGACAGATCATGCCATTAGCCTTTGCGCAGCAGTGGCATACCATATTAGCTAATGACAAACAAATCTACAATAGTCACTATCTATTTAATCTTCGATATTAACACCGTAGGGTTACAGTATTCATCAAGCGTTTTTTTCTTTTACACTTAATGCTTTATATTCCTTCATTAAATCGGCTCTATTGCCTAGGGCTAGGCAAAGGAAGGCTCTAGAGAAAGGAAGAAAAATTGTTCAAAAAACTAGCCAAGTGCGAGTCGGACTCGCACACGAAGGGTTCCGTACCATTATCTATAAAACCGGCCAAGAGCGTGTCGGACACGCCCAAGATAGGGTTCCGTAGCCATTACGAAAAAATCAAGTAATATTTTTCTAAGGAGTTCGTATGTGTACGGAATCTTCCAAGTTAGGTATCGTCAATACCTTGAAAAAAGCTCGTATCTCAAAATCGATAATCTGGCTATGTGAACTTTATTACGCGCGTATCAAGGTTCAGTTTTGTTTACATGCTGATTTGAGATACGAGTTTTTCAAAGTATTGACGGTATGTTTTATACCTTAGGCTACTGTTTACTCTTAAACTACAAATAATTCCCAAGCAATCTTAGCCGCTATAATTTTCCTTGTAAATTTAATATATTTACTACCATTTTGAATTTTTTCAAATTTTTCCTTTAAAGTTGAATATTTCGCAAACAAATCACTGAATACAAAAATTATGTTAGCAACCCCTCAATGGTTTTAAAAGACCTATCCAACGATACCCCACACTATGGGGTTAGTCGAGAAAAAAAAATCACCCCACTTTACGTCTATGGGAGGTACCCTAAAGAAAATTTTTTAGTTTTTTTTATATATCACTTTGTCGGCGTGACTGATATATATATTCATGCCAAATTACAGCTTTCTACCACTAACTGTCTCTGAGCTTAGCCGCGGACGGACAGACAGACAGACAGACAGACGGACAGACATGGCGAAACTATAAGGGTTCCTAGTTGACTACGGAACCCTAAAACGAGCAAAAAAATCACGTTTGTCGTATGGGAGCCCCCTTAAATGTTTATTTTATTCTGGTTTTTAGTATTTGTTGTTATAGCGGCAACCGAAATACATCATCTGTGAAAATTTTAACTGTCTACTATTACGGTTCATGAGATACAGCCTGGTGACAGACGGATGGACGGACGGACAGCGGAGCCTCAGTAATCAGTAAAATAATAGGGTCCCGTTTTTACTCTTTGGGTACGGAACCCTAAAAAAACCATCATTGACTTCATCCCTATGACCTATGGTAACTTTAGTTTGCATACTGAACAGTAGCGTAACTAGACCATGGGGGGCCCGTGGCAAAATCATTGGATAAAGCCCCCTTAGGCCAGGGTTCCTCTCTTGCCGTGGGGCCTCTCGGTCCGGTCCGCGGCTCTTCTCGACCCGCGGGGCCCCCTCTGGCCGGGGGCCCGTGGCAATTTGCCCGCTCTGCCACCCTATAGTTACCTACGCCACTAATACTGAAATATATTTCCAAATTGTTATAGATACTAGCTCCCGCCAATTTTGTTCGTGAGAGCTAAATAAGTAATGCGAGGATCTGAATAAATATGCCAAGCGCTAATGATTCATTGCTTTAATTTATTGTCACACTTCTGTTTGTGAAGGAAACGTAACAATTTCATACGATAGTTCTAGCATGGGTGAGTGTGTGTGAGAAACCGCGGGCACGCAAGGCTCGCCGGTTGCTATTGACCATTCCGATCGCAACAGCTTTCCTTGCCACTTTCGACAGCCCGTTCACGTTTCAAGACTTTTAATTACTTGCAGAAACCCGTCACAAGTATCATGTAGCGGTCCCGCCGGCCCTACTTATGTTTTGTTTACAAACGTGAAATGAGAAAGCGAAACTGTGACGTAACCTGTGGCTGGATGATGCCAAATTTGGACAGTGCTGGAAATTTTCAGATGAATCGGTGCTGTAATAAATATCTCTGTTATTTTAACAGAAGCAAGGTTACTTGGGTTACATTTAAGTTACGGAAGCTGTCTTTTCAACGTGAAGCTTTACATACCTATAGTTGTTACTAGAGACTGGTTTTACCGAATTGAAAAAAAAAATCCTAAATAATTTGAAATACCAAAAGTTATTGAAACTTTAACCTTCTTTATGAACGTGACATCCATTAATGGTAACAGTGATTTGAAGAACTGTTTGAAGCTGAATAAAATAATGTATTCATTATACAATGCCTTATGTAAAAACACGTAAGTTGCGAAAGACTGATTTGTCTCGCAATATTGTTTCAGTCCGAGTCAAATTCACGGTTGGAGCTCGAAGCACAACGGGTGACGTACATTTTCTTATTTTGGAAAGTGAAGGTTTTTATTTACATGACTATTTAAAACGGACAGTGAAAAGAGCGCTGACGAGTTCTTAACTGCCGTGAAATTGTCGTATCGAATTGCATTGTTCTACCACGTGGCGAGGTGAATACACTGCTGCTCAAAAGAATTTTTGTTTTCAGTCTTAAGTCGTCATTATCTAAATCGGCGCGGTATTTTAAACTTTAAAAGGGAAAGTTAGGTACTTTGGTTTTTTAAGCAAGGTTCTAAATTTGTTCGCATATTTTCCGAGGTAGGCTACATTCAGATGAGTACCTGCTGTTTACAATATTTTTTGTTATTTTGAGAGGGTTAATTATGGCTACCTAATGTGATGATTAACATTATGTACCTAGTTTACATCATGAATTGTTGATTCATGTAGGTAAAAATAAAACACTTGAAATCATAATTCTAAGGCCAGTTTTCAAAAAATTCTTTCTTTTTGAGGCCTGTTAATAACAGGTTTAAAAAAAGCTTAAGTTTTTCTTTTTATATTATATGAAATTTATTTTAGTTACTATGTTATCCGACGTTATCAAATATTTATTACTGTGACTTTATTTATAATTTAATTAATAAGTATATACGTATAGGTACCTACCTAGGTACATACATGCATTTATCCCTTTATCTCTTAAATAAATAAAATAAACTAAGTATAAGTTCAGTGGCATTTATACAATAAGGATATTGAAGGGATATTGTTATAACGTGCTACATATGTATATTTATTTTCTAATAAACTGCAAAAAAATATATACAATAATCAAAATAATTTAATTTAAAATACGTGGATACATACATTTTCATGTAATTTTAACCTAAAATAATATTAACACAGTCGAACATAGCACCTTTTTTGAAGTTGGTTAAAAAAGATAAAAATCTAATTAAAAAACCTGAAATTATTTCTTTCACTTTAACATTATCATTCCTCTTAGGTAAACTGCACCGAATCACTGAACACCTAAATCTTAATATTACAACAATTAAGATCACATGGTCACTTAAGGTGTTGAGCGTCCAGTCCCGTTAGGAAACTTTCACAGTCGCCATTGCACTCACTGTCCAAGCCAAAAATCACGATTGCTTACCTTTATCTGGTACCGGAACAGGCAATCACTGAGTCACTAAACACTTTACTGTCTTCCACGAGGTAGCTTGGTCGTCACCGGTGAAAGTGCGTGGAGCTTGTGCGAGAGTTTGACTTGCAATGAGCGTTGCGCCTTGAACTTCACTATATATATAGGATGACCCAGTTACAGTGGCGGCGGCTAACTGTGCTAGTCGGTCCGTCCGTCCATGGGTCCAACCTGTTCCCCATCCCGTTGGACCTTCTCAAGGACATCTAACGATCTTTGGCTGCGCGTGAGCTTCCGAAACGATCCGTACTTACAACAATGCTCGAACGCCTTTCTCGCGCTCCGAGCCTCTATTAGCATACCTTGCATTTTTAAAATTACTATTACAAAGTTTATGATAACGCTAGTACTTACGCAATTGGGATACCGTCTTACTCAGTCGTTTTGACTGTCTTAAGATCATGGTTTAATCTACTTCATAGCGTAAGATAAAAAAAACTGCATTATTGTAAGGATTGTTTCTAACGGCTCTCTCGTTTGTTGCAGGTAATCCGAGCAAGAGGTAACATACCTACATAACAAACAAGTAATGGTAAGCTTAATATAGTCCTCAACTGAAGATGGACATAATTGTATTTGTGGTGTGCCAGGTCCTCCAGTGTCCCAAAGGTCCAAAGCCTGACTCTGATGTCCATTACGGGCTGCCAAAGTAGACCTTACACCTTGGGCCGGTTTTTGCAATAATTTATTACGAAACTACTGTTCAAACTAAAGTTTTGACTAGTGGACATATTCGTAATTAATCAGATCTCTTATTTTCTGCAAATTCGTTACAATTTTTTATCAGTTTCAAGTGGTGTTTTCACAGCTGTGTGGTTAGGTTTGAAAAATGAGGTCTCAGCTATCGACTACAGCCGAGTCTGTTATCTTAATATTGAACTAAAACTTGAAAAGTTTTAAGAGCTTTGAATTTGAGAGTTAAGGCATTTAGCCTGTCAAGGTAAGATAGCAACAGTACCTAAATAACGCTCATAGAACTGATGGCCGATGGGGCTAAAAGATTCTCGAATGGCGTCCACGGACCGAAAGACGCAGTGTAGGTAGGCCTCCGAGATGTAGTGACGACCTATTTATCTAAAGTTGCGGGAACGCGTTGGATGCGGATGCCGTAGAACCGGTCTGTTTGGCGAACCTTGGGGGAGCCCTTGGGTCAGCAGTGGACGTCTTGCGGCTGAAATGATGACTATGAGCACCTATAATTATTTATTCGTCTTAAAGTCGTTTTCAAAAAAAGTGTACACAATTAAGGGACTTAATAAAAACAAAACTTAATTGATTCCTTTGTGTGACGAAAGATACCCATATATTTTGTATGACTAACTTTCGTAACACAAACGAAGCGATCGTGATTTTGTTTTGATTAAGCCCTTAACTATGTACATACAAACAATAATTACCTACTTAATTAATTTTTTTTGAAAACGACTGTTTTACGGTTCCGTACTCAAATTACTTAATTACCTACTGAGGCTCCGCTGTTTGCTCGTCCATTGTATCTTTTAAAACGTAGTAAATAGACAGTTAGATACTTCACTTTTATACTTTATACAGACTAAGTATGTATTATTATTATTTATTATGGCCGTTATAGCTGCAAACAATAAAAATAAATAAAGTTAAAAATGTTCAAGAAACGTGTTAGTTTCAACGTTTTCTTGGCTTGGAACTGAATAATGTTAATTGTACGATAGTAGGGACATTTCGTACGCGAGTCCGACTTATACACTTTGTCAAGCTGGTGCTTGGGACTAATAAAATTGTCAAGGTGTACTGCTCTGGTACAAATAAAGGTGGTATTGTAAAAAGTTGGTTGATGTTTGTCGGTGTGAGACTGAGACAAATAAAAAAATACTCTTCTGTAGTGAAAGTCGTTTAATATCAGTGAAGGTGATGTTAAACACTGGTTCTTACATGGTTTAGCTTAGATGTAAGGTCAGACTCCCAAGACAGAAGAGAAACAGGGTCGCGTTAACAGTTCGCGTTGTTTGGATAAATTGTTGCTTCCTAACTTATTTGAAAAACTACAGTATCAAGGTTTGCCGAGAGATTGAATATGGACTTACAGGAGGGCTCCTTTCAAACCTGACAGATCACACTCACTCCGTGCTTCTACCGTTGGGTTATCCCGTGCTTTCTCTCCGCACTCTCAGCTTCCACCCGATATTGAAGACAGAGACAGATGTAGCAATGTAGCAAAATATAGCATGAAGAGCACAGCAGTAAAGAAGTGCTTCACCCAGGAAAGTGATAAAAGATAAAAGGAAAACTCAAAGCACAAAACCTCTCTCCACCCTCGAAGGACTGGTCTTAGCCTTCTCCCACCCTTAGATCTAGTGCTTTATTAGGGCAAAATTCCAGTGTAGTGTTGACGGCTGAACAAAATAGGGTTCCAGGCGACACAAAATTTAGGGTTCCATATCTACTTTTGAAGTTGTTCCTCTATAAAAAATCAGCCATTAGGCAATAAAAAAATAAGATGCCTCGGGATTACAAGGCGGAGGCCTATTTGCCACGCAGCTCCCTTCGCTTTGCGTACGTCGGCAGCCATCCTTGATGACGATGAGGAATCAAGCTGTCAAACTTCAAACTCGAAACAAACGTCACTGTCACTGTCACTCGCTGTTGTTTAAGCTACAGTAAAAGAATTCCCAAAATCGATGCTTCCAACGAAGTGACTATGAATCCCGACAGATGCCGCCAAACGTTCCGTTACAACTTGACCGTTTTTTTGCAATTCAGCATTTGTAATCGGAAGTTACGTGGACCAGATGCGGCGAGTAATACTAATGGTCATATTACTGACATGATCGTGTAATGTTCGTGTTTCACCGATTTAATTTCTGGTTTCTATCCGATAAGGAGTTATGTGACTGACTTTAGGTGTGCTAAGTATGCACACTGTAGGTACTCAACAACTTAGGTTGGAAGCATCAGGGCTGCAGTGTCTAAATGTGTCACAGGGAACTAGTCAAAGTAAATAGGTAAGGTTATGTATGAATAATAATGTTCATAAGAGTAAAAATGGCCTTTAAGTTAAGTGCTCCAATCATCGCAACCTTCCCTTAAAACTTATAAAGAATAGGTAATGAACTAAATACATTCACTGATTCATTTGATGTAATATAATTCATGGTGAAATTATTAAATTTTATTAGACGAACTCTTTTCATCGTGTAATCTTCAGATTAGTTTATAGGCAGGTTTACTTTATAACAATCCTGTAAAGTTGTTTATGAAAAAGTAGCATTATATCTAATTACCATTAT
This sequence comes from Archips xylosteana, assembly GCA_947563465.1. NCBI lineage: Eukaryota > Metazoa > Arthropoda > Insecta > Lepidoptera > Tortricidae > Archips > Archips xylosteana. The sequence goes on along the minus strand of OX387357.1, from coordinate 12,864,502 downwards.
GTATTTTGTCCATTATTCTTTTCAAAGTTTATAATAATTTGATACTTACCCATGTCACCACTTGAAAGCAAGAATGCGCCGCCTTAAAAGAAAGTTTTCAAAAACGTCTAGTAATTTTACTCAGAAAGTCTTGAGTCTAGGGAACAAAAGCGTCGCATAGAGTCAGTGGGTCACTGGCTTGGGTTCCCATGACGAAACCTATCATTTCATTGTGCGTCGCGAGTTCGCAAGTGGCAATCAGACGGGCATGCCGTGTAAAGTCGATGACACCGGTCTTGTGGAAATTATGAGAAAAATAGTCTAGTTGAAGTCGAGAATCATTTTGGTTTAATTTCCTAAGTGATCTGATCATAATGGTAAGAGCAAGGTTATTCGTCGTACCTATATTACGAACAAAGGATGAGTCTTTTGATGAGACCATGTATGTCGATCTAGACAAAAAAGCGTGCATCAAACAGATTCTTGAAAGCTGAGTTATGCATGTAAATCATATTAAACTATTTTCGTTTTGTGATAATCTTTAAATAATTAAAAATCTTGTACAATCACTACACAATGAACTAAAATATTTATACTCATAGACAAGAAGCGAAGCTAAATAATAGGCGGCCTGTTACTATTAATTCGTTTAACTTATTATGTAATGTTAGTTATGTTAGTAATCCTATCCTATACAGAATAAGTAGCTAACGAAAGATTTTTCCAAATCGGTTCATAAATGACGGAGTTTTGAGGTGCACATTAAAAATAAAAAACATACAACCGAATTGAGAGCCTCCTCCTTTTTTTGAAGTCGGTTAAAAATATACTAAGATAGCGCGTCTGCCCGAACCAAGATCTTATGTTAGTTCTTTTCAATTCCTTCTGTTTTAACAAACTATGATTTGCCATACTGTTTCCATCCCACTCTATGAAAAGAAACGAATGCTTTAAATAGGTGAAAGTCAAGGGTAATCTGCGTGGACAAAGTCTTGTGATTCGCGTAATAGCATACAGATCTATCGTAATTTGGCCTCGTGTAGCATGTTCATTCATACTAAACGTGTTTTCTTTCACAGGTTTTCTATTCCATATTGGCTTTCATCTTGTAATGCAGACTTGCACCTAACTAAACCGTAAGTATTCTGATTCAACAATATCAAATTGACACCAAACGTTTTAAAAAGTTAGTTCTCTTATTACTAATTACTATTGATTTTCCTCGCACGATTTATATATTATTTTTTATTTTTTCGTATTCATCCTCGTTTCTTTAAGATTTATTTGTAAGTAATGTAAATGTTGCACGTCCCAGTTTTCTTTATCGTATTTTTGCTAACATCATAAATATTTCATTATTAAAATAAGTTTAACATAAAAAAGGGTTTAAAAACAATAAACGTCTTAAAAACACAATTTGTTTTATTAATACATCCTATCCTAAATAAGGCCAGACTTTCAGTTGGCATTCGATAATGTTGTTTACAAACACTTAGGTACAACGGAACCGAGACAAATGAAAGTCAATTCCAAAGATACAAGGAAATAAAAATACTTTCGCCTCGACCAAAATGCGTCGATGAAACAAATTATTTATACCGAAGTAAGGGTAGCGGATCAGAGCTGTGTGACTCATATCACTTTCTTATTTGGGTTTTCCACCTGGCAACGAGTGTAGTAATTATGCAACCGTCGTGACTGTAGACAAAGATATTGAAACTAGTGTGTGGTAGTGTCATTTCGCGAAGTATAGTGCAGGTGGAGCAAACTAATTGTTCTAGTCTATAACCAGCATACCTTAATAATAATAATAAACTTCGTTGTATGTCCCGCACAAAGAGAGTAAAATAGTTTATAATTATAACCGTTAGAAAAGGCTCTCTTTTTGTTTAAACTGAAAATGATTTGCAAATTAAATTACATTTAAAATTTACCTCGAATTTTTCGATGAAGGAAAATATCGTGAGAAAACCTGTACGTACACATGCGAAGAAATTCAATGGTGTGTGTGAACTTCCCAATCCACACTGGGCCCTGGGAACTACGGTCCCTTTCATTCTGATTTGTCCCTGTGCCTTGCGGTGGGAAGGTTGGGATGATGAGTGAAAATGAAGTAAAAGATTCTACCTAGCAAGATGAAGCGAAGTAGTAACTTCACTACCACACTAGGTACCTATGTCTCTTCGCTCCCGCTACCGGTAAGACTTTAGTAACTAGTACCTACGAGTAGTAAAATATTGTATTTCATTGATATCTCATTCCATTACTTAAAATAATGTAGTTAAATTTTAGTACTAAATCATCATGATTAAGTGAAACGTATCTAAGTAAGTTAATTGTATAATAAACCGTACTTTATAGCCTTAGCATCTTTACTGCTTAACTACAAATGAATACGAAACTGTAACCCAAGTACCGAAATAGAGACCTGTTAGTTGTAAATGGCTACCATAATTTCTACACGGGATTTCCTCATAACACGCTGGACCAGCGTCAACGAACTGTGAAGACGACCCTGGATTTATAAGTTCGATAGCTTCAAAAGAAAGTGACTTCGGGACGTTCGAACACGTTGGACGCCCACTGGGATAGGTGTTTCATTCACTGATTCATTAATCAGTGTTACTTTTACTCAAGTTGGAATTTGGTCACATTTTTCCTTGAAAAGGTGAGGTGTAAGTAGGTGAGATTAAAGATAGTTGATAACTGAAGTTTAAACGGTAACTCGTGTCAGATATATTGATTAGTAGGTACTTATATAATTGATCGTCGACAATGATACAATACTTCCTACTAATCGTAGTTAAGCATAATTGCATTAGGCACGTTGAAGTCTTCTAAAATCCTTTAATTCAAAATGCCTTCCTTCTTTTAATTCCTGCCTTACTTTATGTCATTTAATTGATGCCTGTGTTATGTTTTCGTACTTCATTTTGTAAGTAGTTTGAAATGTCATCTAACGTGATCCTCCAGTTCACACTGTAACGATTCCAAGTGAAAATGACCTGCGCCCGAGCAATATAGCGGCTGTAACCCGCAGGTCCGGTAATATTTGTCAATTTGCATGTGGTCGTAACTGTAAAGTTGGAATGTGAGCTCCACTCGCCTACTTCTCTCCTCCGTTGGACTAAAAACACACTCATTTACCTTATTCAGTGACATTAACTAGATTGCTCGGTGTTTATCTACTTTAATTTAGATGCTGGGTCTATGAATGACAAGTCGAGGTTGAGGCGGGGAAGTAAGAATGTATTCCGTTTGCGATAAACGAACTAGATATCGTCATGAGTGGTCCGATCCGAAGAGATGACAGGGGACGGATACTGTGCACACGCCACTTACGTAACAAAAACATTAGTAAGTAACTAGGTTAATCAATTCATCGAATTCGATTAGCTCCAAATGCGCTCGTATTCGGTAAATTTAATTTAAACCACCAATTTGAATCAATAACGAATTTTTCCGAACATTTTGTTTTTTATAAATTGTCGTGCTATAAAATTGCAGAAAGTAATAGGGAGAGATAAGTTTTAAATAAAAAAAAGCTTAATACAAGCTTTATGTTGACTGTAGGGGAGACCGAGGAGAGTTGTGACAGGGGAGAGTAAAGTTGTGACATCGTCGATTTTTGGGAACTTATTTACTGCTAGCAAGCTCGCAACAGCGCGTGTTTGATAGCTCGAGACTTGAACTAAAAAATGCGCGCTATAGCGAGCTCGCTAGCAGTTAATAAGTTCTTAAAATCGACGTTGTCACTACTCTCCTCTGTCACAACTCTCCTCGGTCTCCCCTACTGGCATTGTCGTCCAATCCTACGAGTATAGTATAAATCTTCTCAGGTGAATTTTTCGCTTCGAGCCATAACATTAAATTTGAACCTTAATACTATGATGATACCGTTTGTTTTGAAAGATAAGGGCTCGAAGCGAAAAATTCACCTGGGAAGATTTATACTATACGTATGTATAGCAGATTTTAAGTCAATCCGACCACTAAAAGTGGGCCAAATTGACCCGCAAGATTTGATTATAGACAGATAGTCACCGCGACAAAACTATAAATTGTGACGTTTAGAAGCCTACTTGTAACCGGAACTGATGGAATTAGCACGAGCAACCATTCGGCCTCAAAGTGGTTTCATAGCGAACCGCAAAGGGCGGCCCTGGCGGATTGATTCAACTTATTTTATGAGCATGGGGTCAAAAGCTCGTAATAGCATGAACGGTTGTCTCGTTAGTACTAATGTACCCTTAGCTTTCACAATAGCGGTTTCTGTAATTGCCCAGTTTGAGCTTTGAATCGTTATAATGTATCGCGTCAGTTCATGGTCTTTAAAAGGAATTATCCCAGCCTGTACACGTGCCACTGCAGGACAGGCCTTCTTGCACAACGGAAGTGCTTGGGTTGTAGTTCCCACGCGGGCCCAGATATTGGGAACTTCACACAACCCAATGAATTTCACGATGTTTCCTTCACCGTAAAGCTTATCGTAAATTTCAAATGTAATTTCACACAAATTTCGAATAACTACAAGCAAGCCTGGGCTCGAAACCCACGACCCTCTGCTTGAGAGGCCATGAACAAACCACTAGGTTACCATGGCTTTTTTTCAAAGGAATACCTCTCATTAATTTACTGGTCGTTGGAATAGAGACCGCTTTTCGAAGAGCCTATGGGACCTCCTCCGGCAAGGTGCGAGTGACGATCTCCGAAAGGCTGCTGATAGAAACTGATGCGTTAGGCCGACGTTACAATCATGTTATAGGTACCGAGTAGCACACCTAGGTAAAGAGTAGATTAGCTCAAAATAATCTCGATTCTGATATAGACTTCATCTACTTTCAGGAGTGTCTAAATTAAATGGTGGATTATTTTCAGTTAGTTGACTATTGATGTACAGTCAACCAATTTAATTCCTAGGCCACTAAAGAACCCTGTCGCATTAACTAGGTACTAGACAATTACAACGTCAGTGCGAGTCAAAGCATTACCAACTTAACGAACACAATTTGCAATAAACGTAAAGAGTTTATAAACGTTTTCGCTCCATGACGTGAGAGGAAAAAGAAGTTTTGACAGACGGCCAGTGACAATTCTAATTATTAATACACAAGCAAACTCCTTTCCTATTCAATATCGTTGACACACGTTCGCAAAGATCGAATTTGTCATCATGATTTATACATCACCCAATAAGTAATCACTGCCGTAGAAGATAAACAAATTGATATAGATAGATATTGAATAGCGGCCTAGGAATCAAATTGGTTGATTGTACGAGTGGGAGGGATGTAGGGGTGAGGTGGCATGAAAGGGACAATTCAAAATAAAAGTCCATTTATGAAAGGGAAAATACACATTTTTTAAAGATGCGGAAATAAACAACTAAGAATGGTAATTATTGTATTTCATTTCAATATCTTAAATAATAAACGACGCTTCCTAAATTTGAATTGTCCCTTTCAATACGTATCTCTTTCATGCCACATCTCCCCTATCAAGGCAAATTTTACAAAATGTTTATGAATAAAGGGTTACTTTACAAGCCCGAGTCCTGAACGGAAACTTCCGCTCCGCTACAAAATTAGATATGTGTCCGTCCAGATATTAACCTCTAGTATACTGCTTAAACATAACAAACACTTTCGCATATAAAATACTGCCTCTAAAATTAGATAAACAAATAAACTGGACAGGTGCAGTCGGTCAGTAGGCCAGCTTTCGTCGCCTATTATCGTCCTTGCCGCATTCCACGGCGCGTGCGCTAAGGATCGCGCATGAATTTTGATCGGATCAGCTGTTAATGCTCGGCCACAGAACTAATTATAAGATGAATGATAATAAAAATAATGATAAATCATGGCACGATTAACACCAATTGCCCTAGTCCCAAACTAAGCAAAGCTTGTACTATGAGTATTTACTAGACAACAGATAAACATACTTGTATAGATCAATACGTGCCGGCGTTACGACCACTGACACCCTGGGCAAGAATGTTGTGGTGCCCACTTAAGGAAATCAAAATCGAGTGCCAGTTTGGCGGGGGAAGCATCCCACCGCCACCGATCGCCCCTTGATATTTGGCGCTCCCCCCCCCCCCCATAACGCCGCCTATCTGGATTAATACCTACTTAAATACACGTTACATTAAACATCTAAGACACAAGCACAAACATTCTTAATATTCAAGCTTTTAATCAGGTTCTCTAACCATTATGCTATTCGGCCGGCTAGAATAGAAATGCCTTGCAGCTAAAAGTACGACCGTGCATATGCATATGGCTAAAAAGCCATCTATTTATTTTCTCAGCTCAAGTAACGAAGTTCAGTTCGATAAAAGGGGTTAAGGATTACTTACATTTCATTGGTAAGTTCTGCTCTTCTTCTAAAGCATAAGAAAACACGAAAAAATGTGTGTTCATAGATAGCGGGAGAGACGATAAAGTGGCGACATCGATTGTGGAAGTAAATTTCTTCAATGACAGTTCTGTTCTTATTATTACTTCTATGTTATCAAGGACCATAAGTATTATTGTCCTTGGTGTAACTGACCAACGTAATGTGCAAATTAATAGGCGCGACTAAAGAGTCCAGTAGAATATTTTATTGGTGGCCACTGAATTCCAGAAAATTGGTTAAAGTATTAGTCAACATTAGATATATTAAAGCGGAAACTTAATTGGAAATAAAGTCGTGTGTATGTATTTTTTGAGCATACCTACCTATTAGCCGCTCCAGAGAGTATACTTACCTAAATAAGTGAAAAACTCAAGTAGGTAAAGGACAGAATTGATATGGAGCTTAAGACATTTTAGTTTTTTGTAGGGCGAGACGTTTTAGTTATAGGCGAACTATGAACGGAAATCGGTAAAGGTTTGTGAAGTTCCTTAGATATTTATTTTTCACGTTTCAGAAAAGTTCACAAATTAACACCATCAAAATCTACAATTAAGATGCCGAACAGTCCAGGGAGTGTACCTAACATAGCCGCATAGGCAGTTACAAGAAGGTTGCAAACAACACAAAACAATTTTCTTTTTTTAGCAAAATTCACTGGAAAGTAACTACGAGATCGATAATAAATTCAAAACTTTCGTTAATAAGAATGCTTTACAGACGTTAATTATGTTAATCGTGAACATCCGCGATCATTGTCCGAAACTCAGTAGACTCTGTATAATGTGTCAGCCATAGAAAGTGAAGACTGATCCCGATGTGAAACAGCACGGATCGATGGAGGTGCGAGGTACTGAATAAGGGCGAAAGCAGAGAAGTCACGATGTCTGAGCGATTTGATTACGAAGCAAAGGCAATGAAACAATTGGGAGATAGTTTGGATTCAGTATTTATTCAATTGCAACATTTCTTAAAAAAAGCAAAAATTGTATAAAAATTATGCCTTGTCGAGGCGTAGCAATAATGTTAACTAAGTATTACGTATTAACAACAAGAATAAGAAAAAGTAATTTTTTTAGAACTAAGTTTATATAATAGCTACCTAACATTTACATACATATACCTAATGAACTAAAACAATTACTTTGCTCACCCGCGACCTTACAATTGTAATTACTTACTATTGTAAGGTCGCGGGTGAGCAAAGTAATTGTTTAGTTCATTAATATGGACCTCCGCAAAGTAACGCCTGATTCAATAAATACATATACCTATCTAACATTCACCTAACGTTGGTTGTCATGAAACTGCGACTTCAAAAAAAAATTACCTATACCCTAAACAACAACCTGCGGCAAATTGTTTGGTACTTACCTGGATTCTAAAATGAAGTCAGACGAAGTCAAGTGTAAAACTACATGTATACTCGTACGTACCATTTTTCAAGTCGAAAGAGTCCAGGGGGCTTACCATGATCTCTTAATACGATTCAGATTAGGCTCTAAACTGAACTGCATCGCTATTTCGTACCACGACGTTACTTTTGCGATTCAGTTCAAGTGCGGTTCAGCGATAGCGATGCAGACGTTTTCATTCACTCACTTCAGTGGTTTTCGTACCATGACGCTTAACTTGAGTGGGAATTGAATCGTTTTAGTGTCAAATGGTGTCAAATTTAGCGATTGAGTATAAGTTACTCATTACGCCTGTCAAAGTTTGTTATTACGGGTGCCAAAAAAAAATTACATTTAATATTTAACTATTAATTTCATATTTAATACAATAGAAACGTATTGGCCATGCCACAGTGTTGCGCAGTCCCGTTTTGCTCGGAAAAGGAAGGCGGACATAAGTTTCCGAAAGATAAAAGTGTCTCAAAGCAGTGGTAGTAGCGATTCGCATGGTCAACTATGTCCCTCCAAAACATTCACGTGTTTGTAAAAAACATTTAAACCTTGACGATTATGCATTAGGTACCTAAAGAATCAAATACAGAAAATCGTAAGTAATGATTTTTCTTATTCCTAAATACCGTGCTTGCATCAGACATTTGATTTACCCCAACCTTGAAACTGAGCAAGTTTTGCATACCTACTTTCATCTTTTGTTAAAAATTTTCAGCTATTCCTACTAAAACCAAAAGCGGTGCCTAGTCGATTTTCCTGGAACCATGAAAGTGAAGAGAGAAAGGAAATTAAAAGAAAACGTACCGAGGAAGCTCTTTAACGTCAAAAGAAACGTGAAACTGCAACACTTGCTTCAAATAAAGAAGAAAATCAATGTGAACAGCAACAAGTTCAGCAGCAAGTAAATGAAAAACTTCCTTCATACACATTTATCACAGCAGCTTTTGTCGTCATAAACTGCGTATCGTATCTTAATAATAATAGTGTTGTTAGGAGTACCTATTTCAATGTAACAAATAAACAATTTTTTTAATTTCCAGTTTTTTGAAGAAACATTTGAAGAAATAAGTATAGAAAATTCAAATAAAGATGTCTCAGTACAATGCTCTTTATGCAAATGTGAAGAGAGCTTAACTAATACTGCTAAATTGTCAGAACATGGAAGTAATAGAAAAAGCACATCAAACATGTTTCGCATTGTAAATCTTAAAGAGAAGCCTGATGTGATGTCATACAATTTTACACTGGTTTTGAGAATTATAACCATTTAATGTTCGTGTTCAACCTTTCTGGTGATGAAGTAAACAATTTAAAGGATCCATCAATGCAGCCAGCTCGAGTAAAACATGCAGTGACATCAACAGATCAGTTTTATTTAACACTATTAAAATTGCGAAGAAATATGTGTAACCAAGAGCTATCTTTCCATTTTGAAATAAGCAAAACTTCTGTGAGCAAGTACTTCATAACATGGATTTATTATCTTTACTGTAAGTTCAAGGATCTGAATGTATGGGTACCGAAGGAAACAATTGATCAAAATGTATTGTATCAAAGGAAGATTAATAATAACTGTACAAGTAATAAAATAATAGATTGCACAGAAACAAAAATTGAAAAACCACAAAACCCAGTATCACAACTAGCTACATTATTCTAAATACAAATCAGCGAACACATTAAAAGTATTGGTAAAAATTTCTGGCTCTGGATGTGTGACCTTTGTTTCAGATGCATAATATAGTGGATCTGTCAGTGACAGAGACTTATTCGAAAAGTATGGCATAATAAATTTACTTCAAAAAGGGGACATTATTCTTGGTGATCGTGGCTTTAATATTCATGATCTTGTTTCACATATGGATGTTACAGTAAACATGCCACAGTTTCTGAAAAAAAGGTGTAATCAGTTTGAAGCACACCAACTCAGACAATCAAATAATTTATCATCTGAACCTATCAATGTTCAGCATGTCATTGGTTTAGGAAAAACATTTAAGATTCTTAGTAATAAGTTATCATCTAATTTAGTACCACTTGGAGGAACAATCATATTTGTATGCTTTATGCTCACTAATTTCAGGAAAAATATAAATGAACTAATACAATTACTTTGCTCCCCCGCGACCTATACCTATGGTCGCGGGTGAGCAAAGTAATTGTTTTAGTTCATTAATATGGACCTCCGCAAAGTAACGCCTGATTCAATAAATTATGGAAAAATATAATGTAAATAAGTATTTTGGACAGTTAATTATAGGTCCTTAAATAAAAGCAAAAATAAATCATCTAAACTTTTTATTTATCCTTTCAATACATAATCATCCCTATTATCTACTATAATAATTAACTATACTTGAAAGTTTTAGGTAATTAACTAAATGTAAATATGTGTGATAATATAATATGTCTTAAATACTGTAATTCTCCCATTGACGACCAGATGGCCTAGTGGTTAGAGACCCTGACTATGATGCTTGAGGTCCCGGGTTCGATTCCCGTGTCGGGGCAGATATTTGTATGAAAAATACGAATGTTTGTTCTCGGGTCTTGGGTGTTTGATATGTTTTTATGAAAAATACGAATGTTTGTTCTCGGGTCTTGGGTGTTTGATATGTATTTAAGTATGTATCTATCTATATAAGTATGTTTATCCGTTGCCTAGTACCCATAACACAAGCTTTGCTAAGCTTACTTTGGGACTAGGTCAATTGGTGTGAATTGTCCCGTGATATTTATTTATTTTATTTTTAAACTATATAAACATTTACATTTCTGTATTAAAATACGTCAGTCTAGTTTGTATTACAATGATAGATAAATAAAATGTTTTGAATCCTTGAATGTGCCAAATTTGGAAACTGAAGTTTGTTTACATTTAGTTAACTACCTAAACCTTTCAAGTATAAATAACACATGAAATAGACACATATAACATAGTAGAAGAAGAGTAGGTAGGGTTTCATTGTACTAATTTAAGGTAATTATGGTCATTAGATATTCCATGCAGGGAAGCAACTTCAAACACACCACTTTATGCCCAGCCGTATTTTCTCTAAAGAGCAATGAAAATGAAAAAAATGAAAATTAAAATATTTATTTTCGTTAACAATTGTGCATAAATAGTGACATGCAGGGAAGCAACTTCAAACACACCACTTTATGCCCAGCCGTATTTTCTCTAAAGAGCAATAGTTTATTACATTGTTCCTAATATTATCATACCATTGTACAGTGCTGCAAGTGTTATCAGGATGTGGATCAAAACACATATTATTTCGTTTTGGTTTGGTGATATTATATTTTTGTATTTCAAATGTAAGATTTTCAGCTTTTTTAGGAGACAAGTTAATTTTCTTTTTTTTCGGCTCATGTCATATCTGTTTGTTTTCTGTGGGTGTTTTCTTAATACGCCATTCAGACTACTTTGCTTTTTGCTTTGCCTTTGGTCCCATACCAGCAGCACACTCACACATGGATTGAACAATTTTTCCATCTTATTCAAAGGCAATGCTCATAAAATATGATAAGTCAGGTGATAAGTACACTTCTCGATGTTACACTGCTGTACGAACTGTTTGAAGGCCACTCAACAGTATGTACGCCAAATCGGTTTTTAGTATTTCATCTCCTATGTTTCCAACAAAATTATTATTCCTATCATAGTCTTGAAGCCTGCAAAAAGAAAAAAACAGCTGTAATCTAGGTAAACAAGCAAATTTTAGACAAAAAAATAGTTTGTTTATAATAGTAAAAAACTAACCTCTGAATTGCTGTTCTTTCAGACATTAAACAATTTTGAACCTCTTTTTCTTAACTCCGCTTTTAAAGCAATCACATTCATTGATCCGTAACTTATGTTTGCCATAATTAATCTAACGTATTACTAAATATCGCAATATTAATATAAATAAAAAACAGTGACATTTGACATTTCGAAGACCTCAAGCTACACTAGCGCCTCCAGCGGCGAATTCATACGCGATAGCCCTCGCGTTCCGAATCTTAGCTGCAGATTGCTTAAAATGTAAAGCAAAGAGAATATAACCACTACATTTTGTACAAAGGTTTCACAACCACTGTGTTAAAAATTATATTTGGTTATAAAAAAAGCCATATTTTATGACAAAGAAACATTATATAAGGAAGTGAGTTTTTTTTTAAGTTTTCAGTACTTTAAAAATGAAGAAAAAATCAAACCGTAAGCTAACTTTAGAAGTACTTTGGGTTTCGAACGTCCAAACGTCAGTCGAGACTAAAAGAGATAGATATATTTGGTTTGCATATAGCAGCATCCCTTTCGCGACTTAGCGTTTCAGTTTCGGACCAGAGACAATATCTGTCTTTCATTCACTTGTAAGCGATTGAGACTCAGCTCTGAGACATAGACGTCGTGGTACCAATTTCACGATTCAGTTTAGGTGCCTAAATTGAACTGCTCTGCGTTTGGATCGTTTATTTAAAGATCATGGTAAGCCCCCTGCAGAGACGATCCTTGCCGGACTAACAAAATTTGTCAACCAAATTATTGTATTGTCACCGGACTTACATAAGTAGGTAAGTATGCCAAATTCCCGCTCAATCGGATAAGTACTAGGAACTGGTCCAAATTTCGTTTCCAATTTTTGAAACTACAAAATACATAGATACGATTGTATTGTTTCTTTTTAAATAAAAGCTTATGAAAAGATCTTATGGATCGTAAAGGGTTACTAAGTAAACTAAGGACGAATGCATTTTATATTACCAAGAGGCTAGCTAATGATTAACTCAAATAAGTATAGTATTTTCGCGAACTTGTGGCCTTTCTGTAGGTATAATTTTTAGTGAAATTGCAGATTTTTGTAAGTTAACTATCATTGAATGCATTATTTCAATATAATAAATCTCCTTTCTCCTCAATATTCAACAACCAACCTCAACCCTCCTCCGTGGAGCGATAAATGAAAGTGCAGAACTTAAAACTCTTATGACTACCCAGGACAGAGCATCCTGGCGTCGCTGTTCAAGAAGACCTGTCACCAATTATGGTTCCTGATCAAACTATCATTAAAGGCATTTAAAGGAAGGAAAGAAGAAGAAATCTCCCGTGTCTCTTCTCATGTTTCGGTTTCAAATAAGATTCTCTCTACATAGGTACCGTAAATAAACAAACGAAAAAAGCCTTAGGTGCATTTGCTTTTCCCGTCACGCATTCATTCATGCATACACACCTTAAGTGTTTCAAATCGTTAACGAAGCAAGTAACCCAAAAACCTGAAGATATGGTCAAACAAATAAACAAGTGATTGTATGTTAGAGGCACGCCGATGGATGTGACTATGCAAATTACCTCGCTCTACATCGATAGCCTAAACTGTTATCGTCTGTAAACAGTAGAATTTATTTTTTATTATCAAGGAAATGAGTACTTATTAGTTATGGCCATAAATAGTGACCGTGTCTCATGACCTCACTTAAAGGACGCGTAGAAAATAGATAGAGTTCCAAATGATAGGTTCGTTGTTCCATATCTATACATATAAAATCCTTTGTCCTGACTGACGGATCAACGCACAGCCTAAACCGCTGATCGTAGAGACCTGAAACTTGGAAGGTGTGTTCTTTGTATGACGTAGGCATCCGATAAGAAAGGATTTTCCGTAGTTCTACTTCTAAGGGGGTAAAAAAGGGGGGCAAAGTTTGTATGAGACATCGTGATTCCTTGGTCCAATCTACTTCAAATTTTGCATAAACATTCTTTAACAAAATTGATGGAAGACGTGTTTCGTATTTTATTGAAATTCATCCCTTGACGGGGTCAAAAAGTAGTAGAAAGTTATTTTGGGGGTGATTTGCTTCGAAGTTGATATCAATACTCCTTAGTGCTTTTGATTTAAATTACATTTTATTTTGACACATTGTAAACGAAACGAAACTTCAAATATTGCAAACCATTTTTGTCTACGTTTGTCAACCACGTCTTGATCTGATCTCTGATAATAGCTAATTATATGTATTAAGTATTTGCATTTCACCAAGCTTTTGCTTTTACAAGCGCAGCGTGGGACGTCCACCAACGAGATGGACGGACGTTTTGGTGAAGGCCGCAGGTTCAGGGTGGATGCAAGTCGCTTCCAACCGTAATGATTGGACGTCAATGAGGGAGGCCTATGTCCAGCAGTGGACGTCCTACGGCTGAAATGATGATGATGATGAAGCTTTTATGCGAGTTCAACCTTTTTCGAATAAAATCGAATTGAGTATTCAAATATCATTGTTGAACTCGCATAAAAGCTTGGTGCAATGCAAATACATATAAAATGCTTTTTCCTGAAGTCCTAAATGACTGACTGCCGGATTAACGCACAGCCTAAACCGCTGTATGTAGAGACCTAAAACGTGGAGGGTGTGTTCTTTGTATGACGTAGGCATCCGATAAGAAAGGATTTTCCGGAATTTCCACGGGATAAGGAATAATCGGGATTTATATATTTCTTCAAGAGTGACCCTATGCCCATAACGAAGATTACTAAACTGTACAAATTGGGCATGCAATTAGACTATTAGAATATAAAGCGAATATAAAGAATTTTGAAAATTTCCACGGGATAAAGTTAAATCAGGATTTATATATGTAGGTACTCAAATCAACTGGACCATATCTCCGTAACTACAATTACTAATCTTTTCAAATACAGTATTAACGAAAATGACCATAACAACAAAAAAACTTATTGCAGGATTTTTGGAAATTCCTGTGGGATAGATAATCTCTGAAACTTCCGAGCCGATTAAAAAAAAAAATTTTACCAGTAAAAAGTTACACTATCCTTTTTTCCGGGGAAATGCAAAATTCCCAAGGGATAGAAAAAAGAAAATTCAACTTCGGAGCTCATTTTAAAATGTCTTACACCAATAGAAAAGATGCACTGTCCTTGGTTAACATAGGATGCTTTTTTCCGGATAAATGCAAAATTCCCGCGGTATAGAAAATAGTAAAATTAACTTCGGGGCTGAGTTTAAAAAAAAATCACCAATAGAAAGCTTCACTATCCTTTATTGGTATAGGCTACCTACTATTTATTCGGTAAAATGCAAAATTCCCCTGGGATATTAAGAAGTGAATTTCACTTCAGGGCTGATTTGAAAATTTCTTTCACCTATTAGTGAGTAGCTACACTAACCCTTACTTACATAGACTATTTTCTCCGTGAAAAATCAAAATTCCCACGGGAAAAAAATAAGTGAACTCAACTACGCGGCTGATTTTAAAAGTTCTTTTATCGGTAGAAATCTTTAAGGACATAGGCTACTTTTCTCGGGGAAAATGCAAAATACCCGCGGGATAAAAATAAGTTTAATTTTGCAAAGAATAAGGACAAATTTGTTGAAATTCCCGCGGGATAGGGAATAAACGGGATTTATAATATTCACTAACTGATACTCATGATGAAATGATAATAATGATGGATGTTGCCGGTGCCGGATTTTTGTTTTATACAATGAAAGAGATGAAGAAACTTTACCACAAATTGGAATCCTACGCGGACGAAGTCGCGGGCAAAAGCTAGTTAAGTATATAATTTTACATATTAATATGAAATATATGATGTATAGGAAAGATTCGTGTCTAATCTCTAGACCAGTGGTGGTGTAGGGGTATGGCACACGGCACGGAATGCTGAGGACCTGGGTTCGATTCCCAGCATTGGTCTTTTTTCCTGGGGTTTTTTCTGTGCATCTATATTTCAGTTTGTATTAAGTATGAAATATATTAATAAGGTTCAGAATTACAATTTATTTTGTATTGTTTTCTTATCCTTCTAAGCTAAGTAATAAGTTAATAGAACAATGTAGTAACAGAATAACAACTAAAACTTCAATTTACACCTGTTTGGGAACTGTCATTTGTCCTGAGTTACCATGCTTGTAAAGGGATTACGTTACCATTATTGTCATAGAAATGCGTCTTAAATTTCGGGAAAGAAGGTGAGCCACTTGTTGAAGGTAAACTACCTAGGAAACATGAAAGTTTGAGCCTAAATGTCGAGCCATCACCAAGGGCGTTGCTAGCCAATGGTTAAGGGGGGCAAGCTGATGTATCTTCTTCTTCAAGTGCCTCTCCAACTAGTGAAGGTCGGCTACCAACTTCTGGAATTGTTGTCTATCTTAAGCGAGCGAATCGAACCGTTCGAATGTGTTCGCTCTTTGAAAGTTGATGCATGGATGATGGCAAAAGTATCTAAGTATGAATTGTAGGTACAGTCAGAATCTTTAAGGTGTCTTTTGAAAAGAGGCCCATCCCAGGGCGGCCTGAGAGCATCGCGATAGACACTTCATGCACCCGTAACGTCCACACTCAATGGCAATCAAGAAACTAGTGTGGCTCTTAGTGGATATGTCCAATCTTGTGGGACAGCCCCACATACCCGTTTTCCAGAAAAGGGCTGATGTAGGTATAAGCTGCATTTTCCGAACGAAAAAAAACAACAAAATGGTGCCCCTCGGTTTCCTCCTTTAGCGACGCCCTTGGCCGTTACCATAAAATATCAGTTTAAGTACACTCATGAAAGATTATGAGGGTGGACACTTAGATACCAGTATTTTCTTGTTTCTATATATACTTAAGAAACACAAAACATGTCTCTACTTATGTCCGATATAGACTTTGAAACAATCCAACCGATGTGCCCCAAACTAGTTTCATTCGAAGGGCAATAATGTAAACATGGTTTTAGATCACTTAAACAATGCGTTAGGCACATTCGGTCCATTCACGAGCCGATTGCGCGATGTCGCCAGCTATTGCTAACTCTAATATATAAAAGTCTCGTGTCATGGTGTTTGTTATCGAACACCTCTGAAACGGCTAGATCGATTTTCACGAAATTTTTTCTCTATGTTTGGTAGGTCAGAGAAAACGTAGGCTATTTTTTATGCCCCTAGATGATATATGGCAAAACAACGTTTGCGGGATTGCGGGGTCAGGTAGTTTCATGTATAATTTGAGACAAGGTTCATAACCCATGAGATTATAATCTCTCTACCTCCAAAATTCGTATCGTTTTCGTTTATACTTACCCCTTTTGTCATTTAAAAAGTTACGAAACACTTAACAATAAGTATGTATCTGAAAAGGCTGTGGTGACACCGACACATGTTAACAAGAAATAAAATAAAATATGTAATTGTGCCTATCTATTGTCCAAATGCTTCTTATTTCCGACGAAGCACCTTCACTTTCTCCGAAACGCACAGGAAAACGTCTATCTACTGAAACGCCAGCGCACGTGACCTGCCCTTGCTTTTAAATTTTCTTCCAACCCTAATACTTCTACGGGTCAACTTAAAATGGGCATTCAAATATAACGTGTTGGACACATACTATAACAAACATATTTTTACAATGAAGTTGACGAAATAAAGGCCTTGCGTGCTCGTAATAACGAACATGAATCTACGTAGTTTCATCAAAATGATTTTCCCACGTTGTAAAAGTTGATTAGTGTGAAGAGAAGATTACCTACTCTTGATTGATATCTTTTGGGCAGTCCAAATTGACATTAAATTGCACGGGTTAGAGATAATTGAATTAAAAATCACCAATAAGTTCTCCCCATCGCAGACGAAGATGCAGGCAGAAGCTAAGTACCTAATTAGAAAATAAATTAAATGAAAGCACCATATTTTACGAGATGGACGGACGATTTTGTGAAGGCCGCAGGTTCAGGGTGGATGCAAGTCGCTTCCAACCGTAATGATTAGGCGTCAATGAGGGAGGCCTATGTCCAGCAGTGGACGTCCTACAGCTGAAATGATGATGATGATGACCACATTTTTAATTTTGATCGTATAATGCATGATTGTGACAACAATAGCACTGCAAAAAAATATAGTTCCTCTTTTATCCGTTTATACCCTTTACCCGCGTGGATCTGGATTTATGTAAGTGGATTACGCCAATACACCAAGCTTTCGTCACACGGCGGACACGACGTACAAAATACGCGTTCTTGAATCTACATAAGCACGAAGACGTCTGTACACGCGTACACCTACATACATCGCGCGCGCACTCTTCTGGATTCGGGCGGTGTCCGGCAATCTGCGCCTTGAGGGGTGGGGTAACTCGAATCGGTGCGGGGCGGAGCGTGTCCATTCTGTACGTTAGTACTATTATATATTCTGTGCTTTCGTGTCCATTTCTGTCTAAAGTTTTTTTTTAACATTTTCATTAAAGTTGAGTTTAATAACCAAAGCCATTTAGTCACTCAGTTTACCCATGGCGTCGCGTAGCAGAAGCAATTGGTAAATTGTGCGATACGAAGTTATTCAAATACAGGCGGTCGTTACTTTCTACTGAAATTGTATACAGAAGTTGACAAAGTATCTATCTATTCTGATACATTTCATAGTGGTTAGGCCACCACAGATCGCAGCGCAGGGCGTGCGCGCGACTCCAACGGAGCCTACCCAGCGCGTTGTATAACACTGAATCATTACGCTGCGCCGCGCTGCCGGTGTGTGTCACCGTATATATGATTTAGTTTATACGACGCGCTTAGCACGCTCCGTCGGCGCCCCACGCACGCCCCGGGCTTCGATTTGTGGTGGCCTTTTAAGTCAGAGCCACTTAAAGGAAACTCTACATTTTTAGTTCAACTCATACTCAACCCTACCTACGCTAGATGTAGGGGTTAATTAGAACTGTAGTTGTTACAATAATAATAGCAGCATAATCTACTTTATTGTGATTCTAGATTAATCTTTCAGATCTTACGATGAATATCGTGCTACATGAAATGTTGTCAACTACATAGTATACTGTGTTGTGACCCTGGACATACTTGTAGTTATGATAAGATCTGATATACATTAGGCGTTTCTATGTTAATTTGGTATTAACATGCCTACGCACGCTTCTAGTCTGTCATCATCATCATCATCATCCCAGCCTATATACGTCCCACTGCAGGGCACAGGCCTCCTCTCAGAATAAGAGGGCTTGGGCCGTAGTTCCCACGCGGGCTCAGTGCGGATTGGGACACCATTGAATTATTGAGTCTGTACGCACAGGTAAGTATTCAGAACGACTTGAATCTTATAAACGCTCGCTTTAGAAGTACGCTTTAAATATTAAACGATCAATGTGTACCAGCTCTAATATCGTGCTAGATGCGGTGCTAAAGGCCCGCCAGCCAGGTTCGATTTTCAAACTTTCGTGTCGTCCCGCTCACGCTGGTATATAAAATGAGTAAGAGGGATGACACTATATGAACTTTGAATTTTCGAGTAGCCCCCTCAGATTTTTATACAATTAAGATCTTTGTACATGTTTTTACCTATGTTTTGACAAATAAAATTATTGATTGATTGATTGACAGATCTAGGTAGAATGGACCTGGGAACGACTGGCGACTATATAGTCGCCACGTCTAACGGTACCAAGTCCTTGCACTCTATGAGTTGCCACTGAAATGTCTTCATGTAAACTTGTGACGCAACCACATCGATCGGTTATCTAATTATTGCGTCACGCATTGCGCAAGCGCGAATATTGACATTTCGCTAATTCACCTCCGATGCGTTTGTTTATTTTGATTTTTGTAGGAGCGTGTGAATTTTGGCGGTTGGTTATGCGGGCTTTCTTTACGCGTGTTACTTGACTTGACCCCATTCATAAGGCCTGGGGGGCTGCTACGAAAATCGAAGTTCGCATTATGTTGTTCCTTTCATTCTTCTGTTTAATACTATTAGCGTGAATGGAACGGCATGATACGAAGTTCAAAAATCGAATTTCGTATTATCAAACCGCAATCTGAACGGGACTGTCAGAACTGTCATTTCATACATATTTTGACGTAAGCATATAGAATTACTGTCAACTCCAATCCCTTTATTAACTCGCCCAGATAATAGTAAGGGCTGGGGAGATTTATGTGATCGCCTCACTTGAAAATATCATTCGAAAGCAGTGAACAATTATGCCGAATTTGAAATGTAAGTGGATTAGTAGGAAATTATAGATATATAGATATAGATAAGATAGATAAAAACGTTTATTTGGTACTGCAAGCACACACAATCAAGATTAACAAAAATACAGAAATCAGTATAAACTTAAAAGTAAAACATTTTATATTGTCTGTATGCGCTGCAGTAGTGCAAAAGGGCCCGTGGCTCAGTGGTTAACATTGCTCATAGGAGCAAAACACTGATATTCTGCCACAGCCCAGAGGATCGAGAACAAAATAGATGTAGGTAAGTAGGTAATTAATCTTGTCGACTGTTCGAAAACTTTATGATCTGTAGTTTTAGTAGCAATATAGGTACAAATTTTTGCCACTTTCGAATTGTGTTTTAGAGTGATATTGATATCAAAAACTGCACCGGGGATGTGCGCTTTCTCATGGTGGCATAAAAGCAGTCCATCCTAGCCTCCGTGAACAAACACTTCTCTAATATTCGGGTTTCATCATCAAACCGTGGTAGCCTAGTGGTAAAACTATAGCCTATCGAGCAGAGCATCTTGGGTTTGAGCCCATGGCTCGAACCTCTGAGACTTTGGAACTTATGTGCGAAAGCCTTCAATTACAGGGGTGTAGACGCGGAATACGACTTTGTCCCGTTCGGTTCTTTTTGTTTTAGCATTAAGAAAATAGTTATGAGTAATCACACTTGATATTTCACTGCGAGTATTTCTGTAAAGGAAAACATCGTGAAGAAAAAATCCTATATTTACTGTGTGTGAAGTTCACAGTTTTACAGCCCCAGCCGTCTCATCCTGCGACCAAGCCTGTGACTAGCTATTGCTAGTATAGTAGTAGTATTTCAGTAGGTACAGCCATTGGTTGTACACTGAAATACTGGCTGCCAAGACTGTGTTGTTAATTTGTAAATTTAAAATACTCACTTCGCACTCACTCTTCGATAGGAGTTGCTAGGATCAACATCTACAAAAGTAATGAAACATAATTAATTAAATAATCACTCATAAAAGTGAATCCTTTCATTTAATAGGAAAGAGTTTGACAGTCAGTACTGTAGAAGTCTCTGCGCTGAGTTAGACCCTTACAGTAATTAATTTCAATACTAGATGGATGAACTCGACTGTATAATTCCCGTTTCCATGGAAATTCCTGGAAAATATATATGCTATGTCACTCGCGGAACTGGGACAAATCTAATGACACCTCACACTTCAAAAGCCTTTGAGCCGTTTAGGCTGCAGGGCGTGCCAAAGAATGATACATACATACATAAATATATACACTCGAAAAACATAGTCGGGTGAATAGGTCGCAAACGTAAAAATAACAAAGTTTACAGGAAGCGGGAATAGTTAGACCATCAAAATAAGGGCATAAAATCTGGATAATGTTCTCCATAAGTCATATTTTATCTCTGTCTTTTTTATCACCCACGAGATAATTATCGGAACGGTGTCACACAGGAGTCCCAAAACGCGAGAAAGTGAACGCGGGTCAATGACCTGCGCGCGCTCCGACACGGATACGCTTCCATGTAATTCGACACTTCGCTCGTGAGATAGACGAAATCTATCCTTACTAATATAATCGACGGCAGTATGTAATTTTAATTAGAGCTTTAATTAGAGTTTTAGTTTGAGTTTAAATTTAACACAGATTTAATCGACGGTTAAAAGGCAAATTGATTCAAGCGCCATCCTAGGTGGTATTGAAGTTATAACTATAACCCAAATTGGAATCAGCATAATGTAACGGTTAAAAGGAAAATTGATTGAAGCGCCATCCTGGTTGATATTGAACTATATTCATTATGGTGATTCCAATTAGGGTTATAATTTCAATATCACCCAGGATGGCGCTTGAATCAATTTGCCTTTCAACCGTTATATAATTCAATATCAACCAGGATGGCGCTTGAACCAATTCACCTTTTAACCGACTTTATGCTGATTCCAAATTAAATGATTTGGTATTTATATAAATTGATTGACATTTAAACCTAATAGAAATAATATATTATATCTAATTTTATTCTGTATAATTCATTCAATAATTTAATAGTCATTTCAATCATTATAATTTTGAGTAATTGATTTATTAGATTATCTGATTTACTGTAGTTTATAAATAGAATAAGAATTTTTGCATGCCAATGTAACTGGCTAGACATGTCACGGCACTGTAACACTCCTCTACAACATATCTACTAAACAACCAGAATAAATAAATTTCATTTCATTTTCAATGTAACTTCAATATCGCCTAGGATGGCGCTTGAATCAATTTGCCTTTTAAACGTCGTATAAATGCAAAACTGACTATCACGTCTTTATGCTTAAACTGCTGGAACAATTAAGATGTAATTTGGTATGGAGATAGTTTGAGACCCTGGGAAGGATGATATGGGATTTTACACCAGAAAATTGCATAGGTAGGTACTTAGTTCCCCCAGGATAAAAAAATCTTCGCAGATGTAGTCGCGGACAACAGACACTCTTCTATATGTTTATAAAAATGAATCTACCTATATCCATCGTAACTTGAGAACGACTTTACCGATTTTATTAATATTTTTTAAAAGATTCCTAATACAATACATTATAGAAGATTACAGAAAAACCCATGAGATAAAGAATAAGCGTGATACATATTATCATCATCCCAGTATTTATACGTCCCACTGCAGGGCACCTTCCAGAATGAAAGGCCTTGGGCCGTAGTTCCCACGCGGGTCCAGTGCGGATTGGGAACTTCATACACACCATTGAATTTCTTCGCAGATGTATGCAGGTTTCCTCACGATGTTTTCTATACCGTAGAGCTCATGGTAAATTACAAAGGTAAATTTGCACATAAATTCCGAAAAACTCAGAGGTGCGAGCCGGGGTTGGAATAAATCTTTAATTGTTACCTTCTATTACTTATTTGGCAAAAATATTTCTCAATAAGTAAATATCAAGATTGTTTCCCTTTTTCTAATACTACTTAATAAAAATAAAGCATTAAATTTTTATCTGGCTTCTCTAGTATTAAGTATAGATAAAGTCTCAACCTACTGGGTGATTTGATCAAATGATATAAAACGAGTTAACTTTGCGAGTTATTTTCGTTAACTCACTAACGTGTTTCAGGGATTTTTTCAAATCACTAAAGAAATCTTGTAAAAGGAACGAGTTGCTTTTTTCGGCTGATTTTGTCATTTAACTAAACAGATTTAGGAATTTCATCAAATGACTGATTTTTCTAGGCCAGTGATAAAATGGATTCCTCATTTTACCTTAAATAACAATGTGTTGTAAGTATTCAATTTTTATATAGATTTATAACCTACAGACTTTTGAAAAACATGTTTTTTTGATAAAAAGACAGGTTGATTATTGTTTATTTTCTTTGTAATGGTAGAGCTTGTCTAGTTTGATAAAACGCACCCCACCACCGCGTTTGCGCACGGGAGTTGGAGCTCAATTTGAGCTACAATAGAGTCTATTGTAGCTTGAATTGAGTTTCGAATCCTGTGCGTGAGTGCGGTGGTGGGGCGCGTCATTTTAAACTAGACAAGCTATAAAAAAACTACTCGATCATGTAAAAGACATCAACGCGTTGTTATTTTGAACTTTGCGTTCCTAGTCCGCTCGCGTCTAAAGAATTCAATCAAACTATTAGTAGATATAGAACCAATAGGTACTACATTACCTATTTACCACAATTAATGCTATGTTACGTTTACTGGGAAATGGTTCCATCGTGGCTCATGAATTAAAGTCCTTGACCGTACCTAATAAATAGTTAAATATAGTATTTTAATAAAACTGGTATTTTAGGCACAAGCGGGCATAGTTAGCTAAGCGACGCTATTATAGTCATTATCATCATCATCCCAGCCTTTATACGTCCCACTGCAGGGCACAGGCCTCCTCTCAGAATGAGAGGGTTTGAGCTCAAGTTCCCACGCGGGCCCAGTGCGGATTGGGAACTTCACACGTACCATTGAATTTCTTTTCAGCTATGTCTAGGTTTCTTCACGATGTTTTCCTTCAACGTAAAGCTCATGGTAAATTTCAAATTTTATTTCGAACACGAGTTCCGAAAAACTCAGAGGTGCGAGGCCGGGATCGAACCCACAACCCTCTGCTTGAGAGACAATAGGTCAAACCACAAGGTCACCACGGCCACCATACAGGGTAATTTTTTAGTCAGTGCACAAATGATATGTGATTCAGTATCGTTGATAGATCACGATTATTTGTTTGAGTTTTTTTTTTACTTTTTCAAATTTGGGTTGTTCATATTAATCCAATAATTGGTTGACGTCTTCAGGTCGAGTTACTATGAAAAACATAAAATTTAAGTAATAAATATTATAATGAAAACTAATGAAATTTGTTATTTTAACGATACTGAGTTGCATAATAAAATTTGTGCACTGATTAAAAAATTACCCTGTATATAAGTAAGTATGTTTAGGTATCCGTCGAATCAGAAACGAGGAGATCCGTAGAAGAACCGGGGTCACCGACATAGCCAAACGGATTAGATCGTTGTAATGGCAATGGGCAGGCCATATAGCACGTAGAACAGATGGCCGTTGGGGCCCAAAAGTTTAGGAATGGAGACCACGGACTGGCAAGCAGTGGCGTAGCTACCGTAGGGCAAGCGGGGCAGTGCATCGGGGCCCCCAAGCTCAGGGGGCCCCTCGGACTCTGACTTGCAAACTATAAACGCGGACCTATGAGAAACGCGGCTATAAAACGCTACTAGTGAATTTACAAGCGCGCGAATCTAGTGAATTTAAAGTGCATTCATCCTTACTTGTTTTATCATGTAAACAAACACGGGTTGGAGCTCTAGTTTACTTTTTGCTCCAGGGCCTTTAGTTAACTAGCTACGCCACTGCTAGCAAGCGCAGCGTGGGACGTCCACCAACGAGATGGACAGACGATTTGGTGAAGGCCGCAAGTTCAGGGTGGATGCAAGTCGCTTCCAACCGTAATGATTGGGCGTTTGGTCGTCAAAGAGGGAGGCCTATGTCCAGCAGTGGACGCCCTACGGCTGCAATGTTGATGATGATGTTTTATGGGCATTTTCAGAAAAAAGGGTACCATGTACTTTTTTTTTAAAAACCTAACAAATTTTGGGTTATTTCTACTCAGAATCACAAGCTATCGATTTAACCAATAAAAAAAGTGTCCCACTTTTAATCGTCAGTTTTGTGACGCAGTTAACTATACATATTGTATGGACCGTCACAAAACTGACTAATAAATTTTGTATGGAAAATTAAGGATAATTAAAGCAAAACGGGTACATTTTTCTGAAAACCCCCTTATCCGTTGTCTAGTACCTACTCATAGTACAAGATTTTTTTATACTAGATCAATTGGTGTCAATCGTCGTCTGAAAAAAACAGTCCATTTACCATACAGAATGTCTGCTCGTATAAATCCTTTCAAACATCCCTAATTAACCCTTAATAAGGTAGAGGCGATTTAGCGACCACATGCATTGATTTGGAAATTCAACCTTATTGTTTAAGGAATAAGTTACAATATCCATTGTAATTATTGAAAATACTACTAGCTTTAAAAATATCCTTAATCAGGGGCTAAATTCAGGAACGGCCCAACACGGTTTGCGAGCGGTAATTCAATCGTTTGCGAGAGGATAGAGATGAACTGCTATTTAGGAACGCCAAAAAATCACTGGTTTGCGAGAGGTTGGGCTGAGCTTGGGATAAGCCTTATTTATTTATTTATTCATTTATTTATTTACAAGACATCCTGAAAATGATAGCAGGGATCTCCCTGTTGCTGCTGCTGGGATTCGGATATTCTCCGCCGATACACCGACCTTCATGTTTTACGAACATAAGTACTAACGTAGTTTTACAAGCGCTTTCTTTTACTAACAATTTATAATAATAATAATATATTTTAATAATAATATATTTATTATGTTAAAAGAACAAGGTTTACAGTGCAAAGGTTGGAATCTGCTAGTAAGTATAAAATACCTGTGTCAGCAGACTCCGCTCTTCCATATCAAATAAGTTTTAACAATAACAACTATACAATATTAACAATAGTGTGAATGTGTAGATGTGTGTGTGTGTAGATGTGTGTGTGTGTAGATGTGTGTGTGTGTGTGTATGCGCGCACGCGTGTGTGCGTGCCCGTGCGCGTGTGTGCGCACAAGTGAGCGCGTAAGTATATCACAGCCTAGTACATATACCCAACGTTTAAATTTATGGATCTAATAAATCTGAAAATATTTTTTTTTAAAGCGAATTAACAGGTAAATAGGGCTCATCCCAAGCTCAGCCCATCCCTATCCTCTCGCAAACGATTGAATTACCGCTCGCAAACCGTGTTGGGCCGTTCCTGAATTTAGCCCATTAAGGATATTTTTAAAGCTAGTAGTATTTTCAATAATTACAATGGATATTGTAACTTATTCCTTAAACAATAAGGTTGAATTTCCAAATCAATGCATGTGGTCGCTATGTAATCGATAGCTGCTTTTGATTCTGTGGTAGTAAGGGGGTTTTTAGAAAAAAATGTACCCGTTTTGCCTTAATTATCCTTAATTTTCCATACAAAATTTATTAGTCAGTTTTGTGACGGTCCATACAATATGTATGGTTAACTGCGTCACAAAACTGACAATTAAAAGTGGGACACTTTTTTATTGCTTAAACCGATAGTGCTTGTGATCCTGAGTAGAAATAACCCAAAATTTGTTAGGTTTTAAAAAAAGTATAGGGTACACTTTTTTCTGATAATGCCCATATGCTCCACTAAATGGGGCCTTATAAAGGGTTAAATGAAACTAGAAGCTCGCGCTCGCCACGCTGTCTCGGCACACGTCGCTTGCGCAACCAATTACGGACCAATCACGATGTCCGGTCGTTGGCCTATCCTTATGTAATTTTTGAAGGCCCACTTTTATTTCAAGTCAGTTTATTGGGTGAGAGCTTTCTCTAAATGTATGAGACTGAGATTACAATTTTAATATACAACGTGTAGAGACACTCTCTGGACAAAGACGTGTATTCATTTATTATAATACAAATTACAAATTAATTCTAAAAAACATTGTTTTGGGTTCTATTGCGCTAGTAAATAGCCCTAGTGACAGTTTTTCTCAAATATCTTCAATGTACAGACACCGACTTGTTACAGATTTATATATATACATAAATATATATAAATCTATATATATTCTATTTTTCTATATTTCTATATTTAGGGTATTAGGGTAGGGTAATCCGCGCAAGAACTAAAGTCACGGACATAGCTCGATGAATCGCTAGACTTAAAGTGGCAGAGGGCAGGGCAGATCGCTCGTAGAACTGACGGCCGATGGGGCCGAAAACGCAGACCGGAAGACGCAGTGTAGGTAGGCCTCCAACAAGTTGGAGCGACGACCTGGTGAAGGTGGCGGGAACGCATTGGATGCGGATGGCGCAGGGCCGATCTGTTTGGCGAGCCTTGGGGAGGCCTATGTTCAGCAGTGGACGTCTTTCAGCTGAAATGATGATGATGATGATCACTGAGTATCCAACGCCACTTGAAAAAGGAAAGAGCCTTTGCCTGTGACGGGACACGGTAAAAGACTATCAAATAATAAGCTTTACATTAAATAATACAAGCCTTTTTGCTTGTAGGTATGCCTCCAACAAGATGGAGCGACGTCCTGTTTAAGGTTGCGGGAACGCATTGGATGCGAATGGCGCAGGACAGGTCTGTTTGGCGAACCTTGGGGGGAGGCCTATGTTCAGCAGTGGACATGATGATGAAGATGATGGTAATGATATGACCGTACACTAAGAGACACCAACCAAGGTTAACAGATTCTCAACTCGTGCCGTGCTAGGTATACATTTAGATCTCTCTGTGAAAAAACTTCGCAGTTTATTAGGCATGTTTGCTATGGGATGTAGACCGTGATTTCCTTTAAGAGGGTACGATGGCTGAGAGACTTTTGAGAAATAGGTATTTTAATGAAATGTCGCTGTCTCGCCCGAACCTCTCCGTGTCAGTACAGCGAGAGCGGGACAACTGCAGCTCAGACCGTTAATAGGCGCGTAAAATTGATCAAAACAGCATTTTGTAATCCCCTGTTTTCTTCTCGAAAACTGGACCAATAAAATTATTTTTTTCAAATATAATTAGAGGATAGATTTAGCTATGCCCCTATGTTTTCCTTTTTTTGTTTATACGAGGGATTCTTTTCTGATGAGTGTCTGAAAATGACGTTGAAATTGGGCAATTTTTTCAGTTTTTGAAAGCTCATATTTCTTATGTTAATTGAAATATGGAAAAAAACGAAACCTAGGGGCATAGCTGTGGTAGATACAGATTACACAGTAAAAAAAATTTGGCTCTAAAGCCATTATCCAGGGAGGAAACAGGGGATTACGTTTGTATGGAGAAATGGTGCGCATCGTATCCTCTTAATGATTTACCGCAGCAAATATGGCTAATCGAATTAACCATCAATCGTTAAAAACTGTTATATTGACGTCACTGTTTTATTAGGCTATAACCTCTTCAAATTCATCTCAAATTTTATTTCATAGCAAGAATTAAAGAAGAGTTAGGTGACAGCACCAGTAATAGACAAGAAGACATTTTTTTCTGTAAAGCCAAATTTTATGATACAGCCACACTACATTTTTAAACTATCAACACTATGCTCTGATAAGATGGTTATTTATAACATAACTGGTAAAGTAAATGAATGGTGGGCTTTAAGGCATTGAATCTTTGTTGTCCATTACTGGGTACCTAACTACTGTGCTTAACAAGTTCGTTATTGGTGCTGTCACCTACCTAATTAAACCCCGACACAAAAAGAGGGGTATTAAGTTTGACTGCTATGTATGTGTGTGCGTGTCTGTCTGTCTGTGGCATCATAGCTCTTAAACGGGTGAACCGATTTGGATGCGTTTTTTTTGTTTAAAACAGGTTTCTTGGCGATGGTTCTTAGACAAAAAATCAGTCCAACCGTTTCAAAGTTATAAGCTCTTTTGTTAGCTGCGGGAGGGACTTTAGACGCATAATGGGCATTGGGCATTTTCTTTATTTTCAAACATTTGTGCGATCAAATTGCGATGGGGATTTTTAAAATGTTAAAAATTTAATTTTTAGTTTTTTTTAACAAACTCATTCATTTAAGTCACACTCCCGATACTTCCGTTCACAGATGGCGCTCCTATCTTCAACTTCGCTCGTCGCCGGTAGATGGCGGTACATGCTGTCGGCGCCGCGTACATGAGCTTCATCAAGTTTTTCTTTACCAAACACCGCCTTCTGCATCCTTGTCACATATGGTGTTATCTTGCACACTAAAAGCCTTATGCAGCTGGTTTCCTCGTCGGTTTGTTCCTTGACTATGTCTTCTAGTATGTCCGGGAGGGATTCGTTTCTAGCTGTTTTAATTATGTCCTGTAGTTTTCGAGAGTTCTTGTTGAGTATCCATTGTGTAGTGTCGTCGAATCGGTACTGTTGGTTTGGCCGCTTTGGTCCCGCGAGAAATGTTGATATCTGAAGGTATATTCAAAACTTAGGTTAAGTATACATTAGACAAAATTCTGAGTGAAAACTCTTAATCAGAGGTGGTTATATTACGTCTTTGGATAAAGAAATACTTCCTTTGTATATAAAATTTAAAATTTTTAATAGAGTCACCACTTTGGAACTCAACCGCAATGAATACCAAAATGACATGACGTGGGTAAAGTACCAATGCTTGCCAAGGCAGTTATTGTGTAATAAATACATCTACATTGTTAGGATTAGGATGCGCTTTCATAGAGTTGGAGTTTAGCATATCTAAGTATGCAGAGTTCCACTTGTAGTTAATACGATTATGCTACTAGTTGATTCTGCACCCTTTATCTCATTATTGAATAAAAATATATACTTATAACTAGTATCTTGGATTTCACAAGTCCTACTAAGTAATATTATAAATGAGAAAATCTGTGAAGATTTTTATGTTTCTTCGTCAATCACGCAATAATGTTTGTACAGATCTAGATGAAACTAGGCGTACAGTGTGACAAATATCTAAATTGAGACATAGACAACGATTACACGTTCATTCTGGCGTCCGTTCAGTCCATCATTCTAGTCAGAATGACGTGGGAATGATAGTGTAACCCTCTCGGACCGATGGCCGGACTGATGAAAATTAAATAAGTACTTTAAATAATATTCGTCAATCCTTTGTGAATGACAAAAACCAGAATGATGGACTGAACTGATACCAGAATGAACATCTAACCGCTATCATAGAATACTTAAAATTCCGGCAATGCGATCCAGTGGCATAATATTTTAACTTCAGGCAAGAATAGATGGCGTTGTCCAAGAACGTTGAAGTAACATAGCTTTCAAGATGATGTGTTAACTTCGCCTACAACCAGTAGATGGCGTTGTCTAAGCGAACGTTGTACTATAAAAATGTTACCGTAACCTTTTTCCAGATCAAACTCTAAGATTGTAAATTTTTCTCATGTAGGTATTTCTAAGACGGGCCAAGCCACGAGTTAAAACCAGAATTACATAATTATATGGAATATTTAATTACAGAAGCATATCTTAAACTTACCATTTGCGCGACAAAAACCAGCGCATTGACAGCAACAGCACTGATCTGATTCGGCTGCAGCCCAAACAGCCGAACTATATTCTTGAGCGGGGTCAAAGGATTTGGTACTTCATCGACCTGGTAATGTGGTCTATTTTCTTCTGCGAAGTTTTCTCCGCTAAAGTCTTGGTCGTTGGCGTCGTAAGGTTTGCGGCGATTCACTGAGCCAGGGTTGTTTGAGTTTTGGAATGCGCGCACGACGAATTCTGCTACTTTTAAGGCTATAGATTCTGAACCTGTAAATGTAGAGAAGAAGTAGGTAGGTAAGTAAGAACTGCTATGGAATGTAATTCGCTCCCATTGTCTATATTTCCAGATAGAAATACCGTAGGGCTCTTCAAGGCTAGAGTGTTAAAGGTTGTTACTGAACCAGTGAGATTTACCTTTTGCCTCATCTACACTTTTCATCAGGTGATATAGGGGTCAATCACGGCACAGTTTTATGTAAAAAGAAGGTATGTTGGTCGTACCTATGTAACTATATTTCTTCTTACAAGCATAAACAATAACTTTTCAGTGAAAAAGAGGTCTCGAATATACCTATCATAATTTTAGGCGGAGACTTCTATTGCGGTGGTTCCATGCACAGAAGTCACGTACATTTAACCACTTCGGTCGGGTATAGTTACTTCAATTTGGTACAGCGTTACACTATAAGGATATCATGATACTAAAACATACGACGTGATCTACATAGGTCTATATAAATAAGTCTTTTTTTTGTGACGAGTTAAAATAGACGTCCAAGTACTGGTCACAGTGTCACTGTCCTAGTAATTGTCATCTGTGATTTTAAATCATTACTAATAGAAGTGACATGAGGCATCATCTATTCGGCATCAGCATGTTAAATACTAGGACATTTACCTTACATGTGATATCGAAAAATAAGGGTATCAGAATTATGGGCTAGCGTGCCAGTTTAAGCTCGTATTGACAATGAATTGTGTGATCCAGAAATAAAGAAGGTATTTACTAAATATTCCGGTAAGTAAATAATGATGTAGTAACATAATACCTATTTTAATACAGGATCGTTTTATTTACGATACAATACAAAGGCACGCTATCCCATAATTCTACTGCACCACGTAGATAATAGAATGTTGGACTATAAAATACCCCATAAGCATGCATAATAGGCTACCCCTATGTATCATGATATGCCTGATATTATGAAGTCGGGTAGGTCTTTTATAGTTCCTAATAGCTCTCTATTTACGTGTCTGAGCAATTTATTTAATAGGTCTACTTAAAAGGGTATCATATAGAATACAATTTACACTTACCGAGAAAATCCTTCGCAAACTTCATGCCATTATTCAAATGATCGATAATACCTTCATTTCTTTCACTTGCCACCGCTTGTACGAACAAAATTATAATGACTAAGCGTGCTGCCATCTCAGGGGCTCGCGCGGAACTAACGCGCGCCGTTGCTCGCGCCATGCTTCGTTTAATGCCCTAACGATGCGCACGAGTATCGGAGCATGCGAACAATTACTATAAAGGATGCTGATACAAGAGGAAAACAAGATTCTCTCCGATTTTATGTTCAAATTCGTTGATATTTTTCACGATTTATATTTTGATGTGGGTTTTAATTGACATTTTGAAATCAGGATTTAGTAAGTGCCTTCTTTGAGAATAGATGGCGTTAGCAGTATGTAAGGTTAAGAGTTGTACGTTTAACGAAAGGTAGAGCTGATAGAGCGGTTATAACACTGATTTTCCAAGCATCTTTTAAACTCGAAGTCATGGAGTACTTAGGATAAGGTCCCATTTAAAAACTACACCCTGTATTTTAAGTATGTCACAAAGAAATATGAAACAATGACAAACAATGGAACATCAGCCAGTGGCCAACACTTTCATCAGTGTCATTAAAACGACTGAGTTAGGAAATGACTTGTTCCTGTAACGCATTTTCGAAACTATTCTTTAATTCGACCTTGTAACGATTTTTGATGTTATCTGCGATAAGACTTACTATTTCTGTTAATTCGTCCAATTGGAAAAAAAACCGTACCTAATTATTTTATTAGTTACTTTACCGCTGCGTTCCCGTGAGCCTAGGTAAATTGAATTTGAATTCCGTGATTTTACAAAATTGTCATAGGAATTCTCATTGAGATCTTCACACTTAGATGCTAAATTACACTTACTTAGTAAGATTTAACACGTTCGTTGCGGCATTAGTTTAACTTGTCAGTACCTAATACATATTATCGGGTCACATCGACCCCATACCGCAGTGAACGTGTCTGAGAGTTTTTATTTATGCTACTAAAGTTATTTTTTTTTTACTATTTTAGTTAGTAATTATTTTACTACTTTTGAATAGTATTTTCTAGTGAAGGGACTTAATTTTTTTTTAAATTTTGTTTACCACTTCGTCCGCGTGTTTGATATAATATATCTATGAAATATTATAGCTTCCGAGCACTAAAAGTCTTTATGCTGAGTTGCGGACTGACAGACAGCCAGACGGACATGGCGTGTAGGTATAAGGTTTCCTTGTAAAGCTATAATATGGAACTCTAAAAATCGGTCTCCTGTTTGGCATCGTGGTAGCAACCGCGTTGTTGGAGTACGTAGGTATTTAGCATTTCTGTGATAACACTATAACATTAATCGGAAATGGGCATTTTGTAATCGTTTCCTGTTTTCTTTTACTTTTATTGGGTCTCATGTAACTACATAAACGTACATACCTACATATTAAGGTATCCCAACTCCGCCATTAATACAGTGACCTAGAAAATAATTAAATGAAAACTACACATAGCGTAGGTACGTCCTAAAAACAATGCGATGTGTCGCGGTGGAGAAATTACCTGTAATCTAATTAACTTAAACGCTGTTAACACGGATAAATCTTTATCTGCACGACCTGTTTGCCATGACCGCTACAGTGTCGCGCTCAGCAGACCACAATAATAACGAACTGTCTCCAAAGAGCTCATTCCAAACCCATCAGTCATCTGAGCAAGCGTCTAGAAAAATGCTCGCTTTGCTATTATTATTCACCGTGAATCAAGCCGCAGCTGAATTCACCACCGAAGAAATACAATTTTTAAACGAACTACCGCTGGACAAACTGCTAAAATTAAAGTCATCATTGCAAGAGTTAGTCACGACAGGCTATGATAACATGACCATGCCAACTACATCATCTATGATAGAACGATTTGGAGCTCAAGCCATGGCTGTCAAAGCACCGCCCATCAAACGAGGAGACTACGAAGAAGAGATAATTCATAAAAAGGAAAGCAAAATCAGCAACATATTTTCTATGTCGGTGACGACGCTGGCGTTTCTGGCCTTCGGTGGTTATCTACTTTGCCTCATAGTGCAAGCTGTGAAGGCTAAACAGCAGTACAACGCCCCCAACACACCGCCGACGTTCTTCGTAAGTGCTGGAATCAAAAAGAAGCCTCAAAGTCAGTTTACGACTTACGGAAGGAGAAGGAGAGATAATAGAGAGAAAAGAAGTTTGAGACAGATAGAGTTGCCGCCAGATGAGATGTTCTCGGCTTTGCTGCAGCTTTGTGAAGGGTTTGCGAAGTGGAGTGAGGGAAATGTTAGTACCGATAAGTTTTAATTGTACGAGTATACTTTGGAGAGGTGTATGCCCAACGGTGGGCGAAAACGCACTGCTGAAGAAGAAGACTTATTATTTGACATAATAGGTTGCTCTCGATATGTATTAGTACACAATCTACTTTATCCTAATTACTATACTAAACGGGACTTATCACGCAATTAATTACCTCGACGTTTCGGCCACATTGCAGAAGCCGTGCAGTTAACTCGTGACCACGCCTGCTGCAATGTGGCCGGAATGTCGAGGTAAATATTAAATGCGTGATAAGTCCCGTTTAGTATAGTAATTATGAGTGAAAATCACGAAAGTTTAAAACACTTCCTACTTTATCCTGTCAGTAGGTACCTACCTACTGCTATTTGTTTTTGTTTTGTGTGTGAAATTATGAACTAGGCAAAGGTATTAGTGGAATTGTATACATGTAGGTACAGTCAAAGAAACTGAATCACGTACCAGGGAGAACCCTTTTCATTGCAAATGTCATGTTGACATTCCATACATCTGCTAAAGAAATCATTGTGAAATTGGTTGCGAAAAGATTCCACCCTGGTACGCGGTTCAGTTTTCTTGACTGTAAAAATACCCTGCTTATTAGTGTTAGGCTACTAACTAAAAAAAAATAAAGACTTGAAAACTTGTCCAAAGTTTACGTAGTTCCGTACCCAAAGGGTAAAAACGGGACCCTATTACTGAGACTTCGCTGTCTGTCCGTCTGCAACCAGGCTATATCTCACGAACCATGATAGCTAGACAGTTTAAATTGTCACAGATGATGTAATTTGGTTGCCGCTATAACAAAAAATACTAAAAAAAACAGAATAAAATAAATATTTATGGGGGCTCCTATACAACAAACGTGATTTGTTTGCTCCTTTTTGTTTTAATATGCATCAATTGCTTAATTGTTATTGAATCGATTCATAATTAATTTGATTCTGCGGTATTAATTTATGTTAAGTTTGCTGCAGTTTTGACGATGTTTAGTAATAAAATAAAATACGAGTTAGCTTTATTTATGTAACGGATACCTGCTTATCTTAAATCTTAATGAGAGCGTTATGAACAGCATGTTATTTTTCAGCAAAGGCCGTTCAAAACGCTGTTTATCTCAAAAGCAGGAAGCCAGATTGCCTGCTGTAGTAGGTACTTACAATGGAGAGTTGCCAATTAGAAGGTTAAACCCGAAAAGTGGGTAATTTTAAGGGAATAATGCTACACTATCG
This sequence comes from Archips xylosteana, assembly GCA_947563465.1. Classification (NCBI taxonomy): domain Eukaryota; kingdom Metazoa; phylum Arthropoda; class Insecta; order Lepidoptera; family Tortricidae; genus Archips; species Archips xylosteana. The sequence goes on along the minus strand of OX387357.1, from coordinate 12,829,263 downwards.
GGGTAGAACTACTAACAGCACAAAAATCAGCTAGCGCAGAAAACCCTAAACTTTTATATCTGGTAGACACCAGGCTATTTTTTTAATTTTAAGTAGACACAAATAGGTATTCGAAAAATCATCATCATCAGATTTCAATCCAGTGATGGAATATTAAGGTTAGATCTAAATTTTATTATAGGTGACTATACCTACCTATTAGCCTAGGTCTGAAGAACACTCTTGAACAAAAGCTGTATGACTTAACCTACTATTCTCTATTTTGTGTACTTAATTGATACTAATAGAGTTGATTATTTTCTGAAACATGGAATAGTTATCACTAAAAATAGTTTTTTAAATTCGTAAAAATCCTGGCGTCTGTCGTAATATCTTTTTTGGCATCTGTAATCTTTAATTGACTTTTTTTTTTAATAATGTATGTAATGTAATGTAAATGTTTAATTACATCGAAATTCGTCTCTTTTCTGTATTTTTTTTATTTTAATAAATAGCGAAAATTAATATGAAATTTATCATATTGGTTGGGTAATGCCAAAAGTTCCTGGCAACACCGCAACAATCTGTAAACGTTTTCAAACTGTCAAATGATCACGCTAACACCTAATAATAGCTACTTCGCTTTAAAGATTCTATTGAACATCCCACTCGAAGATTTGCTTTTATTACTTGTTAACAATGGTCTTTACAGCTTCGTTTTAGAGTTCAGTTCAGTTCGGGTAAACTACATGTATTTGGTTATGTTTGTGGGTAGGATCTCGTAATTACGGGTGCTGCATTCGATCTGTCAACGCCTTATGTTTACACTACCAGCTCTTGGCTAACGTAAGCTAACGTTGTACGGCTAAATTGTGATGTTATAAACTAGCTGATATTTTTATATTACATTTTGTTTGGATGCGAAATGTAGTTTGGTTTTTCATTAACAATATTTTTATCTTCAATCAGAAACATGCTGCCGTCTTATGGAAAAAAGATAGGTAGGTTAGGTACATCTTAGATATTTTTTTCGAAGTTGAGTTGAATGTATATTTGGAATCGGTAAAAAAACTCTACTTTCCTATGTCAACTATATATAGGTCTGCCTTGTGTACACTGTATCATGCCCGATATTTATCATTACAATTACCCCTAGAGTTAACCTGGGAGACGGTAGAGATGCCATTATTTGACTTCAAGTACCCTGTTTGTAGATAAGGGGCGCACACATGTCTTGTTCCCGATGACACGTTGTGTAAACAACCACTCGATGCACAGTTTAAAAAAAGTGGTGTCTCTACATTTTTACTATTTTTAGAGAAAGACGTGAAATAATATTTAAAGTATGTTTGATTTAAAAAAAGAACAACCTGTGAGCTGCAGACCCCGTGAGTCTCTGCATAGCTTAAAACTGTGTAAATATTCATCGCAAACTTTAAAACTTCCATAACTCCGCCATTTTGAAAAAATCCGTTAATTGAATGGACGAAATTTTCTTGAGAATCGTTTGTGAAATACGAAGTGTAGGCATACGAGAAAACAGACAGTCGGACATACGAAAGCATTTAAGCCAAAGCTTAATTTGAAAAGCTTTGCTGGCGCTTCGTACTCGCTTGGCCAATTTAATACAAAGTGACATTTTTCGAAAAAGTAATAACCATTTTAATAAGACACAAAACTAACATTTTAATAAGGAACTCAGATATTTAGTTGTGAAGGTTAAAGATTGGGCACCCCGGTACAACGCGCAGAACGCGCTAGTATTAACACCATTATGCACTCAGTGTAGGGTAGCTATTACCAAAATGGCGTCACTGGACACAATCTTTAAAACTGTGTTGACAGCCAAAATAGAAATTACCAAAAGATTGCGTTTCACGTGGACATAGAAAGAGTCCAAGTTTTAATCAGACGCTTGCTAAAATATAACCCTGCTCTGACGCCTCCAGTTACCATCTAAACTACTACCCCTCCAGTGTGTCAGCAAACCCCCACAGGCCATGGGCCCAACCGCTACTCTTCTCCCCCTTAACCACCAGGATTAACAGGGGAGAACCGTAACGGTCGTGCAGCCCAGACCATCTAGCCGTAGGCATGATGGCCCGGGCACATGTGGAGATTGCTGACCCCCACCCCCCCAGTCGGATGTTAGCCAACGGTTAACTAAATCCCCGAAGGAATTAATTAACCGTTGTTGCCCAGGGTGCACCGTCTCAGGCGTTACCCTTCCCCACCCCATGAGGCCTACGCCTCGGATAGAAGGGAGTGGTAACCCGGTGGTAGCCCGGGCACTCGAGGAGGTTTCCGACTTCGCACCCCAAGGATGGCAGCCCTACGCTAAACCTCGTTTGTAAACCCCGAATCGGTAACATTAAATATATGTATGTATGTATCTATGTGAAACATGACAAATAAAATGTTATTACCACTATTCTTCTTATTTTCCTTGAAGATCATTCTGAAGACATAAGTACCATTTTGTCTGAAAGTGTTGTTTAACGTGCTGATATGGCATTTGAGGTAATGGTTGGCGAGGTCAAAGGTTTATGGCCAAGGATCACGTCACTAAATTGAATTCTTCGTAACCGATGGAATTGCCTCGTAAACCAGCACTGCTGTCGATCCAATGATGCTCATAAAGACTCGTTTAGGAATAAAGTGTTTATAGGCTCTGTATAAGGAATTGTAATGTGCCTAGGACAGAATCAAATCTTCAAGTTAAGGTTATAATACTGCACGGTGCACTTTTGAAGGTTAAACAACCTGGAGTTCTGGATCCAGTACATACAATACTTAATTTCTAGTAAAATATCAAATATCTAAACTATAATTATTAAAGATTCAAAGTTAAAAGAAAATTAAAAAGTTAAAAAAAGTAAATATGTAAAATTATACAAAGATCATCAATTCCTTCGTAGACACTCGTAGAGACAATCAATTTCAGAAAATCTTACTAATATTTTCAAACGCGAAATTTTGAGAGTTGTGCGTGTCCGTACTCTTTTACGCTAAAAGGGCTGAATTAATGATTTGATACCTCTATACAATCTAGCTATAGAGCTAGATTTCAGATTCAGATTTAATCCGAGTTCGCCTTTGTACAGTCAAGGAAACTGAATCACGTACCAGGGTGGAACCTTTGTGCTACCAATGTCATGTTGACATCCCATACATCTGCCAAACAAATCATAGCGAAATTGGTTACGAAAAGGTTCCACCCTGGTACGTGATTCAGTTTCCTCGACTGTATGTATGTATCTGTTTCTCTTTTTATCTGTTACTAGCTGTTGCCCGCGACTCCGTCTGCGCAGGATTAAAATATCCTATATCCTTCCCAAGGTCTCAAACTAATTTAAATCGGGTCAGCGGTTTAAGCAAGCGTGAAGAAGTAACCGACAGACAGACACACTTTCGCATTTTTAATAATTAATATCGATTTTCATGTGCTTTATTTACAACTAGCTGGTGCCTGCGACTCCGTCTGCAAAGGATTCGTTTATCGCTATCCCGCGGGAACTAGGCTATTTTCCGGGATAATACTATCCTTCCCAGAGCCTCAAACTATTCCCATACCAACTTTCATCTAAATCGGTTAAGCGGTATAAGCGTGAAGAGGTAACAGACAGACATAATATTATATGGATATATTTATATATTTACATGAAATTTATCACAGGTGTTTTTATGCAACGCTAATGAAAATCAGGTCGCAATTTTCCCATAGGAATTTTTACGAAATCCAGGAATTTAAATTCAGATCCCAGATGTAATGGTTGACGCGAACAAAAAGCCGTGGCTAAAGGCTTGTAACTTAACTTATTTATAAGTATATTTTAACAGTTTAAGAAATACAATTTAACATTTATAAAAAAAGTGGAGAGTTTTTGTTATTAAATAAAATTGATTTCATTTAAAAATATAAATATGAAAGATATCAATTACTTGTTAGGTACAGCCGTTGCGTGCGAAATCTCGCCTGCGCCCCTGTATCGCATCATAACTCAATACTAACGAGATCCAGTGGTTTTGAATAACTGCTGGTTATCATATTTACATGCTGTGTGAATTGTTGGTGCATTTATACGGCTAGCACCTAGGTCGCACCGACAGAATGCACTAAGATTAAAGTTTTTTTTTAGATTTATTTAAACAATATTATAAAATATGTACATATGTACAATTAACAAAGTAAAACAAAATATGCTAAACTATAACTAAAAAGTAAAAACGTCGTCAAAATTATTTGCCACAGAGACTGGCTGTATTATACGTCCCTGAACTGCTATTCCGAATCTTTGGGAGTGGTAAGCCTTACCAGCCCTGGGGTTGCCTGAGATAATACCTTACTCTAGATAAGATGGATAAAATGCTTAAAATCCATCTAACTACAACTGGAAGGATAAAATAAGTTTTTGTTAAAAAATTCATGTACTTTTTGTTGGCTGTACTTGCTTTGTCATCCAACTTACATATAAGTATACCAAATTTCAAATGAATCCGACCACTGGAAGTGGGTCAAATTCAACTTCCAAGATTTGACCCGTACGTAAATACATAATATACATACATTGCAAGTTAATAAAAAGCTTTAAAAAATGGAAGTAGGTACCTATGGAACTATAAAATATCAACTGGAAGCGATCAAAAAACATGACATTCCGTTAAAGTAAAGTAGATACAAAATCATACTGAAAATATAGAAAAAATAATACTAAACATACATTATGTAAAGCTGGTAAGCAGCAGTGGTAACCCATTGTAACAAATCTACAACGTATAAACGAAAAGTACCATATCACAAATTTCATAGCCCCGACCTTTATTCGAAAATGCAATCGTATTGTTAAGCGCCAGTTAGACATAGCTCCATGTAATAAGGACACGACTGTGTGAGTTACTGTTATGAACATAGGCCCAACAAATTACAATTTCAAATGGCATTCGCATAAATACCTACCTACAGATATAAAGCACAAGTATAGGTGTGCAATTGCATACGAGATACAAGAGTCTAGCGCAACCACATGTCCACTTAGGCACTACATTAAGCAACTAACAATAAATATATCAGGCAACAAAATACATCGCGCACTGTTGACAAATCCCGTAATAAAATATAAGCATTTACAATAAAATTAATTATTATTTACACGGTCTGGTGGGCCAGAGAGCGCTGGAAAGATTTGTGTGGATTTGACCTGAGTTTCTTTTTTTAAATACATGCACTTTTGGATTTAAAACAGCCGCACATAGACTTAATAGTAGGCATGTTTCGTTCTGTGTGTTTGTAACTAATGTTGCGATTCAAAGTTACTAAAACGTACGTTTCTTTATCTTTAGTTTTTAAATGGGTCCACTGAAAAACAGCGTTGTGGCTAGCCGCAACATTATGCTGAATGGGGCCCAATTTATACGATGTTTTTTTTTTATTTATATCTGTTCCTACTCTCCTACCCGCCCCTATTTGCGGCTTCGCACAAACTAGGATTTTTGATTCCGCCCATCTTCCCAGCTTATCTCGCTGATTGGCAACGGGTGTAGGATGATGAATGAGCGTCACTGCTTATTTTGAACACTTGAGAACGTAGTAGCGCGAGTGAATTATACTTATTAAGAAAATTATCATAAACGTGACAGCGGACTCTTTTTATTTTTTTTATTCATATGAAAGAATGAGTGACAGTGACGTGCGCAAAACCACGTGACATCAAGAGTTTCTGGCCAGCGTTAGCAAAGCTTGCTTACGGCGCAACAATTTTCGTACCATGAATTAAACTCTTATAATTCACAATAATAATAATAAAAGCGTTTATTTACTCCACCACAGTTCCAGTAAATACAATCCATAATTTTGCACATTACAATATATCAGATACAATTATTTTTACAAACTCTCAAGGCTTATCCCCTATCTACTTTCGTCGGCCAGCCATGCTGGAGGTCCGGGGGCCCCGCGGCGCCTGCTTTATCGCACGCTGCGCCCGCGCCGGACACCTCCCCCACCCCCCTCGCTGTGTAGGGACACCATCATTAATGTATTCGATTTGTAGTTGTAGTGTAGCTGTTGTACTCATTAGGGTTGTGTTGTCAGACAGAGGGGTGTTTGTAATTAGATGATACTCGTAGATTAAGACGAGGCACCCGCAATTAATCCAACGCTATAGCTCTGCCCATACAATTCAATCAACAAAATCGAATACTGCATAGAACCCAAAAGTACATTATTTATAAACGCGACTGAATAAAACGGTTTAATTATTGAAAATTTTGTAGTATGAAATCTTATCGTTAAGGAATAATTTGCAAAATACTTATAATACTTTTGGATGCTACTTTAGACCTCAAATCGATTTAGTATCTTTTCGCAGATCCTTGACGCCTAATTCATACATCATTATACATAGGTACCTACATAATTTAGTTGAGTTTACCACAAAAACTTCAAAGATAATCTTAATCTATTTCAATTCAATCTGAAAAGTGCATTGAAATAGAGGGAGAGACTACATCGAAAAATAAAAGAAGTTTTGTGAATATATGTATTGTACTTCTTTTTTTTGTTAGGCTGGAAACTTTTGGACCTGCCCTCGTATGTATACAAGGATCTGTGAAAACATTCTAAATCATACAACAATTGTCCCAATTTTAATTAACTAGGTATTACTTATCTTTTATCTTGTTTCTTTTGGTTTTGCTTCCTTTTATTGGCTTGAAGGCATTGACCTTTAGTTTCAAGTAACGCCTATATCACTCGTCTAAGTTTTTTAATGTCTTTAAAAGTTACATGAAGCTTCAACAATCATTTTAATAACTTATTTGGCATTAAAAGCAAACAAACGCACGAAAACAAAATAAATATGCGTATGCTTTTAAATTAACCATCCGTAATTAGATAATATTGAATAAATTAGTAAAAAAATGACTTAAGGTCATCATGAATATCCAATTCAAAGAAACACCTGCAAAATCGTGCCCACCGTACAACTCCCGCGCAGGCAATAACTCGCGGCACCATCAGGCGTCGCGCGAGACTTTTATTGTGATTTACGCGAACACAACCTTTGTGCCTTTTTAATTCTGCACGACCCGCGATCTGCCGGTTAGCGATGATCGATTGCGGATCGACGAATGTTCGAACTTGGAACCCGGTACTTCTGTTTCGCTACGTTTTTTTGGTAATGAAGAAAGTCGGGAATTAAAGTACTCTAAGTAAGTAGGATTTAGTTTAAACTGTCTTTCAGCCTCATTGAGGTGCCAGAAATATCGTGTGAGTATTCAGTATTAAGTAACTATTTGTTATTTCAAACATTTTAAGTCAAAATTTGATATCCCATTAATATATTTTTTTTTAGACAAGTAACAATTATAGTGTTTGTTTACTTACTGAATCACAACATTTCTTACAATAACTACACCGAGCTTTTTAGGGTTCCGTACCCAAAGGGTAAAAACGGGAACCCTATTACTGAGGCTCCGCTGTCCGTCCGTCCGTCCGTCCGTCCGTCTGTCACCAGGCTGTATCTCGGGAACCGTGATAGCTAGAGAGTTGAAATTTTCACAGATGATGGTATTTCGGTTGCTGCTATAACAACAAATGCTAAAAAATGGAATAAAATAAATATTTAAGGGGGCTCCCATACAACAAACGTGATTTTTATAGATAATTGTACGGGTGTGTAATACGAGATATAACAACTTATTATCTAATATTCATTATATATACGCTCACTTTATATAAACTCGTTTAGTATAACGTTCACTGGATATAATGAACGAAAAGTATAATTATAAAATATCTAATTTTGTAATGTATAACGTTGTTTATATATAATATCAATTGATATAACGATCAAAGCGTATAATGTTCATAACACCTAAGATTTAAAACGTATAAATTCATTAAAAACTTTAATGCAAGCAAACAATCAAGCAATCCATTCATTTCTTCCGCTCTGTTACAAAAAAAAACCTAACATCGAAGGCTAAGGCGGGAGCTACGCTACGCTTTGCTCCCGCCTTAGCCTTCTGAACCTAACCTATCCAAGTCGCTTCTGCCCCGAAAAGTTTTGCTCGCTCGCTTCGCTCGCTCGCGCCACTTAATTTTACATTTACACATATTATTATATATCATGACTGTTATACCTAATGTTTGTTATGTTAAAAGAAATTAGTCCATATTAATCTTATACAAATTGAAGTTATATAAAAATAACGTTATATAATTTAAGCGTTATAGGTTTAAAAATTATACTTTTTGTTGTTATAGCTAACGTTCATTATATATTCTGAACGTTATTAAAATGAAAATAGATATTTTGTAGTTATATCTCGTGGGACGCACCCTAATTGTACGGAACCCTTCGTGCGCGAGTCCGACTCGCACTTGGCCGGTTTTTATTCCCGCTAACTTTACGGGTACGTCATTCAACAGGTCAAATAAAGTTAATTTCCGTAAGACACTAGTTTCTTAACTCTTATCGTTAAAAAGAGATTCAAGAATTAAAGGTAACTGATTATGTGATGTCAAAGTTAAAACACACACTAAGTTTGACGCTAAGTTTTTGTAACTCTAAAGGACCTTTTACAAAGACTCTGAACTCAATAAGTACTTATTTATTTATTTTTATTTCATAGAAAAGAAAAAAAATCGTTTTGACCAAAAAGCAGCAGCAGTAGTAGAGTAGTTTCTATCGATATCGTTGTAGAAGTCCACGAATATAAAAAAAAACTGTGTATACATAATAAAATATGTCCTGCTGGGTCGTAGTAATTTGAAGCTAATTACTAAAAATAAATTTATACGTAGTAATATATTAAATAAGTACTTACCTACTTACATGTAATTGTTAGAACGAAGTTTACACATAATATAACGTGTTTTGTAGACTTCAATCATGTAACGGTTATGGAAACATAAAAAAATAAATAGGTAGTTAGGTAGGTAGGTGATTGTGTAGGTAATATAGTATATTGACGGATGTCAATATTTAACACGAACTGACGACACGGAATTAAGAAATCTAGATTTTTGTGTGGGTGTGTGTCAGGTAACCTCCACGTGCGTCCAAGAACCGCAGGGTTCCCGTCTGGAACCGTCTAGAGGGAAGAGCAGTGCTTGGGTCGATGCACCTTGGCCATCGGTCAATGATTTTCTGGCTAATTAGGTATGGATAGGAGGATGGAGGTAACAGTTGACAAGAGAAGCAGGTCCTGGGTTCAAATTCCGATAAGGGCATTTATTTGTGTGATGAGCACGAATATTTGTTCCTGAGTTATGGATGTTTTCTATGTATTTAAGAATTTATTTATCTATATAAGTATGTCTATCGTCGCCTAGTACCCATAGTACAAGCTTTGCTTAGTTTGGGACTAGGTCGATTTGTGTGAGATTGTCCTCTAATATTATTTATTTATCGATTTACGAGCTGCTGCCAGCGACTCTGTCTGCGAAGAATTCGTTTATCGCTATCCCGCGGGAACTATGACATTTTCCGGGATAAAAAGTATCCTATATGTTAATCCGGATTATAAACTATCTGTGTGCCAAATTTCATCAGAATCCGTCAAACCGTTTTAGCGTGAAAGAGAAATAAACATCCATCCATCCATCCATAGGTACTTACAAACTTTCGCGTTTATAATATTAGTAGGATGTACAAAGGCGAAATTATATTCATAAATATCACTAGATCACAATATTTACTGAACGTCTAGCCTTCACCTAACAAGCACTCCGCAGTTATCCCTGAATAACAATATTAAATTTATGTTTAAGTAGGAAAATTCTGTAGCCAACCGCGAAAAATAGCTGTACTCTGATATATATATTTATGTACCTATGATATCAATCCAAAATTAAAATTAAAAAACCGGCCAAGAGCGTGTCGGACACGCCCAAGATAGGGTTCCGTAGCCATTACGAAAAAATCAAGTAATATTTTTCTAAGGATTTCGTATGTGTACGGAATCTTCCAAGTTAGGTATCGTCAATACTTTGAAAAAAGCTCGTATCTCAAAATCGTTAATCTGGCAAAGTGAACTTTATTACGCGTATATCAAGGTTCAGTTTTGTTTACATGCTATGCATGCATGAGATACGAGTTTTTCAAAGTAGTGACGGTATGTTTAATACCTTAGGCTACTATTTACTCTTAAACTACAAATAATTCCCAAGCAATCTTAGCCGCTATAATTTTCCTTGTAAATTAAATATATTTACTACCATTTTGCATTTTTTCAAATTTTTCCACCCAACAGTTTAGATTTTAGAGGGGGGGGGACGGTCGATTTTAATGAAATTTTTCACTTTAAAGTTGAATATTTCGCAAACAAATCACTGAATACAAAAATCATGTAAGCAACCCCCCAATGGTTTTAAAAGACCTATCCAACGATACCCCACACTATAGGGTTAGTCGAGAAAAAAAAGATCATCCCCAAATTACGTCTATGGGAGGTACCCTAAAAAAAATTTTTTTAGTTTTTTTTATTTAACCACTTTGTCGGCGTGACTAATATAATATATTCATGCCAAATTACAGTTTTCTAGTACTAACAGTCTCTGAGCTTAGCCGCGGACAGACAGACAGACAGACAGACAGACAGACAGACGGACAGACATGGAGAAACTATAAGGGTTCCTAGTTGACTACGGAACCCTAAAAACAAGCATCAAAAATAAAAAATAAAATTTAAAATTACAAAATACATTTTGTTTAAAGCCTACCTAAGTAGGTATGTCTCTGATCTAAAACACGGCATTGGAATGGCTCAAAGTATTTTAATTTACAAATAGGCACCTCCATTATCAGCCATTAGTAGGATAACGAGCAAAGCACATTTTAATCAAACATTAGTGAACCAGACGGACGTAGGAGTAGATCCGAAGTATTTATTTATTAAAATCATTTTTATAACCGCCTGCATTTGCCTATAACATTTATTCAATTATCTCTGATCAAATCGAGCTAATTCTCGTTATTAATGGGCGATTAATATTGAATTTCATATAGACTAATGTTTTAAAATACGATTATGCAAATATTATTAGTTCTTAATAAACAGTTTAAATATTTGATGGGCTCACCACACGAGCAGCGCGGCGGAGCCCCAAGCTAATTACAATAAATACAACAACACATTTGAATCGATCACATCGGAAAGTTATTCGTATTATTTATCGAGACTAATAACCGTGATGTACGGTTATCGGTGTGTATTTTTATTTAAATGTATAATATAAACAGATATACGCGTCTGTTAGATATCCGTGGCGAGTCTCACACGATCCGATATTATTTATGACGATTATTGGGCTGCGCGAGCGCCGATATAAAGCATTTCCCGAGGCGACACACGGCGCAGTGTTGTCGATCGATACTCAAATATCAATTCTATATCGATAGGTGTTTGATAGCAAATATATCGATAACTTGGGGTGAGAAAATGCTATTGATAGAGTGCAAAAGTATAGATTGTTTTGGGTTACCAAATAGTAGCTCACTTTTGATAGCTTTGGATAGACAAAAATGATCTTTAGTATCGATACAAGCTATAATATTGCTTTCTACAACGGCTATACCGGATATAACGGGTATCAATACTATCGATATCGATATTGAAAGTATCGATGGTAGAGTGGTAACAGTAACACAGCGACGCGGCGCGAGCCTCTATTCTACAATCTCAGATCGTTCTTATTCATTTCTACTTAAATTACGAATGTCGTGAATCGACGATAGGGCTTCGAGTGTCGGAAGGATTTATGCGGCATCCACGATAAACTCGCGGTTCTTCTTAATGTCACTTAATTCGTGTTAAACGAAGTATTGAGCACGATATCAGCAGGTGGAGTGATGTTTACAATATTTACAAGTTCCTGATAACAAGAACTTACCAGAGAGTTATGAAATAGAGTGGTGATTTATGAAAGCACTATCCCATTATCCCAGCCTTTATACGTCCCACTGTAGGGCACAGGCCTCCTCTCAGTTTAAGAGGGGTTGGGCCGTAGTTCCCACGCGGGCCCAGTGCGGATTGGGAACATCACACACACCATTGAATTTCATTTCAGGTGTAAAGTTACTATGTTGAAATCTTATATAGGTAGGTCAAACCACTGGGCCAACAAGGATTTTTGAAATCACATCGCTTTTAAATAACTAAGAAAGCGGTGAAAATCAATGTATTTCTTGAAACTACAACTCAAATCAAATTTTCGACAGCTGACAAGATTGTAGCTGTAATTGTTTATTATTCTTCTCGTAAAGATTTCACTACTTTCAACAAGAATTTTCGAGTTATGTGATTTAAAAAAAACCGGCCCCATACATTTAACCTGTCCTAACCCACGACCCGCGCACTCATTACCCCCCTTGACTCCCAGCGGCACAAATGTGTGTCCAAAATGGCGATACGCGCAGTACCCAGGCCCTGTCCGACAGCTGAACTCCGTGTTACCCACAGGTTTTTAAAAGCAATCGAATGAATGTAAGCCCAATTGAATATAAATCGTATGCACTCACTAATAACGTTTAAAACTGAGTAAGGAATTTGGGCACAAATTTGAGCCGCTGGGAACAGACGGGGTACGAAATCCACGGCACAAATTTGTGCCGGTGGGAATTGACGGAACAAAAAGCGCTCAAGGTCGTGGGAGGTTCGGAAATTTTATTTTGGGCACAAATTTGTGTCCGTGGGTTACGACAGGTTAATTGAATGTTTTGAATACTCATTCGTATCGTATTGGGGCCAATCAACTTTTAAACCGACGTTTTTGGCGTCTCCTGCGTTACCAAAATTGTCTCTGGCGTTACCAAAAAATCGTACTTCCAACAAGATATTTCACGGTTTAATAGGTTAAACTTACGTAGGATGGCATGTATTCATGCTATTCATCTATTTAATTACAGAAAAAATATGTTCACTTACAAAAATCTGCAATTGTTTGAAAAATGTCGTGGACAGATTAGTGTCGGTTTAAAAGTTGATTGGCCCATTGGTCACTTTTTCGTTAACGAAAACTTCAAAACAGGAATATTAGATCAACGATTAATTCATTGGACAAGAGTTTAGACTACACATTTCATTAAAACTGGGGTTTTAATGAAATGTGTAGTATTTATAGTTATTAATCTATTTGTTGACTTTTGAATGATCAAGGTTAACTTCAAAACAACCTATAGCCCCATTGTACCTATATCAGAATATCAGGTATTCCAATTTAAAGGCTCAACTCAACTACGCTGGCCCCTAACGACCCTACCTAACCAGTAACCTACTCTACCTTACCTACCCTACCTAACATAACTAATTACGAAATAAGGGCCCTTCTTTACGCTAAGTCTAGGTTAGACTCGTTAGGGCCAGAGTAGTCCAACTAAAGCCTACATAATTGTTTTAAAACCAAAGGTCTTGGGTAAGGTAAAAGAAAGCCGTCCCTTCGAAAAACTTTCTTCCGAAATAGTAAGTGATGAATCTTGAGAATGGGACTCTACTGAACCGTCGATTTGGTTTATTCCGCTTGCCTATGCAAAATTAATGAATACAATTAAGCAAATTACTGAGTCAGATTAAATATTCAGATTTGGTTATAAAATGTGTCAAAGAATATGTAGCAGGTTGATTCTAATTTTAATAATCTGAAATATAGAGTCAACCAGGATATTTACAAAATCATCTATTTATAATAATTGATTTTAGTAGTATTTTTAATTTATTTATGTGAGCTTAAATTCCTTATACCTACAATTAAAGTACTTACAAGGAAGTATTACTTCCTTGCAAGTAGTTGTAGTCGTTTAGGTAAGTAAGTTAAAAATTCCTATCAAATTCATTCATAATTTTCATCAATAATTCCAAAAAGTGATACCTTTTATGTATAAAAATTACACTTTATAGACCAGCGTTACGAAAACTTACATCGTTTTTAAATCGGACTTGGGCCTTTCTTCAAGACTAAGCGATTTAGAAGCGCTCTACCTATCTCTTCTTCCGCATAGGCACGGCATAGCGTGAAAGAGTGAGAGCGTGAGAGAGAAGCTTCTAGCTTCCCATTTCTAAAATTACTTTTGTTCAGACTGCCATAGTTTTTTTTCAGCTGACGTCTATTTCACCTGGGTAACTAGTAGATGAGGCAAGATGTGGCTCACTGATTCAGTAAAACATACGGGTCTCTATAGTTTGTCTGAATTTAATTTGCCCTAATGTTTCTTTTTCCATAATTTTCACTAGCCATAAAGTGCTCTATTTCTGAAACAGTATGTTTCTTCGAAATTTTTATTAACTAACCTAACCTACTGCATTCTATAAGGTAGCATCTTGGTAGCATTAAAAAAAATCCTGAAAACTATAACTAAAATCAAGTGAAATAAATTTGATATGACAAGTAAAATTATGACAAATTAAATTATGGGAAACCGGATCCGAAAACATACACCTGAACTAAAACAATTACTTTGCTCACCCGCGACCAAAGGCCCGTGAGCCTGATTCAATAAAACATACACCTGGTTTTACCTGGTTTGTAAATATTATAAAAGTTTTTGGTCATAAAATAAATCAAAATTTAATCATCGCTACGCAAGTAGAACGTACTTCGTATAATTAACGTCAACAACCCGCTTTATTAAGAGTTATGCGTTTCGTGATGATATCGGCCACAATTAAATATTAATACGTGCTCAAAAGGTCGTAGGCGGGCACGATTTATCTCGCTAAACGGTTGTTTAGTAACAATTGTGTAAGCTAAAGGTGAGATATGATTAATTTCTTGTCGCGCTTTAAAGTTCAATAACCATTGTTTAATGTCAACTGAACTGTTATAAGGTCTGGGTATGCGAGAACTATGACGTGTCTTGATTAGGTGATTAGTTTGATTGTATTTGCTTAGGTACTTCTATTCTAGGAAGTGGTGGCTCCATCACTTTTTTGTGATTCTGCCCCTTTCTCCTTGTTCGGTAATACTGCTATTTTCTATCGGAAAGCAGTCAATCAATATAGTAGGTTCTCCTATTGTAGCCCGAAAAAATTTAATCCTATTTTCACTACCACTACTTTCACTAGCCCTAAAATCAAAAAGCCGAATTTTCAAATTTCCTAAATATTCACTTTAGCATTCCGAATTTACGTTATCTATACATAGTCGGTGTCTGTACACTGAAGATATTTGAGAAAAACTGTCACTAGGGCTATTTACTAGCGCAATAGAACCCAAAACAATGTTTTTTAGAATTATTGTCTGTTTATCTGTTTGTCTGTTTTTCTGTGCGTTTGTGCGCGCTAATCTCAGAAACGGCTTAACCTAGAAGGATGCGGTTTTCACTGATATGTTGGTATTTTCTTGGATTAACATTTAGTGTTTGTTTCATTTGAATCGGTTCACAAATAAGAAAGATACGTCTATTTTAAGAACAGTTTTTAGAAGTAGTGACTTGGGAGTAGGTACGGTGGTGAATGTGAACGCGGGTGTGCGGGGGGGGGGGGGGTAATTTTTTTTATATCGATGAACTAAGGAGAGCCATAATTCATGAAAAAGCAAATTGGATAAAAAAAATAAGCTGCCCAAATTACTAATTCCACGCGGACGGAGTCGCGGGCAAAAGCTATAGGTACCTATTTTCTTATGTCCGATTTCTTAATTGCCCTATTATTATTATAAGTTATGTATTAAAAACCTAAGGTATTCTTATTTAAAAAATACACTGATTTAATTTGTTCAGTTCTTTTTTAGGGTTCCGTAGTCAACTAGGAACCCTTATAGTTTCGCCATGTCTGTCCGTCTGTCTGTCTGTCTGTCTGTCTGTCTGTCCGCGGCTAAGCTCAGAGACTGTTAGTACTAGAAAACTGTAATTTGGTATGAATATATATATATTAGTCACGCCGACAAAGTGGTTAAATAAAAAAAACTAAAATAATTTTTTTAGGGTACCTCCCATAGACGTAAAGTGGGGGTGATTTTTTTTTCTCGACTAACCCTATAGTGTGGGGTATCGTTGGATAGATCTTTTAAAACCATTGGGGGGTTGCTTACATGATTTTTGTATTCAGTGATTTGGTTGCGAAATATTAAACTTTAAAGTGAAAAATTTCATTAAAATCGACCGTCCGCGCGTCCCCCCCCTCTAAAATCTAAACTGTTGGGTGGAAAAATTTGAAAAAATTCAAAATGGTATTAAATATATTAAATTTACAAGGAAAATTATACCGGCTAAGATTGCTTGGGAATTATTTGTAGTTTAAGAGTAAATAGTAGCCTAAGGTATTAAACATACCGTCACTACTTTGAAAAACTCGTATCTCAAATCAGCATGTAAACAAAACTGAACCTTGATATGCGCGTAATAAAGTTCACTTTGCCAGAATAACGATTTTGAGATACGAGCTTTTTTCAAAGTATTGACGATACCTAACTTGGAAGATTCCGTACACATACGAAATCCTTAGAAAAATATTACTTGATTTTTTCGTAATGGCTACGGAACCCTACCTTGGGCGTGTCCGACACGCTCTTGGCCGGATTTTTTATATTTAAGTCTGATAGGGACCTGAACGCACGGAATTAATGTCGACGGAGCTCCACACAAAGTGAGGCACTTTGCGCCTTATCGAAACTCTAACCTAACCTACATGGGTATAATTTATCTAATTGAGTATTTGTTTTTCACGTATAGTTCAATTAAACAATGGTTAGTACTTATGCCCATTAGGTATATTAATCATTAGGAATAATCATTATTAGTTTTAGTAATATTAGAACGTTAAATGTTTAGTACCTACAAGTAAACATTGTGTACAACTAGTACTCAATTAGGTCATGACATTAGGGCTAGTGAAAATTATATCAAACGTTGTTAGGCCTAATTAATTTAGCTTTTCTGATATTCGGTCAAGTGGGGGTGAACCTAAATCATAACAACTATGCAAAAAAATATAGAACTTTATAATATACTCCGAATTTATAATTTTATTTTATTTTTGATGGAGAAAACAGTAAATTAAGGACGAAATTAACACTAATAGAGTGATTAATACTACGAGGAAGGACATCATATTCGTGAGTCGAGTTAACGTCACAGAACTTCGGGGCAAAGTTGCCGCGGAATGGATCCCTAGTGATGGATATCGTAATACAGGTAGAACGAAGCGGAGATTTTCGGAGATATTCACTCTAGCCTTAAAGAGCCCTAGGTTGTATCTATCTAGATATTGGAGGGATGATCTTGGGTTTGACAGGCGAGAGTGGAGCAAGAGAGGCCCTTGCCCAGCAGTGGGGCAGTGGGACACAAAATCAGTCTAATTAAAAAAAAGATACTTATACCTACGTGCCTCTAGCTTTTGGCTCGTGCGACATTTCTATTCATTTTTTTTTATTAATTTTGTGATGATCCTTTCTTGAGCAGCAGTTCCTTTTTATCTCGTACCCAGCATGTGCCCATTTGTCCTTAAGCAATCACACAAACTGTCGTGTCATAATTGATATTCAATGTTACGCGCGCCCAGAGAAAGCGTGCATACACCCAAAAAGTAGGTGTGTGAGTGAGTATGGTCGATTGGTCGAAAAAGTCAATTGATTGCCTCCTGAGCGCGTAAACATGTCCGCGCGATCTCGTAAACTGTAAGCGGATATTTTAACGGCGTCGATATTTAATATTTATTATTTTATTCAATATTTATTGCGACACCGACACCCAATATGAGCTCGTGATTTGTATTTAGTGATGCGTTTAGTATTTATGTCATTGTATCGGGCTTATTGATACGGTGCGCTGCATGATCTAAGATATATCGAATGTAGCTCGTTTAATAGTATTAGTCTTATTAAGCATATAATTTTGTTAAGTGTGGGAATTCCATAAACATTAGCTTTATGTAGTAATGTGCTAAGTAGTATTTAATTTTATGAGTTTTCCAGAAGTTAGTTCTAGGCAACCAAATTGTACCTACCTAGATTTTGCGCTAAGAAAATCTACATTAAAATCCTGAAAACTGGCCAAGTGTAAGTCGGATTCTTACACGAAGGATTTCATACTATGCTGTCGTTAAAACGCCGTAAAAATCTTGTATTTACCCCTTTTATTATTTGTTGTTATAAAAGTTCAAATCCACACACTAAGGTTAATCGCTTGGCTACTCCACGACCACACGTGCAAGACAGCAACACGTGTGCGACACGTATATGTTTAATTAATAATTTTGGTATTAAATGAAAATACAGGGTTATTTTTAATTCACTGACATCCTCTTAACCCTGAATTCCTATCACTCAAACAAATGATTTTTGTTTTACGACTTTTTAAAATGAAGCACTTTTTTCCCATACAAATACACAGAGTATCGTAAAAATAAGGGGAAATCTCAAATTTTCAAAACGTTATTACACCAAAAATATTAAGTTATGACAAAAGCCGTAAAACAAAAAACATTTGTTTAAGTGGTAGGAGTTTAGGGTTAAAAGGATGCTAGTGAATTACAAATAACCCTGTATACATGTAATGCACAGACGTAACTGTTTTACACGTGCTTAAGCACTCTACGGAATTCCGTAGAGTGGGAAGATGATTGGTTTAATTTCATAATAAAGATAAGCAGCAAAAAGAAAGGATCCTGGAGAAACCTAACAACTAACTAATACGCGAGCAAAAAAATCAAATTACGTACTTACGATTCTTGTCGTAAGTGTTTATACGATAGTTGAGAGGTGACTGCACTGATCCTGGCCGTTCATCGCTCCCAGGACGCTCTGTTTGTTGACTCACTTATTTCAATCCGATGGCCTAATTGTAGGACGGCGTAACTCGGTGAACGACATTTACTGTCGTCCAAACAACAGACTTAATAAATCTTCCGTTTGATTTCCGGGAACTATTGAATCAGAATAGCCAAGGAAGATTTCAGGATAGTGATAAACTGGTCGGAGTGCAGTTTTATGGTTGAAATGTAAAGTTTTAAACGTCGATCAGTTTGCGTTTAGGGGCTCTTAAGTGTAGATTTGTTAGGAGCTCTGTCACATAAATTTTAGGAAAGGATTTGTTGTCAGTGTTTAAATTAAGGATGTGGTTAAGGTTAGATAGAATATAAATAGGTAAGGACCTAACAGTTTTGTTTTTTTACTCGCATTAGGCGACGTAAAAATAGCTTACTTATATCAAAAATTTAATGTTTTACAACGGGTACCTATAAACTAGTGGTTCTGGGAGCTGTAGGTATGTAGATTATCGACATTTCGAAATGGCTGTAATAAGATATTTTTTACGTTTTCAATCCCCATCGTTAAATATTTCCAAAAACTTTATCGACAAAAAATCCGTAGGTATAATTATCGAACTTGTGCACAAAATTTCACGAGAATCGGTGGAGGAGTGGGACCTGCTGGACATCCACTGGGCATAAAGCATATTTACGACCGCGAAGCGTTTTTGACGACCGCTTTAGCCTAGTTGGAGTTACCCTGCCTACGAAGCAAGAGGTACTGGGTTCGAATCCCGGTAAGGGCATTCATTTACACGAATATTTGTTCCTGAGTCATGGATGTTTTCTATGTATTTAAGTATTTATTTATCTATATAAGTATGTTTATCGTCGTCTAATACCCATAGTACAAGCTTTGCTTAGTTTAGGACTAGTTCGATTTGTGTAAGATTGTCCCCTAATATTTATTTATTTATTTACCTAAGCTGAAATGGAGACCCTTCGCTCTCACTTAACACTCGCTAAAACTCGCTAACACTCGCTTTTAGGTCAATTATGCTGCAAAGTTTTATCATCATCATCGTCAGCCGATTATGTCTCGCCCAAATGATGCCACAATGACCGGCCCCGCGCCGCTCGCTTCAGTAGACTCTTGCGTCGTTTATCAGGGGCTAAATTCAGGAACGGGCCTTCACGGGTTTGGTAGCGGTAATTCAATCGTTTGGGTTGGGTTTGGTTTGAACTGCTGTTCAGGAACGCCAAAAATCACTTGTTTGCGATAGGTTTGGGCTGAGTTTGGGATGAGCCTTATTTATTTGTTTATTTATTTATTTATTCACAAAGCGAATTAACAGGAAAATGAGGCTCATCCCAAGCTCAACCCATTCCTATCCTCTCCCATACGTTTGAATTACCGCTCGCAAACAGTGTTGGACCGTTCTTAGCTCCAGATCATTAGTCAACCTACCTACTGTTACTGAAAGTATGGTAAGGCAAGGTAAGTAGAGGTACCTATTGTCTGCCTGAATTTTTATTTTTGTAATGTCACTGTACTGCTTTTGGTGATCATAGTGATCAATAAAGAATATTTGTATTGTATTGTGAAGTTAGATAGACAGTAAATTTTAAAATAAATAATAGTTTAAAAAACTAAAAAAAAAACACTATTATAGAAAATCCACCTATAGTTTAAAATATTTTATTGTAAAAAAGCGTGGGGTGTATGGTGTCAATTGTTAGAAATATTTTATTGACAGATATGAGTAGAAGGATATTAAGGATTAAGGAGTTTATCATTTTGATAATATCTTAAAAAGCACCCCAAGCTTTTTTTACAATAAAATATTTTAAACTATCGGTGGATTTTCTATAAAAGCGTTTTTTTTAGTTTTTTAAACTATTATTTATTTTCTATTTTTTAGTTGGATTTTTTCACTCAGACCCTGGTTACCATCTGTCAAGACGAATCAAAGGAGCCCAAACTCGACGGGGTTGTGTCATTTTATTACAGAGTTCCTGTGGCCACCATCCAGCTCCATCATCTGATCAGCTCCTTGCTACCATAATATTGCAATGTCATCCAATTTACACATACGTGCAAAATTTCAGCTCAATCGGAAACTGGGAAGTGGGTCAAATTCATGTTCAAAGTTTCCATTAGGTACACAGTTACATACAGGTCGGTCGACCTAATAAAAACGTGTTAATATAAATACGTACCAATATTCTGGCAAAAGTGCGTCAGAAGACAATATCTGAGTAGGTAATTAGGTAGGTAGGTAGAGTTGGCAGGTCTCATTTTTGTTCGAATTAGGTACTTAACCATAACCTCCTTCTTTTGTTTTGAAGTCGGTTGAAAATGTAAACCTTTGATGTGGCGCCCTGTAAAATTAGTGAAAATGAGTTACAATGATATTCGAAAAAATGTCTATTACCTATCGGTTAACTACTTAAGTGACATGAATTTTTTTCTTATTTCTCGAGAACTATATATAAACTTGACCTCTCGCGCCGTACCAGATTATCGTTGAATTTAGGGACAGCCTGTATATGTAAGACTGGATAACAATATAGTGAATCACAATAAGCTTGTTAAAAATAATTTATTCACCATCATCATCCCAGCCTATATACGTCCCACAGCTGGGCGCAGGCCTCCTCTCAGAATGAGAGGGGTTGAGCCGTAGTTCCCAAGCGGGCCAAGTGCGGATTCGGAACTTCACACACACCAATGAATTTCTTCGCAGGTGTGTGCATATTTCCTCGCGATATTCTCCTTCACCGTTAAACTCATGGTAAATTTGAAATGTAATTTCGCTCATAAATTCCGTAAAACTCAGAGGTGCGAGCCGGGATTTGAACCCCCGACCCTCTGCTTGAGAGGCCATAGGTCAAACCACTAGGCCACCATGGCTACATTTAATTTATTAACTTAAAAATATTCTCTTGTATAGTAAGTAATCACAAATAATAAACTAAGAAAGAAGCAAACCTCCTTGTAGATTCCGTGTGAATCAGTAGAATATGTAAGTATTTATGGATATTACTTATATATTACCACAACATACTTGTTGCATGTTTATACTAATAATGATTTACAGCAGCAGCTGCGCCGGCGTCGATTCGCACGTGTGAGGAAAGCTGAGCCTTTGATCCTATTCACAAGGACTATATCTACATAGATAAATTATGTTCTTTGAGCACCTTTGAATTGTACATAGGTATCTTAGTTGGGTAGGTAAATTTCGAAATGTCTAATCAACGTTCATCATCGCTCGTTCCCTAAATATCAGAATTGCAAAATACTTACTAGATTGCCGACTTACCCTATTTCTAAAATACCGAATTCCCAGAATAACACTTTCCTGTCACTTTTCTCTATATCGGATTGCCAAAACAACTTGGTTACAATAAGTACACCATGTTCCATTCAAAACCGAATTCCCATAATACCAGATAATGAAATCACCAGGCTCGTAAAACACCATGTATCTACTTGAAACACCTAGTTTCTTAATCTTTATACGTAATTAATTTATAATAATTTTACTTACAAAAAATAAGGTTTAGTTTTGAAATAAGAATAATTAAAATTGATGCAGTTTTTTATTAAGCGTGCGATATATAGAATATGACCTGACTAGTTATTTGTGCAACAAGAGAGCAAAGTTGGTTTTTACTGCGAGTGTTGATTTTGAATCACGAGTAAGCGAAGGATTCTATAATTGAATCACGAGCGTCAGCGAGTGATTCTAAGTTAGAATCCTGAGTGCGCGAGGGATTCAAATACACGAGATGCAAAAAAACTTTGGTCTCGCTCGTGTGACACTTACAACTTTTCACCTCAGCAGCGAGAACATAATTATTATTATTGAGTAAATACTCCATATTGAAGATTGCACCCTTTGTTAGTCTCCATTACTTAAAAAAATCATAAGCTTTTAAATATATTTCGCGAGTCTTTTCAGGGAAGAAACTTAAGTCCTGGGCCCAATTGCATAACAAAGTACAACTTATATTACTTACAAGCGGAACTCCTTTTCTAGTTAATATAACTGAAGCGAGAGTTCCGCTTGTAATATTAAGTACCTAGTCGTATTTTGTTATGCAATTGGGCCCTGCATTTTATATTACCTACTGCCGTAAGTCGTCTGGTGTTTAATTATTGACTTCGTCACTGGACTCACTCATTATCATATTTAAATATTTATTAAGTACCTAAGTGCTTATTACTTATTCTTATAATTTCCAAATTGCCTTTGATCGTGTCTCAAACTCTTAGATATCGAACTCTGTAGCTAGCGAAACAGAAGAAGAAAATAATTAAAATTTGAATCCTGCCATTTTTTAAAGTTGCGTTCCGATACCGCACCCGCTGTACCTATTTATCACGATGTTCAACATTGTTAAAATTATTAATAAGTATCTGGGCGACCGAGCTCTGCTCGGGCAGAAACTCGGTACCAAGCGTTTTCCCAGAGATAAGACCAAGCTAGATCAATTTTTCATCCCCGAAAACCCCCAAATACCAAATTTCATCGAAATCGTTGGAGTCGTTTCCGAGATCAAAACACCGGAGGGGTGGGGGGGGTGAGAGGGGGGGGAGGGGATGCGGGGGAGGGAGCGCGGGGGCATTAAAGGGGGATGAAAATTTCATTGATTTTGCCGTAGGATGCACCGTTTTCAAGATATTTGACAAAAACACCGGAGTATGGGGTGAGTCACGTTAAACTATCGTCCGTAAACCGACTTTACAGACAACCGGCTTTTCCTGTTCTGTGCTCCCAATAGGGAACGTGCACATAGACGGTGCTGCCAACTGGTGCCATAAGGGTGCCATCAATTTGAATGTTTTACCTTGATAAGTTTGTTTTACTGTCCGCATAGTGTCTCTTCTGTCGCATTAGTGCTGCCGCCTATAGTTACTGCACGTTCCCTATAATACTTTTTCTAACAAAAAAGTAACTTTTTCTCACAAAAGAAGAAACTTGACGTTTTCTCATGAAAAATAAACTTAAAAAAAAAATAAAAATCTTGAAAAAAAACGTGGAATCGAACCGAGGTCGGCTGGATCCGCGACCACCCGATTTCTAATGTGCCATTATGATCTGCTCGAAGTCGGCGAAATTTAGCTTTATATTCTAATGCAAACAAAAATAGCCGGAAAACACGAGTAAAAGCGATTTTCTGAAAATGAAACATAGCTAGATCAGTTTTTCATCCCCGAAAACCCCCACATACCAAATTTCATCGAAATCGTTGGAGCCGTTTCCGAGATCCTGATTATATATATATATATATATAAATACATATATACAAGAATTGCTCGTTATAAGGTATTAGATTAGATAGATAGATATACAAGAATTGCTCGTTTAAAGGTATTAGATAGAATAAGATTAGATTAATTATACAGGGTTATTTGTAATTCACTAGCATCCTTTTAACCCTAAACTCCTACCACTTAAACAAATGTTTTTTGTTTTACGGCTTTTGTCATAACTTAATATTTTTGGTGTAATAACGTTTTGAAAATTTCATTCTGCCTCTTATTTTTACGATACTCTGTGTATTTGTATGGGAAAAAAGTGCTTCATTTTAAAAAGTCGTAAAACAAAAAACATTTGTTTGAGTGATAGGAATTCAGGGTTAAGAGGATGTCAGTGAATTAAAAATAACCCTGTATACATGTTAAACTTTTTATTTTTTCTACAACATTTTTACTATTATATAAAAAATAATCCAATTATTAAAAAAACACAATAATTAAATTTAAAACCTTAATAGACGATTTACAATTTTAAGGTTAAGTACTTATAAGTATGAGTATCCGAACGTTTAATCGTTCGTTTATTTTTTAGGCCCTATACTCCATTTATTTTAACATTTGAAACTTAACGGTAAAATTTGCACACGTTTTTAAATGAAACAACGAAACTATTTAAAACTGTGTTAACTTCTATACTGAAAACATAATAAGTAAATACCGCTAATAAATGCACATGTAGGTATTTTTAGTCCATTTGTGTTCGAAATACCGAGAAAACGTTAATTCAAACCTTAAATTAAATGAAGCATAGGTATAAAATTTGAAAATCGAACTTAGAATCGATTTGATCTTATCTCTCGCTCTTTTCATATCGAAATGAAAGTGACAGATCAAACTGAAGTTCAAATCTTTCGAATTCAGTGAGTAGACCCATCACTGTCCTCGACATTTAAAAAAATAATTATAAGGTTACTTTGTCGCTGATTTTGCTCATGGTTTTTTAATAGCAAAACCTGTCTGTTTGAGGTGCTGAGGTGAGAAAGGATTTTTTGGTCTACTACTACTTGGTCTTTTTTCGAAATGCGTAGGTACTTACCTACTTATTTTGGAGGACAAGTTACTTAGGTAATATCAATTTTATTGTGAACAAGTCGAACGCCAACTACAAGCAATGTAGTTTTCTCAACTGTACAATAGTAGATATAAGTACCTATGTGGTGCACGTATTAAGTAAACAGTATCGTAATGATTCGATCTATATCGGGTGCGGTCGATACGCCGCAGGTGCCGCTGACAGTCAAAATAAACTTATCCGTAATCGATTTCAGAGTTTAAAAGCGATGTTATTTTGGTCAGTTTAGTTTGCTGATGGGATCTAGAGATTCTAGAGACGTGGAGAATGGAATAGGTAATAAACCTTCATGTATAGACGATGCGCGAGAAATTACATCTCGCGGCTGTGCTCAATGATTTCATAAGTGACTGATCATCGACGATATTGTATCAACCACAACTCGCCGTCGAAATGACGCTAACTTTGTGCAAGTTTATTATATACCTATAACTAACAGAGCAGGGCACATTGCTCATAGAACCGACGGTTGAGAGGGCAGTAGGCATCTAGAGTGGCGACCGCGAACTGGAATACCTAGGTACCTACATGGCGTAGGATAAGGGCCCTAACAAGATGGACCGACGAGGTAGTAAAGGTCGCAGGACTTGGATGTGGCCAGCGAAGGATCGATCGTTGTGGAACTCTTTTGGGGGAGGCTTTTGGCCAGCAGTGGACGTCTTTTGATATGATAACTCCTATCCGGTGTAGTGCCTTACTTAAAAACTCCAAATGCAAGGCTGAGGGTTAGAGTTGCCTTTTTAATTTTTTTGTTAGCCTGTGACAATGTCCCACGGCTGGGAAAACGTCTTTCCTCTAGACTTTCAACTCGCACTGTCTGCATTAATGGGCCAATCAACTTTTAAACCGACGTTTTTGGCGTCTCCTGCGTTACCAAAATTGTCTCTGGCGTTACCAAAAAATCGTACTTCCAACAAGATATTTCACGGTTTAATAGGTTAAACTTACGTAGGACGGCATGTATTCATGCTATTCATCTATTAAATTACAGAAAAAACATGTCTTACAAAAATCTGCAATTGTTTGAAAAATGTCGCGGACAGATTATAGTCGGTTTAAAAGTTGATTGGCCCTAATACGTCTGCCCCATGCACTCAGAGAGGTGGGCTCGTGTTAGGACTACACAGGGATGTTCTGAGATTGCTATCGGCGCCGCGGTAGGCCAAGGCGAAGATGACGGGATGACCTAGACGCGCTCTCGAGAGTTCCATTTCAATAATATAAATAGGTAAGTGGCAACAGAACATACTTACCTACACTTTACTACCTAAGTAGGGTGGTACATACAATTGGTAAAGCAAGCGGGTGCGGTTAAAACACGACTTGCCTATTTGTCGATCTGAAATGAAAGGCAATAGTGCACTACCTGATAATTCAAACTTTCATGTTATTCTTATTACCACAAGAATTTCCATTATTGTCAATCAATCGTTCATTCCGGGCCACCAAATATATACGAGGTCATATTTTAACTGCAACCAAGGAAGCAAATTGCGAGGAGAGCGGAACGATTCATATAGGTAAGTACTTACTTACCTAATAAATAAGTAATTTTTTACTAAGCAGTAAGTACCTATAGTACCTACCTACCTATTTGACACGAGATTACCAGTGTGCGTGTTTTCCCCTTTAAATGTTAACTTCATTAAGCTTACAAGAATCTTTCAAAGTAGGTACCTACCTACTACGTTGCTCATGTAGATACCTACTAAAAAACTCAATTTAGGTACATTTTCATTTAACAATACACTTAAACGCAGACGCTCAACGCAAGCATGTGGGTAATAAAATTAAATACAACTTGCAAACTCATATAAAAATCATTAAACGGAACTTTATTGTAAACAACTGCAGTGTGTTTAAAGCATCACTCAAGCTCACTCGATAACGTTACGGCCGCGCTACGCCCAATAGGCGCTGACCAATAAGAGCGCGTTTAATATTAAGCCACGCCCACAGAGTGCGCTTGCGTCGTTTACCGGTCGACTCGTCAGTTTTTCAGACGCCTTGGTGGCGGTTGTTCGTGTGTGGGATTGAGATGACATCTCTTAGTGATGTTCCGAATAAGTTGAAGTTTAGTGTGGAGAGTATTTTGAGGAAGGATAAGGACCATGAGGAGAGTGTGAACCCAGAGGCGCGAGCGCAGGAGCCGCCGTGCGCAGGCTGTGTGGCTGCGCTATATAGGTGCTGCCGAGATGAACCCCCTGTACTGCAATTGCCACTCTCCCTGGCTTACACGCACCTACACCCCGCGTTAAGACCTACTACTGGTATGTACTACCTACCTAAATAGAACGGTTATATTTAAGTAAACTTCATTTCTTTAATTACTTACCTTATATATTTTTTTCCATGTACTTACATGTTTTTCTGTATTGTTTTCTTTGTGGTGCACAATAAAGAGTCATTGTATTGTATTGTAAAAATTAAGCTTTGGTACCTACTGAACTGGACGGAGTCAAGGCGAGTAGATGACGTCGAATAGGCTATTTTTCATTTTGATAATTAACTAACCGGTAACTTTTCATACAAAAACAATGGGTATCCAATCTTGACTTGTAGGAAGGTTACCTACTTAGGGTAGGTACAGGTATACCTACGGTAGGTATAGGCTGACAGGATAGGTATTGAACTACCTAGTACCTACCTACCTTACTTTCCGTTGACACAGAAATTGTGAAATTTGCGAAAAAGTAAGACCTTAGAACAAAAGGAAAGGAAAAACCAAAAATGAATGGTTTCCACTTCAAAGCAATTGAATTTTGTTTTTTTTTGTGCTTGGCCAAATAGCACAAAAATGTGTTTGAAATAATAAGGTAAGTACCTACGATAAGTACCCACTATTGTACTGTAGGGTAAATCTAAAACCACCAGTGAATGAACACTTAGGAAATTTTTCTACTTAAAAAATTCATTACTCTGTATATATTAATAATTGTAATGGTTTTATGTAATTTAATCAATCGTCATTTAATAAACAAGAATTTAATTTCTGCGATTTTTTATTACGTGTATAGTTTTTGAGTTATGAAAGAGTTTGTAAAAAAGTACCCAAAAACCTAGCAATGAACGAAAAAGTTAATGAATGAACAAAGTACCTAAAAGTCCTAAAACCCAGTGAATGAACATTATTTAGATAGTTTTAATCAACTTTTAAAAAACATTTAGGTACATTACAACATAAAACGAAGTCTTCTTCTTCAGTAATTATTTTATAAAAACTTGAGGTAGGTAGGTACCACGTAGGTACAGTACCTTCAGTATTCCAAGGCGGTGATCACTTACAATGTGGTGACCCGCATGCTCGTTTGCCAGCTATTTGACATAAAAAAATCACGTCCATCGTTGCCTACGTTGTTCATACATAGTAGGATTAGTAGGTATCTAGTAAATGAACAAAGCCAAATTTCCATAGTCCATTTACTAGATTTTTCATTCCTATGAATGAACACTGTGTCCCAATACTAGATCAAAGAAACAGGATCGTTTTCTATGCAGAATCTGAAAACACAAGCTTTATACGATTACGTTAAGATTTAAATTTAAGTAAAAAACTAAATTGACCCGACACCAGTAAATGAACGAACACACTGTTCATTTACTGATTTTAGAACATTTGGTAAGCCAGTAATGGAACACCTAAAAATAACAACTTAATCGCAAAATAAGCCACCAAAGAGTAGGTACCTACATTTATAAAAGATTTAACTCTTAATCTAACCAAATAGCTAAACTTTTTACTGGTAGGGGAGGTAGGGGAGCATTGGGCAGTCGGGAGGTTCGGGCACCACCTTGTAAGTCGGGCGGGTCGTATGGAATCTACTTAATTTTGTATACTGTCGTAGGCTAGCTTAGTAACCACCAACACCGCTCAGGCTAATGTGATCTACCATTTTGATTAGTTGTCAGTGCCACATGCCGTCGACCATTTCGTACGTGCAAAAGTAAATATTTTGATGTGATTTCGAAAGAAATAACAACGTGATCACCGAAAAGGCGTAAGTTTCTGTATTGTCATTTAGTTATGTGTTTGCGAAAACTAATATTAACGTATAAATTAAGGTAAAACATTAGACTATAAAAAACATATTTGAATTTATTTGTGTAATGAGGGGGTGGGGAGCATTGAGCACTAATTTTAGAGGAAGGTTTGGGCATGCCCAATGCTCCCGCCACTATTGTTTGTTTCGGTTGTTGTATTGGTTTTAAGACCAAAGATTATGTACTAGTGAAATTTGACACTAAAAAAACTGTCTATCACTATGTTGGCCAAATTGAAGAAGTTCGTCACTCTATGGCAACTATTAAATTTGGGCGTATGAGTAAGATACGTAATACATTTATGTATCCAGGATCGAAGATATATCAAGTGTCCCATTGAAGACATAAAAACCAAATTGCCAAACCCAAAAATTATATGGGTCAAGCGTGGCAGCTCTAAGTATACTTTTGATAAGCCCATCTGGGTTATACCGAATATTAGATAAATTTTATTACTGAAGTAAGTATCTCAGTATTGAGTACTAAATCTTTAGTATTTGAGTACATAGTTTATAACAGTTGATTGTTTATCGATTTTATTGCAAGTTTTTATAGTTACATTATTTAATATTCAAGTAATTTACCATTAAGTGGCGTATTTAATACAGTGCCCAAACCTCCCATTGAGGTGCCCAAACCACCCGACCATTGGGAGGTTTGGGCACTTTTGACAGAGTTTAGAAAAACTCTTGCAATTTTGAGACTGATTATAATTGTATAAGCAAAAGCCAAATATATGTGCTACTATAATAAGAAGTAAAAAGTTGATTTTGTTAAAAAATAGCATTTTTATTACGACTTAAGTAAAAAAGTGCCCAATGCTCCCCTATCTCCCCTACACATCAAATAAGCAGTTCAAATGTTACTCTAAACATGCACTGTTCTTACCTGGGATCTAATTTTTTCATACAAAACTTCAAAAGCAGAAACACGTGAACTTCAAACGCCAGCCATGTTGAAATATAATAGATGTGCGCTGTATCACTGCATAAGGTGATTATTTAACAGATTGAAATGTACGATGTATGGGAAAAATTCGTGTCTAACCTCTAGACCAGTGGTGGTGTAGTGGTATGGCACACGGCACAAAATGCTGAGGACCTGGGTTCGATTCCCAGCATTCTTTTTTCTGGGGTTTTTTCTGTGCATCTATATTTCAGTTTTATTTGTATTGAGTATGAAATATATGGATGGTCTCACGGGATGACCGTAAAAGTAATAAAAAATGAAGTTGAAAAAATAAATACAAAAAGATATTTCATATCTAACTTGTTCAAATTGTTTTATTTCAAAAATAGGTTATATGAAAAAAAAAATTATAATATGCATAGTATTGCGTAGGTATTTCATCAAGATGATATAACTCACATTTTCATTCACTCATTCTTTTCATTCATTCACTACTTTTTTGCAATCAGTACTTTAAGTAGCTGTGTTGTATAATCGTTCGCCTCAACTCTCGTGGCGTTACCTATAGGTAGGTATAGTACGATTTTTTTGAGGTGTCCCGATCTCGTTAAGAGCCCACCTTTCGAACAAAGCCATTGTGAATATGTCCTCAAGTGAATAATCCTCAGTTTAAAATTAATGTAAATGTAAGATAAAATAGCTCATTGAAATAACGACTTTATTATTTACAGTGGAGAGTTCATTTTAATTTAAACTTTGTTTGTTTGGGTTATTTTGGCTGCATGTCTACGACGCATTCAATGTTGAAAAATATTATCTGCCAACAAAGTTTCATTGAAATTGAACTCTCCACTGTAAATAATAAAGTCGTTATTTCAATGAGCTATTTTATTTTATATTTCTGTTAATTTTAAACTGAGCATTGTGCACTTGAGGACATAATAGAATACAATGGCTTTGTTCGAAATATGGGCTGCTAACAAGATCGGGACACCTCAAAAAATTCGTACTATACTTATCGTGATTTGATTAGGCGTAAGGCTTTGCCGAGTGAGCTAAACAAGTACGAGATTTAAAGACCTAATTATGTAATGTTTTTATTTTATACAATACTTTTTCTACGAGTCATTTCGGCCTTTAATATTATATCCCACAGCAGGCCTCCTCGTAGAATGAGAGGGCTTGAGCCATACATACGTGAGTGTGAGAAATGAGTAGGTAGGTAGGTACAGGAAAATAAAACTTACCAAAAACTTACAAGTATAAAAAAATTCAAATTAAATCCCGGGGGTATAAGCTATACCATACTACTGTTTTCGCACAGAAGTCTAACCTACCCATTCCGATCACTGACTAAAACCTTTATTTTTGCGTTTATTTATTTTACTACTACGTGCTACTGCGTCATTTTTTGTTGCTAAACACGTTCCAAAATCTAATGAAAATTAATATTTCTGTTAACATAACCTTCCTTTTGACGCAGTTGAGCAACGCGACGCGCTCTAGTAAAAAAACCGGCCAAGTGCGAGTCGGACTCGCGCACGAAGGGTTCCGTACAATTATCTATAAAAATCATGTAAAATAGGGTGCCCAGAAATGAGAGATAGGGTGGTTGTTGGGAGCTTATAATTCGAAGCCGATTGCTCGGGAATAGACAGACATACTCTCAAACCTTAATTTATATACATAACTATATAATAGCGCCACCACAAAATGTGTGCAAAATTAGAACTAGGTACTGAGGTGATTGGTTGTCAACCGGCATCGATTGTTAGTTAATTAGCAAGCCATCTAGTTCGGCAAATACATTGTAGATGGCGCTGTAATAAACAAATCATGTTTGTTGTATGGGAGCCCCGTTAAATATTTATTTAATTCCATTTTTTAGTATTTGTTGTTATAGCGGCAACCAAAATACATCATCTGTGAAAATTTCAACTCTAGCTATCACGGTTCCCGAGATACAGCCTGGTGACAGACGGACGGACGGACGGACGGACAGCGGAGCCTCAGTAATAGGGTTTCCGTTTTTACCCTTTGGGTACAGAACCCTAAAAACGAGTGTGCTTTAGACCACACGACTGAAGTAAAACTTCTTTAGCTCCATCTATGTATATGATGTAGGTATACATACATATATCTTTCATCATCATCATTTCAGCCGAAAGACGTCCACTGCTGAACATAGGCCTCCCCAAGGCTCGCCAAACAGATCGGCCCTGCGCCATCCACATCCAATGCGTTCCCGCTACCTTCACCAGGTCGTCGCTCCATCTTGTTGGAGGCCTACCTTCACTGCGTCTTCCGGTCCGCGGATGCTACAATGTATAGTGTAGACTCGAACTTGACCAGTTTTTGGTCACTTTTTTTCCGTCCGTCTGTCCATCTTTCACCAGGCTGTATCTCATGAACCGTGATAGCTAGCTAGACAGTTGAAATTTTCACAGATGATGTATTTTGGTTGCCGCTATAACAACAAATACTAAAAACCAGAATAAAATAAATATTTAAGGGGGCTCCCATACGACAAACGTGATTTTTTTGCTCGTTTATGCTCGATATTGATAACGGCAACAGGTAGACGCTTGAAATATTCACAGAATATTTAGTTATAAAAAAATAAAGAATAGATAGATAAGATAATGGTATGGAACCCTTCGTCCGACTCTCACTTGGCCGGTTTTATTGCTCACAAGACTGGTACTAGACCCAAGCCCAACCAATATTCCTTTGCTTGCAGTTTACCGTCTTCCCCTGACGTCATCTCCCTCGCAGCCGCCGGCGCCGCGCTGTGACGTCACATCCACCGGCAAGCGGAAACGCTCGTGGTCCCGAGCGGTGTTCAGTAACCTGCAGCGGAAAGGGCTGGAGCGACGGTTTCAGATCCAGAAGTACATCACCAAACCGGACCGGCGGCAGCTCGCTGCTACATTAGGACTTACCGACGCTCAGGTACCTAAGCTATATAACCTATTTATTAGAATTAGATAGAGTAGTCGCCATCTACATCTACAGGTATATGGTCGTGCTCTGATTTTTTTTAACACATAGCAGCTCCGATGTTTATAATAAATATCACTGTACGGTCGGCAAAGAAAGTGGTCTACCAATTTTGACAAAACTTTCTGTGAGATCAAAATATCGCTAAGAACACTTTTTTTTTTCACTCCGCAGTTTAGGTATGTTCGGCCGGCACGCCTCCCGGGCAGGCGTATGGCAGTAGGTTGTCGCTTAGCTATCGGTTCGCACGCTAGCCGCGTCGCGCGTAATTAAGCATCTTTTTTTTCTGTGACTTACAACAAACAATGATTTCTAAACGATCTTATAATTAACTTAC
Organism: Archips xylosteana; assembly: GCA_947563465.1. Taxonomy (NCBI): domain Eukaryota; kingdom Metazoa; phylum Arthropoda; class Insecta; order Lepidoptera; family Tortricidae; genus Archips; species Archips xylosteana. The sequence goes on along the minus strand of OX387357.1, from coordinate 12,795,909 downwards.
TTACTTACTAACTAAAGGTAGTTTACTGAATTAATACACACTGTTATATTTCTTTCATTTATATACCTACCTAAATATCGGCGAATGAGAACCCTGTGCTCCATGGTTTCAAGTTTAAATTTCGTGTGCAAGAAGGTAATCGGTCGTAAGAGTAGGTTACGCAAATTTAGTACCATACATAGTAGTGTCGCAAATTTATAATTATATACTGGAAGAGATCTCTTTAATATTTATTTGACCATGATATATATTTATTTATCGACATGGACTTTTGGATTCCTTATGTTTGACGGGTTGATTAAGTGTTGTTGCTTGGCGTGGGTGGCACGCTATTGTTTTTTGACGTGGCTGCGAAGAGGTTAAGGAATAAGTTCGCCTTTGTAGGTACATCTGTTGGTCCCGTTATTTGTTAATCTAATATATAAAATTCTCGTGTCACAATGTTCGTTCCCTTACTCCTCCGAAACGGCTTGACCGATTCTCATGAAATTTTGTGAGCATATTGAGTAGGTCTGAGAATCGGCCAACATCTATTTTTCATACCCCTATTCTTCGCAGACGGAGTCGCGGGCAGCAGCTAGTACGATATATATTATTGACTTAATTTTTAATGTCCCGTCCTGTGCCTTTCACCGCTTCTTCCTCACGCTAACAGTAGGTACTATCGCCCCAAGCGACAAACAAATTTGCTTGCAGCCGTTGATGTTTATTGCTATGGATTGTTATGGACAGATGTCTAGCCACTGCACGCAAACTGGGCCTTTAAGGTGGTTATCTGGCGCTTGGGGCGATAGTACGTATTATTAAACAGAAGAATGAAAGGAACGTCACGATACGAACTTCGAATTTCGTAGTAGCCCCCCTGGTCACTAGTCGCCATCGTCACAAACATCGGAGCTGTCTCAAAAATATCTGATACGCGATTGACGATACGGTCGCGACATTACAGCTCCGACGTTTATGGTGGCGGCTGTACCTTTGGACCCGGATTATTTTCAGGTAGCAAACCATGAATTCCCTAATTTCAATACATCCCATTTTTTCCAGGTCAAAGTGTGGTTCCAAAACCGGCGCATGAAATGGCGACACACGAAAGAGGGCCGCGCGGGCGCGCCCGGCCGCGACCCGGACTCCACGCTCGAAGACAACGAAGAAGTGGATGTGGACACACTCAGCGATTAGAGTTATGTTTTATGTGATCCGTAGTTTGAAGAACAGTTCCCGATTCGCCGGATTTGCGTTTCGTCAAAATTTTTCTCAGTTACAGAAAAACAAAAAAAATCGATATATCGAATATTATAAACATAAAACTACCGTGAGACTCACTCATACTGAAAATAAACGGATAACTCACGTCTTAAACCGAGTTCAACTCGACATGTTTCGGACTAATCCGTAGCCCTTCTTCTTGGAGTCACCCGTCACGGCGGCTGCCAAACGCGCACGCGGTTTAAGACGAGTGATCCGTTTATTTTCACTATCGAATATTATCTTTAAAAAAATCTGACGAATCAGTAACTATTCGAAAAGTAGGAACTAACGGACTACTCACTGACACTGGTTTTGAACAGTAGCAAGCTAAGTTTTGTCGCCGAAGTGTTTTAGGTACTTTCTATTCTAACCAGTAAGCATGCGCTAGTGATGAATGCTTTATGATCCGTGATAATGATAAGTGCTTGGTCACTTTCGGTGATTAGAAACATGTCAAACTGTTGTTATATTGATTTTGTTTACTGCGAAAAACTACCAGTGTTCAACTCTTTTTGAGCTCTGCCCACACAATCGGTGGTAGAATTAGAATTGATCGACTCCGTCTACTTTATGGAAATCAGCAGACAAATTTTTTTTAAAAGCTTTAACATGCAATTTTTCGTAACTATTAAACATACTTTTGTTTTTTTTTAGCATTGAAATAAGGTAAACAAACTTAATGTCTTTTTATTGAAAAATGCTTTTAAAAAAATAGTAACTATTACTTATGATACCAAAAGAATATATAGTTGACCATATTTCCTTGTTAACTGTTACATATTTACCGTGATTTATTTTTCAAAAGTGGTTTTCCTTAAATAGACACGTCAAGATCGCTTACCTTCTTTCTAATGCTAAAAAAAACGAAGTATAGTCCGTATCAACATTTGCAAATCATTTTTACCAGCGGTTGAAGTGTCCAGTGTTCAATTTGATTTGAAATTTGAAACGTATTATGCATGTACTGCCAACATAAAGAAACAACAGGAAAATGATTTCATTAAAAATTAAATTTCAATAAAAAAAACTGGTAACTATACTAACATTTAGGTATGAATTATTATTAACAAAGAATTACCAGGTTCAAAAACAAATGTTTGTTTTGAATTATATTATATTGTTTATTTAAGACTGACATAGATAATAGTGAAAATAAACGCTGCTGAAGATGTACGAATGACTATGAAAGTTTACAAAGTATTTACAAAATAAATCTAGTACATATTAGATAATGTATTTTGAATAAAGCTAAATATATCTAGTTTGTAGAATTTCATTAATTACAATATCTACACTGGGGTTATTTCAATTTTATTCTACTTAGATGTATTACTATGGAAATTTGCGTACAAATACAAAATTTTAGTGCAAAATATTGAAGTGAATGTAATAAACGAAAAAGTAAAATCAACTAAATACGTTAAATTGTCTAATGATATGATTTTTAGATAAACTTTCACTACACCCATTTGGCATCGTAATCTACAATCTCTAAATAGCCTAATAATCTACTAGTTTTACTTTGCTCTTATTATAACTATTGTCTCTATCGTGGTCTTCATGTGGTTCTTGTCTCGTATGCCAACTTTTTGGAGGGCCTTCGTAATTTTCTTCAGGACCCGGCCTGTTGGCTTGCCCTCTATAACCTCCTCTGAAGCCGTAAGGGCGTCGTCTAGACGATGAATAGCTGTTATCCTGATCCCATCTGCTTTCGTGGTTCTGGCTATATTGTTGGCGATTATCATAGTTGCGATTTTGATATTCTCTGTTGGGGTATTTGTCGTATCTGTTTGGAGGATAAACTCCGGGAGGTCGGTCGTCATCGCGACTTCTATCATCTTTATAATAATTATTATCGTTGTCAAACCTTCTTCTTGGTGGTTCGGGAGGGTAGTATGAACTCTCACCAGAGTCATATTTATGTCTATAGGTATCCGGTGGAGGTTCCCTGGGAGCTTCTCGGTTGGTTTCCCATACTGGTATTCTCTTTGGTTCTGGTGATGGACTTTTAGAACGGCTGTTCTCGTCCTTATTTTTATCTGGTACAGGAGAATCTCTGTAAATGAAAAAGAATAATTAAATACTGTGAAGCTATTGAACACAAATGAACCCCTATATGCTTACGGATGCAAAATTTCAGGCAATCATTATCTATTTCAATTAGTAAAATTTATAGTTTCTTACGTTAAACTAGGCTAAAATGCATTACTGCTAACACAGGGTTAAGTAATGTAAAAATGTGAGGAACTGTCATCCCTAACTCAGGGTTAATTTTTTTTTACCCTAGACCGTGCAAGTGCCCTTCCTGTACAGTCGAGTCCTCCAATATCTGTACAGCCAACTTTTCCAAAATATCTAAACATGAACCGTATGATACGGTAATAAGGTCAATGTATAGATGAACGGTTGGCTGCACAGATATTGGTGAACTCAACTGTAAAAAAATAAGGAAACAATAAACAAATGTAATGTAATGTGTGGTAGCCAGCTCAGTCAGCCTACAAGGATAAGTCAATAACGTCAAGACAAACATGTATCTTTTTTTTAAGTCTCTAATTTGTTGTTGTGGCATTCATCTACCGGCTTATATTTGCAAGAGTTATCTTGTAGGTTAACCATCCAAATTTTCCAAGGTTAGCTACAATATTATTCTCACCTGGACGACCCACTGCGGCTTCTGTCAGAGTCGTCTTCACTCGATCTTCTGTTCTGTTGATGCCGCATTTCACGTTGCCTGTGGGTGAAAAGTTAAACAATACAACAAATACTATTTTTATAAATGTAGTTGATCAAGTGCTTTACCATTTTTTATGACAGTTCCTGCATCAGAATAAAAACAATAAGGCCGATTCTCACAATTATAATGTCATGTAAGTGAAAAAAGCCTTTGATGTTTAAGGCGTACAACTAGGACATTGAACCTTGAGCCGATAAATGAATTAAGTACTTCGTCAACTATATAATATGATGCAATGCCAAAACTGCGCATATGTGTATCGCTTGCCTTGAACTGAGCGGGATTTTTTTTCAATCGTCCACAGTGCTATACATACAGGGTTTTGAAAGGCAAGTGGTAAGGTTTTGTTCAGCTATTTTGGATTTGTACTAATTATTATTGATTTCGTAGTGATTATTCATTATTGTCGCACAGTATTGGGGTAAATGGCAGAAGCTATTGTAGCCAGCGCAGTAAATAAGTAAGTATGAAACCACCAGGCCCGCAAAGGTACTGCCCAGGCCTAACAAAATTCAGTAACAGTTCAAACTATCAACAGACTTGCGGCGCAGCTTGATGGCGAGTTCTCGCATCTCTTCGTCGCGCCGCGCTTGCCGCCGGCTCTCGCGTTCCATGCGTTCCGCCTCAGCCCGCTTGTCTGCGCGTACTGTCAACAAAAATAATGTTAATTTAAGGAAAAAATTGAGAGAATGTGCATTTCTATTCTACACTTGGAACATCTTGGCTTCAAAATCGCATTTTTGCCAAAATAGCAGATTAACGCCTGAATTAATCAACCACATCTACTGTATAAAACGAGACCCTGAACACATCTTTGATGTTGTATCCAGTAGCTTAACAGCACTTTACGGACCGTGAAAAAGTATGGTTGTAATAGAAGAAGCTACGTGAAGGGACTGATACTAAGTCTGAAGCTATTATGACCTAAAAGCCTAAAAATAAAAACTCACGTTGCCTTGATAATTGAGCCTGCATTTTCTTTTTGAGCTTCTCCTTTAGAGATTTCGTTTCCCGCGCCGATCCCTGCAAGATAAATGAATGTTAATTTGAGATATTATACAAAGAGCAAATCTCTTTTATGAGGTCAGCTCTGTTCATAATATTTCGTTTAAAATGTGACCGTTACATGGCGGGAGGAGTAAAGCTTGTGCCATCCTCTCTTACAGCATTTCATTGAGTGCCATAAAGACAAGAATAGCTTTTGAGTTTACAAGGTTGGTGACGTTTGGTATGTTATTAGAGGAGCTGCGAACTCTAGCAATGCTAAAACACGTTAGATATTAGAGCTTGTCTAATTTAAAATGACGCGGCCCACCACCGCGCGGTGCGGTGCGGTGGTGGGGCGCGTCATTTTAAATTAGGCAAGCTATACTAATTATTTAGGGTTTCAGAGGTTCTTGATATATAACCTAAAAGGAATAAACATAAAGGGGTTATAGCACAGTGCTTATTAGTTATTTTCAGACAGTACGATTTCCACATTAAATAATCTGCAGTGAGTTGTAAATAGCCCAAAGGGACTTTTCTCGTGCCAACGCCACCTGACTGAAAATGCCTTGCATGATGTTTATTGAAATACAAAGGTGTGTAAGAGAAACCATCAAAGTTATAAAAAGTGTTAACTGTTGAAATTGTTGCATTTAAATAACGCATCATACAACAAATTTATTAAAATATAGTACGAATTCGTGAACCCGTTCAGCCAGACAGAAAAAGAAAATTATTCAATAGAAATAATTCTCAAGACAGAAAAAATATCAGAATATTCTTGTTTTGACAAACCTTAATCTTTTAACAGCATTACTATTTATTAGCTAATATCTGTAAGGGTTCCAAATGTAGCTCTCACAGTTCTATGAACATTGAGCTTGACTATGCTTGTATTAAAAAGGTTTCAGTCATACAGTGGTTGGTTGGTGAAAGGTTTGTATTTAGTTGGTCGTTTTAGTGCAATATTTCTCTTTGTCAACAAATTAAACTAAGCAACAAAAGATTTTCGGGTAGCTACTTTGTAAGTCAACTGTTCTAATGTGAAAGCGTACAAATTCAAAAGCAAAATGATTCTTACTGACTTTGGAGCTGGATCCAGATAATCGTAACTGATTCTGGTTTGAGTTGGGTTTAACCGCCAATCTGTAATGATAAACGATAAAATTTCAATAAAAATGAAAACAACAAGATTTTAATCTTTGCATTGCAAGGTTGTCCTTGCAGGAAAAATAAATCTATACATATTTAGTTATTAAAACAGAGGTCATAATACTGTCTAATACACTGAAAAAATCTCTTTCACCACTTCTTCCTGTCAAAGGGTTCCAGGCGAGAGTATAAAGAGATAGCGAGATAGCGGTAAATGCGATAGCGAGCGCCCGTGCGTTAGACGAAACGACCTTTGGTTGTGGTCAGTTTGTCATTTTGATACTATCACTAGCTCAATATTTTTGACATTGATAACTGATAACATAAAAGAGGTAGATACGTTATCAGAGCAACGTAAATGAGACGAAAAAGGCCACAATTGTAGTCTCTGGTCTCACGTAACGTCGAACAAAAGGACAACCGTAAGCCTTTCATAACAACAGCAAGAAGGACAGTGTGTATTTGTACTGCCTCTGCGTTAGAAGCATATTTTTCGATTGTTTTGTGAGCATAATCTTTACTTATAAAATCATTGCGTTTCCGAATTATGTTAACACTGATGCTTAACAAGCGTTTATACGAGGGCAAACGTTTTTCTTATCTGTTTTGACAGTTTTGTGTCGCCCAATACTTATCAAGATACATATCGTCACTACTTTGAAAAAAGCTCGTATCTCAAAATCGATAGATAATCTGGCTAATTGAACTTTACTGAGTGTGCAATAAAGTTCAGTTTGGTTTACATATTGATTTGAGATACGAGATTTTTTCAAAGTAGTGACGATATGCATTTTTACCTAAAGGGGATCTTTGTCTCCTGGCCCTTGATATCCCAAAAATAGGACTAAGTTATCAACATTTTTGCTAAGTAATCTAACTAAAGCGACAACGTCTAAGGCGGCGCTGCTCAGTGTAATTCATGTTTACAAATGTAATGTAACTCACGAGCGTTGTGTGTCGTCAGGAGTGTCGCTGGAATCGGAGTCGACGGACAATTCGCTGGAAGACTTATCCTCTTTGCGCCGCCCGTAGTACCGTGGCACTGGTTTACTTTGCCCCTGCCCTCTGTCGTTACTAGAATACATAAAAATATACAGTTGTTAAAATCTGAAGATAATTAGAGGGTTACCAAACGTACTTTCAGCGAGACACTGAATTTTGGGGACAACCACAAAGACGCAGCGAGAATGAAGAAACTTTTTATGACTTCGATTTTCTCATTGCGTTGTGTACTATATCCATTTCGGATTGTCCTTGGCACAGGCTTAAGTTGACACGTTTTTAGGGTGTATTTAACGACGAAATACAGGATGCCAGGTCTTACCTCGCGAAACTTTTTAACGCTGCTTACAATGGTGAAAAACAATCCAAAAGTAATAAAACATTCAACCAGCTTACCTTTCATAGGATAACGACCTGGAGTGATTACGTTTTGCGTAACTGTGGGAAACAATAAATGGTATAAGTCTCACGAAAATAAGTAGCAAAAAACGTTACCCTAAATAAGGCTTTAGGAGTACATATTTATAGTATACAAACTTTGGCGGGCTTCGCGATCGTCTGTTCCTGTAATTGCGTTGGCGGGAGTTTGACCTCGACCTCGACCTTGTCCTTCTGTGGGGGCTGTATGAGCGCGACCGTGAGGTTCGGGAGCGCGACCTTCGCAGCGACCTCGACCTCGACCGCGACCGCGATCTCGACCTCGACCTGGATCGCGAGCGGGAGGCGGTGCGCGACCGGGAGCGGGAATACGAGGCTGAGCGGGAGCGTGACCTCGAACGCGGCCGGTGCGGGCCCATGAAAGGACGCGGACCTTGGTACGGCGGCGACCTGAGATAAAAGAGATCACATTTTAAGAGCGTTTATACCTGCTGAGCTGGTAACGTTGCATTTTTGTTAGTTTTTCTCGATTATTCCATAAAAATTGAATGAAAATTAAAAATGTGGTGTATATGAATTGTTCTAATATATAAGTTAATGTGTCTACTGCAATAATTATTCGTGATAAACATTTATTTTCTTTAAAAACGAACAAATTATTACCTAACGGTTTTTAAAGAAAATAAAAGTCTTATCACAAATAATTATTGCAGTAGACACATTAACTTATATACATTGACATACCTACAATAAAAGAACAAGACTCCCAATCGCTTAACAAAAGTTCCACAAAAAACGTCCGAGCGGTGGTTGATGTATAATATTAACAGCCTTCATACAAATTAACACCTTATTTCGTAGCAGTAATGTTTAATGTCAATTGTACACGATCGTTAGAAGTAGTGACATGACGTCACGCGCTGGAAACCGCCTAAAGAAAGAGTAAAGAATGCAGGGGAGTCGTCATGTGAAAAAAATAAACAAATTGATTAGGTAAATAAAAAAAATATATAATCTTTATTTTTTAATATTCTAATTTAAAAGTTAATTTATTGAAGAGGTTCCGTTTACTTTGGATTTTAATTTTTTCTGTCTTTTTTGGCGATATAATGAAAACGTATGTTTATGTAGCGTTGAACTTATTGTTTTCATTAAAATAGTTCTATGATTTGGAAAATCTAGTGAATGTTGAATAAGACTTTCTAAAATGCTGGTATTTTACATTTTTTTTCAAAAAAAACCGGTTGTCTGTAAAGTCGGTTTACGGACGATAGTTTAACGTGACAACGTCATAACAAAACATTCAAAAAACAAAAATGAAGCCAGGCGGTCACCCATCCAATTATTGACCGCGCCCGACGTTGCGTAACCTCGGTGATCGGACGAGAACCGGTGTTTTATCAAATATCTTGAAAACGGTGCATCATCCTACGGCAAAATCAATGAAATTTTCATCCCCCCTTTAATACCCCCACGCCCCCTACCCCGCAACCCCTCCCCCCTCAACCCCCCCACCCCGCACCCCCACATTCAAAAACCGGTGTTTTGTCAAATATCTTGAAAACGGTGCATCCTACGGCAAAATCAATGAAATTTTCATCCCCCTTTAATAACCCACGCCCCCTACCCCGCACCCCCTCCCCCCCCACCCCGCACCCCCACATTCAAAAACCGGTGTATTGTCAAATATCTTGAAAACGGTGCATCCTACGGCAAAATCAATGAAATTTTCATCCCCCCTTTGAAACCCCCGCACCCCCCGAACCCCCTCCCCCGCGCATTGTACAGTCATGGTAAGAAAACCTTCGTCAGTTATCAAATTCATTCCTTTGTCAAGTCGTAAACTCTTAGTACCTTTTGAAACTAAAGCACTATGCAGACAACTGCACATAAAATTATACTTACATAGTACGATAACAAGGATCAAATTAGTGTTACACCTTTGACCTACGTCTAGTTTCATATCAACATCAAACCTTTTTAAAAGCCTATTTAGACATTACAAACTTTTAATAAGTTATGATTATCTTCTGTTTAATTGTCAATGTCTATCACTGCCACATATTTTGGCAATAATAATTCATTGCTCCGTCGTGTGTAATTTGTAATTTGGTAATGCCGAGGAATTTAAGCATCGAGGAAAGAGCTGCAATTATTGCAGACCATGAAGTTGGGTATAATATTAGCGAAATTTCGTCAAATCTCAACATAACAAGAGATACTGTAAGGTTCTGGATCAACAGACACGCGGAAGAGGGCAATCTTACTGATCATCGCCATACCAGGTCTGGACGCCGCCCGACTCTCACACTTGCACAATTAGGTTTTTTGAGGCAAAAATATGAAGAAAATGGTTTTGAGAAAACTAGTTTTTTTGCTGAAATGTTTGACGTGCCTCCAAGAACAGTAAGAAATGGATTGCACTCTATCGGATTACATCACCGCCGTCCTGCCAAAAAAGTGGCTTTAACTAGTGCTCACAAAGCTCAACGTTTAGGTTTTGCCCGATCATATGTAAATTTCGATTGGTGTCACACTATTTTTACGGATGAAAAGAGCTTTCAATCATCTCAACATGGTAGACTACACTTGTGGAGAACAACTGGAACGAGGTATTCGGAGGACCATATTGTGCCAAATTTCAGTTCTGGGTGCATATCCGCCAACATTTGGGGTTGGATGTGTGCTGATGGAGTAGGCGAGCTTGTTGAACTTCCGCCTAGGGCAAACGCAGCAAGTAACCGTTCTGGAGGACAGCATGCTTCCATGCGTTCGTACTGTATTTCCGGCTGCAGAATTAACCGAGTTCAATTATGTCCACGATAACGCCCGTATCCATACAGCACGTATCGTGAACGAGTGGTTCCATCGGCACCCTGAGGTGGTGGTGATTCCTTGGCCTGCAAAATCAGCGGATATAAACCCGATCGAAAATCTCTGGGGTTTAATGGTGCAGCGGTGGGTAAATGATAATGAAAGGAGCAAAGCAGCTGTTGTTGAACATAGCCGAAGCGTTTGGGAGGGCTTCAGAGGCACTGACATATGCTCTCGTCTTGTTGGCTCAATGCGAGAGCGACTACAAGCTGTGATTGATGCGAATGGCGGTTATACTCGATTTTAGTTAAGTTTTGTTTATTTTAATAAATTTTACCATAATTACAAATTATGTTTACTATTTTATTTACTTTTACTACTATACATCCACGAGACGGCACGATTGAACACGAACTCAAGCCACATGCTCGTAAACAAGATGACACAGTTGTTATCGTTATCTCTTTCGTATGATAAAAGCAATTTATCCTAATCTCCGATATTACACGAGCATTCACGAGGCACTATGAAGTTTTGTAGTCTAAAAAGTTGGTAACCTTTAATTGTAACTGTCATCCCGACTGGCGGCGAGTGACAGCCGTTTCACTGACAGCAACATGACGGTCGTTATACTCAATCGGTAAAGCAGAGTATCGCTCATACTGAGCAAACGAAAATAGATTTTAAGGTGACGAACCTTTTCTTACCCCGACTGTACATCCTGGCATTCGCCGCTCTCTTGTACATATTGGCCTTCGCTGCTCTGTAGGTACATGTACGGAACATGTCCCATACATGTACCTACAGAGCATGTACGTCCCGTACATGTACGGTACATGTCCCGTACATGTACGTTACATCGCGTCATCCTTTTTCGTGTATGCAGCCGTCGTTCATCGATTTATTAGACGTTGTCACGTCAAAAAACCATTTATTTCATTTTTTTGCTATAATACAACATGTTTCATATTCGTTTCTGTACTTACATAGTGTCAATGATTTCTACCTTAGCAGGCATACACATAAAATTAATATAGTAAGTATCCTTACTCAATAATAATTTAATAACACAGAAATTATAAAATGAAATTAATACAAAAACAAAGTTAAATTAAGTTATTAATAATTACGTTCAACATTAAAATAAAAAAATAGACTATTGTTTGTGTACTCCATAGCTTTCTCTACTCCGCGGAAGCTAGACAGTCTGTCTCTTTTGCTCTCGTGAGTTTGATTACGGTGCGAAAGAGATATACGAATACGGGGCGAGAATATTTTGTTTTAGCAATTGAAATGTAAATTTTTAGCAAAATACTAAAAAACATCAAGATAGTTATGCAATTTTGTAAGTTTAAAGTAACACTTACCAGAAATACGACACTCCATCCTTTTTAAGAGTGGATCTGCTGTCATTTGCACAGTTTTTCACCGAAAACTTTGTCATTGCGTGACGTTATAATCAACGCGCGGTCGAAACACAACTGAACCAAAAGCCTGCACAATAGACGCGTGTGCAGGCTTTTGCTTCCGACAATTTTTGAGCGTGATTGGGAGTCTAGTTGTTATTGTAGGTCAATGCTTATATATTAGAACAATTCGTATACACCACATTTTTAATTTTCATTCAATTTTTATGGAATAATCGAGAAAAACTAACAAAAATGCAACGTTGCCAGCTCAGCAGGTATAAACGCTCTTAAATAGAAACCGATTACGGAATAGAAAAACAAGAGGAAATGGTGTGTCAACGACACGCGTCGATTTCGTTGTTACTGTGTTGAATCTAAACGTTTTGCATAGTGTTAATTTTACAACGCAATATTTTAAAGACATGTATCAGATGATGGCTACATCTTTTTTAAAGGGCTGTCAATTATCTTTCTGCTAATCCACGCTAGGTGGCAACACATGATATTATAATGCAATTTTCATTTACTGGTTGATTTACAACAGCTGGCACGAATGGATTGAACGAAAGTAATGGCACTGACATTTTTGTACGAAAATGACTGATGCATGCAATTTTCATATTTGTGGGAAGTGTATTCAAATGGGTACCACACAGATACTTTCATTTACTCACTTAATTCATTCGTGACAGCTCTTGTGAATCAGCCCTATACATACCATACAATTATAGACTTGCGACCAATAATCGCCAACATTTAAAATTGAAATACTATTCATACAAGTTAGTATTTCCAGTGACACTGGTCACGGAACAACATCTGCCTTGTCTCTCAAGTTTCTACTTATGACATTTCCACTTGCTTTTTCCATTACGTGAAACAGATTAAAATTTTGTAAGGTACTTGAATTTGGCAAGTGATCAAATTAACAAGAAGTGAAATTAACAGAACAAGTATTTAAAGGTTCCAAGACACTATGCCAGCGTAATTACTACCTGGGCCCAGTTGCATAACAAATTACAAGCTAATAGTATTAGTGAATTTCAATACAAAATAGCTAATACTAATAATAATAATATTAGCTTGTAATTTGTTATGCAATTGGGCCCTGGTATGCCGCCGGCGCTGAGTTATCAGGCCACCGGCACTTGTCTTACAGGGCGAACGTACTGGCACCTCGTTTGCGTGGCAAGCACTAACACCCACCGGGTATACACCGCTGTATTGTGTGTTAACGTTACGATTTTTTTATAAACTGACCTTGATGGTGGTTTTCTGGCTACGTCAGAGTAAAGGACTTCAGGTTTAAGATTTTGTTTCAGTTTATCAGCATAAAGAGGTCTCGCTGGAGCTGCTGAAAAAAAAAAACACTCATTCAATTTTCTTGTTTTCTTCTAAACAACCTTTGACAAATTCGAAGCATTGAGATGTGTTTACAAAGGGCATATTCAGCCACTCATTTCCTAGTCTGTACATAATCTTAACTTACAAGCCAAGTCCTATCTACCGATTCTAATTAGTAAAAGCGCAAGCTAACGCGAATAAAATATTCCGCTGGCTGGTTTTAAGTCGTGATAAGTTCCCGCGCAATACATACTAAGTTTTGCGGGCAACAACTAATATTTTGTTTGTGAGTGGCTATGTATCTGTATATTTTATGTTTGTTACTCTTTCACGTTAAAATGGCTGGACAGATTTGAAAAATTAACATATAGGATTTCTGAAGTGGTTTGTACATTGCACTCCGTTTGACTCTTTAATATGGTTCACGCCAGCGAAATTGCGAGTAAAAGCTAGTCCATACTGCTAATATAACGCAGAGAGCAAACTTTTGCCAGGCTAATCTCTGGAAAGAACAAATCGCCAGACTTATATCACTAATAGAAAGCTACTCTACCCCGTATTAATACGTATATAGACTACTTTGTATCACTGAATAGTGCAAAGTTCCAGAGGGACGCGAACGAACTTGCAGGCAAGATCAATTGGGTATACTGATGCACGATTGGACTCACGCGTCTTGACCTCTTCGTCGTCCCCGCCGAAGGAGGTGATGAACTGTATGTGTCCCGCGTCGGGGGATGGGCTGCGGGAGGGCGTGCGCGAGGGCGCGCGCGCGGGCGGCCGCGGCGCCGCGTAGCTCGGCGGGGACACTACGCGGTGCATCAGCTTCTTGTCTCTGTCAGTACAAAAATTGTGGTTAAGAGCGTTTATACCTGCTGAGCTGGCAACGTTGCATTTTTGTTAGATTTACTCGATTATTCCATAAAAATTGAATGAAAATTAAAAATGTGGTGTATACGAATTGTCATAATATATAAGTTAACCTTTTCAACGCTCTGTCAAATACAACAGCTCTCACTCATACGCCGAGACACCGGAATGTCAAACGCGAAGTTGAACCCTACAGAAACGCATGTAGGTAGATATCGCTCTGCCCGTCGTGACTGATATATGTGTCGTTGGCGTAGAACCTGCGGTGCTTATATATATGTCGTTGGCGTCGAAAAGGTTAATGTGTCTACTGCAATAATTATTCGTGATGGACTTTTATTTTCTTTAAAAACGAACAAATTATTACTTAACGGTTTTTAAAGAAAATAAAAGTCTTACCACGAATAATTATTGTAGTAGACACATTAACTTATACAGGGTGGAAAGTTGAGATGGGGCAGCAAGGGCAACTACTAGATCCCTTGCTGCTACGCGAAAATGCTCTTAGGAGACCTTTACTAACTTTTTAAGTGATGACAATCGACATTCACAGATTTTTGATAAAATGTACAGTCAGCGAGAAAATCGACAAATTTGACTTATTTTTTTTTTTAATACCAATCGGTCCCATTTCTATTAAGGATTAAAACACTATTTGAGACCAACTGGGGTTAGAGTACTAGAACACCCACAAATCAAAGAAAACTTTTTCCATACAGTTCGTAGGGTAATTTGGAAAGTGAAACTTTCGCATGTTGTTTTTTACGAATATGAATCCTTTATGCTTAAAGAAAATTAAACAGTATGTAGACAACCAAAAACTGAACATTTTAACTAAAGTTAGTGTTTTAACCCAGTATTCAATTTTAAGTGCAAGTCCGCCTAAAAGAATGAAACACAGACTAGTTGTTTTTTACAATGATACTGATTTTTCTCATTTTTAATATCCTAATTGTAGTTGTCTACAATTTAATGAACTTTAAGCTAAAGAAAATTTCACATCGTAATTAATTACCCTACGAAATGTATGGAAAAAGTTTTCTTTGATTTGTGGGTCTTCTAGTACTCTAACCCCAGTTGGTCTCAAAGAGTGTTTTAATCCTTGATAGAAATGGGACCGATTGGCATTAAAAAAAAATAAGTCAAATCTGTTGATTTTCTCGCTGACTGTACATTTTATCAAAAATCTGTTAATGTTGATTGTCATCACTCAAAAAGTTAGTAAAGGTCTCCTAAGCATTTTCGCGTAGCAGCAAGGGATCTAGTAGCTGCCCTTGCTGCCCCATCTCAACTTTCCACCCTGTATATTAGAACAATTCATATTATTATACACCACATTTTTAATTTTCATTCAATTTTTATGGAATAATCAAGAAAAACTAACAAAAATGCAAACGTTGCCAGCTCAGCAGGTATAAACACTCTTAAGTTCCTTCGGGTGAACTTTTTTCTGTTCAGCACACGCAATTGTAACAGACAAATCGTTCTAAAGTCAACTGGAAGAGATCCCTTCAAAGGATAAGTTCACCTTTATACATCTGTTTATCTTGTTAACTGTTAATTTACATACATACATACAAAACGCTCGCCGCACCGTGGGTTAGACGTGACTTGACCAGGCCGTGACCCACCAACGATGAAGAAACTGCTAACTTATTGAATACAGAGTATTTTTTGAAAATTTGCTCAAAACTTCCAATACGTAGCTCTAACAAAAACTATTTCATTTTAACCTTGAAAACCGGCATAATTTTCAATCATCTGTGTAACTGGATTTTTAATACCTTTGGAATAAATAAAATGGTCAACTGAGCCTAGTTAGAAATCTATGGGGAATGGCGTTTTCATAAGTCATAAAAGGTATGTTGATATCAAATAGCCTGCTTGGTTGGATCCGTGAAGCGTTTCAACCGCCGTATGCCGTGTGTTATCAAAATCGACTAATAGTACAGTCAAGTTCTCCTATGTTACGATAATAAGGTCTATGTATACACACACACGCACGCACGCGCGCACGGACGCACGCACACACACACACACACACTATATAGAACTAAATCCTACTTGGTTTTTTCTGTTAACCCTGAGTAAAGGAAGAGCGGGACTTTTGTTTTGACTTTTGTTTGCTCAAGTGTATGGACATTATCCATAGATTTTGGTAAATAATGATGTTGATCCTGTGTCAATTGCGGCTGATTATTGGTGACCCCTTATGAACACCCAATTTAAGCCAAGTCACCCATCCCCCTCCCCCCTCCATCAGCTTATTACCGGTGAGCTCTCCTCTCTCTTCTGCTCTTCCGTCCCGAAAACATGGCCTTTTCCTTCTCCTCTCTAAGTAGCTGCTTCTGGTGTTCGGCGTCGTCAGCGTCCCCAGTCAGGAACGAGAAGAGATCACAGCCAGCCATCCCAAAGAGCGGACCGACGCTGTTTAGCTCGTGGGCCTGTTCTCAGAAATAAATGCTGTAGTATCAGGTAGAAGATTCAAGGATTATTCCTGAATCTTTGATGGTATTATTGTAAAATGGGAAGAGTTATGGCTGACGCCAATATTATAGTTTGCAAGGCATCAATGAGTGGCGACATGTGACAGCAAACTTGTGGTGCAGTCAAGTCACTAGATTAGAAGCAGAAATGGTGATTCTCAAAGTTTTAACTCCTTAGAACCCTTTTTTAGACGCTATTACAAGGCACAACCATGCATTTAATACCAGTTTTAACTGATCAAACATCAGACATAATTTTATATGGTTAGCTATGAATTTAACCTCCTGAGGCCCACAAATATTGTTTCAATGAACTTTAAACTTTATCGCTTACGAGTGAGTTTGATGTCACATTAGAATTAGTCCTTTATATGTATAGGACTTCTAATGTGATATTGATCTCACTCAAAAGTGACAAAGTTTAAAGTTCATTGAAACAAAATTTTCGTGGGCCTCAGGAGGTTATTAAATGCGCCCATGGAACACTAAGGTTTCGCGAAACCCCATTTAAGACTGCCAGTATAGTGTTCAAAAGCCTTAAAATCTTCCCCTTATTAGCACATTATGTCACTTTACCTGTACTTAGTTTTGCTTAGATGTATTCATTACCAAACAGCTGATATTTCATTTAACTATTAGATCGCGCGCACACTGAGAGCGGTCTGGAGTTCCGCGTTCTTTCAAATGTACTGAGTCGCTTACGATTGCTGTGTGCGTTATCGTAAGGGACTCAGTACATTTGAAAGAACGCGGAACTCCAGACCGCTCTCTGTGTGCGCGCGCTCTTAACCCAGATACATTATTTTAGGACATCCAGCACCAAGAACCCAACAGCTGGTTTCTCTATTCAGACAGTTTTCATTACAATGTGGAAAAACACAGCTATCAGTTACAAGGATAGTGCAAGCAATACATGACAGCTGATTACATATACCTATATTGTTATTATTTATTTTCACATAATATGTAGAGTTGTTAAGGCTTAAAAGAGATGAGAGAAATCTTTTTCTCAGAAAAACTAACCTGAGAAGCCTCCATCTTGTTGACATCAATACTCAAGTCCACATCAATAATTTCCAGATCGGAGTCATCATCAGAATCTTCTTGTTGCTCTGTTTTTTTAACCTCAGGGCCTGTAATTTAACACTTATGGCATCAAAATTGCCAGACCAATAATAATTTTATTTGCTGACCCAACTATTTCTGCAAGCATCACAGCAGATTGAGTTTATATGAATAGTAAAGTTGATTCTACCAATAGGATTGGAGCAAGAAGGTTGTGCTCCAGGATCATTATAATTGTATCCTATAGCAGCACCCGTCCCTTTCTTTTCGTTTAACCTCTCTTTTTGCATCTCCTTCTCCTCAATTGTTACGCCAAATTGTTCCTCTATAGCTAGTTGTTGGAGGAATTTATCTTCACCTGAAAAATAGTAATAAAAAATTAGAAAACAAGCTAAAAAAACTGTGTACTCAAGTTTACATAAAAATGATAGTCAAGAGATATTAAGGTGAATAAACTTTTTTTTGCCACTCTTTGCTATGGTTACAAAAATTTTGTCGCTTGGACAACCTAAGTATTTTTCTATGAAACATTATGAAGATGTCACTTGCACAACCAGGGACAGAGTAAACAACACAAAAAAGTTGATTCAAACATTAATTGAAAAAGGAAGTAAAAATAGAAAATTACAAAGTTAAAATACATACAAAAATGCTATTTGATTTGTTATTGTCCACTTACTTATTCCAAGAAAGGCATTCTGAGCTAAAATCCTATATCTTTCATAGTTGCATTGCCTCTCCTCTTGGCTTAGGTCTTCTGGTGCAATAAATGGATTTTTCACTTCTGGGATATAATCCAAATGTGCTCTTACATCAAATCTGTCTATCATATTATTTGAGTTCCCTTGCCAAGGCATCCTGCAACACAAGAATTTGTAAATTGAAGTCCACCTGATGTGGTTTTATTTCTTTACAACTAAATTAGTTTAGTTCATCATTGAGTCTCCCAATGAGGCTGGCATAGTCACACAGGTGCACCTAAGCCTCGGAAAAAAAAAGAAAAAAAAATACAGTTTTGCAGTAAATAATAACAATTGGCCAAGGATTACCCCAAAAAAATGTACCAAATTTACTAAACCGACACTCCAATTGGTATAATAATTTTTAATAATATTATATTATACGATACCGGAAATCTCAAATGGCGTAAAGGACAAAAATGCGAAATGCGAAAATGAGTCTTAAATGCCATTGTATACAGCTTTTTTTTCCCTATCGCATTTTTGTCCTTTACGCCATTTGAGATTTCCGGTATCGAATATTATGATTATCCATAAAAAACCGGCCTAGTGCGAGTCGGACTCGCGCACAAAGGATTCCGTAGCATTATCTTTAAAAACGGCAAAAAAATCACGTTTGTTGTATGGGAGCCCCCATTAAATATTTGTTTTATTTTAATTTAACTATTTATTTTTAAAGTAGATATATAAATAAATATTCTGTGAATATTTCAATTGTCTACCTGCTGCCATTATGCCCCTTAAATATTTATTCTATTCTATTTTTTAGTATTTGTTGTTATAGCGGCAACCAAAATACATCATCTGTGAAAATTTCAACTGTTTAGCTACCATGGTTCATGAGATACAGCCTGGTGACAGACGGACGGACAGCGGAGCCTCAGTAATAGGGTCCCATCCCGTATTTGGGTACGGACCTTTTTTTTTTTTTTTTATGTTAGATAGGCCAGACAAACAAACTAGTGGGTCACCGGATGTTAAATGAACACCACTGTCCATAGACACCAGCAACGATTTACACGATGCCAGTGCGTTGTCGGCCCTAAAGGAGAGGGAATAGGGGAAGGGGGAGAGGGAGGGGGAGAGGGAAGGGGTGAGGTATTGGGCCCCCCGCACTCTCACTGACCGTACGAAACGCAAGCAGGATTACTGCTGCTTCACGCCGGTGTTCTGTGAGAGGGTGGTACTGCCTCGGACGAGCCGGCCCATTCGTGATGCAGCGGCTAGCTACAACATGGCTCTACCACTACAACAACTAATAAATTATCTACCTTAAATTATACTTTTCTACATTGTACAATAGTAGTTAAGACTTATTTTCAAGGCTCATTCACCAGTCTTATCCTTAGAAATATTTGAAATTTAACTATACTCACATAATCGCTGGGCCTTCACCAGCGGCTGCTATAGCAGGATCTAAATGAATCTTGCATGGTCTACCATGGAGTTGCAAGAATTGTGTTGGTTCAGCTTTCTGCAATATCAGACACAATGTACCTATAAATATTAGGAGCAAACACGACGCACGCAAATTAAATACAAATTACATTGAAACTATGCACTGAGCTGCGGTGGCACAAGGGTGAACCCTCATGATGTCACTAAATTCTAACTATAGATATAGTCCTCGTCGCAATCATGATTATGTTCCTTAGTAGATAACAAGAAAATAAAAAGATCTTACAATTTTCTCATAGAAATCCTTGCGACGCTCCGCCCGACGTCGATAGTCGACTATCATCCCGCGGATCATCTTCTCCTGCTTTCTAGCTTCGTGCCACATCTTAGTATATTTTTAAAGCAATTACATTAATCAGAAACAAATATCAACAACTTTATAAGCATAAAAACTAAAAAATATATTTAATCAAGTCTCGCTTTTCTGCTTTCATGCGCCGCCATCTTGATTTTTTTTTTAGCATCGCGGGCGGAATGGATGCGGTTACTGAACGACCTCTTTCATGTCAAGTATTTGTCGCTCCGGAATGAACGACAATTTACAGGTCATACAGTAACGGCACCCGCATCGGATTGCCAGACGTAAAAATGTAAAAAATCGACGTATCGCGTCGCCGCGCTCACGCTGATAGTATTTAATAGGACAGTAAGAGGGATAGTATGATAAGATAGTTTAGTTTCAGAGCAGCCTCAAGGCAGCCTCCCAAAGGAAGTCTAAATATATATAGTAATAATACTCTTTGGTCTAAATCGCGCAGGATAATCTTATGTTATAATATCTATACGTAAACTAAATTACATAAAGTTTACCACTGACAGATGGTTTGCCTTCATTTCATATTCAACTTTAATAACCTACAAATAAAGCCAATTATAGAATACTGTTACCCACGTTTGCAGATTTTGTAATAGGTACTTTATTCGTATAGTGTTAAAGTTGTAAATGAAATGAAGGCAAGCCATCTGTCAGTGGTAAACTAAAAGTGTACGTATACCTGTAAATATAGCTTTTATTATAACATTACGCGGCAACACCAGAAAAGAGCGCGAAAAATAAAATTTGCAAATCAATCAAACCCTCATAATCATAAGTACTAAAAAAGTTACTATTGATACAATCGAAAGTAACTCTGTCTGTTTGTTCACACTTTAACTCTTGAACCTATTTAGATGAAATTTGATGTGAAGATATTTTGAGACCCTAGGAAGGACATAGAATAATTTTTATCTCGGAAAATTGCATAGTTTCCGCACACGGGCGGATCTACATAAGGGCTTTTTTGGCTGCAGCCAAGGGCCCCGTGGGTATAAAAGGCTCCCAACCTTCGGAGACCTAGTATAATATTGAATACAGTTTTTGACTAAGTCGCATTTGATTAATTAGGTAGGTCCCAAGTAGTATTAGCCCAGGGCCCCACGAACTCATGGACCGCCCTTGTTTCCGCGGGATAGTGAGAAACGAATTCTTCGCAGACGAAGTCGTGTGTAACAGCTAGCTAGTTCTATATAACCAGTGGCGTAGCGTGCCTTGGCGGGGCCCCATATAATAATTTGTTTGGGGGCCCTTAAAAATTTCTCACAAAAGAAAAAAAAATGTTTGCATAAAATTAAAAGAAATATTTATTCATCATAATTATCTGTCACTTTTTCCAAAATTTTTACAAACAATTCAAATTAAATACACTCTGGGAAGTTTTTATTATTT
The DNA here is from genome assembly GCA_947563465.1 of Archips xylosteana. Classification (NCBI taxonomy): domain Eukaryota; kingdom Metazoa; phylum Arthropoda; class Insecta; order Lepidoptera; family Tortricidae; genus Archips; species Archips xylosteana. The sequence goes on along the minus strand of OX387357.1, from coordinate 12,774,511 downwards.
TTTTCTTACGCACGTCGGGGGCCCCGTATATTTGATACGGCATAAACGGCGGTAGCTACGCCCCTGTATATAACTGTTTGTTTTAAAAGTATGGCTCTAACCATCAGGGGACAATTTCACTATTTTGCCATTATTCAGCAAAAAAATTCTAGAAAAATAAATCTACGAGGTAGGTAATGGGGGATGAACGATGACAGCGCTACCCGAGGACAAGTTCTACATAATTGTTGTTTCTCATACAAAAAAGTAACATTACAAAGAAGTAGCACTTAACTTTTACGGTCTAGCTAGGGGGTAGGTAGGAGTATTGCCCACGCCTTTTCCATGTAGAATATGGACAATTATCTATAATCATTATGGTCGTCATTGTTATCAAATCTATACAGGGTTATTTGTAATTCACTAGCATCCTTTTAACCCTAAACTCCTACCACTTAAACAAATCTTTTTTGTTTTACGACTTTTGTCACAACTTTATATTTTTGGTGTAATAACGTTTTGAAAATTTGAGATTACCTGTATTTTTACGATACTCTGTGCCGTGTATGGAAAAAAAATGTACTCCATTTTAAAAAGTCGTATAACTAAAAACATTTGTTTAAGTGCTAGGAGTTTAGGGATAAAAGGATGCTAGTGAATTACAAATAACCCTGTATATTCTATGTGATATGTGCAAATAAAAACACACACACACACAATCTTCATTTATATTAGGTAGTAAGATTGTTCAAGTATGTATTGTCCGAATTTTTTGAGGTGTCCCGATCTCGTTAAGAGCCCACCTTTCGAACAAAGCCATTGTATTCTATTATGTCCTCAAGTGCACAATCCTCAACTTAAAATGAACAGAAATACAGGGTTATTTGTAATTCACTAGCATCCTTATAACCCTAAACTCCTACCACTTAAAAAAACGTTTTTTGTTTTACGGCTTTTGTCATAACTTAATATTTTTGGTGTAATAACGTTTTGAAAGTTTGAGATTTCCTCTTATTTTTACGATACTCTGTGTATTTGAATGGGAAAAAAGTGCTTCATTTTAAAAAGTCGTAAAACAAAAAACATTTGTTTGAGTGATAGGAATTCAGGGTTAAGAGGATGTCAGTGAATTACAAATAACCCTGTATAAGATAAAATAGCTCATTGAAATAAAGACTTTATTACTTACAGTAGAGAGTTCATTTTCAATGAAACTTTGTTGGCATGGCAGATAATATTTTTCAACATCGAATGCGTCGTAGACATGCAGTCAAAACAAAGTTTCAATTAAAATGAACTCTCTACTTTAAATAATAAAGTCGTTATTTCAATGAGCTATTTTATATTATATTTACGTTCATTTTAAACTGAGGATTATTCACTCGAGGACCTAATAGAATACAATGGCTTTGTTCGAAAGGTGGGCTCTTCGAGATCGGGACACCTCAAAAAATTCGTACTATACCTTTAAAAGTGATTTCCGGGTTTGAAATAATACATCCATTACGTTTTTTTTTAATTTTAATTGACAGTATACAAAAACAACTCATTACAATCTTCAACATCAAAAAAGATTTCATTTTCCATCTGGCATGGCTTACATATACTAAGCCAATCTATAAATTCTTCAAATATATCCAGAGCATTTAATGTGTCTGCTATACTTCTGTTGAGAACAACATAACTTCCTTTCTTTAAATGCTTTTTGAAAAAGTACCACAAGTTTCTGTGTTCTTCTGTTGTCAGAAAAAAGTCTAGAACACTCATGAGGAAAACATCAGAGTTTCTGATAAGATCTTCCCTGTCTGCTACATCAGAATGAACAATTTTTATTCTGTTAGGATCCATTGAGAATTGACCAATTATTTTCTCTTGAATTTCACAGCACTCTTTATTCATTTCTATACCAACAATACTAGCAGCATTGGTAAAATAGTAAGCCTGCAAATAAATAAAAAGTTTAAGTGTAAAGGTGTAAAAAGAAAGAGCTCAAGAAGGGGTCTTTATATATATATATAATTCTACTGTACGTGTGTATGTCACTGAACTCCTCCTAAACAGCTGGACTGATTTGAATGAATTTTTGTATGCGTTAGGGTGGGGCCCTGGATGGTTTAGATTCACAAATCAGCCCGGCAGATGGCCCTGCAGACGGTATCTAGGTTCATGCAGGACAACATCTGTTGGGTCTACTAGTAGTATATAATTTCAAAATGTGTAAACAAAAAGAAACTAGAAAGTGTAAAAAACTTACAGCATATAAAACACCTCCAAATCTGGAACCCACATCCAGAAATTGCTTATCCTCCAAATCTTGTGGAAGTAGAACTTTGAAAACATACTGAAGTAACTCTCTTGACATGGAATGTGTGATGAAAGTCAACTCCTGTAATGTAAAAATTTTAATTGTATTCATATTCTTAACACATTTGCTGCAGCAATTACTTTAACTTGTCATTAACCATACATGTATGGGGTCACATCAACCCCATACTGCAGCGAACATGTTAAAACAAAGCTTCTGATAAATTCTGGCATAACAGGAACCATTATATAAAGTGATTAAAATAAATTAAATCTGACGGGTGTAGGAACCAGCTTCAACTTTATAACAAAATAAATAGCAGATAAACAATTCTGGACTCTTACGTAATTACTAGCCTTCCGTCCACGGCTTCGCCCGCGATAAATTAATTTTCCCGTAGGAAAAGGTATTTTACTGCAGTAAAAAGTAGCCTATGTCACTCAGTGATAATGTAGCTTTCTAACAGCAAAAAAATTTTTGAAATTGGTCCAGTACTTTTTAAGTTTATTTGTTACATACAAAAATACAGATCTTTCCTCTTTATAATATTAGTGTAGATTATGTTGATAACTCAACACATTTGCTGCAGCAATTAGTTTAACTTTCAATTAACCATACAAGTATCGGGTCTTATTGACCCGATACCACAGCAAGCATGTTAATAAAGGCAAAACAATTAAAAAAAATTACTTTGACATTTCTGGAATTGCATTCTAAGCAGTAATGTCTTGTCAGTTTCCCTTCCTTGACAAGATCTTCAACTTGTTCAGCATCATAAAGAAACTCATCAATATGGCATGTGTTGATGCTGTTGCAATCAGCTTGGTCACCAACTGTTGGATGGGCTATTTTCTCTGAAGGCAACTCCCCGTCAAATGGCACCATTTTCTTGATTACGTTTCCAATCTTGAGTAGCATTTTGTCAGATTTTATAATAGTTTTTTTCTTTTCTAAATCTAAAAAGGCAATAAAGAGTCAGATATTAAGCAAGGCAGTACTTAAAGTAAATAAATTTAAGTAATACTTTAGTCGGTTGTGGGTTTTTTGTACCTTCTTTATACTGTTTACTGCAGATCCACTGTTCTATGGTATCTAATTCCGTTTCATCAAGATCAGCAACCAAGTCTAAAATACGACTTTTAGTGTTTGTGCCGCCCTCAGACATAATGCTTGAATCAAATAAGAATTGCTGAAATAATAGTGTTGGTTAAAGAAGGCGCGAGAAAATCACTGAGCTAACCTAAAAACGCATAAAATCATTAACCTTCTGGGTAGGCATGACACAACTATGGCTAAAATTTTAGACAGACAAAACAAGTGTTCTGTTCTAAATTGGTCAATTATTAGTTTAAGGCCAAAAACGAATACGAAAATAAAGTTTAAGCTTGGAAACGCACGAACCTGAACCTGACTAACACCGGGCATGGATTATCTTATCTATCAATTTACTTTACTGAACTGACAGTGCCAGATGACAGAATGCAGACCTGACAGTTGACCAGTTGACACTTGCAGCAGTGTTGACATCATACAACGTTACACATTTTAGCAGGCATGAGCCGGTTTTCCATGACCTCGAACCCACCCTAATTTTTTTAGTTGTTCTGTTCTTTTCTTGGGTTAAATAAATTATTAAGTTATTAACATAAAAAAATGTACTGGAAATTGTAAATTGAAATTCAATCAACTGATTGCGATAATGTTCCAAAAATTAGAATTGTGATAAAACAGGAAAATCATATAAAAAGAGTCGCTCGCTTGCACTGAGCTTTACTTTTTGTCGTCTCGGAGCGCTTGTCTGTCAAAACAAAATAAATATTGCTTTTCGATTTCGTCTCGCGTGAAGCATGTTACTTGTAAGAAATTTAACTAATTGTGTTCTGAATTAATTACTTGAGTGGTTTTATTAAATTAATATAGTTATTCATTGCAGTGTCGGTACTCAGTTATTTAAGCGTATCTAGTTCCTATTGTAGTTTTACAAATGTTGTTTCAGTGCCTGTTTCGGTAGTTTTCTGAAGCCTTGAAGTTCTTCAAGGAAACCAGCGGACCAAGAATTTAATAGTTTTTTCACGATTCACTAAAGTTAAATAATTAGAAACGAAACAGTCTATTGTGAATAGCTAAACGGACTTTAAAACTGACACTGAATTAATGTGGAAACCTGAGTGAATCATTCTTGTGTAATTTTTATATCAAGCAAATAGTCGCCAGCAAAATGAGCGAATGCAAGCCTTTTAGTAAAACCATTGGGGTGTGGATGTCGGATAAAAAAAGCCAAAAATTAAACTGGAAAGCATTGATTTCTGTGTCAAATTCACATGGTTATAGAATAGTTAAGGTAAGTTTTTAAAGGACTAATAGTTTACATTTAATTAGATGGGCATTTTCAGATAAAAGTGTACCATGTACTTTTTTTAAAAACCTAACAAATTTTGGGTTATTTCTAATCAGAATCACAAGCACTATCGATTTAAGCAATAAAAAAGTGTCCCTCTTTTAATTGCCAGTTTTGTGACGCAGTTAACCATACATGTTGTATGGACCGTCACAAAACTGACTAATAAATTTTGTATGGAAAATTAAGAATAATTAAGGCAAAACGGGTACATTTTTTTCTGAATACCCCCAGATACTGGAACTAAGCATGGTTGGTACCTAATTGGTCAAACATCATCTCAAATGATGTTTTTTACTTTAGAGGAACATACTACAGGTCAAATACACTCTAAAACACTAGTAACTCAAATTATTTGTAGACTGCCTGTTTAATTCAGTTTAGTTGTGTCAAATTTAGTGAACTGTAAAACTTAGTCAGAAGCATGCATGTCAAACACACACATAATCACAATCTAATTCACTATGAAATTGTGTTTCCGATTTGACATATGGATTCAAAGTTACTAAAATAACAGTCATAATAAATAATACTACCTACATAGTAGTAATATTATAAAATAATAAATACTTTGGTAATGGTACAAATTTTAACATTACTTAATACAGTAAAATTATTATAATATTAAATTTTTTAACAACACTTAATTAACATAATTTTAACTAACAAATTATTTATTAACATAATTTTTACAGTAAAAATATAGTTAAAATTTGGTAACATTATTTTTGCTATCATTACTATTAAATATGTAGCAGTTAACATTAGGAAAAAATTTAAGTTAAATTTAGCCCTGAATGGTAAGGAGATGGTGAATTGGGGGTGCAAGCTTGTTAGACAATAATATTGTTGTTTAACAATTTTAACAACCAGCTTCAATTTTATTGTTGCCTGAGATAGTTCAAAAAAAAATAATATAATTTAATCAATTTTGCATATGAAACCAGTGTAAAAGATTTCTAATTAATGATATAAAATTAAAAAAAAAGTTGCAAGATTTTTTTCAAGATGTCTTATTTCTGGGTGCGACTTTAAAAATTAGCCTCCAGGATGAAATTCAAACACTGTCATACATGATTCTAACTTTTGTGTAAGTTAAAGTTTAAAAAGGACTTTTCACAAATAACTATCAATCAATCAATCAATCAATTATTTTATTTGTCAAGTCAATATTTTGAAAATATTGACATCTTAGCATGTATAACTGCAGAGTGTCTGAATATAGGCTGCAACAGTAATTTGTTGAATTAATTTATCTTGATCTCATGATCTTATGATATGTAGATCTCTACAATAATCCAAATTAACTTATAATGAAACAAACATTATTCTTGTTTTAAGATGTGAGTGTTCCGTTTATTATCACTATGAGTGAGTCTCACGGTATTTTCATATTTAATTTAAAGTTAACATGATTTGATTTTGATTTGTTCCTGCTTCAACACAACCTTGTATTCTGTTCAATTAAGTTTTATAAAATAAAGTACATTACTAATTTTAGAAAACATTCATATTTCCTAACTTTATTAATTATTGCTTCATAGTAGCAACCTTGGGAGACACCTAATGAGTATAGGGGCTTGCCAATGTGAGTCACAAATTTAAAACAATTAGCTGGTTGGTGACAAACTGGTTTCTAACAAGATCCAAGGATTCTAATAAGGAAAACCTCTTATTGGTCCTACTAATGCTGAGTTGCTGACCTTTTGAATGTGTCTATGGAATTACCACCATCAAAATAATTCCATAAAAAATATGGCTTAGCTTCTCTCATTATGGTGTTGAAAATTTTTCCTGAGTAATTTGGACTTAAAAAGTCAAATATAGTGTGTGGAAATTAATTTCTAAAGCTAGTGCTTCACCAGTGAATTATTATGAGATCAGTTATTAATATACATGATTCCTAAAAAGCACACTGTAAAATTACATACTGGAATTAAACTATCTTGTGACACCACTTTTTTATGATATGATAGAGAGATGACATACTTGTTTTGAGATGTTTTAACAGTGATTTATATAATATAATCTGATACATTTATTTTTTCAACAGTTGGATTTAGAAAGGCCTCTGGAAGAGCAGGGAGAGTTTGATGTATTCCTTCACAAACTGACTGACGTGATAGCTGCTGCTGACATAGGAGACCCTAAGGCAAGTGAAATGATAACTTATTAAAAAAAGGTGATATAGATGTTAATAATTAAATTAATTGTAATAACTGTATGAGTTTATCAACAAGTGGTCAAAACAAGTGATTAAAACAACATTTTCACTGTCTTTAACCTTTTTTTAGGCTTCAAAAATCATTAGCAATGTAGAACAGTATTTGTCAAACCATCCAAATATTGCAGTTATTGACCCACTAGACAATGTGAGGATTCTTTTGAATAGGTAAGTTTTTATTATAATGTAAATTAGTATGTGTAATTTTAGAGAAGAATAAACTGCATCAGTTTTCGTATTTTGAAGTATGAAATTTTGTGCAGTTTATAAGTCGTCATGAATGAAACTAACAATAATTAAAACGCTTTTTCAGGTATAATTACTATTCAATATTACAAAATGAACCTACATTTACTAGACATGGAATCTTCACACCAGCATTTGCAGAGTTCACTACATGTAACATACAAGAGAATTTAGATATTATGAGGCAGAGGGGAGTGAAATTCCCTATAATTTGCAAGCCAACTGTAGCCCATGGGTCCAAATCAGCGCATGATATGATCTTAGTCTTCAATGAGAGAGATTTGAAAGTGTGCCGACCACCTTGTGTTGTTCAGAGTTTTGTCAACCATAATGCAGTGCTGCATAAAGTCTTTATTATAGGAAAAAGGTTAGTGCTCTGGATTTTATTTAGTTTTAACAGAAATTTGAATTTCAACCTACTTGATGATATATTTTTTATAATTTCCAGGTATCACATTTGTGAAAGACCAAGTTTGAAGAATTTCACTGCATCTGAAGATCTGGAACCAATATTTTACAGCACAGGGGAGGTGTGCAAATCAGATAGCCAATCAACATTATCCATTTTAGACCCACATGATGAAACAGATTTACAAATGACTTTAAAAGAAGAGAAGATAAAACAAATTATTCGAGTTTTGAGAAAAGAAATTGGTTTAATCTTAGCAGGATTTGATGTCGTAATTGACAACGCCACAGGCAGGCATGCAGTTATAGATATAAATGTATATCCTAGTTATGAAAATTTTCCAAACTTTTTTGAAAATCTACTAAACTGTATTGACGAGACCGTCAATAGGACTATAGTGAGTAATGGTGATAGTGAAGAGTGTCAAGATCATTATTCCGTTAGTCATACAATAAACAGGCTGATAAATGTCGCATTTAATGCTAGTAAGCTGGGAGTTACAGGCATGAATATAAATTAGTTATTGTTACGTTATGATTAGATTATGACAACAGATCACAAAAAGGTGTGATGTTTAAAGAAATTACTTCAACAAAAGACTATAATGACTCATTAAAGTGTCATTGTATACGTCCTCATAAATAGGTACATCCATACAGTCGAAGACGCATTGAATTGTTGGACCAAAGGACATTCTCTAATTGGTACCTACTGGTGCATTTTTTCTGTACCTTGGTTAATTGAATGTATGTATTTATATATGTATCCAAATTCAAATGTGTCAAATACGCAAGAAATCAATTTATTTATTAAGTATGTTTATTAAGAAAAAAATGTATTTAGATAGATAGACAATGTCACAGTACCTACTTGACGCTATTTTTTGTGTGTAACACTCTAAAGACTTGGAAGAACATAGAAGATGGGAAACACAATAATGGCTTTATATGGCATGCCAAAACCTCAGTTATGTTATGAAATAAGTTCTCCATTTATAATTTACGAAGCATAATTTCCAGATTCAATCAGTGCCTAGAACCAAATAACCAGAGATTCATTGTATAATAAATTGATTTTTATAAGACTGAAATTGCATGTTGATTGTTAAATTGATGATTATCAAATTAGATTATGGTTTACAGTTGGTTGGTTTAAAATATATGCCAGTGACATATATGTAGTTTGAATTAAATGTTATTTAGGATTATCAACAAAATATGACTGCCATCAACGTACAGTAAAATTACATAAAGTTTACCACTGACAGATGGTTTGCCTTCATTTCATATTCAACTTTAACAACCTACAGATAAAGCCAATTTTAGAATACTGTTACCCACGTTTGCAGATTTTGTAATAGCTACTTTATTTGTATGTTGTTAAAGTTGGAAATGAAATGAAGGCAAGCCATCTGTCAGTGGTAAACTAAAAGTAAACATATTGTAAGTGCGATTCCATATGTATGCAAACCACAGAAAGCTTATAGTTAAAAATATGATGATTCAATATTGATGAATGCTAGTTGAAATTAAATCTTCATAAATGATAAGAATGATTAAAATTTTGAAATAAATAAATAATTTAAAATATGACACTTAAAACTTGCGTTTGGCTTGTATGTGCTGTAAAAAAATTACAAATAATTTATTTCAGTTAACTTAGGATCTGTATTTGGGTATTATATAATAGAAATACAAATAAATTAATTAAAACTAATGCAATAAAAGTCCTAAACATTGAAAATTACTTGTTGCAATGTAGGTCTTCTAATTTAGGTAAGTAAATATTCATCTATTATTAATTAATCAATCATGTCTATACATATTATAAAATAAAAATTTTAAAAACCCCTAACATCCCAATATCATCATCAACATCAAAATCCCTTCCGCAACATACAAAAGAGCTGATAACTTTGAAACGGCTGAACCAATTTTGATGAAACATGTCTAAGAACCATCGCCAAGAAACCTGCTTTCAAATATTATGATGCCACAGACAGACAGACACACGCACATAGCGGTCAAACTTATAACACCCCTCTTTTTTGTGTTGGGGGTTAAAAATGGAATTGAATTAAGAAAGCCTTCTAGTATTAAGTGTCTAATTTTAATCTTTTTGATAATTTACATGCTTTTTTATCTATGTATACCTACCTAACTCAATAAATATCAATCATGGCTAGGCTCTAAGAAAGTAAAATTTCTTACTAGGGATTCTGTTGAATGGTTTCTTGGGAAACTTTGAGGGAAGTCAGATGTATTCTTTTTTCAGATACTTCGCTCTATAGTCTTAAACTGTTTGAATTCTACTTGATATGATAATCAACCCTACTCATGACTAATTGTTAACATAATATTAAAGGTTAGTGAAATATATCTCAATAATATGTGGCAAAGCTCTTGATCCGAATATATCTTATTTACTTTCTAAGGATAATGCCGCAAATAATGAACTAGATTTTCAGTCTGAACGTTTTAGATATATTAATGCTGTTAAATAAACAAACAACCTTTGTAGTTTTTAATATTTATTTCGTATTCCATGACCTTAATAAAATCTCGAATCTGTTCTTTAGATGTTATAAGATATTTCTTTTGTATGGACCATTTTCAAATTTTGCGCAGTAAAACTTGTCCCAACCTAAATAAAGTTGTTTCCGTTTACATTGTCTATTTTCTGCGGTTATTTAAGTGAATCACAGATAATTGTTGATTATCGAAATCGAAAAGAGATGCTTAGTATTTATGTAAGTAATGCTTGTAATAATGCATGGTAACAGAGTGGTAGCTCCATACAAAAAGTAACAATGTTTTGCGCAAAATTTGAAAATGTCCCGTACGTATCATATTCATTCATTCATTTCATTGGTTTTTAGCGTGAGACGCATTTTTCGCCTAAAAATATATGTAACAGAAGGTCGTTACTACAAAATAGACCTAATAACACTGTGATAAAGTATGTTTTTGCAATAGCATTACATTGTTTGTAACAAATGCAGCAATTCCGAAAATGTATTATTAACAATTAGGTATGTAAATATTTATGAAGGATATAAGCTATTGCTAGTATTAATAACATAGGTAATCTAGGTGTGAGTATACTTAGCTCTGTTATGTTATTCATTATGTTATCTTAGTTGCTACATCACTACCTCTACCTTGAGTTTACACTAGTTTACAGTGACCGTACTCGCTAGCGACGGCGTAAATGATTTGTATGGAGAATTGTACTTCCGTAAGTGACCGCTAGGCGCCCTGTACAATTCTCCATACAAATCATTTACGCCGTCGCTAGCGAGTACGGTCACTGTAAACTAGTGTAAACTCATGGTAGGGGTACACATCATTAACAAGTAATAAGTAATCTGTAAACGTAAAATAAAATTCCACTATTTATTTTAAAAATCATTACAAACTTCAGTGCACTGTTTTTTCTTTTTTCTGTTTTCCATATATTTTTTAATTTAACTTGCAATATTCTTATGTAAGTCAGTAGATATAAATAAATAAATAAATATTACGGGACAATTCACACCAATTGACCTAGTCCCAAAGTAAGCTAGGCAAAGCTTGTGTTGTGGGTACTAGGCAACGGATAAACATACTTATCTATACTAATATTATAAAGCTGAAGAGTTTGTTTGTTTGTTAGTTTGTTTGTTTGAACGCGCTAATCTCAGGAACTACTGCTCCGATTTGAAAAATTCTTTCAGTGATAGATAGCCCATTTATCGAGGAAGGCTATAGGCTATATATCATCACGCTAACACCAATAGGAGCGGAGGAATGTTTTAAAATCGGGGGTTTTTGAAGTAAAACTTCTATCTATAGGCGCTAATCTCAGGAACTACTCCGATTTGAAAAATTCTTTCAGTGTTAGATAGCCCATTTATCGAGGAAGGCTATAGGCGCTGGGGTGCGGGGGAGGGGGTGCGGGGGCTTCAAATTTGCCGTAGGATGCACCGTTTTCAAGATATTTGACAAAAACACCGGGGTTGCGGGAGTTTTAAGGGGGGAAGAAAATTTCATTGATTTTGCCGTAGTATGCACCGTTTTCAAGATATTTGACAAAAACACCGAGGGGTGGGGGTGGGGGGGTGAGGGTGCGGGGGAGGGGATTTGGGGGTATTAAAGGGGATGAAAATTTCATTGATTTTGCCGTAGGATGCACCGTTTTCAAGATATTTGACAAAAACTCCGGGGGGGTGGGGATGGGGGGTGAGGGGGGAGGTGCGGGGGTTTTAGAAGTAAAACTTCTATAGGCACGCTTGACTTGGGACGAACGCGGGTGTGCGGGGGGTGCTGTGTTGGGGGGCGTGCGGGGGTGGGTGCGGGATTGCTGTGCGGGGGGGGAGCGAGTTGGAGGGTGCGGGGGGGGGCGGGTAATTTTTTTTTATATCGAGGAACTAAGTAGAGTCCTAATTGATGAAAAAGCAAATTGGATAAAAAAAATAACCTGCCCAAATTACTAATTCCACGCGGACGGAGTCGCGGGCAAAAGCTAGTATAGATAGATACATACTTAAATACATATTAAACACCCAAGACCCGAGAACAAACATAAGTATTTTTCATACAAATATCTGCCCCGACACGGGAATCGAACCCGGGACCTCAAGGTTCATAGTCAGGTTTGCTAACCACTAGGCCATCTGGTCGTCTAGATATGTACGTACCTATGTATAGTCGACCAAGAAATTATTTTACCACCCTAAAGTCCTTGTTATTTGCAAGGCTTAAAACATCAAAGGCTATTTTCACTCACAAGTCAATGTGATACTGAGACTTAAGGTTTTTGTTGTGACGGTCGACTAAACGTAAGTTGTCTTCAAATCTTGCAAGTCGTTCTAGTGATCGAATTGACTTGGGTACGGTACGGACGCGTAGTTCGGACGACCGTTCATGTACGGTTAGCAAAAAGTATCGTCAGCGAAAAGCTTATATTAGAACTAATGTCTGGGTCTCAATTTGAAGCCACTTGCCCAATGGACACCGAATTTGGATTCTGATTTTGATTACGGTGAATAAAAGTAGGTACCTAAGTCAACATAACGAGTTGCCAATCCACATTCTTCAGACTGTACTAAAATGTTTACACAAATGAAAATAGTGGCGCTCTCTTGACAATGCTCATATTTTTCTGGTCAGGCTTTATATTAAACAAAATTTTGTTACCTTAAAAATAATTATTAAGACAACATTCCTTAATTTATTAATCACCTCTATGGAGACTGATTACTGCTAGAACATTCGCCATTAAAATTTCGGTACAGGGTCGAGTACATGTTTGATATAGATGGGAATGAAAGGAAGGCCACTGAGCAAAGTGTCACTTATTGTGTACCTAACTAATAATAACTACTACAGGCCCTTTTTTCGTTCCTCAACTAGATACGTGTATCACTTATCTTTACGAGTACACTCATCACATCATTATCTATCTACTTCATTAACAATTTAGGACCAATGTGTACCAGTTCTACTTCATTGAAAGTCTTATAGGTTTATTTCCGAAAAATAGAATAGATGTGTTGGTGATATTGGTAATTAGTCCACAGGCGGGGAACATCAGCGACAATCATAATCATTTCACCCTGTATACATCTCACAGGGCTCCTGTCAGAATGTGAGGGCTTGGACCGTAGTTAACACGCGATCGCAGTGCGGATTGGGAACTTCACATACACGACTGAACTTTTTGCAGGCTGCATAGCTTTCCTTACGATGTTTTTCTTCACCGTAAAGCACCAACAACAAGTAATAATATGAGTCATTTTCAAATTTTGCGCAGGTAAACTTATCCCAAGCTAAAAAAAGTTGTATTATTTTACACTATCTATTTTCTGCGATTATTTCAGTAAAATCGCTCGTAGAACTGACGGCCGGTGGGGCAGATAGGTTCTCGAGTGGCGTCCGCGGACCGACAAACGCAGTGTAGGCAGGGCTGGGCAAAATACATGCTTTGCTTTAATTAAAATACAAATTACAAAATACTATCTCGCATGTATTTAAAATACGAAATACAAAATACTTTTAAGTCGAGTATTTGAAATATAAAATACAAAATACAGTATTTCAGGTATTTTTATTTAAAATACAAATTACAAAATACTAAGTAGAATTAAAACGAATCCAACCCGGCATGGGCAAGCAGAGTAAAAGAAAATTACACTCTTTAAACATGAAACTACCGTGAGGTCGTGAGACTCACTCATAGTGAAACAATACAGATTATCGTCCGAGAGCTGGCACCAATTTTTGGATAGGTGTTTGAGGCAAGCTGAAAACTTATCACATACTTCTCCTATTATACCCCAACACAAAACTGCAGACCTGGCTGGTGAGTAGCGGGGCTAAATGAAACCATGACTTTTTAATTTTTTTTTTGGTTCCAAAAATATATTTAGGCAATATGCAATTTATATATGTTGTAGTTTAATGTTTAAAGAATAAAAAAAATAATAAGCCAGATGATTTAGTCGGGGCTTTAATATTGCCAGGCGCGTGCAAACATATTTTTCAAAAAAATATAAAAAATGTATTTGATGCAACTTGAAATTTTAATAGAGTATATTATTTATAACTAAAAAATAAGATTCTCAAAAAGACAGGTCATTTTGGTGGGACTTTCTACCTGCCAGGTGATCTAACAAATATACTCACTCGCACGGATATATCATTTGTTAGATCACCTGGCAGGTAGAAAGTCCCACCAAAATGACCTGTCTTTTTGAGAATCTTATTTTTTAGTTATAAATAATACCCTATTAAAATTTCAAGTTGCCTCATATAATTTTTTTATATTTTTTTGAAAAATCAAAATATGTTTGCACGCGCCAGGCAATATTAAAGCCCCGACTAAATCGTCTGGCTTGTTTTTTATTATTCTTTAAACAATAAACTACAATATATAAAAATTGCATATTGCCTCAAATATATTTTTGGAACCAATAAAAATAAAAATTAAAAATTCATAGGTTCATAGCCCCGCTACTCACCAGCCAGGTCTGTAGTCTTGTGTTGGGGTATAATAGGAGAAGTATGTGACAAGTTTTCAGCTTGCCTCAAACACCTACCCAAAAATTGGTGCCAGCTCTCCTACTATTACCCACGTTTCAAAACGAGTCGAGTTTAACTCGACAGTTTCGGGCTAATCCGTAACCCTTCCTCTCGGAAGAGCACGCTACGGCTGTGCCAAACGTGCACTCAAGTACGCTACGGCCTGAAATACCTATGTCGACTTAAACTAGTTTTGAGACATGGGTAATCAGTATTATTTTACTTAAAATTACTCTCATTAAAGGAAACCAGGTACTTTTACTGATTAAAAGCAGAGTTTCCTTTCCTAAACACCAGACTTAAGTGTTATCTGCCTCTCATAGTGGAATGAATAAAGTCATGTCTACACCGGTGCGTTTTCATGTTCAACTTAAGATCGCTAAATGAAATCTAAATGTATTTTGTTAAAATGTATTTTGAAGTCATAAGTATTTGAAATACTAACTACAAAATACCTTAGCGTCAGGTATTTGAAATACGAATTACAAATTACATTTTCAGCGAGTAATTGAAATACAAATACCAAATACGTATTTGTATTTCAATTACGTATTTCAATTACAAGTAATTCAAATACTGCCCAGCCCTGAGTGTAGGTAGGCCTCCAACAAGATGGAGCGACGACCTGGTAAAGGTGCTGGGAACGCATTGGATGCGGATGGCGCAGGGCCGATCTGTTTGGCGAACCTTGGGCTTGGGCGTCTTTCGGCTGAAATGATGATGAATCAGCTATACTTATATCACAAATGATTATTGACTATCAGAATCGAAAAAAGGTGTTTAGTATTTACTAAATATATATTGTAATGCGCGGTAACAGAGTGGTAGCTCCATACAAATAGTAACAGACAGTGTTCTGCGCAAAATTTTAAAAAGACTCAAATCACCTAATTAATTATAATTAGGTATAAATCGCGTGCCCGACTCGCACTTGGCTGACCGGACTGCAATACGAGAAGCTAATACATGGTTGTCGTGTGGTTGTAACTTCAACCTTATAATTTTAGACATTGATAGGTATACTCCAAGGTTGATTTGAAATATTATCTAATTATCTAATACCTTTAAACGAGCAATTCTTGTATATATATATATAATCAGGATCTCGAAAACGGCTCCAACGATTTCGATGAAATTTGGTATGTGGGGGTTTTCGGGGATGAAAAACTGATCTAGCTATGTTTCATTTTCAGAAAATCGCTTTTACTCGTGTTTTCCGGCTATTTTTGTTTGCATTAGAATATAAAGCTAAATTTCGCCGACTTCGAGCAGATCATAATGGCACATTAGAAATCGGGTGGTCGCGGATTCAGCCGACCTCGGTTCGATACCACGTTTTTTTTCAAGATTTTTAGTTTTTTTTTTAAGTTTTTTTTTTTATGAGAAACGTCAAGTTTCTTCTTTTGTGAGAAAAAGTTACTTTTTTGTGAGAAAAAGTTACTTTTTTGTGAGAAAAAGTTACTTTTTTGTGAGAAAAAGTTACTTTTTTGTTAGAAAAAGTATTATAGGGAACGTGCAGTAACTATAGGCGGCAGCACTAATGCGACAGAAGAGACACTATGCGGACAGTAAAACAAACTTATCAAGGTAAAACATTCAAATTGATGGCGCCCTTATGGCACCAGTTGGCAGCATCGTCTATGTGCACGTTCCCTATTGGGAGCACAGAACAGGAAAAGCCGGTTGTCTGTAAAGTCGGTTTACGGACGATAGTTTAACGTGACTCACCCCCCCTCCCCTCCGGTGTTTTTGTCAAATATCTTGAAAACGGTGCATCCTACGGCAAAATCAATGAAATTTTCATCCCCCCTTTAATACCCCCGCGCTCCCTCCCCCGCATCCCCTCCCCCGCTCTCACCCCCCCCCCCCCCCACCCCTCCGGTGTATATAATCAGGATCTCGGAAACGGTTCCAACGATTTCGATGAAATTTGGTATTTGGGGGTTTTCGGGGATGAAAAATTGATCTAGCTTGGTCTTATCTCTGGGAAA
Source organism: Archips xylosteana (assembly GCA_947563465.1). NCBI lineage: Eukaryota > Metazoa > Arthropoda > Insecta > Lepidoptera > Tortricidae > Archips > Archips xylosteana. The sequence goes on along the minus strand of OX387357.1, from coordinate 12,757,898 downwards.
ATGCTTGGTGCCGAATTTCTGCCCGAGCAGAGCTCGGTCGCCCAGGTACTTATAATAATTGACATTTGATTCTCATACTACTCTGAATTGCTCTATGCAGTGATTCGGTTAAGCAAGGTCTTGTAAAATGGGTGGTCGTACAATACACAATACAATACAAATATTCTTTTTTGATCACCAAAACCACAGAAAAAATTAATAGGTAACAATAAAAATTCAGTACCAGTCCTGTGAGTGTATTCAGTCATATTTAGTACCTATGTTATTTAAGTTTCGTCAAGATCCGTCGTTGAGATGTCTATAATATATATCTTCTGAAAAGTTATTATGGGACAAAAGATGTAGAAATGAGATTAAGTGCGAATTAAATATTGGTTGTTGGAGCACCTAGTTATAGGTACCAGATTCGAGAGCCTAAATCTGTACAAGTTTGAGATATGGAGTAAAGTCTCAGCGATCAAATAAATTTAGGTGTTACCTATATTTTGAACTAGAGGGATATCATAGTTGAAAGGCGAAACTTCAAAAGTAGGTAAATGCGACGTCGTCATTTCGCAAAGACGGGCGAGCTTGCTCTACGCAACGCAAAAACATGTGGTGTCAAATGCACAATGCACATCCACGCAATATCTACGAATTTACTCATAATAACATACCTAATCTATTCATTTTAAAACCTTAAAATAATTCAAATATTTGGGTATAGAAAAAATTACAGCGCATAGATAATTGGCGCCATTGCCAATCGAGGATGCGAAAATTCTGCTAAATGATAAATTGATAATGGAATGAACCTCTTGATGTTGATGTCGACTGTACAGGATATCTATTAGCATAACTTAGTAAATAGGACGAAGACATTGCCTCATGTAAACATTGTAGGCATACATATACCTAAAGACTAAAAATCACAAGTTCCGTTTAAATCGTTTATTTGGTCTATGAATTGTTCTCACGAAATTTGAAAAAAAGACTGTATCTACAGGTACCTAGTTACTTAGTTTATTTAAAAGTGTATTTCACGAAATTAAATTGTACAAGTTTGTATCGAAGTTGAAAGTTGCTACCTACAAAATTTTATTATGGCATCTTATCTCACGACTGCTATTTCCACGCTTTTAAGTTCAGGAATGTAATTTGCAGTTTCATGAAACGACCCCAGACTCCGATTTTGCTACAATTTTTATAGTGTATCTCATATAACAATAATAACTTCGAAACTAACTCCTAACTGTACCTACCTATCCTCTTTGACGTATGTACCTATCTACAATGTTTATGAATAGGTATACTGTTTTAAACTTTCGTGATTTTCAGTCATAATTACTACTTATACTAAACGGACCTTATCTATCACGCAAGTAATATTTACCTCGACGTTTCAGCCACGTTGCAGCACGAGTCACGAGTTGACACATGTGGCCGAAACGTCGAGGTAAATATTAATTGCGTGATGATAAGTCCCGTTTAGTATAGTAATTATGATTTTTTATGAATGTTGCATACTTCCAACAACTTATATTTAAATACCTAGCCCATTAGGAATATTTATTTACTTTTACAATTACTCATTTTCGATAGGCAGTGTGGCTGGACCAGCCAACAGCCAGCGTAGTGGTCTGTTATTTATCATACAGTTTAACATAAAATATTCATTTAAATACCAGCTGCTTGTGTTTTATTTGACGTAATCCTAACATACTTAACTCCGCGATAACGGTTGTTTTCAGTTAACGTTATAATGAATAAAAGCATAGGTAATTGTTAATTCGGCACAGTACTGAGCATAAATCGCACCTAGTTGCAGCGAAAGGTAACTATAATTTATTATAGATTACCGTACGTAACATCCGCGGCCAGCCGACCTGCTGGAAACGCAGGATGTGTTTCTAGTCCGAAGAAATGGGACGGAAGATCCGATCACCATTAAAACTACCGTTGAAATAAAGCTTAGAAGCGAAAAAATGGTACCCCGTAATTGCGTGTAGTTGCGTTGTTTTGAATTGCGATTCAGTTCAGTCAGCTGTCGGCACATGGCGGCATAGCACGCGTCGCCCGCGCAGCCTGCCCGCCATAGCCGGCGTTTACGCGCGAAACTCGCTAAAGTTATTTTTTTAGAAATTTTAACCGAGCGTTCCAGATTCTGTGTTATGGTGAAAAAGTGTTACAGTTTGGTGATAGAATAGATAATGATCTGCTTTGATTGATCGTTCATTGTGTTCGTGTATTGTGCAAGGTCCCGTCGATCCGTCAATTTAGCGGCTAATGATGATCGGATTAATCGGACATTGGATCTATTAATTACACAGCCTGTGCCGGTAAAGTGGTTTTTGTGTTGGTTTACTAAAAAGGGGGGGCGTGCTTGGATACTTAGCGGAGGTAAGAAATTATTTTACGAGCAACTTCAACTTTATTACAATGTCAAAGACGGAAACTAATAAACAGTTTAATATGCATATTTTAAAAACAATAAACGTTTAAGTAGACTACGTTTAATACTTAATACTTACGTATTTATGCAAATAAGAGCGTTAACGAAACTCCCGCTGTTCTATTTAATTTTATTGTATTATAATTAATATCAAGTTTCAAGTTTTAAATCTATTTAAGTATGACATTTTAATTTTAGTAAAACAGTAAACATAAACGATTTTAAAATTCTTTACCTACTCTTTTTAAAGTTAAGCATTAGTAGAGCATACGAGTCCTACACTTTTTTTTTCGCTGTATGTATTATTGGTTATCTAATTTTTACAAATGCGTAATCTTCTACCAACATATATCAAAGAATTGCAATTTATTTTCCATTTTTGGCGACATTTAGAAATTTATTTCCTACCTATTTATTTTATACCTACACGGATCCATGTTTTTAAATATTATATTATAATACCCATCACTTGAATGTAAAAATATCAGTACATAGGTACTTATGGGCTAAAAGTACAGTCGCAGCCGGTGCAGTTTAACTAAACGGGGCACACCTCAAGTCAAGATGTATACATAGAGCCCCTTATACTATCTTAATAATAGATAGAGTCGTAATTGGTGTTGATTTATTGAGCTTCTCAACACTTTGTAATTAATCTGAGCGTAAATAATTAAATACCTACCGAAAATTAAATAGTATTAAAATATTATGAGTCAGTTTGACATAACTACCTAACTATGTATGTTCTATAAACTGGTAGGTAAGTGCGGTGTAAGTGTTATGTTTTATTTCTCACTCTAGATATTTTATCATGTGTACGAGATAAAGTAAGCAGATGCGTAAGCACGTTTTGATACTGACTGTACTTACCCATTATAGCTACTCACTGTAAGTGAATAAAAATCAAAAGTTAGATATCCTCAATCCTCAATTAAATTCCAATCACTGTTGCTTAATAACTGGTTTCGTATTCGTACCTATTTCAAAGATCATACTTTCATGGAAACTTAAATTTGATTGACCTTCAGTAAAATGACTGCGTTGAATTTAAGCTGCGTCATCATAATAAGCGTGAGGTTCTATTGTAGAGTCATTGCTTACTATTAGAGCCGAATATCTTTGACAAATTACCTCAGCGTTGGTGCATGGTGAAATAGCAAATTGAGAACCATAAGTCTAACAATTCAATTTAATTTCATAAGCTTTTCTATTGGTACCGTAGAAGGTAGTAGGTATTTGTATAGACTGAAGATCGTGCAAATAAGACGCGCGGACGCCAATTTAAAATTTTAACAATGTGCTGTAAGGACTTACTTCTGGTTTCATATCCATACCACGCTTTATTGGATCTTATGTGCACTGTGTACCCATTTTCGCGATATCGCATGTGATGAATGAGATATGGATGAATGAAGGCGCGATACGAATCACGTTGCAAGTTTTTGTGTAGTTCGATTTTCGCGGACTCAAGTGGCTCCAAGTCTACGCAGATACATTGCTTGAATAAGGCAGACGACTTAAGTGGGGAGCAAAAACGACGTATCCGGCTTTAAGGTTTAAACCTCCGGTTTAATAAAGCGCCGAGTCCGGGTCTTTTTCGGACCTCATCTCCATATAGACGTTTCACTGGAGTCGCAGGCAGCACAGGCATCTCCGGCATCCACCGGCTTGCAGAACGAATTCCGAATTATCCGTGCCCGAGTTCCCGCGACCTTCGGCTACGTATCGTCGCAGAATCGAATCGTCTCGCCTCGTAACTGTAAAGTTAAACTAGTTTGGCTGTCGGCCGCTGCTCTAATAGGATTGGTCGCGTTCCGCGCTGTACTTTTTTTCTATACTTTTTCTGGGCAAGTGCGTGTATACGGATGACACGCCGGCACCGGATCCAATCTTGGGCCGTCCTCATTTTCTTTGTCGGTGTTTGTTTTGATTATCTGCCTTATACAGAACTTGCGCACGCTCAACCGGCATTATGATGTTTACAAATGGTTCCGGTTGGCACTCTGAGGCGATCTCGATGTCTAGGCTATCTCCTTGGGACCTATGGAGGTACAAACATTTGTGGTTACATAATTGTCTGGTGGCTTACGAACCTACGAGTTATTCACTTTCCAAGTTGCGAGATTAATTTAGCTAAACTGTAGTGAAGATGTATTCCCCAACAGAGATGCTCCAGATTTAATACATAGGTACTAATTACTAGAATAACTTTAGTTAACACGAATTGCCTATGATGATCTTGCGAGTATTACGATGAAACTAAGTGAAGACCTCAACGTTAGAGAACTCCCTGCCCTTCAACTGAATGTTATGCCAGCATGTTATTAAGGTTGCTATTATAAATTATCCCCCCTTGGCTTGATACTACATTTGATAGTTACTTAAGATAATTTGTATGTTTGTGGTGTCTTGGCTTTAGCTGTTAAGGTACAAATTTGTGATGAGTAAATAAATAAATAAATAAATTTGAAACTAACCAGTACCTATCAAGGAAGTCAAAATGAAACCATCAGTGGCGAAGGGTTGATTAAACTTTCGAAGATACCATACGCTTATCTTTCTTTACTGCACTGCTTTTCAAGAAGAGGATAAATGGGTATGTTTTTAGGATTTTTTGCTCCGGCTTTACTTGCAAAATTTTTCACGCCCCGCCACTGGAAACCATTCACCATTTTAAGCCAATTTAGAAATTCATCGTAGCAATATATGAACGTTACAACTGTATGTTAGTAATGCAGGCACAATTTGCAACAAATAAATCAAACTAGAAACTGCAAATGTTTACCTTTACAAACGCGCAGGATCAATATACCGTCATCTCATCACTCATTGCCGAGTGCCGGGAGCATTGACCTACGATCATTAGGCTAGTATTTACACGGCAAATATACATTTCAATGCTAAATTATTTTCCACGTTCCTAACACCCGATGCTGAAACTAATTCGCATGTGCTCTTAAAATTGGATTAATAATGCGAGTTAAACTACAAATAATATAACACCCATAACAAATGAGCTCATTTTGTATAAGCTAAGTACTTTAATTACAACGTTCACTGTGTAAAATGACCAAAACATTATTTCAAAATGTCCATTTTCATACAATAAAGTGAACTATTATTCTTATAATAACACCGTGTACTTATAACTTTTAAAATGTTTAGGTAATAGTCATAATATCTAAGATTTAAAACTAATAACCGCAGTTCTAAACTAATCTATCCTTAGGTACAGTCGGCCAAAAATATGGTCTACCCTACCACCCCACGCTTGAAATTCATTTGCGCGTCATGATACAACGAGGTCGATTTTCCCTCGCAATAATATTTATGATGACAGTAACTATAATGACTTCAGTGAAATCGCTATAAAATATCGCTAAATTTATAATTTCTAACTGAGTGAAGTCACTTCACTCATTTAAAAATTATAACTTTAGCGATATTTAAATCTCACTGATACTTTTATCAAAACTGGTAGACCACTTTCTTGGTCACATTTATTATTACTATGAAAATCCCCATTACCTATTTTGTTCTAGTGTCACAGATCGCTTGACCCCCCCTCCCCCTAAACGTGACGTAATTTATGGATGGCCCCTTGGTAACCCCGTCGTCACCTGTATTTCCACATAAATACAACCTAGGGCTCTTCAAAGCTAGAGTGAATAGGCTGTTACTGAACCAGTGAGATACACCTTTGTTTGGCCTCATCTGCACTTTTCATCAGGTGAATAGTGGTCAGTCGCGGGTCAGTTTCATGTAAAATAGTTACTCTACGATTGTCATGATGTAGTTTAATTAAAAATAACGGCCTTTTAGAGTCAATCCACTTAAATAATATGAAGATATACTGGATCATTTAAAACTCTACGGCAGTTATTATTGTAAGGTTAGGTACCTACTGATGCCTTTGACGTCCAAAACAAATCGACGTTAAAGACTACCGCATTCGATATGGTTTATTTTCAGAATTTCTGTTAGAAATTTGACACCACGCGTAAACAGTAATGGGTTTTCATTTAAACATGTTCTCGTTTGACGTAAATAGTTGAATAGGTATTAGGGATGGGCCGAATATTCGTTTTATGTTCGGTATTCGGCATATTCGGCAGGTTTACCGAACATTCGTATTCGGCCGAATATTCGGGACAGTGGTACTTAAAGATGTTAATAACAGTTACTCTATTGTGAACTATATTACAATGAGAATGATTGATTGAACGATGCATGTGCATATTATAAATAGACCTAACCTAAGTAAATCACTGTGTAGCTTTATACTTTGCACGTGGTGCCGTTTCGTTTCGCACTGGATGATGCAATAATAATGACAAGTATTGACAAGTGTAGCGGGGGAAGCGAGGGGAGCGGGCGGGTGCGCCCGGCGTCAATTCGTGCGGTTAGCGTAAACACGTATAGACCTGCTCCGGTATGCCGAATATTCGGCCGAATATTCGGTTCGGTGAAAGTTTAACCGAATATTCGGCCGAGCGTTCGTATTCGGTGAAATCTATGTTTGGCCCATCACTAGTAGGTATCTACTGTATTTTACAATACATTCTGAAAACTAAGTAATGCTCACAGTCGTGAGCCACTAGTATTATAATTGTAGTTCCATTGGAATTTTAGTTACTATATAACACCTAGTCTTACTCGAAATTCAAAGTTCTTTAAGTGTTAAACAAGTATTGCGTGCAGAAACTACTAACGAATGAGAGCAAATATTGACGTCATGTCACTTCATCGTCGGAGCTACCTCGCACATTGCTGAAGTTTGTTCAAACAGTGAGTTGCGAACTGGCACTGAATGCTGCTATCGTCTTTAAAATCTATTTAAACTATCTATTAGCATAGTCGAGAACTTTCGCAAATTTCACGAAGAATAATTATACGGCGCAAAAAACGTTTGTCGTATTAAAGTGAACATACCAGACACGACATCAGATTTTTGGCCAATTTTCCTTTCCATATTGTAAGCAGCCTTGCGAGGAAGTATGTGATTTAAACAGTAATTTGCTATTTTTCGTCATATATTTTAGCGAATTAGGAGTAGGAAAGACACAATTAGTTAAAAATTACATACTTAGATTAAAGCTCCAAAGTAGGGTCCAAAGGTATTTTAATTTGCGCCGGCCTTATACCATATTGGCTATAGACCCTTAACTTTTGCCACGTCCACATGTCAGGAGAGAAGCGAACAAACAAATGTGTATGACCCTTATAGAAAAAAAATAAAAAATAATTGAACAAGGCGCATACAAAGAAATAAAGCTACTAATATTGGTTTGTACCTTGCATCAGGTTTCGCTAGTTACGAGTATTATGGAAAACTTAATTAACTACGTAAGCCATGGATTCATTCGAGTACCTAACAATGCCTCTATTTTCATCTAGTTAAGTGACATACTTACTTACCTAAAATAAAATACAAGGGTTGCTGTATTTAAGTATTGCGTTTTAAATTATGTCACGTTGTTTGAGTAGGTAGAGCTCAAAAAGTGAAACTTTTTTAACCCGTAGCTAACCATACAAAACGATTGTCTGGACTAACTTAGATGAAAATTAACCAAATGACGACTGTATCATGTATTATAATATAATATCAGTCGCACTGTGGTATATTTCAGAATTAGAGGAGTAGGACGTACCTTTGTACTCCGGAATGTGCTGCTATGGTATCTAACAATGAGTTTCTTCCATGAGTGTTCGTAACCGACAAAACACAAAAGTTTTATACACAAAAGTTCATAATATAAACAGAGTTTATTCACAATTTTGGTTGTTGCCCCAACATTCCCAATCATCATCATCATCCCAGCCTATATACGTCTCACTGCAGGGCACAGGAGTCCTCTCAGAATGAGAGGGCTTGGGCCGTAGTTCCTACGCGGGCCAATTGCGCATTGGGAACTTTACATACACCATTGAATTTCTTCTCAGGTAATAGATTTTAAATATATGTAATTTCGCACATAAATTCCGAAAAACTTAGAAGTTCGAGCCCAGACTCGAACCCACGACCCTCTGCTTGAGAGGCCATCGGTCAAACCAGTAAAATCTCGGAATTCCAATTTCACACATTCTAATGGTTCACGTATGCGACGCCGGGTAAAGGCTATGATATGAATCTCACTTCCGAAGCGCTTGTTCGAGATATTACTTCGACAGCTAGTGCAGTAGAGGCCCGGCCTCAAGCCAAGGCAACTCGTCTTTGTTCTGACAGGTCAAGGCGGTGCTTGGATTTGGACATCAGCAATTTGTTTACTTTGACAGATGTTGAGTTTTGATGACAAAGGTATTTAATTTGCGCCTCTCTGACTGGTATTATCTTGTCACTTGGTTGTGGCAAGACGAACGGTCGGATTCCAGAGATTTGTTGATGGTTCATTGTATTTGGATATTAAGTAGTACCAAGGTAGTACTTTATTTATTATGTAGCTTTTACCCGCCAAATGTGCCACGGTAGTCTATTAGTTGGACCTAAGTGCTCTGAGATTTTTGGAATTTATGTGCGAAATTACACATGAAATTTACCACGGTCTTTACTGTGAAGGATATGTCTTGAGAAATCCTGCATACGCAGGCAAGCGATTCAATGGTGTGTGTGAAGTTCTCAATCAGCACTAGACCCCCGCAGGAACCACAGCCCCAACAGCGGACGTAAGTATATCGGGTGGCGCATTTCGATGTAATTCTGACACTATAAAGGCATAGAAAGATTTTTGTAGGAACCATGTCATCGATTTTAGTAACAAGAAAAACGCATTCATGGGTTAAAAAAATCATGCTTAGTTCGAAAATCGCACCCAGTCGTACCTATTGAAGAAAAATTAGTTTACCTTGCATCTTGACAGTTAAATTTGACTCACTTTTGATTTTGTTTGCATGACAATGCAAAAATGCACAGTCCGCAAAATATTTGACAAAAACTTTATAAAATCATATTACCTACATAAGTAGACGTAAACCTGTTCTTCGGATTTAGTACTCAAGCGAAAGCGTAAGCTGGAAATATGCCGGAAACTACAAAAGTGCAGCAGAAATTATGAATGAACGAACCATAACAATAGCAACTTGCGATTCAATGGAGCCTCGGCAGTGAAACACAATGAATTACAGTAAACGCTGCCCTATTTCTGCGATCTCCAGTGTACCTAGACGCAACTTAAATACCTACTATGCGTTTCAATGAACGGATTTGACTTTCTGACAACTACTTATACTCGATAAGTACCTATTTAGAGACTAGCTGTGTGAAACTTGTGACTGAATTTTTTTTGAACTGACTTCAAAGTTTTTAATTCGTCTGCATGATTTTTTGCCAATAAGTATATAATAGGTACTGGCGCATTTTTCAAGCAAAGAATGTATATATGTAGGTACCTACACACATTGTTTGTTATACATACATTGTTATTTATTAAGATCCGTGCGTCGCCATTTCATCCTTTCAAATGTAGTTTTTGCACAGATTTTTTACAAAATTAATGTACCTACCAGTGGCGTAGCTACCGTAGGGCAAGCGGGGCAGTGCACCGGGGCCTCCAAGCTCAGGGGGCCCCTCGGACTCTGACTTACAAACTATAAACGCGGACGTATGAGAAACGCAGCTATTTAAAACGCTAATACTAGTGAATTTACAAGCGCGCGATGTCTAGTGAAATTAAAGTGCAATCATCCTTGTTGTATCATGTAAACAAACACGGGTTGGGGCCCTAGTTTATTTTTGCCCCAGGGCCTTTGGTTAACTAGCTACGCCGCTGGTACCTACCTACGAGTATGCTCTAAAAAGTAATTCACGCGCAACACGCGCAAATATTTTTTTGTCAAAATTGATGCTTTTTTGCTAATTGCACTCCCATTGTCATCCAAACTACATATTCTTACCAAGTGAAAAGTACTGTAGATGTCACTAATAAATAAGTTGTTGAAGAGTTCCCTCCTGCCAGAGGCGATCACCACCCCCAGAAATTACTTCCTGATTATTATATTGGCACCGGATTTACATAAATATACTAAAATTCAACCCAATCGGATACCAGAAAGTGTTGGAAAAAACCTCAATTTAAAAACAAACAAACATAATTAAACGTTGTAAACTTGTAAAGTTAAATAAAAGTTTGTAAGAAGGATAAATAGTAGATTGTTCAACAAGGGACTAAAACAAGCCATAATGACACGAGATATTTAGCCACCCGAGCGATAGCGAGGGAGGCTATAATTCGAGTTTCATTATGGTAGTTTAGTCCCGCGTTAAACACTCTACTTTTCACTTTGAATGCGAGGAAAAAAACGACGTACAAAATTACTTTGTACAGCGTATGCTCAATACGAGCAATGGACATCTGTTCAAAATTCAAATAGCAAAAAAAATATCGCTGTCTTTTCTTTTCTTTTATATTTTTTTGTAAAGTGACGCTTTAAATGCTTGCACAATTAGTCAACAGATTCAAACTTAAAGACTAAGATGTTAAAACTAATTGGACTATGCATTTAAGAATGATAATTGTTCATTCATTAGAATCGGCAAATAAATTAACCTAATTGATCTAAGGTCACACACAAAATATATTGTTAGCTGAAACACTTACCCGTGAATAAAGAAACGACTTTTTAAGTTTATTTTCTATATGCCAATTCTTTGTTAAATTATATCTAATTATACTTTCTATTTACTATTAAATGCAACTGACATCGCATTATTTTGAAGTCACGCCATATTTACTTTCAAACGTAACTGCTCTATCTACCGTAGACTCCAGCACTGCTTTGCCGACAGTGCGGATTGCTATTTTATCGACAGAGCAGGGAACTGCTTTGCCGACAGCGTTTTTAAAAAAAAAACAAATTAAAAAACACCTAAGCTAAAGGAAATCTTTCTTTACATACAAAATAAAATGAATTCATCTTTAATATTTTATAATTAAATAGATTAATATTCGTAATTATTCAATGTGTTTCACGAAATTATTATTTTTTAAATATTTTTATACAGTTGTCATTTTGAGGTTATTTCCACGCCTTAAAGGCTTCCACTTCCACTTCCAGCGCGCTTCGGTCTGTGGAAAGCTTTAAAATTGTCTATACCCAGTTACTGAAAATGGCGATAATCCTCCATTCACAAACACCGTGATTGGCAGTATAGGGGTTTCCATAGTCAATTAAAAAAAAATTACTTTAATCCCAAGAGATCAAAAAAGAGCTTTAGTCCCGTTATGCAGAGACTAAAGTAACATTTTAAGAGCATGAGAAGTGAAAAATTACAAAAATGTTACAAACTGGCAACATTTTGACACTAGTGAAATTGTCAGCAAAACAATTCCTAATATTCATTGAATACCCACCGTGCTACAATTCTATGACAATATTATGACCTAAATATTACAATACAGTAAGCCTATTAGAATAGATGATGTCATGATGTGTTTAATTAACCTAGTCTAGAGAAAGTCAGCGATACAAGCGAAGTTTGCTTTCAATGCCCGAACTTACTGCTCTCGTAACGACTTTACCGTTCAGAAAATTAAATTCACATTGCAATGCCGCTAAAATTCTCGAGAGACGCTTTAAGAAAATAGCTACTATTTTACTAAGAAACTTTCCCGTGTGTGTACTTTGAATGGTTCGTAAATTTCACTGAATAATAAAAAGGAACTTCGCCAGACCCTTTTCTGCTTTTTCAAAGGAAATATTCGCTTAATTGAGTGTAGTTCTGCGTCTTTAATATACCTAACTACTTGGAAATGTAAGCATCATCATCATTTCAGCCGAAAGACGTCCACTGCTGAACATAGGCGTCACCCAACGTTAGCCAAACAGACCGGTCCTGCACCATCCGCATCCAACGCGTTCCCCCAACCTTAACCAGGTCGTCGCTCCATCTTGTTGGATACCTACTTACGTTCAAGAACCCTTTGGCTCCGTTAGCCATCAGTTCTACAAACGACCACTGCCATTTGAATTTGGTGATTCGTCGAACTATATACGGTGATTTTAATTCTTGCGCGGATTTCATCATTTCTAATGTGATCCGCAGAGAAACTCCGAGCATAGCCCTCTCCATCGCCCTCTGAGTGACCTTAAGCTTTCTTATGAGGCCCATCATTAGTGGCCAGGTCAGATCTCAGTGCCTGAAGTCATCACTGGCCAAACACACTGGTCAAAGACTTTTGTCTTGAGACACGGTGGTATATTGGAAGTGTAATTAATTCCTTAAAGTAAACGAAAGCACCTCGTTACAATGGCTGTGGAAAATTAGTTTCCTAGAGTTCCGCTGAAAACTTCAGCTTACAATCGAACCGCAGGCACCAATTGATTTTGCTGCAGTTAAAGTTTGAATTCTAAGGGATAAACTGTTACGTAATCAATTCTTCCTTTAACCTAATTGTAAATTGATCAATTCGTGCAATAATTTTTAACTATATTTAATTAAAATATTAGTTAAACTGCGTATTTGCAGCTGTCAGCTACATTTTTATGAAATAAACATAAAATAATGAAATCTCTTAAAGCCAGTGTAAACTTTTTAGATAATATAAAATGATACTGTAAAATTTTTGATATCTATGAAGCATTTTAGAAGATTTAAATATGGATGGATATCTCAAGCCTCTTAAACAGCTCTTTCGAGGCCGTTAAAGAAAAATATCCGACTTTGACACACATTAAGTATACCTTTATTCTTTATTTGCGTCTAAATATACGTGTTAGGTGGATATTAAATGTTCTCAGATGTATTATCTTGACCTATACGTCCTACTGCAATTCCCGAAGAATAAGAGGGCTTGGGCTGTAGTTCCCATGCGGGCCCAATACAGATTGGAAACTTCATACTTACATACCATTCAATTTCTTCGCAGTTTTCTTCACGGCATTTTCCTTCAACATTAAGCTCATATTAAATTTCAAATGCAATTTCGTACAGGCTTTTGTTCACGACTTTGAACTTTATCCACGTCGATAGTACATTTCGCACATAAATTCTAAAATCTCAGAGACGCGAGCCCTGGCTCGAACCCACGTCCCTATCCTTGAGAGGCTCCAAGATTGTTCTCGGAAAAATTTGACACAATTGTTCTAGGTACTTTTTTTTTGTTTGTAGGTACATATTATATTGAATTTAAAAGCGGAGATCTTAAATGTGCCTGTGGTGTTAAGTACAAACATACGATGTTGCAATACGTAACATACGACCACAATGTAAACGACTCGTCTGTTCGTGAATGCGCGGAGTGTTTGCGCCTCTACCGATTGGGTAATGTTTGTGGGAAATTAATAGTTCGCGTAAAATTATCTAGTCAGTAGAGTCAGTTTGAGAAGAGTTAGGCTACGTTCATACGGAGTCATAAATTCCCAACAGAATTTCACACGAACAAATTCGTTTCTTACGAGAAAGTCGCGTGCATGTAGGCAGTTGTCTTTGTGACGTAGTTAGCTAGCAAAGGTTGTAAATTATGGAGGACTGATTTCCTAATACGATCGATTTATTCATTGCTCTAATTGAAGATCGACCAATATTATGGGATAAATCATGAGATCATTATGCAAATAAAATTGCAACGCAAAACGCATGTACGGATTTTTTATTGGTTATGAATCGTTTTTCTCGATGCGGACTTTGCGGACCCGTCTTCAATAAACGATGCCCAATATCTTCTTGAACGCTGCTGTCTCCTTCTATAATACCAATATAAAAGAAGCGAAACACGAGGGACCATGATGGCGTGCACTCAACGACTGCCGAACTGGCGGTTCGGCAAAATCGAATCGAATAGACACTGTGTGAACCGCGGCCTTGTATACGGTAAGAGTAAGACCGCACACGTGAAAAAACCGAATCGAATAAGCGCCGTGAGAACGGCCATTTTGTATACGTGAACGTAGCCTTACTCACTCGTTGTTGCAAATCTTTGTGCTTAGACATCTTCAACTAGGTATGGTTTCCATTGCACCTTCATACACGAAAATACCGTCAAGTCATCAAAAGCCTACAAAAGTCGCCTTAGAAATATGCTGTAATATAACGGTAGTTTTATATAATTTTATTCTCTTTTTTCATTTTGTTCCTCCACTGATTGCCCTAGATACCTTATAATAGTATCCAGTATTTTATATACAGGGTTATTTTTAATTCACTGACATCCTCTTAACCCTGAATTCCTATCACTCAAACAAATGTTTTTTGTTTTACGACTTTTTAAAATGATGCACTTTTTTCCCATACAAATACACAGAGTATCGTAAAAATAAGAGGAAATCTCAAATTTTCAAAACGTTATTAAGTACACCAAAAATATTAAGTTATGACAAAAGCCGTAAAACAAAAAACATTTGCTTAAGTGGTAGGAGTTTAGGGTTAAAAGGATGCTAGTGAATTACAAATAACCCTGTATTTACCTAATTTCATCGGCCTCTCTTATAGAAGACGGTGCCCTACGTCGCGTATCCCGGTCAGAGGTATATCGTCCTACGGGCAATGTGCTGAATACATTGCCAGTTCTAACCCTAGAATTATACACATTTAAATTACATTCAACTCATTTCTTTAGCTATGCATTAACATGTAGCAATCGCCTACGAGTTTAGCTCGTAGCTTGATGGATGTAGCCAAGTAAAACGTTTATTTAGATAATCCAGCTATTTTCCGTAATTTTCTAATGTAGCG
Source organism: Archips xylosteana (assembly GCA_947563465.1). Taxonomy (NCBI): domain Eukaryota; kingdom Metazoa; phylum Arthropoda; class Insecta; order Lepidoptera; family Tortricidae; genus Archips; species Archips xylosteana. Next base: position 12,742,800 of record OX387357.1, on the reverse strand, counting down.
GTCCAAGTCAGGAATGAAAAGATCACGTCCGTGGTGATTGCAGTGCATATGCTGTGAATTATCGAGCATCTTACGAAACTTACTGGATTTAAATGGCTCAATTAATTTCACTTATTTTTATTCACGTTTCTAGTGAATGATTATCATTCATCTGTGCTGACAAACTCAATGTTCTTTCATTTATCACGTCTTAGAGGCGTACTGTAAAGTAATTAAAACTCGCGTATAAAAAACGTCTTAAACATTACTACATCAGTTAATTAAGAAAACCGTTTGTTATGATATTCTCTTACATCGTTACCTATTAAATGATGGCTCCTGTTTAATGGAAGTCATTTCCTTTAGGTCTGAGGACTCTGAGGTTAACCAGGCATATTAATACTAGCCTTCGTAGGAACATGCAATTGATTTGTTAGATTGAACTCAGCGGCGTGCCATGGGTGAGGCCTATGTCCAGCAATGGACTGATGCAGGCTGATGCAGGCTGATGATGATGATAGATAATATTTCCCGGGACTTAAGACGCTGTCAACACCAACGTCGGCGCACACTGTCTATTTGTATCGGAGTAAACGAGATGCCGCTATTACTAGGCAGCCGGGTATATTGAAATTTATCAGGCAAATATTGAATTAAAAAAAAACTGTGGATTATTTGTGAAATATGACTCGTTAGCGGTTTAGGTATGAATATGTTGACTTCATGTTTTTAATTGCAGACGCATACGCCAAAAAAATAAAGACATAGAACCGTTTAAAGATGATTTTAAGACCTATCTTTGCAATTATTTTCTATCGAGCCGATTTCGTCCAATTATGTATCGAGTCCGTCCACGGTCTTTGAAATATGATGAATCTATATATATAAAATTCTAAACTGACTGACTGACTGACTGACTGACTGTTGATATATCAACGCACAGCCCAAACCACTGGACCTAGAGACATGAAATTTTGCACATAGATTCCTTATACAATGTAGGCATCCACTAAGGAAGGATTTTCGGGAATTCCCACGGGAACGGGAAAAAACGGGATTTATATATTCGATTCCGAGTGACCGTATCTCTGTAACTATAATAACTAGACTCTTCAAATTTGATACACAAGTAGGTTTTACATTAGTTAAAACATCAATTTCAGGATTTTTCAAAATTCCCACGGGATAAGGAAAAAAACGGGATTTATATATTCAGTTCAACGGAATCCTATGAACTGTAATTATTAGACTCTTCAAATTTGTCATAGAAGTAGGTAATTATAATAGTAAAAAACTGTTTCAAGGATTTTCGGAAATTCCCACGGGATAAGGAAAAACGAGATTTTTCGTTTTCGGGGTCGTAGAAAGTTGAAATTCGGCATGTAGGTTGCTTGAGGAGTGTAGAGGAGCATTGAGAGAGGACTTTTTAAAATTCCCACGGGAACGGGAAAAAACGGGATTTTTCGTCTTACTGGTCGTAGAAAGCTGAAATTCGGCATGTAGGTTGCTCGGGGAGTTTAGAGGAGCATTAAGAGAGGACTTTCCAAAATTCCCACGGGAACGGGAAAAACGGGATTTTTCGTTTTACTGGTCGTAGAAAGCTGAAATTCGGCAAGTAGGTTTCTTGGGGTGTGTAGAGGAGGATTGAGAAAGGGCTATCCAAAATTCCCACGGGAACGGGAAAAACGGGATTTTGCGTTTTACTGGTTGTAGAAAGGTAAAATTTCAAAATTCAAAAGTTTATACTGTAAGTAGGCCACAAAGGGCTCTTTAACCGGCTTTAGAAAAGGAGGAGGTTATGCATTCCACTGTATTTTTTTTTATGTAGGTATGTTCACCGATTTTTCGGTCAATTGTGAACCGATTTAAAAAATTCTTTTTTTATTCGAAAGAATATAATATACTTCTGAGATGGTCCCATTGTCACCAAATCAGGATCTGATGACGAGATCTCAGGGAAATCGAGGGCAACCTTCAAATTTTGTAGGCACGCATTACGTTTTTCATATATTTTCTCAAGCTATTTTAGTGTTTGCGTCTGGTAGACAGACATCATTTCATGTTGATGAGCTGATGATGGAAGGTAAAACTCCTTAACGGCTAAGAGTTGAGAATATTTTTTCAAATATTATAGGTATGTATAGACCGATAGTTGTATTTTTTCAGGTTATCCAGGTGAGCTGATGATGGAAGGTTAAACTCCTTAACGGTTAGGAGTTATAGGAAATTTCTTTAAATATCATATGCACGTATAGACCTTTAGTTGTATTCTTTCTGGTTATTCAGATTTTTAGTGCCCACTTCCGAATTATCTGAAGTTTATCGTGCGTGTTATAAGTTTAGTCGTGCTTGCTTGCACGCTTACTTGCACGCTTTCTTGCACGCTTGCTTGCTTGCGTGCTTGCATGCTTGCTTGCATCTTGCTTGCATCTTGCTTGCATGCTTGCTTGCATGCTTGCATGCTTTCTTGCTTGCCTGTATTCTTGCTTGCTTGATATCTTGGTTCTTTGGAATACTTATGGTACACGCGAGCGAAGCCGCGGGCAAAAGCTAGTATTAACATATAATTTTTTTGATGTGCTAGAACAAACAGTTTTTCTTAAAAAACTGTTTAAATTACATCAATTTCAACAAAATTAGGTGTTGCCAGCCTCTTAATTACAAACAATTGCTAAAATTACCTCGACGTTTCGTTCACATTGCAGCGGCCGTGGTCACGGTCGAGTCGATGATTCAGAATCGCGAAAATTTTAAAAGTGACGACGATGATGGGAATTTAATTATTGCCCCGCCACGCCACTAGTGAGCAGCGAATATGTTAAAAAACGTGCGTGTTAACGTATTCACTTGTCTATAATTTGAATAAGACATTAAAACAATCACGTGTTACGAAACATCAACAGCAATTTACCAGAATGTTGTTAAAATTCAACCTTTTTTTCTCACGACAGATGTTTTAAGCGACATAATAATAATTAGAGCCTAGAGAATGAAAACAGTAATTTCACGGTAGGCTGCATGCGGCTCGTTTATGTTTACCTATAGATACAGGTACAATACAGGCCCATATACTATAGGCAATGGCGATCACTGGGTCATTACCAGGTCAGCTGCAGTAGCAGCACCAGCACCAGTGAGAAATTTACATTTGTGTAGGTAACAACATAACTGGGATGTTGGGTTATTGAGGTTTAACAATACTGGGTGGGTTTGGCTGTCGGGTCGGGTCCGCATGTTTTATACACGAAAGTGTAAATCTTCATACATAAGAAATTGTACCAACTACCAACATTAGGTACCTACCATGTGACAGCCTTGTTAAGAACCATATTGTTTTCTTATCTTAGGGTGATAGTTATCGTTTAGGTTCATTTCGTCCACATTCCCACTTCGTCCACATTCCCACTTCGTCAGCAATCCCATTTTGTCCGCAATCAATTCCCGATTCGTCCACTTCCCATTTCGTCCACATTCCCATTTCTTTCACATTCCCATTTCGTCCACATTCCCACTTCGTCAACATTCCCGTTTCGTCCACATTCCCATTTCGTCTACATTCCCATTTCGTCCACAATCCCATTTCGTAACAAAATAGTAACGAAATTGGTAGGGTATCTGAATAGTATTGACCCGCACCGTGCTTAGCAAGTATTTTTCTTAACATGAATACCTTAATCACAAAAATAATTAAAATCTTCCCTGAGAATTAAGCTAAGTGATAGCGAAAACCGCATTAAAATAGGCTACGAATGTTGACTAAGTGGGAATGTGGACGAAATGGGAATGTGGACGAAACGGGAATGTTGACGAAATGGGAATGTTGACTAAGTGGGAATGTGGACGAAGTGGGACAAGGACGAAATGGGAATGTGGACAAAATGGGAATGTGGACGAAGTGGGAATGTGGACGAAATAGGAATGTGGACGAAGTGGGAATGTGGACGAAATGAACCTAAACGACAGTTATAATCTGTACCTACCTAATAGGAGGGTATGTATTACTATACCGAAGTACGAAAGACCGAGTGTATTAAAACATCGAATGGGTCAAAAGACCGACACGATTATTTTCTGAAACCGTAAACTTCTCAGAATTTATTGAAACGGCATCATACAGAACCCATTAGGTTAGGTTAGGTTTGTTTTATAACAATCTTAAAAAGTTAACGGTTTCAGAAAATAATCGTGTCGGTCTTTTGAAACATTCGATGTTTTAATACATTCGGTCTTTCGTACTTCGGTATTGTAATACATACCCTAATAGGAATATGAATAAAAAATTTTGTGCTCACAGACGCGGAAAAATGTAAAGTAGTTGTTCGGGATGAGAAAAAAGTTGCCCGCGACTCCATCTGCGAAAAATAGGGGTATGAATAGATGTTGATCGATTCTCAGACCTACCTGATATGCACACAAAATTTCATGAGAATCGGTCGAGCCATTTCGGAGGAGTTTGGTAACAAACAAACACCGCGACACGAGAATTTTATATATTCTAAGACTAGCTGTTGCCCGTGTCTCCGTCTGCAAAGAATAATAGGGGTATGAAAAATAGATCTTGACCGATTCTCAGACCAACCCGATATGCACACAAAATTTCATGAGAATCGGTCGAGCCATTTCGGAGGAGTTTGGTAACAAGCACCACGACACGAGAATTTTATATATTAGATAATTTGTTTTATTCGGCGAGTTCATACCTAAAAATCATCATATATGTATCAGCCAAAATTTGACCTCATCTATCAAGAATGAGGTCAAGTCAATAATTTGAAATTAGTAGACAACATAAAAACAACGAATGAAGTGAACCGAGCTGATGATTTTGATAAGGATTGCACCTGGCTTCTATGGGCTATATCAAATGGTGCAGAAATCATTAATACTGTTAACTGGATTGCCCCTACACCTGTACTTACCCTATATTCGGTTTCACTTAAGTACAGGTATATTGTAACGTTTTCACGCTAACTTAAAGCGATAAATAAATTTAACCTGGTAGTTTCTCCAGTAGGGATTAACGATAATTATACTAAATTTACAAAATGTACCTAAACTGTTTCCGATCCAACAAAGCTCAACTAAATCTAAGATTTTTGGCAGTATTGGCATATGCAAACGATGAACGTTTCGGGTAGTTTGGTTGGTAGCCCCGTGGTTACCCCTCTATATTCAGTGTTTTTCAAACTGTACAGCTTTATTAAGTGGGTCCCGAAAAAGGCATGTTATCTAGGTCCTAGGAATAAAATGAAATCCTACATTAAAAAAAAAATGTGAAGGATGGGGTTGGTTATTTTTCAAAATAAGACATTTGTAATAAAGTCATATTCAAGTTGCATCCTATTTCTCTTTTCAATTTTAATTTTGACCATGGAAGAGAATGTCTGTTCGCACTGTAAGAAATGGCTCTGGATAAATATGTTAGATAGTTTTTCAAATCCTAACATTTTGTTGATTTCGACCCTAGTGACCCTAAATATCTTAACTTGTAAAGGGGTCGCGTATTCACAAAGATTGAAAAACACTGGTGTAGTTGATTACTTTGATTAGCTCACTTGGCGCTTAAAACCAGGAGATGCGGGTTCAAATTCCGTCTGGCGCACTCGAACAATCATTTTTTTGTTAAAAAAAAATTGTATCTTTTTATAAGAGATTTGTGTTTATAAAATATTCTTCATTCTCTATTTCGTTCACATCTTAACATTGATCTCAATGTCGTCACTCATCACTTTCCTAGCAAATGCCAGCCGGTTGGATGCAATCCTTGCCCCGATATTTCCTAACTTTAGCTTGCGATGAATAATTCTCAAATATATGTTAAAATGGCCCTAATATGGAAATTAATATTTAAATCCAACATTTAGAGCCCTTGGTTAGTTACACACGCAAATACTTTAGGTATTAATGTGATATTTAGGTAGTTTTAGGCCATTAATAAAAAAGACTCTATGCACGAGCGAAGTGAGTGAAGCGAAATATAACAGCTTAAGTTTATCTCAGTGTCTCACAGATTTAAGCGAAACTACAAAACAAAACACTCCTTAATTGGTAGATAATATTTAGATTTAGAAGTATATGGATGCTGTCATTTCCCTCTTGACCATAGTTTGTTTCTATCGAAAATACAATAGACCAAATCGATTTTTAAGTAGCAAGCTTAGGTGCCGAATATTATAAGTAATCACATTTATAAAAAAATACCATTCGAAAATGGTGCAAAATTGTGCTAAATTTGAAACAAGATCAGCTCTAGTTAATCTTGTCATCTAGTCGAAAATTCGATTTTTTCTGTAGTTTTTTAGCGATACACAGATATTTAACAATATAGAATGGTATTTTCGCATGATATGGTTTTAAAAATCGGTCCCATGCGCGGGCGCAGCGTCGATTACCGCGTGAAATAATAGGTAACTGGGTAAAAGGTGAGTGCTCTCGCGATCCGATACGAACCTTTCTACTCGCTCAGTTGTCGTGAAGCGACAGTTAAAATGAAAAGAAGCCTAACCTAAACTATTAAATGAAAAATAAGATTTAAAAATTGAAATTTTATTTACAATATATTTAAAAGATATTTACAGATTAATATAAAAGGAGGGGATAGGTGTAGAGTGGTGTATGGTAGTAAGTGGATGAGTGTGTGTGTCGGTAAGAGTGGAGATGTAGGGATTCCGGTGATGATGAAGGGCAGCTTCGGAGAAAGCGCTGTTGGCGCTTGGGCAGGCTGCGCTGATAGCGCAGCGATGTGGCAGCAGGCACGGAGTAGGAGCGTCAACAGGAGCAGGACTCTCGGAGCAGGTTCGGGCAGTGCCCGAACTAGGCTTGACAGCGCGCAGACCAGGCGCGGTCAGCACTACACGGGGAACAGCAGACTTGCAGACGGAGCAACGCACAGACTAGGTGCAGGCAGCAGACACGGTGTGGGCACGAACGGTGCACGGCACAGATGCGGATACAGATGGAGGCGGATAAAGGTGGAGATGGCGCCTAGTGTAGCCGGACACAGCGCTTGGTGAAGGCGGAGGCGACGCCTGGAGATAGCGGACACAGCGCTTGGTGAAGGCGGAGACGACGCCTGGAGATGGCGGACACAGCGCTTGGTGAAGGCGGCGATTTGGCACTCGCGGAGGCTTCGGACAGGTCACGGAGACTTCGGACAGGACGCGGAGACTTCGGACAAAACTTTGACGTATGACGCGAGGCTTGCAGGACCCCGGGACCACTTCGACCCCGGGATTAGGCCTTTTCGACTTGTTCCTTATTAGGAAGCTGACGATAAACTAACTAAAGTCGGAATTTGTACTGGCTTATATAGCCGTCTGGCGGAGCTCCGCTCCCGAGGGCGACTCGGAAATCAGAACGTATGAAATTTTAAATTAAAAGTAAATTTGTACACGTGGCCAAATATATTTACTCGTTTTAGAGGGAGGTTTGATCTAAAATATTGTTTTTCTGACATGAAAAACGAAAATATTTGTCATGACAACCGAATAAACAAGCTTGTCATAACATGCCAGTTTTTGTATTGAAGACTATAGCAATTATAAGGAGCCATGAAAATAATTGTTATTAGATTAAAAACACAGGAAAAAATGTCACGCATCAGCACGTGCGAAGCCCGAATCTCCAGCATAACCGCAACACATAGAAAAAGACCGAAAAAGTTAGTGTCCGTTTTCATCGAATCAAAAAGTGATTGTAACGTGAAAATACGTAGTGAAAACCAAGTGAAACTGTGTTATTTAGCTTTTGTGATTTCGCAGGACCCTGCAGAAATGAAGGTGACGCGATTTTAATGATATTAAGATCGACAACCGGACGTGAAAAAGATACGATAAAGGAGCTAAAACACGATATAACTGTAAGTATGAAGTGAAATGCTACACAGTTTACTGCCGTAGTCTATGCCAGTGGGCCCAGCACGCTAGGTTTTGTTGCGGGCGTTTACGGGTAGCTGTTCCGTGTCCTTTGCCGAATTTCACATGCAATATATCGTTTCGCAATGAAGTTCCCAATCCGCACTAGCCCGCGTGGGAACTACGGCCCAAGCCTTTTCATTTTGAGAGGAGGCCTGTGTCCTGCAGTGGGACGTATATAGACTGGGGTGATGGTGTGATGACACTTATTTTACAAAAAAATATGCAAAGCATACTTTATCCCTTTCAAATGAAGAGGCGTCTGCAAAACAAACCTTTCATGTCCGCGATAAAAGCTAGTACCTATGCTAGGGCTTCTCAAGGCTGTCAAACTCAATCTTCAAAGAGCCATATACAAAATTCGACTTGGGTCCTGTTGCATAACAAAGTACAACTAATATTACAAGCGGAACTCTCGCTTCAGTTATATTAACTAGAAAGGGATTTCCGCTTGTAATATAAGTTGTACTTTGTTATGCAACATGCCCCTGGTAGTAAATTTACCTGGTGGAGGGCAAATATTCTGTTAACTACATTGCTGTCAGCAATGGTGAATGGCGACTTGAGGTGGCTTAAGGGAGGCGTGAATGATCTCGAGAGAAACTTCTATGGTCGATGGATTTGTGAAAACAAAATTTAAAACCTTTAGCATTTGCGGATACGTCACGGATAAGTCGAAATAAGTAAACGGCGGAATAAGAATTATCATTATAATGAACTACAACACCTCCACTTCGCTCGATGGCGGAGTAGCTAAGTACAAGTTTGTACTTCTATGGTAAAGCTCTATAGCTTGTCTATAAGTTGTTGATATGTTGTGCCGCGACTTTGTGCAGTTTCCAAACTGTTTTAAACCTATTAGTTGCTCTGTGTTCCGTCAGATGGAGTTATTTGATCCTTTGGCTTTGTTCAAACTTCTACTAGAAGCTGACTACATCTTTGGTTGCAACTCGTAGAATATAAAGCAAATTGGGAAAAGACCTACACCTACCTACCTACCTATTTCGATTAGCTTATTGCAATAATAAATAGTATACCCCGTGTTTTCTTTGATATCCGTTAACTTCTATAAATTGGTTAGTACGGTCGGCTTCAGAAGTCGTTGAACACTTTAGTACTTTGTCACTTTCACTAAGGTAAGGAAGGTGACATTACTTCGGACTTCATACCGCGCATATTCAATTAAATTTAATTCTTTACTATCTTTTTAAAAATAACTGTAACTTAGGTCACTAATGTTTTAAAGGAATTAACTTCTCTGTAAAGGGAGGGTAGGTAAACGGAATGAAAAAAAAAGACGCCTTTTTTGGAAAAATGTGATTTTAATCTCAGAATGTAGAGCTCGCAAAGTACTATAACTTAGCATTGGATTTATTTAAGTGCAGTATTATGTATCTACTTGCTGATTGGCAATTTTATTGCTAAATTCATCGCCAATTCAACCAAATGTCGGGATAACTTAATTACTACTGCAGTAGGTACATATAAAATTTGATTGTCAATCTATTCGAATTGTTCATCAAATTGTATTGTGTGTCATTTATATTACCGCAAGTTATGTGAGATGCTGGCTTTCTATTATTATTTACGACTGCCGCAAATTTGGTGCTTTAACGTTTCACTGAGTACATATACATACAATACAGTACGAATGAGCAGAAGGCAAGGAGGACGGATGATTGCATAATAAAAGACAAGCAAATACTTAGTAAGTACCTATTAGTGGATTTCAATCTCTTATATGTACTGGGCCCTGCCTGGTACAAAGCGCGGGAAGCCGTTACTGGCAATGTGGGTAGCCAAAACCGATCGTCACAGAGATCCTTCTAAAAAGCTTATGTCTGCAGTGAACATCTTCCGCCTAATATGATAATGATATCACGAGATGAGATGCACTACTGCAGTGCAGTGATGAGTCTGAAGTCGGGATTTTTACGTGAACCTCATAGTATATGTAAGGGCATGAAACATACAGGAAAGAACCTCTATTTTTTTTCTTGAGAAAATATTTTCTCGTAGCGCTTTGTCATATTTTCCTACCTTGGCAGCTTTAGCCTGAATCATGTTAGATTTAAAATCGCTGTCAATTGATATTGCGAACAATGTAAATAAACCATTTAATGAAATATCCATATTCTAGCACTTTTTTATTGTTTTAATGGTTTAGGATAGTGTTGTGGCAAGTATTGATTAAATAACACACGGATTTAGCAGTATTTGATGAGGGAAAATGGAAATTAAAAACATTTTAAATACAAGGTTTGTTTACATTGTTTGCAATTTCAATTGACTGACAGGTTATAGTTACCTGAAGTGAACTCCTAGATCATCATTTTACCATTTGACCGTGCTTGACCTCTAATCACTATTACAGCCGTGGTGGCCTAGTGGTTTGACCTATGGCCTCTCAAGCAGAGGGTCGTCGATTCAAATCCCGGCTCGCACCTCCGAGTTTTCGGAATTTATGTGCGAAATTACATTTGAAATTTACCATGAGCTTTACGGTGAAGGAAAACATCTTGAGGAAACCTGCACACACCTGAAAAGAAATTCGATGGTGTGTGTGAAGTTCCCAATCCGCACTGGGACCGCGTGGGAACTACGGCCCAAGTCCTCTCATTCATGATGATGATGATGATAACCTCTAATGAATTTAAAAAGTTTTTTAACCATTAACTGACGTACAATGTCAAAGTTTCGTGTAGCTTCGACAAGCTTCATTAACTTTGTACTGTTCCTTGAAACAATTTATTTAGAGGCTAGCTAAGAATCTCTCTCGGTAATCGAGTTGGTTTAAAATTGCTTTGCGCAACGTTGTTTGAAATAAATAAATTAATTTGCAGATGTCTGAGAGGGAATCGTTTCAACGTTGTCCGGGGATTTAATTCCTAGTCGCCTTAAGAGGTTTGTCCTAGTAACATTTTAGTAACGTCACAAAAGACTTATGTCAGGAGATGGTGAGGCGTTTTCTTCTCTGCTAAAACATATGACGCAACCTTGACGAACACCCCTGCGTACAGCAAACGGCTCAGAAGTGTCGCCATTGTCCAAAACTGTGGCCTCCATACCCTCATGGAACGACTGTATTAACTTCAGAAGCTTTGGAGGGCATCCGATTCTCTCTAGAACCGAGTACAACCCCTCTCTTCTCAGAGTGTCAAAGGCCTTGTTCAGGTCAAAAAATGCAATGTCTAGGGGGTCTGCTACTCCCTACCCTACCACTTTTCCTATAACTGTCTGAGAGAAAATATTTATATCGACAGTTGACCGTGCGAGTGAGGCCGTGGGATCCTATCCCGTATCGGATTTTTAGCCACCAGCGCAAGTGTCGCCAGGGTGCTACTTAAATTCTGTCATGATGTAAAGGCCTAAGTATTATTATTTATCAAAACATATGACAGAGGATGACCGCAATAGATCGTATTTGACGTTTCACATTTGTGTGACAGTTTTATTCTAGTAAAACTTTGTAGGAAAATAACAAATTTGCATATTATATGAGTGAAGACCTTCGCCCCCTCTAAAAGTGGCAGACGAAATCTAGTGCAAGTATAAAGTCATCTCCCGCCTCAATTTCGTGGTACAAGTAAAGGACAAAATAACGCGGCTGTCCATTGAATTCCTTCGTCGTATCTTTAAACGCCGTGTCTGTCCACGACACTTGGCGCAATTTTGTGCCAAAGCAGAGTTTACGCAATAGAACAAATTTTAGTTAAATTAAAGCTAACATTGTTTGATGAATTCGTGTTAATTCCGATTATAATCTGCAATATAATTTGCGGCTGCGTCTGCATTAGAGCTCCAGAGATGGGCGAGGAAAAATATCACCAAACAAATGAATCCGTGCGCCACTGTTTTCGTAATTATCAAATTTTTGACGTCAAGTGGGTGTACATGGCAACAATTTTGTATAAGGTTTTTTTATTTTGTTTTACCGTTTTCTAATCTTTCTTATCTATGTCTATAAATGTGAAACTGTGAAATGGGCCAATCAACTTTTAAACCGACGTTTTTGGCGTCTCCTGCGTTACCAAAATTGTCTCTGGCGTTACCAAAAAATCGTACTTCCAACAAGATATTTCACAGTTTAATAGGTTAAACTTACGTAGGACGGCATGTATTCATGCTATTCATCTATTAAATTACAGAAAAAACATGTTTACTTACAAAAATCTGCAAATGTTTGAAAAATGTCGCGGACAGATTATAGTCGGTTTAAAAGTTGATTGGCCCAAATACCTAGTTATATTAAGGTTCGGCCATACCGCTGCTTAAAATACGGAATCGTTACGGAATCGCAGTGACGTGCCGTAAACGTCAGAGTTTACCGCATGCTCTCCACTCCATAGTAAATTCGTGACGTTTACGGTGCGTCACTGTGAAAACGTAACGTCACCGTTTTTTAAGCGGCGGTTTGGTCGCACCTTTGTGGTCACATGATTTTTAGAGAGATAGAAAGAAAAAGAAAGAGAGTGAGAGAGAGATTTACGCATAGGTCTTCGTCTCATTTAAGATTTAAGAACTAAAAACAAAAACACAAAAACATACACACTATTTATTACACACTGTGACGACACGAACACAACAAATCGGAAACTTGACGTATTTTTAGTGCCTTTAAAAAAACAGCATACACGAGCGTTAGCACATCTAGATATTCTGTCTCGATAGTCGATAAAAGTTATTTTAGAGTCACGCACAGATTTCTGATTTGATTCTCTCCACTAGTCATAAGTTAGTACAAATAGGTACCTAAGTGGAAGTCAAGTCCATGAAAATTTATGTTTTCAAATTCAGTTAACAGCGTAAACGCCACGTGAGCTATTTCGCCCCGCAGTTTCCCTATTCAAAAGAAACTAGACCCTCTAACCTTGTTAGTGTAACACGTTGTGCCACAGTGAAAGTGCGCGAGATAGCATCACGCCTCATTACCGCCTCACGCCGCGGTAATGAGCGCGACACCTAGCCATTGTTGCACTTTGACTCGATTCAATCTGGACTGCTCGAGCTTATATTTGGACTATTAAGTACTAGCTTTTAACTGCGGCTTCGCGCACTTAAACCATTAGGTGTGGTAGTCGAATTGGAATCCTGTGATTTTTCTAAATTCTCTTGGGGATTTTCAAAAATTACATAGTGGTTCATATTAAGTAAGTGGTTTATATCAAAGTTTTTTCTGAAATCGTAAACTTCTCAGGATTTATAAAATAATAAAACGCCATCGTATAGAACCCACTAGGTTAGGTTACTTTCATAGCAAAAAAACTTTTCGACATTTTAATACATTCGATATATTAACTTTCGATATTCAGATACGTGCCCCTTCGTTTTTTATGCAAAATACTCGTGCAATTTTCATGTTTCTAGGTTACTTAAACGGTTGAGATTTCGGAATTTTACACGCGTAGGTACACCTCGATTCCGTGGGAATCATCTCATCTACGGCCAACACCCACTGGTCCCAATGTTGGACAAAGGCTTCCCTCAAAGAATTACACGACAATCGGTCCTGCGCTACCCGCACTCAAATAATTCCTGCGATCATTACCAGATCGTCGGTCCACCTTGTTTCTTCTTCTACTTCTTCTTTTTTCTTTATTCATTTCTTCATTTTTTTTCTTTATTTGTCGGGGACATTCCTACGCCACGTCTCCTGGATCACGGTCGTCACTCTAGAACCTTATTGCCCCATCGGTCGTTGGTTCTACGAGCGATGTACCCTGCCCATTGCCACTTAAGTCTGGCGAGTCTCCGGGCTATGACAACTTTGGTTCTAATGTAGCTCTCCTCGTTTCTGGTTCGATCACGTAACGGCGATAACCAAACCGGGAGGTACCTTTTCTCTAAAGCTGACCGTACCAACCCCCTTGCAAGGCATTGCATTGGATGCAGAAAACGACGCATTAAGTGTTTGTTTGGCTGTGGTTTTAATTAAGGTTTATAAAGTCATAAAGACAATTAATTCAACGGTTTCAAATAACAAGGTATTTGTGTTCATAAATAAACTCGTCCACAGAAACAGCATTTGTTTAAATTCCGACTCTGAAACCGCTAGAGCTATGAGATTTAATCTGAGCAAGTAATAACATAAATACATTTAACAACGTCCCTATATTCTTGTTATGTATATTGATTATATTTATATTCGCATACAATGTATGCTAGACGCTTAACTTACATTGTAAGCTCTATTCACTGTGTAGTTTGTTAGTATAGGGCGATAGGTCTCGTCGCTGCTGAACCCTGATGTGTGTCGAAGAGACCATTCATATATTCTATTTAACATTATAATACGAAAGTGTGTCTGTCTGTCTGTTAGCTCTTCACGCTTAAACCGCTGAACCGATCTAGATGAAATTTGGTATGGAGATAATTTGAGACCTGGAAAGGACATAGGATAGTTTTTAACTCGGAAAATTGCACATTTATCGCGGGATAGCGATAAACGTATTCTTTACCTCCGTCTGTGATGTCGCGGGCAGCAGTTAGTTTGATATAAAAAAACAAGTGGTATTACAATTTATCCCTTATTCATAAACGCTTATTATATAATAATTGATGTCTAGTTAACTACAGCTATTCTTATCCTTACATGTAATTTTGGCATGTACCTTTACCAGACAGATAAAACGAAATTTATCTAAAACAAGTATTATTGAACTAGCTGTCCGTCCACAGCAATTTTCGTCTTCATCCTGCGTTAACTTTGCTCTTTCCCGGAATAAAAAGTAGTCGATACTGATTCTTTAACCAGCTTGATACAGTGCCCCACCGTTCTACAAAGGCCTCTTTGACTTAACAACTCCAGGTCTGGCGCAATGTCAGACCAATCCCTTCTTATTACTAAATTAATTTAAAAAAAAATCGGTTCTCTAGGTACTTTCAGAGATTACAGATTACCCCTGCTGTTGCGATATATTACCTTTTTTATTCTAGTTTTCTGTCTGTCTAACTGACTGAAACGAATCGCTGGCCACGGAAGTTATTGGCTATGGTCTGCGCGGACAACTATAAGTAGTGTCAATTTGAACTCGCCAAAAGAAGGCACATTTTATTTCAACATTTTGTAATAATTATTTTAAACCTATTAATAAACCTATTAACTTAGATTATTTAGACACACTTTCGTATTATAATGTTAAATAGAATATATGAATGGTCTCATCGACAGACATCAGGGTTCAGCAGCGACGAGACCTATCGCCCTATACTAACAAACTACACAGTGAATAGAGCTTAAATAATCTAAGCCTATTAAATAATTTAAACCTACTACTACCTCAAGATAAGACTTTACTAGTTTTAATGTGCAACAAAGTATTATTTTTAATGTGGTCCGTGCATATTACGTGAGACTTTTAAAGACATTTAGATTTTGTCCTGAGGCAGGACAGCAGAAAACTAAGGTGAGTCTTTTGGTATTAATCCAGAATGTTAAAAGCAGTATTACCCGAAAGCCCATCCTTCTGAGTCCAGTTTTTAGGTTACTCTAAATTTAGCCACTTAGTATCTATCTCCTTCATACTGCCCATTGTTTCAAAAACTTTTCTTAACGAGATTCCGAGATCAACAAAGTTTACCTCATTATTATATTAGTAAGGACAACTGGACTATTAAATCAAGAAGACTGCTAAGCTAATGTCTACCACAACGTCACCTTCATAAATTTAAAGTAATAAGCAGACATAGGAATTTGGGGGGCAAAATTTGATGACAGGTACTTTTGCCCCCAAATTTCGGTATCCATCGCTAGGATAGTTCCTAGCGATGGATATCGTAATAGAGGCAGACCGAAGCGGAGATGGAGGGACAACTTAGATATTTATCACGTGAAATGGCAGGAGCTCGCGTTTGATAGGCAAGAGTGGAACAAGAGAGGAAGGCCTTTGCCCAGCAGTGCGATACAAAAGCAGGCTAATTAAAAAAGCACACGGTTCAGTAAATACCTAATGCTCTCTTTGGAGGTAGGAAGATCCATGAAACTCGACACTGCAAACTTAGTCTAGGTAAGGAAACTGAATTGTGTACCAGGGTGGAACCTTTTCCCAACCAATTTCACGATGATTTCTTTGGCAGATGTATGGAATGTCGACATGACATTTGCAATGAAAAGGGTTCACCCTGGTACGTGATTCAGTTTCCTTAACTGTACTAGTGTTAGTACAGTTAAGGAAACTGAATCACAGGTGCACGTGACTCACGTCACTAGGTACACGTAAGTAAAGTGTGGATTTTTTAAACTACAAACTAGCTTTTGCCCGCGACTTCGTCCGCGTAGAATTCCAATTTGTGGTAAAGCTTCTTCATCTCTTTCATTGTATAAAACAAAAATCCGGCACCGGCAACATCCATCATTATTATCATTTCATCATGAGTATCAGTTAGTGAATATTATAAATCCCGTTTATTCCCTATCCCGCGGGAATTTCAACAAATTTGTCCTTATTCTTTGCAAAATTACACTTATTTTTATCCCGCGGGTATTTTGCATTTTCCCCGAGAAAAGTAGCCTATGTCCTTAAAGCTTTCTACCGATAAAAGAACTTTTAAAATCAGCCGCGTAGTTGAGTTCACTTATTTTTTTCCCGTGGGAATTTTGATTTTTCACGGAGAAAATAGTCTATGTAAGTAAGGGTTAGTGTAGCTACTCACTAATAGGTGAAAGAAATTTTCAAATCAGCCCTGAAGTGAAATTCACTTCTTAATATCCCAGGGGAATTTTGCATTTTACCGAATAAATAGTAGGTAGCCTATACCAATAAAGGATAGTGAAGCTTTCTATTGGTGATTTTTTTTTAAACTCAGCCCCGAAGTTAATTTTACTATTTTCTATACCGCGGGAATTTTGCATTTATCCGGAAAAAAGCATCCTATGTTAACCAAGGACAGTGCATCTTTTCTATTGGTGTAAGACATTTTAAAATGAGCTCCGAAGTTGAATTTTCTTTTTTCTATCCCTTGGGAATTTTGCATTTCCCCGGAAAAAAGTAGCCTATGTCAATAAAGGATAGTGTAACTTTTTACTGGTAAAAGTTTTTTTTTTTTAATCGGCTCGGAAGTTTCAGAGATTATCTATCCCACAGGAATTTCCAAAAATCCTGCAATAAGTTTTTTTGTTGTTATGGTCATTTTCGTTAATACTGTATTTGAAAAGATTAGTAATTGTAGTTACGGAGATATGGTCCAGTTGATTTGAGTACCTACATATATAAATCCTGATTTAACTTTATCCCGTGGAAATTTTCAAAATTCTTTATATTCGCTTTATATTCTAATAGTCTAATTGCATGCCCAATTTGTACAGTTTAGTAATCTTCGTTATGGGCATAGGGTCACTCTTGATGAAATATATAAATCCCGATTATTCCTTATCCCGTGGAAATTCCGGAAAATCCTTTCTTATCGGATGCCTACGTCATACAAAGAACACACCCTCCACGTTTTAGGTCTCTACATACAGCGGTTTAGGCTGTGCGTTAATCCGGCAGTCAGTCATTTAGGACTTCAGGACAAAGCATTTTATATGTATTTGCATTGCACCAAGCTTTTATGCGAGTTCAACAATGATATTTGAATACTCAATTCGATTTTATTCGAAAAAGGTTGAACTCGCATAAAAGCTTCATCATCATCATCATTTCAGCCGTAGGACGTCCACTGCTGGACATAGGCCTCCCTCATTGACGTCCAATCATTACGGTTGGAAGCGACTTGCATCCACCCTGAACCTGCGGCCTTCACCAAAACGTCCGTCCATCTCGTTGGTGGACGTCCCACGCTGCGCTTGTAAAAGCAAAAGCTTGGTGAAATGCAAATACTTAATACATAATAATTAGCTATTATCAGAGATCAGATCAAGACGTGGTTGACAAACGTAGACAAAAATGGTTTGCAATATTTGAAGTTTCGTTTCGTTTACAATGTGTCAAAATAAAATGTAATTTAAATCAAAAGCACTAAGGAGTATTGATATCAACTTCGAAGCAAATCACCCCCAAAATAACTTTCTACTACTTTTTGACCCCGTCAAGGGATGAATTTCAATAAAATACGAAACACGTCTTCCATCAATTTTGTTAAAGAATGTTTATGCAAAATTTGAAGTAGATTGGACCAAGGAATCACGATGTCTCATACAAACTTTGCCCCCCTTTTTTACCCCCTTAGAAGTAGAACTACGGAAAATCCTTTCTTATCGGATGCCTACGTCATACAAAGAACACACCCTCCAAGTTTCAGGTCTCTACGATCAGCGGTTTAGGCTGTGCGTTGATCCGTCAGTCAGGACAAAGGATTTTATATGTATAGATGAGTGAAACTTTATCCGTACGTTACCTTTGTTTTTATTGGTGAGCAAATCAAATCGTTTAATCGCTGGTCTATCGTGAACTGTTCTACGAAATGGATTATATACCGTTGTTATATTAATTACGAACCGCAGCTAGAGTTCTAGAGGTCACTGACACGATAAACCGAATGGTATCGTAACAAAGTTTTAATGCCTGCAAAACAAAGACAACACTGCAATGTTTGCCTAGCAATATATTTTTAAAGCTGAAAGACAGAAACATTTGCGCAAAAGTTTTTTGTTTCTTTTCTGTTTTTAAGGACTCTATGGCAGAATGTAGCTCCTTACCTATTTTAAGGCTGGTTATATCTAGTAAAATTCTTACAAAGTACCGGTAAACTGGGGTTACTTTAGAAAATTTTGGGGCTACTTTGATAGGTTTAAAATGGTTATAAAAACGCAAATATTCATTGATATCGATTAAGCAAATGATGTAAAAAGTTAGGTAATTTATCAAGGTAGTTATTTCACTGCCACAGATGGTCTAAAAAAATAAGGACACGGCGTAAAAACTGTTCAGTATTCAGTCATTTATTGCTTTAAAGAATTCCATGTAATACAATATACAGTTCAATTCAGCTTAGAGAATTACACTAATGCAAAGTTTCAAAAAAAAAGCCCAAAGTAGCCCCTGCATTTTAAAGTAACCCCGTTTTACGGTACGGTAGGTACATAATTTAAAAATTAAGGCAATTTTGTTGTCTTAATAAGAAAGATACAACATACAATACAATAACTCTTTATTGTACTCCACATAGAAAACAGTACAGAAAAATAAGTTCATGGAGAAAATATATAGATGTAAGGTAAGGTAAGGACTTATCGCTTCGAAGCGACCTTTTCCAGGCCCTTTACAACGGAAAGAAAAAAACACTTAAAAGTTCTAAATATTCTGAACCATAAAAACTTTACAGACTAAATAAAGTAGATGCGAGTATTCATAACTTTTTATGACGTGGAATCTTAATGAAGAAAAGTAATTAAATGCTTTATAATTTTTATCACAGTGATCTGAAAGCAGCCGGCATACCATCAACATAGTCGCCATTCATTAAAGTCATATCTACTTTATACCTATAAAAGAGTAATATTACTGACTGGCTGACAGACTGACAGGCAATGCACAGCCACCACTGGAGTTCAGTATTTAAAATTTAACTGTCATCTGACTCCTTGAGGATCAAAGAGTTGCACTAAAAAAGGATTTTTCGAAATTCACATGGGATATAGCTAGATATATTTTTTTATTTTGTTATGGTAGCGAAACCGCTGGTTTGGACTAGCTTTTTGTTTAGTGTTTTAGTCTCACGAGATGTAACAACAAAATATTGAATTAAAATAAATAAAAAAAAAATAAAAAAAAAAATTAAATTATATTTTTTGTTCATTATACCTATCCAGTGAAAGTTATACTAAAAGAAAATTATACAAAGTGAGCGTAAATATTATGATTTATGACTATTATGACTATTATATTATAATGTTTTTATCTCTTATTACTTAGCTGGATCTCAATATACCTACTTAACACATTGTTTTACCTAAATAAAATCCTATTTTTCCTTAATATATGTATTCCCATGGGATTTTTCAAAGTTCAGATTTTATCTCAACGACTATTAAGACTAAAGCAAGACTTCGCATGGTTGATCTTCATACAACGTAAATAAAAACCTGGACGTGATCTTTGGGACTTAGTAAAATGCCGTATTTTTAAGTTTACCGCCAGACTTGCCTTCCAGACTTACGCAACCAAGTCGCGAATAAAGCATAATCAATTTATGTTTACGTAGGAACAAGTAATTTGCGCGAGCAATGATGCGTGAACGATTCGTTTGCTCTTTACGTGCGTTAGAACAACTTCATAGGACGCACGACTTTTTTTAAAGGTCAACTGTGTGACTAGCAAGTACTTAATAATAACAAGAATAGAACGGTTATCACGTGTATTTCTGTCTAGATGCCGCTCTTTCGCCGCTAGTGTAGTTAATGCGCACACGTTTTTTGCGTTTTTATAGATTTAATAGAGTAAATTACGGTAGGTATCCACCCACTGAAATAAATAAATATCACGCGACACTTGACGCCAATTGACCTCCCAGTAACCAAAGCTTGTGTTATGGGTAAATACTACGCAACGGATAAACATACTTAAATAGATTGATACACACTTAAATACATATTAAACACCCAAGACTGAAGAATAGATTCGTATTTTTTTCATAAATAATAAATGCCCCGATTGGGGATCGAACCTAGGACTCAAGCTTCGTGTCAAGTTCACTAACCTATACCTACATCCAGACAGACACTACAGACACTAGAGTCGAGTAGTAGAGTCTAAATGTGAACCTTTTTTAACTTCAATCTCTGCAATAGTCCTTTATTTGAGCAATAATTTACTTCGTTACATATACTAGACTAGACTGTTGAAAAACCTACACGACTATAGAAACTGGGGGGGCCTTTGCCCAGCACTTCTACGCGCAAATTACCTCATCATCATCATCACAGCCTACGCCCCACTGCAGGGCAACTTAACACACACCATTGGAATGTGCCGGTACACTAGACTGAAGTGGGATAATACATAATTTCTCACTCAAGATGAAAAATTTGTACCTAAGCAAATCAATATTCGAAACAAATCAATATTCTTGAACTAGGTAGGTACCCTAAAATCTGTAGTGGAATAAGACTTTATTTATTGAAACTAAGAATACAAATATTACGACAAAATAACAATGAATAAAACGCCATAATCTGTAGTTAGATATATTAGTAGTCACATTTATACAACGACGTCGTATCGTAGTATTCCTCTTTGTCCTCCATCCATCAAACATCAATTACTGTATCCAAAACGACAGCACGATTCTTTTACACGCCAACCGAAAACTAACAGTGCTTGCCGCGTTCAATAGCTTACGGTTGTTCTCGTTCTAAATGTGTTACAAAATAAGTAAGTAGTAAACAATAGCATGTTCGTACCATATTGTCACAAATGCGTGGGATTGACTAATGAACCAAGACTAGAACCCAATCTCGCCAACCATTTTTGACTTCCTAAAGCATATTTCAACGGTGCGTCATAATTCTCCGTCCCGGTTATGGTTTGGTGCCATATATCTTGTATACTGAACCAGGAAGAAACGTTTACGTTCGCGTTACGCGGCTGGCTAGAACAATAACCTCCTACGAAAATCTGGTGTTGGAGACGTGGGCGCGTCAACATTTATGTCTGTGGCATGTGATAACTCTTATGTTAGTTCAGTAAATAAGGAATATTGGCGAACAGATTCTGGGTGAAGGTTTTGTTAGGGTTCCGTAGTCAACTAGTTTAAAGTCTACATGTAGGCTCAGACGAAATAAAAAGTAAAGACGGAGTACTGCGAAAGACAAGGTGACGCTGGTTTAAACTACGCTTCACTATACACACACACCACAAATCAGGTGTGAAGTAAAGAATATTTGTATTGTATTCTACTCTTCTCCTGGTGCGGTTGTGTGTAGCTCAAGTAGACTGCTCTGTGAAATATGGTTGCGCTTGTAATACATTTTTGTAAAACACAAAATTACGCTCATATGCATATACTTAACTTTAAGTAAGCAAGCATAATGCGAGGTGTAGTTTAATCCTGCATATTTTTGAAGCTCGTATCACACAACTACGCTTTACTTCAGAATATAGCTCAGGTTGATGGACACCAACTTTATATTGTTACTCATGAATATAATTTTACACAGTTAACTTTTTGTGGTGATTTAGTCGTTAATCTCTCATACTTTAACCTTTTCTAAAAATAGTAGAAAGTGAAAGGGCATTTATTCTTCAATAAATACGTTTCCCTACTAATAAATTACACACGCAACTGCATCATTATCGTATAGCGAGATAGTCAATTATTTCTGTTTCAAATTGGCCAGTGGGTGGTTAATAAAATGCGTTTACAATCAGGTGGGACGATGGTTCAGCGGCCATAGATAACTTTGAACGGGGATTGTATCCTCATGCAATATTGATCGAGTAAGTCAGCACGGATGTTGTAGTCTTGGTTACAAATTGTGGAATCTGTAAGCCCTGGGCTAAATGAACGGTCTCATGCGCAGGAGTGGATCCATCAAACATTGAAAAGACGAAAGATAGTAAACTAAAATGTAATACAAATTTTCTGACTAACACCTACTACATTGTCATTGAACTAGTTAAAGCGTAGTTGAAGTTGTTACGATGAATATTTTTGTAGTCTTTATTTCATGAATAATTTATCTTATCTATTTTCTATATATAGGTATATAGCGTTTGTTATTGTCAGGAGAAGGCTCCCATGAAAGAAATTTTAGAAAAAATATAACGGGGGCATAGCCGCGGGCATCAGCTAGTTTCAGATAAAATAATATTTATCTGATTAATAATCGTAATCACTTATTAAGAATCAGCAAATATCTGTACTAAAAAAATTAGCCCTCCATATAATGTGACTCTTATCTTTTATCGTCAGCGTAGCTAAGTAAAACTAAAGGATATACATATTCCCATGAATGCACACCTTTCGATGGCTCGTACTTATAACGTACTACAGTGCTAACTACCATTTAATATTAAACTATTGAAATCGCAAAACCTACAAACGATATATTGTGTGTCAATGGAACTTAGGCATTACACGGTTATGGGAATCGTAAACTATCTAGGAGTCCATATATATATCAACCGTTGTAGACAATGCCTGTGGCGTATAGTGAAATCGACTTTCAAATCTGCCCATATAAATAATTGGTATTTCCTAAAAAGGTTTGCGAAACTTGAAGCGTATTTAATTGTAGGTAATGCACGGGTATTTTGTTGTAAAAGTATGCTACGTACCTATGTAACATACCATAATATCGATTGGTGAAATTTTATAATTCCTTTGATAAAGCTTAAAATAGCATATTAGAACAATCGTTACATAATAGGGCTTCTTAAAGCCGAGTACGTACAGTGATTAGGCCACTAGGCTTTGTCGAGTATTCTAAATAAAGTACGAAATTTGATTTAATATTATTACGAGTAAAACAATGAATTTAACCAGTATCTTAAATTCTCCTGGAAGTTAGTTTGGGACAAATATATTTATGGTATAGTGTTGTACCTACTATCCCAACTGTCCACAACTGCATCTGCAATTAAAAACCACTCACGCGATCACATGTACAGCAGAAAACAATGTCTGATACATACAGGTAACTAATAGCTTCTAAACACAGGCTTGTATCCTGCTCTATTAGCTTCTCGGATATCGGGATTTATGCAAAGCCGTTTGCATTGCAAATTAATCTTTGCGATTGTCAATCGGTGACAGATGCTGATTTCAATGCGTTTGAATAATCGCTGGCATGTCACGGGATCAACTGAATGTTGATGTATAATCCTGTGTACATTTGTGCATTCAACTTTGAATGCTGTATTTGCTGTGCTACTCAACTTACTCAAAATATGTCTATTCATTCACTCTTGGCTGCTTATTGTGTGTAACTTCACTTTGCGTTTAGTCTCCCATGCTTTCCTACGTGTCCCATAAATATAACGTTTCGGTATCTACTCGCACTCCATCGATTTTTGCTGCACGTTTTGCGTTACTATAAATCAGAAATTAAGTAATAGTTTTTCATATATTTCCTTCAACACGTTATTCTTATACGTGAATCTGCTTTTTATATACACGTCATTTTAAAGAAAGACACTTAATTGTGTCTTGCTATTATTTACTGCTGAAGATGCCATAGCTTTTCGTCTATCAGAATCCGTTAGTTTAATTATTGTCCTTGCTTCCCCTTCCCTGCTGTACTTCTGTTTGATTCTCGTCAAGTCCAATACTTGCTTTTTTAAAGAAAGAAAAACATTTATTCGTGACATTTTTATAAAAACAAAGAAGGGGAAATGAGACAAAGATTGTCACGAAATGGTCCCAACTCCGCATAATGTCAACCTTACAGCCGACGCTGGTCTTCCGTTTTACTGACAAGTTATTTAGCTTATCTGAAAATTATACCACCTAAACGTTATTCAGCAGAAGACTGGCCACGTTTATCTCTAATTGTTTCTACATGATCATCGCACTGTGAATTTA
This sequence comes from Archips xylosteana, assembly GCA_947563465.1. NCBI lineage: Eukaryota > Metazoa > Arthropoda > Insecta > Lepidoptera > Tortricidae > Archips > Archips xylosteana. Next base: position 12,718,447 of record OX387357.1, on the reverse strand, counting down.
ATGCCTTCTCCATTATTATCCCATTTGAACACTAAGAAAGCACCACTTAGCATTTATGTGATTGAATAGCTTATCTTGCGCCAACATTCGAATAGGATCGGAAAGGTCACTCGCGTAATCTCGGTGTGGGTCTCTAAAAGCTTTGTTGAACGGCATTTGTATATAAAATTATTGCTTAGCACTTCTAAAACACAGCCCGTTACAGACAAGATCTTGGAAAAGATACGGGCTGAGAGTGCACGAAACTAATCGATCGTGGAAGTCACAATTGCGGTAATAGGCATGATGCTACTTGTCCTATAAGTGCTTATTCATTCAGGCTCCCTAAATCATCGTAATTTTCTAAAACATCCACAGGTCAAATAAGTAGCTTATACGCAAATCGTTTGCAAAAAAAGTAGGGATAGCCTAGTGGTTATAGACCTATGATTTCTCAAGCAGAGCGTTGTGGGTTTGAGCCCGGGCTTGCATCTCTGAGTTACTGAACGTTTTTTGGATTGGATGTGCGAAATTACATTTTTAACGACCTCTTTAGCCTAGTTGGTAGTGACCCTGCCTACGAAGCAAGAGGTCCTGGGTTCGAATCCCGGTGAGGGCATTTATTTGTGTGATGAGCACGAATATTTGTTCCCGAGTTATGGATGTTTTCTATGTATTGAAGTATTTATTTATCTATATAAGTATGTTTATCGTCGTCTAGTACCCATAGTACAAGCTTTGCTTTGCTTTGGGACTAGGTCGATTTGTGTAAGATTGTCCCCTAATAATAATGCTGAGTCAGCGACCGTTTCACTTTTGCATGGACACACATGCAGATCTGTGTATTTATTACTTCGTTGTTTTGTGAACTTTGTTTATTTGTATGAATTTGTGTGTACTTTCTTGTATTTGTGTGTCTTGTAAAAGTGAATAAATGTCTTCTTTCTTTCTTTCTTTTCTTTCTAATATTTATTTTTATTTTTTTTAATTTACCATGAGCTCTACGGTGAAGAAAAAGAAGAAATTCAACGGTATATGTGAAGTTCCCAATCCGCACTAGGCCCGCGTGGGAACTACGGCCCAAGCCCTCTGATTCTGAGAGGAGGCTTGTGCCCTGCAGTGGGACGTATATAGACTGGGATGAAATCAACAGTTATAATATTGTTTTCGATTCAAGAGATAGTTTAAGAAGGCATTCTTTAAGAAACGAAACACATTGATGTTGTATTTAAATAGTGTCGCATGACGATGCGATGCGATGTTTTTAGGGGTTCTAGCGAAGTTCTAGCGTTTCAACCACCTAATTTTCGTTTTTTACGCATTAGCTGTTTGATGGCGTTTTCGGTTATTTACTAGAGGGTACTTCTACCAGATAACTGCAAACTGTATCAGAATCTTCTGCCATATCTACGAGAATGTGTCAATGAAAATTATTCGGAACAAACGCTCAAATAATGACCTTTAGATGATTTTCATAATGTTGCACCAATTGCATGAATAAATTCGTGCATAGGTTATAGTTTACTATATTATTATTTGAGTAAATTCTCCTTTGACCCACGAACTGGCCTGATATTTAACATAACATAACACCCACTAGTTCGCGCAGCCGATTCGTCTAAGCAACGGTATATTCAATGATCCCATTGTTTCTAGGGTGTACATTTCATTCCCACAATAAATAAATGTCATTAACAATTTGTCGAGACCTCGGAGATATCTGCACGTTTGATCTTGGTGATCTGTGTTGCGATTGTTTGTAATGTAATTGAAAACCTGAACTCTTAACTTTAAAGTATTTAGAACGAAGTATGTATGTAAATCCGACATTACAGTCGATGTCTAAGATATTTTTATACTTTACTACTTGACACAGCGAAGAAGTTTGAACTCCATACAATTGTCAGAAACTCAGAAGGCATACAGGGACAAGGTACCAAAGTGTAAAGATATTTTTGACGTCGACTGTACTAAAATAAAAATATAAAAAATAACAAAATAAAAAATTAAATCCTCTCAGAATCAGCCCTATGGCTTGGGCCGTAGTTCCCCCGCGGGCCCGGTCCAGATTGGGAACTTCATACACGCCATTGTATTTCTTCGCCGATGTGTACAGGATGGCTCGATGTTTTCCCTCACCGTAAAGCTCCATGGTAAATTTCAAATGTAATTTCGCACGTAAAAACTGAAAGCTCACAAGTGGGAGCCGGGGTTCGAACCCAGGACCCTCTGCTTGAGAAGCCATAGGTCAAACCACTAGGCTACCACGGCTGAAGACGGTATCAAATCTGTACTATTTCTTAACAAATGTAGTCTGTTTCTAAACTTGACTGTTTGAATAACAAACAATGTGTCCTTTCATTTAACATTTAATTTACTGAAAGCGAATATTTCTGTGTAGTGCATCTTAGAATATAAATATTTAATTTATTTACTTTAGAGGTTATTTATTTTTATATTAGCGACCCGCCCGGTTTCGTACGGATTGTCAAACACGCTAAGGTTAGGTATATGAAGAGAAAGTTTATGTACTTATTGTTTTCAATTCTCTGCGCGATCTTCTTAATTAATATTTTTCCTTAAGGACCTTAAAGTATTAGAAAATTAAAAAAAGAGATGAATGAAATTGGTAAAGTCGTTCTTAAGTTATGGCAAGACCAGGGGAAATGTATTGTTGATCGAAGGAAACAGGGATTTATTTTTATAAATATGGATTATTTTGTACTGCTTCTCTGACATACCCTACCCATAGCATGTACCAAGGCAACATGCAGTAAGCATGTTACCGTGTACTACGTGATTCAGTTTTCCTTATACGTGAGATCATATGTAGGGCTTCCCCTATGGCTTCAGTTTCAATACGACGCCGAAGGGTTGGTGTAATATTATGCAATGCAACCCAATATTCGTACGAAGGTACATATAATACATGGAACCGCCTGCTATACATAGGTACTTATTAGATTTGCGGCATTGAGGAAAGGATTAATCAACTGGATGAAACGTTATAAAAATGTTGTAAAGATTGAAATTTAACACGTCTTATACACGCCAACATCAGGTTTTCCTAGAACATAATGATAAATTCTTAGAAAAATATGATAAGATCTTTCTCCAGGCCGATTGACTTTGACTTTAGAAACTTCGAAAGTGCAATGTAGAACATGGTTGACGACACCAGTACTTACTAGCTTTTCATGCGTCGTAGTAGTTCTTCTTTCTTCTGATTAGGTGTTATATAGTAAGTGGGTGGATCAACTATTTCTTGTTGTTATTCTGTCCCGTCAGCGAGGGGACAAAATTAGTACAGTTTGATTAGAAGAAATGTTGTGTCACATTAACTAACATTCGACAGTCCCCACGAACATAGTCGTATGGAAAAATAAGACGAAATAGCTTTTTTTACAGATTTAAACTAAGCATCAAACGAACTACATGACTACATTTTTGTTTATTTATTTTGTATTATATTTACTGAGATACCCAATTGAACATAGTCTTAAATGAAAAACGTTTCGACGTACACTGTGGCATGAGCGCTTACGATCTTGTTCAAAACAAGACGTACCGGCCGCGTCGCGGTGCAACATCATTTGCGCCGTTGTTCTGCGGAGATCGTACGAGTTAGAGTGAACATTATTTTTTGTCGATTGCTTGTAAATTATTTGGAAGTTTTTGCAATTATTAAATTAATATATTCTGATATATTTTAAAGTATTGGTATTACATCTAGTATTGCCAAAACATAATTAGTTTTACATACGACCTAATATTTACACAAAGCTTCGATGAATAATGTCATATATGCAAATAAGACTTTTATTTAATTTCGGTACTCCATTAAACAAAGTCGTTTATTTATATGCGACACCTCTTAATCCACAGAACAAAGTCGTAAAGTAATAAAAAACGCCATTTATCTACAAATATAAAAAAATAAAACAAACAATTTTACATAAATTAGAAGTATAACCATATTAAGAGGTATTTATAAGTAGTTTTAGTGTTAGATTACTTATTACGAAAATATTGAGATTTTTACTTGAGCCTAACTTTAAACGGCAATTTCTCGAAACTATAATTTTGCACTTAATACTTTGTTCTTGGGGACCGTCGATGCTTATTAGATGACCAATTGCAGAAGGGGTTTAAAACTACCACAAAAATGCAGGTTTGGCAAGTTTTAATCACATAAATAAATAAATAAATATCACGGGACAATTCACACCAATTGACCTAGTCCCAAAGTAAGCTAAGGAAAGCTTGTGTTATGGGTACTAGGCAACGGATAAACATACTTATATAGATAGATACATACTTAAATACATATTAAACACCCAAGACCCGAGAACAAACATTCGTATTTTTCATACAAATATCTGCCCCGACGCGGGAATCGAACCCGGGACCTCAAGCTTCGTAGTCAGGTTCTCTAACCACTAGGCCATCTGGTCGTCTAACTTACGGTTTAAAGAGTTACTCAGGAGACCGTCACTGTAGCAACGAGTGACAAAGAATAATTGATCGACCCAAGTAACATACGTTACTACATTAGCTTTCAAATGATTTTAGGAATTGAACGTGACGTAAATTATTAGGCGCCTTTGGACCTTCGGCGAGACGCTAGCCGATCCGATATGTCAAAAAGTGTATTCTGAAATCCAACTGTAACATATCCAACATCGTATATAGCTCATATATATAGCTCATCGTATATATCTCCCTAGTGAAAAAACAGTATTATTTCTATGTTAGTTATATGCACCTACTATTTTAGCGCCACACAGAGAATTTAAGGTTAAACTGTAGTATGCTATGAATTGTGCATTGCATGTAAATATTTAATATTAGATGTGTGGGCATAATTAGTAGAGATGCTGGGATGCGTTTGCGACATAATATGTGGCTTGACCACTTTTATTTAGCATGGGTTCAATACTGACACACTTACACAATTATTTGGCATCTCTCGCGTAAACGTTGACTAAAGAAAGTGCATCCAGTACATCTCTTAATAATTACAGTTCACTAATTTTGATCGTAATCGCTGACTTTGAGCTATTTAATTTTCAGTTTTTTTTTTAGTAAAATTAAAAAACTATAGTACATTACTGCAGCGGCCGCGAAATAGGGGATTGCCGGCCGAGTAGTTATAGATGGCCGAGTGTTAACGAGGCCATCTAGAGATACGAGGCCGGCAATCCCTGTTCGTGGCCAAGGCTTGTATAGAGTTTTTCTCAAACATGCATCACCATCACCACCATCATCATCATTACCATCATGATCATTATCAACATCATCATCAACATCATCGTCATCACCATCATAATCATCATCTCTATCGTCATCATCATCTCATCATCACCATCATCATCAACATCATCATCACCATCTCATCATCACCATCATCATCTAATCATCATCATCATCATCATCATCGCCATCATCATCATCATCATCACCATCATCATCATCATCATCATCATCACCATCATCATCACACCATCATCATCATCATCTTACCTTACCTTAAATAAGCGTAGTGGCAGAATGTCTTAATGAACCAAAACGCAAATATTGCTTAGAGTTTTTTTTTAATGGCTAAATGCTATGATGCCATAGACCTATAAACGTCATGGTATGAAACAATAGACGATCACTTTGCTGGCCTTGGCCAGCAAAGTTGTATGAAATTCCATTATTGACCTCTCGTCTAGGCGGTCCCCCACCACCGGCTGCACCTGCACCTGCAACGTGACACTTCGTGGCGTATTATAAGGAACATAACGTCAATATTTCATAGCATGTTTGAGAAAAAACAATTACTTTGCTCACCCGCGACCTTACAATAGTTACGTTTATGCAAGAAACCTTTGGAGGTGGAGGAACTGCATGAACACACATTTCTTGCATAAACGTAACTATTGTAAGGTCGCGGGTGAGCAAAGTAATTGTTTTAGTTCATTAATATGGACCTCCGCAAAGTAACGCCTGATTCAATAAATTTAGTAAAATTCTTAAATCTTACCGCTACCGGGCACAGGTATCGTCTCAAAATGAGAGGATTTGGAACTTCACATAATTTCGCTCATTAATTCCGAAAAACGCAGAGGTGCGAGCTTAGACTCAAACCTACAATGATGTGATTAAGAAGCATAGGTCTATTGACTTATAAGCTACCACAGCTTTTAAAATCCCAAAACTTTAATTAAGACTATTAACAGACGCAGAAAGACAATATAACCTGGAAACAGCATCAATATGGGACTTTCTCCCACTATAAGGAAGGTCATGGCGTCTCGTATGCCTTCGCGTTGAAAGGTGCAACCACAATTTGTCATGTCACACCATTTCAAGCTAGACCACCCGTGGAACTTTGTTACAGTAAATATCACGACGGTTCTCTCGAGACGCATTCGTGTGCTACAATGAAGTTTATCGTGACAAGGTTCCACAGTAGGTCACGATTGAAATGGATGTACGCGAGATGTGAAATCAATTTCGTGGCACGCGCTTCTAACGTTCCGGTCGCAGTAGTTCAGTAGTACAAAGGGAGTGGATGACTCTGACTGAATTGATATCTCTAATACTGTATTAAGATTTATTAGAGAAAAGAATAAGGTAACTATTTTTGTAAGTAGTTGGAGCCGTGGTGGCTTAGTGGTTTGACCTATGTTTGGTCTCTCAAGCAGAGGGTCGAAATTTCGCGCCTGGACTCGGACTCTGAGTTGTTCGTATGGGCGCATTGGGAGAACATCCTGAGGAAAACTGCACGCCTGCGAAGTAATTCAGTGGTGCGTGCGAAGTTCCCAATCCACACCAGGCCCGCGTGGGAGCTACGGCCCAAGCCCTCTCATTTTGAGGCCTGTGCCCTGCAGTGAGACGTATATACAAGACAGACTAGGATGATGATAAGGAATAATAGTAATACTCATAGCGAATTTTCATGATGATTTTTCATGTTTAAAATAGTACTTAATACTAGCTATTTTGTCTCTTGCAACTGTGCGTGTAATGTTGTCCGACTGTTTTTCAGCTGTCTATGAGTCTTCGTCACGTAATAAACATCGGGCAATGGCAGCGTCAGTCACGTAGTCAACTCGGTGGACAAGGCACCCAAATTGCTCCCGAGAGTGGTTCATACACTTTTTGTATGGCTTCTTGACAAATGACCTTACCTTGCCTATATAGCTTTCATATTTCAGTTTTTGCGATGTAGTGCAATATGATTTTTGTCGACGAAAGAGAGAGTTCAAATGAGAATGAATAATAAATCATTTTATAAAGATCATGAGAGTATTTAACACCAATTGAAACTTAAGCGCAAACATTTGTATTTTTCATACAAATATTACCCCCGACCAGGAATTGAACCCGGCACCTCTTGAGGTCAGGTTAATAAACTAGGTAGTCCATCCGGTCACATAGACAAAGCGGGAAAATACCTTTTCCTACGGAAAAATTAATTTATCGCGGGCGAAGCTGCGGACGTAAGGCTAGTCAAATATACTTTCATTTAAATCGAATATTAGTTCATTGCTTATATTAATAGGCTTATTAATACTTAGGTAAATAAGTATTAGTATACATAAGTATTAAGTATTTAGTATTGTTGTGGTATAAGAGCCAGGAAGCCCTGGAGATCCTAGATACATCTTTTTTCTTACCCTTATTGATTGCAATAAAGTTACCCGGCTCTCAATAAAGTTGTATGTCTATAGTTTCTGATGCGGATCATTACTAAGTACTTAAGGAGACAAATACTGCAGAGCAAATGGCAAATTTGCATCGTTAGTCAGAGTGTGGGTCGTGTAAGTAATACAATCAAATATGAGATGAAGAGGCGTACTTGAAGCGCTTCCGCTTTCCTCAGATCTTGGAGGATAAAGTTCCATTCAAAGGATAATACGCAGCGTCTTTGTACTTGGTGATTGGTTGACTGTTGGGCTATTAAATAAATGCAAGTAGATACTACTTCGAGATCAATTAAGACGTATAAGATACGTATACACCGTTACCGTAAAGTAAAACCACATCATGAAACCGTTTTTATGATTTCGATAAACTTATACGGTAGGTGAGTAAAGTAAATACCTTAAACGACCAAGAAACGCTCATTTGCAGCTGCGAAAATGTATTAACTAACTCAAATTTTAATTACTTTGCGGGACCGTAAAGGTGTAAAATAACTTCTTGTCCCTCTGCAGATATATTTTAATCCCAATTTTCAAGATTCAGAGTTTGTCTAACAAAGTTGTTTAAGTTGTTATAACTGGTTCGGATCCAATGCTTATCATTCAAAGCTGAAGTTAGTTCGAAGCTTTCCAGATTGTCGGAGACATTCAACATCGGGGAATTAGAAGGCAACGGTATCGTGGGCCCAATATAATTAAAACTAAAGGCGCACCCCGACTTGTCACTAAGTAGCATTTACTTAACCTAAGTGCCACTTAGTGATATCATAGTTGCTTTCATAATGTCCCCGCCTTAATTGTCGGTAGCAAACTGCAGTAAAATTAATATCACTTGATTAGTTTCAGATAGCGCCTAGCGGCTGCCGTTTTGGTTTACCGGGACAAGTATGATGCGCGTTGTAAATTAGTTGTTATTGAGTAATTTGACACTGGAGATTAAAGCCTGTTCGTATCGCGTTACAGCGGATCCATTGCTGTCAAAAAGGCCGTCCGAGTTATTGTTCAGCGATGGGTATCGGCCACTTTGCGGTTTGCAAGTACGTGATATTATACACTTGTGTACATTACTGTAAGTACGTACATGCACAGCTTTTGTCCTACACTCGTTTTGTCTCTGCTCACATCCTGAACGAACGTGAGTCGTTGACCTCTGATGAAAAGCCGATTTCTAACAGTTCTTTTGTGAGATGTGAATGTTCGTCGGCGTTGCGATGCGTACCGACCGACAATGACTGTTAGTGGAGCGGCTAAACATTGGCTACCTCAGTTGCATTTTTCGACCCACACAAAACACGATTGCGTTCAAAACTAACATTCTTATATATAAAAAAAAAAAAAAAATCTGGTCACGGAAGAGTAGAATGTAAAAACAATTTGCAGCGTACTTCGTAGGAATTTCATTCATTTTTAATCGTTGACGTTATCGATGCTAATATCTTGTAGTAATTTTATTACACTTTGTGAATATATTTGCTGGTTATACAAATTGCTATCGCTGCAATGCTATTTATATTCTATTAGCCATTAATGTATCGTCGAAGACTGCAGCAAACGAGATAAGTTCGGCATTAACTGAAGTTCTACTAAAGTATTAGGTATAAGCACACGTTACACGCCTGGGGGACCATAAACAAATTTGAAAAATCTTGAGTAAATCCCTGATTTTGTTATAAAGTACTGACATTTAGAAATTTTAAAAAAATTACTGCATATACCTAATTGGGTTGAATTGATTGTTTTTCTGCAGATATCGTTAAAAAGAATAACTATAAATTAAAAATTTTATAAACCCCCAACGCAATTATGTCAATGTCACTCGTATGTTTGACATTAAATTAATGCCCGTTATTCGTCTAAGATCCCTTCCGCAGCTAACAAAAGAGCTGATAACTTTGAAACAGCTGAACCGATTTTGATGAAACATATCTAAGAACCATCGCCAAGAAACCTGTTTTCTATTAAAAAAAACCGCATCCAAATCGGTGCACCCGTTAAAGAGCTATGATGCCACAGACAGACACACAGACAGACAGACAGACAGACAGACACACACACATAGCGGTCAAACTTATAATAAGACCCCTCTTTTTGTGTCGGGGGTTAAAAAGGGGATATATATTCCTGACATTTCAATATGTCCTACTGCAATCGTGACATTACGATTCATTTTCTTAAGGCTCACAATACATAATTCCTGACATCTGCTAAACAAGATCAATCAATCAAGAATGATAATATTTTTTAAAGAAAGCTAAACTTACTATCGATTTCACAAAGTACTTTGCTTGTCACAAATACTAAACTTCGACTACAATACACCGAACTTTGGAAGAGGTTGACTAGTGGTTGAAACTTTTGAATAAGTAAGCAAGTAATTATGATAACTAAATCTAGTGTCATGCTCGCCATAAAAACTAAGAAAACAAAATACAGTACAGTTTTTTACCTTCTTAATTAGGCGTTTAATCGAACTGGTTTATATTTTTTGCGTAATCATAATGACTGTGACAAATTCAATGCCAAAAAATTCAAATTTAGTTTAAAGTGCCATGTATTTTGCCTAGTACCCATAACACAAGCTTTGCTTAAGTAGCTTTCTTTGGGACAATTCTTGTGAAATGTCCCGTGATATTTATTTTATTTATTTATTTATTTTATGTAACATTTTTACCTACAGGTTACGAGTAGTAAAATGTTTATTTGTAATATCATTAAATGGTTTTAATTAAATTCCCAAGATTGTCATTCCTCGTGATTTGAAATTGTGGTGAGGTTATTAGTCTCAACAATAAGAAACAAAATAGCCTTTTCCTGACAATGTTGCTATTATAAATAATTACTTACTCATTTGTAGTAAAACTCTTCTCATAGACTAACAGTAAATTCCACGAAGAGGTGTCAGAGAACTGCAATTTTGTCTTAAAGGTTGCCTCATTCTATGCCGTAACCATTGTAAATTAATGAATTGCTAAATAAAATAGCGTTAAATCGGTTAATTACATACTTTTTTATTTAAAAACTTGAAAGTTGTGGCGACATTGATGCGATTTTTTGCCTTTGGTAACCGCGAGAGTAATTTGACCGTGGAAGTTGCGTATACCCGTAGGGTTACCAGTTAAAAAATACTCACAAAAACCCTGAGTATCGTACTTGCTGGATATCGTAACTGAGCTTTTCATTTTGCTCATTAGGAAATGTTTATCTTTATACGATAAAAAAAGAGTGTTTACTATTTACCCGGTGCAATTATAAATACGGAACAAGAACAAATGATAGTGAGAAATCGCTTTGTTTGCATTGCATGTATGGTTTTATCTAGCAATTTGTGTGTTTGTAAACTGTACAATATTCAATTTTGAATACTGGTAAGACAGAAACAGTAGTATTTTTTTCGTTTTGTTTTGAGGAGGCCAGAGTGATCCTAGTTTAGTCTGTAACTGACACTGGTGATGGCCTCGATGGCAAGTTGAAAGCATTTCGTTCTATTTCGAAAACTGATACTTTTAACCCAACTGCGTCATTTTTAAGGGTTTATTTACAATGAGGGAATGTTTAAAATAAAATATGTTATGGATACATAGCTTAATCTTAACAATAAAACAAAATAATACAAATGTGATGAAAGAAAATTGTAAAATAAACGACACAGATGCAAATTTAACCTTTTCAACGCCAACGATGGATATATGCGTCACAAAATACAACCTCAAAGAGATCTTCACGCAATGACATAAGGTTCAAAGTTGCTTTACGTTTTGGCTAGGCTTGGCGTTGAAGGTACTTCATCCAAATCCGTTCCGCCGTTACACTAAAACATCCAAACATCTTCACAAACTTTCTCATTTCTCAAGTAAAACTTGTAACTCTTTAATTTGCAATAAACAGTTTTTTTTTATTTACAATATTAGTAGGATAGCCACGCGGCCTCACAATGAAATGAAACTCGCACGATGTTGTCTACATGAAGCTTTAATCCACGGGAATGTGCGGAAGCATTGTTCTTAAATATGCGATTCATGGTGCTGGTTATGAATTCAACTGTGAGTCAATCAGAGAAGGTTTCATTTTGAATGGTGTTTGTATGTATAATTAAAATGGCTGCAGTATAATAGAGTGGGCCGTAAAAATATAACGTCATTTAGATAATTTATTACTTTGGTGTCTGCAGTATATGATTTTGATTTCACATCCGCGAAAATATTATTCAAAAGTGGTACAAACCGTGTATTGCTACAAAATCTATAACTAACATTAAATCTAAAGAAAAAGTTGTGACGGCAGCGTAACGGCCAAGCCACATATTTCGTCTAAGGTGTAGAATTTGTGAAGTTAGGGCTTGTAGAGTTAGGGCGTGTAGAGTTATAAGCTTGGCTCTACATGAGATTGATCACTTTTTAACAGTGCGAGTGCTTTACATGGTAATATTTTGGTGGGATTGGATTGAAATTTGATACGATACGTAGTTTAGATGACAATGTAAGTACATGCAACGAAAAATACAGCCAGAAAAAAAGCTTGCACTGATGATGACGATGATTTTTTTTTTCAACAAACTTATTACCGTTGCGACGTTACCGACTGTCTGCTAAATAGTTTCAGTTCAGTTGCGTGAATTTATCAAGCAAGGAAGTGACTACTGGCGAGAATTTCACTCCAGAACCGGTCGCGTAGCTGAGAATAACATTATTAATGGCTATCATACGTTAACATTAATACAGTCCCGTAATAAAGCCATAATTAATACACAGTTCAGACTTCAAACACCATATTCCTACACCATGGGAAAATTTAACCGCAAGCAAAATCAAAGGTGAGAAGTTGTAAATTAAATTTAACGCTCCAATATTGATGACTCCATTGAACGATGTGAAAGGCTAGTAAATATAACCCTATATTAAAGTTAAATTGACGGCCGTCTGGGTGCACTTGTGGTGCAGTAAAACTGGGCTGTGCACTCTCAAACTAAACTAGTAATATACCTATTTTTAATTTTGTAAGGTTTAGTTTTGATTGCTCACAAAATGTAACATTAGCTTTCGAAATTATGTACCTAATCGTAAGTAGAAAATAAGTTTAAGTCGTGCCAGTCTTTGTGTTTCTGCCTCGTGTTCTAGCTAGTTATTACTAGCTGAAATATTTGTGCATTATTTGTTTTGAGGTAGTATAAATATTTATTTTTCTAATTATTACATGGTAAAAGTAAACATGGTAGGAGTTTGTACTGTATTGTACAGGGTTATTTGTAATTCACTTAGCATCCTTTTAACCCTATACTCCTACCACTTAAACAAATCTTTTTTGTTTTACGACTTTTGTCATAACTTTATATTTTTGGTGTAATAACGTTTTGAAAATTTGAGATTACCTGTATTTTTACGATACTCTGTGCCGTGTATGGAAATAAATGTACTCCATTTTAAAAAGTCGTATAACAAAAAAACATTTGTTTAAGTGGTAGGAGTTTAGGGTTAAAAGGATGCTAGTGAATTACAAATAACCCTGTATAAATGGTTCGTAGTTATGATAAAAGTTTGTATTTTTAACTATTCAGTTACCGAAGAGCCGTTTGTTTTTTAGTACTCAATATGGGAAGGTCCCATTTGTTCTATAGAACTGATGTATTTGGTATGTCAGTTCTATAGGAAAAATGGAACTTACCCCTCAATTCAACAATTTATAGCAGTTTTAAAATTTCGTTGGCATCGTTGGTCTCATACATTTTAGGTCAAACATAATGTAACTACTCAAACTTTGCTCGATGAAACACGTCGCTTCGCTTTTACGTACAATATCGGACAGTATAGGTACCCAATTTTTTGCGCAGACTCGTCTTTATGCCCCTTGAGCGTACGAACGCTGGCTCGCATCTCAAAGGGGTCTGCATGCACATGAAGTCCTCGATTTCTCGCGCGAATGTAATTTGGCTGTTGACAGATTTACAACTACGTGTTTTAGATGGGAACATGCACAATTTCGATCTAGTATATTTAGCTGAGAAATTAAATATTCGATAGACATTCGGGATCATATTTTTTAATAATTATTACAGTTACCTAATATGATAATACTTTTACTTACATATTTTTGCTATCTTCTTCGACTGTATTTACAATTTTCACGGGTGTTCTTCATGCAACGTAAATGAATATCGCGGACATCGCGGTGTAATTTGTAATCCTGAGACCGTATTTTCTAACGCTTCTGACGCTTGCCTTCGCTTTCACCATATCTTTTTGTCATCATCTTTACCGTTTGCCAGAAAGAAATAGTGATTGCGAATGCAAGCGTCAGCAGCGTTAGACAATTAGCCTGCTGGAATTTCAATTCAACCGTCAGATCTAATGTTTAATACCAAGCTAGTCACTACAGACCAATCTCAATACAGTCCTGTATACCTAAATTGCTAGAGTCTCTCATCCATGAAGCAATTTTCTCTACGGTCCAATGTAACATCATCCCACAACAGCATGGATTTGTGAAGCGTAAATCAACATCTACCAATCTTTTGGTGTTCACTAACTTCCTATTTACATCGATGGACAAGAAATGTCAAGTGGATGCTATATACACAGATTAATATCATCAAAAAAAAAAAAATTAATATCATGAGACATTTCACACCAATTGACCTAGTCCCAAAGTAAGCTAAGCAAAGCTTGTGTTATGGGTACTAGGCAACGGATAAACATACTTATATAAATAGATACATACTTAAATGCATAGACAGATTTCCGGATAGCTTTTGATAAAGTGAACCATATAATATTATTGCGAAAGTTGGCATTTAACGGAATTAAAGGAAACTTGTTAAGGTGGTTTGCCTCCTATCTGGAAAATCGTATCCAAAAAGTTGTAATCAATGGTTACGAGTCTAGGGCTTCGAATGTGACTTCCGGTGTGATGCAGGGCTCTGTTCTTGGACCGCTATTGTATACGCTATTTATTAATGATATCGCTGACTGTTTTCGTAATTGTTCATTCGTTATGTGTGCTGACGATTTGAAAATCCAATTTTGCTTATTGAATAAGTTATCTCTCGCATATGACAAATGTGTTAAAATTTCTTTCACAAGAAATAAAAATAGGATTTTTGGGCAGTATTATATTGGGGATAGAGCGTTACAGGTCGTTACGTCTGTAAAAGATTTGGGTGTTACACTGGATGATAAGTTGACCCTAGACATACATATTGGCCATATTACAACAAAAGCATATCAAATGCTAGGATTCGTCCTGAGAGCTGCAAAGCCGCTTAAAAAGCGTTCCTCTTACATTCTTTTGTATAAATCACTAGTGCGCCCCCTTCTAGAGTACTCATCTGAGGTCTGGAACCCGTATAATAATATTTACGTAAATCAATTAGAATCTATACTAAAGAAGTTTCTGAGAGCCGTTAATTACAGATTTCTTCAACCCTATCGGCCGTATGTTGATCTCTTAAAACGGGACGGTTTTACTTCTCTGGCGGATAGGCGCTTGGTTCGTGATGCGGTCGTTCTATATAATATATGCAACGGCTGTTACGACTGTCCTGAACTTGTGGAGAGTGTCAGGTTCAGAGCCCCGTCCTACAGAACTAGATCAACAACGTTGTTCGCTATCCCGATGAATAGGACTAAAGCAGGTGTCCGTGCACCGCTGCGTAGACTCTGCGAATCGTATAACAGGCGACTGGTCTCTGTCAACATGTTTTGTAGTTCGTACGTTAAGTTCAAGCGTCAAGTAACCCAATTATTAATAGAACTTATGTCAGTCTGTAAGGTGTGATTTTGTTAATTTATGTGTTTTAACTGGTGAGCCCAGATTCTATGCTTTCCTTTTTTTTTGTTCCTCTCTTTTTTTTTAAAAAATCCGCATGTTTTTTTTTGTTTCTAATTTTATATTATTATTTTTGCATGTTTTTTTTTTGTTTTTTGCTGGTTTTTTTTTTTGTAAGTGGTGGTGGTTCTTGTGCGGGCGCACATTGAGACAGTAATGGCTCGATGTGCGGTTGCTCTTAATGTGTTTTTTTTTTTTTAATGAACCCATTGTTATTAAATTGCCGCATCCTTCAATAATTCTAAGTGAGAATTAATTTAGGGTGCATACTATAGGTATATTCTTATTTATATGCTTTGTTTCATATTAATTATGTATGTATCTGTTTTTTTCTCCAATAAATAAAAATAAAATAAAATAAAATAGTTGCTCATAAATATAATTCTCATTCGTTCTCAGTCGTTTGACAATTTTGTATGACATTTCAAACATGATGTTAAAGTGACAAGGTACATAAATGATCACTTATTTATGCTGTTGACTGTACAAACATAAAAATATATTTAGATATTATGAGCCCGTAATCTTATAGTTTTAGTTTTATTAGTTTTAGGTTACTCGTTATAGGATCCACTGAAAATCAGCGTCGTGGCCCCCTGCCTCGACTCATGCTGAGTGGACTCCTTTTTTGAGACAACTGCCACAATACACTTTTATATTTAAGAAATTTGTAATCTGTTTTTTGTTGTTGTTTCGAAATAAATTCGAAACAATATTTTCGAATTTAATTTCATAAAACACGCGAAACTAATAAAATAAATATATAAAATATATTTAAATTAAACTAGTTCTCCATGCATGTTCCCACTGCGGGGTAAAGTTACTGGAAGTGCTCTGAATTACTTGAGGCGTGACTCGCAAGCGCTGATAACTTGTAGCTCTTTCTCACGTTCCTATTTTGGACTCCAAAGTTTATTGATGCAAAATTTGATATTAGTACTTCCTTAGCTATTTGGTAGCGTGGTACAGTCACCTGATTTGTAAGAATAAGGGTGCGTTTTCACTGGAGCAACAGGAGGACAAAGAAGTGCATAATCGATCAATCGCCATGGAAAACGGAGTGAGATCTTGTTTTCAATCCAACTAATCGATTTTCGCTCTTGTGATATTGTGTCGTGGATTTTGATAAGGGTTTTGTGCCAAACGGGATATCGTTATATGGCGTTAGTATAGTGAGGTCCGTTTGACGTCACAGTCTTGATTACGATTGGCTTATTTAGATCCAAATCCAAACATGATACAAATGTCGAAGTTGTCAAACGGAATTTACGATGCTAGCGCCAACTAGCCCGTGGCCATTGATGTATTTGGTTAATTCTACGCGGCTCCGCTTCAATGAAAGCGCATCCTAATACACTGGGAATTTTATATCTATCGGAAGCTATATTAAGTTTATGTTTGGAATACCGGTTATGAAGCACGTTTAGCAATTAGTGCTTAGCGGATTTAACGAAATTTATATCTTTTGTAAGGTTGTAATATTTTTTGCGTATATTAAACAAAAAAAATTGACGATATTAAAAAAATAGCGTAATATAATTTTTGACCCACATTTTGAAAATTTTGGTTTATTTCTAATAGGACCAAAAATACTATCGATTTTATAAGATACTTTTTAATTTCCGCTAACGGTTTTGTTACCTACGACACGATTAATCTTGCCACGGAAAAAAATTAAGTCTCCATGAAAAAAATCGAATCCCTGTACGCATTTACACGCGGAAGTCTAGTAATATATGAAAATCGTTTCCGTAACGTTCACGGACCTCAAATTGGTACGGTACCTTTTTGCAATAAATCGTGAAGAACGTGGGTAACCTAACAGAAACTTCATCTGCAAAGTTCCCTGGCTTTTTCACTTTACGTGTATAAAAAACCTTTATAAAAGCCATAACAGTCAACTAAGTGTGTCAAGTTCCATAACCATTATCATTTGTAACAAAAAGTTGTTGATACGACCGCTTCTGCGCATTTTATGGCAATTTTGCGCACAATTTCATGTTCCCGCGAACTAAGTGGTGTGACGTATTACTTTGATGGCAATTGAATGTGATTTTAACCACTTTACATTAGATTGCTTTGTTATTTCGTTTGCTGTAACTATTAGGCTCGATTAAGGTTCAATGTCAGCTGTATGCCTTAAAACATCAAAGGCTATTTTCACTCACAAGTCAATGTTACAATCAAACTTATTGTTTTTGTTCTGATGTAGAAACTATCAAAAAAAATAGTGAAGTTACTTACTTGACCCGCTATACGTTAATAAAATGAGGAAAACAAAGCTATACTAAATTTTTTTTATTTTTATTTATTTATCTAATAAACAGAATACATTTTTGATTAATTATCTGCCAAACTGCATGACAGTTTGTTGGCAGAAAAATAAAAAAAAAAATTATTAAAGTATATAAGCTTGTGTAAGAATTCACAAAATAAGATTTGATAAAATTTATGAGAAAATTGCAGAAAGAAACGGTTCGCTGGAATTTAGCATTGTGTGAATGGAAATTTATCTATGAATAGACGACATAAATCAATATGAAATATCGATTTCTATAGGTAGGTAGGTAGGTATATTTGTCTTCCGCATATCATCAATTAAAATATTTACACGTGGCTAAATGACGCAAGGCGAATTCTTTGGAACTGGTTTCGACAATAGGTTTGTGGGAGAGCACAGAAACGGTGAACCAGTCTATCAAGAGCCCCGGCCTTCGTAGTTTTACACGTGCTCAAAAAACTTGGTAGTTTATCTCGGGTCAAGCTTAAGTGGTTTAATGATGTTTTTATCTTGACCTCAAGGCAACATCTTGTTGCTTACTCCATAAAATTAATAAAGCGCTTTTGTCATATACAAGGATCGCGAACAATAGTGCCTTTGTAAATCTTAACGATACGACACCATGAAAGGCCGCTCGCTTTAGCAAAATTAATGAACCAATTCCGGGAACACACTCATGGGAAATTAAAGTATAATATAGGCAGCATTTTTCAAATTATTGTAATTAGGATTAGGAGGATTGCTCAAATCGTAAACTAATGTTCTTTGTTCTGTTTTTTTTTTTCAGAGTAAATTCTTAGTCATGCGGAGTGCCTTGAACTTAGTTTTTGCGTTTTTTGCCTTGGTTTGGCAAGTAATGGCCTTCGTGCAGCCTTCGTCTATTTCCTCAATTAGTAATACCAGCTACTGACCTGTTGTTAGTTGCTAATTCACGATCATTTTCATAGGTTTGATTTGTAATTGGACTAATAGATATGTTTATAGCAATTCGTGTTGTTTGATTTAGATTCTTGTTTGTAAGCTTTCTTAGACTGTTTGTTGATGCGATAATTACACTGACAAGTACGAATAATGTGTCACTTTCTGTCATCATCTCTGAACTACGTAACGTCCTGTTGGTGGGCACAGGCCTTCTCTCAGAATGAGATAGTTCCCACGCGGATCCAATGCAGATTAAAAACTTCACACACACTATGGACCTGCTTTGTTTGTTAGCACAGTAAACGGTTGTGGTACTACTCTGAAGATGAGCTCCGGTTGAGTTCGAAAAGCATCAGTGTAGTTTGGTGGTGGTGACAGTTGGGTTAGTGTGATTTGTGTGTGCATACAGAGTGTAGGTGGAGGAACTGCATGAAATTGCAATTTTTTACATAAACCTAGCTATCGTTAGGTCGCGGGTGAGCAAACTAATTCTTTTTGTTTCAGTCGTTATACAGTTTCCTTTGCCGAATAAGAAAATGTAGTTAATAACCGTGTTATCTTTTAGTCGTGGTAGCCTAGTGGTTTGTCCTATGGCCTCGCATCTCGGTCATGCTAGGGTCAAACCCAGGCTTGCACTTTTGAGTATTTCGGAATTTATGTGCGGATTACATTTCAAATTTACCATGAGCTTTAATGAAGGCAGGTATCGTGAGGAAGCTGTGATCGTGAACAAATGCAATGGTGTGTGAAGTTCCCAATCCTCAACGGGTCAAAGGGAACTGCAGGCCAAACCCTCTCATTCTGAGAGGAAGGTTGTATGTAAGCCGAGACGATGATATATTGATCAACATGTATTGTTTATTATTTGAAAAATAACAAGCCAAAGTAAACATTCAAATTGTAGTAAGCACTTGTTTAGTTCGTGTTCCTACCAAACTTTTGTTACATGTTCCCACGTCAAGGCTTAGATTAATCTCAAGCGGTTTTCATAAAGCACGTATAATATAATGAATTCCTTAGGCACTTGTCTGACATTAACTTGTATTATAGCTTGTAAACTCCAGATATAATGATGATGTAGGAGCCCCTTAATGTCTTCTTTGGCATACATTGCTTACAAACATTGGCTCGTTCCGTTTGGACTCGAAATTGGCCTTGTGGTTGAGGTAACGAGTAAATGGTCAAAAAAATATGAATGCGCTCGATCAATCATAATTACCTAATTGGAAGCTTTTATGTCGATGTTCGAGGTTGCCGTGCGCTGGCACCGATGCAAAGCTCGATTGTTAAATTAATTAGGATTTATTCAATTTGTAGTAGAAATAAAAAATAAAAAACCGGTCAAGTGCGAGTCGGACTTGTACATGAAGGGTCCCATACCTACGTACAATTTTATAAAAATAGTTTAGTAAATACCAAGATATCTACTTAATGCCACTGTAAAGATCGAGTTAAAAATGCTGCAAAAAAACGCGTTCCTTGTATGACGACCCCTTTTAACCGTTAACTTTATCACCCGACATTCAAAGGAGGGTTATGTATTTCGAGCGTATGTATTTATGTATGTATGTATGTATCATTCTTTGGCACGGCCTGCAGCCTGAACGGCTCAATGGATTTTGAAGTGTGAGGTGTCATTAGATTCGTCTCATTTCCGAGACTAACATAGGGTGTATATTTTCCTGGAATTTCCATGGGAACGGGAATTTTATCGGCGGGTTTTTTTCATTTAGTAGGTATTGAAATTAGAGTTGTTTTATTTTTAGAAAGTATTTGATGTTAAAGCAGCCACAGTAATACATAACTCGAGAGATAGAGCCCTGTGACAGACGGACGGACATACATCGGAGTATATCAGTAATAGGGTATGGTTGGCATGCTTCCGGCACGGAACCCTGAAAAGGTTTTATGAGTGAAGACCAAAAACTTGCACACTGTTAAAGCTGCATTAGCAGGTAGTTAAAATTACCATTAACTTTTTCCATTGTGACACGAAAATTAACCATACATTTGTATGCATAATTTTCGTGTCACAATGGAAAAAGTTAATGGTAATTTTAACTACCTGCTAATGCAGCTTTAACAGTGTGCGTGCAACTTTTTGGTCTTCACCCTTATTTACACAAATTATGTCGCTAGTACAGTCGCCAAAACTCTTTTCGTATTCATTGCAAGAAGATTCAGTAATGATCAGTTAGTGTTGGCGACAGCTTAGTACTTATATGGAAAAGATTACTATCGATATTTATTTTGATATAGCGTATTCAAGATCCTCTTCATTTTTTGTTTGCCGTAACTTGATAGTTACTAATGTCCTAAGTTGTTAAGGACAGAGTTCTTCAATATTATTTTTCCGCTTCCCCAATTTTCTCTTCCGATGCAATCAAGAATTCTAAGTATCTTATGTTCCTCCTATTTCTATATCGTCTTATTTTTCCGCGCTTCTTTCCTGTTAAGGCTGCGTTTCCACCAGAGTTGTGCGAGGATGCGTTGCGAGGGATGTGTCTGTCATGAACCAATAGAAACACTTCATTCACTTAGGACCTTTTAAATTAAGTGTTTGTATTGGTTCATGACAGACACATCCCTCGCAACGCATCCTCGCACAGCTCCGGTGGATACTCAGCCTTAGGGCCTCGGTCGTAAGTTTCAACTAGGATGTTAGGATTGACATTTATTATGTTTAACAAGCGTTTTCGAATGAATGAATGAATTAACACCTACGCATTTAGTTCTTTGATGATATATTATGTAAATGGATCTATTCAAAATAATTTTTTGAGCAAATTCTAAGACTTTGTTTAATCTGTCATCATCATCATCATCATTTCAGCCGAAAGACGTCCACTGCTGAACATAGGCCTTCCCCAAGGCTCGCCAAACCGATCGGTCCTGCGCCATCCGCATCCAACGCGTTCCCGCAACCTTAACCAGGTCGTCGCTCCATCTTTAATCTGTGACCATAAATGAATAAAACAAATAAAAAAATGTAAACGAAAAATTGACATCAATTTCCCTTCTCACACGCTAAGCTAAGCTTAGCTAAGCTTATAATATAATATCTGCTTAGTTTGGGACTAAGTCAATTGGTGTCAATTGTCCCATGATATTTATTTATCTAAAGCAATTGCTTAGAAACAAATAAACACCAAAATAATGTATACGTTAGGTTGATGTGGACGCGGTTATCAACACCTACGAGTACCTTCCTATTCTAACTTTCTACTCACGCACTAACACTTATATACTTGACTAGGAAAGGTTTTGCTCTCACTGTTATTCATTATTGTCTCTAGCTACGTGATAGCCTGAACGCGATGTTATCTTGATCATTAGTGTATAAATCACATCTATCTTTCGATCGTAATAAAGATTACAAGTATCATAGCAACGTGGAATTTCTTCCCGTGACATCATGAAAATTCATGGATTTAACTCAATTAGGTATCAATAGCCTTATCTGTACTGTCTGCCGATTGGCAGATGCTTCCCACGAGCACAGTCTTGGACGGACGGCTTGACAGTATGATTGGGTGTAAGTATCGAGACCCTGCGCCTGCGCGTTTACGTTAAATGCTTCGGATCATTACATTTGGCATTTACTCACGAATCTACCCTCGCTGCGTGAAGCGGGCCTGAACACTTTAAATGCACCTTATCTTAAGTAATTACTTTCTTTATTTCCTAGTTGAAAAAAACGAAGTAAACTTCTTTGGTTTCTAGATCACACAGCCCAAGCTTCGCTATAATACATGCGTCGCTCGTTTTAGTTTACCCCACTTGTTTGGTGGATACACATTTGTATTATTTTAGCATATCCTATATCTGTCGCATAGCACCGCCGAGTATGATAATTGTTAGTTTGAGTGCTTGGATTTAAGCAAATCAGATACGTCGTGTTGCATGATCGCGTATCTTTTCACGTCAAAACCACGCGAACGGGTATACGATACGATAAAATAATTAATACAAATGCTCTCAGGATCCGTCCTAATTGGCCATCGATCGCGCGAGGCATGCGTCCAAGTCCGATGAAACTTTTTGCACGACCATGTGACCAAACATGCTAATATATTATATTATTAGGGATGATCAAAATAAACGAAAAATTACAACTCCTAATTTTATTTAATCACAATTGGTAAAGTTACAAATAATTGCAATTTGAACGAAAATATGGAGAAAACACTTTCTAATCTTAAAATTAGGCGCGAAAGGATAAGCTCAGAGCAATACGACCGTCCTATGCCAAGTGCCCGGTAAGAATGGCTCAAGAGACTGAGCTCCGGCGCTCACCACTGACATAACGGCGACGGAAGTCAATTGACGATCTCTAAAATCAACGCTGTGGTGTTGCAAGTCTTATTTATTCCTAATACGGCCAATCCTGATATCCTGCAGTCCTCGGCAGGTCCTTAGTCGCGGCAAGCCTTCGTGTCGTCAGCTGGTTCAGTCGACGTAGCATCGTAACCAGGTCCAGCTGATGCTTCAATGGTTGCAGACTCTTGTACTAGGCGCGTCACATTCATCAATGCTTAAACAATAAACATACGAACAAAGTGTTAATTAACATAAAAAAATGCAATAGCAAAATTAAAGCGGATACTGCTAATGAGCTATCGACAGATAAGCAGATTGGTAAACAATTAAGTCACCACATTACTGTAGTGGAGCATAAGTATTACTTTAATTTCGAAATTTTTATCGGGAATGAAAAATAAGTGGAAACACGTATTTAAAGAAAAGTTACAAAATAAATGTCAGAAGTTTTAGTCCCTATTAACAAGCTGGCATAGGCACCTTGTTAGCTTACCACGCTTGTAGCAGGTATGTAAAAATTATAACTGAACTTTTGACATAGGCACAATGTTAGCATATCACACAGTCGACAAAAGATGTCATTACTTGTACTGCTGGCATAGGCATAATGTTAGCATACCACGCAGAAAAACAAAGTTTCATCAAAATAATTCTGTTGGCATAGGCACACAGTTAGCATACCACACAGAAGAACAACATCACACTGCTGGCATAGGCACAAAGTTAGCATACCACACAGTGGCCAACACTGTAGGCATAGGCACAATGTTCGCATACCTCCCAGTGGCCAACACTGTAGGCATAGGCACAAAGTTTGCATACCTCCCAGTGGCTGCCGGCATAGGCTCCAAGTTAGCATACCGCTCAGACTTCAACACTGTAGGCATAGGCACAAAGTTCGCATACCTCCCAGTGGCTGCCGGCATAGGCTCCAAGTTAGCATACCGCTCAGACTTCAACACTGTAGGCATAGGCACAAAGTTCGCATACCTCCCAGTGGCTGCCGGCATAGGCTCCAAGTTAGCATACCGCTCAGACTTCAACACTCACTCTCAAAGAAGGCAGGGCAGGACTCGGGCGTCCACTCTCCACTCCAGGGCACCACAAACCGAGCTGCAGCACAAGTGGTCTTACCACAAGACCCGGCCAGTAGCTTCAGCTCGCAACGGTCATTCTTCCACACCCCGTCGACACGACACGGCCCGCGCATGCCTGGATCTGGTTGCCTAGAGACTGCGAACATTTTATTAAAAAAACAGTCATTTACTTTAAATAACATAGGCGGTCGCCTGTCTTTATTGACGTATTCGTCTTGTGCTTCTTGGTTTCATCGTAACCGCTCAGCCGTCCTGTCTCGTCATAGTCCTAAATGTTTCTCGACTTTTACGCGGTACTTCTACGGCTATATCACTTATAAGAGCACGATAAGCAAACAATGCAATGGGAAATAATATTTGACGACAAACTGTCTTAGGCCAGGAAATCAAATGTTTCAAAATGAGGTCAATGGATTTATCAGCATAAATATGGCTATGTCCGTCGTGGAAGACTAAGTAGGCTTAAACGATGCCCCTTGGGTACAAAACATAATAAGTTGGACTCTTCACCTATCGCATCGGTGTATACTTGTAATAAAGAATGTCGTTTCGCTTCACATATCGATGAGAGTCTAATTTACCCTCACTGAGCAAATCAAAAAGCTTTCTAGTCGTAAAAAATCTTTTTTAAACTGCGTTGCTTTTAACGTGTTACAATCAGTGACTATTTTAAACTTTAGTCCTAACACGGAATGTCTACAATGCTGTATATCTTTAACCACAGCAGAGCTAACGTTTCAAGCTCATATGAATGGTAAGTAAACTTACTAAAATAATAATATGCGACTACCCCTTTTTTTGCAAAAGCGGCGCCCCGTAGCCAGCGCTACTGGCATCTGTATGTACCTCAGTTGGTAATTCAGTATCAAAAATGGCTAGGATAGGCTCATTAGTAAGACATTTAATAATTTCAGTACTAGCAGACTCTTGCCCAGGACCCCAAATAAACTCAGAGTTTTTTCGTGTTAAGCGAGCTATACATGCGGTTTTCCTAGCAAAATTAGGGATGTACCGCCTAAAGTATCCCGCTAGCTCAAGAAACTGTCATAACGACATTTTATAAGGGCGATAACAAACTGGCGAGTCACTATTGACTTTTATGCATACTGCCTATGGTAACAGTTGACGTGACAGTACCAGCTATCATGGACGCAGAGAAACCAGAGAAGTTTTTACAGGCAAAGGTAGCTTTTCTAACCCAACTGTTACCACATTGAAAACCGATTTATCACGTGTAGGTATTTACTGATTTTTCGTTCGAACAAATGTAACGCCATCACGGTTCAAAACGTCAGTTCAAATAATAATTGGAGCGTTCGTACTTTCGCTAGGAACTATGAGCAAATCTATCTCTAATGTGATTTTGCTAAACTCGACGGGTAGTGTCACATTTGACGATATCTTCGTTATTGACGTACTTAACCCCTTTTACTCACAAAATATGGGTTTTCTAGCACACGAAAGTGGTATCAATTAAAACGTCTGTAGATATACCTTGAATGACTGATCATATCGCTGTTTTGGCGCAGAACTGGCTGGTCATTTAAGGTTACCTCTAGGTTAGAATGTCGGTGGCTATTATTCGTAAGAGAAATTGATCGTGAACTACGAACTGGCTTAACAAACGTCGATAAAAAATAGATAAGTTCGTTAGAAGACAAATTAGCATTCGCCGCGCACGCCTTCACGCGAGGGTTTTTTATTCCCCTGACCACAATTGCCGATACTAAATCATCGCTCAGACCTTTCACGACTTTTAAACGCAAAAATGAACGCCTAGCGTAATCCGCACAAGTCGTCTATTCGTCAGAATCAGTGGACATAACATCATAAAGAATACCCGCAATATCAATTTTCTTAACGCATAAAAATTTAAAATCGCGTTAAAATTGGACCACGTCCGGTTGGTAGTGACCCAATCGCTTAACGAGGTGCTCGCATCACCTTTAAGAAAAGTCCCAACACGTGACAAACATTCGCTATCGTCCCATTTATTGCACGCTTGAGCTATGTCTACCTCTAGAAACCACGCGTCAACGTCATGCACATTTGGATCGAAATTAGACACATAGTACCGCTGCGTATGCACTGATTTTAAAGAATTCATGGCCTCGACTATTTTCCCCGTAGAATTCTTAACCGTGGAAGCCTGAGGGGCAGGTACGGGTGGAGTTCCAGAACGCACCGCAGATGATTCTCGGTTTTCTAACGCATTCAAAACGCGACACTATTATTTGTAAGGACTCGCGGACACTATTTGATTTCGACGAACCGCTACGACACCGCGCCTTATGCTCGTGACTACGCCGCTTACGGCTTCGACTACGACTACGACGATAAGTGTTCTCCATATTTTATTACGTAAAGCACTTCAAACTAAATAACAACGGATGGAAAAGCAAAGCACGTAGTTTGATCCCACTTCTGATATTAGGGATGATCAAAATAAACGAAAAATTACAACTCCTAATTTTATTTAATCACAATTGGTAAAGTTACAAATAATTGCAATTTGAACGAAAATATGGAGAAAACACTTTCTAATCTTAAAATTAGGCGCGAAAGGATAAGCTCAGAGCAATACGACCGTCCTATGCCAAGTGCCCGGTAAGAATGGCTCAAGAGACTGAGCTCCGGCGCTCACCACTGACATAACGGCGACGGAAGTCAATTGACGATCTCTAAAATCAACGCTGTGGTGTTGCAAGTCTTATTTATTCCTAATAATATAATACTCACCTGAAGTCCTAATTAGTGAACGATTGCGATAAGACCAAGACTAGTTTCGTCGCACGGCGAAAAGTCGCATCCCGCGAACTTGGGCCATTTGGACAGCGCTTTGCGCATTAGCTACGCATCTATCTGGTTTTAATTTATTAAGATAATAATAGAGAGACCTTGGAGTTTTTATTAATATTTTACTGTAGCACATTTAGTTTCTAGTTCAACCGGTATATTTTATATTAAATATGATCACCTAAAAACCCAGTGACACAATTCAGTCGCGATCACAAAACAAAATTGTTCGTGACAATAAATCTGAGATGATACGAGAACGGTACTTCCTAAATGTAGCGAGACGCACGGGCGAGGCCCACCTTCGATTGTGTGTTCATTGTATGCAAATCGGTCGCCGCGCCCGCCGCTACCAAATATTTCACGCAGCCATCCTTGCGGCCGAGGCGAGGCTGCCGCCCAAATTACGCGACCCGCAACCACCACGCTATAGACATTCCAGGAAGCACCAGGCAAAACGATTTGTCCCTTCCATGTCACTGGCTTCGTCGCGATCGTTACGTAATACAGATTCGCTATACCCATGGGAACAGATCGCGTTGATAACCCCCCACTCTATTAACAGTTCAGTGTTTTGATGTTATCCTAATTGCTTGTGCGCGGCGACAAAGAAGACAAATTAACTGTCGGAGAATTCCAAGCGTCATTGCCATTCAGACTCTGAATGTAATTTGTACCGTCACCGTCACGTCCCGGAGTGCTAACCGACGGCCGCCATTCCTCACTTCGGCCACTCTACAAAAAAACGTCAACACTCGACAATTCTCACCTCTCCATTCAATATTTTAGAGTTCAATGTTCAGCCGGCCTTCAGACTTGAAATCTTAATACACACTCTTTTGTGCCACTCCTACCCACGTTGTTTGTAATTTGAATTTATGAATATTGGCACGTTGAGACTGTTCTTTGAATTCTTATGTGCATTGAAGAGGCTTCGAGTGTGGTTCAGTTGCCTGCACGTTTGGATATTCGTGATTTTTACGAGCAAGTCATGTTGCGTTTGTTTAAAAATATCAATCATGGGTATTCATTTGTGAGTAATGTGAGAGCACGTTATATCGCCGCCGCGTTGCATAAATTACCGGTTAAGATTGTGATACGGTTATATACCTACGGGGGCTAGATTGAGCACAAACAATGGAAGATCGCAGCCCACGCCCCAGGGTACTTACGTGTAGTAGGCGAATATGTCAACGCACTGAACGCCTTGCCGAAAGTGACGCTCTGCGCGAACTAACGGTGTTGACTTAGGCATCACTAAGCTCATGACTTATGTATGACTCTAATAGCTCTTCCTAATATTTATGCAGGTACCTTGCATATATTACAATTTTAACACGGACCCAATATTGCTATATACGGTTAAAAGGCAAAACGCATGAAGCGACACTTTTTGTCAAAATGAGTTATATACATATTTGAAATCAGCGAATTTTTCTCCGTCGTTTGAGCCGGGTTTCATGTAAAGTTTAAAAGATGTCGCTTCATGCGTTTTGCTTTTTAACCGTCGTGCTCGGGCAGTAGGTAGGTAAGCGTACGTCGGTTCTACGCAAATTCATCGAGATTTTAGTTCTACAGGGTTATTTTTAATTCACTGACATCCTCTTAGCCCTGAATTCCTGTCACTCAAACAAATGTTTTTTGTTTTACGACTTTTTAAAATGAGGCACTTTTTTTCCCATACAAATACACAGAGTACCGTAAAAATAAGAGGAAATCTCAAATATTCAAAACGTTATTACACCAAAAATATTAAGTTATGACAAAAGCCGTAAAACAAAAAACATTTGTTTAAGTGGTAGGAGTTTAGGGTTAAAAGGATGCTAGTGAATTACAAATAACCCTGTATATTGATCGAATTACAAAATAAAACTACTCTCTGTATTCAACATAATCAATGGCAGATTGTCTAAAGATTGGATTTATATTTATTTAGTGTCCTTGGCAAATTATGAATGTAAAATATTATACGTAGAACAAATAGAATAGTTCTTTTAAAAGAACCAAGCGAAGGTAAATTATCGCAATGGCTAGCTATTGCTCGCAACTTCGTCTGTGTTTTGTGGATATTTTGAACGTTTCCGGGATAAAATATAGCCTATGTCACTCGCTGATATACCATTCCAAGCCATCACCAGACTCAAGTGGTAGTGGGCAGCGCACATCGCCCGTAGAACTGGTGGCCGGTGGGGCCAAAGCGAATAGCTTAAACGGACCGGAAGACGCAGTGTAGGTGGGCCTGCTACAAGTTGGAGCGACGACCTGGTTAAGGTTGCGGGAACGCGTTGGATGCGGATAGCGTAGGACCGGTCTGTTTGTCGAGCCATGGGGGAGGTCTATGGTCAGCTGAGCAGTGGATGTCTGGGCTGATGATGATGATGATGATGATATACCCTAGCAAGTTAATCCGGTAGGTTACTAGTTTACTAGTTAATGCTAGGGCGAGAAAAGTGGTCCAACGGTAGCTGACATCGTCCTATCATTACAGATCAAGATCATGGCACGAGCTCAACATACCGGTTATACTTAGCCTATGATCGTACAGCCATCACATCAGGCTGGACTCAATAGTCAAACTACTCTAGACATACGATAGTTATCAGTAATCGCTTATTTACTGAAGTACTTAATCTTACAATTTGCAGTCAGAGGTGTCTGCTAACGTTAATATTTTAGATGGTACAGTCAAGGAAAATTAATCGTAGAGCAGGGTGGAACCTTTTCGCAACCGAATTCTCGCTTATTTGTTTGGCAGATGTATGGAATATCAACATGACATTTGCAATGAAAAGGGTTTACTCTGATACGTGATTCAATTTCTTCTACTGTACCTGGTCCACCGAATTCGGCACGGCGTCTTTCCAGTTAGTCAATAGAATTTTCATGAGAAAAGATATTATTTTTAAAAGCTTTTTATGAACTTGCAATGTATAGTAGGTATGTACGGGTCAAATCTAGCAAGTTTAATTGGACCCACTTCCGTGGTCGGATTTACTTGAAATTTGGTAAGTTACTTTTGTAGGTTGGATGACAATGTAAGTACATTCAACAAAAAGTACAGTCAGCGAAAAAGTTTGCATTGAAAATTAAATTTTTAACAAAAACTTATTTTCACGACAAAATCTAGTAGGTACATCATACCTGGAAGGAATTTTTTTGTAGTGAAAACTTCTTTGACGACGTTGTGCACTTTTTGGGATGGGTAAAAAATATTATACTCGCGTCAGGATAGACTACTAGACTATACAAATTAATCAATAACTAATGCCGGCTACTTCAATTTAATTTGATTTTCACCAAGTAAAGCATTTACGTGGTTTGTTGTCTGGTATTCAATACACGAAGGAATTTCAATTTGGCGAAGCCGATAACATTTGGGGGCATTGTTAGAATTCGATACTGTGGCGTAAAAGATTTTTTAAGGGTACACACCAAAATCACCGACCTTTTGACATAGTCCGTCGACACGGTCCGGCAGCCGTATTCTCACACGTTGATTTTTTAGAATTCTTTGTACCGGGCGTTTCTTGTAACAGGATAAATACGTTAAGGTCGAGTTGACCCTGAAAGGTAACTTAGCTTAGCCCTATTGTGATTAACTCGGTCTAGGTTTTATTATTGCATTGAAATCATGGCACATTGCCATATGGTTTGTTACCTACATGACGGCTCACATTTTCATTTTTTTTATTAGAACATCTACTTAGGTAAAATACCCAGTAGTCAGCCAGGCACCGATAGTCGGTCTCTGCCAATCTTTCGCAAGAGTGGGAAGAGCACGAGAGATATCTTTCGCACTCCTCGCACTCATATACGTAGACTTCCGGTGCCTGGCTGACTACTGGGTACTTTACCCTATATCTATGTGGTTTTCATATGGTATAAGATAAGTTACCCTCCATTGGGTTGGGATTAAAATGTAGGTAAATAATTTAATTTTATTACAGTTAAAATTTCATTTTTGTTATTTTCCAATAATTTATTTTTGTTAATTTCCGAATATAGCACGCTCCATCGCTCTTGTAAAATAATAGCAATAAATAAAAAAAGTGTTTGTTATTTGTTTCAGACAAGGGGGAGCATAAAGGCAAAACCACACATGTCCCCCAAAAATGATTCCGGTAAGTCATGTCATGACATAGTGCAACGACAATAAACATTTTTTTGTGTAAAATAGAGTTGTGTTTGACCACAGTCCCACCTGATGATAAGTAAAGAAGTGATATTGATGGAGCTGGTCTTTTTCTGTGTTTTTTCTGCGCAACCATGTTTCAGTTCGTATTTAGTTTGAAATATAAGTGGAGAATGTGGCCTATAATCATGATCGCGGGTTTGAAATTAGATATTGTTCATGAATGTTTTACTACAATAATATGTACCTAGAACCGGATTTCAGCCAGGTTTCAACAGAGCTAGTATAGTGGACCAAGGAAAGAGCTTTATCATTTTTTTCTGGCAGTTCACAGATCGAAAAAATAAAAGTCAGTCACATTGACTGGTAACTGGTAAGTCTTTTATATTTTAAGCCGTACAACTGACACTGAACTTTAGGGTGGTAAAAGCATTTTCATCACTTAAGCTCTGAAAGTAGGTTGCATTTAACTTGAAATCCGTGTTGTAAATTCGATTTAGGTACATCTTTAAAAATCGAATGGTGCTCCTTTGGATTCACGAACTGGTAAACAAGGAGATGCAATGCGTAATACTTACCTCCAAACCTCCATGCTGGCAAATGCTGCTGGCCAGTGCTGGCTGAATGTGCCAAATGCAAAGAGCGCGACGCCATTAAAAAAAAAAACAAAAGACGATTTGGCGCGATAAATTTTCTTCCGCTCTGTTAAGCTGCGTACGGACTGCGCGTAATGTACGCGTACCCGGGCTTGCGTGTCCTGGAACTCCATGACCGTACACCATGTTAAATGCGTTATGCGTCAAGTACATAGTAAGTTAGTAGTAGTAAGTAAGCCATCATCATCATCGTCATCATCTCAGCCTGTGTACGTCCTAGTGCAGGTCACAGGTCCCCTCTCTGAATGAGAGGGCATGAGCCGTAGTTGCCTAGCGGGCCCAGTGCGGGTTGGGAACTTCACAAGCGCTATTGAATTTCTTCGCAGGTGTGTACTGGTTTCCTCACGATGTTCTCTTTGACCGTAAAGCTCATGGTAAATTTCAAATGTAATTATGCACATAAATACCGAAAAACTCGGAGGCGCGAGCCCGAGCTCAAACCCTAGACCATCTGCTTGAGAGGCCATAGCTGAAATCACTCTAACACGGCTTTTTAAATAGCTGTTAAAGCTGTATTACATGTCCTATCGTTCCGCTAAAATGGTTCACTTGAGACGTTGACCATTCAAGCTTGCGCTCATTAAATTGGCACAGGCATGGATATGAGCATAGTATTAAAATAAAGCGTTCAATATAATGTGAAGAACCCAGCTTTCAAATAATTGGTATCGACATCTGCAAGGCAGGCAGATGTTAGCTACGAATTTGCTGTGCCGGGTTACAGCCATCGTAATAAAGGAAGCGGCAATTATCTGTTTAGTTAGTTTTCTTTGTATAATGCGTGAAATGTATTCGGTAAAGTAAAATGTAATGTGTAATGGTTTGTGGTTTGTGATAAATTGTGATAATGTTAATTGATGTGTGATATGGTTGTAATCTGTTTTTAGAATAACTGTAAATTAAAAAATTTAAAAACCTCCAACGCAATTACAAAAGAGCTGATAACTTTGAAACGGCTGGACCAATTTAGATGAAACGTGTCTAAAAACCATCGCCAAGAAGCCTGCTTTCAAATAAAAAGTACCGCATCCGAATTAGTTCACACATTTAAGGGTTATGATGCCACAGACAGACACACACACACACACACATATAGCGATCAAACTTATAACACTCCTCTTTTTGTGTCGGGGGTTAAAAAATGACTAAGTGACAAGTTTCGTGCGGCGCATTCTTCTCAGCAATCATAGTCTTTCCGAAAGCGCTGGTAGACTCAAAAAAAGACATGTATATAAGAGCCCTTAACGGCCTAATTATAGAAATAAATTTGCTTTTTAATTTAATTTTATTTTTGATCGTCGCTGCCGATATTCAGGTCTTTTCGATAACTTGTGAGTCAAGTAATAAAATACGAAATCATTGCTTGATGTTATTAGTAAATCAATTATGTGAGCTTTCGTGATTGTTGCTTTTATATAGTTTATCGTTATGTGGTGATCGGGTAAAAATGTAATATGTGTATTTTATGTTTCCAAACATAAGAGTCAGGATCAGGATCCGGTTAAGACATGTTTGTTTAATGACTATACAAATATTAGAATAAGTTACTTATTGTCAAATACCATACCACTCAAGAACACTGATGTACCTACTTATTCTATGCAAATAAATGATCTATTCTATTCGGAAATCGGACTCTAAGGCTGCGTATCCACCGGAGCTGTGCGAGGATGCTTTGCGAGGGATGTGTCTGTCATGAACCAATAGA
Organism: Archips xylosteana; assembly: GCA_947563465.1. Lineage (NCBI taxonomy): Eukaryota > Metazoa > Arthropoda > Insecta > Lepidoptera > Tortricidae > Archips > Archips xylosteana. Next base: position 12,685,045 of record OX387357.1, on the reverse strand, counting down.
AAGACTTCATTTAAAAGGTCCTAAGTGAATGAAGTATTTCTATTGGTTCATGACAAACACATCCCTCGCAACGCATCCTCGCACATCTCTGGTGGAAACGCAGCCTAATCTAGCCCTTAAACTATTTGATCGAGAGATGTTAATTGCGAAAACCTCAGAACACAAAACAAATTTACGCGTAAGTGATACCACTTATCTTCTAAACTTTTAACAACGTATTGTTACGTGGGGCCATGCGAGCTTAAAATAACAACGCAAAGAATGTCGTAAATTAAAACGATACAACTTGTATAACAAGTAACGTGGTATTATACAAGTGAAACAATGCTGAGAAGGAAATTGGTACTCGTAAACTGTAATTAATTAAATTTATTTCCCTTTTAAGTGGTCGGCGGATGAATTTTCCGCGGGACTATTTTTATGAACTTTCACCTTTTTAACAGAAATTAGGTACAAAGTTATAAAAAAGGGTAATGTCTGTGTTTAACTTCAACACTTTACAATCATAGGTAGTGTATATAAAACGAAATAGGTACATACTTAAATAGCTTTTCTTCTAAATCTAAGGATTCGTACGAAGTAACTAGTAATTAATCGGAATAGGTAAGGGGAATACACCGTTTAATCCAACTATGCCAAAGTACATTACAGTAAGCCTATGTTGATTAAAATTTCAATTGGGAATGTCTAAAAAAAATTACCAGTGGTTTTTATATTTTTTTTGTATAGAAAAGTCAATTATAAGGAACTAATTTCAATATTTTGTCATTTAGTTCTCTACTTTTTTCAAAATTAATTATTGAAACTATTTTAGTTGATGACGTCAGATTATAATTGAGGGCTCCCACAGTGCCAAATTTCTAAATCTATCTAAATGCGTACGATAAGGCAACCCCTTTAATTATTTTTTGCGTAGTGGTACACTATACACTGTGTCACTTTACTGGTACTGTCAAAGTGCTAGATGTCAGACAGCGGGTCCAAATCAAACTCCGTAGTATAAATCCACGCGTAAATTGTGAAGAATTCTAACCACATAGAATAAAGTACGACTTGAACCGGTCACGCAATTTACACCAATGTCAAATGAAGGTCATTGCTTATTTGTTATATAATAAATTCATTACATAATATTAAAATTAAATAACTACAGAAAACGAGTTAAAAAGCATTCATCTCGAAATGGTTTTCGATTTACTATACATTGCAAAAAAATAGACAACCCCAATTCGCTGTAGGCCCTCGTGAGAATTACAATTCAAGCTAACTCATTCTGAGAGGAGGCCTGTGTCCAGCACTGTGACATACTGGTACATAGGCCGGAATGAGAGAGATCGATGTAGAAGTAGAACCATGTTGCTGTGTTTTTTAACAGACTTCAAAAAAGGAGGAGGTTCTTTTCTAACGACTTTCATTTATAGTGAAAATATACGGATCACTCACGTCTTAAAACGAGTTCACTATGAGTGAGTCTCGCGGTAGTTTAATGTTTAAAGTGACATTTCATTTCTTACGCCTTTCCAATGCAAATTGGAATGCAAGAGTCGTGACTTGTAATAATTTTGATAGATGGCTCCACACACCACTATTGGCATATGCAAGCGATTAAATTATTCGGTTGGGTTGGAGGGAACGCTTTGGTGTAATTGATTAACATGTTTAGCACTGCAGTCGAAGAAACTGAATCACGTACCCTTTTCATTGAAGGTGTCATGTTGACATTCCATACTTCTGCCTAAGAAATCATCGTGAAATTGGTTGTGAAAAGGTTACAACCTGAGGCCTTATTGTCTAACGCTTCTGAAGCTTGCCTTCGCTTTCACCATCTCTTTCTGTCATCATCTTATACCGTTTGACAGAACGAAATAGTGATTGCGAAGGCAAGCGTCAGAAGCGTTAGACAATAGTTTCCTTGACTGTACATAAACCAAGAAATGCGGATTTAAATTCGCATTCAAACAAAAAATAGATGTTGCTATACTTAAAACGATGTACTTGACAGAAAACAGACAACGTCATTTTATTAAGAAAAGGTTACTCGATGGTGTTTTTTTTTTATTATGAGAGGGAGCAAACGTGCAACCGGGTGATTTGTAAACCAAATTCTTTGTACGAGTATAAGTAGATCGTTAAATAGATGCATCGTCAGGCAAGAATGGTAACTCGGACTCTATGGGGTAATATCACTGCTATAGATTTAGGGCAGTAAGCCGTGGTGGCCTAGTGGCTTTGACCTATGGCCTCTCAAGCAGAGGGTCGTGGGTTCAAATCCCAGCTCGCACCCCTGAGTTTTTCGGAATTTATGTGCGAAATTACATTTGTAATTTACCATAAGGTTTACGTCGTGAGGAAACCTGCATACAACCGCGAAGAAATTCAATGGTGTGTGTGAAGTTCCTAATCCGCACTGGCCCCGCATGGGAACACCGAATCGTTTTATGAAAAACTTATAGTATTAGTAGGTACCGTAATTTATTAAAATCTTTCGAAAACACAAAGAGATGTAATTACTACAGAATACGAGGAAAAGAAAGGACATTTTTATTTATTTAAAACTGACCAGCTTATTGATCCATTTTTTTTTTTTTTTTTTTTATGTTAGAAAGGCCAGACAAACGAACTAGTGGGTCACCTGATGTTAAATGATCACCACTGTCCATAGACACCTGCAGCGCTTTACGCGATGCCAGTGCGTTGTCGGCCCTTAAGGAGAGGGAATAGGGGAAGGGGGAGAGGGAGGGGGAGAGGGAAGGGCTGAGGTATTGGGCCCCCGGCACTCTCACTGACCGTACGAAACGCAAGCAGGATTACTGCTGCTTCACGCCGGTTTTCTGTGAGAGGGTGGTACTGCCCCGGACGAGCCGGCCCATTCGTGATGCAGCGGCTAGCTACAACATGGCTCTACCACTACTAAACGTATTTCACCGGATGGCAAGATCAGATGAGGACAATTGAGTTCACTTGTTCATAAAAACGACGGAAGCGAATTCCATTTTTTATTTCTGCATTATAACAGATGAAGCGATGCACTTTGTGCGCTTATTGGAACACCAACATGAAGGCGGAATTGCTCTCTGCGCCTGGTCGTACCGTGGTACATTGACTATAGAAGGCAACATACACGGTGATGTTTCTATGCCTCTTGTTGTTAGATCCGTATGCGACAGACGGACAGTCGGACGTAGATGACGCTGATTGCGTTAGCATTTACCATTGATGTATAGTACTGGAACAGGATCTGGTTAATATTCTCAGCAGGCGCTTGTTGCAGTCGATCGTGAGTAAAATGCATGAAATGTACCGAGGCTCTTATTTAGTACTGTCAAAGCTTAGCGATTCTGTTTGATAATGTCACATTGACGAATGCTGTAAAGTTAGCGCCGAGGAGCGATAGAGCACACCTCACCGTGTTGGGTATTTATCATTTATTTATTTATCAATACAGTATTATAGACTTAGTACACTGGCGATTTGCGAAAGTATTAAAAGCGTGGCGCGCACAGATTTTTGCCGCGAATATTGATCTGGATATAACAATATAATAATTGCTTATTAAGATTTTTTACGCACTATAAGAATAGTGAATTAAATTTTTTTTATTTTTTTTTTAAAGCGTGTTTTTTAGATTTTAAACTATTATTTATTTTCTATTTTTTAGTTGCATTTTTTTCACAGTGAGAGTTTCCATGTGCTAAAAAGAGACACAAAACGGTTTTTGCTCGTCTTAAATAGAATCAGTCTATCTTATATTTGGTCTTTGGTGCGCGCGTACTGCTCTACACTAATAAACGTAAACCTCTTTCTTTCTAACTTTACCCTCTCACCTACAACCCCCCAACCCCCCCAACCCCCTAAACCCAACCCCCCAACATCCCCCAACCCATTTCCCCAAACCCCCCCCCAATCACCTAACCCCAACCCCCTAAACCCCCTTACCCTTAAACCCCCTTACCCCCCTCCTCATTTTCTAAACTCCCAACCACCTAAACCCAACCCCCCTAACCCTGAAACCCCACCCCATTTCCTCAAAATTCCCCCAAACCCCTAACTCCAACCCCCCTTACCCCCAACCCCAACCCCCAGCCCCCCTTACCCCCTCCCCATTTCCCACAACACCCCAACCTCCCTAACCCCCGACCCCCCCCAACACCCCACACCCTTAACCCCAACCCCCTAAACCCCTTCCCCTCCACCTACCCCCCCTTCCAGCTCCATAATCAGACCCTTGTTACCATCTAGGACCAAAGTACTCGTCAAGACGAATCAAACGAGCCCAAACTCGATGGGGTTGTGTCGTTTTATTGTGGAGTGCCTTTGGCCATCTTCCAGCTCCATCATCAGACCCTGGTTACCATCTGGGATCAAAGTACTCGACAAGACGAATCAAAAGAGCTCAAACTCGACGGGGTTGTGTCGTTTTATTACAGAGTTCCTATGGCCACCATCCAGCTCCATTATCAGATCAGCTCCATGTTACCATAATATTGCATTGTCATCCAATTTACACATACGTACAAAATTTCAGCTCAATCGGAAACCGGGAAATGGGTCAAAATTGCGCCCTACAAACATACATGTACAGTACAGTACATACATACACATACAAACAAACAAACAAACAAACATACAAGTGAAGCTAATATAAAGCGTGTAAAAAGATGTTAGCTGACGTACGAGAGTGTACATTTGCGGCGAAATCGTTGGGCGCTCGCGGCGAACTCGTTACGCGGTCGCCTCGCTTTGAATACGTTCGCAAATCGCTAGTGTGATAAAGGCTCTTACAGTAACAACCAATGTTCTGCATTTTAAATACAGTAAGGAATTTTTATCTTTGCTTTCCGAAAACGGTGTAACACTACACCCTCCGGCCGAAAGTCAGATTGTAGTACCTAAGACAAACTACTGGGAGTCTGGGATCTCTAAATCCGACACCCCGTCCTGCTTCGCGGATGTGCTTCGTCCTGCTCCATCTTTGTTTCTTGTCCAACCGGCATCAAACTACGGTGCCCGGAAGACTACCCTCCATTCCAAAATTCTTAACTTGGTGGGTTCTGCTGTGACATCCTTTAAAAGTGGGCAAAGCGCGCAAAAGTTAACTGTAAAGTTTGCTAGATTTTTTTTGTATGTTTCGAAATCGAAAAATTGAATCGAAACTACTATAGAGCTTCTAGAGTTGTACATATCTCCATGGTATTTCAATATCTTTAGCCGCATCGCGGTAGCCTAGGATGCGTAAATCGAAAGCCAGCGCTCGTGAACATTCGTTTCGCGACGCATTTTATGATCCCCGCGCCCTATTTGCATTCATGTGATACGAGAGAGTGAAAAAACAGGATTAACGCGATACCGTTACTCTGCTCTGTTTATAAAAAGATTTTTCACCCTTTCCGTTGCGTAATAATGAAACATTTAAAGCACAGTATGAAATCCACTCTGGAAATGACACAAACAACACCCGGCTAAAAGTTTTTTACGAAAAATAAAATCACATAACTTCCGCACGTACACACACATAGGTTTATTTTAATCTCTCGGCACAGTTGATCCCTTGGACTGGCCATTATACGAATTTATTTATTTTTAAAAAGAAACAAAGGTTAAACCGGTTAAAAGGGCAGCGGAAGCCGCGGTCCGCTATTCACGCGCGACTGTTTACCCCTTTTTTTCATATACCACCTTTGAGCACGCTTCCTTCATCCTATAAAAGGGGTATTATTCAATTCTTTGTAATTAGGGTAGCGGTAACGACCGCTTGCGTAATATCACGCAGCAGAGACAATGGGGCTTTTTGAAAAGTCATTGCAGATGAATACTTAATACAATACAAACGTAGACAATTAGCGGAGTAATGGAAGCCGAACACAGTACGGCTGACTGATATGTCGGCAATTTATTAGAGTAAAATTGTTGCAAAAAATCTCTCGCTTCGCTTTCTCTTTCTGCCAATTAGCAGCAATTCGGTTTTCATGTCGATTCATATGAGAAACATAGAGCTGGATGAACAATGTTAACTCGCGTTAAAAATGCCGAAAGGGGTGAAATTCGTGAATTCTTGCTAACTCATAGTGCCAATTTGTGTCGATGCAAAACACTCTCTTTGTTAGCAGCACGTAGTAGGTACGGCATAGTTCGTGGTTACATTACCACTCTTATGTGGCATAAATAGCTTCTAGGATAATTTTCTTCGCGTCTTTTCTGTGCACAGGACACGATAAAACGTAACGGCTTTGCATTTAATTTTTAAAATTGCTACGGTACTTTGAAGAAAAGTTATAACTCGAACGATGTCTCTTAAGTGAAGAAAGCTTACAGCTGCAATAAACTAAGTACACTTGAAGCGACCACAGACTAAAGAAAAAAACCGGCCAAGAGCGTGTCGGACACGTCCAAGATAGGGTTCCGTAGCAGGTACGAAAAAATCTTTGCATAGGTACTTTATTTAATGTGGTTGTTTTGGACCCAACGTCGGCGGCGGCGGCGGTGTGTTGATTGTTTTTCAGATGTAATTTATTTTTTTTATTTGAAAGAAGATACTGTTAGCGTGATCTTATAGGTACTTAAAGAAAAAAAATGCTTGCAATGACGGTTAATTACAAACTTAGTTTAGAAATATTTTTTACAAAAACTTAAAAACTGCTCAACTGATTAAGTTGAAAATAATTTTCCTAGAAAGTTTTTATTAAGTTTAACTTACGTGATTTTTTCATATTTTTTAGACGTGCGGTTCATAAATTAGAGGGGGGGGGACACATTATTTTGAACTTTCGGAGTGAATATCTCCGAAAATAAATAAATAATAATAAATAAATATCACGGGACAATTCACACCAATTGACCTAGTCCCAAACTAAGCAAAGCTTGTATGTACTATGGGTACTAGACAACGGATAAACATACTTATATAGATAAATAAATACTTAAATACATATTAAACATCCAAGACTCGAGCACAAACATTCGTATTTTTCACACAAATATCTGCCCCGACCGGGAATCGAACCCGGGACCTCAAGCTTCGTAGTCAGGTTCTCTAACAAATATTCACTTTATCAAAAAGTTAATTTTAGAAACCCCTATTTATTTTCAAATACCTATCCAATGATACCCCATACTATAGGGTTAGTCGTGAAAAAAAAAAATCACCCCCACATTATGTCTATGAAAGGTACACTAAAAAATTTTTTTTTAGTTTTTTTTTATTTAATCACTTTGTCGGCGTGACTGATATATATATTCATGCTAAATTACAGCTTTCTAGTACTAACAGTCTCTGAGCTTAGCCGCGGACGGACAGACAGACAGACGGACAGACATGGCAAAACTATAAGGGTTCCTAGTTGACTACGGAACCCTAAAAAACTAGTCGGTTCACTCTTGCATTAGTAGTTACAAGTTTTAAGTTATTATTAGTCATTCTCAAGTAAAAGAAAATACCTCTACCTTTTTTCCACAGTCTTATTTTCAAATTGCTTGCGCAAGCCGCTTTGCTTCCTTTGTAGGTCTTCCTATCCCGTGAGAATTTTGCAAAATCCGTCTTTATTTCTTGTCTTTATCATAAAAGGTAATCTTTATGTAAAATTTTAGTTTTCTAGGCCCGAGGCTGTGGTGGGAGTTGATAAGTCAGTCCATTTTAGACCATATCTAGTTTATGCGGCAGATATGTGGCAGTAAATTGGTTGTTGGCAGTACATTAGTATTTGCTACGGCGGGTCCATAACTCCATATTGGCTTATATAAAATTATTTATCAGAATATTTTTTACTACCGTAAAACCACATAACTATAGTCCTAGCCTGCAACAATAGTCCAATTTTCATCCTTACATTATCCTTAAAATATGATAGCTACATGGCTAGACTAAAGCAAATTATTTTAGGCCTAACAACATAATTATATAGGTACCCAGAAATAATAGCAGTAAGCTATAATATTTTAAGGATAATATATGCAAGGACGAAAATTGGACTATTGTTGCAACCTAGGACTATAGTTATGTGGTTTTACGGTATCGATTTGTAGTCATAATCATAAATTCTTCCTAATTTTTTCTCTCTGAATTTTTTTGTTTAGTTTGCACAACTATGATCACATTTTTTTGTTTTGTTTTTGGTATTTTGAGATCGCAATTCTAACCTAAATTATGGTGGCGAATCGTTTTGGCTGGGATTGCAGTTCTATCCTGACCTACCTACTCTTTCGGAGCATCCGTAAGAAAGTTATGTTGAAATAATTCATAAATAGGAAAAGTACCTAGTACAAAAGAGATTATTCATTGCTGACGTTATGAATTTGAATAATTCGGAGTTATAATCGTTAGTAACACCGACTTTTTGGTTAGTGGTGGTTACTTAAGGTATAAAATTTTATGAATAACATTTTCGGACTTCCAATAATTGGGAGTTGAAATTTTATGTGTAGCTACCTACTTTGGCGCACCCTGCTACAGCATGTGGACAGTGCCGTATTTACAACAGACGCGTCGAAATTTCGGAAGCTGATTAAAGGTAATCACCTCATTTTGCAAGTCACACCATATTCGACACAAAAAACAACCATAGATAGAAAAAAATATTACTAAGTTTGATACTTTGCGTAAAATATGTCCCACTTAACATAACGTCGAAGCAAGCTATAATGTTGTTTTTCAGCGAGAACCATTTAGAATTAAAAACTAAACACTTACAAAACATAAGCACTGTGACTACACGAACACTAGCGAAACATAAATGAAATCGTAACAAGCTTCAGTCAGGGCAGATGGTGATCTGGTGCTTGGCTCTTCTTCATGCAGTTCCATTTACTACCGACTCCTACTCGGCAACGTTCATAGCTATCCTATATTCGTTTTGATCCACGTTGTTAGGTTGCTATGAATCATTAACAATTAAAGTACTTAGTTGATAAATAAGAAAATCAATTTAAATGACTACGATAAATATTCAGAAAATAAACTCTTCTGAATTGCTTTTAAATTCATAAACATTATAATTATCATCATCAATAAAGCTATGCATATCCTCTAATATATCCGCATTAATAATAATATGTCGACGAACGGACACTGAATAGAGAGATAGAGACCTTCCTCTAATCAACAAGCTTTCTTTGGTCCACTTTGCAGGTGGCTTGCCGGCCGTATTCATCTTTTTGTAAGTGGTTGCCACTCGACAGCTTTCAATGGCTCCTCATGGACAATCAGTTATAGCTCTCACTCACCGGATTTCCCAGTACTATGCATTGGAGAACCATGCGTTGTGCTTCCCGTTACAGGGTACAAGAGCCTATGGGCTCTCATGGAGTCTATAATCAACCTTATACACGGAAAGTGAACGTGTGATTTGCACTCATTATGTAAGAATCCCACAAATAATCGCTTCAACTGCACCGACGGAATCCGAAACGTGTTATGAACTAACGTGACTTGTTTGTGAACATTTCTTCCTTACTCTTTTCAATGAATCTTTACATTCACTGTTATTCTTTGTTCCATGTATAAATTGCAGTTTGAACTGAAATATAAAAGTTGGAAAATTTTCTACCAAAAATACGCCTTTTATTTTTCTTGGCGCTCGGTAAGTCATAAAGATATTGTTTGGATAAAATCGTTGTAAGTAAAATCGCTCAAAGTTTTCAACCACCTTTATTTTCCTCCAACGGTCTACAGATATGCTCTAAACGCATTAACTATAGTACATTGTTGTAGAGGCTGGAAAGTAAGCAATAGATGGACGAGTTTGTTTGAGGGCCGACGCGTAGCGGAGGCCCTCGAAAGTACGAGTCCATCTATTGCACTTTTGGCCGAGACTAAACATTGTGCTTTTCACGACTAATGCGAGGAAATGAAAAACGTTTCTTATAATAAAAATAAATATTTAATTAAAGTTTATGTTAATGTTTGCATGGGGGCAGTTGTTAAAGCTCATTGTGATGTTTTTCCCTGGAAAGCTGATTTTAGTGTTCTGCGTCATTTCAGTCGGTCGGGAACTTAATCAAACATAGTTAGAGTTAATGTGAGCGGCCGTTGCGGCCGCTACGGCCGCTCACATAACTCGAACTATGTTTGATTTAGTCGCCGTCACGACGCGTCGCCGGTCGCCTTACCGGCCTAGTGGCCAGTATCAAAAACCACATAATTAAAAAATAAAAACCTTAACCTTGCAGCGCTTAAAAAGTTTAATGCTGTGGCGTTTTTCATACTTAAAAAAATTAAAGCATTTTGTGCATATTATGCGTTTAAGGAAAAAAAACACCTCATTAAAGTCATGAATGACGCATTCTCATTGGTCAATTGAATTTCACATGCAGCAGACGATTACTTTTGATTGGTCGTTTCAGCACGCCGGGAATGAAATTCAGAAATTATCTTTGAAAAAGTCGTATCGTATTATGAAATACATATACTGATACGACCTGTTTTCGATTAGTGTAACATTGTTGTCGTGTTTGCGCGCCATAAATGAATCAGCTGTTAAATGTACATATATAGGCAGTTTTGTGTACTGGATTTAGGTTATCTATGGCCACATTTTCGAGCAGTGTCGTGAAAAGTACATTTTCGTTTCCTTTCATGAATCATAATTTACTCACGCGGAAATTCGAAGAAAAATGGAGGTGTCGGGGATTACCGACTCGTGCAATAACAATTTGGGATCTAAAATTCAAATTGCGGAAGATGTCCCCATCGATTGGTCCCGGGTGAGCACGGGTCTATTGACAAGGTATAAGTATTATTATTATTAGGGTCCCAAGGGATTTATGAGCATATTTGTGGCAGGGCATTGTCGTTGATTGATCGCCTTTGAATTCCAGCGGGGACAAACTAATCTATTATGAATTGCGTGCTAAAGGGTGAATTTGAATGTTTGTTTCTCTAGTACAAGACTGTCCAACCTTTATGACAGTCGAGGTAAACGGAAGATACAATAATTTTAACAAAAAACATACTGTAAAGAAGTTCTTTACGGTAGCACTTTTTCTTTAAATTTATACACTCCCAAACAAAAAAAAATCCACTTCGGTTCAAAAATGACAGACTACTGAGGCAATCCACATGAAAAGAACATAAATAAAATACAATAAAATTGAAAACCACATCCTTCCTACCTAACTTGCAGCGTTCCTATGAAAGAAGTTAGTAAGTTGTATTTTCAAAAATTATAATTCGATCAGTGAAATGAGGCAGTCATGCTAATTCCTCAAGAAGAGCCTTTGTGAAGGTAGCTGTAGCAGTTCACCTGTGTTGCTAAACCTATGACAACAGAGGCTCTATATGAAGGGTCCAACGGAAAGAACATGTCTAGTCACCTAAGGAACTTTTTGAGTTATAACGGTTTGAAAGTTAGTTATCACGAACAAATTACTATGGTAACCATTTCTTTAAAAGTTAAAAAAATACATATTGTTTTTAGATATTCATATTTACCTAATTCAATGGTAAATAGTGGTAGGTAATGGTGGTAGATTAAAATGACAATTTTCAAAAAAGGTGACCAGACATATTCTTTCTGTGGACCCTTCATATGACATATTATATTCATTCTTATGACACTTCTGGTCTTCATGAGATTGGTGCTACTTCGCCTGGTAAGGTAACACACTGTAACCGGACCAAACAAAGTTGTCTAACCCACTTTTCTCATTTCAGATGATAGTCCGAGTGTGGTGCGAGAGCGGCGCGGGCTGGGCTCCGACCCACGTGCCCGTGACGCCGCAGACCACGTGTCGCGACGTGCTCGACTGCTGCCGAGAGCCGGGCGACGAGCCTTGCCTGCTGCTCAGCGTGCACCCACAACACGGAGGTAAGGACAGATTATAGCTTGTGAATAGACGATGAGGCACGTGCCCGTGATGCCGCCGATCCGTTTACCAGAATTTAATTCGCCCGAATTTCATCTGCCATAACAACGTTTGCTATAAAATATATAGAAACTTGAATGTTTCAGAATTTTTTGAAAGGTCATCTTATAAAATCAATGTCAATTGAAATTGCGAACAATGTAAATAAACCATTTGGTGAAATATCCATATTCTAGCACTTGTTTATTGTTTTAACGTTTTAGGATAATGTTGTGGTAAGTATTGATTTAATAACACACGGATTTAGCAGTATTTGATGAGGGAAAATGGAAATTAAAGACATTTTTAATACAAGGTTTGTTTACATTGTTTGCAATTTCAATTGACTGACAGTTTAGAATACAGTAGGTGTGTTAGGTTAGATTTGTTTTATAACAATTCTGAATAAAATACTGTTTCAGAAATAAATTAAATTATGTTAAATGAAAATTATGGAAAACGATACATTATGGGATATGAAATTCGGGCAAACGATAGAGAACCGCAGCAGATCACGTGTCGCGACCGTGCTCACCTACTGCCGAGTCTGTCAGTTGCTCGACGTGCTCCCACAACACGGATTGAGAGCGAAATCGTAATTCTAGAGTAGATGATGAGATTGATGAGGCATGTCCACACAGGCAAAAGTAGGTGTCTTCCACGTATGCTAAGCTAATGGAATTAAAACGTTTTGGTTGATGTGGACCTCCATGAAGTAACGCCTAAAGTATCAATGAACTGCTTTCTGGAATAGCCTAGCTAGGGCGTCATTAGGGTCATAAATGTAGTAAATACCTAAGTAAATCTATAAGACTTCATTTCAAAAAGTTTTCTTTCCCATTCGAAAAACAAGCTTTGGGACTTATAATCGATTTGCGACAGAATGTTCTCTTGAGTAATTAAAAGGACATCTTATTTAATACGTATCTGACACAATAACTTGCATGGCATCGACAACACGATGATGATCCTTTAAAAATAAACTGACTAGTAAAAATAACGGTTAATTTTTCATACTTTGAATGCAAATTGACCCAGTTTTACTCATCAATGATATTTTGCGTCATACTGGAGGCTTTTTTACACAAGTTCTATCGCCAGCTTTGATAAAGTTTGCACAATTTACCGTAAACAAGACAACCGACCGACAAGAGAGAACGTAAATTATTTACGTTGTCGTGAAAGGCAAATTCCTAATCTATTTTATATGTAAAATCATAGTATACGGCACTTAAAAATTTTCATCTAATACAAAAATATTCGCAATAGTTTTTCAACACAGACAAACACCCTTAAAGAAAAGATGTCAACATCCTGTTAGGTAACTGTGTGACATCCAGTGATGTACCGACGGCGAATGCGGCGAGGACAAAAAGCTCGATCCGTTACAGAGATATGTCACTTTAATTCACCTTAGCAGTACTTGATGGGGCTGACGGGCGGGACGACTGGGATTCTTTGTAACTGTCCAATTCGCGTGTTCCCACATTCGTAGATCACAAGTCTTCTAATGGTAAGCCCTTCTGTTTGACGTCACTGTATTGGATGATACTAGTATATTTAATGTTTTTACTGTAGTAGAGGATAATGAATGGAAGACTAAACGGATTTGTATTATTTGGCCGCGATTAAGAATCCATTTGTTTTTAAAGTGAGATAAATACCTACATTTAATTTAATAAAAGTAAGTACTTATTTAGTATATTTTTGAATTGTTTTTGTATTTTGTCAGTGTAGGTATTTTTTTTTTGGAGTCGAATAAAGTTATGTCCATGTCGAAATTTTATCACAGTCAAAAGGAAAGAAATGGGACACAGAATGGCTGTCTAGTGTCTGTCTGTTAAGAGTATTTTTTTCTGAAACGGTAGAGGTTTTCAGTTTTACAATAACTGACCTTTTGATTCCTATCTCACCTGATAAAAAGTGCAGATAGTGCCAAAAGCCAAATTATCAAGTTGAAATTTTTTACTACCCCATCTTTAACGGCTGTGCGTCGCTTAGTGAAATGATGTAAAAAAAGTTCTGGCAATAAAGTTGATAGTAAATAATGAGTGAACCCACGAAAGGAGATAGTTAATTATTAATTATATGAAATATAAATACTAACTGTCCTTCCCAGTGTCTCGAACTATCTCCATACCAAATATTACCTAAATCGGTTCAGAGGTTTTAAGCGTGAAAAGGTAACAAACAGATAGCCAGATACATTTTCGCATTTATAATAATAGTATGGATGAAGCTCGTTAAACAATATTATCACCAGACATACACGCCGCAGAAAGCCCTTTGACATGTAGGGAACTCCACGACATTTGTTACTAATATTATAAGGGTATTTTCAAAAATTTGTAGTACTTATCCTTACTTTTATTTTAAATTGTATAATATTGGGATTTTCTTATTCAAAATCACGAGTAGAATTCGTTTTCATAAAGAAAAAAAAAGTGTCCTTAATTTTAGGGTCAGTTTTATGTCTTTTTTTCCATACTGCTTATATGTATGAGTCGTCGTCACAAAAAATTGTATTGGATGCTAGGGACATTTTTTTTAATAACGCTCTCGATACTAGTTAAGAAAAACCGAAAATTCCCTTATTTCCAAAAAACAGTTGGTGTTACACTTTTTATTGAAAACGCCCATAAACGCTAAATTATCATATTTAATATGTGTGATTATAATCATAAAACTAATCGATACCGTAGCTATGTGATAACGCTAAATTATTCTTTTCCAAAGCATAAAAAAGCACGTAGCGTACCTAAATGACAATTTAGATGATTTGCATAAAACCCCGCGCGCGGCAGTATGGCGTCTAGTCCGTTCATCTCCAGTCGACTAGCTATGAAATTCATAAATATTACCAACCGATAGATAATTGAAAACTTAAGCTTAATAATATACATTACAGTCAAGTATCGTCACAAATAACAGCGTATCATAGATTTCTATTTCCTTCTTTAGCATTTTGCGCTTACCGTTAGAGAGCGGTTTTGTCGTAGCGTGGTGAATTGATGATGATCCTTTAGCTGTTGTGAATGCGAAGTTTATACCAGAATCAACTTAAGCCATAGTTTCTTTAATACGGCAGCGTATAACTGCATCTAGAGTTGAATAACAGCTTGAAGAATAAGAAAGAGATGGTTGGTAGCCAATAGTCAGCCAGTATAGTCAACGGAGACTTGAAAAGTTTTATTTACTTGATCGCAATCTTAGATTATTTATACACAGTGTCAGTAGCAAACATTGCGATACAAAACGTGCACAAATTTCTTTTGACAGCTTCATATTACGATCGCGTTACGTCATTCAAACTGAAGGGAGGCAAATGACATATAAGCCAACTGTTGGCTTATATTTTTCGGGACGTTTTCATGCCGCCGAAGCTCTATCTAGTGTATAAATAATCTAAGATCGCAATAAATGAAACTTCGAATTATTTTACTTGTCACCCGTAAACTGATCTTCGGGTTGTAAAATAGTGAAAATCAAACACATAGGTACCTACATATTTAATAATAACGTAAAGTTAACAAGCGCGGATGAGGGCTACGATACACACGATATTCTTTTGATAGGTACCTTTCCACGCTGCTTGTTTTCTAATTTTATTAGTCGCCATTTGGTAGAGTTTTTAAAAAAATTGTGCATGAGTCATGTTTTTTTTATACAATTACAGGCTTGCGTTAGACCACAATCTCGCCTGATGAAAAGCGAAGATGAGGCCTACGATGGAGCACGCTTACCTAGTAAACACACAATCTACATTGGCAATAAGTTAATTATCTATCATTACATTATCATACTAGATATCGCCCGCAATGAACACGTACAATCAAAAGTAGCAATACTGGGATAGATTTACATGTTTTAAATTAGTAACAGTGGCAAAGTACCAAGTGTTTAAGCTGCTTTTAAGCTTGACTGTACATGTAAACTTACACAAAATCGAGGGATTGCAATATAATGTAAACCCCGTTTGAAAACAAAAGGCCATTGGTGACTCTACGCATCTTAACGACTGTCATTTGTTCTAGCATACATCCTATATCTTTGTCTAAATAGTGGCTCACGAGAGAGATGAAAGCTGTTAAGCCGACGTTAACATAAGTCGGCAAAAGCCATGTCGGCATAATGCACGGCCGATGCAAAAAGCCAAGACGCCACCGTAATTGCATCCTGACGGCTCGTGGGAAAGATATGTCCGAAATGCCACTTTCACTGGCACTGGCAACCCTGGCCTTATACTACGAAATTCGATTTTCGAACTTTGTATCGTGCAGTTCCGTTCACGCTAATAGTATTAGACAAACGAGTGAAAGGGACGCCACTATACGAACTTCGAATTTTGGATTTCGTGGTAGACCCCCTGACTCCGTAGCCCGGGGCGTGTTGATTTAAAAACGATACCTATTTAAAAAGAGCTGTTGCGCGGCACAAGTTAAATCAACCTGTAGCGTGACTGGAATATCAAGCGTATTCCACGTGTGTTCTTACCTGAGAAATTGTAGAACTAATTATTCTTTGCATCGAGATTACTTCAATATTTAGGTAATTCTGAATTATGAGCGATTACAATAGATAAGAATAGATAGTACATAAAGATATTTGAAAGAAATATCGAAACAATAAACGACCCCGAAAAAGTTGTTAGGTAAATGTGGTTTCAGTTAATTTTGTCGATTTTTTACCTACTAACAGGCAGATATTATGTAACTGTACGAATGACCGACAAAAATAGTAGTTCATGTTTAAGTAAGTGTAGGTATAGTAGCTAGGTAGATATAACATCAGCAATAATAGTCGTAAGTAAATAAAACCTTAAATATCGCAATTTAGTGCGTGTTCCTTTTATTTATTTTGGTCAAACAAGGCTTTAATTTTTGCATGGTAAACAAACGTCAATTCAATTGTCAGTTTAATAGAGAATGAAAGCCAAATGCACAAAACGCAAAATGCTGCATTTTGCGTTTTGTGCATTTTGTTCCGAGGCGGCGCAATGACATTACGCAATTACCATAAAAAAACTTTTAAAACGTCGCATTAACCCATATCGGTTTATCGTAAACACAGCGCAGCCAAGCAGTCCGAGCGTATAAAATAACCACTTTAAGATTTACTTTCGATGCCGACTTCATTAAACAATTCAACTTTTTGCCGTTGCGAAAACCCGTAGCCCTGTTTCGGCAGTAAAAGTTACTGCTTCGATAGTATCGCGACTTCCTCCATTTCGCAAGGGGGAGACTCATAAATATTTACATCTGTCAAGACCCGACAGCCATGGTGTAAGGGTCAGCTCATTGCTATGCGACTCTTTAAACACTTGAGATTTCGATGACCTGACAGTTTCCCCTATTGACTTTTATATGCAGAAATTGATTGGTTACGACGATGGTTTCTGGGGGGCCTTGTGAGTTTACTGTTGAGTGTCATGCTTCCTTCGTAAACTGCATCAAAAAAGTTAACTTTTTTGTTAGTCTATGTTGCCATCATGTCACGCGTTTTGATCTTACTTACCAAAAATATTGTTAAACGACTACGACATGACAGCTATCTTTTAGTTGATTGGTAATCCTACAAACAACATTTAATAGTAATAGTACTGACGACTATTTATGTAACTGACTTTTAGTTATAGGATAAGGATAAGTTGTTGCTTCCCCTGGCAGGGTCCTTGTAGAACTGTAATATTTATTTGTCATCTTGCAATACTACGGTTGCAACGAATAAATGAATATGAATATAGCACGGCAGAATTCATTGTTAACTTAAAATGTCGACATTATCGTCATAACTCATCCATCAGCCAAATAAAATTACAAACAATTAGTAGGTTAATAGTTAGGTAGGTACTTGAACGTGCGCGTATATTCCTTTAAAAGAACACCCATATAGCTAACAATCGCTATTTGACAAACAAATCATGACCTAAGGTCTTCAGTCCATACAATTTTACCTTACAATTTCGATAAGTTACAAAAATAACTTTAACTTTGAGGAACATAATGCCAACCACATGCCAACCGACCTAATAAAACTTTAACGCATGTAGGAGCAGGTGGTAACTTTAATACTTAACGAGTTATTAACGTTTTTGCTAATTTCCCTACCCCATCATAAAATACAAGTGTGCGAGGTTTCTGGCTTCTGGAATGCATTATCGATAAGTAAGTTACTAGCTAGTGAGTGGTAGAACTTACTAACAGCCAACTCTGGACGCATTAAACGACATTGTAGACGTTTATGGACACATTTGAGCATACTACTACTAAGTCCATTCCCGATTAG
This sequence comes from Archips xylosteana, assembly GCA_947563465.1. Classification (NCBI taxonomy): domain Eukaryota; kingdom Metazoa; phylum Arthropoda; class Insecta; order Lepidoptera; family Tortricidae; genus Archips; species Archips xylosteana. The sequence goes on along the minus strand of OX387357.1, from coordinate 12,666,925 downwards.
GAGAGCAATAGATGTTTTCAAATGTAACTACACGGTTGTAAAAAGAATAGCCTTCTTCAGGCGTAGGTATTTTAAGTTAAATTGTGTCCTGTCTATGTCTCGCAAACACAATGTCAAATGCGAAACTGCACTGTGTCGTATACATGGTTCTATTACTACGCACATAAACTATTGATTAATCTGCCACTATAAGTAGATAAACATATAAAAACTTATAAATTCTGTTTCATTGGAAGAATTATTGCTATACACTGTGGGAACGAGATATGCGACAGACTTAAACTACGTAAGTACTTCTGATGGTATTACTAGCAAATAATGTTAATAAACATAAGTCCAATTTTGCAATTTTAACTTAATTAATTTCTGGTACAAAATAAATCAATTAACTACATTGCTTCATTGTAAACTATTCCTTAGCCGAGAGAGTTAATAGGAAAACTTGACATTTACATTTATCTCAAAAACTATAAACTTTTTGTTACCAAACGTTTTACAAATTTAAAAATACTGGCTATTAAATTTAAATTTTTTGCTTCTGCGCACAAAGTGGCTAAGTCATGTGACCACTCACAATTATTAGGGCGTTTTAAACTTGAAATTTTTAAACTTGAAAATTGTTAAAAACAACGAATATCTCGAAAAGTAAGCATTTTAAGACTATTTTGTTGTACAACTTTTTTTACTCCAATTAAGTTGTAGAATCGATAGTTTAAGTCTGCCGCATAACTCGTACCCACGGTGTATAAAACAACTAGCTACATAGTATCAAAGTATTAGATCACTTTTTTACTTTGTGTCGTTAATACTAATTTTGTCGTGGCCGCGAAGTAAATACAACTGTGCTGTTACTTTTTATGCAGTCTTTACCAGCCTTTCCCTGCGAAAAGCAATAATATCGACGACTAAAATACATATTCTATTCAGCAACCTTTATTTACCCTAAATCACAGTCAGTCATAAAAAACCGTCAGACCCACGTATTACCTGTCTAATAAGTACACGCAGAAAAATGCTTTGTACCAAATGATTTAGGTGTGGCTTGACATAATTCCAATTTCGTACACAAGGCAGAACACCCACGGGAACAAAGGACGTTAATGTTTTTGCTCATCAACTTGGACTTATCAGTCAACAACATGCAATCGCAAATTGCTGCGGAACACTATAATTTGCCCTAATGAACTCAGTACTCACGAATTTCTGCCATCGCGACGAAGAAAGGGTGGAAAATAAAGTATGGGAAGTTCTCTAATAACAGCTCGTTGTGGCACTTTCACGTTGGTTGTATTTCGTATTATCTTACGAATAATTTATACTCACTTTTATTGGGTCTGTTGTGTAATTAGCTGCGCTTTTTGATATACGACTTGATAGCGCGATGAGAAAATCGTGTAGTGCTAAAGCTCCTTTTCACAATGTAATCCCTCGCCGCAAGCTATGGTAATTATTGCGCGCACGGTTTTTGCAGGCGTACGTGGAAAAGGATTTTTATAATTGGACTTTTTTCTAGTAACTAAAGATTTATTAGCACGGAACAGTATTAGGGTGCAAAATCAACCTTTGATTTATCTTTACCTCATTTGAACTTTTCATTAGGTGAGATAGGGATCAATCACAAGTCGGTTTCATGTGAAAAAACCTGTTTTCTACTGTTAAGCCAAATTTGGGTCAGTCGTTTATTGTTTTGCCATTATTCATATATTTTAACAAGCAGGTGTATCAATTTGTACTATGTGAGCGGGTTGGGGGCGGGTTAGGAGCGGGTTGGGGGCGGGTTGGGAGCGGTTTGGGAGCGGGTTAGGGGCGGGTTGAGAGCGAGTTGGGGGCGGGTTAGGAGCGGGTTGGGTGCGGGTTTTGGGCGGGTTGGGGGCGGGTTAGGAGCTGGTTAGGGGCGGGTTGGGGGCGGGGTGAGAGTGAGTTGGGGGCGGGGTGAGAGCGTGCTGGGGTGGGTCGGAGGGGGGTTGGTAGCGGTTTGGGGGCGCGTTGGGAGCGGGTTGGGGGCGGGTTGAGAGCGGGTTGGGGGTGGATTGGGAGCGGATGGGGGGCGAGTTGGGAGCGGGTTGGGGGCGGGTTGGGAGCGGGTTAGGGGCGGGTTAGGAGCGGGTTGGGGGCGGGTTAGGAGCGGGCTGGGGGCGGATTGGGAGCGGGTTGGTTATTATGAAATTTCACTTCTTCCGGAAGGAACTAAGGAAAGCCATAATTGATGAAAAAGCAAATTGGATAAAAGAAATAAGCTGCCCAAATTACTAATTCCACGCGGACGGAGTCGCGGGCAAAAGCTAGTAGTTTATAATCGGGATTAACATATAGGATACTTTTTATCCCGGACAAATGCATAGTTTCCGCCGGATAGCGATGAACGAATTCTTCGCAGACGGAGTCACGGGCAAATGGCTACTAGGTAAATCATTTTCATTTACTAAAATCTGTCCGTCGTTACCTTATTTTGTATATAAAATTCATGCGCTATTATTTTAACAAAATTAATGTAAGTACCTACACTCAAAAACAAGTTCAATTTGTAAAAAAAGGATGAACGTTACAACATTTGACACTGGAACAGTGAACTTGTCAGCAAATTCATGTTCTACAAATCATGTTCATTGCATAGCATAGGTACTACTTATTTGTAGGATATCAAAATAACAAATCATCGAGGTTTTCGCGGTACACTGATATGAATTTATGGTTAGAATTAATTTTGTAGGCAGTTTGCGTGCGCATGGGTGTGCCCATGCCCCTTCAATTTAGTGTCTCGTAACTTTGCCGAAGACAATCGACTGGGTTCGATGCATCGCTTATGAACAATGCCGATGAAATGGCTGGACGAAACATTAATTCGAAGAACGTGGTGCTATCATTCGTCAGTGAAGCATAAATTAATGGATGGATCTTTTATAACGCGGACTGCTGAGGTATGGAAATCGCTTCCGTCGTCGTCATCTGTTTTTCTGGATAATTTCGAGCCCAGAATTAATACGCTGTTATTGAACCAGCAAGATCTGTGCTTATTAGGTGGGATAGAAGCCAATTGCTGCTCAGTTTTAAATAAATAAGAATGAAAATGGGAGATATTAAATGTTGTATAATTACTGAAACAGGTACTTAATCATTTTGATATATCGACATGGGAAACGAATATCACGCGGAACTATTGGCGGAACTCAAATCCATGATTGTACCATCGTACCTACAGTATATACAGATAAATGTACAATAGACAGCGTTGCGCGGAAATATTCACTCGTTAGTTGCAGCAGAGCGTTCCGATATCTGCCGGCCAATATTGGAAATACAGTGCAGCGTGATATTTTAAGCTGCACAATCTTTTAAAATATTCGGTAAATTCGCGATCATTATAGTTTACTACTACCCTTACATGCAGCTTCACCCGCGTGAAAAATTACGAATCAGTAAAATTGAGATTCCTTGATTTGCAAAATTCCCATGGAAATTTCCAGAATTTACATTGCATAAGTAAAAAATAAATAAATAAATATCACGGGACAATTCACACCAATTGACCTAGTCCCAAAGTAAGCTAGGCAAGCTTGTGCTATGGGTACTAGGCAACGGATAAACATACTTATATAGATAGATAGATACATACTTAAATACATATTAAACACCCAAGACCCGAGAACAAACATTCGTATTTTTCGTACAAATATCTGTCCTGACACGGGAATCGAACCCGGGACCTCAAGCTTCATAGTCAGGTTCTCTAACCACTTGGCCATCTGGTCGGTCTAAAACATGAACATGAAGAACATCATCATCCCAGCCTATACGTCCCACTGTAGGGCACAGGCGTCTCAACATGAGAGAGCTTGGGCCAGAGTTCCCACGCTGGCCCAGTGTGTATTGGGAACTTCACATGAACCACTGAATTTCTTCGCAGGTGTGTGCACAGGTTTCCTCAAGATATTTTCTTCACCGTATAGCTCATGGTACATTTCAAATGTGTGTATGTGTGTGGTGCATGAAGAGCACCCGCGTATCATGTCTCAGCTTTTAAATAAGCATCACCGCCCGGCCACGACTTCACGCGTTTAGCGGCGAGGTAAGCGTTTTCTGTGTTCATTGCGCGGCCGAGACGCTCGCCGTACAGTGGTTGGCTGGCGGCACACGCAATGAACTGATAAAACGCTTGCCGCGCCGCCAAACGTGCGAAGTCGTGGCCGGGCGGTTAGAAATTTCGAGATTTTACTTGCGTCCTACGAAATCGGAATTCAAAGTAGCCTATATGTTATTTTAGAGTTCCAGCTATGTGAATACCAAATCTCTTCCAAAGTCTATCCAGCCGTTTTAGCATGAAAGCGTAAGAAACACACTCACAAATTAGTAAGATTTAATATCCGCTATCAATTTTAACCGGCATAACTGATCCATGGATAAGCATTTTATGACAGCAAACGGCCGTGCCAATTATTATTTTTATACCTTGGCAATTAAAGTAACCACGCAATCTTAATTATGGGTTACGGGTTACGGGAGACGGCAAGTTGAGTTCTCGGCAAAATGCCGATGCGTTTGCGTTAATAATGTCGCGCGGTGTTTTTTCGTCGACGCTTTTAACTTTTCCTTGCCGTTTTCGTTGATGATCGTCGTTTTTAATCAAACAATGAGACGGGATATCTGTTTGTGAAAAGGCCTGCTTCCCTTGTGGCATAATGAGCTAAATTCAGATGTTGAAAAAATTCCCAGTTATTTTTCTTTCACGTTTTTGAACCAGATAATTTTCTTCAATAGCGAATGGAATACGCTTGTTTTCATTTGCCCGGTATACAGTCTTTTCTGTCTAATTTATACAAAGGTGGATGTTTTTTTAGTTCCCGTTGCCGAGAATCTTTAGATGTTATTTTCTTAGAGCATCAGCTACGCAGTGGCCGGGTCCTTTAGGTGTTTGATATGTTAAGCTTGCGAATGGTTTCGCTTAGATAAACGTAATAAGCATAGATGCACGATGAATTGAATTGAACAGAGAAAAATATACACTTGTAGGATCACTTTGATGTTTGTCTGTCCGACTCGCAATTCTCTGACTTCTTCCTAACATTCTTGTTATTATTTCAGTGCACGTGTTACGCGACACGGAGTTGCCTCTGGAGGTGGCTTCAGCTTTGGGGCCTGACGTCCAGTTCGTTCTCAAGTACATCGACACGGGTAAGTCGCAGAATCAACTATTTTCAATGTATTACATACCTACTTAAATCCATTCTATGTAAAGCGGGGAATAATAGAAAGAAGAACCCTAGTATGTATGAAACATATTTTGTAAAAATATATTGAAAACTGATTTTATATTTTAATGAATTTGAGCTACAATTTTATACACCTTTGGTACCTGTTGTCTTAAGCAACGAAGATCCAATCTTCCTAGTCTGGAATCGTTTATACCTGTATTAGGGGCATATAAAGAGAAACTTTCAGGCTTTATAAAATAACAAAGATCTGACCGTCGCGGGCTTTTAGTCCAGTAGCTAGAACAAAGCAAAACGATACGTAACTATGTCTAAAACCCACGAAAGACAAAAATTTCGCTGCTTAGAGTGATGAAACAGATCACTCTAAGCAGCGAAATTTTTGTCTTTCGTGGGTTTTTTGGAGTCAGTAAAATTTATTTTAGCATATTATTTAATACAAAATAAGGACCAATCCATCTTTACACGACTAAATCAATCCCTAAGCTCATAGCACGTCTCCTTAAATTGTCACAGATACTGTCGAAATGTTGATGGAGTAGGTATTTATTGGCCAACTCGTCCTTCCTCGTAATTGCGTCGCTTATTTGTTCCTGCCCTTATTGACGACTCCCATAAAACTGTCGGCGGGCGAGTGCCAATCGAATTATCAGCTCTGCCTAGGGCTAGATTCTGATTCTAAAACTGCAATTTAACTTTATTAATAAAGAAAAATTAGCTTAATGTACAGAGTCTAAGATGCGTTTATTTATTGATTCAGTTATTAATTTGCATTTCATGTTCATCACATAATTAAATAGTCATGTTTGTTTATTTGTTAAATTTATGGAATGTTCAGAATAAGGACTTGCCTAATCTAGTTGCCAGACTTACCCCTTTGTTTCACCATCCATTGATCAAATTTATTTGACGGATAAATGTGATGCCATCTCTGTTTGTTTTGTTTGAATAAACGGAGACGGCATCACATTTATCCGTCAGTTAAAATTAATCAATGGGTGGTGAAACAGCCCCTAAGTATAGTCGGCCAAGAAATTCCCTTACCAAGTTACCACCCTAAAGTTTATTGTTGCTTGTACGATTGAAAACATCAAAGACCATTTTCACGTACGGTCAACATCAAAAGTAGCTGGTCACTTTTTAGGGTTCAGTAGTCAACTAGGAACCCTTATAGTTTCGCCATGTCTGTCCGTCTGTCTGTCTGTCTGTCTGTCTGTCCGTCTGCGGCTAAGTTCAGAGATTGTTAGTAGTAGAAAGCTGTAATTTGGCATGAATATATATATCAGTTACACCGACAAAGTGATTAAATAAAAAAAACTAAAAAAATCGTTGGATAGGTCTTTTAAAACCATTGCGGGATTGCTAACATTATTTTTGTATTCAGTGATTTGTTTGCGAAATATTCAACTTTAAAGTGAAGATTTTCATTAAAATCGACCGTCCCCCCCCCCCCCCCTCTAAAATCTAAACTGTTGGGTGGAAAAATTTGAAAAAGTCAAAATGGTAGTAAATATATTAAATTTACAAGGAAAATTATAGCGGCTAAGATTGCTTGGGAATTATTTGTAGTTTAAGGTGGAACGGCACGCTCTAGGCGCGAAATTCAAAATTTTTACAGGTTTTAATTTATTATGGGTAAACGGTGTAACTGATTAACTTCATATGGTACTTGCGCTTGTAAAATAGTGTTATTTATATTATTGTGTAAAGCTTTTTAAGAATAAAACTGTTAGCAAAATATAAAAGTTGTCAAACATATAAATTCGGACTTTCAACGTTTTGACAACTTTTATTTCAAGCTTTTTTTTTTTTTTATGTTAGATAGGCCAGACAAACGAACTAGTGGGTCACCTGATGTTAAATGAACACCACTGTCCATAGACACCCGCAGCGCTTTACACGATGCCAGTGCGTTGTCGGCCCTAAAGGAGAGGGAATAGGGGAAGGGGGAGAGGGAGGGGGAGAGGGAAGGGGTGAGGTATTGGGCCCCCGGCACTCTCACTGACCGTACGAAACGCAAGCAGGATTACTGCTGCTTCACGCCGGTGTTCTGTGAGAGGGTGGTACTGCCCCGGACGAGCCGGCCCATTCGTGATGCAGCGGCTAGCTACAACATGGCTCTACCACTTCAAAAAGCTAATAGTTTTATTCTTAAAAAGCTTTACACAATAATATAAAGAACACTGTTTTACAAGCGCAAGTACCATATGAAGTTAAACAGTTACACCGTTTATTCAAAATAAATTAAAACCTGTAAAAATTTTGAATTTCGCGCCTAGAGCGTGCCGTTCCACCTTAAGAGTAAACAGTAGAGGTAACGCCACTAGAGTTGAGGCCACGCACACAACCACATCTCTTGTAATGACAGCGGGATTTTGACGTTGTGTTGTCGTTAAACGTCAACACAACGTCAAAATCCCGCTGTCATTACATGAGATGTGGTTGTGTGCGTGGCCTCAACTCTGGTGGCGTTACCTATAGCCTAAGGTATAAAACATACCGTCACTACTTTGAAAAACTCGTATCTCAAATCAGCATGTAAACAAAACTGAATCTTGAATAAAGTTCACTTTGCCAGATTATCGATTTTGAGATACGAGCTTTTTTCAAAGTATTGACGATACCTAACTTGGAAGATTCTGTACACATACGAAATCCTTAGAAAAATATTACTTGATTTTTTCGTAATGGCTACGGAACCCTATCTTGGGCGTGTCCGACACGCTCTTGGCCGGTTTTTTACTTTGTCGTAATAACACAATTGTCAATCATGTATGACATTTGCGGCGTGTCGTGAAATCGCACATCTAGATCTAAAGAGGGTCAACTCAAAATAATACACCATTTTAATTCAGACCTTTTAGAAATTGACTGTAAGTCTAAATTAGAATGGTATATTATTTAGAGTTGACCCTCTTTAGATCTAGATGTGCGAAATATTCGAAATTAATTTTGAGACGCCTTGTAGAGTCACCGTCATAAATTTAGTGATCACTTTTGTACCTCGTCGCTTTCAGTCGTTGCATAGTTTCGTATGACTTTTCAAACATGACGTTAAAGTGACAAGGTACAAAAAGTGATCCCTTATTTATGACGTTGACCCTACATATATAAGTACAGAGGAATAAATTTCTATGACTGAATGGAATAAAAATCAGGGAGTGATATCATAAATGCATCATCTTTAGTAGCTCAATAAAAATAATATTCGTAATAACGTCATCATCCGTTTGTTTATAAAATATCATTACTCAAAGATTTTATCTACTACTGAATCGGGCCTTACTTCCGCGCCACAGGGAATTCAAAGGCGACCTATGAAAGTATGTACGCGGTAATTCAATGTCGGTTTGATAAGTGGATACGTAATTAACCTTGGTTTCAAGGCTTTGTTTTGTTAATTAAACTTTCAGTGAAATATGGGAGAGAAGGGAGGATTCAATTAACTGTGATTTGATCGCTATTGTTTTAGTTCTTTCACTGAATCTGAGATAGATTACCATAGATCATAGCCAATCACAGGTAATATACTTATTACCCCTGCTGACACAAATAGTCGGTTTACAATTTCCAAGCTTAGCTAGGAACTACAATGTTGATCATGCATGTATCATGCATATATTTGTTGTATCATGCATGTGTCACATGTCAGTTACATCTCGCTCTTCTAAACAACAGCTTTTTTAGTTGAATTTCACCCAATTTCAGTGGTCAGGCTCCTGCATGTATTTGATTTTTAGTATTCCGCAATCCTATATCTAACTATAAATTAAAAATTATAAAAACCCCCGACGCAATTTGGTCACACATATTTTGAAAATAAAGTATAGTATAAATCTTCCCAGGTGAATTTTTCGCTTCGAACCCTTATTTTTCAAAACAAACGGTATCGACGTAGTATTAAGGTTCAAATTTAATGTAATGGCTCGAAGCGAAAAATTCACCTGGGAAGATTTATACTATAAATGCCTATTATGCGTCTAAGATCCCTTCCGCGGCTAGCAAAAGAGCTGCTAACTTTGAAACGGCAGAACCAATTTTGATGAAACATCTAAGAAAGCGGCCACGTCTCAGTGCCATAAGTCATCACTGGCAACACACACTGGTCAAAGACTTTTGACTTGAGACACTGCGGTATATCGGATGACAAGATATTGCGCGAGAACTAAAGTCACGGACATAGCTCGAAGAATCGCTAGACTTAAGTGGCAGTGGGCAGGGCACATCGCCCGTAGAACTGACGGCCGATGGGGCCGAAAGGTTCTCGAGTGGCGTCCGCGGACCGGAAGACGCAGTGTAGGTAGGCCTCCAACAAGATGGAGCGACGACCTGGTGAAGGTAGCGGGAATGCATTGGATGCGGATGGCACAGGGCCGATCTGTTTGGCGAGCATTGGGGGAGGCCTATGTTCAGCAGTGGACGTCTTTCGGCTGAAAAGATGAAAATGATGATCTAAGAAAGAACCAAATTGGTTTGCTAAGATCATTTTTCTATTTAGGGATCCGTTTGCAAAATATGTATTTACTTAGCTTTAAAGCAGTAGTAGTAGTTTTTGCTAGAGTCAAGTCCCCCCCCCCCCCTCTACAAGCTTATAACCGATAGCTTGAAAAATATGGATAAAACATAATAATAGTACCTACCTCATAATAACGAATTTAAAAAGAAGACTATCACAATTTAGTAGGCTTTATAACTTGACGAATAATAAACGATTAAAACTTTATGCTTAGTGAATATTTGTAGATGTTATTTAGTACCTTAGATTGCGCGTGGCCCGAATCGCACTTGGCCGGATTTTTTATGACATAGGGTGGCGAACGAGCATGAAAGCCTCCTGACGGCCAGTAAACACCACTCTTGGACACCCTCAACACCATAGTTATGCAGACGCGATGCCAACCTAGAAAGCTAAGATAGAAATATTATCTTATGTGCTGATTTCACCAGCTGTCTTAGGCGGCGCAAGCCCACACAGAAGAGACGTGGGACGGGGGCGCGTCGCAGTCCGCGTCGTTTGTTTGCAGGCCGCGTCTCCGCCTCTTCTGTCTGCATTGGATCGTGACGCTTCTATACATTTAGTATGAAAACTGCTTCAAGGGGCGCCGCGACCGCGACGCGCCCCCGTCCCACGTCTCTTCTGTGTGCCTTGTCCCTTTCTTTCCACGCTGGAACGCAGCAAGGGAGTGCTCCGAAATTGGAAGTTCGTATCACACTGTCCCTCTCACTCTCCTATTAAATACTATTAGCGTGGGTGCGATGGTACGATACGAAGTTCGAATTTCCAATTTCATAGTAGAAGGATAGTATAAGTAGAAGGATAGTATAGGATAGTAGAAGCGCAAACGGTGGTAGCGGTGCCGGTGCGGATTGGATGACATGACAATGTCTACATTCAACATAAAGTAGGTACTTACACTCGGCAAATAAAACATTTTTTTTATTATGAGAGAGAGGCAAACGAGCAAGCGGGTCATCTGATGGAAAATGATCACCACCACCGCCCATAAACATCAGCAACTCAAAGAGAGTCACCAATCTGTTGCCGGCCTTTAGCGTAAGTATAAACTGGTAATATTATTATTAGCCTGTATTAGTGTCGCACCGTTGGGCAAAGGCCTCGCCCCTGGACTTCCAACTCGCCCTGTCTGCACTTATGTCCGGCCAGTCCTCCGAGAACGTGTCTAGGTCATCCCGGTATCTCGCCCTTGGTATACCGCGGCGTCGAGATTCTTCATGAGACATCCATTCAGTGGTAATCCGCGCCCATCTGTCTCGGTGCATGCGGCAGACGTGGCCAGCCCAGTCCCATTTGAGGCTGACGGTTGCCTGCCTATTACGATGCAAGTATTTAAAAAAAACTGGTATGAAACATTAAAATTTAAACGAAACTTTGTCTGCTATATACGACTGTGTTACCAGTGCACATGACAATTAGATAGAGCGTTCTTCTTTTGTCACAGGCCACACGTGACTTGTAAGACCGCCCGTGTCAATGCGATTCTCCTTTATTTTTGCGTGATTCGTCTTGACTGATGAGAGGATCAAGATTAATGGTAGTCCTCCCAAATTGGACGGGCCGCTTTACGGACGGATTATTAGTTTTTCCTTCGACGGCTGTCGACTGTCCGTTGGCTGTGACAAGTGTTCGAGTACTTGGAGTCAAATTACTTGGCATTACGTTACTTTCTTTTTCAATATAGATTTTATTAAAACTCTTACTCGTTTTGAACAAGGTGCTTTTTTATTGTAGATTTTTCAGTTCTAGGTAGGTATATAGTTCTAGGTTTTTTAGTGTGCGTCAGAATTGAATAAACTTCATGCAAAGCCGTAGAGAAAAGTTTTTAAAATCAATTCAGACGATAGTAAATAAAACTATGTACCTATTTGAAGGCAGTGACTAATCTCGTCCACTTGACTAAATTTTAAGTAAGACCAAGAACGATTAAATTAAGAGGACTGCCAAACTTTACATCATGTCGTGTACTTACCACCTGTCGTGATATAGGACTATCGTAAAAAGTTATTAAGCACTTACCTACTTAGTTGGTGGTCTATCTATACTTAAGCACCAAGTTTTAAACTTTAAAAGTTTCTTTCCACATTTTTTTGCATAATTCACATAGATTACATTAAGAACAAGCTAAGCTCGTAAAAAGCTATCATAATAGATAACATACTACATACTTAAAACATAATACCACGTTATCATTACCATTATACTACAATCAAGAGAACGCACACATTTTTAAAACTCGCAACATTTCACGCACACAAGCGCACAGCATTCACCTGTTGCTATACGTCTGTATCGAGAGGCTTTGCTGCTCGGGCGCAGGTTTTGACTTCTCCCACTCCGCAGGTACAGACATCACATGCTCGCGCTATCTCTTTTTTTGCTACAATGAAAGAATGCGAGGGCGATACTCTAGCGTGTCTGTAGCGGTGACGTAGTCGGTAAAGTAGTAAACTGCTTTACCGACCGATCAACTGGATCAACGGTCGTTCTTCGTTCGTAGCGGATCCAACTTAGTTTCAACTTAAACGTCGCGGCGTGGTGTTAGCGCAGCATGTTTTATACGCTAATTTCCCAGCAATGCGTACAACACGTCAATTTTTGAATTAGGAAACGGTTAGCACAGTTTGTCTGCCAGTGTTTGTGATTCGGACCTTTGTGGTAGCGAGTTAGTACCGCCTTCATCTCAGTGAATGCTGGTTCAAATCTCGCCAGGTACCATTCGTAAGTTCGTTGTGAGTGCCCGTGCGAAGTTAAAATTTGAATTTGTGGATAACCAAGGGAGTGCCTTGGGTCGTGTGCGACTGTGTTGTGAATCAGTGCAAGCATAAGGATTGGGACATTCTGATCAGGATTACACAGGGTATGTACTTTTATTTAATTTAGACAGCGAATCATTCCTACGAACGAAGGTAGGTACGGCTTCTATCGAATCAAGTTTTAAAGCGACCAAGTGGTACTGACGACGTGGTCAAATAATAAATAACTATAGAACTGGTCGTGTAATTCTAAACTGTTCTTCTTTTAGAATGTTTACGAGCTACAGTATTTACGACCGTGTCCTGCTGTGTGTTTTAAAAAGTAATTTTACTAGAAAAATACATAAATCATAACCATGACAGCAGAATCACATCACTAGGTATACTTGCGTTTAAATTCCTCTAATTGACTTCCAGTTTGTATCAGAAATACGTCGATTTCGGAAGGGATTAAGGTACTCCTAAATAGGTACATACTAAACCAATTAAAATGTACCTTATTTTAGATAGCAGCTCAACCTAAGAAAATTGTGGTCAAAAGTACTCAGAAACGATAAAACCATCTTTATAAAATTGTTATCGTTATCGTTCTAATCCATGTTTAACTTAACAAAAACCAATTAATTACCTTGCTTCTCCACAGCCACATGTTACAACGTCTATGTCACATTTATATTGTTTTTATGCACATATTTTGGTATCCCTCCACCCTCTTACTGTTACTTAATTACTTGGTGAATTAACTTTTTCTTGCCACTTGTTGCTATGGTTACACACAAATTTTGCCTCCTGGACATCTAAGCATTTATCTATGAAACAGTAGGTAGGTATAAAGATGTCACTTGCTTGGATAACCGGGGACAGCGTAAACTACACAAAAAGATCCTACGAGTAGTAGTGGCGTGATGCTCTAACAACTATTCTCGCCGCGTTGCCTATATGTATTGTTTATTTAATGATTACGTGACGTCAGTGATGGATGACGAATATGGCAAAGCTTGTGTATACCTTCAGGGTGCATTGAAGCCTTAGAGTATACATAAGCATATGTATACTCTAAGATCGAAGCCATACCTAACTCACGCTTCCCTCACTCCGGTTTCCAAAAAAATGTTCAATCCACGCCACTGTTACATAGTCGTTTGTGAAACATAGATAAATATGTTGATTTGTCATTGTTCATTTCTAAAGCTAAAATCCTTTTACAAAATAAGTATGTATCAGCAAGAGAAGTTAACTAATAATGAGATGTACCTTGGTACCTATAATATATATAATATAATATTGTATTTATTTCTTATGATTTCAGAGGTAACATTTACGGTTTTAAAAAGTGTCTTACAATAATAAAAAAAACAGGTCAAGTTTCAAGATTGTAGATATTCTTTCCAATGCAGAAAAAAACGAATTATTGTAACCGGAAATTAAATAACTACTCACTCACTTAAATTTTGCTGTTTCAAATGAATTTAACTGTCACCATCAAATGGAGTTAGCAATAGCACCTACCTATGAAGTGAATGAAACGACGGCTGGTTATGAAAATTAAGATACTGCATTCTATAACGTGTAAATAACATACCTACCTAATCAAATGTTTTTTAGCTGTCAAAGTAGGTAAAAGAATACTTAACACCAACATGGAAATCCAATTGAAGAAAATATCGAAATACGAGCCTTCTTTGTTTATTTATCCGTGTCTAAGGTAGGTCTAAGATCTAGGTAAGGTAGGGAAAAGCCGTGGTGGCCTAGCGGTCTGACCTATCTATGGCCTCTCAAGCAGAGGGTCGTGGGTTCAAATCCCGGCCCGCACCACTGAGTTTTTCGGAATTTATGTGCGAAATTACATTTGAAATTTACCATGAGCTCTCTACGGTGAAGGAAAACATCGTGAGAAAACCTGCGAAGAAATTCAATGGTGTGTGTGAAGTTCCCAATCCGCACTGGGCCCGCGTGGGAACTACGGCCCAAGCCCTCTCATTCTGAGAGAAGGCCTGTGCCATGCAGTGGGACGTATACAGGGTTATTTGTAATTCACTAGCATCCTTTTAACCCTAAACTCCTACCACTTAAACAAATGTTTTTTGTTTTACGGCTTTTGTCATAACTTAATATTTTTGGTGTAATAACGTTTTGAAAATTTGAGATTTCCTCTTATTTTTACGATACTCTGTGTATTTGTATGGGGAAAAAAAGTACTTCATTTTAAAAAGTCGTAAAACAAAAAACATTTGTTTGAGTGATAGGAATTCAGGGTTTAGAGGATGTCAGTGAATTAAAAATAACCCTGTATAGGCTGGGATGATGAAGGTAGGTCTTGCAGTTATCTTGCTTTGTCTTTATACATATTATGTATTATTTGCCATAAGCGCACGAATTATGTGGTGGTACATTATTGTCGACCATTACAGGTTAAAGTTTAAAATATTCTTATTCAATTAAGGCTATATCAAACACTTATGAATGCCCAAGAATCTACCACTCAGAACAGTTCTACACTGAACTGAAACAAAACAATTACCTACTTTGCTCACCCGCGACCTTATTATAGCTACGTTTTACCTAATGCAAGAAATTTGTATTCATGCAGTTCCTCCACCTCCACACTTTACGAACACACACAAATCACACAAACCCAACTATCACCACCACCAAACTCATCCAGAGCTCATCCTCAGAGTATCGCAACCATTCACTAAATAATGCTACCAGATGTTAGTTATTTATTAGCTATCATAAGGTCTCGGGTGAGCAAAGTATTTGTTTCAGTTCATTGACATGGAACTCCGCCAAGTAACGCCTGATTCAATAATCAGATCTACAATGTTATTATAATTACTAGTTACTTACATCCAAAGTTTTTTTAACGCAGTAGATACGCAATTTGCAGCTAAGGATCACCAATGCGGATCGAACTTGCCCGTACCCTGCTTACGTACTTAAACGTACCCTATAGTCGGCGCTGTCGGCGCCATAATTCGAGAGACAACTTTGACAATTCATTTTGCTCAAATGTTGCCACAGACAGGGTAGTGCTGTTCGTGTCGATAATAAAAAAAAAACATTACGGCTTTGGCTACCTGTGGTATTTATTCATTACTTACGGTGATATGATTAAATTAATGTAATACTTTACATTTCAATGTAAGATATCATTAAAGGAAGTAAAAAAACCAGTCTTATATCAAATCATATAGTCCAGTCGACACTGATTATCGATATCGGCCACATCACTATTTAATTTTGTCTAACCCTAGTAACCCTTTAATTGTCAAGCTTGTCTCTCGAATTATGGCGCCGACTATACAATCCATCCTGTAGACTGAACGTACTTTATAGACTCACAAATGGGTCCGAATTCATAGTGAAAATATACGAATCACTCACGTCTTAAAAAGAGTTTAACTCTACATGTATCGGGCTAATCCGTAGCCCTCCGTCGTTGTCGTCGTGTGGCTCCAGGAAGAAGGGCTACGGATTAGCCCGAAACATGTCGAGTTAAACTAGTTTCATGTTTAAAGTGGGCCCTAATTGTCGATTTTGTGGACTCATAAATGATACGACGAATATTTTTCCGAGTCTTATGTACTTTATTAGACACAACATGAAGATTTTCTATCCTTACCACAGTTGTGACTGACTACATACGTGTCCAAGGCTGGGAGGGGTATTTCACAGTCTACACTATGTGTCTCGTAAGAATTCAATGGATGCCTTTGGGTTAATTGTATAGAATTTAGGTGGAAAGGAGTCAATTCATTTTACCTTGTAAAACGAAGTTATGTAGGGTCGGTAGTATCCACTTTTCGATACTAACTGTGTAGAAAAATGGATACTTGTTAGGGAACCGACTGTACTACTCCTCTTCTTACTTTCATGCCAAATTTGAAGTCTCTAAAAATCCCATTTTGAAGCGAAAATATAAATCCCATTCATTCCCTATCCAGAGGGAATTTCAAAAAATATTTTTTTAGTGTACCTCTATGCTACTCAAGGTATTCGTGTGCCAAATTTCAAGTGTTCAGTTTCAGCGGTTTGGGCTGTGCGCTGATATTATCAATCACTCAGTCAGTCATCACTTTGAATTTTGTGCATGGCACTCCGAGATTAACAGCGAACTCGAAAGGCACCATTTTAATTTTAGACTTCATTAAATTTCTGGAAGGTCCATAAAAAAGGTTATTTCGAATTGATACGCTGTTGTTCTAGGAGTGTGATTATTTAGATGAATTCCGCAAAACAACCTGCCTGGATCTGTATAGTTAGTACTTGTTTTCTTGGTCTCTATTACCCAGCTCAACCGTGCGTTACGTGAGCGAAACTGCTTTGAAAGAACATCAACGCGTTGCATACGTAAGGAGATTAAGCTTTTAACTCCATTAAAATGCGCCAGACAGCTCTGAAAGCTGGATTTATGTCAGATGCCCTTTGCGTTACGCTCAAACACGTCGAGTCAGGATGAGAACTCCCATATAAACTTGGTATATTGTATAACTCCAATCCGCTCTGACCCCGCGTGGGAACTACTTCCCAAGCCCTTTCATTCTGAGAAGAGGCCTGTGCCCTGCAGTAGGACTTGTATAGGCGCTGGGATGATGACGATGATGATGATTGTATAACTAGCTGATACCCACGACCCCGTCTGTGAAGCGTTTAACTATCATATGTCCCTTCCAGAACTCAAACTATCTTAAATGATCCAGCGGTTTAAACGTGAAGAGACAACAGACGGACAGACACACTTTCGCATTTTTAATATTAGTATGGATGCCCTTTGGGTTACGTTGAAACACGCTGAGTCAGGATGTGGACTGCCATTAAAAATAATATACTGTTTAGTGTATCCAGTGTTATGAATTGAATACAGTAGTGGGTTCAAACCTGGGCTGAGCTCTCGCTCGCAAACCTCTTAGTTTTCACAATTCATCTGCGCATTATATTACCATGAGTTTTACGTGCCAAGCAATTTAATAGTCATTCTGAGAGGAGTCCTGTGCATAGTGTGCCCTGCAGTGATATAGGCTGAGATGATGATGATGACCTTCTATCCGGTCTTTTAATGCATGTGGGCCTAACACCATGATGTCCATGAATGTTAAGAGAGCATTGTCTGTTAGAGATACTGCCGATAACTATCTTGAACACTTTAAAATGGGCCCAGCCGCAACGCCGTATCTTAGTTAACTTTTAAATCAGCTATTATTTTTTTTAAGTTCCTTCCTAGAAATTACATTGTGTGCAGCTTCCACTTCATATTTTTTTTTGCATCTATGAATGTTTTGCATCCCTTTACGGTTTTTTTCTGAATCGCTGTGTGGTATTTTTAACCCCCGACACAAAAAGAGGGGTGTTATAAGTTTGACCACTATGTGTGTGTCTGTCTGTGGCATCATAGCTCTTTAACGGGTGCACTGATTTGGATGCGATTTTTTTAAATAGAAAGCAGGTTTCTTGGCGATGGTTCTTAGATATGTTTCATCAAAATCGGTTCAACCGTTTCAAAGTTATCAGCTCTTTTGTTAGCTGCGGAAGGGATATTAGAAGCATAACGGGCATTGACTTATGTCAAACATACGAGTGCCATAATTGCGCTGGGGGTTTTTTAAATTTTTAATTTATAGTTAGTTAGTTAGTTTATTAGTAGTTTACCTTTTTATGGTCTTTACTCAATACTTGCCGCACTAGAAGAAATATCCAAATGAAATACCTGAAGTATTAAATTAGTTAGAAGCAGGGTTCTGCTAACACAGTATTTTTATGGCCATTTATAGTGCGTTTTAATTTATTCGCAACTGAGTGCAAGTTTCCCCACGATATTTGGCTTATGCTCTTGGTGAACTTAAAGGTATAAGTTGGCAGCCGACTCCACGCAGCAGCAGCAGACGACGAGTCACTAGCTACGCGAACTTATACCTTATTTCTATGAAATTACCTCCGTAGCTAGCGTAGCTAGCGACACGTCGTCTGCTGCTGCTGCGTGGAGTCGGCTGCCAACTTATACTTTAAAATGTTATTATACACATTTCGAAAAAATCAAGAGGAAAATCGAATCCATGACCCTCTGCGGGAGGTCATAGGTTAAACCACCAGGCTATCACGACTAACACAAGTAAATGAAATAGACGAATTCGTTCGTAGCCCATTCTTTACCTGCAAAGGCATTCTGCTTCTCTTTCCATCCTTCCTTCTTCTGCCCCTTAAGCTCCAAACCAAACACACAGACAGCGGAGGCGTGGCTGTGCGGTGGCGGTGACAGTGTTAATATTCTAACACGTACCGCAAACTCGTTCATACAAGTTAGAATATTACAACCGTCACCGCCCCACCGCACCGCCTTGCCTCCGCTGTCTGTGCGTTTGTAGCTCTAATCTTATGGACACTGCTGATGACTGAAATCTATATTTATACTGTATGATGATGATGTATGGGGACGCCTTGCTGAGTCAGGCGGGCTGTCGATCGTTTGCACAGTCATTCAGTACGCTTAGTATAAGTTTTACTTCACCAAAATACTTCTCGATCGCGTTTACGTAAAAATTTCAATTCTATGGAAATATGGACGCGCGCGCGCGGAGGCGCTGTCCATGTTTCCCTAGTAATTGTTTTTTTTACGTAAACGCGATCGAGAAGTATTTTGGTGAAGTAAAACTTATACTAAGTATAAAGCCCAATTAACCGTGGTTGGAGCCGACGGTTACTGTCCCAGCAGCGCTCCCACACAGCATCTCTCATCGAATCTTCTCGTTCTCCTGCTGAACAAAAGGACATCTTTGAGACTGACATCCTTTAGCTCCTCCTCCCTCAGCTCGTCACTCCCGAATACATCACGCCGCGCTGCCGCGTACATGACGCACTCGGCTAGGATGTGCTCACTCGTTTCCTCCTTCCCACAATGTGGACAGGAGGGGTCGCTTTTTATACCTATTACGCTTAAGTGTCTATTTAACAAGTTATGGCCAGTAATTATGCCAGTTATAGTTCTTAAGCTACTCTTACCTAGATTTAGGAGATACCTAGTTCTTCTGTGGTTGATACCATCCAGCATCATCTTCGATTGTCTGCACCCTATACAGCCTCATAGTGAAAATAAACGGATCACTCACGTCTCAAAACGAGTTTAACTCGACATGTTTCGGGCTAATCCGTAGCCCTTCCTCTCGGAGTCGCACGTCACGGCGGCTGCCAAACGTGCACTGCCAACGGATTAGCCCGAAACATGTCGAGTTAAACTCGTTTTGAGACGTGAGTGATCCGTTTATTTTCACTATGAGTGAGTCTCACGGTAGTTTCATGTTTAAAGTGCCTATACAGCCTGTTTCCACTCACTGTTTGCTTTCTGTTCCTTCATTCTATCTATTAACCCCTTGGTGACTTCTGCAGATATTGGAAGTACCGGTTCAGGACCTATGAATCCCTATACTGTAAGGCTTGTCTGTCTAATTTGAAATGACGCGCCCTACCACCGCATTTACGCAAAGGATTTTTCATGCGACTTGACGACCGTGATGTTGCACACTGATCATAGTTCACGAAATAGTCGACGCTCCCAAAACAGATGAAGAGTCGGAATTAATATTTGCACGCACACATAAAAATCAACTGATTCAGTAGAGGGGCGCGCGTCATATTAGTTTAAACAAGCTTTAAACCAATAAATTGTTTGTATATGGGATATTGCAATAGATATTTACGTAATACTGTTTAACATTCTGCCCCAACCATTTCTATGTCAATGGAATGTTTTCATGGCGTTTCACAAACTCTTTAATGCAACCTGACAGTGTTTGTTTCCTCACAAATACACAAAACCTCAATAAATCTTCGAATCCAAAGGCACTCAAATCACAATGCCGCCGTGACTGGGCAAATTCCTGGGATGCCTCTAATCAAGCAGGTATCTGCCGAATTCAGGCAGATATGTAAGCTCTTAACGAGTTTAATGCCCGTTCAAAAGACTAGGTCAGGACAAAAAACCGGCCAAGTGCGAGTTGGACTCGCGCACGAAGGGTTCCCGTATCATTATCTAAAAAAACGGCAAAAAATCACGTTTGTTGTATGGGAGCCCCCTTTAAATATTTGTTTTATTTCAATTTAACAATTTATTTTTAAAGTGAATATATAACTAACTAAATATTCTGTGGATTTTTTTTTCTTTTTTTCCCGAACGTTGCCTCTCGCCCGGTACATGGTTATTATTGAGTTTTCGCACTCCCTGTATACTGATAGATATACTCCTTGTAGATTGATTTGAAATTGATTAAGGAAATTAGAAAAGTAAAATAAAATATTTTAGTAAGAAGTTGAAGGTGAAACTAACGGTAGCCTGGAGACATTCTTATTCAGGAATTATTTTATTAAACACTAAGCAAGATAAACTTCCTTCTGGCATTAAATGATTACTTCAGAACAGCTGTTTCCACAGTATCTTATTTAAATATCAAATGTTGTACCGTAATCGAAAAACATACAAAACACTTTAAAAAACGAATAAAATATTAGTCGCATGCCGGCTAAATATAATCGCGATTCCTTTTAATGCAGAGTCAGTGTCGAGCGTTGACCTCGCGATGTAATTTTATTGCATTCGATACAAACATCGTTTATTATGAAACGAAAAAAAAACGTACCTAACTGTAAATTTTAAGCTGACGCAGGAATCGGTGAATTAACGAGTGGCTATATTTATTCACTAATCGGCAAAATGTTTTAAGTATTTTTTTCTCGAGAGAAGGCTCTTCCTATGCTTCGTTTTTTTTTAGCATTAGAAAGAAGGTAAGCGATCTTGATGTGTCTTTTTATTGAAAAATACTTTTGAAAAATAAATTACAGCAAATATGTAACAATTAACAAGAACATATGATCATTTACATTCTTTTGGTTTCATAAGTAATAGTTATTATTTTTTAAAAAGCGTTTTCAATATAAAGACTCATCAAGTTTGTTTACCTTATTTCTAATGCTAAAAAACTCAATAGCACAATGAATTAAAGACGTGTCTAACAAGTCGTTTTTAAAGCACCTTAAGGTTATTCGCATATGGACAGTTGTTTAAGAAAACAGAATCCTCTTATGGAATCCCGTGCGTTCCTATTCCATCTGTTACTCGACAGTGGCAGGTGAGGAAGAATAATTGCAACACCTGTAAGTGGTCACTAGTTTCGCGCTATGTGTATAGATATAGGAAACTGAAGGTTTTTGACTAGTTACAGTCGACCGTGTCGAATCGAACCGCCGTAGAACGTGTTTACCGGTTCTTAACCCGTATTTGGTTTTATCCTGACACAGTTTGTTCTTTAGCTATTCTTCACAAAGTAGTTACTTATTATTGGAGTAGCCTATAATAGCTCGTCTTTGTGCTAAGGAAGGGTTTTTCCCTTCGACACATATAAGGGGTGAGTTACAAGAACAGCATTCCAAAAATTCATACAAATGCGAACAATACACACAACTAAACATTTCTCGTGACTAATCTGTCTTATTTTTTGGTAAAAGATCACGCACGCGTTATCTATCAACTCTTGCCATAGAGGGCTTTGTGCCATTCATATAAAACTAAGAAAGTTAAGTTTAGTATTGATTTTATAACAATAAGAATAAGGTGAACAGCCTTAAAGTCCGTATGGGTGAGTGGCATCTTAATCTAACTTATTCCATCTATTATAGGTTGTCCGAAAAATTCCAATTTCACTTTCGCAGTCCGCCTATATTTAAGCGGCACTAGGGTTAGGTATCGTGGGCATCAGATGTTCTCACGAGCCGGGGCCTCGTGGAATCTCGTGAAAGTTGGCCAACCGACTCGTCTCGACCAAGATCAAGTGGATGGGGCGCCGGAACCAGTTTGAATCGGCAAGTGTAGGTGCCGCGCGAGCTAGGAAGCCGCTCAGATTGGGTGTTTTCTATGAATGCTTTGCGGCTTAAAGTTTACGCTGTGGCTGACGTCATTTGTTATTTAAACCTACCGCATAGTAGTACAATCACGCGATTAATACGTTATGACTCAAGGAAGTATTACGGTGTCCTTAATTTCTCGTTTATGGAAAAGATATGGCAAGCAAGCAAGTGGGTCAACTTAATGCGACGGTGTAAGGGCATGTAGCACCCATTTTGTGTTCACTGTAAGCACTCACTGCCGCCCATGACTTTCAAAGTGACGTACCTACTAACCTCCTGAGGCCCACGAAAATATTGTTTCAATGAACTTTAAACTTTGTCACTTATGAGTGAGTTCGTTGTCACATTAGAATTAGTCCTGTATATAGGACTTACTTTTAATGTGATATCGAACTCACTCAAAAGTGAAATAAAATTTAAAGTTCATTGAAACAAAATTTTCGTGGGCCTCAGAAGGCTAAATTGTTGTAGCCTTTTGTTTTGATTAGTAACGAATTCATTACGATATGGACAATGTTGTAGCACATCCTACTTGAAGAACTAAAAAAAAATGCTTTTTTGAAAGTTCAAAACGTTCTTAATGCTTAATTCAAGTCACCGACCAATATCCGTCTATTCTATACTGACGAGCAAAAATAAAGGGTCGGTTACAAAAATGACGATAACTACAAAACCCGCTGTGATAGCTTCTTCGAGTAAAATGAGTTTAGTAAAGAGTTTTATTCTTAACAAGAAAAAGTTTAATTGAGAATAAAACTCTTTACTAAACTCATTTTACCTACTCGAAGAAGCTATCACAGCGGGTTTTGTAGTTATCGTCATTTTTGTAACCGACCCTTTATTTTTGCTCGTCAGTGTATTTGAAATTTCTTTTTTACTATAAATCCATTCTTTTATTTTTAAACTTAAGGAAACAACTAAATCAAAATCTTATAAAGTTGCTTAAACGTTTTTAAACGAAATAATATCTGATTTCGTTATAGTGCTAGAAAACCTCAACGCTCGAACTCCTATTCGCTATCTACATTTATGCCATTTTGAGTTATTAAATAACCGCTATCCAACACACTTTGATTTGTTCACCAACAATGCCGGCGTACACATCAGGTTGTACCGCATTCTTTAATAAGAGATGTGTTATGAGCATGACCTGTCATATCCACTTTTATTTCACGGCCCGGTGTGCGCGCCCACTCCCACTTCGCGGCTCGTGTTCCCCTGCTCATTTACTGCCTCATGAACGTCACTTCCTTACCCAAATTCAAACTCGTACAGCAAACACGTAATCTTGTTTACGGTCAATGCACTCGCGACGTCAACAAACGTCCCGCGATACCTTCAATGTGTAATCCCAGCTCAATCAACGTAATTGCTATCAATAATTAGCTGCGGTGATAAACGTACCGTATCCGTAGCCGTGAAGAACGACGCTTTGTGCTTTGGTCTATTCTAATGATGAAAAAACTCCCATGCGATTCCTCTCACGTGCCGGAGAGGCCATTGTGGATTGTTTCAGCAGTCTAATGGCAACATTTAATTGCTCCGGCCTCATTGTCGCCGCTATCTCCGATCGCTCGACAATGGACCGCAGCAACAATGGATCTGGGCCCTGAAAGTAATCCCTAAAGAAAACTCGGCGCGATGAAAGGCTTACGTTGATATTGGGCTTTTTGGGGAGCGCAATAGCCAGCCTGGTTACGAAACGTCATGTGTCAGTTTTGAGGCATTCCATTCCTTAAATAGGCTAAAGGGGTCAGTGTTTCGTTGTTAGTCTAGCCCGGGAATCGTCTGCGTTTGCACAGTTGCGTAAACATCGCTGTTAATGGGTATTGCGAGGGCTTATCTAGTGCTTATTTGCATTTTATTGTACAGGGCTATGGTTTAGAGGTTGTTGATATAATCGTACAAGCGATTTCTAGTGAATTTATAATACTATTATCTCTACTCCAATGGTCCGTAGTACTACCTACTTTATACTATATTTACACCAAGCCAAACATCTGACTACGACGAGTATTCGGGCCAAGTAAATCTTTAAATGAACGGTATACGACTCCATAGTAAATTTTAGTGTAATTTGATCACCGTGCGGCGGCCGAATTGGGAACTTGACACTCCGTGATTAATTTTAAGACTAATAAAACAAAGTAGCCGAGAATCTTTCTGTAATGTATTATCCAATGCTGATGTGTCAATCTGTCCAATTAGGTAATTAACGTCCGTTAAATAAAGTGCGTTATTAATTCACAGCAGATAACGAATCTCGCGTGTAAATTTTTCATTCATTCCGACGACGCTAGACAGATTGCGTCTACTTTTATACAGAAATGAAGTAACACATAATTGAAACTACCCGTGTAATTAAGTATCTTGAACTGAGATAAAGAGAGAAAGTCCGTAAGTGTTGACCATGAAAGTGGTTATCTTCGATGTTTAGTATTGGAAAGCCCTAGTTTCTACTTTCTTCTAAATCGACGATCGAGGTCTTCCGTCGTTTTTAACGTCAAATTACTTACGATCTAATACGAAACTAGAACACATTTATAAAACAAAAGAATGAAAACGAAAATTACTGCTTCGAGAAGGCATTGGAAAATTTCGCAGTTTGTGCTTTATATTTTCGGTTAGTGTACTTAAATTATTATGTTGTAGTACGCCTCACATAACAGTGTGGAAGTGGGTTCTATACCTAGCTATAAAAATTTGAAAAATAAATAAATTTTAAAGGGAAAACAGTAATAATAAATACGAAAAACGAGAATTAAACTTTTTCGAGTGTGATAGTATACTTGATATTTACCTGCCTTTTTGTATGAATGAGATCTTGTTTCGATAGAACTTTTAGTACTTATTTTGCGCTATCTCCTACTTTTACGACTCCTATGTAAAACTAGAATCGGGGAATCGAGATAAGTTCCTCTCGTAATGTTTTTGGGCCTCCATCAAATAGCTTACCTACGTAGGGACTGAGATTAAAACAAACGTTTGACTTTTTAGATTTATTTGCTTGCTTGTTATTGTATTTTCTTAATGATATACCTGTTAGGCATGAGATAGGTGGGTGGATAGAAGATTGGCGGTTGGATGACTTATCTATGCAAACGAAGTAAGAACGCTCGAGTTGTACCGGCCTCGCAGCATTTCTCGAGCTTAGATTAAGGCGTGGTCACACTTGTAACTATCTAACCGCAGATAATTTTTTTAGTGGTTAGATAGTAGAAATACCTTTGCTTGCTGTTTGTGAAGTGTTATATTTCCTAATCCTGCCTTGTTTACTCAACATATAACTGTGTATCGATTACGATCGGCAAACACTTGAAAATTTCGGTCATATGGTAGCTGCATTTATCAAAGTTGAATCGCCATGCAGCATTTTCAGACTTTTCAGACATGTTTTTTACTAAATAAATGTACTTAATTTTTACGCTAAAGCCGGCCAAGAAAGTCCTTTATGTTTATGTATGTACTTATCACAAGAAACATCAGTCATAGAAAATACGAGAGAATCGTGGTTTGACAGCTCTTAAAAAGTACGTCAGTTGATTGGTGTGTCATGATTAGTATTCATTATTATCATTCATGTGGTGTCATTATTCCTTTAGTATTTTTGTAATGTCACTGTAGGTACTGCTTTTGGTGATCAATAAAGAATATTTGTATTGTATTGTATTCCTTCCGTACCTGAGTTATCTAGACGGTTCTCAAGAACTCCATAAACTTCGTATTTATAGTTCAAATCTTGAAATCGAATTTAACACACTTCCAGTGTTTGCATTAATGATAAAAAAATATAAAGGGACACTTGACACCAATTGCACTAGTCCCAAAGTAATAAAAGCTTATCTTATGGGTACTAAGCAACGGACAAACATACTTAAATTCGTATTAAACACCTGACACTCGAGAGCAAACATTCGTATTTATCATACGTAATATCTGCCCCGACCGTGAGTCGAATTTGGGACCTCGAACTTCGTTCGTAGTCAGGTTAGCTAACCACTGATATCCAGTCGTCAAACTTGACTTAATTGAACTGAAACAATTACTTGCTCACCCGCGACCTTATGATAACTACGTTTATGTAAGAAATGTCAGTTCATGCAGTTCCTCCACGTCCACACTGCAGTGGCGGGGCGTGAACATTTTTGCAAGTAAAGCTGGAACAAAAATTATTTATAAACCCCATTTATTTTCTTCTTGAAAGTGCATTAATCGAAGAGAAGCGTTTGGTACCTTCGAAAGATTAATCAACCCGCGAGGAATCGGTTTGTTAGTATCCTTCGCCACTGCCACACTGTACCAACACACACACAAATGCTATACATCTGGTAACATGGTGAACGTTTGTTTTGCTCTGAAGTTGAGCTCTGGTTGAGTTCGAAACGGGTCAGTTAGTGTGGTAGTCTGGTGGTGGTGATAAATGGGTCTGTGTGTGTTCGTACAGTGTGAAGGTGGAGGAACTGCATTAACACACATTTCTTGCATAAACGTAGCTATCATAGTTTCATTTCATTGATATGGATCTCCTCTCCGCAAAGTAACGCCTGATTCAATAAATGACTTGAAATTTGATATCTAATACCTTTAAACGAGCAATTCTTGTATATATGTATATATATATATATATATATATATATATATAATCAGGATCTCGGAAACGGCTCCAACGATTTCGATGAAATTTGGTATGTGGGGGTTTTCGGGGATGAAAAACTGATCTAGCTATGTTTCATTTTCAGAAAATCGCTTTTACTCGTGTTTTCCGGCTATTTTTGTTTGCATTAGAATATAAAGCTAAATTTCGCCGACTTCGAGCAGATCATAATGGCACATTAGAAATCGGGTGGTCGCGGATCCAGCCGACCTCGGTTCGATACCACGTTTTTTTTCAAGATTTTTAGTTTTTTTTTTAAGTTTATTTTTTATGAGAAAACGTCAAGTTTCTTCTTTTGTGAGAAAAAGTTACTTTTTTTGTGAGAAAAAGTTATTTTTTTGCAAGAAAAAGTTACTTTTTTGTTAGAAAAAGTATTATAGGGAACGTGCAGTAACTATAGGCGGCAGCACTAATGCGACAGAAGAGACACTATGCGGACAGTAAAACAAAC
Organism: Archips xylosteana; assembly: GCA_947563465.1. Taxonomy (NCBI): domain Eukaryota; kingdom Metazoa; phylum Arthropoda; class Insecta; order Lepidoptera; family Tortricidae; genus Archips; species Archips xylosteana. The sequence goes on along the minus strand of OX387357.1, from coordinate 12,639,450 downwards.
TTATCAAGGTAAAACATTCAAATTGATGGCACCCTTATGGCACCAGTTGGCAGCACCGTCTATGTGCACGTTCCCTATTGGGAGCACACAGAACAGGAAAAGCCGGTTGTCTGTAAAGTCGGTTTACGGACGATAGTTTAACGTGACTCACCGCTCCACCCCCTCCGGTGTTTTTGTCAAATATCTTGAAAACGGTGCATCCTACGGCAAAATCAATGAAATTTTCATCCCCTCTTTAATACCCCCGCGCTCCCTCTCCCGCATCCCCTCCCCCCCTCTCAACCCCCCCCCCCCCCCACCCCACCGGTGTATATAATCAGGATCTCGGAAACGGTTCCAACGATTTCGATGAAATTTGGTATTTGGGGGTTTTCAGGGATGAAAAATTGATCTAGCTTGGTCTTATCTCTGGGAAAACGCTTGGTACCGAGTTTCTGCCCGAGCAGAGCTCGGTCGCCCAGGTACTACATATTTATGCTGGAAGACGATGTAAGTACAGTCATCAAAAAAAAGCTTGCATTCGAAATTAAATAGTGAAAACAAAATCTCGATAGTACATTAGTGCTGGAATCGCTGCTTTATAGTACGCGTACTAGCAGTTGTCGGCACGCATCCGCCTCGCGTCCAAACTAGTTTTGATATAGAGCGAGCGGTCCTATAAAATTAATAAGGCCATACAGCCTCCGACGTGAATAATATACACAACGTATTATGAAGCGTTGATGGGAATCATCCTATTAGGTTTGGTGGCCTCGACGTAAAACTTGGTAGTCGGCGCTGTTAAGCTATTAAAGCGTTAGACTATATTTGGAACGTGTGTCATAGGAATGGTTGTTAATGGTCATACTCACATAGCAGTACGTAGTCAAAAGTTGTAGTAGCCTAGTGGTTTGACCTATGGCACAGAATATATAATAGTTCTAACGTACAGAATGGACACGCCCCGCCCCGCACCGATTCGAGTTACCCCACCCCTCAAGGAGCAGATTGCCGGACACCGCCCGAATCCAGAAGAGTGCGCGCGCGATGTATGTACGCGTACGCGTGTACAGACGTCGTCGTGCTTATGTAGATTCAAAAACGCGTATTTTGTACGTCGTGTCCGCCGTGTGCCTATGGCCTCTCAAGCACAGCGTTGTTAATTCGAGCGCGGGCTCGCACCTCTAAATTTTTCGGAATTTATGTGCGAAATTACATTTGAAACTTACCCTGAAGTTCACGGTGAATGAAACATCGTGAGCTGCACTTACCCGAGATGAAATTCAATGGTGTGTGTGTGTGTGTGTGTGTGTGTGTGTGTGTGTGTGTGTGTGTGTGTGTGTGTGTGTGTGTGTGTGTGTGTGTGTGTGTGTGTGTGTGTGTGTGTGTGTGAAGTTCCCAATCGGCTTCATTGGGAAGTGTATAGGCCGAGATGATGATTGAAAGGGTACCAAATGGGACGCAAATATAGTATAAATCTTCCCAGGTGAATTTTTCGCTTCGAGCCCTTATCTTTCAAAACAAACGGTATCGTCACAGTATTAAGGTTCAAATGTAATGGCTCGAAGCGAAAAATTCACCTGGAAAGATTTATACTATACTAGGTTTTCAATGTGTCTGTCTTTCTGCCTATCAGTCCGTCCGTCACAGGTCTTATATTTTATGCCGTTATAAGTAGACACGTGAAATTATCACAGAGTGTGTGTTACCAGCTATATTAACTAATAATAAAAATAAAATAAAGTTAAAAATTAAAGTGGGTCTCTATACTAGACACCTGTTTTTTCGGTGCGGTGGTGCGGAACTCATCATGCGCGAATCCTACTCGCATTTTTAGAAACTCGTTTGACAACGTTCACTTGAAATGTAAATCATGTTACAACAAATACGAGCTTTGAGAAGTAACAGGGACGTGCTATTTTGATAAAGCGATATTAATGCAACTTGATAGCGGCCATGTACTTTCTATAAACAGTTTGCGTAACCGTTACATGTGATACGATATAGATTACATAAGTCGATACGGATTATTTGTAATAAAATATCGTAATAATATTATGAGGTACGCGTGTCACGCTAAGCTCCTTGTAAGTTGTAAGCCTTATTTATTTTCTTGATAGATTATATTACGACAGGTACTCAATTAGTGTGACATGTGCGATGTAATCCCTCGAGTTTATTATTTCTCATGTCAAAACGATATTTAAGTATTTTTATTTTAAAGCGCGCAATTTTTTTTTTTAATGAATAAATTTTAGGGTTTTCTTATTCAAAATCGCGAGCACTATTTATTTTCATTAAAAAAAGTGTCCGATTTGAATATAGTTTTTTTTTTTCAATATTGGTAATAATTGAGGATTGGTGTATTATGAGTTTAGTGTCGCATGCGCTGGATAACAATTATTTTTGAGTTACTTTTGCCATTTTTTTCATATAGTTTATATGGCTGGTCACAAAAAGGGTTCAATTTTTTTTTAAGGTAAATAAGGGTAATTTTTTATATCATCATCTATATATATAAAATTCTAAACTGACTGACTGACTGACTGACTGACTGACTGTTGATATATCAATGCACAGCCCAAACCACTGGACCTAGAGACTTGAAATTTTGCACATAGATTCCTTATACAATGTAGGCATCCACTAAGGAAGGATTTTCGGGAATTCCCACGGGAACGGGAAAAAACGGGATTTATAGATTCGATTCCGAGTGACCGTATCTCAGTAACTATAATAACTAGACTCTTCAAATTTGATACACAAGTAGGTATTACAATAATGAAAACATCGATTTCAGGATTTTTCAAAATTCTCACGGGATAAGGAATAAACGGGATTTATATATTCAGTTCAACGGAATCCTATGAACTATAATTACTAGACTCTTCAAATTTGGCATAGAAGTAGGTAATTGTAATAGTAAAAAACAGTTTTAAGGATTTTTGGAAATTCCCACGGGATAAAGAAATAACGGGATATTTCGTTTTACTGGTCGTAGAAAGCTGAAATTCGGCATGAAGGTTGCTTGGGGAGTGTAGAGGAGCATTGAGAGAGGAATTTCCAAAATTCCCACGGGAACGGGAAAAAACGGGATTTATATATTCGATTCCGAGTGACCCTATCTCAGTAACTATAATAACTAGACTCTTCAAATTTGATATACAAATAGGTATTACATTAGTTAAAATATTACAATCAGGATTTTTCAAAATTCCCACGGGATAAGAAAAAAACCGGATTTATATATTCAGTTCAACGGAATCCTATGAACCATAATTACTAGACTCCTCAAATTTGGCATAGAAGTAGGTAATTATAATAGTGAAAAACTGTTTCAAGGATTTTCGGAAATTCCCACGGGATAAGGAAAAAACGAGATTTTTCGTTTTCTGGTCGTAGAAAGCTGAAATTCGGCATGTAGGTTGCTTGGGGAGTGTAGAGGAGCCTTGAGAGAAGACTTTCCAAAATTCCCACGGGAACGGGAAAAAACGGGATTTTTCGTTCTACTGGTCGTAGAAAGTTGAAATTCGGCATGTAGGTTGCTTGGGGAGTGTAGAGGAGCATTGAGAGAGGACTTTTCAAAATTCGCACGGGAACGGGAAAAAACGGGATTTTTCGTCTTACTGGTCGTAGAAAGTTGAAATTCGGCATGTAGGTTGCTCGGGGAGTTTAGAGGAGCATTAAGAGAGGACTTTCCAAAATTCCTACGGGAACGGGAAAAACGGGATTTTTCGTTTAACTGGTCGTAGAAAGTTGAAATTCGGCATGTAGGTTGCGGGAGTGTAGAGGAGCATTGAGAGAGGACTTTCCAAAATTCCCACGGGAACGGGAAAAAACGGGACTTTTCGTTTTACTGGTCATAGAAAGCTGAAATTTGGCATGTAGGTTGCATGGAGAGTGTAGAGGAGAATTAAGAGAGGGTTTTCCAAAATTCCCACGGGTACGGGAAAAAACGGGATTTTTCGTTTTACTGGTTGTAGAAAGCTAAAATTCGGCATGTAAGTTGCTTAGGGAGTGTAGAGGAGGATTGAGAGAGGGCTTTCCAAAATTCCCACGGGAACGGGAAAAAACGGGACTTTTTGTTTTACTGGTCGTAGAAAGCTGAAACTCGGCATGTAGGTTTTTTGGGGAGTGTAGAGGAGCATTGAGAGAGGACTTTTCAAAGTTCCCACGGGAAAGGGAAAAACGGGATTTTTCGTTTTACTGGTCATAGAAAGCTGAAATTTGGCAAGTGGGTTCCTTGGGGAGTGTTGAGGAGGATAAAGAGAGGGATTTCCAAAATTCCCACTGGAACGGGAAAAAACGGGACTTTATGTTTTACTGGCCGTAGAAAGCTGAAATTCAGCATGTAGGTTGTTTGGGGAGTGTAGAGTAGCACTGAGAGAGGACTTTCCAAAATTCCCACGGGAACGGGAAAAACGGGATCTTTCGTTTTACTGGTCATAGAAAGCTGAAATTTGGCAGGTGAGTTCCTTGGGGAGTGTAGGGGAGCATTAAGAAAACATTTCCCGAAATTCTTACGGGAACGGGAAAAAACGGGATTTTGCGTTTTACTGGTTGTAAAAAGCTAAAATAAGTAGTAAGTATAAGTATTGTAAGTTTATACTGTAAATAGGCCGCAAAGGGCTCTTTAACCGACTTCTAAAAAAGGAGGAGGTTATGCATTCCACCTTATGTATTTTTTTATGTAGGTATGTTCACCGATTTCTGGTCAATTGTGGACCTGCTTGCTTGCTTGCCTGTATGCTTGCTTTAAGGATTTTTGGAAATTCCCACGGGATAAGGAAAAAATAGGATTTTTCGTTTTACTGGTCGTAGAAAGCTGAAATTCGGCATGTAGGTTGCTTGGGGAGTGTAGGAGAGGATTGAGAGAGGACTTTCCAAAATTCCCACGGGAACGGGAGAAAACGGGATCTTTCATTTTACTGGTCGTATAAAGCTGAAATTCAGCATGTAGGTTGCGTAGGGAGTGTAGAGAAGCATTGAGAGAGGACTTTCCAAAATTCCCACGGGAACGGGAAAAACGGGATTTTTCGTTTTACTGGTCGCAGAAAGCTGAAATTTGGCAAGTGGGTTCCTTGGGGAGTGTAGGGGAGCATTAAGAAAGCATTTCCCGGAATTCTTACGGGAACGGGAAAAAACGGGATTTTGCGTTGTACTGGTTGTAGAAAGCTAAAATTTCAAAATTCATAAGTTTATACTATCAGTAGGCCGCAAAGGGCTCTTTAACCGACTTCAAAAAAAAGGAGGAGGTATGTTCACTGATTTCTCGGTCAATTGTGGACCGATTATGAAAATTATTTTTTTTATTCGTAAGAATATAATATAGGTACTCCTAAGATGGTCCCATTGTCACCAAATCAGGATCTGATGACGGGATCTCAGGGAAATCGAGGGCAACCCTCAAATTTTGTAGACACACATTACGTTTTTCATATATTTTCTCAAGCTATTTAAGTGTTTGCGTCTGGTAGACATCATCTCATGTTGATGAGCTGATGATAGAAGGTAAAACTCCTTAACGGTTAGGAGTTGAGGATATTTTTTTAAATATTACAGGTACGTATAGTCCGATAGTTGTATTATTTCAGGTTATCCAGGTGAGCTGATGATGGAAGGTTAAACTCCTTAACGGTTAGGAGTTATAGGAAGTTTCTTTAAATATCATATGCACGTATAGACCTTTAGATGTATTCTTTCTGGTTATTCAGATGAGCTGATGATGGAAGGTATAACTTTTTAACGGTTAGGTCACACAACACTTTAACAAAATACTATATATAATATGTATAATATCAATGCTAAGTAGGTACAATATCGCTTCCAGTTACTCAAGTTTCCGTAGAAGGTAAGAAAACATTGAATTATACCTAATGCAGGACAGGGAATAGTAATTATGGGTTTTATATTATTAACAAGCCTGGTTATTTTAGTGCCCGCTTCCGAATTAGCGAAAAACATTGTACAAAAATATAAAGAAATACTGTAAAGGACCGTATCTACCTGTAGTCGGGCTTGCTTGCACGCTTGCTTGCACGCTTGCTTGCTTGCGTACATGCATGCTTGCTTGCATCTTGCTTGCATGCTTGCTGGCATGCTTGCATGCTTGCTTGCTTGCCTGTATGCTTGCTTGCTTGATATCTTGGTTCTTTGGAATACTCTTGGTACACGCGAGCGAAGCCGCGGGCAAAAGCTAGTTCTAAATAAATAAATAAAAGCGCTTTTGATTCTGAATAATAAAACCAATAAATTGCCTCATTAAAAAATGTCAATGATCAACGCATGCTAAAGTTGCTAACTTGACTTGATAAAATGATGTAACTTTGGAGTCTGGTTATTGACATGTTTTTGCTAAGGCATGTGTTTTATGAAGTGTACATAATCATGGATATTACATTGATATGTGGACATGTCAGCGACAGCGCTCTGGCCTTATACTACGAAATTCAATTTTCGTCGTATCATGCCGTTCCGTTTACGCAAATAGTATTAAACACGAGAGTGAAAGTGACGGCACGATACGGACTTCGAATTTCGTAGTATCCCCTGACCATAAATGAACGAAATTGCTCTGCGCACACCTTAATTGGCGTCGTCCAAAACGTTGTTTCTATAACCGGCTGTCAAACCACGGGTGCACACCAACTAAACAGAACCCAAGCGCTTCCATCCAAGCTAGAGGAATCAATGTTTCTCGATTTGTTTACCCCTACCCGACCACAGTTAATGGCTTATCACATTCCCTGACCGTACTTTGAAGTAGAACCTTAATTCAATGGAATAAGTGCTATTATGCCCCACATATGGTTCACTGGGCTGTGAATGTGTTAACGCAGTTGAGAGGGAGGCAAACGAACAAGCGCCCATAAATATCAACAATTCAAAGAGAGTCACTGATCTGTTGCTGGCCTTTAACAAAGTGGTAGCGATTGGTGGCTGCGTCCAGCCGCCACCACTAACATCCAATTAAAGATATAAGTTGGCAGCCGAGTACACGCAGTAGCAGCAGACGACGTGTCGTCGCGTCATGTCGCTACGACACGTCGTTGCGACATGACGCTGCAGTCATGATTTCGAACCAGACTGCAGACGGCAACAGCAGACGGCATCCAGTTGGTTCCGAGTGTTCCGTGAAACAAGATTCAGACATCATTTTGTTCGAGAAATGTGATCGCAGTTTTTTATATCTTTTATCAGAAGAGGAAGAAGATGATGATAACTTGTTTTTATTATACAGAAGAAGACGAAAAGCCACACGTCCTATGCTGAAATGCAGAGCAAGTGAGGGATGTTGGGCCACCTGATTTATGAGTGTATCTTCTTCAAAATCGGAGAATTTCATTTTGAAAAGAAACTCGCTGGACGTGTTTTTGCTCCGGCGTCAGAAACACTACTGATACTACTCTCCTCTCTGTCTACTGACTGCGGTCGGGCGACAGTGTCGTCTGCCGCTCGACGACGCGTCGCAAGCTTCGTGTCGCTAGCTACGAAGGGAATTTCATAGAAATACATAGAAACCAGTAGTGTCGCGACGACTTGTCGTCTGCTGCTGCTGCGTGGAGTCGGCTGCCAACTTATACCTTTATAAGTAGCCAGGTTTCTGCGTGATCGTGTACCGCTTACACTAGGGGCGTTTAGTTGGTCTGAACCCGCTTAAACAAGTAACCTTACCAGCTAAAGGTGTAATTGACAGTTGCTGCAGGAGCGTGCCGGAACACCTGCATTTTTTATGGTGACATGTTCGTGACAGCTAGTGCAGTAATATTGTAAGCATGGCATACATGTAAAGAGTGTAATAGCTATAATTGAGCGGCATGAAACTTCTGTTTGAAAATGAATATTCCCGCAAAACCTTCGTCTTGTGTCAAAAAAAAAATTAGTGCAAGTTCAATACATTCTTGCAAGTTTAAGCAGTGCCTAATACGTATAGAGAAAGCGAATATTTTAATTATAGTTCATTGCCCAATAATTTGATCATTTGCGTTATGAAATAAATGAAATAGTTAAAATGTTATGTTGACACTCATCCTGAAGTTCACGGTGAATGAAACATCGTGAGCTGCACCAATCTGAGAAGAAATTCAATGGTGTGTGTGTGTGAAGTTCCATATCCGCGGTGGGCCCGTATGGGAACTACGGTCCAAGCTTTCTCGTTCTGAGAGGAGGTCTGTGCCCTGCAGTGGGACTTATATAGACTGTGATGGATGATGATATCAATGAATCCTACCTACCTACCTTTACCTCCGCATACCTTTGTACCTTTTTGCCCCCACTACCACCAAGTAAGCAAGGTATTGAAGGAGCAGGGAAAAATGTAGTCAGAATGTGTGTTTTAGTGAATATTTTGAAATCAGTCCAGTAGTTTCGGAGCCTATTCAATGCAAACAAACAAACAAACAAACAATCAAATCTTTCCTCTTTATAATATTAGCATAGATATCGCACCTTCAGAATTAATATGACTTAATTCGAAATTATCCCATTTTAAACCTAAACCTGGGCAGACCGCCTGCCCGATGGTCCGATGACATTCTGGAGACAGCAGGACCGGTCTGGAAGAGAGAGGCAGATAGTCGATTTGGATGGAGAAAGGTTGGAGAGGTGTATGCCCAACGGTGGGCGAAAACGCGCTGAAGAAGAAGAAGAAGAAACCTAAACCTGATTCTTTTAAAAAGTTTGTTATAGAGATGAGAATATTCGAATTGGGTCAGTTCAACTCTAAAGGTGGTGAATGTTTTTTAGGTGTCTCAACAATAGTTTACGTTAGCCACCTGTCTATCACTTTTTAAAGTCTCCCTAATTTTACTTTTAGCCATAGCAAACGATGTATAAATAGAATCGGGAGTTTGTATACCTGTTTTGACAGTTAGGTCGCGTGCGTAGTACGTGATGCTACTGCTCTCACATAGTAGGTACCTGTATTAACTGACGCGTACAATACCCTAGGTAAGTACCTGGCAGTAATAGGGTTGCGGTTTGGCGTAATTTGCGTTCTCAGAAGGGGCGGGCTTGCGTAATTGGGATCATTAACATGTTCAGTTACTTTTGTTTTCTACAGACGTCTTCTGTTTTCTAAGCTGTATGCTGGTGGGTCATTCACAGCGTAAGAAGGAAAGTTGTCTTTCCCGTGGATATAAAATTAGGGACTCAGAGTCATTTCACTTAAAGCTCCAAACGCACAGACAGCGGAGACGTGGCGGTGCAGTGGCGGTGACGGTTGTAATATTCTAACTTGTATGATCGAGTTCGCGGTACGTACCGCACAATCGATTTACTTAAATGGGCCGAAAATTGGTCAGGCGTCCAATGCACCGATGTAGACTTGAATTAAAAAATATTGGCTATAGATGTCCACAAGAGAGACTCAAATACATCAGAGACCGTATTTTCTTTTTAACCCCCCCCCCCACAAAAATACACAAAAAGGCCCCCCCCCCGATTCAAAAAGAGGGGAAGTTTGACCGCTATGTGTGTGTGTCTGTCTGTGTGAACCGATTTATATACGGTTTTTTAATTTTATTTGAAAGCAGTTCTCTTGGCGATGGTTATTAGACATGTTTCATCAAAATTGGTTTGGCCATTTCAAAGTTATCAGATCTTTTGTTAGCTGCGGCACGCGGCGGACACGACGTACAAATACGCGTTCTTGAATCTACATAAGCACGACGACGTCTGTACACGCGTACGCCTACATACATCGCGCGCGCACTCTTCTGGTTTCTGGCGATTTCCGGCTATCTGCGCCTTGAGGGGTGGGGTAATTCGAATCGGTGCGGGGCGGACCGTTTCCATTCTGTACGTCAGTACTATTATATATTCTGTGGCTGCGGTAGAGATCTTAAACGCATTATGGGCATTTACTTTATTAATTTTCTAACAAATATAAGACCAAATTGCTTTGGGGGTTTTAATTTTTTTAATTTATAGTTATTTTACTTAATACTGTTAGTTGCGTGTCAGCCTACGCTAGACGCCTAATCTATCGCGGAAATGACACACTGCGCCCAATCCCTTGTCACCCACGCAACGCCGTGCAGTGGTTGCACAACTGAGGCACAGACTGAGGCTCGCACTCGCAGGCCACGAGGCGACTCGCTTATTGGGGACTTTTTCTAGGCTAGGTTAGATATTAATATTGTCATCAAATAGATATAGTTTAGTTTTTAATTTAGTTTGTAATAGTATTATTTTTGTTTGTTTAGTTTATAGTTAATTTTTAATCATTGTTATTTTTTCTTAATTGTTTTAATAAAAATTGTTGTCATCAAATATGTATTCGACCTACTTCTACGGATTTTAAAATGAGTAGTTTCGAGCGACCATAGTATCTCTAATAGGCTGCGTATCCACCGGAGCTGTGCGAGGATGCGTTGCGAGGGATGTGTCTGTCATGTCATGAGCCAATAGAAACACTTCATTTAAAAGGTCCTAAGTGAATGAAGTGTTTCTATTGGTTCATGACAAACACATCCCTCGCAACGCATCCTCGCACATCTCTGGTGGAAACGCAGCCTTAGAGTGAAGTTCAAAAGCTGATTACCATAACGACGGAAGTTATATTTTTTATAATAATTTCCATTGTGACACGAAAATTAACCATACAATTATATGGATAACTTTTGTGTCACGACTGAACTTTTTCCAGTCTTTTCGCACGGCTAACTACTATTTAACGTAGTCCAAATTTAGTCTAGTGTCAGTACGTTCGATCATTTAGTGTGCGCCGACGCGCGGACGCCAATAAAATTGTAGAACTGAATTACGCTATACTGAACTCCTTTTAAAAAGTCGTGGTGGCCTAGTGGTTTGAACTATGGCCTCTCAAGCAGAGGGTCGTGGGTTTTAATGTTTGAGTTGAGTTTTTCGGAATTTATGTATTTATTTTTACATTTGAAATTTAGCATGAAACCTGAACCTGACTGAACACGCCCGCGTGGGAACTACGGTCCAAGTCCTCTCCCCTACAGTGGGAGTACGGTCGGCCATGAAAGTGGTCTACCTACCAGTTTTAACGAAAGTATCTGTGAGATTGAAATATCGCTAAAGTTGTTGAATTTCTACCTGAGTGAAGTCTTTAAAGGTATAAGTTGGCAGCTGACTCCACGCAGCAGCAGCAGCAGACGACGTGTCGCTAGCTACGGAGGAAATTTCAAAGAAATAAGGTATAAGTTCTCGTAGCTAGCGACACGTCGTCTGCTGCTGCTGCGTTGAGTCGGCTGCCAACTTATACCACGATCATCATGGTATTGCAAGGGAAATCGACCTCGTTGTATCATGAGTATCATGACATGACGTGTAAATGAACTTCAACCGTAGGGTGGTAGACCATATTTTTGGCCGACTGTACAAAGGTCGTGATGTAATGCCTTTGTAACGTATAACCAGAAATGATGGTGTTTCAGCCCTCAGCAGCGTGCAAGTTATCACAAAACTAAACACGTGTTGCAATCGAGTTGGAAGGTGATATAGTAGCCTATCTCAAGATAAGAATTTATTGCAGCTGACTCACTGCATTGTACCATTATGGTATAATTTTATGGAGAAATTTGATACAAGATTTTGAAAACACGAGGAAGTACCATCGATACGATAAATAATGTCTATATTTCATACTAGGGCGTGTAGGCCATGTCATATAAGGCTGGTTTTATGTGCCCAGTAAATTCTAGTTCTTATCATCCATATCTACCTATACCTCTATAGTAATCATAATAAAGAGGTAAGAGTTGTTTGGATTTAGGTGGCAATCTCTAGAACTATTGAAGATATTTTAAAAGTTCGAAACTACCTTCGGTCTTTGGAATTGAATGGAATTATTAATATAGAGTACTTTTTACCCAGGATGCAAACGTAGTTTCGTAGTTTAGGACCAATAATAATAACTCCAACGCATGTATGCAATACAACAAATGTGACTAAGTTTGCATATTTCCGAATCTACATATATTACTTGCTAACTGTCAAAGAAGTAAGTTTATATTCTTTTTGCAGACGAGACAAATGCGTTTGCGATTTTTTTGATTTACAAATCAAATCAAATCATTTATTTGCCATAAGTACACAAGTATACATGCAAATATATGGGCAATATTAAATCTGTTATTTACAATACAATAATTTTACATTAAATACATGAAGTTACTGCTTACATTACAGCCGCACTTGATCATTCAAAGTTTTATTAATAAATTATATTAAATTAAATAATGTAAAAAATTAAATCATGTCGTATACTGAATGTCAATTTAAATAAAAATAAATAAATAATGAAATAAGTAAATCTAATACATATGTCTAATCTAGTACGTTTGCAAAATATTCGTCGATTGTAATACAATACTTACAATATTGTAATACAATCGACGAATATTTTGCAAACGTACTACATAGAGTCTATTGCAGTAAAATTTAAAAACAATTCGTAGCATGATCCTAATAGGCTAATAGCATAGTGAGTTCCGCATAAAGATTAAACAAATCTCGAGTAACCTTATTGAATTCGCGTGTTTTGGTTACATCATGACTCAGTGTCGGTCGTTGCCTTAACATGCGGCGTGGATTTGTGTCGAATGTGAGTGGATATTGTTACAAAAAAACAAGCTTTTTGCTGGCACTGTTTACGTTTTTGCTTCCTCATAAATATGGGTTTCCTTTAACTATATAAGAATAGATTGCTAACCTACTTCAGCTATAGTTCTACTTGTATTACAGTTCGTCGTGTTAGAAACTTTAGAAAACAAATCCCGAGACGTTCGTGTTTGTTTATATTTCGGAAGATAGTGTTATATAGCACATCGCATAGTATTCTTGCAAGACTCGAAAAATATATCATGGAATTTCTTAACCATAATAATGTTGAAAATGGGTCAAATCAAATAGTTTATGCTCTAATGCATGACATGAACTTTATGAAGTAATAAATTTCACAAACAAATGGGGAAACTATGGCGATGGGTGGTACCTATAGTTTTGTAGAATAGAAATGCATTATTTTCGAGGAAACAACAGTAATGCGACCCTCCGCGGATTGAGCAAGCGGAATTCCAACAAAAGCGATTTTATGCAATTACGCCTAAGTTGCTGGAGAGTTATTACTAAACCGAGCGCGGTCACGCCGCCGCCTATAAGACCCGGTACATCCGCGCGACTTAAAGAATCCTGTGATCTCTTGTGAGTAGGAATGCTGTAAAAAGTGAAATAATTAATGTATAAAAAGACTTTATAAAGTAAATGATACGCTTAGTGCAAAAGTGACACCTATCAAACCAATTTTACACAAGCTAAGCACATAAACAAAACGTAAACAAACTAACACAAGTGGTGATCATGAGAAAATTGGCCTCATCGCATGTTTTTATGCTTTATTTGTACATATTTTACTGGCTTGTAAACGTGTAAAAATAATTATTTCTTGCGGCATATGGTTCAATTATAGAAAATGCTGCATTCTTCTGAATTTTTCTGAGCTTCTGTTTTTTCTTGGAATTCCTGTACGTTTTAAACCATTCTCTCTGCCTTAACGATGTTACTTAAATTTAACCGAACGATGTATTAAAGTTTCCAGTAATACAACAAATTAAATACTGACACTTGGTTCAAACCGGCGAATTAAGTGGGTAGGTCGAGTCAAACAATTGAACTTCGGTCGCATCTCCGCATGTCTGCGCCCGCGCTTAACGTTCGCCGGGATCGCTCGTGCGAGTCACGAGCTCTCTCAGCCTTATTGGGCCTCTAGACCTTATTTAAACTTTTAATGTCTTTTTGCCCTTTGTAAAGGTTAATTTTAGGAACTGCCTACCAACCGCTTCGTGCTGTGTTTCCAGATACGATGTAACAAATGATAATGATATTGTTTACAGGCTCTGATTTATTTGATTTTTCTTATCGAGTACTCGTGTGTACAAGCATATGTGACATTCTTACTTGCTTGAAGTGTGTGTGTATTACTGACGTAGATATTATTTTATACATATAACTAGCTGTTGCCCGCGACTCCGTCCGCGGAGAATAGTATTGGTTTGTAGTACGTGCTATGTATCAGAGATGGCGCTGTATGTGAAAAAAGATTTTCCCGCTTTTCTGTTGAAATTTTTCCTGAATTTTCTTTGCTATAAACCTCACGGAGCGTTTCGTGCGTTCTGGAGTTATAGCGTCAGGAAGGAAAACCCGACTTATTTTTATATAGTAGATGGCGTATCTTGAGGAGATGAAACCACAACTAAACAATATGCGTCCAACGGCTAGGCACAGGCTTGAACTGAAAATAAAAGAATTTGGGCTTTATGCGGTTCGAGTTCATGATCATGATTCAAAGATTCAAAAGATTCAAAGAATTTATTTGCTCAGAATACAGTTGTGCAGATGTTATATTGTTAATTTTAAATATGTCCAGTGTATTCAGCCTGCATGCAGGCGTGCAAACATTTGTCGGAGCTATACAATTAAAATAAAATAATGTCAAAAATGCTAAAAATAATAATTACAAAATAGTAATAATAACATAATCAATAACAGTCAAATATTTGAAAAATTAAAAATTAAAATGTCAGTCACGATTTAAATAATTTTTGATGGTGTAAAAACAACGGTCTAAGAGCCAGGTAGTCAATTTATACTTAAAACTATTGCCTTCGAGTAATTTTATGTCCTCAGACGTCAGATTTTCTGTCATGACGTGATGAAACAGGTGATGTCTATACATTGCAAAGAAACGATATCATACACTCGGCCTGTGCAACATACTTAACTTTTCCGATTCAAAATTCAGTATTAAAAATTACTTAAAGCTCACTTTGATCACTTGGCCATGAACTTAGCGCGAGCTCTTGAACTGCGGTACAAAAACGATAAATTAGTTCGTACCAAGGCCTGTAATTCCCAAAAGCAAGACAAATACATGCTATCCGCATACAAATAACTATGATTAGCTGAGCCATTACGGTATTGATCTAAGGCTACGACCCTGCTTTGGCCTCGTTATGTCTTATCGGCCCCATCGGTCATGGGGCCTACCAAATTTATACGGCAGGTTCATAATTGTTAAGCTAAGCGATTGTTAGATTGACTCACTACATTAGGGTGAATTGCAGAAGCAGCATGAGCAAGAGGAAAACTGTTAACTAATAGTACCCTGATGGCATCGTCATTTGGCTCTGTCAATGGGGTCAGCAATATCACTGTAGACAGGAAAAGATTGTGGCCAAAGCCCACTAGCAAAAATGAAAATGTAAAAACTTAAATGTTTGTGCAGTGATTTAGCACCTCTTTAAAAACTTATCGAGTGTTTATGACGACTTGCTGCAATCAGTTCATCTGTTACCGATCGCTTAATAACTTAAATTGAAAAGTACACTTCGAACTTATAACAATAGAAAACTGCACAAGATTACAAATTAACAACACTGTAATTTATCTCCTTTTAAAAGCAAGTAATGAGAGAAGTTGGGATGATTTGTGTTCGCAAAATTCGAGACTTGGATGAAGCGTAATATATTTCAAATAGATTAATTGATAAATTCGTACTGTTTCGTGGGGAACTAATTTAACTAAATATATATATTATATATTAATGGACAATCTTACACAAATCGACCTAGTCCCAAACTAAGCAAAGCTTGTGCTATGGGTACTAGACAACGATAAACATACTTATATGTATAGATAAATAAATACTTAAATACATAGAAAACATCCATAACTCAGGAACAAATTTCGTGCTCATCACACAAATAAATGCCCTTACCGGGATTCGAACCCAGGACCTCTTGCTTCGTAGGCAGGGTCACTACCAACTAGGCTAAAGCGGTCGTTAACTTTATGTGTAAGGCTACATTGTTGGTAAATTTGGAGGCAAAGTGCATAGCATGTTATTTAAGGTGGAATTTCGAAGCACGCGTCAGTGTCGTGCGACATAGCTATTGTTAAACTTAAGTGACAGTGGGCGGTGCACTTTGCAGAATTTATGGCCGTTGAGGCCAATGTCTTCTTAAGTGGCGTCGCAGGCTCTCTGCAAGGTGGACAAGAGCTGCTGAAGTTTGCTGGAGTCCATTGGATGCGGGCGGCGCTGGACCGTTGATTATGTACCTTTGAAGTACTGAACGAACGTTCTTCAACTGACTGTGATGACTGACACGACGTCCGTGTCACTGCACTTGAAAAGCGATACTTACGCCACTGACGCTTGCTTAAACCCTCAGCAATTGTCCAGTAAGATATTTTATCTTAGCAGAAGTGCTTGTACCCTTAGCTTGTCTCATTACTTTTTGTCAAGTTCTCTATTCGTCTCATTCTGTATTTGTTACTTTTTCGTTTATCATTTTCGTTAGAAGTCACTAAAATCTTTGGTCACATTTGGTTTTCTCGAGAAGTTCACTATTTGTCCCATTATCAATTACACTTTACACTATTCTAGTGTCATGATGGTTCTAAAATCTTGCCATGAAAAATTTCCGCCTCCTTCTGACCTGAACTTAATTGTTCCTGTTGATTTACTCTACGGAATAAAATTTAATTCAATGAACGATTTCAATTGCCAGGTTTATCAGCAGGTTGTTATATTTTTGACGCGGAAATTTCATTTCTCTAATTGGATTCAATTTAGTCTCCATTTAAACTTCTCGTGAATCGCATTTGTTTTCTTTTCGTGTTAATAGCTTTCCCAGAAGTTTTTTGCTCATTGTTGGGAGATTGAATAGCGTTTTTATTAGGTCAGTATAATAAAAGGGTGATTTTAATGCAAATTTATCGTTCAGAATTTATTTTATGTTTTTGTCTTTTGGTTTTATAGTTTTTAATGGATTCGTGAATAGGATGGGTTTCTTATTATAAAGCTCTGAGCTTTAGACTTGTACGTTTGAATTTTATTACTTGAAACATTGCATGGGGATTGTGAACCGAACGTGATAATTTCATTGGTATTATGCCGGTAGTTGTTGTCTGTGCTTTCGTACAATGCATTGGAATTATTGTACATACAGGGTGGTTATGAACAAAAGGTGACCTTGATAATTGTCGGATGTTGTGACATGCTTTCCTCTCGGACTGAATATAAAGTAAAGACTGATTTCTGCGAAGGGCAAAGTGGGGCCGGTAAAAGTACGGCTCAACGCAATTTAACGCACTCAAGTGGATCCAAGCTTGGGCAAGCAAACTAGTTGCGCTACAGCACGAGGCGAGGCGTATATAGTACCCAGACTCATTTTGTTGTTCGCAGAATTTTGTCTTAATTTTCAGGGTTCCGTACCCAAAGGATAAAAACGGAAACCCTATTTTTTTTTTTTTATGTTAGATAGGCCAGACAAACGAACTAGTGGGTCACCTGATGTTAAATGAACACCACTGTCCATAGACACCCGCAGCGCTTTACACGATGCCAGTGCGTTGTCGGCCCTAAAGGAGAGGAAATAGGGGAAGGGGGAGAGGGAAGGGGTGAGGTATTGGGCCCCCGGCACTCTCACTGACCGTACGAAACGCAAGCAGGATTACTGCTGCTTCACGCCGGTGTTCTGTGAGAGGGTGGTACTGCCCCGGATGAGCCGGCCCATTCGTGATGCAGCGGCTAGCTACAACATGGCTCTACCACTACAAACTACTACTACTGCTACTACTACTATTACTGAGGCTTCGCTGTCCGTCTGTCCGTCCGTCCGTCCGTCTGTCACCAGGCTGTATCTCGGGAAACGTGATAGCTAGAGAGTTGAACTTTTCACATATGATGTATTTTGGTTGCCGCTATAACAACAAATACTAAAAAATGGAATTAAATAAATATTTAAGGGGGCTCCCATACAACAAACATGATTTGCTAATTACAGCGCCATCTACAATGTATTTGCCTAACTAGATGGCTTGCTAATTAACTAACAATTAATGCCGGTTGTCAACCAATCACCTCAGTAGTTCTAATTTTGCACACATTTTGTGGTGGCGCTAGTATATAGTTATTTTGCTCGTTTTTGCTCGATATTGATAACGGCAACAGGTAGACACTTGAAATATTCACAGAATATTTAATTATATATTGACTTTAAAAATAAATCATTACATTAAAATAAAAAAATATTTATACAACAAACGTGATTTTTATAGATAGGTAATTGTACGGAACCCTTCGTGCGCGAGTCCGACTCGCACTTGGCCGGTTTTTTTTATTTGGTCTGAATTTTCCGTATAATCAACATTAGGAGCACACCTGAACAAGTAGTCGAAGAGTTTCAAAACAACTGCATAAGTCCTTAGGAAGTTGGTAGTAGAGTCGCGATACATACACAAACAATTGCAGTTGTTTGCCTTTGCTGACTGTGCCAAAAATATAGTTTGTTTTTAAAATTGGCAATTATGCCATACCTAATCACGCACGCCCGATGGAAAGCGAAGATGAGGTTTAGGTCTAGTAAATTTTCATTCACCTTAGACTTGAAAACAGCCAGATGACCTACCTAGTGGTAAGAGAACCTGACTACGAAGCTTGAGGTCCCGGGTTCGGTTTCTGGTCAGGCTATGTTTGAATGAAAAATATGTATTTATGTGTACATATAAGTATGTTTATCTGTTTTCTAGTATCCATAGTACATTCCTTGCTTAGTAGGTCGTGCAGTTTCGAAGCACATTCACCGAAATGTAGCCTACAGAATACCGATACTCGTATTCAAGCTACTCTTCATGTTTCATTTTTTAAACAAATACGCATTTAGTAATTGCCCAAGATCAAGTTCTTATAAAATCAAAGTTTATAGCCACCCTGTATAGTGGTCTCACCCTTGTATATCATCAACAATCGGTCCCTAAACTAATCTCTACCGTACAGTCATACGTGTCGTTGATTCATAAAACACAATGAATGGACATTGTTCCACTCGCCCGGAACTGCTTTAGTTCCGGGGCACGCGATGACGTCATGTAATTATCCGGACCCCCGTTTCCGGTTTCCGGATGCATTTACAAAATTATTTTTTCCGTTTTAGTTATTTATTTATTTAGGGGACCGCTAATGTGTTTGTTAGAGATTTAGGGCTGATTTGGAAAGTTTATAACGCACTTGATAGCAACTTTTTGTAATTCTACGAGTAAGTGTGCCAAGTTTCGAACGAAGAACGAAAAATTTCTCAGCTTTGTAGCTTTTCAGAAAATTCAGCCAACATGGTCACTTTGCCTAATGTTGTGTCAAATAAAAACCTACAAGTTTCGCAGAATCAGGGCGCAGTTAGTTGCCAGAGTGCAGGGCGCAGGTGCAATTTGCAAATGGGTGTTTTCGTTCGCGGTGCATCCGGTATTAACATACCTTTAAACTACTTTTCAAAAGGTCTCACTTCCATCTCGATTGCACTTTGAATCAGAACTCTACGTTTGTTCCTCAAAGTCTATAGTCCAAATGACGCTAAAGTGGGGAAAAGTCATTTTGAAAAGTACTTTTCCATTGTGCGACCGCTTCCCGATGACACCGTTCCGAATCGCCGTGTTTTTATGGCAGCTTTTCATGATAACGTGATTACTGAGACACCCTGTTGTTTTTTGAATGTAAAATAGACTTGTTAGTCTTCAGTAATTTATTGATAGAATCAAACGTAAGGTAGAAGTCCTACTGATGATCGCTGTCTCTGCATTTGCCATCTTTAATTTTGTCATTAGCAAGAGAGGTAACAGCAGGGATCATTAAAGTAATAGAAATTAGGATGTCAAACACTAAACAAAAAAGGATTGTCTGGTTAAAGAATAAGATCTTAATCGATTTAATTTAATTTAATCAAAGAAAAAGTATATAAAATAGAGTTTGTACGTTTTATGTAAAACACAATATTCTGTTCTCTACCACAAGCTTAAGTGACAATCCTTGATAGTTCTTTCGTTTACAATTACTTCAAACAGCCCTTGGTGTTAATGGTTAATACTTTCTTAACGTATTTCAGCCAGGAAAAAGTGCTTCGTTTTTACAGCCACATAAACTGAGTAAACTTTATTTAAAGATTCTCACTCATAACTAATATCACGCATAATTTAATAGCAACTATCCTTTTTGCTAAAATTACCTTGACGTTTCGACTACCAAACGACAAGTAGACGAGTCGTAATTAAGTCCCGGATGATATTAATTATGAGCTTTACGTTTTCTTTCTGTTCTGACTTGAAATGGTACAAATTCCTAAATAAATCAAATGATAAGAAACAAACTTATGGTATTAGAAGATTACCTACGAACTCAGTTTAAGATGTCGTGCGGAATGTTTACACGTATTATTTTAACATCGCACGAAGAGCGTTAAAAATGTCATAAATAATAGTTTATGAATAAAAGTCGTCAATTTGTTACCAGCCAGATGTTATCGCCCGATTATATCGCAGCATGGGCCGAAATCGTCGACGATCGTAAAATCTGCGCACGAGTTCGATTTGACAGTTCGATCCGCACGAATCGACTGGAGATCGCGACGGGCGATTCTGTCGTTAAGGTTTTGAGTAATCTTTTGAGCATCAATGATGATAGCTGCTATTCAATAGATTATACCAAGCATGATCAAATCAAGGAGCACTGTCAGTGTCTGTACAATGTCACGTTCCATAACAGTAATAAACCTGCCGGTAGCCAGTTTACGCCTTAATAAGGTCCCATTTATTGAAGCATACTACCACAGAATCAAAAGCAGCTATCGAATGCATACCTGATAAAGTATATGTTTCATTCAAGCTACTGCAGTTTCAATAATAACAATAGATATTGTGACGTATCATAAAAGCAATAAGGTTGAATTTCCAAAGCAATGCATGTGGTTTCGAAATCGCCTCTACCTTTTTAAGGGTTAACTCTAGAGAGGTCTCTTTTCTGTACGATTAATTTCGTATATCATTTAGTTATCTGCTTAACACTAGCGCCATCTATTAACTCCATGAAGAAACTAAATAGAGAGAGAGAGAGAGAGAGAGCCATTTTGTTAAGCAAACGTCTAAGTAACATATAAAATGAATGGTACAGAGACTTTTCTACATATAGCGAAACTATCTACAGCAGACTTTAAATACAGATTTAAGAGGAACCCGACATCGTGTAGACATTTATAAGCAGTTCTTGATTTAATCGTCCTTAATTATTCTAAATATAAAAACCACTTTATAATGTGTCCTCTGTAGTTCACTTGAATATGACTAAAATTTTCGTTTTGTAATATTGAAATAGGTAAATGAAATACCTTACCTCACCTTCTTACGATATTAATATAGGTAACGCCACCAGACCACCACCACCTATAATGACTATGAAACCGTTAGTGTTCATTTTATACTTTCAAAAAGCACATTAGTACTAGTGGAAAACCAGCAATGTAATGCCTAAACTAAAGACGCCATATGCGACATGCGGCTATACTTAGTTGTTGCGTGCGTTGCGATGCACCCATGGACATATTCGCTGAGACGACTGGTGCGGAATATTAATAAGGTTCTACCACGAATGTGTTATGTATCTTTACTAGCACTTAATGCGAAAGCATTAAATAAGGAAGCGTCAACAAAACATGTGAAATCAAATTAAGTAACTTATTAATCTCGCGTGAGAGCACGATAGCCTATGAACATAACAGTCTTTACTGCCACACAGTGTAGGAGTCACTCACAAATTCATAACTAGACATAAAGTGATAAAGAACACAAACTTATTTAATCCAAATTAGATTTAACTCAGATAAAAAGATGTGTCCGATGACACCTTCAATGTATGAATAATTGTATCCACTTATCGTTTTGCAGAGTCGGAATACGGCACTTGAATTGCTGCTAATTTTTACGGTGTTAACTAACTAACTTACTTGCTAATTAGCGAACGTCGGAGGTGATTACACCCTTTTAACTTCAACCGCTGTAACTACCTTTTGTGCTAAATAATTCACGTGAGAATGCAATGGTGACAAGATTCGAATTCATGTGAATGCTGTCTCTGAATTTGGAGGATATTGTCATCACTCATCTCACAGGGCACAGGCATTCTCAGAATGAGAGGGCTTAAGCCGTAGTTTCCAACGCGGGCCCAGTGCGGATTGGGAACTTCACACACCCCATTCATCTTATTTACCGGTGTGTGCGGGTTTCCTCCACGATGTTATCATTTACCGTAAAGCTCATGGTAAATTTCAAATGTAATGAGGTACGAGCCCGGGCTCCAAACCAAGACTGCTCGAGACGCCATAGGTTACGTACGAGTACTATTGTAACGCTTCTAAAATTACGTAGAACGGAGTATACCGAGCGAGGCTTATACTCGCAAGTATTTAGAATGTGCCTGATACGAGTCATTAGATAAAACATTGTTCAAAATCTGTTCGCGATTCGCACAAGAGTGTGCAATGCACTCATACCGCGTGCTTGGCAATGCACTGTCTGGAACGCAGTAAACGTAGCGCTTAGAATGTTAATTGCACTATAGATCGGATTACAAAGGAGCTTTTGTTTAGTCCCGCAGACGATCGACCCGTTCCAGTGTTTGCTTGGGATCAACCGTCAATACGGGAAGGTCAGCGGTTATTCTGTGTTATTGTCATTCTGAGCCATGGGAGCTTTATGTAGATTGGCTGCCGACGTTGCCTTATTCGGAGTCGAATTGCTAGTGTTGAGTCTCACGGTTCCTTGTTGGATTTAAATGTTTTTCCTGGCTTGATAGAAAAAGGGATCCAAGAAAACATGATTTAAATTAAAACACGGAAGAAAATGTAGAAATTTTATGAATTATCAGTGTAAGTTTCTCATGTTTATTGAATGTAATTTTTACTTTTGCTGCAGATATAAACAATGTTGTTAATTTAGTCATGAACATTGTTGTTTTTTTTTTCATCCGTTACCTTCTGGCATATCTTGACATATTGGGCTCTTTGGTGTAAGGAAGACAATGCTAGCCGGCCACTCGACGGCTCGAGAGGGTCTCTAGGCTCAAGAGCTTTTATCTCGGCCAAAGCTCTTGGACGAGTCACTGTATATCAACCACTAAAACTGGCTTCATATTACACAGCTATGCTGTAGGGTGAATTCTCATCGTTTGTAATAGACGGTATGGCCCTCCACCCTCCATCCATTTATACTAAAATTCCAATATTGACTGAATTTATTATGATGACTGATTTCATATTTGAAAACATACGGAACAAAATTTCATTTACTTTGAATTCCTTTCAATATCAACAAATGTAAGTCTTACAACCATCAATAGTGTTTCAGTTACATAGTTGAAAATTATGACTATAAATTATTAACATTTCTCATTTCTACGTCTTAATTACGGTTCAATACCGCGTCTAGCAAAGCTTTGACTCTGCAAATAACTATCGCTAATACACTTCAAATGAGAGGGATTTTGTATTGGAAAAGTAAAGAACAAGTTTTTATACTTATCTGTTACATTAGCTAACTGTCATTACTTTACTAGTTTTTAAATGATTAAGTATGTCTCCTTGAGTCACAAGTAGAGGTGGAATATGGGAGAGAGGGGTAATAAGTTTTTAAATTCTCTTGCTTAATTTTTATTATGAGCCGAACAAATAACACAATTATCGCCAAAACAAGCTCACCGTGTTGCCTAACATTGTATTCGAAGTAATTCTAATCAGATCGATAATATCGATATCTAATGACAGTAATACCGCCTCGTAACAACTATTAGGTATCCAGTGAAATGACTTTTTGATCGTGACTTAACGATTTGCTTTCTATACGAAAGTTATTACGGACATGTTTATTTGAATACGTGGGCTTGCTCAACTCAGTTGCTATTATAAATCTATAGAAGCCATCTACACTGGGTAGGTATAAGTATAAGCGGTTCATGAATCATACTTAAAAGTTTATTGCACTACGAAACACAAGAGAGATAGCTAAAACCACTGCTAGCCGTTTATTGGGTTGTTTTATAGGGTTAGTCCCTGCGTTAATTCGACTCAAAATTGCCACTGCTAATAATTATGAGGGTTTGTAACTAATAGCCGACCCGATATTAGTCTTAACTGTTTTTGCAGTCCTTGGCGTAAAATTTGAATTAACAAGGGTAGGTCGGATCAAAGGGGCACAAACAACAAGCCTAGATCTGACAAATTATACACTGCAATCAGTGAAACACTAAGAGTTTTACCCGCGTAATCAGATCTTTGACCGCTTATAATAATAGCTGTATACCTGACCCCAAAAAGTGATTGATTTATCTGTGATAGGTCATTCTTCAATCTTATTTTCGAACCGTAACGATCTTTTCAATACAACAAAGCATACATTATCATCACGAGAGAAAGGCTTCCGGCGTTTCTTTGGAACGGGTTTGGGTCGGCTGTCTCCCTCCCGCGCGTTTCCCGCGAAAAGAGACAAGGTGTGCGCGGGCGCAGCGCGTTCGCATTTTACTCTTGTTGGAGTTGGAGTCCAGCCGGGCAAGGCCGCCTGCCGCATAGTTCTGCGTGGTTGGGAGTCAAGGCCAGGCTTGGAGAATTCGATCTCAGCGCTGTGCTATTAAGCGTTCAAGGCGATATTTTTTCCATGGATTGCGAACGTGTCTTACCTACGAGTAATTGTGATTTGAGCTTGCGCATTCACTTGTTAATCGCAAGGTGATTTTGTAGTATCTTTAAATGACAAACTTAAAAGCGCGCTCTGTTACTATTTTTATGCAGTTTAATACAAACATTAAAATGGGATGATTCAACTGCCAATCATTTGTCTTTAATTAGGAAGAACGAATAATTTGCCTAATTTTCATTTATCTAGAGTGATTTCACAACTTCAGTATTAGTATCGTAAATAACTTCAGTCTATAGTGATCCTCCACACACTCCAACGATTGGATCTCATCAGTTCTCAAACATGTACCTCTCTATATGGTTTTATCTCCTTATTGTGTTCGTCGTTAGAGGTCGTTATATCGGACTCCGCATACCCCGTGATACGAGGTGATATCCGCGATCTAATGCCCCTAATACCCCGCTAAGTGACGCAGCCTGCCGTGCCTTCTGCTCCTGCATAATGGGGCTAAGTGGCTTGTAATGGATGACAGTGTTCAGATTTTAGCGTCACAATGCCACAGTTGTGGCGAAGAGGTTGTTTACGAGTGTTTTCATTAGAAGAAGAAAAAAAGGAATGTTTGCGTCTGATGGATTTTTCTTTTGCGTATCACTAGTAATGTATGGCTGTCGTTCTCGTATTAATATGCTCAACGGTGATCCCAGATTCCTAAAATAGTACCTTATTTATTTGTTCATGAATTAAAAAAGTTACGTTTCAAGTTGAGTCCATTCCACGTGATTTAATATTTGTAATTTAAGTTAATTAATTTAATGGCAATAACAAACTACACAAAATATCTAAAATAAAATAAATATATTATTAGGGATGATCAAAATAAACGAAAAATTACAACTACTAATTTTATTTAATCACAATTGGTAAAGTTACAAATAATAACGACCGCTTAGCCTAGTTGGTAGTGACCCTGCCTACGAAGCAAGAGGTCCTGGGTTCAAATCCCGGTAAGGGCATTTATTTGTGTGATGAGCACGAATATTTGTCCTGAGTTATGGATGTTTTCTATGTATTTAAGTATTTATTTATCTATATAAGTATGTTTATCGTCGTCTAGTACCCATAGTACAAGCTTTGCTTAGTTTGGGACTAGATCGATTTGTGTAAGATTGTCCCCTAATATTTATATTTATTTTATTTTTAATTGCAAAACGAACGAAAATACGGAGAAAACACTTTCTAATCTTAAAATTAGGCGCGAAAGGATAAGCTCAGAGCAATACGACCGTCCTATGCCAAGTGCCCGGTAAGAATGGCTCACGAGACTGAGCTCCGGCGCTCACCACTGACATAATGATGGCGGAAGTCAATTGACGATCTCTAAAATCAACGCAGTGGTGTTGCAATGCAAGTCTTATTTATTCCTAATATTACAAACCTAATACTTTTTCCTAATATTCCTTATATTTACAGACTCCTATCTTAATTGGTGACACGAAGCATATTATCGTCAAAGCATATGCCATACTAGCTTTAAAAACCCCCACACCTCCTCCCGCTCAAAACCCCCGGCCCCCCGGTGTTTTTGTCAAATATCTTGAAAACGCTGCATCCTACGGCAAAATCAATGAAATTTTCATCCCCCCTTTGATGCCCCCACACCCCCTCCCCCGCACCCTCGCCCCCTCAACCTCCCACCACCCCCACCCACCGGTGTTTTTGTCAAATATCTTGAAAACGGTGCATCCTACGGCAAAATCGATGTAATTTTCATCCCCCCTTTGAAGCCCCCGCACCCCCTCTCCCGCACCCTCACCCCCCCAACCCCCCTCACCCCCTCAACCCCCCCCCCCCAACCCCCCTCACCCCCTGGTGTTTTTGTCAAATATCTTGAAAACGGTGCATCCTACGGCAAAATCGATAAAATTTTCATCCCCCCTCTGAAGCCCCCGTGTGTAGCGTGATGATATAATATAGCCTATAGCCTTCCTCAATAAATGGGCTATCTAACACTGAAAGAATTTTTCAAATCGGAGCAGTAGTTCCTGAGATTAGCGCCTATAGAAGTTTTACTTCAAAAACCCCCGATTTTGAAACATTCTTCCGCTCCGCTGCGCTCCTATTGGTATTAGCGTGATGATACATAGCCTATAGCCATCCTCGATAAATGGGCTATCTAACACTGAAAGAATTTTTCAAATCGGAGCAGTAGTTCCTGAGATTAGCGCGTTCAAACAAACAAACAAACAAACTCTTCAGCTTTATAATATTTATGCCATATTAAGAGTAGGTAACATTTTGTCTAGAGAATCTTTTTGGAAGGTTATCTTACTGTGAATAAATCTCACTTTGCTTGCTTATTAATAGCGATTCATAGCCCAAGAATGTTAAGGTGTTGAGGCCCACAAAAACTCCGTCGGGTCTGCTTCTTACTGAATACAATAGTATTAGTTATGAATAGCACGTCTTGTTCTCTACTGACGCCATTTATGAGGAAATCGCTTTAGTTGCACTAGAATTCTTACCCTGTCTAATTGAGGTGTCTATCACTGGGTACGTTTAACAGGCAAAGCAGTTCCATATTTTGTCGTAAACCATGTAAATTTTAACTAGTATTTTTCTGCCAAAATCACTTCGACGTTTCGACCACATTGCAGCCGTCGTGGTCACGAGTCGTAATTAAATCTCGAGAAATATTAGTTATGAATGAGTGACAATCTCGAAACTTTAATGTACTTGATATTATTGAAACTAAGAAATAGACTAAGTAACTATGGAGTCCAAAAAGGCAGCGTTGGCGGAATTCGTTCCATGCAATTTGTGGTGCGGGTGTAATTATACAATTAACACTTGGAAAAAGCTATAACCTTGCTTTTTGGAATAGGAAAGTCAAAATTAAACTGTAGCCCAAAAGCCGTACTCCCAAACTACATAAGTGAAGTGCCATGTTCAGCCATAAAATCCAACTATATTTGTCCAACTGGTCCTATTATTAGTTACTAGCTGTTGGCCGTGACTCCGTCTGCGAAACATTATTGTGGACGTAAAATTAGCGACTCTGAGTCATCAAACTTAAGTTTCATTTGAATGGGCCGATAGTTGCCCCTTAACCATTGCCATTTCCACAGAAGAGTGGAAATGCGTACGACTTATCGCTATCCCGCGGCGGGAACATGCAATTTTCTGGGATACCTAAAAGGTATTCAAATGTTAATTCAGGTTATAAACTATCTGGGTGCCAAATGTCATCAGATGCCATCAAACTGTTTTAGCGTGAAAGAGTAACAAACATCCATCCATCCATCCAACCATCCCTACAAATTTTCGCGTTTATAATATTAGTAAAATAATTGGTATAAATTGATTCTGGCGAACTATTTTTTACTGGCAAACATAAATCAATCATCCCTTTTCCTCCCTGCCAATAAACGTGAAAAGACGTACCTTGATTTGTGTCGCTTGGCCTGACGGGGCACGTCACGGTTCGAGCCTGCGTTCTAGACAGGTTTCCTTTAAAGGGCCTAGGTCTAGCCGGCAGTTTCTTGCATAGAATGCTAAGTCATCCGTTCTTTCACACGGCAGACCTACCCCCTACGGAGTAGGACTCGTTCTTGTGCAAGTTACCAGACGATTTATTACGAACGTTTATTTTTATTTGAAAATTTGAAAATCGTTTATTTTTATTTAAAACATGAATTTGATTTTGTTCATTGCATTGCATGAGGCATCCTTGATTATATTAGGTGTTTTGCTTATAATTTATGCCCACAATTTGTGATCTGTCTGTTTGAGTTCCTCTTTTTACTGCACTGTCCAAGTCTACTTAATGAGTCTATATCAGATTTAATGCCACCCTGAACGGCTTAACTACTGCACATTATTAATAATTTAGACTGTATTTGCGAACTTGTGCCTGAAACGTAATACGACACACTGCGGTGATGGTGGTTGCTCCCGTCTGCCTTTGATTTGTCATTGGCATGTAGCTTGCATTACCAGAAACGTATCTAAACATATTATGCATATGTTCGTGTTGCTTATACTAGTTACTACAGTTGTTTATGTTCTATAGACCAGCACTAGAAGTAGGGCACAGGCCCATCTTGCTATCCCTGTAACTAGTCCTGGTTCTATCTACACCGTGTGATGTTTATTTTTTATGTTATGGAATTAAACAACTGTTTCCAAACGAAAGGCTTTATTCATAAAACCTTGGTCCTTATTTATATTTATACTAACTTTTGCCCGCGGCTTCGCTCGCATGTATCATGAGTATTCCAAAGAACCAAAATATCAAGCAAGCAAGCACACATGCAAGAAAGAAAGTTGCAAGCATGCAAGCAAGACGCATCATCAGCTCACCTGGATAACCTGAAAAAATATCCTCAACTCCTAACCGTTAAGGAGTTTTACCTTCCATCATCAACTCATCAACATG
The DNA here is from genome assembly GCA_947563465.1 of Archips xylosteana. Classification (NCBI taxonomy): domain Eukaryota; kingdom Metazoa; phylum Arthropoda; class Insecta; order Lepidoptera; family Tortricidae; genus Archips; species Archips xylosteana. The sequence goes on along the minus strand of OX387357.1, from coordinate 12,610,556 downwards.
AGATGATGTCTACCAGACGCAAACACTTAAATAGCTTGAGAAAATATATGAAAAACGTAATGTGTGCCTACAAAATTTGAAGGTTTCCCTGATTTCCCTGAGATCCCGTCATCAGATCCTGATTAGGTGACAATGGAACCATCTCAGGAGTATATTATATTCTTTAGAATAAAAAAAGAATTTTTAAAATCGGTCCACAATTGACCAAAAATCGGTGAACATACCTACATATAAAAAATACATACAGTGGAATGCATACACCTCCTCCTTTTTTTGAAATCAGTTAAATAGCCCTTTGTGGCCTACTTACAGTAGGTATAAACTTTTGAATTTTGAAATTTTACTTTCTACAACCAGTAAAACGCAAAATCCCGTTTTTTTCTCGTTCCCGTAAGAATTTCGGGAAATACTTTATTAATGCTCCCCTACACTCCCCAAGGAACCCACTTGCCAAATTTCAGCTTTCTACGACCAGTAAAACGAAAAATCCCGTTTTTTCCCGTTCCCGTGAAAATTTCAGAAAGTCCTCTCTCAATGCTCTTCTACACTCCCCAAGCAACCTACATGCCGAATTTCAGCTTTCTACGACCGGTAAAACGAAAAATCCCGTTTTTTCCTTATCCCGTGAGAATTTCCGAAAATCCTTAAAACTGTTTTTACTAATATAATTATCTACTTCGTTGCCAAATTTAAAGAGTCTAGTAATTATCGTTCATAGGATTCCGTTGAACTAAATATATCCCGTTTTTTCGCGTTCCCATCCCATGGGAATTTCGGAAAGTCCTCTCTCAATGCTCCTCTACACTTTCCAAGCAACCTACATGTCGAATTTCAGCTTTCTACGACCAGTAAAACGAAAAATCCGGTTTAATCCTTATCCCGTGGAAATTTCCGAAAATACTTAAAAAATTTTTTTACTATAATAATTAACTACTTCTATGCCAAATTTGAAGAGTCTAGTAATTATAGTTCATAGGATTCCGTGGAACTGAATATATAAATCCCTTTTTTCCTTATCCCGTGGGAATTTTGAAAAAAACTGAAATTAAACTAATGTAATACCTAATTGTGTATCAAATTTGAAGAGTCTAGTTATTATATAACTGAGATAGGGTCACTCGGAATCGAATATATAAATCCCGTTTTTCCCGTTCCCGTGGGAATTCCCAAAAATCCTTCCTTAGTGGATGCCTACATTGTATAAGGTTTCTAGGTCCGAATGAGGAATAGTCTAATAAGGGAACGTTGTGGCATGAAAGATGATGTTGTGACTCGTATAGAGAAAGGGATGTTAAGTTGGTTTGGACATGTGGAGAGGATGGACGAAGGAAGAATTACGAAAGAGATATATAATGCGAGTGTAGATGGAAATATTGGAAGAGGGAGACCAAGAAGGACATTTCATGATCAGATTGGGGATGTCTTGAAGAAGGGTCAGGTCAAGAGTACCCGAAACCGGCGAGCATGTATGAAAGGACTAATGAGTGTTGCTGAAGCGAAGGATGTATGTCAGGATCGTAGCAGGTGGAAACAAATAGTCTCTGCCTATCCCCTTGCTGGGAAGAAGGCGTGATTGTATGTATGTATGTATGTATGTATGTATTCTAGGTCCAATGATTTGGGAAAAACCTTAAAAACGACACCCATATTGATATTTAGACATTTCAACCCTTTCGCACCCCATCCAGGGAGATGGTATTTTACGTATGCCACATCGGATTTTAAAACCGTTGTTGTTTTCATAACCAGCGACCCGATAAACCATAGAAACAACACACATGTTGATTTTCAGACTTTGTTACCCCTTTCCTCCCTTTTAGGGGTTGAATTCTTAAAAAACCTGAAACACGTGTTTACTCATTTATCATTAGGAGTACTTCTGTGAAGTTTCGAATAAAATAGTCGAACTAATCTTGTTTCCCCATACAAACTTTGAACCCCCTTTTCACCCCCTTAGGGAGTGAATTTTGAAAAATCCTTTCTTAGTGCACCCCTAGACCTTATAAGGAACCTACATGCCAAATTTGGAATCTCTAGGCCCAGTGGTTTGGGCTGTGCGTTGATATGTCAGTCAGTCAGTCAGTCAGTCAGTCAGTCAGTTTCTTCTTTTATATATTAAGACTAAACTAGACACGGGGGTTTTAACCCTCGGTAGGACTTAAGCCTATGGTCTTAAGTAACAGGGTTTTAACTAACGCTTGATCGATAACGCCCGTCAGGTGTTAAGTATCTAATAAAAATTCTGTTCCCTTTTGGGAAAGAGATCAAATTAAGTCAACTCAGCTGCCGGGTTCCAAGCCGGGACGACACGGCCTCGGGGCACGCGCCCGTAGCTCCAGACGGGCCTGGCGTACGCTTACGCCGGTACTAAACGCCTCCACTTGGAGGAACTCGCCCAGCGACGGTCAATAGAAGACGACTGCCAACTCCGGACACGAATGGTACCGCGTCACGTCGGCGCGTGGACACTGGAACTGAGGACTGCAAGCGCAGGACACGTGCAATTGGGATGTCCCAATTTTTGACAACGTATAATAAATCGAAAACCATTTGGAGAAATAGGCTCTGTGAAGCGTTCTCAGAAATCAGATTCCAAAAATATGATAAACTGAATTAAATAAAGAAAATTTAAGTAATGACCTTCATTTGACCCCTGCAGTGAATCGTCACAAAGGCAGATATAAAGCAGGTCTACACTCTAAAGCAAATTGACAGTTTGAAATGTTGCTGTCCTGCTTATAATAGCAAAGAGTGACAAAGACAGAACTTTAATCACATGATGCGCATCTGGCTTTAAACAGTTGTCATTTATCGTAAAGTCCGAAATGTATTACGAGTTTTCCAATGTATTTTTACAAATTTAATTATTAAATTACTACGTTACAAGTAAATATAAAATAATTTAAATATCAGATTTTAATAAATAATATCTATTTACTATCACACCATTTAACAAACAGGAATAATCGAAGCTAAAAGAAGAGAAATAAATAAAACTATATTTTGTCATGGTTCATTTAGGACCCTAAGCCGTACTAACTTGTATTATTGACAGTGACAAGACAAATCAGAGGCCCTACCACGAAGTGCATAATTCGAGCTTCGTTTCGTGCCGTCCCGCTCACGCTAATATGATTTGACACGAGAGTGAGAGGGATAATACGATACGAACTTCGATTTTCGAATTTCGTAGTAGCCCCTCAGCAGTGCCACAGATTATGTTATGTACGACTTGATTTTTTCTAGGTAATGGAACGTGGCTCTCTCACTGTGACGTCACCCAACGTATTTCTTAAAAAAATTATAAAAAATTAAATACTCAACCAAATTCAAAATCGATGAAAATAGTATCTTAAAATATCCTATTCTTTCCAAAAAAAATATAAAAACTATAGGTTATTTTTTTTGGTGCATCCCAATTACGTATGATGCCGCGAGCCGCGACCGCGTGGCGTCCGGTCCGGGTAAGATATCTCAAATTGTATATGATTTGATACGCTGGATTAATTTCTAGTAACCACTAGTTAAAATGGCGTCTTACATTCACCTTGGGAACGTACCAAAAAAAACAACCTCTCACCGATTTACTTAACTCATGTGTCCGCACGAGTTGCCAGCGCCTGACAACATCCGGTGGCCATGGGTAAACAGTTCGAGCTAGAAGCGCCCCTCTCGAGCGAACTAAGACTCCCGTAATAGCGGTACGAAGAAAGAAAACAATTAGGACAAATCAGAGAAAACCGGGGAACGGTAAGATAATATTAATTTCGAAGAAGAAAATCACTACAACGGTTATGCGACGACTCACTATGTATGGACTTTCTTTCATGACCCAGGCAACACCGAGTCCTGTCACCGCCATAAACTCGCGCCGGTGTGCCTAACCGCGGCCAGAACCAATCGTACGGACGGCGTACTGGGCTGAATCACCTTCCGCACAAATGCCGATAGTTAGCCAGGTTAGCCAACTTAGCCCGGATCGATTTGACGTTTCGGAAATGACAAGACGAATGGTATTGCACCCTGCCTACGTTTGACAAGCAAATGACAGCGGTGTTAGAATCAAAACATTAAGAGTGAGTTCCCTGACCTTGAGAATTTATTTTTCGTACGCACATTGACAGTTTTCACTTACATAGAACCATTTTGCGTGATACGCTATACAGCCGTCAGCTAAGGGTGGAGTCCCAGTGTAAGTACTTACAAGGGAACATTAAAGAGTCGCCTTCCGATTTTGTACAAATGTAATCTACATTATTTTGATGACTTTCGATATTCAAACTTGGTGTAAGTACAAATAAAACGATTTTACATTATTAAAGGATCTTTTTATTAATAATCAGAACTTTAATAACATCAAAAAAATATAAACATCGAAAATGTCTTTATTCAAAATTACTATTATTGTTGACCTAAAAAAAACTGAAAGAATTACATTGCTGACCCGCGATCTTATGATACTTACGTTTATGCAAGAAAAGCAAAATAAATGTATATGCTTATGCAGCTTAGTAAACGGTTGCGATACTTACTCTGAAGATGAGCTCTGGTTGAGTTCGAAACTCAACTAGAGCTCGTGTAGTTTAGTGGTGGTGATAGTTGGGTTTATGTGATTTGTGTGTGTTCGTACAGTGTGGAGGTGGAGGAACTGCATGAACACGTATTTTTTGCATAAACGTAATTATTATAAGGTCGCGGGTGAGCAAAGAAGTTGTTTCAATTCATTGATATGGACCTCCGAAAGGTAACGCCTGATTCAATAAATTATTGTTGACCTGTCCGTGTATTTACAATTCCAATTCCAAATCTCGTAGAGGAGATATAGTGCGCAGTTATTGTCAAGTCATCATCATCATCATCATTTCAGCCGAAAGACGTCCACTGCTAAACATAGGCCTCCCCAAGGTTCGCTAAACAGATTGGTCCCGTGCCATCTGCATCCAACCCGATCCCGCAACCATAACCAGGTCGTCTTCCATCTTGTTGGAGGCCTACCTCACTGCGTCTTCCGGTCCATGGTCCATGGACGCCACTTGTGAAACTTTTTTTTCCCATCGGCCATCAGTTCTACGAGTGATGTGCCCTGCCAATTGCCACTTGAGTCTGGAGATTCTTCGAGCTATGTCGGTGACTTTAGTTCTTGCGCGGATTTTATAATTTCTAATGCGATCCCGCAGAGAAACTCCGAGCATAGCCCTCTCCATCGCCCTCAGAGTGACTTTGAGCTTTCTTATGAGGCCCATTATTAGCGGCCACGTCTCAGTGCCATAAGTCAGCACTGGCAACACAGACTGGTCAAAGACTTTTGACTTGAGACATTGCGGTGTATTAGCTGACAAGATATTGCAAAGCTTCCCTAACGCTGCCCAGCTGAGTCTAATTCGTCGATTTACCTCTTTCTCGAAGTTAAACCCACTAATTGGATTGTACTTATATCCCAAATAGTTATAGTCGTCAACAACTTCGAGCGTAGAGTCTTCAATTATGACGGGAAATGGTACAACATGGGCGTTCGACATGAACTTCGTCTTTTCTATTTTCAATTAAAGTCCAACTCGCTCGGAGATCGTCCCGAGGTTAGAAAGCATCGCATTTAGGTCGAAGGTGAGTGATGTATTTCACCATTTACATTGATGCCTCGCCTTTCCCTGTCAGGAGTCTTGAAAGCATCCTTCAGCTCCAGTGCAGCGGTGAACAGTTTTGGAAAAATAACATCTCCTTGTCTGACTCCCCGCTGCAATTGAATACGCTTCGACATCTGGTCCTGAAGTCGGACGGACATTGTGGCGCTATTATATAGACACTTCAACACTTCGATGTAATGTACCGTACCAGTAGTCTACTTGGCACCGTTGGAGGACTGCAGTGCAGCCCAAGTCTCGATCGAATCGAAGGTTTTCTCATAGTCTATAGAAAGAAAGAAAGAAAGAAAGAAAGAAAGAAAGAAAATACATTTATTTACAACAACACAAGACACATAAATATTTTTACAAAAAGAACAATACAAAGGCTAAACAAAAAAAGTGTCATTGCGGTTGTAAATTGGACACTGGCTCAGCATAATGCTGAGGCGTTTATAACACCCCAGCGCTGATTTTCAGCCAGCACCGTCGGTTATACTCGGAACGCCACACAGATAGATAAACTGTACACTTATAAATATAAAGCGATAAACTACATAAACTACATGCGTAAATGGATAATTTCTAGATCATAAAAGCAAATAATTTCAACAAAATTACTTAATAATAAATTACTATAACTCACTTGCCAAGTATACAACTCTCTCTATAAATGTCAGGCGAAGGGGGCGTTTAAACTCCTCGGTTTTCTGTATAACCTGCTGCAACGCATGTATGTGGTCTACGGTGCTAAAGCCCTTTCAGAATCCTACTTGTTTAGGAGGCTGGAAGTCGTCTAACCTGCGTGCGAGACGATTCGATTGTTTATAAAGTACAACACGCATTTAATTAAAAAGTTGACATTGTCTTGATACAGACATCAAATAAATAGTATAAAGATATAAGATTTAACAATATTCTTATAATCAATCAGGTGCAATGTGAGTTTGACAAAGACCAAAGAACTTTCCTATCGACAAAAAGGACATTAGTAAAGAAGATGGCACAAGACATTCTGTTACAAAATTATTTTTAATTTTTCGTTTTTTTTACACATACCAAATTTCAAGTCGATCCGACCACTGGAAGCGGGTTAAATAAAGCTTACAAGATTTGGCCTAAACTAACAGAGCAATTTAAATAAAAGCTTGTAAAAACGTGTTAACACATAATTATATACGACGATTGCAATAATTACAAATAAAAGCTTGTAATTATTAAGAAAACTTACTTACCTTAGTAAAAGTCTGTCCTCTTTGACAGCTGAAATCGAACAGTCGGGATCCACCCTTACCCTACCACAGGAGTAGTATTTTGTGCGAGTGTGTGCGTGCGCGGCTACAAACGGAGCATGCTCTCTCGTTGGATTCCTTGAGAGCACTGAATATTTTTCGGCCGCGATCGCTATTTAAAAATCGAATTACGGGAAATGTCCGCTCCATAGTAAAAAGTATGTAAAACGGCAAACATTTTTGCGTAAAAAATAGATAATGTTTAGATGCTTATTATCATTATAGAGATAATATTTAGCTTAAAATGAAACGGTGATAATATTTTTCATACTTTTGTGTTACGATTCAACCAAAGAGATTTACATGAATTTGTTTCATTATTACCTAAAAAGCGTAAATAGAAAATGACGATTTCGATGTTTTTGAAAGAATTTGGGATTTTATTTCTCGGAAATTAATTATTATTTTACAAATGTAGCGTGGTGAAGCTGTAGATACATCTATTAAGTTTCTAAAATAATTTTTGTAGTATTAAATATACGGTGAATTTCGTGGCATTATTGCAAACCGCAAACATCTTTCAAGCGTTTTTTGGGGACTCACCCCTTAACTCATGCGAACAAACGATTTAATTGTAAAAGTATACTAATAATCAGCTTCCGCTACTGAATACTTATGCCAGATGGACAGGAGCTCCATGAGTGTGGTTTTGCAGTGATAATTTACCTTACCGCCAGCAAGGGAACAATGAGGAATGTGGAAAATGGTGAGCGTTAGATTATAACCATTACAACCGTGTTTTTTATTGTATGTTAAATTAAATCATAATGTGTCAAATTGCGGCCACAGAAAGCTTTTCTGTGTGTGTGTGGTTGAATCCCGTTCAGAAGTCGTGTCTATTGACAAGTAACTCTACATTAAATATTTATTTAATATAATTTTATTGAGTTACTTTGGTATTTATTTCTAAAGCCCTTTTTGCCTAACGTCTTTTTTCCTCACGCTCATCGACCATCGTTCACGTAGCTATAATAATAAAATATATAATATTCGTTTATTTGAAAAACATAATGTCTGACAAAAATTAACAGGGGTCCCCGCACTAGGCTTCGCCTGTATCGCGGAGAACCAGATAACATTTTATAGCAGAATTTAGTTAACACCATAAAAAATAACAGACTTCTGTATTTAACTTAAGAGAGAGAAAAAAAAAACAAAGTTTACACTACTTAAAACTAAATAAGTGGTTGAACAACAAAGTTAAATGTGCTTATACAGTTAATTAAGACAACTTATCCAAAATTGCTTCTGATTCATCGTAGCTCATAGAATGGAGCAGTTCAAAAAGTTGCTTCTTAGCTTCATTTAAAGTGCAGCCCTTTAGGTTACAGTAATTTAAAATTTTATTATAAATAAATGCCCTGATGTGATCTCCGAAACGTTTACCAAAAGAGGTAAGAACTCTTGGAACAGGTAACCTGAAAATACGTTTTTGAAGTAATTCACTATAACATGTCATGGAGCGAGAAGATTTATGAGTGAGAAGAGAAATTTTGAACAAAAAAAGTTGACGGACGCTTAATACATCTGCGTCGGCATAGAGAGCAATCGTTGAAAAACGAAAGGGACGTTTAAACATTACTTTTAACAGAGAACGTTGTGCTCTTTCGATTTCCAGCATAGTGGTCTTTGCCGCACTACCCCACACAGTGATACAGTAGGAGATTACTGACTGGCACAGCGCAGTGTAGACCAGTATTAATAGTTTTTTATTTGCTGAGTGGCGAAGTTTTTTGAAGATCGGAATAGATTTCCTGATTCTAGTGGAAAGTTTGTGTATATGGTGTTTGAAATTTAGATTTTCGTCTACAAACAGACCAAGGTACCTAATGACGACGGTGCGCTGAATTGAATCACAAATGCAGGAGGTAAAGGGAAAATTATTACAAGAGTGAATTTTTATAGCAGGATCAAAGGACGGTTTCGAAGCGGCGGTTTTATGAAAGCAGATGAATTTAGTTTTATTGTAATTAAGAGTCAGGAGGTTGGCACGAAGCCAGTTTGAAACTATTTTCATGCCTGTTTCTGCCGCAGCGACAGTATTTTCCCAGTTTAGGTCATTAAAAAGAATAACAGTGTCGTCCGCATAACAGATTAACTCAGACTTACTAATTTGGAGATTAAGAATGTCGTTCATGTAAATTATGAAAAGGGTGGGGCCAATAATGCTTCCTTGCGGCACGCCGAAATTTATAGGTTCCGTAGAACTGTAATATGGGCCCAACTTGACAAGTTGCTTCCTTTCAGAAAGATAGCTTTTAAACCAAGACAATGGAACACCGCGGATGCCTAAGTTGTGTAACTTCTTAAGCAAAATAGGAAACGAAACAGTGTCGAACGCTTTTGCCAAGTCCAGAAAGACGCCAATGCACTTATTATTTCTATCTAAATAAGATGAGATAAGGTTAATAAGAAGTGTGGTAGCGTCCTCCGTGGATCGGCTCCTATTCCAAGTATTTGAACTGCGCATGCCAAAATATTCTCTTTACTTTTATTTTCTACAAAACAATGCTCTGAATCTTAACTATTCCACTTTTTAATCATTTGTCAAACGCACATAAAGACCTCCGCTTCTGTTGATTGCTTTTTAATCTACGTAAATTTGAATTCTGTCCAATTAAATATATTGATTTCTTTTGTGACCCCATTTCTTAGGTACCGAGTAGATTATTTGTTTTTTCAGTTGTAACAAAATGTTGTAATAACGTCCCTGAAATTCCACTTTATGTAAAAATTACAAGGAAAGAAGAGGAGCCTCGTAATGAAACGGAATCTTAGCTTTGGGCTTTCTTTCGTACTTTTTACCTCCTTATTACCTTAAGTCTTGTTCTTGCGTGTCCCATTGCCAACTTGAAAGAAAGCCGTTGCCTTATCAAAAAGGGCATCTCAGCGAAAAGTAAAAGGTACCTACTCGCTCGCCTTCACGGCTCGTGCCGCGTAAAATAATTTATGTGACGCGCAACATACGCTCGTAGGATTTTCATTATTCTAATAGGTTTGTGGAAAACATTTACATGAATTACACCTTCTTTTACCTAATTGAATGTACTGTTTAGTTTTGTTCACAGCTGGTCGTAATTAAATTAGTTGTACGGCGCGTGCACTTTGCCTAATTCTAACGTTTTTCTTAAAATTCCAACGGCAGTTTGAAATTTTAATGGCTGCGGCCGGCGCACGCCGCTCTCGACGTCGAGAACAATTCTCTCAATAAATGTCACTCGAGACGCAGACGAAGCTGACGTCACTGTCTGGGCAGTAAAATGAACTGTCAAATGGACAATTCAGGTGACGAAATTAGTAACGCGAACGAGCAAATTACATTTGCCAAAGAGTAACACAACACGAATAAGACAACTTTGCCAATCAGTAGATAGAAACAATTCGTATAGATATGATTGTTAAGTTTTGGTTTGTTTACAAAGGAGTCATTATTGGTAAATGAATAGCTAGACTAAACTACTGTAATAAAGGATCAAGTCTAATTGATTAACTTGTCACGCGACAACTCTGTTTCAATAATGGCGATGAACTTAAAGGTAAACAATAATTAAATGTGATGATCACGTTCTGGTACTTTTACAAGCTATTATTTGGCTTGCCTTGTGTGTGGGTCCAAGTTAGTAATTGAAATTTTACCCCCTTCCTGTTGACCGCTTTGGAAATTTGGATGAAAATGCAAGAATAGCCTGCGAAAAAGCTTGTGTTTAGCATTAAATTTTTTGCAATCACTTATTTATGGTTATTGCTTTTAGTTAACCTACTGATATTTTTAGTGATGTTATTCCAACAATTACTTAATGTGTAAACATTGGCACGTGCTTTTAATATAGCGCTTTAAAACGTCTTACAATGAAGGTAAATAGATAAACAACAAAACGACAAGCAATCTCTTAATTCCACATCTGGGTTCCCACATGTAATAACGATAAATTCATTGCTCGGGGCCGCCGAGTATCGCATGTAAAATTTATTTCGTGATGTGCCTGGAATCCTTGTGATTTGTGGGCTTGTTACTTTCAGGCGCTTTATTCATTTGTTGTCTTACAAAGTGAAATTTGTTATGGCTTGATGTGTGTTATGTGGAATTTAGGGGAACGCTAAACGGTGTTGTCTTTTTAAGACGTTCTCGTTTTTCTTTTTGTGAGTTTGCTTAACCATTTTTCTCTTTTACGCTTTTACTGGATCTTTACGGTACGCGTTGTTTCAACTATTTTAACAAATTCTATATTGTCAAATCTTGACGAACTTCATTTTAAATAGTTTAAAGATCATACAGTTATTTTATTAGTGTATAGTTACTTGTCAGCAGTATAGTTACGTGTAAACGCGCGCTCTCGTAGATTGCTTCCTAGCTCGGGGCTCCGTAGCGTGGAGCCCCGAGGGACTGTTGCGTACAATCAGGGCGCTTTCCCCGCCCGCCAATGATAAGATTATCGCCGACATTGTATCGCGATACCACGTGATAACACCGGGGATGCGTGCTCAGCTCATTATTGCCATTTTATTACGCGAGACGGGCGACCTATTTTTTTAACACAGTTAAAGTGTTGAAATTTCATGCTTCAGTCTGCTTTGAACATAAAACTACCTACCGTGAGACTCACTCATAGTGAAAAAATACGGATAATCGTCTATGATCGAGTTTAGCTCGACATGCTTCGGGCTATTCCGTAGCCCTTCATCCTGGAGCCACACGTCGCGGCGGTTACCAATCCCGCCGCGACATGTGGCTCTGAGAAGAAGGACTATGGATTAGCCCGAAACATGTTGATCTAAATTCGATCATAGACGTAGGTAATTTATCCATATTTTTAACCTACTTCAAAAAAAAGGAGGAGGTTCTCAATTCGGTTGTATTTCACTTCAGTCTGCATATGACACTGTAAGACCGTCACTGAGACATAACCATGCTTTAAGACTCTGTAAGAAATCACAAACGTGCAGCACATATTAATCGACTTCAAAAAAGGGGGAAATTGTCAATTCGTTTGTATATTTTGTTTTCATGTTTGTTACGTCAAAAAAATAGTTTTTTTTTGGTCAGAGAGGGAAAAATTCCAATTAAGTCCCATTTTTACCAAACTCGGAATCTGATGAGTTCCTGGGGAAATGAAGGGAAATCTTCAAATGTTATGGATACTTATATCGACATACATACCTACTTATCCTCCCACATATACATATATCTATAGAGGTATATACACTCATAAACACTCCTGCTGGCTCGTGCTGAGGCACCGACTTAAAAAAAAACAGATCAGAAAAAAGTAATTTTTGTGGTTTATTTTATAATTTTTTATTGCATGGAAAATTATAAACGGGTTCGATTTATCACATAAATACCTATTAAAACGAGTTATTTGTGATAATTCAGTTGGCGTATCTATGGGCTCCCACATAATACTGCGATGCGATGCTACGTCGCATCGCGGGCACTGGCGATGCGAATTGCTGCGATGCGATTTCGTGCGGTAAGACCAGGGTTCAGGTGACTATATAATTTGTATGGTTACCTGAACCTTGCGCGATGCGAATCGGGTCGCGAGTTCTTGTGGTGCATTCGTGCGAGCTCGCAGATATTTGCGATGCGATGCGAATTCGCAGTATTGTGTGGGAGCCCAATAGGGAGCTCGTAATAATGAGCGAACATGTCTGCGAAGTAATTCAATGGCGCGTATGTGGGAGCTATGTCCCAAGCCCTCTCATTCTGAGAAGAAGCCTAAAGCATGTCTAACCATAATCAGACTATAAAATCGCTAAGGAGGCCTATAGAAGCAAACTTTCCTCCTATAAATTGATTTCGGATGTTAAATGCTCAGAACAAGTAAACTCCTTTTATTGTTTATGTTTGCGACATATAATTTCCCTTCTGTTTTGCCTGTGTTTTTGTTTATTTGAAAAGTTCGAGATAAAAGCCAATGTGTTCAAGTTTGTTAAGTCTTATCGCGAAATTGAAGTTAAAATTTGCCAACTGGCATTGTCAATTTAGGCATTGTTTTGTACTTTGATCACTTCTTGTTCAGACTAGGCTCTGTGATAATTACAAGTTTGATGCGTAATTCAGGTTAAATTCTACAATAAACTAGGGTTGCCGACTAAAACCAAAATAATAATTCAACGTAATAATATAGTAGGGTAAACAACCATGTGACACAATAAATTTAAAATGAATTAATTCTCTCTCAAGCAGAGGGTCGTGGGTTCGAGTTCGGGCTCGCACCTCTGAGTTTTTCGGAATTTATGTGCGAAATTACATTTGTAATTTACCATGAGCTTTACGGCGAAGGAAAACATCGTGAGGAAACCTGTATACAACTGAGATTATCAAAAAATATCACGGGACAATTTACAACAATCGACCTAACCCCAAAGTAAACAAAGCTTGTTCCATGGGTACAAGGCAACAGATAAACATACTTAAATAGATCTTAAACATCCAAGACTCGAGCACGAACATTCGTATTTTTCACACAAATACATATCTGCCCCGACCGGGAATCAAACCGGGGACTTAAAGCTTCTTAGTTAGGTTCCCTAACCACTAGGCCATCCGGTCGTCTGAGAAGATATTCAATGGTGTATGTGAAGTTCTCAATCCGCAGTGGGTCCGCGTGGGAACTACGGCCTAAGCCCTCTCATTCTGAGAGGAGGCCTGTGCCCTGCAGTGGGACGTATAATAAGCTAGGATGATTACGATGAATTTACACAGGCAAATAAATATGTACACAAGTGTTTAAACTAAGGGTACAGTGACAGTAAAATATGTATTTCTGTTCTGTGTACATATTTTTGTAGCTTTGGCCGAATCGATTTCTTTGTAGTCGACTTTACGGTCAAGTGCGAAAATATGCATCGATTTCATAATTAAGAACTGATGTTAATCCGATGGCATAAGAACTATGAGACATATTTATGAGCAAGTTGTATGCACCCATATCTTTACAATTAACTATACCTGAAAAATAAATTGTGTATCTTTAACCACGACGCGCTAACTTACATGGTCGTAAAGAGGTAGATTTGCTTGGTACAGTCACCAGCATAAATAAGTGATCATTTATGTACCTTGTCACTTTAACGTCATGTTTGAAATGTCATACAAAATTGTCAAACGATTGAAAACGGCAAGGTACATAAATGACCACTTATTTATGCTGTAAACCACTAACTCTTGGCAGATAATCTTTTTCTAAGTTACGTAAAAAGAACTTTATAGCTACTTAATTATGTGAGCAGTATGTAATATTAAAGACCGCAATTGGTCTACGGATAGGTTTTATTGCAGGCGATTAAGCCCGCCACTAATGCTGGGGTACAAACGATTTCACTATAACACAGTAATTGCCACAAAATGGCTGGTTTATAGGATAAGCTCGTAGTGATACTCAGGTTATTTATGTATTTTATTGGCGGGTAGATTGTATACGTATGGCTAATCTTCTTCTTAGTTGTTCACTCTTGACAGGGGTGTGTTTTACAATACCGAAGTACGAAAGACCGAATGTATTAAAACATCGAATGGGTCAAAAGACCGACACGATTTCTTTCTGAAACCGTAAACTTTTCAGAATTTGTTAAAACGGCATCATACAGAACCCATTAGGTTAGGTTTGTTTTATAACGGTTTTTAACGGTTTCAGAAAAAAATCGTGTCGGTCTTTTGACCCATTCGATGTTTTAATACATTCGGTCTTTCGTACTTCGGTATTGTAATACATACCCCTTGACAGAGGGGTCGTGGTCATAAGGGGTCGCTCTCCGCTGCAGTCGGTTCCTTCGCATGTTTAGTTAATATACGAACAAATAAACATTGATTTTATTAATCCCTCTCTACTTACCTATATTTTAAGCTGATAATAATTGTTTATAATAGTCCTACGCAAAAAAAACTCGCGAAGAAAAGCTAGCAATGTATATTTAAAGTGTGGCCCATTGTGTTGATAAGGCCAATAAATTCGACTAGAGGTGAATGAACTCATGATAAACAATTTCCCTTGAAACCTATTATCCTAATTTAAACAAAAACTCATTTTACAAGTTTTCCTATCAGCTGAACATCAAACATTGATCAGCTGATGGAAAATTTAAAATCTATTTAGTGGTAAGTAACAACACTCTAGATCGTCGTTACAACCGTCTTAAGAACAAACCTTTTGTGATCTATACTAACCTTATTACCCTATGATAGTTATGAGGGGGCACTTGAAGGCCTGTGATAAGTCATTATTACTTGATTCTATGTAAATACCTGCCCTTCCTGACAATGATTCTTTATAGTGTATCTTTCTCAATTAACATAATTGTTGTGGTCTACTGTGTGAGAAATTGTATTATTAGGGAACTAATTAATCCGAACATTTTCGAAACATAAATTAAACAAAATACCTCTCGCACGTCTCGGGCGATAAAAAAAGGCAAAAGCATAAATTTTACTTCTGTAGAGGACCAGACACTATCAGTAAGATGCCATCAACAACACTGTCATTCGTTCTTTCGGTTATTTTATTAAATTAGATAACTTCATTATTAATAATTGATTGATTCAAATTTTACATTGCGGAGGACCATATTAATGAATTACAACTTTTTACCTTGCCACTCCACAGCCAAATTTAATTCCGGAGTAGAAAAGTTAAAGATAAAGTATTCATTTTACTTCATTATTTACCAGCATTACTTAGCCCCACTTTAACTATCATGTCTATAGAATTCATACTATATGAACTGTTATTGTCATTATTGTTGATTTAGCTATCGTTTGTTTTAGTTTTTTAGGGTCATCTCCTCTACTACGCACCGGCCTCCTCTTACTTAGATTGAGAGTGCTTAGGCTAGTTCAGATGCTGGCCCAAATTGCGAACTGCTCGCCTTTTGTTTTTCTTCACCGAAATTTTCTGGTTATAATTATAATTTTTTAACTTGGCATTGATTTGATTAGCTGTAAAAAGTTTTGAGCTTCACTCGCACCGAAGTCATGTAGCAATGACTACAAAAACAGCTCGTATGTGGTTTAATCACCATCGGCTCCATACTTTATGAAGCTGCGGAGCTGGCCCGGCCACATTCTTAGAGCCTTGCTAAACGACTCAGATTGCTAACTACACATTAATCTAAAGTTTTTTATTTTTCAATAAGAATGTCTTGCTTCGACTGGAGTTGCAGATTTTAGAATAGAATAGAATAGAATAGAAATTTATTAACACACTTAAAAAAAAAGATACAATATTAAAAAGTAAGGTATTATTTTCTACATTGAACTTATAACTAAGCGTGTTAAACGGATTAGGCTCAGCGTGTGCTGTGGATGCGTGCCCACGGAGGTGCGCACGCACACAGCGCTGGTTTTCAGTCCAACCCTTCACACTTTTTTTCAATGCAGATCTGTGGGTAAGTTCGAGTACACTTTTATTTTAATATAAAGAATTTTTTACATAGATATAAATATGGACATCAAATGAATGCCAAAATGTGAGCCAGTAGGAATAATTAAAGTACTTAACTCTTAAAATGCTTGTATAGTCGACCAAGAAATCCCCTTACCACCCTAAAGTTCAATATCAGTTGTATGGCTTAAAACATCAAAGGCTATTTTCACTCACAAGTCAATGTGGCAATCAGCCTTATTGTTTTTATTCTGATGTAGGAACTGTCATAAAAAATGGTAAAGCACTTACTCGGTCGATTTAGCCAACAATTTTAATGGAATCTTCACTTTAAAAGGAAAGGCAAAGGAACCCCCTTAAAAGATCACTTTGTCCGTCTATGTCTCTTCAAGATCCTATTGACCTGGAACGGGTGGAGATATGGAATTGTTAGGTCTACATGTAAAGGAGAAAGTTTGAAATCGGTATCTTGTTTTAGTACCTATATGAAAAAATATGTATTTAAAAGCGCACAAATATGTGTCTTCAACTGATATGTTTGACTTTGATTCCGATTTGTACTTGGCGGGTTTTTTATTGTTTCAGTCTGGCTGTGAACAGTGAGAGAGTTTAAGTCAAAATTCCAACAAATTATAGAAGTTGGTGCAGTGAACTTTCCTTTATTCGTTACTTGTGATCAAAAGCCGCTGCGCTCCAACTGTCAACTATAGTTTAGCCACAAGACGCTTCCGCGGGTGGTCCAAAAAACAACCAATTAGAATGGTTCATTTATAACTTATAATGAGAAATTCCATACGCTTTTTTGGATGTTACATCAGATTTTAGCGAAAAAATACTTTTTGAAAGCAGAAATGATTTTTAAATTAGTAAAGCATATACTCATCCCTTTATTTTTTTGTAGGTACGAAAACTGTACAAATTTATGCATATATGCATTAAGCAAATCGGTACATAACGATTAAATCTATTTGTACATTGTCCATACATTGTCGGATACTGTTTGTGGTTTCCCGAACTACTAACAACTTGCTGCACATTAGATTATGATTGTGTAGTCTGTACATGCATTCCGTCGCTGCATAATGTAGCATACAATTCCGCCTAGGATTTGATTTGAGTGACTTACGTCCGTATGTAGATTTGCAGAATAATCTGGGATAAATCCAGATTACCTATTTTATTATTTTCTAAAGATAAGTCTGTGAAAACATCATGTTTCTACACTGCAAACAAAATACGCTGAATGAAAAATTCATGTATTCACCTACTAAGATTCAAAATATACAGCATTGTAACAGATTGATCAACAGACAGTTAGGCACATTTTGAGTACAGATTCCTAAAAGTTTCAACAATTTCAACTGTATGAGTGGTAAATGTATTCTAAAATTCTTACTATTTATCTTGGAAACTCTACCTACGGTATGTTGGCTTCTCTATATGAAATTGTCGAAGTTTTTAGTTTAGCATTTAGATAGATTATAGATCATAGATTGACATTGAAACTTTCAAATAAATGTTTACGAGACAAACATTGTAGAATCAGATTTCAATAATTAACTCATTGACGCTCACGTTCGTATGCGTTCGTGGCGTTCGGTTCCCACATAGTAATTTGATCTAGCCAAATAATTATAATCTAAATTGCCTCATCAGTCTCAGGAATACCTTGTTTGAGTAGGTACATACCTACGTGTTAATATAACACAAACAAAGCATTAGTAATTATTAGTCATTGAGCAACCACTTCACATGAACGGGTCATATTAGCCGGCTCTCAATCCTCCTGATTGATGTCGAGTTAGCATACTAAAATGCCCACTCCGAGGCGAGATCAATCTTGAGAGCCGACGATTAATACGATCTGTGGTGGTTCTAGTAGGGCTAAAGTGGCTCGTAGATAAGAATCACTCTGTATTATCAAGGGTCGTTCGTGTTCATTTGGCAGAATTGAGATTATTTAGGGACGAGGTCAATGTTGGCCGCTTAGATAAATGTTTGCTTTCTAAGCTGTTTTTCAGTGTTTTTGTAGGGTTTTATTTACCTTGCAATCCTTACTAATATATATGTAAATGTGAAAGTGCGTTTGTTTGTTTGTTTGTCCTTCTTTCACGTCGAAACCGAGCGACGGATTGCCGTGATTTTTTAGAGTGACAAAGGCTACTTTTTATCACGGGAAAATGTCTCATTCCCACGGGAAAACACGTTTTAATCTACTTCAGCGGGGGTGAAGCCGCGAGCACCAGCTAGTGTTTGTATATTTGGTTGTTTGTATGTTTGTGAAGGTGTAAAATATAGCTATCGGATTGACTTGAAATTGATGGTTCGAATATGTAGTTTGGATTGGATGACAGTGCAAGTAATGTCAGTAAATAAACTTGTATTCAAGTTACATTTTTAACAAAAACTTTTCATGATCAGGATTTAGTTTTTAAATTGTCTGTGAGAGATGCCTACTGAAGTCACGCAAACGACGGCACCTCATAAATGTCAACTTATTTTATATACCTATTTATGACTAAACGATTATTAAAAACGTACATAGACTTCTCGAGACACTCCACTTAAGCTAGTCTAAGCCTATTCTGGCATTTTAATTAAAACTTAAAACCCTTGTCACGGAATTTGCAGGATACCCCTCATACTTCAACATACCTGTGTTATACAAATTGGTCTTAGAAAGTTAAGAACTTAATTAAAGCGCCCTTCAGAGATTCCCGGCTGCCCGTCGGTCTCTCGCAAACAATGTTTAACATAGCACAAGTTCAACAAAGCGGAAGTGTATAATTATTTTATGGAGGGATAATGAGAAGTCGTTGAGGTGAACGTGATGACAATGAAGAGTCAACGGCAAAAAAACGACCAAAACATAAACAAGGAAAAGGAAAAGTATAACGCGTAGACGATGTCTTTTTGTTGAAGGGCTCATCGCGCGGACCTGAGCCACGCTCAAAACAAAGTGGCCTATAGTAAAACAGGACTAAAGGACAGTTTTAAAACATGTCGGCCATTGCATGAAATACGAGAGGTAATCAAGTACGATCGATTGTCAAAACCCAGTGGAAAAAGCTATATTAACTAAAAGAAAAAAAAACTAAAGCAAGCATGTTAAATTATGTAACTAATTAAATAAAAACAATAAGTTTTCTGCAATCCAAAACAATTTTTAAAAATATAGGCCAATCGATGCTATCGATGATTCTGCAAAAGTCGAGGTTCACATTGACACTATCAGGTGCTATCAGTCAGCCATTGTTCGGTTTATGTAAAATTTCTTCTCCGCCCTTCAATCAAATAAAACACTTCAAATGAAAAAACTCCTGTAGGTACGCTTATTGTCTAACGCCCTGACACTTGCTTTCGCATTCACTATTTCTTTCTGTCAAACGGTATAAGATGGTGACAGAAAGAGATGGTGAAAGCGAAGGCAAGCGCCCGCGCGTGAGACAATACTTATGGCCTCTGGTGATGTGCGGTTTTCACACGTGCTTTTTATCATGTTAAAGGTTTGCTCAACCCGCTGTTATTGGATAATTGTTTAGTAAACACACGAGGCACTGTTGGTGTAGCGGTGTCGCGACGTAAAGTGGGTTATGTCTTAACTGTGGGAGCGGAATTAAACGTGGGAAGAATCTTACTTTAAAGCATGTGTTAGAAAATTACAAATAAATAACCAACCTGAAACTTGTAAAAACCGGCCAAGTGCTAGTCGGACTCGCGCACGAAGCGTTTCGTACCATTATCTATAAAAACGGCCCTTAAATATTTAATTTATTGAATCAGGCGTTACTTTGCGGAGGTCCATATTAATGAACTAAAACAATTACTTAATTAGTAATTGTTTTAGTTCCTTAAATATTTGTTTTATTTTAATTTAATTATTTATTTTTAAAGTGAATATCTAAATAAATATTCTGTGAATATTTCAAGCGTCTACCTGTTACCGTTATCAATATCGAGCAACATCAAGCAAAAAAATCAAGTTTGTTGTATGGGAACCCGCCTTAATATTTATTTTATTCTGTTTTTACAAGTTTGGTGTGAAGTATCTTATTGTATTATTCTGTTTTTTAGTATTTTTTGTTATAGCGACAACCGAAATACATCATGTGTGAAAATTTCAACTGTCTAGCTCTCACGTTTCATGATATTTAAGCGCAACACACACAGAGAGCGGGCGCGGAGCGCGTCACACGCGGGCCCGCGGCCGCCGCCCGACGTCTCTAAAAGCGTGCGGGAGTGCAGTGTTGCCAACAAGAGTAATATAAAATATGCTAGATGGGCTATTCTACTTTTAAGTAACCATTAATCTTTTGTGAAATATAAGTCATACCTGGTGATTTTTTTCAAGTGTAAATAACTTATATACAAACTGAAACACCTAAATTTAATGTTTTAAAGCAATAAAACTTTAAATTCAAAGAAATTTTGTGAAAAAATTGGTAACTCAGCGGAAAATACATCAATTTCCATACAAATGGCGGGGACATGCATGTCCACTGCGTTACCTACTTCATAGATAATAATGATTACTTTTTATACGTAGTGATAATTTTAAATGTAAGCTTAATTATGTGCTTATTTAAATCTTATATGATTTAAACCTCTTGTTTTGCCTCTGTATGGGGGATCATCAGGAGATGTTATGACTAATCTTCGTAGATAAACTTGGCTCACATTGAAGCCTAGTCCCAAAGTAAGTTAAGCAAAGCTTGTGTTATGGGTACTAAGCCACGGATAAACATACTTGTATAGATACAAACATACTTAAATACATATTAAACACCCAAGACCCGAGAACAAACATTGGTATTTTTTTCATACAAATATCTGCCCCGACACGGGAATCGAACCCTAAATTGAATCGAATCATAAATTTTATTGTAACACTTCTAAAACACTTATTTTTGTATGTTAATAACATCATAGTGAATATCATGTTTTAAACAACAGTCTTCCAGGTTTATACGTAAGTATTAAAATGTTAAATTAATAGAGACAACTTGTAATGATTAACGATCAATTGCAGTTCATTTTCATGCTGCGAAATTTCATAATTTATGATTATTGGAACTGTCAGTTTACAACAACGCATTTCCCATTTTCTGTTGGACACCGTATAACATACACTAATTAGGTGTCGTCGGAAATTATGACTAGATAGATATATTTACTATGTTTATTGAGTGGACAAAGAGGGGAACCTTTCCTATGGGCATGTATTTGCTATTCGAGATCTTTCCCAGTAATATTTGCAGCAGCTTTATATTTGTGTTCTTTCGAACTTTGGGCGAAGTACGCTCCTATTTGTATGGAACTTAACTAGCACTCAACTATGTATCTGTATTGAATGTTAGAGTTGAAAAGTTTACATTTTGTAACTCGAGAAAAATGTTCAACGTAATAATAGAGAGTGAACTGTTTACAAGTGAACTACGAATTTAAGCTTATATATATCCCGTCCTCACCATTATCATTTTAGCGAAAACACGTGCACAGCTGAACATAGACCTCCCTCAAGGCTCGCCAAACAGACCAGTCCTGCGCCATTCGGGTCCAACCAGTCATCCACCATCGCTCCATCTTGTTGGAGGCCTACCTACACTGGTACGGTCCGTGGACGCTATTCGAGAACCTAATGGCCCCATCGCTCAACACTTCTAGGATCGATGTGCCCCGCCCACTGCTACTTGAGTCTGGCGATTCTTCGAGCTATGTCGGTGACTTTAATTCTTGCGCGGATTCCATAATTACTAATGTGATCCCGCAGAAAAACTTCGAGCATACCCTTCTCCATCGCGTTCTGAGTGACCTTGCACTTTCTTATGAGACCTGTCGTTAGCGGCCTTGCCTTAAATCATCACTGGCAACACACACTTGTCAAAGACTTTTGCCTTGACATTGTATATGTTATACTTACTTGCTGTTAAACATTCATCAAATTTAGAGATTTTTCAGTAAACAATACATTTAGGTGATGTAAAGTAAGATGTTACGGAGGTTCGACTCAGATATCGAAAGGTTGGGATCTTCCGATTGATATTAGAACTCCGATTTTGACTTCGGTCCCGACACTTTTAAATCGGAGGTTGAAGTACTGCGTCTGCGATGATCGATGGCGATCGTGATCAGATCAGCCAGCGCGTACGAACAATTTTCACTCTTCTGCCATCGCCTCCGACTTCCACTGCGATTCCTATTCCGACACCAACACGTCGACTCTTTAAAACTCTGACTTCTAAATCGATTGCGATTGAACCACAATACAATACAATGACTCTTTATTGTACACCACAAGGAAAACAATACAGAAAAACAAGTACACCGCCACCCACCACCACAACCACAACCACCACTTCTTAATGTAAACCCTTTATTGTATAAAAAAATAAGAATTGACAAGTAAATGTCAGTATGAAACATATTGAATAGGTGCGCATCTTTCCGCTATACTAACCGCCTTTACTTGTTTCGGATTCTATTGATAAGTTTGCGTATTGTAGCATAAATGATTTTATTAGCACCTACTCAATGGTCCCTAGCATTGCAGAACAATGCTCTCACTCAGTTATTACGTAAAAGTCGCCGGTCACGTTTTCGCGGCCGCCGTGACCGGCCGAAAGCGGTAGCCGGGCTAATTGACGGCGAAAGTCTTGAGCCATCCGGTTATGTAAATAATTGTCTTATTATAATGAAGTGACGAATGGTTTTGACTTGTGGAATGAACTGGGAACGCATTAGGCATTTCGCTGTCTCACTACGCTTTTAGTTTAAAGGCGTCAGCTTAAAAGTATGTTCATACAACTTTGTAGTACTAGTTTATGTGATAGCAGAAATGCATCTCGCGAGATGACAACGATATAACTTAATGTCAAGTGGAATTGCTGCAGAGAGCTCAAGACTCAGATAAACGAAGACAGCTGTTTTCTGTAAAACGATTTCAATTTAGTTATCTATCTAAGTAAGTACGTTTATCCGTCGTCTAATAGTACAAGCTTTGCTTAGTTTGGGAATCGGTCAATTTGTATCAATCGTCCCATTTAATGATTTTTGCAACCGGTAGCTCTAATCTAACTAATAAGTTTATACATAGTAGCGTAGCCGTGATTTAAGAAAGTAAAACCTAAAAAGATTTGACGAAATAAACTTTATTCTCATTCGCTAATCTTCATAAATGTACCAAAATATTAGAGGAATACGAGAGCTTTTATAAGAATTTTCATAAAAAAGGAGTTTCATAACTCCTTTTCGCGGTAAGAGCTGGCAGAATATTTAAAATGCAAAGCTTGTGGTCTAAGATTGTCCTGACATCTCTCCGCATGCTTTATAATTCCGCAATGATATATGTTCAATTTTCATCTGCTATCATGGGCAGCGCATTGCATAAAGGGGTTTCTCGTCTTGTGACATAATGTTCCGTTCGCCCGCTGCAGATGGATTTATGATTTTGCGGTTAACTGTATCAAACTGCGACAACTCTGTAACAAATACACCGAATATTCGCCCTTAAATTTTCATGTTAAGGTTGGATGTGGAATAGTAATAGAATGAGGCACCGTTAAAATGATGTAATTTGCGCATTTGCACCGCAAAGTAATTCGTGTGCGGTGAGGCAAACCATGAAACGGCAAATTTTGTAGTAAGCTTATAACGAGAGTTAGGACGTTTCTGTTGTTTTTCCACGGTGATTTATGGTATAGTCGTCATCAAATAGTTGTACCAAAATGTCTACATGATATTATGTCGTGATTTTTCCACGATTGTTAGTTCTTTTACCTAGTATCTAAAATAGTTTTGATAAGGGCTTGAGGATGAATTAATTTTAACGATCGATTTTTAACAGACTTAACAAAAGAAAAGCCTATCAGTTCATTGGAATATGTTTTTTTTTAATGTGTGTTTACCGATTATTCGACATATCGATTCTTCTCGCTCATTATCTTCATACGTTTCTAGTAAATTCAGTTTACATATGTATAAATGAAAATGAATTAGGAAGGAGCTTACTAGGACTCTTGGAATTTATGTCGTCTTTAACTGTTACGGAACCTGACCAAACAAGTTCTTAGAATTGATTAATTTTAATTTAACATAGACATTACGTTGGAATGATCATTAAAATTTTATAACACCTGTACAGTGTACACCAACCACGTTTAATTATAAATTTAATACATACGTACACCCTAACCGGATTTAAGACCATCATATTTGGCGGCCTACAAAAGCCGTGTTAGCCTAGTGGTTTGATCTAAGTCCGCTCGGGGTCGTGGGGTCAAACACCGGGCTTGCACATCTGAATGTTTTGGAATTTACGCGCGAAACGTTTGACATAGTAGATACGCTATTTGAAGCTAGGCATCGCCCGTGCGGCTCGGAATTATTTATTTCCTTCTTTAAGTTTACTATCCAGTTTTCACACTGAAGAAACGGTGGTGTGTTAACAAACTTTGGGATTGCACCTCCACAACTAAAAAAAAAACAATGGCGATAAAAACTAAATATACGTAATGGTGAAGTTGGTTCTTTAGTAACTATCAATGTGGGGTTGTCATAATAAGCTGCTACATTCGAATTAACTTTCCTATGCGGAAACTTCAGAATAAATAAATGAGCGTCGCATTAAACAACGCGTGGTTTATATTCATTAATTAAAATATTACCTCAGTCGCATTTTAATGATGTAAATTTAATGAACCACATGCAGTGCTTAAAATATGAATATGAATAAATTAAAGTATGAATATGGTAATCTGCTACTTACTGAATGACTGACTCACAAAATAACGCCTAAAAGCCTAAGTCACTAGACCTAGGGATTTGAAATTTGTTATACATTTTCCTTGAAGGACATAGAGGTGCGCTAAAAAGGGATTATTCGAAATTAACCACGAGATGCGAAGCTAGCCTATGATTTATTCTTCCACTGGAGCGAAACCAAGGGACTGCACTTTTTATGAAAAATCATACTAAAGTACCTACATATGAGTACCTGCTTAATCACAAATGAACATGTGTTTTTTTTTCTTTTTTATACCGCTTGCGTTGCTATCACCATCTGATTCACAAATTCTGCTCTAGGCAACAATCGCAGCTTGAGAGTATGATAGACAGATAATAATAGCTGGGAAAATATCGTTTCCATTTTAGGCTGCTATTTTAGCAACACAATCTGCGTTCCATCCAGTGACGTACGTGGCACATTAACCACTCTATTTCCATCGGGTTGCTGTTAAATGAAGACCCCTTGAAATGTTTTACGTGACGACAGTGATGACTTGTATGGCAAAGGTTCTGCACTAACTGCGAGGTTCTCTGGGTTATTTTAATGAAATCACTCAGAGCAGAGCCGCACGTGCGATGGTCTTCGCCAACGCAGAAGAGTGGCTTATGTATCAGTATTCTACAGGCTACATTTCGTTAAATATGCTCGAAAATGCACGACCTTATTCCACTTGCTCCTTTCTTTCACTGGTTGACCAGTAGACGGGATCTCCACCCAAATGTCAGCATTACCAAAATCCGCACAAAGCATTTTCGTTCATCCTTCATCATCCGTACACCTAAGGAGTGGAGTTCCCTACCTGCTTCTGTGATCCCTAAACACTACAATCCGCCCTTTTAAAGTAGGATGAATGAGCATTTACTAGGCAAGCGTGCTCCATCGTAAACCTGATCTTTGCTTTCCATTAGGTGTGATTGTGGTCCAACTTTAGCCTATAGGTAGTGTGTAAAAAAAAAAACTCCGCTCCACTGTGGGCAGTATTGGTAATCAGATGACCCGAGTGCTAATTTTTTCTCGTATGTAAAACAAGGATGGAAGATAAATATCACGTACGAAAATTTCGTACCCAGCGCTTCCTTCTTTGTCACTTAGACGTCGAAATAGACTCCCCAAGTTTCATTCGAAGCAGCCTCGAGGCGTGCGAAGCCAAACTCAGAGCTAATTTAGCTCTTTTGGCGTCTTCCAAGCGAAACCTCTAGATTTCGTGATACTATCTCTCTTAAAAGATTTAATTAAATACTCCGTTTTCAGTGCAGGGTTATATTTTGTAAAGAATAATATTATACACGTTTTGGTGTTTATTTTGAGGTCTTTTCACTCTTTTCGGGGGTTAAGACGACTTTATAATGTAATGTAATTTTGTCATTAATCTAGTTTTTCACTTCACTTACAATGCTCTGAAGTGTAAATGGACAAAATGATTATTTTGTTCAAAACCTTGTTTCCTTATCAATTTACGCGTTTCAAGAATTCTACTAATATTATAAATGCAAAAGTTTGTATGTGCATGTGTGTGCATGTGCATGTGTGTGTTTGTCCGCATGTGTGTGTTTGTTCCTCCTTCACGCTAAAACGGCTGGACTAATTTGGAGGAAATTTGTTATGTGGATAGCTGGGAGTCTGGAATAACACAAGTTTTTTATTATCTCGATATTCCCTTATCGATATTAAAATCTTAAAATCTTTAATGCTAAGTCTGGAGACATGAATTGTGCAATGGTGATTCACCGTTATAGTCACGCAATTAGGATGTCCCAATTTTTGACAACGTGTAATAAATCGAAAACCGTTTGGAGAAATAGGCTTTGTGAAGCGTTTTCAGAAATCAGATTCCAAAAATATGATAAACTGAATTAAATAAAGAAAATTTAAGTAATGGCCTCCATTTGACCCCTGCAGTGAATCATCACAAAGGCAGATATAAAGCAGGTCTACACTCTAAAGCAAAATGACAGTTTGAAATGTTGCTGTCCTGCTTATAATAGCAAAGAGTGACAAAGACAGAACTTTAATCACATGATGCGCACCTGGCTTTAAAAGTTGTCATTTATCGTAAAGTCCGAAATGTATACGAGTATTACCAATGTATTTTTACAAATTTAATTATTAAATTACTACGTTACAAGTAAATATAAAATAATTTAAATATCAGATTTTAATAAAAAATATCTATTTACTATCACACCATTAAATAAATAGGCATAATCGAAGCTAAAAGAAGAGAAATAAATAAAACTATTTGTCATAGTTCATTTAGGACCCTAAGCCGTGCTTGTATTATTGACAGTGACAAGACAAATCAGTAGTGCCACAGATTATGTTATGTACGACTTGAATATTTCTAGGCAATGGAACGTGGCTCTCTCACTGTGACATCAACCAACGTATTTCTTAAAAAAAATATAAAAAATTTAAATACTCAACCAAATTCAAAATCGATGAAAATGTATCTTAAAATATTCTAATCTTTCCAAAAAAAATATAAAAACTATAGGTTATTTTTTTTGGTGCATCCCAATTTGAATGAACTTTACGATGTAGAGATATGAATTGGAAGTTCCAGAAAACCTAAATTAAAATCCCACGTTTACGTAAATCTGCGAGTAAAGACTAGTTCATCCATAAATTACTTATACCAACATTACCTTCGTGGAATCATTCAAAATCCAATTAACACCTCAATGGAGCATTTGAACGAACGCCAAAGCTCACCGCTTATTAGAGACTGATAAAAGGATTAAAATTTACAATTTATTAACGTTGGCAACAGTAAGCTTATTGGGACGGTTTTCTGATTCAATGAACTCGTCACTATATTAATTGGGTAATAAATTAATTTGCTTTTCATTTAAAGTTTGGACGCGTTGTCGCACCTAGTAATTTGTTTCATTCAGCGTGTTTGAAGCGGCATTGATTGGGACATACACGGGCCCAATCAGTTCCCTTTTGTGAGGAATATTTGCGAGTATACCTCAAATACTTAATAGAGTATTTTGTGAAATGCCACGGAACGTTGGGTTGGTCGATTTGGTTTTGAGCCGTTGAAATGCCTTTCATTGCGTGAAAAGCTGTAGGGTTAGTGGCGCTAGAGGCCATTACGGTCTAACGCGGTTGCGATCACAATCGGATCCTCCGTCTCCTTCTTCCGCCATCTCATACCATTTGACAGATTTAAATGATTGTGAGGTTGTGAAAGGCTGGTCCATCCTACCTACATGTTTTAAGCTTAGCAACAATATTTGAAGGTTTGATTCGCGTTTGTTTTAATAATCAGTGTTTGTTTTCTGCTTATTTGATGGTGGAAGTATTTTACACCCCCACTGAATGTAGATAGTTTATTTTGCAATGATCGGTAGAAAGTATAAATCTCTAAGTTCCTTTGAATTAAGTACTTAACTAAGAGATCCCATATATACCTGTAAAAACAAAAAGATATAATAACATGTTTTCATAACCATGTATTTTTTGTATTTTAAAAATGATTTTCTGTCAAATTTTATGCTGCGCATTCCTCCTGGCAATGGTCTTTCCGAAAGAGTTGTTCGTATAAAAAAGTTACATGTTAAAAAACTTTGCTCTACGCAAGGCTTATTTTACCTCTGTATAGGAAAGAGATTCCAATTACGACCCACTATAATTTTTGTTGGTACAGATTGAACTTTTTTACCGAATTTTACATAGATCCCTTACATACCATTACCCACACGTCTATAAACGGATAAGGTAACAGTAACTTCTCATAGATAGCGTTCAGAAAGTCTGAGATCTATTTCATTTACGGCACAAGTTTCCTCGGAAGACCGACGTGCAGAGTGCTGAATAAAATCCTCTAGGTACATGGACGATGTTTTCACCAGTTCTATACTTTGTTTGTTGATAGTCCAATCCGATCAGTGATGGATGTGTTGTTGAAATTTGTTGACTAAATAGGTGTCGGTTGGTGATATAACAGCGAGCATGGACTAGTTCAACAATCTTGTTATTAATCTTGGTTTAAATTGCCCGTAAGTGCAAAATTTGGAATGGACTGGCGGCCGAGATTTTGCCAACATACTACGACACGGTGCCTTTAAAAGGCGAGTGTACCGTTTCTTGCAAGGCCGGCAATGCATCAGCGGTCTTAATGGTGCTGTAGGTACCCATGGGCGATGGTGGTCTCTTATCAGGTAAGGTAGGTTGCTCGTAAAAAAAGCAAATTTTCCTTTTGTAACGCCGATTAATTTTAACATTCTGTGACTGTGACTTAAATACTTATCTCACATAATCTCAATGAAAGTTAGAATACTTACAATATGTGCGAGAATTTCATATTCATAAGCATGAATATTCATTTAATCTTACCTACGTAGTCACTTGAGTTTTCATTCTACAATTTACCCTTCCCAAGGGTTTCCTAGCGACGCCAAACCCGCTTGGATGCGTTGTAACGTACTCGGCTCGAATAGCGAGCTCGACCGTGCGAAAATGCAGCCGAATGACCCTTGACTGTGAAATTCCCCGTTTCCTTTAATTACAACCATATTTGGTTGCCTTTTGAACGTCGAACCGCCACGAGATTTGGAACGCGAAATATCGGGAGATTATTAAAATTAATCGCGGTAAACATCCTACAGAAAATACGTATAATGTTAACCGTAAATCATTTAAAAACTGTTACACTGAACTACAGTATTTTACATTGCTTTTTGCTTATTCTTATATGTAAACTTTGAAAGTGGCATACTTAAACTTGGCATAAACGATATTAGGTATACAGATTTTTAGCTCTTGCATCAATGAATACGAAATACGAATTTTGATGATTTTAGATCACCAAATAGGTTAGAGGATTTGGCATAGATATTGCGAGCACGCCCACATTCACATGACATGACACATCAATCACTTTTTCTAGATTCATATATTAATTAATCAATCATTTATTTGCTTAAACATGGTACATTAAGATGATTTAAGTATAGACAAGTTAAATAGTTCCACATGTTTTATAATACTTTTTTCTTATGTTAATTTTAAGTATCTAAATAACTATAACTTCAAAGTTTAATTGTTTTGTTTTCAATTTAGCCATGGAATTTTGACATAATTTGCTATAAACTTTCCCTGCAAATTTACATGGAATAATGCTGTGTATAATTGCTCTCATTCATAAATAAACGTTGTTTGTTGCAGAGACGGGAAGCACGGATAAGAGCAATGGTATGAAGGAACCGGGATCACCTGAGGAATTGGTAAGTGCTCTACAAATCGTTTACGCTTATGAATATTTAATCCGCCAGCTTTCCCGAGAGATTTCAATTAAGAACAGCATAACTTGAAATGGTATGTGGGTCATGTTATTATTACCAAGAAACTAAAATGTAGCGTAACGCGTAACTAGATTTTCGTGTACATATTGTACATACCTCTTTGGGTTTCAGGCGTATGTATTATATTTTTTATAGTTACAGTTACATATTATTAGATACTCGTTACGTTTAAATAAATTTAATAATTTAATCATAGTTTTATCAAAAAATAAGTTAAGTTAAAAATTTAATTTTCAATGCAAGCTTTTTCGCTGACTGTACTTTTTGTTGACTGTACTTGCATTGTCATCCAACCTACATAAGTATACCAAATTTCAAGTTAATCCGAACACTGGAAGTGGGTCAAATTCAACTTCCAAGATTAACGCTTTAAAAATATATACAAATACTAAAACGAACATATGTCTACAATTTCGGATATATCAAAATCACCAATAGAAAAATCAAAGCAGATAAAAAAAATGATTCTATACAAGATGTCGCAATATATAACCGGAAAATCTGAACAGATGATTGGGTTAGCATGACTAAACAGTGAACACCCTTGTGTTTATCGTCGCATTTTTGATTCAAAATATAGTCACGCATTTTTTGATGCCAAAATCAAATAATCCTGATAAAAAATAAATACAAATAAATAGGGGTATTTAGTCATAACGACCCAAACTTAACTTTAAAGCTCCAAACGCGAGGCGCGGCGGCGCGGTGGCGCTGACGGTTGTAATATTCTAACTTGTATGAACGAGATCGCGGTACGGTACCGCACAACCGTTCATACAAGTTAGAATATTACAACAGTCACCGCCACCGTACCGCCACGCCTCCGCTGTCTGTGCGTTTGGAGCTTACGAGGATACGATGGCTGAGAGACTTTTGATAAATAGGTATTTTAATGAAATGTCGCTGTCTCGCCCGAACCCCTCCGTGTCAGTACAGCGAGAGCGGGACAACTGCAGCTCAGACCGTTAATAGGCGCGTAAAATTGATCAAAACAGCATTTCGTAGTCCCCTGTTTTCTTCTCGAAAACTGGACCAATAAAATTATTTTTTTCAAAAATAATTAGAGGACAGATTTAGCTGTGCCCCTATGTTTTCCTTTTTTTGTTTATACAAGGGATTCTTTTCTGATGAGTGTTTGAAAATGACGTTAAAATTGGGCAATTTTTTCAGTTTTTGAAAGCTCATATTTCTTATGTTAATTGGGTTTTTCAAAAGTGTTTTTGTCAATGCTTCCTCTACATTGGACACTTTCGATAATATAGAGCCTGTAGATAGTAGGGATGATTTATCCTTCATCAACATATCATGTGACATCGTCCTAAAGTCTTTAAAGGCCCTTGATAAGTCCAAGGGGGCTGGTTGTGATGGCGTCCCCCCAATTTTCTTAAAGTCTTGTGCTGAGTCCCTTGCCTTCCCACTTACTATCCTCTTCCGTCTTTCATTAAAGAAGTGTATTTTTCCTTCTATTTGGAAAAAAGCCCACATTATCCCAATCCATAAAAAAGGTTCAAAGACCAAGATCGATAACCATCGTCCAATTTCAATCTTAAATACAATGGGTAAAGTTTTTGAGCAAATAGTTTTTAATAATATCTACCCTGTCTTACGTCTTGGCATTACAGAGAATCAGCATGGTTTCTTTAGGGGACGATCTACAGTTTCTAATTTGGCAGGCTTTACTAGTTATGTCTTGAATGAAATGGAGGGTGGAGGGCAGGTTGATGTGATTTACACGGACTTTGAAAAAGCATTTGACCGGGTGGATCACGCCATCCTTCTAACGAAGCTTGAATTGTTGGGAATCCACGGCGATCTACTGAGATGGGTCAAATCTTATCTTACCAATCGTTGTCAGGCTGTTGTTCTTGGCGGATTTAGATCTGACTTCATCAGCATTCCATCAGGCGTCCCTCAGGGCTCGCATCTCGGCCCTCTCTTCTACAACGTGTATTTACATGACATATATACACATATTGTTAATGCTCGACACTTGTTGTATGCAGATGACAAGAAAGTATATATGCGTATTGATTCCTTAGGAGACTGCGAGCTTCTGCAAAGGGATCTTGATAACTTATTTGATTACTATACACGTAACAAAATCACTCTAAGCATTAATAAATGTCAGTGTATCAGTTTTACTCGTAGTTCTAATCCACTTAAGTTTCTATATAACTTTAATGGTGTTGCTGTGGAGAGAACCGATGTTGTCCGTGACTTGGGGGTTATGCTTGATTGTAAAATGACCTTTAGGGACCACATTGATTATATTGTAAACAGATCTTTTCGAAATCTTGGATTTGTAATTAGAACCTGCAAACCATTCCAAAGCTTGTTAAGTTTAAAAATAGTTTACTATGCGTATGTGAGATGTATTCTTGAATATGCCTCCCCAATATGGTCACCTTATTACGCTGTACATAAAAACCGCATCGAACGTATCCAAAAAAAATTCTTAACTTATTTAAATCGCAAATTTAAAGTGCCTCACACATCGTATTCTAACAACTGCCGTCATTACAATATCCTTACACTTGAAGAGCGTCGCAAAGTGGCTGACATGACCTTACTTTTTGATATAATTCGTGGTTGCATAGACTGCCCTGAATTACTGTCCGCAATTTACCTGCGCACCCCTAAGCGCCGCACGAGGCACACCACCCTGTTCCATCAACCTTTTCATTCCACTAACTATGGCTCCAATTCAGTACTATCGCGTATCCCCCGTCTGTACAACTGTGAATTCAGTGCTACTGATCCTTTCCTGGGGTCCAAAAGTAAATTTAAGAAAGAAGTTCTTTCGGTCTTTCTAAAGGAAAACTAACAGGTGTAACGCCTAGTGTGGGCACTGTGAGCTGGCTTATGTTACGTCTAGATTATAACTGTTATTGTTTCCTTTTTAAATTTGTACGTAGGTAAATTCAGCTCTAATTTCGTTTTGATTTACATACGATTATTGGTATTTAGTACATTGTGAGTGGTTTGCAAATTTTATATACTTATAAATTTTGGCAGTATTTATCGACTATTTATTGACTGTAAGACTAATAAACCCATAGGTACTGATTGAGGCAACTTAACGATAAACATTAAATATTAGAATATTATTGTTGTAGTTACTGTTTAGCATTACACCTCTTACATTACTCATGAACTCATGAAATACAATTTCATATAACTATATAACGCTCTAGACATTAGCATGAGTTGGTGTATCTGGTGTTGCAGACATTTCTACTATGATGACTTAGATTAAGACTCTTAATGGATAGCTGTTATTGGCCTCATATGATGTAACCTTTTGTATGTTTCTTTTATTAATTTAAGGCTGTTGTTATCCTGAATAAATAAATAAAATAAAATAAATAAAGAAATATGGAAAAAAACGTAACATAGGGGCATAGGCATAGCTGTGGTAGATACAGATTACACAGTAAACACATTTGGCTCTTAAGCCATTATCCACTACGTTTGTATGGAGAAATGGTGCGCATCGTATCCTCTTAAGACACCTTGTGTATAGCAGCCTTGGATCCCGTGTAGGCCTATCAAGCCACCAATAAGGTGCCGCTGATGCTTGTGACAATGCTTGAGTCATCTGTAAAGCGGGGTTTACACGGGTGACTAAAGCCGCACGATTTTTGCCGCGCGGCTAAAATCGACCGTCTAAATGGCAAATTAGAGGTCCGAATTGCCATTTAGACGGTCGATTTTAGGTCGATTTTAGCCGAGCGGCTTTAGTCACCCGTGTAAACCCCGCTTAATAGATGTAAAGGCCTCTGATGACGAGGTGCATAGTATCACTTTCTAATACCCTTTTTATAGTAAAAACCGATATTAAATATTATGTAGCTACCCCGTCCGGCCGTCCTTTCCAGACAATATCAAGCCCCACATACAATACAATCTTCTTCAAAAGCTTTTAAATTGCGTAAAACACCACGATATTTATAGCCGAGTCTGCGAACAGGGAACAATTTGGCCGTCTCAAACGATTTACACATCAAACAATATCCAAAGATTTACAAATCCCCTACGTTTTGCAAATGAGATAAAGAACTTTGATCATTGACAACGACACGCCAATCGGATTGATCTTTCGGGCAGGAATCCTTAGAGGACGTGTAAGGAATCAGTCTCGGCTTTGTGGGCGGTTCGTTTGAAGCTCCCGCTTCAAGGAATTGGCTTACAAATTTTAGCCTAAGCTTTCCGTGTCGTGTTACAATTCTAATTTATTTTAAATCTGGATAAAAATGCAGATATTTCAAAAACTACTTAAATAAAATTACAAAAAAATCCGAGTAGGACTCTTACATATACTTATACTTCCGTACAATGTTTTAAAAACAGTTCAGTAAAAAATTAGTAAGCAAACTTTTCGAAAAACATCCAAACAGCACAGGGTCGCTCGCTTGTATGCGCGCGGCCATGACTATGGCTGTTAATCGTTGCCTAGCAACTGTCAGCTGTCGCCTAGCAATCGACACCGCAATTACAAGCGCTGAAAAAGACTCCTTTCTTGTATGACGACCCCCTTTAATTTTTAACTTTATTTTATTTTTAGTATCTTTTGTTATAGCGGCCACGGTAATACATAAATCTGTGAAAATTTCAACTGTCTAGCTATTACAGGTCAAAAGATAGAGCCCTGTGACAGACGGACGGACAGACAGACAGACAGCAGTCTCAGTAATAGGGTCCCGTTGGCACCCTTTGAGTACGGAAACCAAAAAAGCAGAAGTGGATGAACTAAGGTGCTCACAATGATCTACACGTCTCTAATGCCAAGTTAATAAAGGAGCGTGTAGATAATTTTAAGCTCTACAACCGCTCATTCGCTTCTGCTGCTAACTGTACTCTTGTGCACATGAGTTAAGACAGCTTTTTTGTACATATTTTTTTAAATATAAATTTTAAAGTGTGACAAGACAAGGATGAGGTTTGAATCATGACATGAACTTCTTTATTTGACAAGTTATTGGTTGAAGGGATAACACGCACGGGTAACTATTGCACGTAAAAGGTACGATTATCCATAAGTTTTGACCCAAACATAAATAATAACAGTAAGTATAAACTTGTGAAAAATCAGACGTATCTAACTTTATTAAGGACTTAAAATCCAGATATGTCCTGATAATGATGTAGAGCTGGTAACTCTATTTCTGAAGACTGCTTTAGACCGTGACAAGAAGCTCTCGTTAGTCATAATTCCCTTCCATTAAATTATCTACTGTCAGACGTAATACGGCGCTAAGTACCTACTTACTTCTTCGTTCTTTTTATTTGTACTGTCAAAATTAAAAATTAATTCATTTATTTGTTCCACGTAGGTCATGTCACTAGAAGTTACAGCAGGCAAATGTTGAATAAAAAAAAATATATTTATTTCAGAAAATAATAAAAAAAAATACAATAAAATCAGATCCGCAGCGTAGGCTTCGTCAATGAGAAAAAAAAAGAAAATATTTTGTTATCCGCAACAAGCTTCGTCATAGCAACAGATTGAGATCCGCAACAGGCTTCGTCAGCTAAACAAAAATATAAAATCCGCTACAAGCTTCGTCATAATGTTGAATTGTTATCACTATGTCTCGCCATACATATGACATTTATGTATATTATTTAAGGCCCTACCGTGTTTTTGGCACATTATGTTGTATAATTACTAGCAATGCTATAGTCCTGAAATTCATACGTAAGATATTTGAGGATTCACTCTAGTGACAAGTATTTATCGAAACACGATTACTTGTAGTTCGCTCTATAGAAAAAAAATCCAAAATCGTCTCTAAAAGTAAAATAAACTCGTAGTACGACGCTAATACTGCACGGAAGGTCATGACTTTTTGAATGTTAATAAAACAAGATGTTTTCTAGGGCGTAGTTTTGCTACATTTTTAAAATATGTATTTGTTTTAGTAATAAGATGAAAATACCCAAAAACACGCGCAGTCCAACTAATCTATCTTGAGCCTTCGTGCCTCCCCCACGCGGCCCCACGCCCGAAATCGCCCAGCCAAAATCGATTAGCGCGAAAAACTCGGTACCCCCTTAAGAAAGCCTAAAATATTAAACCGTGGTGGCCTAGTGGTTTGACGTCGTGACTTCGAGCGCGGGCTTGCACCTCTTGAGTTTTTTGAAAGTTATGTTTGTGAAAAGGAATTTAATGTTGTGTATCAAGTTCCCAATCCGCACTGGGTCCACGTGGGAACTTATTCTAAGAGGCCTGTGCCCTGCAATGGGACATGTTTATAGGCTGGGTTGATGATAATGATTTCCAATGTTCCCTGATGATGATGATGTTCAATGTACCTATGCATGTAAAATCCCGAAATCTTAAACACTGTCTAGCGACATGATATTTTGCATTGGTGTATTGGTGTTCTTTATGCGACGTAAATAAAGACTACGATGTAATTATTGGGAAAACCAATGACAACTGAGTTACTGGCTTTCCTATCAACCGACTATCTTTATTGAAATTTAAACTTTATTCGAAATCAGTTTTAATTAAGGGAGATT
Source organism: Archips xylosteana (assembly GCA_947563465.1). Taxonomy (NCBI): domain Eukaryota; kingdom Metazoa; phylum Arthropoda; class Insecta; order Lepidoptera; family Tortricidae; genus Archips; species Archips xylosteana. Next base: position 12,573,641 of record OX387357.1, on the reverse strand, counting down.
TTAATTTTAAAATGCGACGTTAAAACGTTTAATCCTCTGCGTAAAATGTATCGGCTATGAATTCTTAATTAGTATTTTACATAAATGGGATGACACCGGGTCCCAGTGTATTCGGTTCACGTATTATCTCTTTCAATCGTTTTTCACTTGAATACAACAATTTTATAAAGGAGTTCTAATTCCCATTAACAGTTACTATTTTTGTTGGGCTGGAAGCGCAGCGTGGGACGTCCAATAACGAGATGTACCGATGATTTGGTAAAGGCCGCAGGTTCACGGTGGATGCATCATGTAAGCCGATTCCAACCGCAATGATTGGGCATCAATGAGGGAGGCCTATGTCCAACAGTGGACGTCCTACGGTTGAAATCATGATGATAATGAAGGGAACTTTGTTGTTGATTACCTACATGGCTTATTGTGCCGTTTTATTTTTGATTGAAGTTGGACGCGTTACCTTAGCGACGATGGTAATTGTGTGTGATTTCTTGTGTTTGTGTGTCTTCTTGTGAAAGTGAATAAATTAGTATGAAAGTTTTCCGTTGTGAAAACTAAACTATACTGAATCAAACAATTGTATGAGTAATTTTCGTGTCACAACGAAACATTTTCCAGTCAGTCGTTTTGAATGTTTAACTACCTCTTCAAGTAGTTCAATTTTTTGGTCGTCTCGTCTTCATTACGATTGTGAAATTGACGGGAAATCGTGGCAAAACCGATGTTTTAAGCACGTTAGAGCGAGATAAAACGTTTATTTAACGTGTTTCTAAAATCCACTCGGGAATTTTTTGACAAGTTTTTGAATCTTGCAGCATCCGTACCTATGTAATTAAAAAGGTGGCTTCGATATTTGCAAGCCATTCTTCGACCACTTCCTGGTATTCGGTTGAGCTGAAATTTAGCATACCTAGTATAGGTAAGTTCGGTAATAATACAGTAATGTGGTAGTGAAATTTTGATGATTCTGCCAGGATCGTCTCCGCAGGACGGAACTCTTCAACGGTTAACGCCATCGACTCAAAACGTGGTACGGATATGTAGAAAACAAAACGCTTGTATTAAAAAAAACTTAAGTCCTTTGCTCACGAGCTTCGGGAAAAGGCTTACGATTAAACGCGCGAGACGCGTCGTACTAGTCAATTTAGATGTTAGGAAGCCACAGCCTTTCATACAATTATTTAATATAGAAATGGTTCACAAATGACATGCTGTATCTCTTTCTTATGCATTACGAAAGAGCAGAGTGAAAAAGAGTATCTTATTTGTGGTCCTATTGTACAGTTTCGAATCAGGTCAGGTCGGATGCGTATTTTGCATCATTAAAATTAAGTAACGCAGCAGTTAATTATTTCTGCTTTCCGAGTCCGCAACGAAACTAGTGAGTTTGCCTAATGACTCCTTAAATTAATTGTATTTTACGCTTTTTGCTTCAATTAAAGTCGTTCGGTGAATTATTATTAATTGCAATTTTATATTTAAATTTACGATGTTCATGAAAATATGAATATGACCAATAAGATTTTGACTCTTAAGACTTGTGAGTAATGAACAGTGAATAAATTTGACGGTAGTGAAACGGCCAAGCCACATATTTAAACTAAGGTGTAGAGTTTGTGAAGTTAGGGCTTGTAGAGTTAGAAGTCTTAGAAGCTTGGCTCTACATGAGATCTGATAACTTTTTGAAAGTGCGAGGCATATTTTCTGTGGGATGAAATATTTTGGATTAATATTAAAATGCTTTTCACTTCTCATGCTCTTAAAATGTTACTTTAGTCTCTGCATATCGGGACTAAAGCTCTTTTTTGATCTCAAGGGATTAAAGTAAAATTTTTTTAATTGACTATGGAAACCCCTAAACTGCCAGTCATGGTGTTTGTGAATGGAGGATTATCGCCATTTTCAGTAACTGGGCATAGACAATTTTAAAGCTTTCCACAGACCGAAGCGCGCTGCGGACGCACTGTAGCGCCCTGCGCTTCGGTCTGTGGAAGCCTTTAGGGCGTGGAAATAACCTCAAAATGACAACTGTATAAAAAATATTTAAAAAATAATAATTTCGTGAAACACATTGAATAATTACGAATATTAATCTATTTAATGAACTAAACCAATTACTTTGCTCACCCGCGACCTTACAATAGTTTGTAACTATTGTAAGGTCGCGGGTGAGCAAAGTAATTGTTTTAGTTCATTAATATGGACCTCCGCAAAGTAACGCCTGCCTGATTCAATAAATTAATCTATTTAATTATAAAATATTAAAGATGAATTCATTTTATTTTGCACGTAAAGAAAGATTTCCTTTAGCTTAGGTGTTTTTAATATGTTTTTTTTTTTAAAACGCTGTCGGCAAAGCAGTTCCCTGCTCTGTCGATAAAATAGCAATCCGCACTGTCGGCAAAGCAGTGCTGTAGTGTACGGTAGATAGAGCAGTTACGTTTGAATGTTAATATGGCGTGACTTCAAAATAATGCGATGTCAGTTGCATTTAATTAGATATAATCTAACAAAGAATTGGCATATAGAAAATAAACTTAAAAAGTCGTTTCTTTATTCACGGGTAAGTGTTTCAGTTAACAATATATTTTGTGTGTGAAGTTAGATCAATTAGGTTAATTTATTTGCCGATTCTAATGAATGAACAATTATCATTCTTACATGCATAGTCCAATTAGTTTTAACATAGTCTTTAAGTTAGAATCTGTTGGCTAATTATGCAAGCATTTAAAGCGTCACTTTACAAAAAAATATAAAAGAAAAGAAAAGACAGCGGTATTTGTTTGCTATTTGAATTTTGAACAGTTGTCCATTGCTCGTATTGAGCATACGTTGTAAAAAAGTAATTTTGTACGTCGTTTTTTTCCTCGCATTCAAAGTGAAAAGTAGAGTGTTTAACGCGGGACTAAACTACCATAATGACAACTCGAATTATAGCCTCCCTCGCTATCGCTCGGGTGGCTAAATATCTCGTGTCATTATGGCTTGTTTTAGTCCCTTGTTGAACAATCTACTATTGTATAAAGCTTTATTCGTTGATTTATACAAAGGTTTATCTCATATCGATTAATATCACAATACGGATTTGGAAAAGTTATACATTATAAGTTTTTAGCACTCAATTGCAGTAATAAATTAAAAACACGAGAAGGAATATGCAAACATTTTTTTTATTTGTTCATTCATATATTATCTTTATTATTCGACAAACCGAGTACTGTAAGATTTTTTAGATGTTTAAAAATTACGAATATGAGTACGTTTAAATTGTTAAACAAACAGAGATCATTATATGACATGACGACCGCAGAAAGTCCATACTAAATTTCATTTTTCTAAAAATAGATAGAACGCAAACTTCATTCGCTCGTATCTTTCTTATTTTATTTCATTTTTATTTTACAGTTTTTATCACGTTAAGTTATTTAGGAGAAAAATCGTGTTCCATACATATTTCCTATTGTTCCCTATCATTAGCGTCCACGTGCCAATCAAACCTGGCGGGTATGAAATTACGATTAGGCCAGACGTATTATTTCGTTGCGACCTGTCCAGCGTCCATCAGCGGGCGATGATCGATTGCCTCTCGGACCTTTTCGATTGTCCAGATTTCGGGCTAATTGACCGTGTTTATTTCGGCTCGCTCCGTTAGGTATTTTTTCTGCTGTTAATTGATGTCACACCCCCGAATGTGAGCGTACTTTATATGGCGAGAACTGTGGGCTGTGACGTTGCCGCTTGGTCAATTAGCAAACAATTAACAGATGCGAATGCTATGTTTGTTTAAACTGTGTTAGGTATGTTTATTGAGTGTAATAAATAATTACTTATGCTGTATTAACTATCCTTGAGAAATCCTCTGCTTCGCAAAGGCTTCCCCATGTTCTCTCCACTCGTTCCGATTTTGAGCGGTGTTTTGAACGGTGCGTCGGCATTCCAGTCCTACGGTACACGTCTAGGTCGTCCCGCCAACTACTTCTGGGCCTATCTCTATCTGATGGTATCCAGTCTGTGTCTATCTTAACCCACCTATCTGGATCCATGCGGCTGACGAGGCCTGCCCGGTTCCGCTTCAGACCGGTTAAAAAAAATTATATCATTTAAAATTATATTTTTGATTAAATTGTACCCTATATTTTGTCCGAGTAGGTACTATATGTGAAACTAGCTCCATCCTGAGGCTTTGCCTCTGAAGAATGATGAATAGGCTAGTCCCCATTCCCGTGGGAATTTTGAAATATTCCTTGTTAGCTCACCTTTATTCTACATGCCAACTTTCAAGTCTCTAGCTCTAGGGATTCAGTCATGTTACACTTTCAGAAGTGTAAGGTTTCGTATATAAAAGATCTTAATTTAACGTAGAACTCGCAGGACAGCTTTCAATAAAATAACAGTGTACAGTAGTGGGACGTATAGATACTGGAATCTAGTTATTAACAAAGAACGGACTCAGTCTGACTCATAGGTACTCTGGTTATAATATATCTGTGATTTGCTCTGATCTGACAAGAGGCGCCAGACGGACCACTGCCAATATATAACGCCACTTACGTATAAACATTCACAGAAATATACGGTTCCGAATAATTTTCTCAAAAACTCACGCTTGGAAAATGTCCAAATGCCGTTGTATCTCGAACGGATTTATAAATAGGTAAAGAGCACAACAACTTGGATATGGTAATTTTGTTATTTAGAATTAACTCGATTAACGGTTACATAAAAGCGAAAACAGATACGTTTGGCCCACGCGAAACGATATATTACGAGTTTCTTTTATGTCCAATTAGAGTGAAACGGGACTTTGCAAATCGTGTTAGCAGGGTAAACATACTCACAAAATTATTATATTTAACTAGCTGACCCGGCTAACGTTGTTTTGCAGTATATCTAGGGGTAAGTATAAAAAATAGTCTACGACCTATTCTCAGGTTCCAGACCTACCAAATATGGAGAAAAATTTTCATAAAAATCAGTCAAGCCGTTTCGGAGGAGTTCGATAACAATCACCATGACACGAGATTTTTATATATTAGAAGATTAGAAATTCTAATCAGCCATACTCAAAGTGTGTTCCGCGGAACCCTAGGGTTCCGTGATACCCCTGTATGAGTTCCGCAAGAATTGAAAAAAAATTCAAAACACCTCTCTCTGTTCGACCGTTCTGACGCGCGGCGTATCACGTGATTCGATATCACTATTTTTTTATTGTAGGGTTCCGTCAAGTATTTCGCTTTCCAAAAGGGTTCCGTCACCAAAAAAGATTGAGAACCGCTGGATTAGATTATAATTATAACGTTGGATTGCGCACTTTTAAGCCTCATTTAGACAGAAATAAATACATAGATCAAAATTATGCTACATTGCCGTAGACTAGAATCACTTATAATTAGAAACTCAAATCTATACTACTATTATAAATGTGAAAGTGTGTCTGTCTGTCTTCTACCTCTTCCCTCACGCTTAAATCGCTGAACCAATTTAAATTAAATTTGGTATAGAGATATTTTGAGTCCTGGGAAAGGGAAAGGACATAGGATAAATTTGGATAGATAGGATAGATCCTGGAAAATTAAATAGTTTCCGCGGGATAAAGATAATTCTTCGCAGTCGGTGTTGCTGGCAGAAGTTTGTGGTTTATATATTTCAGTCGAGACTTATTCGGAGTTAACTTTTTCATTATTGCTTGAAAGTTTTATTGCTGGGAAACCTCATTGCAGCGACTGTATTTTACGAGTAATCTCTCCGCTCATGTTAAGAAGGTCTGTTTTTATTGAAAATTGGCAATAAAGAACACATAATTTACGAGGAATGCAATGTGATACAGGTCTACAAACATAACTATATCAACGCTCAATTATCTATGCTCTGACAACGCTATTCCTTTTGGCTGCTTGCCACGCGTTTTAAAGCGCCAATTTTCTTCCCAAATCCTCGTCATTTTAAAGAAGTGTCTGTTCTGTGATGAGAATAATAATATTATGTTTGTAGAACTAAATATTTAATGCGACGTATTTATCCTCATGAGTAATTTGTTTCATCTTGTATCTGTAGTAATTTTATGTAAACGTTAAACGTCGGTTAGCAATTCATTTAAATTGATATAATTTCGCTTTGACGTTGATATATTCAACAAAATTACCATACTGACGAGCAGAAATAACGGGTTACTTTATACGACTTTTTGGTATATTTTTGCTCAAAACCGCTTTAATTTCTACTTTGACGTGTGACAATTTTTAATTTTTTATAGCATAACAAACGAGCATGCGGATCAACTCATTAGCACTCTCTGCGCCCAATGGATACTCGCGACTCCATGGGTGTGACTAGTGCGTTGCAAGATTTTTATAAACAGAAAGAGGCTCCATGTCGAAGGTATTTGAGAACACTGCCGAAGGAAGTTCATTCCACAACTTAGGGCAAAAAGTTGCGAGTTAACGGCACTGTGTCATGTGGATGGAAGACTCCCTGTGGTGAATGGTATGGATGTGGCAATCAGCGGCTGATTAGGTTGAATAACTTCTAACTTCTGGTTGATAATACAAAGGGATGCAACATCTATTCGTGAGTGCAGAGGGACCATACGTTCAAAATGGCTGGAATCTCTAACAACTCAGGCCGTTCTGGAATGGGCAACATGAACATGTCTAGGGACGTAGGCTAGACTGGTTAACACTGTAATGTGTACCAGATAAGCGCTTGCCCTACTTTGAACCCGTCAATGACTAGGCTGGTCGGCCCACACGATCGTAAGTTCAACGCACAGCGTACGCAAAGCGAGCAAACTGGAAAATAATTTGTTGAATAACCCTACTAGCAATTTTCAGGTGATATTGATTCTTATTAAACTAGCACCCCTGCGGTCATTGACTCTTTGTTTAAAAAACCGACCAAATGTGTGTTGGACTCACGCACAGCAAAAAATAAGTTCATACCTCATTGTATTTGTATCTTACTAATATAACAGCGGAAGTTTGTCTGGATGGAGGTATGGATGTTTGTTACTCTTTCGCGCTAGAAAGGGTTTGACGGATTCTGATGAAATTTGGCACACAGATAGTTTATAACCTGGACCAACATATAATTGGAAAGTTGTATAGTTCACACGGAATAGCGATAAATGAACTGTTTGCAGACGGAGTCGTGAGCAACAGGTAGTTAAAAATAAAAGTACTTAATTGTTAGCGGTTCAATGATTTTCGTTTGTCTTTTAACTAGTTGCGAGGCGTTACTTCTTGCCAAATTTTGTAATTCTATAGAATTTTACAATGTATGTATTTGTAATGTATGTGGAAGTAGTATAGGTTTTGATTCATACTGTTATTGTATGGGAATACATCTTCAAAAGGTTGGTATAGCCCCAAATGATTCATATTAATTTTAAAATCTCATCTCCACACGTTTGTGAGAAAAAAATCCTTGACGGACGGACAACGAAATAATCCTACAAAGGTTCCTCTCTTGCTTTTGATGAACGAAACACTAAAAATGGGCAGTAATAAACTGTTTAAGTGTTAAACCTGACGTTTGTAGTTACGCCGGTAAATTTCGGGAATTAGGATAATTACCGACGAGTTAATAATTTGTCTAAATTGCGACATTATCAAGTCGTTAAATGTTTTAAGACCGGGAGTTACGAGTTGGCCTTCATGAGAGTTAGGACTCAAAATGGCGATTCCGCTCAGTTTGATTGCTTGTTTAACTGACTGTGACTATGCTAAGCTTTAATTACCAACGATCGTAATATTCTAATCATTCATGGTAGCCAAGTGGTTTGACCAATGACCTTTCAAGCAGAGAAACGTGTGTACAAACCTCTGAGTTTTCATTTATGTGCGAAATTACATTTGACATTTACCACGAGTTTTTCGATGCACACATCTGTGAATTAATTCCAAAATCCGCACTGGCCCTGTGTAGGAACTTCAGGCCAAGACCCCTCACTTTGAGAAGAGGCCAGTGCCCAGCAGTGTAATGAGACGTATAATGCCCAGAGATGATCTGTTCTAAAGGAGGTAAAGGCCCTTCAGATTGCTTCATCTGTTCCGTCTTGCCTGTGCCTTGGGTATCGCATAAACATCATAACGGTCTAGTCGACCCCGATCGAGTCACACGCACGAGATACGACACACCTACTCAGACTTATCTATAATATACCGGATTCTGTATTTGCCAAAGCTGCGCCCGTATCGTTAGAACGGTTGTTCGTGCGTGAAGTTGTGGCCTTCTGTGTATGTACTGTTTAATAAAGGTGGAAAAGTTTTGATAGATGTGACATATTGTCTTGGATTAAACTATTAAGCTTTTGCCCGCGACTCCGTCCGCGAAGAATAGGGGTATAAAAAATAGCCTACGACCTATTCTCAGACCTACCGAATACAGAGAAAAAAGTTTCATAAAAATCAGTCAAGCCGTCTCGGAGGAGTTCGATAACAAACACCGTGACACGAGATTTTTATAATATTAAGATTTTCTAGGTGTTGCCTGCGACTCCGTCTGCGAAGAATTCGTTTATTGCTATGCCCTTCCTATAGGTGCTCAAACTATCTCCATACCAAATTTTATCTAAATCGGTAAAGTGGTTATTGATTCCCCATACAAACTTTCACCCCCGTTTTTACCCCCGTATAGGATGATTTCTGGGATAAAAACTATCTATCATAAAATTCATAAACTCTATTTGATATGGTTTCACATTCAATTTCCTGTGAGAAGTTGTTGTAACGACACTGTTCACACATTTGAATTGAATACTTAAAATTCAGCTCCAGGGAATATAAGGGCATCAAATAATAATAAAGGCAGGTTTTACGCCGGCGTTGCGAGGGGATTTTCATTTTCGATTCCATTTAGGATTTGATTACACAATAATCCCCTGATTTCTGCGTTAGCAGATTTTAAGATTTTTTTGTCCTTGTTTTTGGCAACTGGAACTTGAATTTACTTTTCCTTGTGCTAAACGCTGTGGATGGAATATTAGTGAAGGAATTGCTTAAGGTGATTAGATTGACGGTTGATAAAATATGCTTGTGGTAGTGGTAAATCTAAAAGGAATAGTAGCTTTTAATGGTGCGAACAAATTCAACGGTGTATTAAGTTTCCAATCCGCACTGGACCCGCGTGGGGAGCCCTCTCATTCTGTCTGAGAGGAGTCTTGTACCCTGTAGTGGGACTTATGTAGGCTAGGATGATTGATTTATTAATTGATGTTATTATTCGGCCTCCTGGAAATCCGGATGTAAGCTAATATAATAAATAAATAACCCGCTTGTTAGCCAAAGCGCTATTTTCAGTAGGTAACATAAATTGATAATCCGGCAACATAACGAAGTTAAGTCTCAACTAATTGCGACAGGTCTGTCAATAGCCGTATATTGCGTGCATGAATACGCCAATTTAGATCGCAGTTCATCAATGAATCTGACGTGAACTGGCATTGATTGCAGTTGAAAATTGAATGGATTTGTTTATATGGCTGAAATAGTCAGTTGTCAATGAAAGGAGTATAAATTAAATGTATCGTTAAGGCCCTACTGAGCTTTTGGCGCTAATCGATTTTAGGTATTTTATGCACTCGTGTATGTGTGCGTAAGCGCGGCTAGAATCGAAGCCGTGCGTAATCGCAAGCGACACAAGTTCCCCGTCCGGTGGCCGAAGGAAAACTAACGCAACTAACTATCGGACAAGGGGGAAACACGATGGCTCAAGATAGGTTGGTTAGACTGCGCTTGTATTTAGATATTTCTGTCGTATTACTAAAACAAATACATATTTTATAAATGTAGCAACACTAGGCCCTAGAAAACATCTTGTTTTATTAACATTCAAAAAGTCATGACCGGTCGAGAAATGTATCGTCAAAATTGGCGACAAATCCTAATATATGAGTTAAACAACTCAAGATAATGTCTCGACGCGTTTCGATTTCTACAAAAGCGAACTTTATAATATTATTATATAATTGCATGACATAAAATAAATGTGACTTAATTTTCTACGGCACTGTACCTTTTGACCTAGAGTGAGATTTTGTTAAGTTAGGTCTTTTAGAGTTAGGGGCTTGGGTATTCATAAAATCTGATAACCTTTTAACGGTGAAAGGCTGTTGGTCGGCTGAGTCTTGCCGACAGATTTTACATGAAATGTTTTTGGTGTAATCAATATATTCAGCTAGTGTTATTGGTATAGAAATTAACTCGTTTCGACTCACTGATTATTGCTTTATATGTGTTTCACAATATTTACATGTTCTTATCCGGTATATCCAGTAAAAACATGCAATTACTTTTACCCGAACCGCTAAAGCCTCCTTTCAAATTTAAAGCTAAAGCAATTTACATTACAAAATAGACCTGCAAGTAATTATTCTATAAACATCGATAGCATGTTGTTAGCGTCCGAATACTCTCGAGTATTACAATTACTGACAGTTAAAACCGATATTATCCGTGCCAGTGATTAAAACATCGCTACAGATAACGGCTCAAGTGTTTTGCAGTAATTATCGATAGCGCAGTCGATGTTTGTGGAACAGCTCTGGTCATTATTTATCGCGGGAGAGGATTTATCAACGTAAATAAAATAGAGAAATTGCGTTGCTTTAAAGTTTGCAAGTGTTGCTCCAGTAAATTATAATTCTAAGTGTTATTGAACGAACATGTACGTACTTACGTAGCGTTTTTTTTTATTTGCTTTAGAAAAACACATGTTGGCAAAAGCAGATCGGGTTGGGTCCTGAAGGCCTTACTTGCATTTAGCCTTGGCGAGCAGAGCACCTTAGTTGTATATTTGTCCGTGTTGCAAAATGTCTTGGTCTGTAAAACACCCTCATTGCTATAAGACATAGTAGACTGAATGACTTGGCTGTAATACGACTTAATGTCATAATGTTTCAATAGGTAAATGGTCTGGATAACCTTCATTACCAATATAATACAATCAAGACGTTAAACAATATTGAGTTATTCTACCTACTTGTGCATTTCACGTCCTAGACGTTTTGCTTAGAAAGTCTTCTTGAAACTCAGCCAATTTTGTAATCATGGCATTAGATAAACAAGTCATTTTGCATACTTGGTCAGTGTACTACTGAGACGTTTTGAATGCCAAGACTAAATGCAAGTAAGGCCTTCAGGACCCAACCCAAGCAGATTAACAAAATATTATTAGTATGTATAAGAAAAAGTCGCCAAAAAAGTTTTCTGGTCAGTAGAAATGGGTCAAAATTCACACGTAATAATTGAAGCAAATAAATTTATTAAATGAATATAATGCAAGTGTTGCACTATTTTGTTTCCCACAACTCTAGTACAGCCGTTAAATTACAAATTGAAGGAACGCCGCCAATGCGTCTGTCAAGAATGTGACCCACAGACCAAAGCGCCCACGCGAGAATTCAGCAAAGGTGGAATATTCACATGTCTAAGACCCCTTACCCACATGTCGGGTGTCGAATCCCTTTTTAATCGGATGTCAGCCGCCTCGGCAGGAATCTAAAGCCGATACCGTAGCGTAGTAGTAACTGGTAAGGTTACTCGGCTGTATATAATATACGCGGTGTGCAGTGCGGGGCATGGTGCCAATGGTGCGTCCTCCCTCAACGTTAAGTGTCCAGTCCGTCTGACTTTCAGTGCTTGCCGGGACTCTTCTAATTGTTGATAGTTAACGCCGATACAAAGAAGTCCGTCCACTATTTAAAATTATTACGCTCTGTTTGAAGTGTTGATACAAAATGTTTGTCCTAGATTTTTGCCGGGCACGAAACCGGCAAACGACAGGTGTAAACGGAGTCTTACAAGCTTCACGTGTGCCCATGCGTAATTACTTGCACATTCTAACATGCCGACTCGCAAATTTAAATACCTATTCTACATTCACAACAAGATATTATAAATTCATTACAGTTCGTCCACATATTTTAAACGTTTTATGAAAGTTTCTGCACAAACTGCGTGTGGTTTTAGAGTAAAATTTTAGCTTAAAATTATAGAAGCAAAAGTACCTCTGCAATATTTGCGCGTCTGTGGGTACGTACCATCGACAAAAAGGTCGCCTTGACACCTTAAATGTCCATTTTGATTGCAGTGGCTATGGCTAGACATCTGTCCATACCAATCCATACCAATGAACTTCAACGGCTGCAAGCAAATTTGTTTTGAAACTGGGCAGGCCTCGGTTTTGTCGACTGTACGTGCCGTTGAAATAAATCGAATCCATGTCGACATTCGTTAAAATAAGAAGAATAATCAATCTCTGTTAAATTTTAAAGTGGACAACTGCTTGGTTGCTTGCTGAAAATATTTTATTTCAAGTAGTCCGAACACGACCAGCAAATTACTAGCATGATTGAGCGCTCTTCAGCGTTCCAAGCGCACTTGAAAACTGAGTAGCATCAAACATTTCAACTTTACACGCGTTCTGGAACCTGAAGGACCCGATGTTTTAATGTGTTGACAGCATTTTTCGTTTGATGAATGGGTGGGCCATCAATCGCAGATCACTTGTACTCTTCATAAATATGTACGGGATACTGTGACGTCACTTTTTATGAGCTTAAAAGGATCTGCGCGTATGATTGATGATCGAACACTCGAGAGCTATTTTATTGATTCGCTTGACTCTAGTGAAACTAATGCGATTTTAACGCAGCGGTTCGGCCGTAAGCGTTATCTCTACGTACGTGGCTAGTGTTAGTTGTAGCTATACAAGATGTCTCAAAATTAATGAAATCTACACAAACATTGTTGGATTAGTTTGATTAAACAACCCTGTAAACATTTTTAGAACTTTGAATTGCGGTTGACTCATTTTCATACATTGATCCATATTCAAAGTTTACCGAGTCATATGCGTAACCAAATTCTGAATCAAAAAATCCGATGAAATACCTTTACTGGGTTGTTCAGCTAAACTAACCCAACGATAATCTGAAATATTCTGGAACAATTTTGAGGCCCCTTGTATAAATATGTTAGTACACAAGACGTGATACAGTATTGAATAATCGAGAGTTAGTAGCATTCAAGTTTAAACTTCTGGTAGTCCAATAAACTTTTAGATCTGCGTGTCCTAGTTGGATATATGTGAGCCAGACCGGCTCATACCAATGATTTTTTTTATATGTTCTACCAGTAATACTATTATTACATTATATAAATAACAAACTTTTCGATTTTAATGTTTTAGATTAGCAATTTAGAGTTTGGAAACAATCTAAACTCAATTTAACTAACGAAAAGTTAATAAGTCACTGTGTGTGTGTGTGTGTGTGTGTGGCAACCGTGGCACCTCTACTACTCTGAATTGAGCAATGGAATCCTGTTCCGTAAAAGTTATGCAAATAACAGTGAATTAAAAAAAAACATAATTTGGGGTATTTCGGCAAAGCCTACCTAATAGCGTGCGAAAGCTGAGCCTTGCGTGCGGAGGTTCGCGTGCTCCGAAGTATTTGGTCATCAGAGCCAATGGCTAACAGCTTCTGTCTGGAAGCCGATGGACCCAAAATTATCCCGTTGATTAAGAGGTGCACGCGAAACGGAAAGCCTTCCTTATGTTTATTTCGCCCACACGATACAGGTAAACAACAGGGATTACAAATATAAGTACTCCCACATTTACCCAGTGCTTTGTGAATTTAATTAAACGTCTAAAACCTCTTCGTTAGCGAAGGGTTGTGCCATCGTGATTAATTATCAGCTGCATAAAGAAGAAACAAACATGTGTTTAAATTTTGCTCAGTTAATTGAGATGAGGAGGAAGACAGCTTGTATAAATAAATGGTTAAAATCAAAATGGCGACTGACTTTGGAGTTGGCAAGCGAACTATGACTTGTCGATGGGACAGGTGGAATCACAGCTGTGTCTGAGCAGGAAGCGCATTCTTGAGTTTGCGTGGCTGAGTTCTAAGTATCTCACGCCTTTTCGACGGTCAAGGAATCCTTTTGAACTGACGGAAAACTTTCAAAGGAAAGAGCTTGATGTGTATGTTCTTGGCACCAGATCAAAATGACAGAGAGCTTAGGAGTATCCCAAGTTCGTAATATATAGGTTTCAGTTTCGTACAATCGACTATTGATCACTTCAATCTTACTGGTGATGCTTACGCGTGATTATTGTCGTCAGAAATCCTAAATGAAAAACTTGTGATTCTTAGGCGACCTGACTATGAAGCTTGGGGTCCCGGATTCGATTCCCGTGTCGGGGCAGATATTTGTATGAAAAATACGAATGTTTGTTCTCGGGTCTTGGGTGTTTAATATGTATTTAAGTATGTATTTATTTATGTAAGTATGTTCATCCATTGCCTAGTACCCATAACACAAGCTTTGCTTAGCTTACTTTGGGACTAGGTCAATTGGTGTGAATTGTCCCGTAATATTTATTTATTTATTTATTATTAGAATGTTATGATTATACGTTTATGTTAAGATGCGACAAACTATCATATTTGCATGATTAACTGTGTATCGGAATTCGTCATTATGTTATTAAATTATGATGATTCGGTGATTTAAAGGGTTCTTTATCGTTTATCCGAATTTAATGTCCCATAATGTCATTTTCCACAAATTTCATTTATAAGAAAGTAATCTATTTCTGAACTAACTATTTAAACTAACCTAACTTAATTTATTGAATCAGGCGCTACTTTGCGGAGGTCCATATCAATGAACTGAAACAATTACTTTGCACACCGGCGACCTTAGTATGATAGTCGCGGGTGAGCAAAGTAATTGCTTCAGCTCACTAACCTAATCTAACCTACTACATTCTGATGACTTTTCAAAAAAAACCTGATACGGCACGGTTCCGCATATTTTATGGGAAACGAAGTGATTCGGAATGAAAGGCGAGATGCACAGTGTGTTACAAGTCCGTTTATTTACACCCTAGTACCCTGCGAATTACATAGGTACAGTTCCTAATCTCTATGACGCTATACAGGGTTATTTGTAATTCACTAGCATCCTTTTAACCCTAAACTCCTACCACTTAAACAAATGTTTTTTGTTTTACGGCTTTTGTCATAACTTAATATTTTTGGTGTAATAACGTTTTGAAAATTTGAGATTTCCTCTTATTTTTACGATACTCTGTGTATTTGTATGGGAAAAAAAGTGCTTCATTTTAAAAAGTCGTAAAACAAAAAACATTTGTTTGAGTGATAGGAATTTAGGGTTAAGAGAATGTCAGTGAATTAAAAATAACCCTGTATAAAATCCCTTCACGTTCCCAGCAATCCCGCAAATGATCCCAAGACACTTTTCCGTCCGTTCCAACCATACGAACAAATCTCACTTCTCTTTTACGGTAGATTCCGTTGAATAAGTAATTCACCTTTCCCTTTTCTTCGGTGGCGCAGCCGTTTA
Organism: Archips xylosteana; assembly: GCA_947563465.1. Lineage (NCBI taxonomy): Eukaryota > Metazoa > Arthropoda > Insecta > Lepidoptera > Tortricidae > Archips > Archips xylosteana. The sequence continues at coordinate 12,558,273 of OX387357.1, read as the reverse complement.
TCTTGATTCGGCAATATTTATATGCTCGCACCCGCCCTAACGAACCACCTGTAATTGCTGTAATCGATTGGGTGAGATTGAGTTTTTAAGGCGGTTCGATCCAGTCTTTGTTCCGGTCTTTGTGCAAGTCATTGAAAGAGCTTTATTTCTAGGGTGCCATTTTGTTGCCCGTCTGTCCGTCAAGACCCTGTTTCTCAGGAACGCGTGGCAATAATAATGTAGTTGGAATTAACATAAAAAAATTGTCTGCGGTCCCTTCTAGCTGAAAAAAAAAGCTAGCTTCTAAGTGAACGTTACCCTAAGTTACGGCCATTTGAGCCTTATTTTCTAATATTTTGTAAGGGAATCAAAACCTATATTTCTAGACCTAGAATCATGAAATTGGGCATGAAGGATGGTTTACTAGCACAAAGGAAAATATCCGACTTCGAGTGAGAGTCCGACTCGCACTTGACCGGTTTTTTTTACGTGAAACTGACCCCTGATTGACTCCTGTCTAACCTGATGTAAAGCGCAGATGATGCCAAAGGTGTATCTCACTGGTTCATTAACAGCCTATTTAATATCTAGCCTTGACTCTAGATGACTCACCCTACGTTGTACCTATCTGGAAATACTGACGATGGGAGCGAATTCTATTCCTTCGCAGTTCGTATTAGGAAAGATGAAGCGAACCGCTTCGCGCGGGCCAGTGAAATAGCATAACCAAATATACGAATATAATTCGATGCAAACTTTATTTTTCGCAATTACGGCAGAGCAAAAGGAGGATTATAGCTTGAAAACTATTCTTGTATCGACTTAACTCAACACGCAAAGTAGGATTAAGTAATATGCATGAAATATAATCTAAAGTGTCTGATACTTCCTTCCTCAAAGCCGTTGAGCGTTAAACGTATGCAGAATGTTTTCATTCGGTGCAGATGCGAGTTGGCAAAGTATCAAGACTTCGCCGTCCCGCCGGCCGACGGCTCATCGCGGCATATCTAATTCAAATACATCGCACTTTCTATCCAGATAATGATATTCTATCCCTTTCATTCTTTTACAATTTGAGTATGAATGAACAGGATAGAGTGTGGAGTTTCCGATTCAATGTGAAATTAGTTTGATTTTTAATAGCACCGGCCGAGACAAGGTCGCGGTTACCCGTAGATAATAAGATTTATTTGGACGGTTAAATTGGTTGCAGGGTTGCTTAGTCAGCTGCGGGAGTGCAGAAAGTTGGCACTTTATTCTGTATCTTTATTATTTGCTGTCGATGCACTAACAACCTAATTTGGTAAAAACAGAGACTACCGGAGGGCTATTTCAATATTTATGGAGTTGCACCAAAGTTAAATTGATAATAAAATTTATTAGAGAACATTAAAAATTATCCGTTTTCTTGGAGGTTTATTTGAAAACTGGTACTTGATTTTTTATAATTGATATTGATTTCCAAGTTATTAAAGTAAGATTTTTAAAATGAAGCTTTGTACAGTCAAGTGTAAAAATATGGGTGCACACAACTTGCTCATAAATATGTCCCATATAGCTCTTATGTCGTCGAATTAAGGTATAGGTACCTATGTAACGATGGGAGGACTAAATCGATACTTATTTTTGCACTTGACCGCATCCAAATAATTAAAAGAACTGAATTTGTTTTACTCTATGGTGCGAATCTAAAAATACTTAACGCATATTTTATTTTTTCTTTGCGTTTTAAACACATTTCAGTAAGCAAATTGCTTAGAAATTAACCTCCTACCAAAAAAATAAGACGGACTACGAAATTTACGTGAAAAATTAATAATACACTGTTTCCTTTTCATCCTGTTAATGTCGGTCGAATTTCCACGGGCAGGAAAACTGCCGGGGAAACGTAGACGCATAAAAACATGAATGGCTGACTCACAGATGTCAAAGTCGAGAAAAAACGTGAAAATACACGCAATGTTATTAAACCCACTTCATTTCAAATATAGCTTCAGTCTCGATTCAACTCGCTGCGCGTGCGTCGCCCCGTTGGCTAAAACTGAAGGAATCTGTCTGGAGTTTTTAATAAACTATCCTTTGATATTAAAGAAAAATGTGCGCGATAAAGGAATATAATATATATCCTACTGTGGTGTGGAACTGATTTAAATATGTGTTCTTCTGTGCGAGAGTTTTCAGTAATGATTTATAATATTTTTTCTTCAGCTGAAAATAATCGCTTCGAAATGAAGTGTTCGTTCTTGGCGATAATTGCATGTTGTGATAACCAGTAAAAAGTGGTAGTCAGTACAATAGACGATGTTACCAGTAGATGTTTGAAAACATCCGTTGTCTTGGAAGCAATACGTGCACGGCCATGTTTAATCAAATATCATTGGCTACGAGTGTTCAATTTCCAACTATTTATGACTTTAATAAACAGTGGAACATAGAACCTCCTCCTTTTTTGAAGTCGGTTAAAAATAAAGTCTTGCAAAAGTTCGTATAATTTTTGAAATTGTCTAGACAACACAGAAAGACATAAAAAACATTGCAACTGAACAAAGACTTCAATATTAATGATGTCAGTGTAAAACGTGATAAATTTAGTAAACACGAAAAACAACTTGACAAAGAAAAATGTAAAATTGTTCTAATAAAATTTACATCTTCGGTCTTTCCTATTAAGGAGGCTAATCCTACCTGTATTTATTCGAAACTTAGCAAACTTAAAAGAAAATTAGGATCTTCAGTTCTTTGAGTCGAGAATAATTAACATAGCCAAAGATTAGCGAACACGCTGTAATTCAGCGAAGTCTACGCCGGTTCAACGACCCCTAGTCTCGCACTTTTGTTGGGTGACATTTTCTTTTTGGATTGCCGTGTCTGCGTCTGGACTTATTTAGGATTTTGTATATAGGACGATCATAATTAAACATTGAGTGCACCTAGAAATATCACTTACAGTAAATAATGATTAAAATTAGTGGTTATGAAAACCACGGACCTAGTAATTAGTGGCCGGTATTAATTATCACGCGTTAGTTAATTTTCCGTTACCACAATTAAATAAGGTTGCTTCAAAAAATTCCTTTAAAAATAGGTATACTCAGTTGTTTTTACTGAGCTTGGAATCGACTAATTAGAGCCAAGAGGTCGGTCATGCGACCCGCTCCAGAAGTGACCCTTATCACCCCGCTTTTCAACACCTGTCTTTCCACCCAAATGGGTCCGTGAAATTTTTGACACAGGTTTTTTAAAACTGTCAAAACATTTTATCCCGCCTACACGTATGCATTACACCTATTTTACACGAGTTTTCTGGCAGTTTATTTAAAAACATGTGTTTTTAAACCGCGCGTGCAGCGTCGAACAGATTGCAGATTGAAATCGGACACGTATGACGCCCATTCTTTGTGTGAGGCGTTCCATCATTCATTTATGCTCTCGCACTAAAAACACATTGCATTTGTTTTAAACTACAGTGAATAACACAGTTGTTGTTGAGTGACTATAACATTTAGTGACGATGGAGTGCGGACGACTTGGGACCGGGCTGAGGTGGAGCGCATATTCCACGACATCCTCAGAATCACTCAAACAGTCAATGGTAATCGAAGATGCCAGCATCAGTGATGGACAGTCGGCAATCAACGACAATTACCTGATAACGTTTCCGGACGACGAAAGCGACGTCGACCCAGACCCGAGCGACGTCAAAGATCGTCACTACACTTACGAGGAAATGCACAATGAAAACGCGGATAAACTTCTTAATCGGAGCTACGACAACCCCCTTTTCATCCCGGCGAGCCAAGTTTTAAAAGACGAGATAAGTGACGTGGACTCTCAAGAACTAATGAAGAGTAAGGCAAAAAAGTTCGAGGATTATAAGTTTTGTGAGGCGGTTAACGACTTCGATATCGAGTTGGAGGCGGGAGAGGCGGTGCCCATAGTGTACCTGTCTTCGAGTCGCGCCGCGCGCCTGCAGAGGGCGCTGCGGCTCGCCGGCTACAAAAAGGTCGGGCCAGTTAATTTTCCTTTTAAAGTATTAATTTCCTTAGCTCTTTATGACGAGTTCATTGAATGGAGAAAACTTCGGGACGAAAGAACAAAGGGAATCTTAGATTACTTTTCCTTAGTTATCCTCCGTCCGTTACGCATGCATGTTTTTTAATTTTTCAACCGACGAAAACAAAAGGTGGAGGTTCTCAAGTCGACGTGTGTGATGTGTATATATATATTTTTTTTATGTTTGATCACGCATAACTTTTTACAGAGTAGTCCGATTTTGATGATTCTTTTTTTATTGGAAAGCTTATACCCCGAGGGTGGTCCCATTTAAATTTGGAAATAATATTCCTACCCTAAGGGTAGAAAAACAGGGGATGATTGATTGTTCAGTTACTGATTGTACTATATGACCACGCATAACTTATTACAGAGTAGTCGGATTTTGATAATTCTTTTTTTATTGGAAAGCATATACCCCAAGGGTGGTCTCATATAAATTTGGAAATAATATTCCTACCCTAAGGGTAGGAAAACAGGGGATGATTGACTAACTTTTTACAGAGTAGTCTGATTTTCATAATTCTTTTTTATTGGATAACCGTATACCTTGAAGTTGGTATTATATAAATTTAGAAAAAAAAATTTACCCCAAGGATGGGAAAAAAGTATAAAATACAAACTTTTTAACAAAAAAATTAAACCGCCGAAAAAACTGAAAAGCAAAAAATAATACCTTATTTGTTTGACCTTAATCTAGGTACCAGTTTGAAGTCGGTGCCTCAGCACGAGCCAGGAGGAGTGATAGAAGCCAATCAGGTAGAAGATTATAGGTCCACTCCTCCTGGCTCGTGCTGAGGCACCGACTTCAAACTGGTACCTAGATTAAGGTCAAACAAATAAGGTATTATTTTATGCTTTTCAGTTTATTCGGCGGTTTAATTTTTTTGTTAAAAAGTTTTCATTCAATTCTTGTTTGTACCAGGTCTTTAAAATGAATCAGGAATGCTTCATCAGATGGTCGGGCTAGTTAGTCTAAACACATCTGAAAAGGTTATTCGGGAATTTTCAATTTAAAGTATACCTTTTACTTTTTTTTTAATCTTTTTTATTTAAAAAGCACGAGAATTTTCGTAAGAATGAAAGTGTCCTTATTTTTTAAGGTAATTTTTATGATTTTTTTCATTCAGTTCATATGGCTCGTTACAAAGCTAAGCCCAAAAAATTTTAAGAAAAATTAGGGACATTTTTTTATTTTCAAAGTCAATATCGCTCTTGATTCTGAGTAAAAAATAACCAAAACTACTTAATTCTAAAAAAAGTAGCGCGTACATTCTAAAGTGTAAATGCCCTTTCATCGGAGGTAATTCATTCTTTTTTGATTTACATACTTACTCAGGACTTTGCCCCAGTAGTTATGCTTCTAATGGCATAGGAACATTTGTCGACTACAATTAATTAATAATTAATCCTGAAAAACAATTACAGGTTTCTTGTTAAACTAACTCAACCACCTGCTGAAATATTATATTAATGTAATTAAAAACTGTAAAGCCTTTCTGAATGACCTAGCTTGGTAGCGCATATGCTCTCGTCTAGTTCACTAATTACTGTCGTTAATGTCGGAGCCAGGTGCCAGTGCTGTGTTGCTAACGAAACTATATTATACTTAACTCTGTAAATGTAGCGGTAATTATATTTAGTACTAGAATGTCGTGATTGGACAGTCGTTTTTTGTTACCAAAATTATGTAGTTCGTGGTGGGTAACAAAGATGGGAATTTTCATGCAAATGAATCAGGACATTTTGGAAGGCTGCGTTGCATACAACCAGTTGCATACGCTATTTACCTGTCAATTTCTATGCAAGTCAAAGCCCGAAATTAAACGTACAATGTTTTTGAGAAATGCTCCCACACTATTGTTGTAAAAAGTAAGTGAAATTGAATAAAAAAAGTAAAACTACCGTGAGACTTACGTCTATGATCGAGTTTAGATCGACATGTTTGCATGGGTGCGTGTTTGGCAGCCACCGCGACGTGTGGCTCCAAGAAGAAGGTTTACGGATTAGCCCGAAACATGTCGAGCTAAACTCGATCATAGACCTGAGTTATCCGTATTTTTTCGCTACATAAAACAGCGTTATTATAATCTTATTCATTTGAACTAACCGCCACACTGAAATTACATCTTCTGTATTACATGTACATTTCCAGGCATTTCATAAATCATAACTTCATAACGTAATGAACGCGTTAAAATATATCTTATCTTATGTGTTAACAGACTACAGCTAGTGAAATTCGCTTAATCGAATTCTTAATTTTTATTGACAAATCAGTGTATTTGAAACGCTCAAGCGTGATCATTACGAGGATAATTCGAAACCAATTGCTTATTGCAATTGAAAAATTCATTGCAGTTTCCGAAGACCAAATGAACTGTATCTTCTAGCTATTAAAATACAGTAAACGTAAAGCAACTGATGTAAAATGGCTCAGTTTGGATGGCTGTATCTCGGAACCATCCAATTAGCCGGTCTGTGTGGCCTCGTCCTTTGTTCCTATTCTGGGACTATTCTAGTGCAGTAGATATCGGTATCGATTGAAAAAAGTTAGTGGGATCTGCAGTCAAATACCGAAAGTTAACTGAGCTAGTACAAAGTTGTTTTTTTTCTGGATACTTCGGTACTCGAGAAATTTCGTTATTAATTATGGGAAATTAAAACCCTTTAACTATCTTAAAACGTAAAAAGTAGGTATAGACAGATCAGTGCATAGTAATATTGATTTTCATTCAAAATAAGGGGCTAACAATTTTATAACATCTTAATAAAACTTTCCTCCCGATTACCGCACAAGTTGTCGAAAAAACTGTTACATATTTTTTTACAGATACTTGCAAACCTTGATATTTATGTATACAGTAATGTCAATGATAATCCGCCCATCAGCGTAATTTTCACTAATATAAAGTGCAAATCGATATACTTTCCCAATACCTGTGCGTGCTTATCACATTTTCAGTTCACACCGTTCTTCCTAATGGTGGCCTTTTGATGAATCAATTTTGTATTTACTCCTATTCATTTTACATCTATCATTCTATCAAGTGTATTTTTTATCACGGAGTTAAAATTTATAGCTAAAAATATTCTTGGGAAAATAGTGAATAGAGCACCTTATAACTAGTTATTGTGATATTGTCTATATGTATAATAAAAAATACACTATAGGCGAACTAAATATTGAAAATGTTTTTCATAAAACTAAGATGAGAATAGCACCCCTACACCCCAGGTAGGTAGTTATGACAAAAATGCAGCACTACTCACCTACTCCTTGTTAGTCGCGTTTTGTATCTGCATGGCGTGAAATTAAAAATACAACGACACTTTTAGAGGCTGAATGCCGTTCAAATGCACGTTCTTCTCTATTTTGACAGATAATGAAATAATGTCGCATGTTAAAATGTGGTTTGTGCGAGAATTCAATTTAATATGGCGATATTGTCTAATGTGCGTGCTCTTACATATATTATGTACTTAACATAAATTTGTTATTTAAACGAGTATTTGGAAATTGCAATTTATCGTATCTGTACTTCCTGACAGTCAAACATAACCGAGTCACTTACTATTATACATATTATTAATACATAATATAATTTTCGGCTCAGGCCTGAAATGTCCGTTTTCCTAAAATGTACCTTTCCCAAAATGTCTGCTTTTCCATAATATGTCACGTCTTACTTTACTAAGACTAAGACATTTTGGGAAAGATAAATATTATTCGGCTAAATGACAAATTATAGTCTTTCATTCTATTTTACGTCGTGCTTGGGATATACGACAGCTATTTAGTCTTTTCCAAAATTATGTTACGAAGTTTAGTTTCTCATTTCAGGTACATTAATATGGAAGTTGTGCATGTTTGAGAAACTTTGTTATTTTAAGAAGTGTGCTAACACGTTTTGATCTTAGTTTAATTTATTTACACTAAGTAATAAATAATAAGTTATTAGGTACACTAACTTATCATTGGATGTGAAACCGTTGTTGAATAATCGGTTCAATTAATTAAGGAAACAATGCACAGGATACAAAGACCTTAATATTTTTAAGAAGACGAAAGCAAAACGACGATATGCCTCATAAGATAGCTCAAAGTCACTCAGTGGGCGATGGAGAGGGCTATGCTTGGAGTTTTCTCTGCGGGATCGCATTAGAAATGATGAAATCCGCGCAAGAACTAAAGTCACGGACATAGCTCGAAGAATCGCACTGGGCAGGGTACATCGCTCGTAGAACTGACGGCCGATGTGGCCGAAAGGTTCTCGAGTGGCGTCCGCGGACTGGAAGACGCAGTGTAGGTATAGGTACGCCTACAAGAAGATGGAGCGACGACTTGGTTAAGGTGACGGGAACGCATTGGATACGGATGGCGCAGGACCGATCTGTTTGGCGAGCCTTGGGGGAGGCCTATGTTCAGCAGTGGACGTCTTTCGGCTGAAATGATGATGATGATGATGAAACAAAAACAGTTTTTTTATTATTTTTTTGGTAGTAATAAAAGTATGGTTAAGATGGCAAATTAATATGTTGTTTGGGAGAAATCTATACTGTCTATTCTAATCCTGGGTATATTTTTTCGCTCGTGAAAAACAACTTAAACAATCTGCGTTGTCAATTAACGTTAATAACTGAACAAGTATCAAACCAGCTTATTCGCATTACAGTGCATAGAGTTCGCCTCTTCATTACAGCGGCCGTGCTTGGCTTACAGGCGGTATTCGTCTTTATCAAATGGCAGAGATAACTTCTCAGGTATCCTAGCATGCTGATAACAAATTAGTAACTGACTACGCAGATACGTAGTCCTTGCTTGTTTATGCTGTACAGAATTTAAGTAAATTGGCAGTACTGCCATTGAACTCGGACCTAATAAAGACCGGTGCAGACCAGATGCGTGTGCGTGTCACGCACCAGTTGTAATAAATTAAACTGTAAGAAAGATGACGCACTAGATGCGTGCACATGGTGTGCCATCTTTCTTATAGTTTCTTTCATTACGACTGATGCGTGACACGCGTACGCGTTTGGTGTGCACCGGCCTTAAATAGTACAGACGGAATTGCGTGATCCACAGAAAAAGGTCAGAAATACTAGCTTTCTCATCGACATAACAAACTACATATTTCAATCACGTACACGCTTATGATGCTAGACGTAGACTTTTACCTGGCTGGCGTCTCTTTGTAAAAAGTACCTACAGACGGAGTCCCGCGATCCGCAGAAACAGGTCGGTTCAACTACGCCTCTGTTCGACTTAGCCAACTAGTTGAACTACGTACGCGCCTACAACACTTCACGTAGCTATACCTGGGGGGTTACTACGAAATTCGAAGTTCGAAGTTCGGATCGTGCGGTCCCTCTCACTCTCGTAATAAATACCATTAGCGTGAGCGGAACGGCATGAAACGAAGTTCGAATTTCGCGCTTCGTAGTATAGGGCCTGACCTCACTTCGTAGTTCGGAAAATTCTGTCCGTGTTTTTTATTTGGTCAAAGCCGTAGGGAGTATAATTTACATACACATAAATCAGGATCTATTTACTTTTAAAACTGAGAGCAGATACTTACTACTGCAATGTTATCTTATTATTACCATACGTATTTTTCCCCGTTTTATGTGATTAAATTTGAAGAAACTGAAATCTGAAAAAAATCATAATATGTAGTAGGTACCTTACCTAAACTATCACAGCGTATTAGGCTCTAAAATGTAACGAAATTAGTCTATCACAACTTATGACTATTTGCCGCATATTACGTAGTTCAAGGTAACTCAGACAGAGAGTCACTCAAGGGCAAGGATGATATAGACTGGATTAGCAATCGCCATAGTACAGATCGGCCGCGGAAAAATAGTTCGATTATTAAATCTAGATGGCGCTGAAATATAGCCCGAGGCTTTGAAAGCAGAACAATAAGACTACAGGTGTTTCATATTATTACAAATGTATTATTTTTCAAAAATATTGCATAATAATACATTTGCAGTAATATGAATTATCTGTAGTCTTATTGTTTTGCTTTCAAAGCCTCGGGCTATATTTCGGCCGATCTGTACTATGGCGATTGCTAATCCAGTCTATATCACCCTTGCCCAAGAGTCAAGAGCTAAGGTCACTGACTGACTCAAGTGGCAGTGGGCAGGTCACATCGTTCGAAGAAATGATGACCCACGGGGCCACAATGTTCGCGAGTGGCGTCCACGGACCGGAAGACGCGGTATAGGTAGGTCTCCAACATTATGGACCAACGACCAGGGCCCTATTTAATAAACATTACAATCCAACAATTTTGTAAAAAACTGACATATTTGTTAAATTGTACTACAAGTGCTGTTTAAGAAATTCTACAAATAAGTAAGAAACTTACAAATTAAAAACTTACAATTATCACCATTGTAAACGCCGTTTAATAAATGTTAGAACCATGATTTTTAATTATTCAGATCGTCGGAGCACACTTTATTAATTTCTGACAGATCCCTAGGTTACCTGTAGGGATTATACTACAATTTACAAAATATGTAAACTTGTAAGTACAATTACTTGTTTAATAAAGTAAATTTCCATACAAAATTGTAAACAATCACCTGTGAGGTGAAAATTTTTGTTAAACAGAATTATGTGAAATTGTAGGTACGGTACAATTATACAATTTTGTAAATTTTCCACCATAACAAATTTGTTAATTAAAATTTTTATTAAACATAAACTTGTAGAATTGTAACCTGTTGATACAATTTACAACTTGTAATTTTTATTAAATAGGGCCCTGGTGAAGATCGCAGGAACCACCTGGATGCGGATGGCGCAGCACCGATCTGTTTGGCGAACCTTGGGGGAGGCCTACGTTCAGCAGTGGACGTCTTTCGGCTGAAATGATGATGATGATTAGTACGGAACCCTACAGTGTGCGACCCGACACGCTAAGGAGGGTCCGATCCGGTAATGAGCCTTAACTCATCAATTCCCGCTGAGAGTCACCATATCATTGATTAGATTATTGGCAAACTGTTGTAACTGTTTCATAGTTCCAGCTCAGCGACCGTTATACCTGTAATAACTATAAACCACGGAATCCGACGGACGAGTAGCGACGCAGGTAATTGAAAACAGAGAATTCCGTGTTACAAGCATCTTTGGAACTCATACTTTCATGATTTATTGTTATTGTAGTGCACATTCTGTACGTGCTAGCTAGATTTGTTTTGAGAATTTTCAATATGCAAGTGAATTGAATTCGCAATTTGGCATCCAACTATAAAACTGTACTGAAAGGTTTTTTGATTAGCTAACCTCTCCCCGCGGCGTCGCTCGCGTAAACTATTTGGACTAGCAATTGGAATTCCAGGATTTCCCAAAACTTCCCATGGGAATTCCCAGAAACCACAATACATCGTGCTCTTCATTACCGTTGCATAAAAAGTACCGGTGCCAAATTTAAAGTCTCTAAACCTAGTGGTTGAGTTTTCGGTATTTTATCTCAATCCATGTGTTATACCAGCTATCTACATACCAAATTTCATCCAAATATGTCCAGCCGTTTAAGCGTGAAGGAGTAACAAACATACACGCGCAAGCACATACTCACAAACTTTCGTAATTGTAAAATTAGTAAGATTTTATTTTTAAACTTTGCAACGTTATGAAAGCTGTTACAACCAGAACTTGAATCCGGTATCAAAAATACCGATATAAAAACGGTATATACCGGTAATTTACCGGTACCGTATAACCAGAGCTTGAAACTGTATTACAAAACGAATAATACAAGTATTAAAGCAGTATATACCAGCATTTTTGGTACCGGTTTCAAGACCTAGTTACTATTTAATTCAAATACAGCCGTATTTTACTATTTTTAAGAACCTATTAGACGTCCCGCTACAGGGCAAAGCCCCCCCTTTTTTATTACCGCCCGTCTCTATCCTTCGCAAAATCTTGCTAGAAAGATTTATTGAATCACACCCTACTTTGCGGAGGTCCCTATCAATGAACTGAAACAATTACATGCTCACCAGCACCTTGTGATAGCTACGTTTATGCAAGAAATGTGTGTTCATGCAGTTTCTCCACCTCCGCACTGTACGAACATACACAAATCCAACTTTCACCGCCACCACCACACTAACTAACGCGTTTCGAACTCAACCAGAGCTCATCTTCAAAGCAACATAACCGTTCACCATGCTACCAGATGTTAGACAGACTACTAAAATGCTTGCTAGAATGGGTCAAAACGGTCCAAATCATCCCGCCATCTACATTTTGGAACCCAATCGGTGGCGTTTAGCAAATTAGGTATAAATGTAGGTACTTATATTAACTACTTACCCTACTTCTTGTTTATTGTCTTTTCCAAGAAACAATTTTCGAATTATTTCTTCGAGGCATTAGCAGTTAAGTTTCTGCTTTAAGTGTAGGTTACGGGCCCAGTTGACTTTGGTCTCAAACTCCCCCCTCTAATCTCGACCAATAACTTTTCGCTTACGACTTTGTTTAGGGTAAGGCCGTGGACACAAGTAATCTGTTTGCTTTGCGCTTTACTTTTGTTTCACTTTATTTGACTGGACCTTATAAGGAATGTGGAGTTTGTGCACTGCTTTGATCTGCCAGGGTAACGACAACAAACAAATGTATATGCTATATGAAACTAGAAGACATTGAAAACATAGAAACGTTAAGGCTCAACCAGTTCCTCCTCAATCCGTGATGCGTGCTTCACCGTTATAAAGTACTTAATGCAAAACATCTTAAAGCTGTTTATTTCAGTCAAACTACTTCTAAATCTTCTAATATAAAAAAACTCGTGACGCGGTGTTTGTTATCGAACTCCACCGAAACGGCTCGATTGATTTTTATGAAATTTTTTGTCCATATTTGGTAGGTCTGAGAATAGGTCGTAGGCTATTTTTTATACCCCTGTTCTTCGCAAACAGAGTCGCGGGCAGCAGCTAGTAAAACAATAACTTTAAACCTATAAGTTTATCACAGTATCGATTCAGCATTTGATGTTAAAGAACGCGTAATTCCCTGTTGGATACAACACATATTGCTTCTACGGAAAGTTGCTGTGGTGGCTGTTACATTACACTTTTATATTGCAACAATAAGGAACGATACGACTTTTGCACTGCTGATTGTACTACTATGTAAGACATGCAGGCATAAATGCACAATCAAAGTCAACAGTGTATTTATGAGATTTAAAATAAGATTATGGTGTTGAACATGATCTAAGTTCATGATGCTTGATTTATAGCTCGCAGATTAAACTCGTTGATAAGTTGTTAATAACTAATCGATCAAAGCTATAACTATATAGATTTAATTAAAACTATTGGCGATACGCGCTCAATATCGTGAAACTAATACCATTTTAAGTACTCGATGGTATAATTCGTAATATCTTCAATGCCCAATCGCGTTTTATAGCGCTAGGAGTTAAGGGTAATAAAGATTTTATTTATTAAAACGTTTTATCGTTCCTGCAAAGCTTGAGATCTTGAGAGGACGGAATAAGTTTCTAATAAACAAATGACAAGTCCGACTGCGTAAAAATATTTTCTTATTTACCCCCCAAAGTGGCCCCATGTTTAAAATTCATTTATTTACGTTACCTACTTTGGGTCACCGATTTCCATACGAGTACCTTTCAACTCAAATTCAATGGGAAGTTTTGAAATCGTATAAGTAGTACAGTCACGAGCTTTAATTTGGGACCCACTTAAGGTTGACAGTCCTGTCATATTGTATAGGAATTCAAAGGATATTTTTTCGAAATAGGTCCCAAATTAAAGCACGCGACCGTACCTATAGGTATCGGAAATAGGTGTTTCCTATGCTTAGATTTATTTATGCACTAGATAGAGTGTCAGTAGCAAACATTGCGATACAAAACGTCCACAAATCCATTTGACAGCTTCATATTACGATCGCGTTACGTCATTCCGGTTGTAACTGTGTGCGTGCTTAATGATACCAGTTAATTTCACATTCCCCAAAATGTGGGGAAAGTGAAGCTAATTGGGGAATGTGTGGGGAGAGCCTCAATTCGGGGAAAATGAGGGGATTTTAAGTATGAACACAAATACGTGACATTTGACATCAAATTTCTGCTAGTCTTGATTAATTTCCTAGAATTCATTATTCGCAACAGCTCTACACTAAGTCACTCGGCCAACATTATTTTTCATTCCCCACACATGGGGAATTTCGACAATGCGTTTGGGGATTTTAGCATATTACTATTAGCAACCCTGCAAATGACATATTTATTTATTTATTTATTGGAACACAAACAGTCATACATAGCTCAATACAAATAAAAATAAGGTAAGTTAACTCATTGACAAAATAGTGTTCACATTACAAGTAACAAATTTGAAAGAAATTCAGCCTCCTAGCTGAATATGACGGACGCGTAAGATCACTAGAAATATGTACCTATGTATATCAAATTTTACAATAATTTTACAATTTTAATTTTACAATAATGCATAATGTAATTCAGCATATGTACAACAACTGCAAGCCAATTTCTCACCACAACTTAAGGCAGTTTATATAAATTATTTCTAAATATGTTAAAGGAAACATTAAACAATTCAATATCGCTAAAATATCGATTATAGGAATCACAGGTGCGAGAAATAAATGAGTTTTTAGCATAGTGAGTTTTAAAAAGTGCGTGAAAGTGAGTTGTATAAACCAACAGTTGGCTTATATTTTTTCGGGACATTTAAATCATGCCGCCTAAGCTCTATCTAGTGCATAAATAATCTAAGTTCCTATGTAATTCCCTTTCCCACGGGAATTCCGGGAAAATGTATACCCTATGTCACTCTCGCAACAGACGAATAATTAGACACCACACACTTAAAATGCATCGAGCCGTTTAGGCTGAAGGGCGAACCAAAAAATAATAGATACATATACCTAGTTACATACGCTCAAAGAACATTACCCTCCATCAGCAGTCGGGTAAAAAACTTTTAGTACCATTTCATAGTGAATCCAATCTATAAAAACTTTAACTTGTTTTTTTAATCCTAATAATAAATAGTGTAGACGTCTCTTTACATAATACGTAGCTGTTCTTGTAATCCGATAGTAAGTTACGGTGTGCATAAAGCTTAGCTTCCCGCTGCTGTAACTGTCTTCAGCTCATTTTACCGACGATTTTGAATCTGCTAATGTTATCGTTGCCTGTTTTAGAATGAGTCAACAATACTTACTTTTTAGGACAGAAGAAAGCAATTAGAAATTCTATAGTTTACGATGGTTCCTGGTAAAAACAAACCTGGTAAAAAAACAAAGCGTCAGTGTTGCTCGTCTTTTGTTTCGAATATGTTTTGATGCGTGCGACGATGAGACGAACTTTTCCATTTTACTTTTATTTACAGTAAAATAACATAAAGTTTACCACTGACAGATGGTTTGCCTTCATTTCATATTCAACTTTAACGACCTACAAATAAAGCCAATTTTAGAATACTGTTCCTCACGTTTGCAGATTTTGTAATAGCTACTTTATTTGTATGTTGTTAAAGTTGGAAATGAAATGAAGGCAAGCCATCTATCAGTGGTAAACTAAAAAGTAAACGTATTGTAACAGTTTTGATTAATTAATACCCGGGTTTAGGACTGATTTTTCAATGTTCAGTTAACAGTATCTGTCAGATAAATTATGTAAGCTCTGTCCTTTTTTTCCCAATGACTTGAGAAAAGGATAGCGATAGTTTTAACTGACTGATACTTTTATCTGGGGGTTGAAAAATCAGCCCTTAGTCACTGGAGCACGTTGCGTGGGAAGATCCCCAACAAGATGGACCAACTATCTGGTAAATTGCAGGAACTACTTGAATGCGGGCAGCGCACAGCCGATCAGTGTGGTACTCATTGAAGGCCTGGTACTACTGGACGTCTTTTGGCTGATATGATGATGGATGATGATGATGACACTTAGTGCGAGGAAAAAAACGTAGCAGCTTTAAATATTTCGCCAGACTGTTATCTAAACGAAGAATATTTTTAGACACTAGTCTTAAAAAATATATAAATAAAAAATATATAATATTGTCTAAACTTGCAAGCTCACATGTCATCTACTCTATCTACGTGAGGAAAAAAAAAATTTTCAAAAATTGTCATTCGTACAGGGTGTCCCAGATCTCAAACATAACCTGGTACCGGGTTCAGTTCTAGAAAAAATTAGAAATAACCCATGTCACTTAATTAAGCGATAATAGAGCCTCTCGCCTGGTACTAGGTTATCGTTGAGTTTTGGAACGACCCGTATAAATTAACAATTTATTTCTGAGCAATTTATTTATTTTCGTCCGAAAACTTGAGTGACAGCTAGAAAATTGATACTTCGTAAAAGAGAAAGCGAAAAGCGTTTTGTACGACGCGACAATTTCTATTTTCAGAACTGTCGTGTAAGATAACAGGCGCGTTGTCTGAAACTAGTTGCGTCCACAAATCTTTGCAGATCGTTTTAAGCGCAACACACACAGAGAGCGGGCGCGGGTCGGGCGCGGAGCGGGTAACGCGCGGGCCCGCGCCCGCCGCCCGACGTCACAAAAAGCGCGCGGACCAGTGCAGTGTTGCCAACATCATCATCATCATCATCATCATTTCAGCCGTAGGACGTCCACTGCTGGACATAGGCCTCCCTCATTGATGCCCAATCATTACGATTGGAAGCGATTTGCATCCACCCTGAACCTGCGGCCTTCACCAAATCGTCCGTCCATCTCGTTGGTGGACGTCCCACGCTGCGCTTGCCAGTCCGTGGTCTCCATTCCAGAACCTTTGGCCCCCAACGGCCATCTGTTCTACGTGCTATATGGCCTGCCCATTGCCATTTCAACGAGCTAATCCGTTTGGCTATGTCGGTGACCCCGGTTCTTCTACGGATCTCCTCGTTTCTGATTCGATCCCGTAGAGAAACTCCAAGCGTAGCCCTCTCCATCGCTCGCTGAGCGACTCTGAGCCTATTCATCAGGCCCATAGTGAAGCACCACGTCTCGGATCCATATGTCATCACTGGCAACACACACTGATTAAAGACTTTTGTTTTGAGGCACTGAGGTATTTTGGACGAAAAGATGTTGCGGAGCTTCCCGAACGCTGCCCATCCGAGTTGCCAACAAGAGTAATATAAAATATGATAGAATATGCTAGATGTAAAAAACAACACTACACTGGCCCGCGCGCTTTTTGTCACGTCGGGCGGCGGGCGCGGGCCCGCGCGGGACCCGCGCGTGATCCCGCACCGCGCCCACCGTCTGTGTGATGTCGTCCATACAGCGCCATGTATAGTATAAATCTTCCCAGGTGAATTTTTGCTTCGAGCCATTACATTAAATTTGAACCTTAATACTATGACGATACCGTTTGTTTTGAAAGATAGAGGCTCGAAGCGAAAAATTCACCTGGGAAGATTTATACTATACTTATATACACCCGCCGCGGGCCCGACCCGCTCCGCGCCGCACCCGCTCTTTGTGTGTGTTGCGCTTTAGAGTTCCAAACTAAATATTGAAGGAAGATTAGTCATTTAAGTTTTCCAAGAAATATGCGTTGGATGCATGGTAGATAGCGTTTTGTGAAAAACAAATTCTAATCTTTTTATTATGATATAATTTTTAGTGGCGAAGTTAATTGTCTTATGTATGTTGATTTATACACACAATATACTTTCTGTTTCTTGAAATGAAACAAGACAAGAACCTACTTCAAATGTACTTATAAACTACTCGTAAACTGATTTTGTTAACAAATATATGAGACCACACTTTCAAACAAACAGATTAGTCTACAGCTTGATATTAGCGAACATCAAGAAACCACAAACAGATTAACAAAAATCTCCTCTTTTATATTGGTCAAAAATTCATTATTTTTACCCAAAGCTGTGACTTGCAGCTTCATGGCGCTTGCATTTAGTTTTAAAAAGTTCAAATCATTTTATTTTTTAGTTAAACTGTTCTCATATTCATCCTGCGAGGCGACTAAAAAACATTATGAGAGCAATATGGGTGTGAAAATTCTGCATCCATTCAAAGTGTACTGAAATGGTGTAGTATTTTTGTGATAGAATAAAGAACGGAGAGTCAGATATTCAGGCATTTATTTTTGTTTAGTGTTTTACTATCGCAATTTGCAATGTGTTTTGCGCATCAATAATATGGACATTTTTCTGCATAAAACACATTTATGACACATTTGATTTTTCAATAGTTTTTGAAATAGAAAACGGTGTAGCGACTAAAAACTATGAGCTATATTTTGCTGCTGTTTTGAAACAACACTCAATGGAGGACACAGTTTATTCAAATAGTAGAGAAATGTTTCTTGTATTCAAAAAAATACTATTTTGAAGACCCATCTACATATTCAAATTGATTAAGACAATGTGATATCGTATTCCAAAGTCAAGTGGAAGTGGGCAGGGCACATCGTTCCTAACTAGAATTGATGGCCGATGGGGTCAAAAAGTTCTCGAATGGCGTCCACGGACCGGAAGACGCAGTGTATGTAGGCCTCCTAGATAAAGCGACGACCTGGTTAAGGTTGCGTGAACGCGTTGGATGCGGATGGTTCAGCAGTGGACGTCTTTCGACTGAAATGATGATGATTGATGATGATGATGATATCGTATTCTTTCAACTGTATCTATTGTGTTTTCTACACATCTGTGAACTCTACGATTGACGACTTTCCGGGTGCAATTTAGTTAACGGTTTAAAATAAAAGAGGCGGCGGTCCTGATTACTACTATTTGTGATAATTTCTGGCTAGAACATTTAAATGAAACAAATATCAAGCATTTTACTACCGACATGTTTAATTTTACTACCATTAATACAGTACATAATAATTAAAGCAAACTTCTATCGTTGTTATATTTATCTTTGAAACATCGGTTGGACGCTAATTCTGGCGTCAGTTATGTCCATCATTCTAGTCAGCATGACGTGAGAAATTATCGTGTAACCCTTTTGGACTGACGGATATTTTAAATAATTTTCTTCAATCCGTTACGTCAGAATTGGCGTGTAACAGATGTCTAAAGAAACAGAAAACGAACAATCCGACTATTAGGAGTATGACGTATTAAAACTAAAAGATAGCTGCATGCTATTTTTATAGTTGGAAACCTAATTTGATGAATAGCTATGATAGTGAAGTGCTGTTCATTTCTATGATGCGTTTGGATAGAAGCGAACATGGAGCTTGCAGAATTAACCAATCACATTAGTTTGCACTGCTTCGCACGTCACATTGCTAAGGAAACGGAGCGAGATGTAAATTTCCAGTAATGTGATTGGTCGTATTCTACACGTTTCCGCTCTGCTCTGTGTCAGTAGAAGCGCACACTTTGTGTTGTGCCTAAGATGATGCTGAGTGTCTTGAGCTAAAAAATAGTTATTTATGATACAAGTGCGGAAAGTAGGCTATTCCCAACGAATGGCGGAGATCTAAACAAACGAGCGAAGCGAGTTTGGTTTAGCCGACATGAGTGGGAATTTCCTACTTTCGACACGTATATCATACAACATTTTACAATGCATTAAGCGAGGAAAAAAATTGGGGCTAAGAGCGCGCGCAGACAGAGAGCGGTCTGGAGTACCGAGTTCCGCGTTCAGAGTTCTGTGTTTTCATCGCTCGAGAGTTCCAGTCGCCTGCTGTGTGCGTTATCGTAAGAGACTCAGTACATTCGAAAGAATGCAGAACTCTGAACTCGGAACTCCAGACTGCTCTCTGTCTGCGCGCGCTCATAAACATTTTCGGAAAAAGATGTTGCGTTCTTATTTACCTTTCATTGAGGGAAAGTCTGGTAGATGTTTACATATTTCAGCATCGGTTTAGTCAGCAGGAGGCTATCACATTTAATTTTGTGCTTGGTCTAGGACGTCAGGCGGCGTTAAGTCCTATGGAAATTCATCACTTGAACTCTCCATTTTAATTTATTAAACTTAAATTAATTCTCCGGACTGAATTCATGAACATTACTGTGGCGGGTTTTCATGACAGGCGCGAACGTAACGAACGATGATTGGTTCGTGTTATGCCATGCGCGCGCACTGAAAACTCATTGGTTGACAGGCGCGAACGGGTAACCGTGATTGGTTCGTGTTACGCCATGCGCTCAAACTGAAAGCTCATTGGTTGACAGGCGCGAACGGGTAAACATGATTGGTTCGTGTTACGCCATGCGCGCGCACTGAAAGCGCAGATGTCGTACGGTCCGAAATGGACTCAAGGAATTATTTTAGTACTAAATTTTTTATTTCAAAACTTTTGACGAAATTAAAATTTGTGTGTTTTAATATTAAAACAATCTGTTTTATTATTTTATCAGTAAATATTCATTTCGTTGCATCAATCATTTTCTTATTTGTGCAAAGCTGAACTATGAAGACACAACTCTCTAGTCTTATTTTTTAAACACTAGTTTGGACACAACTTTTTGAGAATTGGCAATTTAACAAGTTACTTTTCCGCACACGTGTGGAAAGTAAAATCCATACAATTTTTTTTCACACTTGCGGAAGTGTGCTGGGATGACTAGCTTTCTATAGATATGTTGACTCGCGTCAAGAGGCACTTTCCGAGCATATGCATTGTAAAAATATTTAAGTACCATTATAGTAAACGCTTTAAGTTTGTAAATTGGTCGGTCAAAATCAATAGGCAAGCGGCTGGGCCGTCGCTATTTGTGTCAGAATCCGATTGGACATAACTGCGATTTATTTGCGACCACGCGTTTGCCTATTTTAGTCATTCCATATTTAGTCCGTGCGACTTGGTTGCGTAACGTCCGTCTACGGAGTTGGATTTCATTTTGCAACGGGGACTTCTATTGGTCGTGATTGCGATTTTTTTTTATGCAACCATGAGATTACGGGAGTCGTCTAAAAATACAACCAAGTGCGAGTGGGACCAAGTGCGAGTGGTGATGATTCTGTGCGAATTTAAAAGTCAGCTAAAAATGAACTTGTACTGTATCTAATCTAATCTAATACATTTAAACGAGCAATTCTTGTATATATATATATATATATATATATATATATATATATATATATATACATATAATCAGAATCTCAGAGACGGCGCCAACGATTTCGATGAAATTTGGTATGTGGGGGTTTTCGGGGATGAAAAATTCATCTAGCTTGGTCTTATCTCTGGGAAAACTCTTGGTACCGAGTTTCAGCCCGAGCGGAGCTCGGTCGCCCATTTACTAATATTTCTAAGGCTGACTTGCACGGACCAGAGGTGATTAATGATTATATAATTCCGAGTTAAGTAGTGTCAAAATGAATAGAATTGTCAATCCATTACACAGGGTTAAAGAGTTATTTTTTTTAAATCTAGATCGTGCAACCGGCCTAAGAGAAACAATGTAATTTTTCCGGCATTTTGCTTTGCTTTTATTGTAAAGGTACTTCTTGCCGAATTTCATAATTCTATATGAACTGGTGTGATTTGATTACACTATACACACACAGATTTTGGATTCCCGTGGCTTTTGTATGAAACAATGCTTTGATTAGGTTTTATCTTTTGATCAGAAGAACATAGAGACATTTTTACCCGACTGCGAAGAAGGAAGGGTTATTACGTGTTTGACCCGTATGTATGTATGTATGTAAGTATGTATGTAAGTATGTATGTAAGTATGTATGTAAGTATGTATGTATGTATGTATGTCCATTCCTATGTCCTCTCGTAACTACACAACGGCGGAACCGATTTTGATAAATGATACGTCATTGGATTCGTCTTGATAACGCGAGTAACACTGGATACATGAAATTCTTGAAAAATTAAAATGGCCGATTTTTGGCGCCAAATTGCGAGTCTTCAAAAAAATTTTTTTATTCAAACCTATCGAGTAGGGTACAAAATAAAGGGATTTTAAAAGACATTACAAAAATATATACAAGTTATGTGTTTAAATTTAATTTGGAATAGTAAATTGGCAATCAATGCATTAAAACGACGACGTACCTACTTACTAAGATATCTTTGTGCAATAATTTTCTCTATGAAACCCATGTAGAAAATTAAGTACCTACATATTTCAAATTTGGTTTTGAACTTTAACTAAATAGCAACGGATTCCTAATTCAAATACTCAATAATTTGTCTGGGTCTCAGGAGGTTACACTAAAAAGCAAGAAATAAAAAAAGTAATTAAAAAAACTAAAAACCCGCCTGCGGTGTAAATAAAATAATAAATTAAAAAATCAAAAACCCGCCTGCAGATGTACTGAAAAGGTGGAAACAAGATAAAATGTTCAATAATAATAAAATTTAAAACACGTCGATGGCAGTCTTTCAAAATTTAATGCAACGATAAAATGCAGTCGGAGGCATTTGAGTCAGTGGCTGCATGGGATTTAATGTCACTTCATGCATGCCTCCGACTGCATTTTATCGTTGCGTTAAATTTTGAAAGACTGCCATCGACGTGTTTTAAATTTTATTGTTATTGAACATTTTATCTTGTTTCCACCTTTTCAGTATATCTGCAGGCGGGTTTTTGATTTTTTAATTTATTATTTTATTTACACCGCAGGCGGGTTTTTAGTTTTTTTAATTACTTTTTTTTACTGTTAGCGATCATAGTCTTTATTGTTCATACTAATTGCAAATTGTTACCTTCACCCGTATTTGAGAAAAAGATTCTTCACGGACAAACGTACAACGAAGTAACACTGTAAGGGTTCTTTTCTTTTTGGGGTACGGAACTCTAAAACAGCCTACGATAACGACGAAAAATAAAGAGACAGGATAAGAGTAGTTTTGAAAAAAATTGTAAATAATTAAGGAATTTAATAAAAACAAAACCTAATTGATTCCTGTGTGTAACGAAAGTTACCCATATATTTTGTATGATTAATTGATTATCTTTCGTTACACAAAAAGAACGATCGTGATTTTGTTTTACTTAAGCCCTTACCTATACGTATGTGTACAAATATTTCGTAGAACGTGCTGAACATAATTTTTTACACTTAAATTTGGTATCATGTTTCATTCCTTTAATGTACATTGTGCAATTTAACAGATGATGTTTATTTCGTGTTTTACGATACTTGCAATGTTTGTTCTAAAGACATGGAAGAAAGGATGTGTTTTGAAGTAACTTCACAAAATATTGCGGACTTGAGCAGCAGACTACCGCTTTCTGCGAAATTGCAAGTTTAGTTTAAGCTGACTGCAATTGCTATCCACATTTGTTTGGGAGATTGTTTTGAATTTATCTAAGAAAAATGTTGGTACGCTTTATTTCTGTACATTTCAACCAGAAAACAAATCTTTGAATAGATTTCTAACACATTTCGCGAAAGCTCATGTTTAGAAAAAGTTATAAATGCATAAGCACTTTGATGTTCATTGAGTACCTATGGAAAAACATTAGATTCGTATACACTCGCGCAATTTACGTAACGTAAACATTTCTTGGAAATTGCGAGCGTTCCAGTAGGCGAAGATGTTATTTCATTAAAATTCAGCTAATTAGGCTGGTTGTTTGAGTTTTGTAGTATAACTATCACAGCGACCGCGACTTCCGTGTCGACAGTAAGAAGAGAGTTTTGAGTTGACGTCTTTTCTAGCAATTAGCGGGAAGAACATTGTCCGGGTATAATGTTTTATGTTGAAAGATAAACTATAACATGATAAGGTGTCGTGTGTTTTTCTGGATAAAGAACACATCAGTGAAACATAGTCCTTTTTTAATCACAATCTTAACAATGACCCATTTTTTTTACATCAAATCAAATCGAGCAGCGCTTCGTTATACTTACGCAGTGTTTCTTTGATATGTTGTCATCGTGAAACTGTCTAGTGGGTCAATCAACTTTTTTTTGTAAATTTCATACAAATTTCGGGGAGATCATTGTCCCCTGGGTCACCCACGAAAATGGCAATTATACCATTATTGACTACAAAATCTAGGGTTTTGAAAAGTATACTTTAAATAAGGAAAAATAATCATTTTTTTAATTATTTCGGTTTTCATAGAAAGTAGCAGAAAGTCGTTGACAAAAAAAAGTTGATTGACCCTAGTATGGTGGACCAAGTAAGTGCTTTACCGTTTTTTATGACAGTTCCTTTATCAGAATAAAAACAATAAGGCTGATTGTCACATTGACTTGAATTGACATTGAACCTTAGGGTGGTAAAGGAATTTCTTGGTTGACTATACATGTTTAGAAACTACTTGGATATTAACTTTTTTGCCAAATCGATTTTTTTTCTTTTCCAAACGTTAATAGTAATAACAGTTATTGTGTTTACAGTCATTGTAAAAGGTCCTTCAGGGTTACAAAAGGTACGTATCAAATATGACTGTTTTAACTTCAACGTCATAAATTAAAAACCTTTTACATTGGATTAACGCGCGTAATTGAGTTAATTTAATTATTGTTTAACTATTTAATTATGTATTTATCTATTTAACTACTCGTAAGCTGAAAAAAACGTGCATTCTAGTCTCATCGGTTTCATATAAAGCCAATTTTATAGATACAAATAAAAATGGAAGGAAGAATGCCTTAAATTTGGGACGGATCCGTGTTTAAGCCTACGAGGGGTTGAATAGTTTATCTGTTGCCTAGTATCCATAACAGATGGTTTGCTTACATTGGGACTATACTTCATTTAATTTAGCATTGAAAAGCACAACAACATTATATTGCGGCTCGTGAACTGTAATCTCTTTACAATTTGTACTAGAGTAACAATTGACGACACGCAAATAATGTGGCATTAAAACAATTTTATTTTGCGGCTCCCAGACTATTGTACTGTACTATTTGCTAGGTAAGAAATAGTTGACCAGACCAGACGCAATATAAAAAATACAATATATGTTTTTCTTTTCAATGCTAAATTAAATGAAGTATAGGTCAATTTGGTATCAGTTGTACCGTGCGATATTTATTTATTTTATTTTTGTTTTACCATTTATACCACCTGCATGGTTAAACAGCTATAAATATCAATAGGTATTAAGATTTGGACTATGTTTTAGGTAGTTATATTACAGAACGGTTTGTTTTGTTGTGCATCTTGTAACAATCGTGCGATTTCCAGATGTTTCACATACGTTCTACTTGTTTACGATATTCAATGCTATACCTATTTCTGCCGAAATCATAAGACTAAAACAACATGCAAGTAAATTATGTTGTCCATAATCTAACTAAACTTAATCTTTATATGCAAAAAGTATTGGAAATAATCCACTGTTACATCATTCATGGTACTTTAAAACTACGCCTAGTAAGTATCAAATTAATGGACATTTCCTAAACCTAATATAATTCTCCCCGAATTTTTCATTTTTAGGGTTCCGTACCTCAAAAGGAAAAAACGGAACCCTTATAGGATCACTTTGTTGTCCGTCCGTCCGTCCGTCCGTCTGTCTGTCAAGACCCTTTTTCTCAGGAACGCGTGGAGGTATCAAGCTGAAATTTATATCAAATACTCAAGTCTACTGTCCCTTGGAGCTGTGAAAAAATCAAACTTCTAAGCCAACGCAATCAAAAGATACAGCCGTTTATGACGCAAATTTCCGTATATTTTCGAAACTCGCAAGGGAATCAAAACCTAAACTCAGAATCTTGAAAATCTTGAATCTTGAAATTTGGTACGAAGCAAGGTCTTATAGCACAAATAAAGGAAAAATTGTGAAAAGCATAATTTTTTTTGTCTGTCTGTCTATATCAGTAAACAACGCACATTTTCGACACTCGCAAGGGAATCAAAACCAACAGGGTACTTCCCGTGAACTCAGAACCTTGAAATTTGGTACGAAGCAAGGTCTTATAGCACAGATAAAGGAAAAATTGCGAAAAGCATAATTTTTTTGTCTGTCTGTCTATATCAGTAACCAATCTACAATGATCCCACACTGACCACTTTAGCTTAGGAGCAGGGGTCTGCTAAGACTGGATGTTCATAGATACATATAAATTTGTACGGAACCCTCGGTGCGCGAGTCCGACTCGCACTTGGCCGGTTTTTTTTATAGAATGGTTTTAAAAATCCTAACCTAATCTGAACCATTCGGTAGATTTCAAGACCAAAAAAGTTTGCCTAGTTAGTAAATCTCGCCGAAAATTAAGTTACATCAAATTTTATGTACGTATTTCGACATATTCCCATTTCGCCAGTGGATCCAAGGACACTTGCACCTAGCGCTTCTTATTCATTAAATGTTCTCATCCACGTTCTGGAAGCTTCTATTTTCGTTTCCAAGAAACCTCCCGACGGTGCTAATGCCTTCATCAGCAAGTTAAAGCGAGTATGTATTTAAGTTAAGCGCGTCGTTTATTCGTAAGAGCGTTTCGCGTGTGTAATTAGGCTATCCCTCTTGTACCGGATTTACTATGCTAACACTTTCCACTTGTCTCACGGGCTTAGGATGTGATTTGACGCGTTGTTTAACTATTATCTGATAATCATCAGCATCCCAGCCTATAAGTACATCCCACTGCAGTACACAGGCCTCTCAGAATGAGAGAGCTTGGACCTTAGTTACCACGCGGACCAAGTGCGGATTGAGAATTTCACACACCATTGAACTTCTTCTCAAGTGTGTGCAGGTTTCCTCACGCTATTTTTCTTCACCGTAAAGCTCAAATTTCAAATGTAATTTCGAAGCTACAACTGTCTGCTTGAGAGGCTATTATAGTTTCAAACCACTAGGCCACCACGGCTTCTTCATTGCCGCACGGCCGCCTCTAGTTCCATGCGCAGAAAATACTAGTTAAATTATTTTACCTGAGAAACTCTCAAAAATATTGCAATCGATCAATAAGATAGAACCATGTCTATCTTTCAGCCATTTATTTTTTATAAATATTAAATAAACGATTTTAACTTTTGGCTCCTTCGTCTCAAAAGGTTGCCGACCCCTAATCTAGCATTATTATGTGCGTATACATTGTATCACTAACTGGAAGTTCGCTTGGTAAGTATTTCTCGGTTTTACTCGGTTTGCTACTTGATCATTAGCTAATTTTGTGACCTTTACTCATGTACAGTCAGCATCAGAAGTCGCTCAACACTTTAGTATTTGGTCGCAATAACCAGTTATACTTTGAAGTTTGATATATGTACCTAATGTTAGTGAGAGTAGCAAAATACTTAAGTGTTTAGCTATATCTAAGGCCGACCGAACATAGGTATCATCTTACAACTTTATAAGTATGCGTATCACACAAGACACAACTAATGATAACGTCTACTAGTCTAGTACTTCTAAGTTTTCTCATCTGAGTATCGAAAGGACTTCGAACTATTCAATAGCTTATAGTTCGAAACTAGTCGGTGAGTACGGCACAATATGTCCTTGCGTGATACCCGTGAAATTGATAGGCGCCTCGCTCCGATTGTAATAACGTTCTGGTTTGACTCTGTTCGAGGTTAGCTGACACACGATGTTTCAATTCCCGTATAAGGTGACTAGCTTTTGCCCGCGATTTTTAGGTGGTCCCACGCATAACATTTTTGAAAATACTAATTTTTTGCTCTTTAAAGCTGGGATGAAACTACTAGTTCAACGGACTTTCGTCGAAATCATCCAGTTAACCCTAATTTAAGTGTAATTAATGAACGAAATAATTATAATAAAGAAATGTAATCACAAAGCAACTCAAAGGCTATTGCCCTAAAAGTCATATCAAAGTCTTATTAAACTTCCAATTTATTTTTGATTTCGTCGGAAAGGACGAAACGCCGCGATTTCGTTTAAATTCTGAACTCGGCACAATTTCAAATAATACTATTGGTAATTACCTGGTTCCCTGTAACCCTTTCCCTTTGTACTTTGAATGGGAGTGGAATATCCGACGTCTGTTTAATTGTGAGAAAATGAATGAATAGTTAAGGCGAACGACGGACGATATGAAACGTTATTTGTTTTTAACCATGAACGAGCTTAAGAAGCTTAGAAGTTACGATTAATTGAATTTAAGAAATAATTTGAGATTTATGGGATGATTTAGAGAAGTGTCGAAACTTGGAACGTTGAGTATAGTTTATTTCTACTGTTAGGTACGTGACTTTTTAGTTACTTTAGTTAAAAAAAAATACTATATCTAAATGGAGTGATTCTGGTCTAAAGTTCTCAATATGCCTTTTTAGTAAAATGTAAAACTCAAACTATAATTAATTGATATGGCTTACGGGAAAAATGCCAATCCAAAACAATCCCGGCTGCACGCTTGTCTGGACCTAAAAATGCCTGTTATAATGGTATCTCTACGTAGGATAAAATTAGGTACTTACATACAATAGTACCTGGGCGACCGAGCTCTGCTCGGGCAGAAACTCGGTACCAAGCGTTTTCCCAGAGATAAGACCAAGCTAGATCAATTTTTCATCCCCGAAAACCCCCAAATACCAAATTTCATCGAAATCGTTAGAACCGTTTCCGAGATCCTGATTATATACACCGGAGGGGTGGGGGGGGGGGGGGTGAGAGGGGGGAGGGGATGCGGGGGAGGGAGCGCGGGGCATTAAAGGGGGGAAGAAAATTTCATTGATTTTGCCGTAGGATGCACCGTTTTCAAGATATTTGACAAAAACACCGGAGGTTGGGTGAGTCACGTTAAACTATCGTCCGTAAACCGACTTTACAGACAACCGGCTTTTCCTGTTCTGTGCTCCCAATAGGGAACGTGCACATAGACGGTGCTGCCAACTGGTACCATAAGGGTGCCATCAATTTTAATGTTTTACCTTGACAAGTTTGTTTTACTGTCCGCATAGTGTCTCTTCTGTCGCATTAGTGCTGCCGCCTATAGTTACTGCACGTTCCCTATAATACTTTTTCTAACAAAAAAGTAACTTTTTCTCACAAAAAAGTAACTTTTTCTCACAAAAGAAGAAACTTGACGTTTTCTCATGAAAAATAAACTTAAAAAAAAAACTAAAAATGTTGAAAAAAAACGTGGATTCGAACCAAGGTAGGCTGGATCCGCGACCACCCGATTTCTAATGTGCCATTATGATCTGCTCAAAGTGGGCGAAATTTAGCTTTATATTCTAATGCAAACAAAAATAGCCGGAAAACACGAGTAAAAGCGATTTTCTGAAAATGAAACATAGCTAGATCAGTTTTTCATCCCCGAAAACCCCCACATACCAAATTTCATCGAAATCGTTGGAGCCGTTTCCGAGATCCTGATTATATATATACATATATATATATATACATATATACAAGAATTGCTCGTTTAAAGGTATTAGATTCGTAGCTGAATCAGATTGGGTAGCACGCAAGCTTTGCGCACAATAATCGGATAGGTCAATGAATCGGACACGTTTAGACGTGCCAGTTTCTGCTTGCGTAACTAGTACTTGCGGTGACTAGGCTGTTCCCTCTGAGTGGTCCAGGGTATTTGATCTCTTAACTACTACCCCTCTTAATGCGTACGTGCCCCTTCGACCTGTGAAACTCAACTGGCTTACTGTGATTGGTACTTCAGACTATCAGCCCTTGCTTTAAATGCATGTCTGACGTTCCAATTACAGTCCAATTGACATTTCTATTGTCGATTCTTACGTGACTAAAACGTCCTGGATACATACCTATAGATAGGTATAGGTAGATAGTGCGTATCGGAAAATTTCGATAATAGAGCTAAGTTTTCCACATGAAAAATAAATAAGGTTAGAGACGACAGAATCTTTTCCAAGTTTCCAGAAAATGTTGAGAGTTTTCGAGAATGTATCCATCCTTATGAAACTACTAGCTGAAGTCCTTGACTTGTAAGCGTATAGTTTTTCCTAATGGGTTATGTTTTAGGGCGGACGTATCCTTTTATCATTTTTATGACTAAGGCTGTACGTGGACGAAATGCCACTAATGTTATGAAGGGATGGACTTATTATATTTCTCTATCATGCTGCTAAGGAAATAAAACACACTGGATTAGCACCTAGCGTATTTTATTATGCCAGAAGAACGGTGTTATTTTAGCAACAGGGTATCTTACTTCTTATAAAATATTATTAATATTAGGGACGTTAAACACCATCCATCAATGACAGTGAAAAAAATGTTGCGTCTCTTAAGGCGTTGACGCCAGTTGATATGGATATGCGAGGCAATATCTGGAGATATTCTGATAAGACGCAAATATGTCGTCAGGAATTTCGTGATTTATGTAGGTTTCAATATTCTATCCGGAGAAGAAATAAGTTTTTGTGATGCTGGTGATCTTACTTTATTATTCATGCTCGCGAAGTTATTCAATGACTTTGTTGTAACTATGTTTAAGACTACAATTAAATACGTTCGTACTACTAGATGAATGTTACTCATCTGCACTTACCATCAAGTCAAAAAACACCACTGCCACGATTAAGAATAAAATACAATAGATAATGTTGAAAGTGTTTGAAAGCTCACTGATAAAATAATCTTGATTTCAACTTTGCCGTATCGTTAAGGACTAATTCGGCGCGGATCCAAGTCAAGTGATACATAGCTGCTATTTCTCTAAGGATTTGCTCAAAATGAGCGTGCTCGAGCATGAAACAAGATTACCTACGCACTCTTCGTACTATCTGTTCAGGCGCCGTTTGTTTTGCCAAAATATTTTTTCTTATCCTTAGAAGCGCTTTCGCCTAATTCGGAAACATCCTTTTGCTGGTCTAGTAGTACATTATTTTATGTCTGAAGTATAATTCAAGGTTAAGTGGTTATGTATTTAGATTGTCATGTATTTTTTGATAAAAATAAGCAATAATAAATCCCTTTTAATCATTCATTTTCGTTAGACAGTAATTATGGAAAATTTGAAATATTCAGTCTGACAGTAACAGCTTCGACGACATCCATCTTATCGCAGCCATTTTCTGCCTTTACCCAATTAGCTTTTTTCAACGTCATAAGCATAACGAACCAAGTCGGGAACAAACTAATTAATTTTCACTCATTTACAAGTCGTTTACTTGGCGATCCTCTTTGAATGACATTGTAAAATTACGAGGCTATCTGATAATTCTCCTTTCTCCCCATTTCGTTTTAACAGTTGCTATAAAATTCTATAATTTTCTTTGTTCTTTCTTTCAGGTACGTTTGTGGTTGTGCAGAATCGTTGAAGTAGCGTTTAAGTAAGTTATAAGGCAAGTGAACGTTTTGAAGACATTATGCAGACTGGAAAGGTAATTAATAATTAATTTAAAACAATTCACGGAAAGTTGCAAGCTTGCACTGTGCAGCCACTCTGTGTCGAACCCTTGCCGAATTAACACTTCACTGGTTAAAGTAGTCTTGACTTGTACGAGTCTATCGGCCAGATAGAGATGGCAGTACGAAATCAGTCCTTTCAGTTGTTCCCGCAAAGCTCAGAATCTAGAGGCTCCGAGATCTAGCCACTGTATAACATTTAAACTGAAATTCGGTTGCAAGGGGCTACGGCTTCAACCAAGTTTCCCACTTTGACTTGCAAAGTTGCGATCTATTCGCATTAGATGGGTCCCGTAGTTATTCTTAGTTGACGATATTACACCCAGTTGGCCCTTCGAGATTGCTTAGACAAGTTGAGTTGCGATTGGCTGATAACGTTAAAAGTTGCGATTAAATTCGACCGAGTTTTATACCAGTATCTCGGGCAAGAAAACTTCATGGTGCGCATTACTTTTTAATTAAACTGCCAAGTATTTACTTAGCGATAAAGCTAGGGAATTCTCGTTGGAAACTTAAAGCACTAATTAAACTCATTATTGTAGTAGTAAGACGAGCGTCACCGTTATAGTCATTACAGTTCCTGTACTGCGAGTGATGCCAGCGTGAGTTTTAATTGAAACAAAGGGCGTGAGATGGCAACTCTGTTCGACAAAGTTTGACGCCGACGTTCAAGCCATACGTCTTGGCCTGGATGTTTTGTGCTAACTCAATTATACTGTAATGCCAGATTCAGAAATTTAGCAACGATACCGGTTTAAATTAACAATTAACATGTCTATTAGTGAAATGTAGATCTGTGACAAAATAAGCGAAACAGAACAGAACAAACGTTCATCGAAAAATTTCGCATGAAGATTGCAGGAACGCGCGGATTTCCGGTTCACAAATTGACAATGTTCAAAGGAAATTTCGGTGCAAAAATGCACGGCGCCTCGCGCTCGTCGATTGTTTGGGGTGAAACAATTGACATTTTCGCAGTCTTCCCGCTTCGATTTGAATCAAATTGTCTGTTGTCGCCACGAGCGTCGAGATACTAAATTCTCACTGTTTTACGGGGTGGTAAACTTATCTCGGAGCACAATAGGCCTTTTGACAGCGCTCCTAACTTATTATCTGCGAATTTCCATTCCCTCCGTAACTTGTGTTACAATAATTATGTAAATCGAGTCTAAAACGGATAGTATAATCCTTCACAGCGTGGAGTTATCCCGGATAACTGAGGCTTTCGTTGATTCGGTACTTCATTATGCCGCAAGCGAACAAGTGGTGTAAAGGTGGGATTGAATGATCTCGGCGGCTGTTTACCCGCCGCGTCCTGCCGCGATCGTAAATATGTGCGGCGACAAGGCTGATTAAGTCTTAGTGTCTTAGTACTACCTCTTATTTAATTTGTTTTCGAGGTGAGATACGGGTTCTCTGACCCGTCGTGTCATTTTCTTTTGCTTATCCTAATACTAGTGGCTCTGTGAGCTGTAGACCTCGCGAGTTTTGTACTCCCCGCCATCTCGAACTCCATTTTGAATAATTTTAAAAACTGAATCTACAAAAAAATCTATAGGTATAATTATCAAATCTGGTTACGAAATTTCACGAGAATCGATTCAGAAATGCGACCTGTAGTGGAAAATAGTTGGTCACACATACGAAAGCACTTTTGTCCAAGCACCGAGACGGAGATGCTTCGCGCTCGCTCAGTCACATAGGTATACAATGTAAATCATAAATAAAATATTATAAGTTTGTCAATTATAGCACTAAATTAGTCCATTCTAATAAAGTTGTAGCTCAAGTGTTTCCTTTTTAAACAAAGGCAGGAACGAGTAAAAAAATACTCAAAATAGATAGTATAGTTTTTCAGAAAATGTGTATCCTGCCGAATGAATTCCCATTATATGCTATGCATGTCCAGTCTGCTGTAAATGAAAATGTATGTCAATCCGCAATCGCCCCGAGCAAGATAGCTTTACCTTTAAATATTTTGTGAAATTCATTTTTGGAATTCAATCGTGCGCATTGGATCTGTGTCGATTTAACTGCCAGAGGCATCGGTGACGCTTGATTAACTAAATTCCTTTCAATGTGCGTACATGTTATAAATTTGTGTTAAAAAAATAATGATGGAAACGTTCTTTTGCAAATTCGACAGCAAAATTAAAACGACGTGAATAATTAGTAAACCTTGTGATGTAGTGCCGGAGTAGCTTAAAGATATCCCCAGGAATTTGATCCAAGTTTGTAGAAATATTGTTCGCAGTGAACTATAAATTGTCATACATGTTACAAAGTCGTGTGTTGCTTCTGTTAGTAATGTAACACGCTGTAAAATATCTCCTATAGATTAAGGATTTAGATGACATATTCGCCTATTGGAAACTTCGTGTCGCAGTAATCATATTATAACAGTACTTAGCTATTTTTATTAATTGTTAGTTAATAAATGCGTGTAGTATACAATTTTTTTTAACCAATTCAAGATCGATTAAACACTCACAAAAATGATAGTAATACAATAGGGGCGTGAGCATAATTTTATTATGTCTTGATTTGCCCTTTGCACGTTGAATTAGTTTCAAACCCAACGACCAATAGGTACAATCAATATCGCTCCTCGACACGACTAAACCCCCAGTGCTTTTAATGTTGTTTTATTTTCTAGTTAACGTACTGGAAGACAACGTTAACAATTTTGAACCTGAATATTTAGAGCAGAAAGTTGTGTCGGCGTTGATCCTCGTTGAATTCGAGCTGAGCCGAGAATATCTGTCATATTGGATCTATGTATGTATACAACGGAGTTTGTCACATCTCCGCATCGAAAATTGCTTGTAACTCACCGTTTAAGACTAGGGCAAAAATAGTTTAGCAAAAATGTTGCCGGTCTATTTCAACCTCATTAAAAACATTTGTAAAAAACGTGCATTAAAAATAGTAAATTTTCATAAACAGTCAAAGAGGTGGTTAATAATAGAAGAAATAGATATAAATGAGTAATTGTGATTAAAATTTGGCCGGTGGAGTTCTCTCTAGGTATTGTAGAAATACTACTTCACTTTTAATGGTCCTTAATCAAATTTGAAAGAAGGAAAGAAAGAAGAAAATACATTTTATTTACAACAACACAAGACACATAAATATTTTTACAAAAAGGACAACACAAAGGCTAAAAATAGAGTGTGTCATTGCGGTTGTAAATTGGACACTGGTTCAGCATAATGCTGAGGCGTTTATAACGCCCCAGCGCTGATTTTCAGCCAGCACCGTCGGTAATACCCGGAACGCCGCACAGATAGATAAAATAAACTGTACACTTAAAATAGAAGCGATAAGCTACATAAACTACATGCGTAAATGGATAATTTGTATAGATCATAAAAGCAAATAATTTTTACAAAACTACAATAAATGTTGAGTAACATTGCACCCCTTTAACTTCTATAGCTATAAAAAATGTAGAATTATTATAGGGCTAGCTTATTAAATGAGCAGAGTTTCGGCCTTCCTCTATAACCGAGTGCTACTACAGAGGCGTGAAAAGACGCAGAAATACTTCCACACAAGGATGGTGTGGCAGTTTGAATTAAGCTCGATATGGCGTGGGACCCTCGTGCCTCTGGCTATCGATTCGTCTCAATCAGTCGTGCTTGCTTCTCAAACATAATTATCTCATTGTCGGGCCCACTAGCGTTACATCCCGACCTCGATGCATCGGCATAACGTTGCGTAAGATAGGATCTATGTGAGCTACTTTACAATTTACTTTTACGAATAATAACATTGTATGTACATATATCTGTTTAAAAAAACCGGCCAAGTGCGAGTCGGACTCGCGCACCGAGGGTTCCGTACTAATTTATATGTATCTATGAACATCCAGTCTTAGCAGACCCCTGCTCCCAAGCAAAATGTACGCAGTGTGGGATCATTGTAGATTGGTGTTTGATATAGAAAAAATTATGCTTTTCGCAATTTTTCCTTTATCTGTGCTATAAGACCTTGCTTTGTACCAACTTTTTCAGATTCTGAGTTCACGGGAAGTACCCTGTAGGTTTTGATTCCCTTGCGAGTGTCGACAATTTGCAGAAATTTGTGGCATAAAAGGCTTTTATCTTTTGATTGCGACTTAACGACCGCTTTAGCCTAGTTAGTAGTGACCCTGCCTACGAAGCAAGAGGTCCTGGGTTCAAATCCCGGTAAGGGCATTTATTTGTGTGATGACCACGAATATTTGTTCCTGAGTTATGGATGTTTTCTATGTATTAAAGTATTTATTTATCTATATATAAGTATGTTTATCGTCGTCTAGTACCCATAGTACAAGCTTTGCTTAGTTTGGAACTAGATCGATTTGTGTAAGATTGTCCCCTAATATTTATTTATTTTATTTTAATTATTGCGTTAAAAATTTATGCTTTTCGCAATTTTTCCTTTACCTGTGCTATAATACGTTGCTTCATACCAAATTTCAAGATTCTGAGTTCACGGGAAGTACTCTGTAGGTTTTGATTCCCTTGCGAGTTTCGAAAATTAGCGGAAATTAGCGGCATAAACGGCTGTATCTTTTGATTGTCGTTGGCTTAGAAGTTTGATTTTTTCACAGCTCCAAGAGACAGTAGACCTGAGTATTTGATATAAATTTCAGCTTGATACCTCCACGCGTTCCTGAGAAAAAGGGTCTTGACAGACGGACGGCCGGACGGACGGACGGACGGACGGACAACAAAGTGATCCTATAAGGGTTCCGTTTTTTCCTTACGTAGGTACGGAACCCTAAAAAACCAACTGCGTAAAAATATTTTCTTATTTACCCTACACGCTACACGTCTGTTAGGTTAGATCACCGACTTACATACGAGTACCAGATTTCAACTCAAATTCAATAGGAAGTTTTAGTATCGGATATCCGTGTGTCCTGTGTAATTGCCGTTCCCACGGGAATTCCTGGAAAATATAGGTATCCCCTATCAGTATCACTCTCACAACTAAGACGAATCGAATGACACTTTACACAATAAAAACGATTGAGCCCTTAAGGTTGTAGGGCGTGCCAAAGAATGATTAATGATACAAAGGTACTTTTGTTTTTACATAAAACTGACTTGTAATTGACCTTTATGTATCGCACTGGTTCAGTGGTCAGCCTATTCATTCTAGCCTTGAAGAGCCCTGGGTTATATTTTTCTGGAAATACATAAATACATACTCTCGAATAGTCCTCCTTCGGCAGTCGGATAAAAAGAAACAACGCTTTCCCAATTTCATGTTCATCTTATTAAAGATGAACGTGCCGTGTAAGCTGCAACACATCCGCGTTCTATTAATGTATCATAACATTTATCATATAAAACTCGAATCAAAGCAGTTTTAATTAATGTAAAATGTTTGTCTCTAAAATAGCACGCCATGAACGCGGAAGAATACGATGATTTTAATTCTGTCACAATACGTATGCAGCATTTGGGTCGAAGGTGTTTCGGGGATTACTGGTCCGTGATGTTTCCGAGGATTGAATTGAAAATGATTTTTAGTGGATCGTGCGGCTTACATATTTGAAAGAGATTGTGTCTCAATACACATGTCGTTTATTGATTGTATTCGTACGTACGAAAGAAAATGCAATAAATTTTTGTTAAAAATTCCATTTTTAATACAGCTTTTTTGCTGAGTGTACTTTTTGGGCCCTGGTTATCTAAGACCAAAGCACTCGTCAAGACGAGTCAAACGAGTCCAAAGTTCCAAACTCTATGAGGTTATGTAACGACATATAATGAAACGTCATTACAGAGTTCCTATGGCCGCCTTCCAGCTCTATCATCAGATCAGCTCCATGTCATAATAATATTGCATTGTCATCCGCTTTATACATGCATGCAAAATTTCAACTCAATCGGTTACGATAAGTGGGTCAAATTTAACTTGCAAGATTTGATGGCACACAGACAACGGGAGAGGTGACGGTAAATAAAATCTTGTAAAAAAGACATTTTAAAGGAACTATTTCTATTATCAAGGAATTATTTCAATAAAATCCAGAAAAGAGTATTTAAAAAGCTATAGCAAAAATACCGTCAAGAAAATCACACTATTTTTTTAACTTTAAAAGTTATGGGGCCCACATTTGATGTAATAACCTAGTTAGGTTAGATAGTTGGCCTAGTTAACCCAACCCATATTGTAAACATTTAAGATTAGGTACATACACTATTGTTTTGACAAATAAAGTAAGTGATTGAAACCATTTTGATTTTACAGTCAGCTGAGGAAAACCCCCCGTCGCTTACGATCTGGAGCGCACTTTTGAGGGTTGTTTTCCTCCTGCATCTACGTCGTTACCGCACCTAATCGGCGCCTTTAATGTCACACTTTTTGTAAGCCAAAGCAGAAATAACAACGGATGTCATGGTAACATTTCATTCTAGCCCGGCAACCGTTAATGATTAACCTTGTTCAATATACCGAGGTTTTATTCGGGTATGTTTTTGTTTATGCGCTGATCCTTTGTTTTCAAGCAATATATCAGTCTAAGCTAAGGGATTAGACGTAATGCCCGTGTAAGAAGATAAATATCGAAGTCTTTACAAGTCGAGAAGCTGCTTTTTTCGTAGCGACCCAAATGCTGGGCGGATAGCAGAGTAATTACAATAAAAGTTTATGAGGTGTTGACCAAATGGACTAACGAAGTCTGAGATATTTTTGGTTTTATATTGCACTGGCACAACGCGTTTTCTGCTTGCCATAACATCATCATCCCAGCCTATATACATACGTCCCACTGCAGGGCGCAGGCCTCCTCTCAGATTGAGATGGCTTGGACTGTAATTTCCACGCAGGCCCAGTGCGGATTGGGAACTCCGTCCGGTCTCACCATTGAATTTCTTCACAGGTAGGCAGATTTTCTCATGTTATTTGCCTTCACCGTAAATTTCGTGATAAAATTCATATGTAGACTAACTTCACACATAGATTTCGAAAAGATGCGAGCCCGGTCTCGAACCCACGACCAAAGAGTATTGTAATATTATATGAACAAGAGTGGCAACTCTATTGTCAAAAATGCATGTCCATACGGCAGCTCAAGAACTAATGTGACGTATCTATAGATATATACCTATCTATATTTATATTTTGTTGGTAGTGATGTACAGCTATAGATACGCGTACCTATAGCAATGTACAGTCAAGGATTTTAATTTATAGGCTAATTGCCACTATTCGTATTTTAGCCGTCTAATTCAAATCAGCATATACGAAGTATAAGCGGCTAAATCCGATTTGCATTATACGGCTAAAATACGAACATTGGCAAGTGGCCTATCAATTAAAGTCCTTGACCGTACAATTTGGTACGCCATGGCCATGGCCGATGAATGACAACTGACATGTTTGACAAGTCAACCAAGATGGCCGCTAATTTAGTTCTTCGGCAAGCACCAGAGATCGCTGTAGTCGCATGAAAAGTGATGATATATGTAAGTGTGCCCCCCTGCCCACGACCCTCTGCTTGAGAGGCCATAGTAAGTCGCTAAGTTATCTGGACTTCCCCTTGCAATATACCTATAGGGAGAAAATAAACCAACCACGAGCACCCAACCGCGAGTAGCCAACGTAGTTTAAAAAAATACTTAATTGAATGCTGTTTTGTCTCTTTTTAAAAATAATGGAATCCTTTCATTTAAATTCCTATCTTCAGCAGTTAGAGCACTTCCCAGCAGAAAGTGTTGAAAAAAAATATCCGGTATATCCCTTTAGCGGCTTTATTATCCGGCACGTACCTACCTTATCAGCAATCGATTGCTATAGGTAGTTAGGCTGTTCGTCCTGAAGGCGGCAGTTTCTTTTTTAACAGTAACAGAAACCTACTTCAATTTCCAACCGTAAGAACCACTACGAGTATAACACCTTAAGAATAAAAATGCGATATCATCTGAAAGTTAAAGTTTCAGAACGATTTCCGAGAATATTCCTTTGCAGAAATTACATCCCAGCGCCATTTCTAGAAAAGTGCAAGCAAGAATAATGCAATAAAATGCGAATGTGAATTTCAAGCGGAATCTAAAACGACATTCGTACTTACTTAATTCAGACAAATTTGAATTGGGTACGTCATAAAATAATGCTTTGTACCTACAGACGTAGTGCATAATGGTTTTGCATCGTATTTTTTCAGAAAAGTTCGTATAATATCGTGCTCTCTCAATTAGTTTCAGTACCTAAATAATAAAGTTCCATGATAATGGATATGAAAATGTTACTCATTCAAAACAATTAAATTGATTGACACTTCGGGTGCCGTCGTATTCCGTTTGAGACCCGACTTTTCCCGATTTTAACTTTCGGCACAGAATATATAATAGTACTGACGTACAGAATGGAAACGGTCCGCCCCGCACCGATTCGAATTACCCCACCCCTCAAGGCGCAGATAGCCGGAAACCGCCAGAAACCAGAAGAGTGCGCGCGCGATGTATGTAGGCGTACGCGTGTACAGACGTCGTCGTGCTTATGTAGATTCAAGAACGCGTATTTGTACGTCGTGTCCGCCGCGTGCTTTCGGATTGACTGCGGAACCCCTTTGACCTTTAGGATTCGCTGGTCTAGTGATTTGACTCATGGCCTCTCAAACAGAGGATTGTGTGTTCGAACCCCGGGCTCGCATCTTGCAAGTTAATTAGGTACATTTGAAATTTACGACTAGCTTTATGGTGAAGGATAACGTCTTGAAGAAACCTGTACACACCTGCAAAGCAACTCAATGGTGAGTGAAGTTCCCAATCTGCACTGGGCTCAGGTGGGAACTGTAGCCCATGCCCTTCCACTGAGAGTAGGTTTGTATGCATAG
Source organism: Archips xylosteana (assembly GCA_947563465.1). NCBI lineage: Eukaryota > Metazoa > Arthropoda > Insecta > Lepidoptera > Tortricidae > Archips > Archips xylosteana. The sequence continues at coordinate 12,518,160 of OX387357.1, read as the reverse complement.
GCTGTAGGCATATGTGTAGGCCGTGATGATGATGAGAGCTGGTCGTATAAATCAAATTATAGCTGAGCCCTGGTTCTATGCAAAATGTACCTACGCAGTGTGCGGTCGTTTTATATTGGTTGATTTGTAATTTAAATTAATTTTGAATACAAATTATGTGTAAATTTCAGCTGTTTGTCTAATAATATATATTACAGTAGTCGAGATACAGCTCTGTGTAGTGTAGTAACATTTATAGGATTCCGTTTGTCACCCTTTGGGGTACGGAACCATAAAAAGTGCTAAGCGTATCACATTGCGTACCGTATTGTTAATTGCTGTCAGTGTACTTGTTAGACAGAGCATGTCTAACCACACTCTTTGTTTAGGATATGCTTGAGATGACAAATTATGCATTTGCTAGGAAGAAAGTATATACTAAAAGCCTGAGACTGCAGTATGATGACGGGGTAATATTGGTTCATGCGACGATTAGACAGGGTTTTTTGCAAACCGGTGGTAGATTCTTTGCCTTTCTTAAGTTAAGTGCAAGTAGCTTTAATAAAGATATTTTGACGGACTTTCATTTTGAACTAAATCTCACAATAGGTTCTTTTGTAGCATTTTTTTTTTTTTATAAAAAATAGGCTTACGTTTGGCCTCAATCTCGCTTGATGGAAGGCGAAGATGAGGCCTAAGATGGTACACGCTTGCCTAGAGGGTGTCTGTATTTTGGTTAATATTGAGTTCCGATACACGGTGGGATTGGAAATAAAACGGGTCCTAATCGTAACTAATGTTATAAATGCGAATTTCAGTATGTTTGATTTCGCTGCTAAAATTTTGGGATTTTACGTAGGAATACCGTGGAATTATCGGGATATAATATAACTTGTGTGTCATTCCAGACGTGCAGCTATTTACATACTAAATTTTATCAAAATCCGTCCAGCCGTTTTAGCGTAAAGGAGTTATAAACACACAAATTCACCCTCGCACATACTCGCAAGCTTTCTCTTTTAAAGGGAAGATTTATCTTATTACTAGCTGTGTTGCCCGCTACGAAGACGGAGCGAAGAATTATCGCTATCCAGCGGGAACTATGTAATTTTCCGGGATTACGTAGTATCCTAGTGTATGTTAATCCAGGTTTTTTAGTTATGAACTATCTGTGCGCCAAATTTCATCAGTATCCATTAAACCCAAAACATCAACACCTCCATCCGTACATCCATACGAACTTTAACGTTTATACCTCTAATATTAGTAAGATTGTCGTTGTATTGTTTTGTTCAAGGTGTTCGTCTCATATCATTCTTTCTTCACGGTATTAATTTGTTTTTACCCTTATTTAGATATTTCTTTAACTGATTGATCAAGTATTTTTACTTAGATAAGCACAAAACCATCGTAGACTTTCCATAACCAAAAGAGTTTTACTTAGCAAGTGGGCAGTTTGATTTTTTTATTGACAGTGATGTAGGTATGTGCAATTTGTATACTTAAAAAACTTTTTTTTTAAATTGATTTTTCCTATAAATTTAAGAGTTCCCATACATAGCTAGAACGTCAAGACTTGGATAGTTTGTATTGGGCATCACTAATGTTAGGTAGCCTCCAAGCTGCCTGCTTGATAACGGGGTATACATATACATAACCTCACCTGCTACTGTCATACCTATATACGAAAGACCTTCCTTTCTATTTAATGAGTAGTGGCGCATATTCAGGCGTTCTGTGTACATTACTGAGGTTCGATAACAACCCGAAATGGTGTTTTAATGACGTTTTAATAGTGGCCCCGGAAGCTCCAATACGGTGATAAACACCATACTTGATCTTCGTGGCTTTCGCGCTAATATTGCACGAGCGTGTGTTGTTTGTTACTTTGAAATCAATAGGACTGTTTATTTGCTTTTGGAACATTTCGTATTGTGCTGTTCCGTTCAAGCTAATTGTAAGAAACAAAAGAGCGAAAGAGCCGACGTGATACGAATTTCGAATTTCGTAGTAGCCCCCCAGAATCATGTGTTGCTAAGCGCGTGGCATCTAGGCTGAGGCGGAGATGGAGTAAAAATGTGGGTGTGTGTGTGTGTGCTTGCGTGCGTGCCTGTATGTGTGCGTGTGTGTTTGATTAATAATGGCACTTTCCCAATTCCCAAAATCCGCACGAAGCGTTTTAGCTCTTCATTATCATTACACAGCTAAGGAGTGGAATTCCCTACCTGCGTATGTATTTCTGGACACTATAATCTGGCCGTTTTAAAGTCTAGGGAGAATGAGCATTTACTAGGCAAGCGTGCTTCATCGTAGACCTCATCTTCGCTTTCCATCAGACGAGATCCATAAATTACGTCACACCAATTTCGATCAATTTGGCCACCTCCCCCCCCCCCTTGTCACACTTATCACTATGAAAATCGCCATTATTTTGTTCTAGTGTCACAGAGGCTTGAAAAAGTGCGTAACCAAACAGACTAATTTTAACTTCCTGTTAACGATTTCTTAATTTTCGGTACAACGAAAAATAGAAATGCCCATTTATTCCTATCCTTTCCACGTCGTAATCCTCAACTGAAATTGAATAAGCCTCTGTGTTACTCACAAAGTAGTACTTACCTTATTTAAATAATTTAATGGATCAAAGGAATCAATCTTGTTAGAAACAAACGTACGAAAGAGAGTCTTCATTTATTATTTAAATTCGTGCGGCGAAGACATAACTTCTTATCTGCCATATAACTTATTGTGCTAGCGGCGTTGTGGTTTCTCGTAAAAACAAGACTACTATGGCTATAAAAAGACGTTACATCCTAATAATAATAAACCACCATTATCATCATTCCAGCCTATATAAATAAATAAATAAATAAATAAATATCACAGGACAATTCACACCAATTGACCTAGTCCCAAAGTAAGCTTAGCAAAGCTTGTGTTATGGGTACTAGGCAACGGATAAACATACATACTTATATAGATAGATACATACTTAAATACATATTAAACACCCAAGACCCGAGAACAAACATTCGTATTTTTCATACAAATATCTGCCCCGACACGGGAATCGAACCCGGGACCTCAAGCTTCATAGTCAGGGTCTCTAACCACTAGGCCATCTGGTCGTATATACGTCCCACAGCAGCATTCTACTGTCCCTCTCAGAGTAGGGATATTGACGCCATTGTAAAATAATTCCAAGACATGACTCCAATAAAAAAACGCTTTATTTTAGCCCTGATAAGCAGATAAATTTTCGATTAACGCATTTACTGCCACCGACGCATAATATGCGTTTCCGGGACTTCGCCCAGTGCCGCTGTCATAATTATTCATATATTTTAAACGCACATGTGCGTCGGTGGCACCTGTGGAAGTCAGGTGGCAGTGAATGCGTTAACTGCAATATTAGATTTTTTTTTGATTTAAAACAAAACAAATAGTTGATTGAGTTAGCGAACACGAACGGCTCAGGCTCGTTCGGTCCGTTTCCTAATTTGTCTGCTTCTCAAACTGGTCTTCTTCCAAGAAATGACTCTTTCCTATAATGTCAGCAAATGGTTTCCTATCATGCCACTGTCCTAGAATGATCGTTTCCTATTATGTCCGTTTCGAAAATTGACCTGCTTTCTATAATGTCCGTTCCTTGTGATGTCCTATTCCTACGATGTATGCTTCCTATAATGCCCACTATTTGTGTTCTAAAGCCCGTTTCCTACAATGTCTGCTTTTCACAATGATTTCTTCTTTGTCCCTGAATTCAAGAAGTAGTTTCTGGAAGTACTTGAAATAAGCATGCCTGGGATACTTCGGGGCATCTACAGGGTTATTTTTAATTCACTGACATCCTCTTAACCCTGAATTCCTATCAGTCAAACAAATGTTTTTGTTTTACGACTTTTTAAAATGAAGCACTTTTTTTCCCATACACAGAGTATCGTAAAAATAAGAGGTAATCTCAAATTTTCAAAACGTTATTACACCAAAAATATTAAGTTATGACAAAAGCCGTAAAACAAAAAAAAATTGTTCAAGTGGTGGGAGTTTAGGGTTAAAAGGATGCTAGTGAATTACAAATAACCCTGTATACGAAAGTGATGTAGCAAAATATTATCGACAAAAAATATATCGCTTCCGGTACATTAGCACCTAAGCTCAAATTACCCTTATACTCAGTACAACCCAATGTCAAATGTACGAACTTTCGAATAAAATCGGTTTACTATTTTTTTAGTTTATCTGTTACAAACAAACAAACAAATAAATGGAAAATCTTTCCTTTTTATAACACAGTTATTTAAAAATTTGCACAGTTTTGCTCTAAAAATCAATACGAACTGACGTAAGAACTGAAACTATAAGGGTGAGGCCACACGAGCGTAATTTTGTGAGTTGTGAGCGGCAGAATTCCGGTTGCGCCATACATTGTGTCACGTGAGTGTCACGTGATGGCCCGCATATTGTATGGTGCGTGTGTGTGTGGTGTGGCCTCACTCTTATAAGCTAAACTATTCCGTTTTTGCCACTTTGGCCCCGGAACCATCCGGAAAAGAATTGAGAATCAGACATTTTGAGAAGTAGACAACATAGGAAACTGACACTGTGGGAAGAAGACAATTTTAGGAAACGGACCAAACGAGCCTGTGCCGCGACAATATGGGAAGAAGGTTATTTTGAGAAGCAGACATTTTAGGAAACAGACATTTTCAAAAGTAGACATCATAGGAAACCGTCAATGTGGGAAGAAGGCCACTTTAGGAAGTAGACATGTTAGGAAACGGACCGAACGAGCCTGAGCCACACGAACAAGTGGTTGGATCGTGTTTTGACAGCTCATAAAAAGTACGTCAGTACGTCAGATTGGTGGTGTCAACATTCCTGTTGGCTTGGGCCGTAGTTCCCACACGGGCCAACTGCGGATTAGGAACACACACACCATTGAAGGTTTCCTCAATGATGTTTTCTTTCACCGTAAAGCTTATCGTAAATTGCAAATGTAATTTCGCACGTAAATTCTGAAAACCTCAGAGGTGCGACTAGAGTGGGTCCTGACACAAACCCAGGGCCCTCTGCTTGAAGGACCATAGGTCAAACCATGTTGCCACAGCTTTGTTTAATACTCCAAACTGCGTATCCGCGCCTAATTCCAAATTAATACGATCACTAGAAGTGGATAAATTCGACTTGCAAAATTTGACCTTAACAAACATACCAGGATCGTTTTCAAAAAAATTGTACATTTAACGGCTTAATTAAAACAGAAATCACGATCGATATTTTTGTGTAACGAAAGTAGTCATACAATAGTAGATTGTTCAACAACGGACTAAAACAAGCCATAATGACACGAGATATTTAGCCACCCGAGCGAGAGCGAGGGTGGCTATAATTCGAGTTGTCATTATGGTAGTTTAGTCCCGCGTTAAACACTCTACTTTTCACTTTGAATGCGAGGAAAAAAACGACGTACAAAATTACTTTTTATTACAACGTATGCTCAATACGAGCAATGGACATCTGTTCAAAATTCAAATAGCAAAAAAATTTCCGCGGTATTTTCTTTTCTTATATATCTTTTTGTAAAGTGACGCTTTAAATGCTTGCATAATTTAATTAGCCAACAGATTCAAACTTAAAAACTATATTAAAACTAATTGGGCTATGCATATAAGAATGATAATTGTTCATTCATTAGAATCGGCAAATAAATTACAACTAATTGAACTAAAACTAAGTTCACACACAAAATATAATTATTGTTAACTGAAACACTTACCCGTGAATAAAGAAACGACATTTTAAGTTTATTTTCTATATGCCAATTCTTTGTTAAATTATATCTAATTATACTTTCTATTTACTTTTAAATGCAACTGACATCGCATCATTTTAAAGTCACGCCATATTAACTTTCAAACGTAACTGCTCTATCTACCGTACACTCCAGCACTGCTTTGCTGACAGTGCGGATTGCTATTTTATCGACAGAGCAGAGAACTGCTTTGCCGACAGCGCTTTTAAAAAAACAAATTAAAAAACACCTAAGCTAAAGGAAAGCTTCTTTACATGCAGAATAAAATGAATTCATCTTTAATATAATTAAATAGATTAATATTCGTAATTATTCATCGTGTTTCACGAAATTAATATTTTTTATTCAGCTGTCATTTTGAGGTTATTTCCATGCCCCAAAGGCTTCCACAGACCGAAGCGCAGGGCGCTACGTAGCGCTACGGAGCGCCCGCAGCGCGCTTCGGTCTGTGGAAAGCTTTAAAATTGTCTATACCCAGTCACTGAAAATGGCGATAATCCTCCATTCACAAACACCGTGATTGGCAGTTTAGGGGTTTCCAAAGTAAATTAAAAAAAAATTACTTTTCTCAAACATGCTTTTAAATGTATGCGTTAATGTCACGAAATGAAGCCATGAAGTTTGTTGTTTATGGCTCCCTACATTACTTCTTGGCCTAGGCCATAAAAGTAAGTATGAAAAACCATTATTGTCCGCTGCTGTAACTTTTTAAATTGGCTTACTAACATTAAACTAACAAAGGAAAAATTACATACAGCCAACTTACGACATTAAAAAAAAATCTATTTTCTTTTATTTCCATAAAACCGCCTAAACTACTGGTGATGGATGGATGGATGTATGGATGGATGGATGGATGGATGGATGGATGGATGGATGGATGGATGGATGTATGGGTGGATGTATGGTTGGATGTATGGATGGATGTATTGATGGATGGATGGATGGATGGCTGATGATTATGATGATGATGATGATGATGATGATGCATGTTTGAGAAAAGCTCTATACAATCCTCGGCCGGAAGAGGGATTGCTGGACTCGTTTTATCCGGCCTCGTCTACGACTCGGCCGTATACCCCAAATCTCGTCCGTCAATCCCTTACTTCACGGCCTCTGCAGTAATGTACTATTAATCCCTAGAGATCAAAAAAGAGCTTTAGTTCCGATATGCAGAGAGACTAAAGTAACATTTTAAGAGCATGAGAAGTGAAAAGTATATGGGCAACTCCGTTAAACAAAAATAATTAATTAAATTTTGTTTTTAATTAATCCCTTAATTGTGTAAAATTTTTTTGAAAACGACTTACCAACGAATATTGCAGAATTTTAACACAAGTAACAAGTGAACATCGCCGGCGAACAAGAGAGTAATATTTTATTATCTCACTTTTTGCTCATAAAGCATACTAAAGCCTATTCTCATGACATTATATTAATCGCGGGACGCTGTTTATCTGGCCCTAATCCCCTGGGAAGCGTTCTAATGGAAAAATTACTTACCGAACTTGGTATTACAGTTATTTATGGAATGTCTTAGTAATTCAAAGCACGCTTTAATGTTTTGTTTCTTGTTTTTTTTGTGGGTATTTGATTATGACGTGCTCGCCAGGTGGTCCGGCTAATGTTAGGCTTCTAATTTCACTTTAAGTTATAATCTACGTAAGCGCTTAATTTGTATACTTATTGCCTTAGGATAGGTTCACATTTGTATGATTTTAGAGTAGGTATCGTATCTCCATATCGTTGTACTGATGAGTACCATGATTGTCAGTTTGGACGCGAAAAGCTACACGCCGCGATCATGCAATCGCGATATCTGATGGATCGCGATCCACCGCCTAATTTAAATACTAGATGAAAAAACCTGGGGCCTGTTGCATAACAAAGTACAACTTATATTACAAGCGGAACTCCCTTTCTAGTTAATGTAACTGAAGCGAGAGTTCCCGCTTGTAATAAATAGTTGTACTTTGTTATCCAACAGGCCTCTGCCTGTATAATTCCCGTTCCCATGGGAATTCCGGAAAAATTATATACCCTACTAGCTTTTGCCCGCGGCTTCGCTCGCGTGTACCATGAGTATTCCAAAAAACCAAGATATCAAGCAAGCAAGCATACGGGCAAGCAAGCAAGCATGCAAGCAAGCATGCATGCACGCAAGCAAGCAAGCGTGCAAGTAAGCGAGCAAGCAAGCCCGACTAAACTTCAGGTAGATACGGTCCTTTACAGTATTTCTTTAGATACAATGTTTTTCACTATTCGAAAGCGGGCACTAAAATAACCAGGTTTGTTAATATATAAAACCTATTATTAATTTCCCCTGTCCTGCATTAGGTATAATTCAATGTTTTCTTACCTTCTACGGAAACTTGAGTAACTGGAAGCGCTGTGTACCTACTTAGCATTGATATTATACATATTATAGTATTTTGTTATGGTGTTGTGTGACCTAACCGTTAAGGAGTTATACCTTTCATCATCAGCTCATCTGAATAACCAGAAAGAATACAACTAAAGGTCTATACGTGCATATGATATTTAAAGAAACTTCCTATAACTCCTAACCGTTAAGGAGTTTAACCTTCCATCATCAGCTCACCCGGATAACCTGAAAGAATACAACTATCGGTCTATACGTACCTATAATATTTGAAAAGATATCCTCAACTCCTAACCGTTAAGGAGTTTTACCTTCCATCATCAGCTCATCTACATGAGATGATGTTTACCAGACGCAAACACTTAAATAGCTTGAGAAAATATATGAAAAACGTAATGCGTGACTACAAAATTTGAGGGTTGCCCTCGATTTCCCTAAGATCCCGTCATCAGATCCTGATTTGGTGACAATGGAACCATCTCAGGAGTATATTGTATTCATTCGAATAAAAAAATAATTTTTATAATCGGTCCACAATTGACCAAGAAATCGGCGAACATACCTACATAAAAAAATACATAAAGTGGAATGCATAATCTCCGCCTTTTTTTGAACTCGGTTAAAGAGCCCTTTGCAGCCTATTTACAGTGTGAACTTATGAATTTTGAAATTTTAGCTTTCTACAACATGTAAAACGCAAAATCCCGTTTTTTCCCGTTCCCGTAAGAATTTCGGGAAATGCTTTCTTAGTGCTCCCCTACACTCCCCAAGGAACCCACTTGCCAAATTTCGTCTTTCTACGACCAGTAAAACGAAAAATCCCGTTTTTTTCCGTTCCTGTGGGAATTTTGGAAAGTCCTCTCACAATGCTCCTCTAAACTCTCCAAGCAACTTACATGCCGAATTCAGCTTTCTACAACCAGTAAAACGAAAAATCCCGTTTTTTCCCGTTCCCGTAGGATTTTTGGAAAATCCTCTCTCAATGCTCCTCTACACTCCCTAAGCAACCTACATGCCGAATTTCAGCTTTCTATGACCAGTAAAACGAAAAATTCTGTTTTTCCCGTTCCCGTGGGAATTTTGGAAAGTCCTCTCTCTATGCTCCTCTACTCTCCCCAAACAAACTACATGCCGAATTCCAGCTTTCTACGACCAGTAAAACGAAAAATCCAGTTTTTTCCCGTTCCCGTGGGAATTTTGAAAAGTCCTCTCTTAATGCTCCTCTACACTCTCCAAGCAACCTACATGCCGAATTTCAGCTTTCTACGATCACCAAAACGAAAAATCCCGTTTTTTCCCGTTCCCGTGGGAATTTTGGAAAGTCCTCTCTCAATGCTCCGCTACACTCCCCAAGCAACCTACATGCCGAATTTCAGCTTTCTACGACCAGTAAAACGAAAAATCCCGTGTTTTCCTTATCCCGTGGGAATTTCCGAAAATCCTTAAAACAGTTTTTTACTTTTATAATTACCTACTTCTATGTCAAACTTGAAGAGTCTAGTAATTATAGTTCATAGGATCCCGTTGAACTGAATATATAAATCCCGTTTTTTCCTTATCCCGTGGGAATTTGGAAAAAATCCTGAAATTAATGTTTTAACTAATATAATACCTACTTGGGTATCAAATTTGAAGAGTCTATTTATTATAGTTACTGAGATAGGGTCACTCGGAATCGAATTTATAAATCCCGTGGGAATTCCCAAAAATCTTTCCTTAGTGGATGCCTACATTGTATAAGGTATCTATGTGCAAAATTTCAAGTCTAGATCCAGTGGTTTGGGCTGTGCGTTGATATATCAACAGTCATTTAGTTTATTTAGACATTTCAACCCCATCCAGGGAGATGGTATTTTACGTCCGCCACGTCGGATTTTAAAACCGTTATTGTTTTCATAACCAGCGACCCGATAAACCATAGAAACAACACCCATGTTGATTTTCAGACTTTGTTACCCCTTTCCCCCCTTTTAGGGGTTGAATTCTCAAAAAACCTGAAACACGTGTTTACTCATTTACCATTAGGAGTACTCCTGTGAAGTTTCGAATAAAATAGTCGAACTAATCTTGTTTCCCCATACAAACTTTGGACCCCCTTTTCACCCCTTTAGGGAGTGAATTTTAAAAAATCCTTTCTTAGTGCACCCCTAGACCTTGTAAAGAACTTACATGCCAAATTTGGAATCTCTAGGCCCAGTGGTTTGGGCTGTGCGTTGATATGTCAGTCAGTCAGTCAGTCAGTCAGTCAGTCAGTCAGTTTCTTCTTTTATATATATAGATGTCAGTCTCGCAACGGAAACGAATCTAATGAGACCTCACACTTTAAAATCAATGGCGTCGTTTAGGCTGCTAAAGAATGATACATAATTTTACATACCTACCCACATACATACAGTCGGGTGATTAAATACCAAAGTAAGCGTCGAACTTAGAAAACGTTGAATTGATACAAATGTGGAGTTGTGGACCCACCTTGAGTATAAATTTTAAGTTCATTCATAAACTTTCAAGGGCAGAAGACACATGTTATTTCCTTAAAGTTATTTTCTCTCTTACTGGACCTACTGGACGCAATCGCGTAATGTTGCCCAAAAATAAAACATGTTTTATTTTCCTCGACCTTTCTGTCGAATTACAAAGGCCGTGGTCACGAGCAAACTCTACTCAACCGTTGCAATACCACTGAAACGTTCATGTAAGTAAATAAAACATGTGTTCCTTCATGTCTATGTAGTGTAGACACAATATGAGGAAAAAGTTTATGCTCTGTATGTGGTCCATTCATATTTAGAGATCTGAAGTGTTTTTTACATTATTCTATCCGATTTCGGTGTCAAACGTCGGTAAAGTATCGGGGTAAGTTCAGGTTGCCCGATCTGATACATTACAAATGTTTTGCTTCGCCGATGTCGTATTGTATCAGCGTCAGACATAGATATCGAGTCGAATAGTTTAGAAACGCTCAAGAGCTGGTTCACATTAGGTCGGACCGACAGTTCTATTATACCGTTGACCGACTGACTGGTGGGTCTTACTGTTCACACTATAAGGTGCCATTCATCCATCCTGAACGCCACAATATGCCAATATTATATCGGACTCGACCGAAACATTGGTTGATCGTCCGATAAAAGTGTCGTCACCGACAGTTTTATCGGGTCGTCTGTGAACAGCGTTATTAAAATTATGCTAATTTTTATACTAAACGGGACTTATCACGCAAACGTTTATTGGAGTCAGGACCAAACCACTGGATTGAACTGCACAATTCCAAAATTCTCTCATCGAAACGTCATTTCTACTCTAGAATGGTGCGTGAAGCAGTTGAAATTAAAAAACACAAAAATTTAAACCGGGAGGGTGGAAATAAGCGTTCGTCTTCGTGGAATCCTGTTATAAACAAATGTCGGCGTCGGGATAAATGTTCGGAGAGATCGATGAACGTTGTGAGTGTTGTGTCGGTGTGATGGAGTGCCGCTAAAAAATATTGATTAAGTGCGGGTAGTTCGAGATACGGGTGCTGATTCTAATCACGAAAATCACGAAAGTTTAAAACAGTATATAAAATTATGCTAATATGCAGCCGACACCTTTGCCGATCTACTAAAACTGTCGGTCCGACCTATATGTGATACAGCTCTTATGGCCTCGACGAAAGATCTGATCCCATTAAGGTCCTTGTTTGCAATGACGTGACCTGCGACGAGACAACAATTACTTGTAAAACGAGACAATGAATGTAAAATACCGTTTGTTTACGGCCATTGTTTCACTTTTGACGGTTGCGTTTCAAATTAATTTTGATGGTACTTTCTATGTTAAATGTTTGTTGAGTACGTTATGTATGCTATGTTGATATTACATTAACATTTTCAAGGTTTAAAAAGTGCGCATAGCGACGCCTAATAACAATTTATTATGCGTGATATCAACACTAACACTTGGCGACAAATACTATCGTACTTACCTACAAATAAATCATTTTCATTTCATTTTCTGAGATAAAAAGTAATCCAGTAGGTAAGTAAGTAAGTAAGTAATCCAGGTTATAAACTATCAGTGTGCCAAAATTTCATCAGGATCCGGCGAACCGTTTTGGCGTGAAAGAGTAACAAATGTGGATGTGGTTATCCATCCATCCATACAAACTTTCACGTTTATAATGTAAGATTAGTAAAACTAACTAAGAGTATAACGCGGCTGTAATAGCGGCCAAAATGTTACTTACCTACTCGTAAGTGTAAAAAAATACTGTAAGATTAAAAATATATATAAATATATATACATAACTTTGAACTTAACACTCCCATGCAAGCAACCATTCACATACTCCGAGTGGATATTCCTTTTAATACATCTGTGAAGAAACGAGGAAGTATAAATTTGGTGAGGCGTGAAATTCCTCGGCGTGCCGTCAATCCATACAAAGGTTTGTATGACGGAATTAAAATTCTTCGGGTCCAAATAGGCGGTAAAGTAGCCTAGCGGCCGCGGAGGCATTTTTAGACACATATCGAATAATTTAAGTTTGTTATACTTTTTTGCTGTGTACGATTAGCAAAGAATTAGAAGGTAACACCTTTAGATTGAAACCTGAGGCAAACTTCTTTCTGAACTCAATTATTTTTTACGTTTTAACTTTTTTTGATGAGTTATTAGATACAATGGAAGAAATTATATATTTGTTGATGCATTAGTAAAAATTAATGGGGTGTAAAATATAAGAAAATCAGTAGTAGTAGACATTGTATTGTAATGTATTGTAATTAATGGATTTGGCATCGAACACATTAATGTATCGTAAAACAATAATGTACTTGCTTATCTTGATTTCAAAATCAAGCTTCTTGATTATCAGCCAAATTAACAAAAAGACATTTAGTAAGCTTCACTCAGAACCGAAACATCGTAACGCCGCTCTTAATGGTTGCGTGGAAGGCCTAATCGACGAATACAATGAATCCTTTTAAAAGGTATCGGCGTATCCTTTAAGTGTTTCCAGCTGGCTTCCATAAAGTCCCTGATAAGTCCCAGATAAAGCGCAGTCGAGTGCCGGCTCTTGCTGATACCGGTAATAGAACATACTGTTTTATTAAAGTTTATTCTGAAGGGTGACTCGTAAAAGTTGTCGGGAAATAAAGCCAAGCTTTGTAACAGTAAAAAGTCGGTCGAAGAGGGGTTGTTTGCTACGTTTGAAGTACAGAAATGCTCTAAACTTGTAAGGAACGACGCGGTCACACAGCAGTGCATGTTTAAAGACTGAAAAAATATGATGCCACGTCGATGATAACAGGAAACTAGCAAGCATTTAAAACTAGTAGACTTAACTTGCAATATCCTACTCTACTAATATTATAAGTGAGAGAGTTTGTGAAGATATTTGGATGTTTGGCTATTTGGATGTTTGTCACGCAATAACGGCTGACCGGATTTGGACGAAGCTTGGCGTACAGATAGACAAAAATCTAGTTTAAGACATACAACACATAATATTTCATATATTAACCATAGCATAGCGTACGGTTGTGGTACCTACTCTGAAGATGAGCTCTGGTTGAGTTCGAAACGCGGCAGTGTAGTTTGGTGGTGGTGATAGTTGGGTTTGTGTGATTTGTGTGACATAAACGTAACTATCGTAAGGTCGCGGGTGAACAAAGTAATTGTTACAGTTCATTAATGTGGACCTCCCCAAAGTAACGCCTGATTCAATAAATTATCTAAAGGCAGATTTAGACAGGGTCAGTAACTGACTTCGAATTCGAGACAAGTCAGCGCTGACCCGAGAAATACCCAATGTAAATTGATTTGAAGTCAGTACAGCGGTGGGAGGTCAGCGCTGACTTTCAATAGCTAGTTTTATTTAAAGATCACCCTAATTATGTTCGCTACAGTTCTAGGCATATCTGGCTGGAAAATTATCAATAACTAGCTTTTGCCCGCGGCTTCGCTCGCGTGTACCATAAGTATTCCATAGAACCAAGATATCAAGCAAGCAAGCATACAGGCAAGCAAGCAAGCAGGTCCACAATTGACCGAGAAATCGGTGATAATACCTACATAAAAAATACATAAAGTGGAATGCATAACCTCCTCCTTTTTTAGAAGTCGGTTAAAGAGCCCTTTGCGGCCTATTTACAGTATAAACTTATGCATTTTGAAATTTTAGCTTTTTACAACCAGTAAAACGCAAAATCCCGTTTTTTCCCGTTCCCTTAAGAATTTCGGGATTTTTTTTCTTAATGCTCCCCTACACTCCCCAAGGAGCCCACATGCCAAATTTCAGCTTTCTATGACCAGTAAAACGAAAGATCCCGTTTTTCCCGTTCCCGTGGGAATTTTGGAAAGTCCTCCCTCAATGCTCTTTTACACTCCCCAAACAACCTACATGCCGAATTTCAGCTGTCTACGACCAGTAAAACGAAAAATCCCGTTTATTCCCGTTCCCGTAGGAATTTGGGAAAGTCCTCTCTTAATGCTCCTCTACACTCCCCAAGCAACCTACATGCCGAATTTCAGCTTTCTACGACCAGTTAAACGAAAAATCCTGTTTTTCCCGTTCCCGTGGGAATTTTGGAAAGTCCTCTCTCAATCCTGCTCTACACTCCCCAAACAACCTACATGCCGAATTTCAGCTTTCTACGACCAGTAAAACGAAAAATCCCGTTTTTTCCTTATCCCGTGGGAATTTCCGAAAATCCTTAAAACTGTTTTTTACTATTATAATTACCTACTTCTATGCCAAATTTGAAGAGTCTAGTAATTATAGTTCATAGGATCTCGTTGAACTGAATATATAAATCCCGTTTTTTCCTTATCCCGTGGTGCGAATTTTGAAAACTAATGTAATACCTACTTGTGTATCAAATTTGAAGAGTCTAGTTATTATAGTTACTGAGATAGGGTCACTCGGAATCGAATATATAAATCCCGTTTTTTCCCGTTCCCGTGGGAATTCCCAAAAATCCTTCCTTAGTGGATGCCTACATTGTATAAGGTATCTTTGTGCAAAATTTCAAGTCTCTAGGTCCAGTGGTTTGGGCTGTGCGTTGATATATCAACAGTCATTTAGTTTATTTTGACATGTCAACCCCATCGCACCCCATCCAGGGAGATGGTATTTTACGTCTGCCACGTCGGATTTTAAAACCGTTGTTGTTTTCATAACCAGCGACCCGATAAACCATAGAAACAACACCCATGTTGATTTTCAGACTTTGTTACCCCTTTCCCCCTTTTAGGGGTTGAATTCTCAAAAAAACCTGAAACACGTGTTTACTCATTTATCATTTAGAGTACTTCTGTGAAGTTTCGAATAAAATAGTCGAACGAATCTTGTTTCCCCATACAAACTTTGGACCCCCGTTTCACCCCCTTAGGGAGTGAATTTTGAAAAATCCTTTCTTAGTGCACCCCTAGACCTTATAAGGAACCTACATGCCAAATTTGGAATCTATAGGCCCAGTGGTTTGGGCTGTGCGATGATATGTCAGTCAGTCAGTCAGTCAGTCAGTTTCTTCTTTTATATATATAGATAAAAGGATAGTCAGAACCCAAACCTTAGTCCTACCACCCCTTCACTAATGAATATTGAATGGAAATACATTCTACACTCAAAGTAGCCGGCTCAGGTGGTTAAGCTAGCTTTCCTCTTGACGTGTATCTAAATGGTGTTCAAACAAAAAATCTGACGTTCACACTTTTTCAACGCCCGTAGCCGTCTCGTTAACTTTTTACAAATAGAGGGTGCACAAAAAAGCCGAGGTAAAATAAACCCATGCCATGGGTCACTAGGGGTGTGGCGCAGTAATGTATTTGAGTTGGCCGGGTATTGTGATATTAATTCGTTTTATGGCCTGCGAATGTTCGTGAATTTTTCACATAGCAATGTATAAATAACTCTGAAGATAAAGTCGCGATTAAAATGTCTGGCAGATTTAGCACGCCAGTACAAAATTATTAATACAAAATACATGTACGGTACACGTTAAGCGGAGTACACAAACATGTTGGACGTCAATTACTGTTAAGCTGAAAGAGCAAAGGGCCTTTCCTAAATCTCGTGTGATACCCCGATATTTGCAGGTCATTAGGGCGCGTTCAGGGTCTGATCTTCACATTTTCACGACGCTGCCTCTCGCCCTTTTGCCGTCGGAATTATTCCGTGCGTGTAAACACCGCCTTACAGGAGGGTCTCGTGTTTTGCTGCAAATTTATGGAGGTTCAAGTTACACTCATTGACGGCGTATTATTAGTTAAATATTGAGTGGAAGGAGAAAATATCTGGCACTGACTGCCACGAAAAGCTGGCTGCTGCTGGCTGACTAGTCACGAAAAATGTGAGTTATTTATTATGCAAATAGCCACACGGGTCGTATTTATGTTATTGGTGTGACTAAAGATGCATATTATATCAACCCGCCTTCAACAACTACAGATTGCCACTGACGAATGTTATCACGATCACTCGCAATGAATGGCATGGGAAATAGTGAGTAGGTCGACTCGTAGTGTGGCTAAGTGTAAGTTACTCGTCATAACCACTTCTTCCTTATGTAATTGGAGGGGTTTTTGGAAGAGTTCAGTGTTAGGAGCGACAACAATCGGCTCTAAGACCAAGTAGTCTCATGACCAAGAGTTCTTCTTGCCGCTTATCTAATGGTTTTGATTATTTAAGCGCAGTTAAGTTTGCTTAACTGCGCTTAAATAATCAAAATATTTTTATTTTTAGCGAGAAAACTGACAGAGCGAGCTATAAAGGTGAACGTAGCGGGTGTTCAGCCGAAAACTTAACCGATGTTATGTTCATATGCATTCGAGAAATGGAACCACTAGCCAAAGTCATCAAAAACTAAAAGCAAAGCTTTTGCCGAAAATCTCGCTCGTCGGTCACATAGTTGCTGTCAAAGTTTGGAAATAAAGGATAGCCAAGTCGATTGTAGAATGTTCCTATTTGCCACTGGAATTTAAAAGTTAATTTAGTTTCTACAGCTTGTTTTCTCATTCAATTTTCATAGATTTTTTGTCGTGATTCAAATTAATATCGTGAAAAAGGAGCATTACAATTCGTTTTCAATGGCTATAAAATCTAATTGAATTAAAATGAGAACAGACAAAGCAAACGCAAATTAGGTTTTCGAGTTTTCTTTTCTCTTTTCTTCAATATTGAGTCCGCGATTGTAATATTTCGAACTACCTACACAAATGTTCTCATTTTCTGGTCAACGCCTGAGAAAATGTGACACATTTTTCCAAAAACATTTCGATATCTCGGTTTACTCATAAGAACGAGATTTATTGTTTGGGGATTATATGCCGCGGCGGCCGCAGCTAAGTGTTTTCCGGAGCCAAAAAGCCTTTTACTCTCATATCCGTTTGAGAAATTAATATGAGATTCTATTCTTATAAAATATTTCACAAACACCCATCAATTTCTACGCAGCACCCTTTTGAGGTTCTCTTTATTTAATGAGTTCGTTACGAGCAAAGATTGAATGCGCGACTGTGATCTTAAATATTGCGGTGGTGGTCTGGGAACTGTTTCTCAATTTTATGATGATATTTCAAAATACATGGTTATGATTGAAGTATTTGAAATGTCCACGATTAATATACTAGCAAGATAATCGTTATCTTGATTGATGAACTTTTATACCATAAAATCTTGCTCCGAACAGATACTAGCAAAGTTACTCTGTTTAAGCAGTAAGCCTATCCAGTTAAAACTTCAATTAAAAAAGCTTTTTAAGCTTAAGTATACAATACAATTATAAAGACTATGTACGGTATTGTATACCACAAAGAATACCATACAGAAAAATACAGCACATGGAAAAATATATAAGGTCAAGGTATATAAGGCATAGGTAAGGTATAGGTTCAAGGGGCGGCGTTATCGCTTCGAAGCGATCTCTACGCTTACTTATTTTACTGATATTCTAAACGCGAATGTTGGTATGAATGGATATAATATGGATGTTTCTTACTCTTTCACGCTAAAACGCTTTACCGGATTCTGATGAAATTTGACACATAGTTAGTTTATAAACTGGATTAATACATAGGATACTTTTCATCCCGGAAAATAGCATAGTTCCCGCGGGATAGCGATAAACGAATTCTTCGCAGACGGAGTCGCGGGCAACAGCGCTAGTAAGTAATAATTATCTTTACCTGTTAAGTTGTCATGTCACTTCGTAAATAATGGCAAAACATAATCTTGCAATAAGAAGTTGAGTTTTTATGGCGCAGTTTGTGTGAAAACTCGATATATTCGACGTGCGATTTTTAATTTCAGGTTCTGGTCCGGACAGGACTGTGTCAAGGGGCAACAGAAGGAATTGGAAGTCGGGATGATACTGCTATCGGATTTAGAAAATTTATAGACGGTGAAATCTATTTGTGCCGGCGTAATGCCGTGGAAGTGTTGTAAAATATGTATTGTGGCTTCTGGTCGTGTCTGAGTAATCTTTAAGTTATGGTGTTCTTACAAAAAATGGTCTGAAAGGGTTTTGTGGCTAGAAACAGGCAAAAACTTCCACGATTTCCTTTGACAGTTATTTTTGAACTAAGAAACCTTACGATATTTGTCTTATACGAATAAATACAAGATACTCACGAAATACATAACCCTTTCCTTGCAGTCGGGTAAAAAGGGTTCCACAGTTAGTTGCAACAGCCAATTTTAGGAAAAATAAACAAGGATTTAGTTTAAATTTTGTTTGAGAAATGTTTGTTAATCCATAGTAGACGAGTTCGTTAAAATTAATTGACTTAACATTGTTTGATAGCAGTGTAAGCCATTTTTTTCCCTCAAAAACGTCATTCGCTAAAGCAAAGTGCATTTCACATGCACGCTTAATTAAAATGCTTTTAAAACTTTCGCTATTAAAGCACTACAAAATAGTTTGAAAAGCTTTTCATAGCACTTTAGTTACTTTTCGGGAAGATGCTTAATATCCCGGCTCATTTCCTACAAGCTGTTTAACATGAATAAACATACTGAATCCACCGTCTAAAGTTTTCCTTCAAGATTTTCCATCTAACCTTGTTTCGCTTCAGCGAAGATAAATAAATCATATAAGTACTGTACCTATGGTTTCTTATGTAAATGCACAGTCCAATGGCTTTAAGAGAAACTAGCCTTCCGTTCCCGCGATAAATTAATTTTCCCTTAGGAAAGGTATTTTCTCGCGGTAAAAAGCAGCCTATGTCACTCAGTGATAATGTAGCTTTCTAAAGGCAAAAGAATTTATGAAATCGGTCCAGTAGTTTTTAAGTTTATTCGTTACATTTACATACAAAAATACAAATCTTTCCTCTTTATAATATTAGTGTAGAATTGTAGATGTAGGTAAGGGTTGTGAGAGCATTGTCTTAAAAAAGAAATTCCTTAGCTCTCTCGCGTCTATGGGCAGCAATGATTTCGATTTAATAATTCTAACAACATAACCTTACGTAACCTCTAGTTCTTTGAAGTCAGATGTTTGTAAAGTAACTTTCACTCTCTCCATTTGTTCATGCATGGTGCCTTAGATAAATAATATGTACAGTCGCTATCATAAACATATACCTAGTTGCTCTAAAATATCTGAACACGCACGTACGCGATCGTCAATACGGTCGTTTTCGGATTTACATTACTACATTACAGTATATTTTTAAGATGTATTTTTTAATAATATTTTTCATGCTTTGTTTCACACCTGGTCTTCCTTAGGTAAGTAAACCTTTATTTCTTGTTCTGTGTGGACTGTGGGACTCTTGTTATTTTGGTGGGTACTTGTAGTGAAGGTGATCGTAGTTGAAATCGCTATATCAAGCCATTGTGGGGGTCAGCATGTCCCAAGTTGTAATGTAACAAGGGTACTTCAAGGGTTGGGTTATATATAATTCAGAAACTAATTTTCAAAAGACCTTACGTCGATCTAGTAACACTTGAGAATGTAATCTTATCTCGTTGTCAAGAGGTCCATATTGACGTAGTCACGTGAGTTAAAATAAGATATTTTAAAATGAGACGTAATCGTACTTCATCTAAGTTGAGCAGACATGAGCATTATCATTACATCAATAGTTATAATTATTATTGGTATGAACACATGTACATAATAATTTTCCAGTTTGTAATTACATATAACAAAAATAATGTTTAAAGAAAGACAATAGGTAATAGGTATGTTTTTGTGAAAATGACCAACCATTCTATTTCAAGCTGTAAACAGACACCTCCGTATATTATCAGGGTCAAGATATTTTTTGTATTGTAAAATGACACCAGAGTATCTGTCTGCGCAACATTGACGACACCAGGGCACAAGACCCTTTTTTTGTACAAATGTGGAAACAAAAAAATAACCACTTATTAAATTACGATGAACGTGTACATATAAGTGTTAGAATAAAGTAGTCCAAATTCTTCGAGGTGCGCAACGTCTCGCCTCACCAATATTTATTTCTTTCATCAGAACTTTAATTAATTTTCCCGGCTGACTTTTAAACCGACTTTCGTGCGACTAAACAACAAAGTCGAAGGCGTCGAATATAAATCAAATTCTCATAATTAAAGCCACATGGCCGTTACGTAATCTGCTCACGCAAAGCATAAATAAAAACATCGGTCCGCTAAGGTCGTGAAATTTACGACAGGTGCAAATAAAGAGATGCCGGGGATACCTCGATGAATAAAGGTTGCATTCTTTTTTGCTCGAAGCGTCTTAGAGGCGGCCGACAAACTTCATAATAACATACTTTATGCATCGATAAAGCCCTTATCTCGGAGCACCCTTTTCTCAATAGCACATTCCTGGACCAACGAAAGATACAAAGTCAACTTGGTGCGATCTGAAATTGAACTTTAGTAGTGACGGAGTAGGGTAGTGATTGCAGGCGGCGGGATTGAAAGAAGTATCTGATTTACGATCAGGTATGGGTTCTTGCCGGTCGCTACTCTTCCATTCAGGGCTTGCACAAAGTGGGGCACCTTTAAATCACTGGAGCCGAGTGAGGTCTCTGTGGATTCATTCCCGTCAGCTGACGAATCCGCAATTCTGTTTATGGGCAAAGGTCAGTGTCAGATGACGGATCAATTATGCCGTTCCTAAAGTTTAGTTAAGGTAGATTTGTAAGAAGTAGTTAGATTGACTTATGAATCAAAGTCACAGTCAAAATATATTATGAATGTCGAAGAGTCTACCACCGCTACGGTGAAACCATGTTGAGAAGAGTCTGGCAAGACATTCAAATTATGTTTCGTGATGGTAGATTTAAGGAAGTTTTTAAGAATTTATGTGAAACATTGTCTTCAGACATCCTATTGTAGAACCAGAAAATATAGAATTCCGCTACATATTGTAAACTAATCTAAGTAACGCAATATTCGAACTGTCATTTTCACATACACAACCGCCTTGGTCTCGGTAATTTAACTAGACACTTACATACAAATTCATACAACAGTCACAATTGTTCTCATTTAATATAGGCGTGTAGGGCCACTTTCACTGCACAGGACTGCGCCCACGTACAGCAAACAATGGGAATGTTTGTCCATGTCATGTAAATATTTCATTATGTTACTTGACTCCGCGAAGGCTGCTCTAAAAATTTCCACGTTCGAAATGAGGTCACCAACTCCTGTGAAACGTAAAAAAACGTCGAAATCATCTTCGGCTTATACATGCCCAACCGGGCAAAAACACTGGCCTCTCAGATTGAGAGGGCTTGAGCTGTAGTTCCCACACGAGCCCAGTGAGGAATGGGAACTTCACAAACGCCACTGAATTGCTTCGCAGGTACAGTTGGGGAACGAAAACCTTCGTCAGTTATTAAATTGATTCCTTTATCAAGCCATAGACTCTTAGTACCTTTTGAATAACTTTAATTTCTACTAGATGAAAAAAAAACCCTGTATAATTCCGGGAATTTCGGGAAAATACATACTCTATGTCACTCGCCACCTCACACTTCAAAATCCATTGAGCCGTCAATGCGAGATTGTTTCGTTTTAAATTAAATGTTGACAGGACAGATAATGGCCTTGGTGCAAGCAAATGGCAACTTTAAGGTGACGAACCTTTTTTACCCCGACTGTACGTACGTCGTACAGGTTTCCACGACAAATTTTGTTTCACCGAAAAGCTCATGGTAATTTCAATGTAATTTCGCACTAAAATACCTTAGTAAAATACCCAAAAACTTGAGATACGAGCCCAGGTGCGAACCCACGACTCTCTATTAGTACTTAGAAAGAAAGAAAGAAGACATTTATTCACCTTTACAAGACACACAAATACAAGAAAGTACACACAATTTCATACAAATAAACAAAGTTCACAAAATAATGAAGTAACAAATATGGACATACACAGATCTGCATGTGTGTCCCCGCAAAAGTGAAACGGTCGCTGAATCAGCATTATGCTGAGGCGTTAGACGCCTGCATCGCTGATTTTCTGCTCACGGAACGATACACAAATATACTATATAAACCACTTGATAAAATGATAAATTAATGATACTGAATTAATAAATAATTTAGCTTACTTTTATTATTGACCAAAAATATCTCGTTCCTTACTCCGAACTACTCACATGCATACCCATACCCACTAGTTACAGCAAAATAATCACAACTGACAACCAACTACGTTGTTTGAAGATGAGGTTGCTACAGTCCCGACATAGGAAATAAAATATAAGCAAACTAATACCGACGAGCTTCCGACGTTCTTTAGTATTCAAACAGAAATCAAAACTTCCTTTCGTTCGCCAAACTATCTTGCCGTTTCAGCGCCGTATGAATTCAGAATTTATATAGCGTACTACATCGCAACTACCGTCTGAACTGTAGCGATCGAAAACTGCTCTTTACTTACACGATGCTTGTTGCTCAGTTAACTCAAAAGCTCTTTGTTAAGATCTCAATTGCTACTCAGTCAGTATGTTTTAAAATTCTTTTCTATACGAGTAGCGAGTACCTTTTATTTGTTTGAACGGTTTTGGATCGTATATAAATTAAGTTCTAGAACCCGATCCCGTCTTGTTTGCATAATGCATGTGCAATATCGGAGAAGGCCAATTCACATTTTGATTTAGGACGGGTTCAATTTAGTCTTTGGCTGTAGAAAAAGTATTTACTAACGAACGTTTTAATGTTTATCACAAACTAGTTATGCCAATAAGTTTTTGACCCCGTGTCTTATAAGGGCTGACGCCCTTGTCATCATCACCATCGTTTCAGCTGAACATGGGCTCCCTAACTAACTATTATTTACCTGCAGCAAATAAATACTTCATTTCATTTCATTTCCCAAGGTTCACTAAATACACCGGTCCTGCGCCATCCGCATCTTACGCATACCCGCAACAATAAACCTCATCGTCGCTCCATCTTGTTAGAGGCCTACCTAAACTGCGTTTTCCGGTCCGTGGACGCCATTCGAGAACCTTCGGGCCCCACCGGCCACCAGTTCTACGAGCGATGTGTCCTGCCCACTGCCACTTCAGTCTGGCGATTCTTCGAGCTATGTCGATGACTTAGTTCTTGCGCGGATTAGACATCATTTCTAATGTTATCCTGCAGCCTTATCCGTCGAGAATTTTGAAAAGTCTGTTCTTAGTCCGCTTCTACGATTTTCAAGAACTATAACTGTCAAGTTTCTAATATCTAGCTACTTATAAAGGTTTAGGTTGTACAGTCATCTGCAGAAAAACGTGACCCCCCCCCCACTGCATACAAACTTTGGAATAATACAATACAAATTTCTCTAGCAGTAGAAATAATCGCGTGTTGGACATTGACTCAAGCAAAACACAGGGATATAATTAGATTTTAATACTTCTCGTCTAACTAAGATCTCGTCATAAAAAAACAATTATCTCAAAGTTTCCAATTTAACTTTGAGTGTAATCGCGGGGGTCGTAGATAAACGGATTCAGGGATAGGCCGGCTCTACAGGTAGCGCATTCCAGCGCTCTCGTTTAGAGCCTCATTAGAAAGCGAAGAAACAAGGGGCTGCATGGAACAAGTAATTATGGAGACGTGCAACAATTCTCGCGTTCGTTCCTTCGCCTACTTTTTTTCGCTTTTAATATGTGCATTTTTAGTGGAGTGAGAAGGGGTTGCACCCTATAGTGTGAGCTTGAGCTTTCGTTCCGTTGTCGCCGGCGTCACAGCGTCAGTCAGTAGCTTAGAGCCCTTTGTGGGGGCCGGTCGCTCCCGTGATGCCGACGCGCGCCCCGGCGCGTTTTCGGTGTGACAACGAAGTACGTTTTGAAAGTGGTTAAAACATTAACAGCCTCTCGGAATGCGTATACGTGAGTTCCAACACTAATAGGACTGGAAACGTTCGATCATTCGTGCAAGATTTAGAAATAACTTAGTCACTTTTAAATTTTACGTTTGCGTATGTTCGTAAGTAATTGAAACGAGTCGTGTTGTTTTAACAGTCTGGAAATTCCCGCTCATTAGTGAATGGTTTGCGAAACTTATTATAATTAATTGAATACAAGTAATCCCTAACATCAAAGAGATACGATCGCTTTGAAACTTCCAACTAAACTTTGAGTGCAAATAATTTGAAAGAATGTTCTCTTCCGAATTCCTTTTAAGTCTTAAGCGGATCCATTGTACATAATTACTGACGACAATAAATGTACGTAAAAATTCATCAATAGGTTATAGGTATATGTGTTTTAAATTAGATTCATATGATGTAAAATAAAACCATACATTAAACATCTTTCCACGATGCGTGAAGGAAGCGAAAAAAGCATTAAGGGATGGTTGAAGTCATTAGTCTCTGCCTAACCGTATGGGACAAAAGTATTTATCTTAAAAGGTCCCTTTTGCTTTCATTTTGTCGCCACATGGAAACGCTTGAATTTTTGAAAGGCCCGATATGAAACCACTTATGTGTGAGTGTAAGTGGTATCTTCGCTTCCCTAATTTGCGGTCCATCTTTCAATTAAAGTTTGTAGGCAACTCCTCGAGGAGCACTTAAGGGTTGCAACTGCCGGTCTTTGCGAGCATTGATTAATAAACAACTTTGATACAGCAATTCAGACTTTGGTAGTATGCGGGTATAGTTGCCTTATGAGTTTTTGTTGGAAGAATTGAATGTTGGCAGTTTTTTCAAAAAACTATTGGCGTAAATATAAACGATGCAGTTTGTTGATTTTGTTAACTCATAAATGATATTAATTTTACTTTTAGAGAAGTAGAAATGTAAAACTAGGATAGAAGTCATCTTTGACTAAATTTTGTACTTAAAATTCCTTGTAATCTGCATTATGAATATCCTTTGTTAATAAAAAAGGTTGAAATAAACCGATTCAGCGAATACTTTAATCCGTCTTTAACCTTAAAAAAATAAATTATAAAAAGAATTAGTTGCGTGAAAAAATTCAATTTTCTTCAACCAGAAAATAATTAACAAAATTTCTGCGGTCTAATTAAGTACAATGTGAATTGAGTCTTCAGAATTTATTGGAAAAGAAATTGCCCTAGTTAAAGCAAGTGTTCTCGTCCGTCGTTCGATTTCCAGTTGAAATTTTGTTTGAGAGCCCCGCCATGATAAAGGTTAATTTTGTAAATTTTGGTAAATTCCATTTGAATGATCATTAAGCATTTGATTTTAATTTACAATCAGACGAAGTTATGAGAGCTCTTGAACTTCGAGAGCTTATAGTTAATAAAATCCGAATAACAGCTCGTATGCAAGTTATGGCCGTATGCGCATACAAACACAAACATAGGTATGTAATTACAAATACGGGGGCAAACGGTATTAGTAGTATTAAATCGAGAAATCATAGACATTTTTCGCAATTTCTACAGTATATGAATACGCGAGTGGATAGGCTATTAATTATTTTATCCACTGTAGAACACTGAAACCTTCGAGTTAGAAGCAATCTACAATCGAATCGTAATTTGAGATGTGAATTGGTGTATCGCGTCGATATTGTTTGAGTTTAGTTCCTTAACTAAACAGTGGTTTTAGATAAGATATCTGAACGTTTTGCGTTTACGTTGGCGTCCGTTGTACGGCCTGCATGATTTTTCTTGATACAATAGAATTTTCAACCCTTTTCAATATTTCAGTAGGATGACAGGTATGTTAGGATTTACTTTTGAGAATGATTGTGTCATTGGGATAGTCATCAATATAAGTTACTCATAAAAGTAAGGTAGAATACTAACCAGAACCGAGAAACCGCTAACCGGAAAATGTGGCGTATGAGCCCCCGACAAGATGGACCGATGGACGATTTGGTAAAAGTCGCAGGAACCATTTAGGTGCGTGTAGCGCAGGACCGATCGTTGTGGAACTCTTTTAGGGAGGCTGTTGTCCAGCATTGGACGTCTTTTGGCCAGGATTGCCAGTTTAATAGAACCACTACACTATGGGCCATTAAATGTTCGGTGGGATGGCCCAGCGATGGCTGCAACGCATCTATACGAGGACGATTTTCTTTTGATTGTTTTGATGTGCGGCCGAAAACCGACACCGTAGCCATCCCACGGCCATCGCACGCGCCATGAGCCATCCGACTGCACTACGCCCTCCACACGCTGGCCCATCATAGTGGCCATCGCGATGACCCATCGTGTAGTGCCAGGCTGCCAGCATCAAGTAAATGCCGGTTCTGAAAGCTAAGTTCCATTTTATTAGGTATTTAAGTAACCTCGCGGCTCTGTTCAGAAGTTTGCAAAAAATATGGTCATGTCAGGTATTTCCAGCTAGATCTGGTTACCCTAGTTGCGTGTCAACGAATCCGTTTGCCTTGACCACAACCGATTGCCGGGCGCGGTTGCACGGGCTCGATACATCGACAAATACCTCTTATCGATTTGATGATCGGAAACTCCCAACGCCCATGTTTCAATTGCGAGTTTTAATTAGTAATTTTAAAAATATTGTAACCACTTTGCTGCAAATTTCTTCACCCCAAATTAGTCATGACCATTACACAAAAGTGTAGGTCATTATCAACATCTAATAAGAGTAGGTAAGACTTGTCGGTGCAGTTTCCTCCTATCCATTCTTCGAGTTCTTTCACCTTCGGATATGCGTCTATTTTTTATCTTATTTGATCTAAGCACTATCCTCGGCCTACCCCTTACTCTCATTCTTTGATTCTTTCGTCTAGTGTCGTTAAAATGTAAGTATTATAAAAAAAAAACTATCCTTCTTTTAAGCAATCAATTACGCTTTTAACTAATTTATTATAATTTATTCCTTATTTTTATGCCATATTAAAAGGTTAGGTTGAAATAAATTCTGAATCAATTTCGTTATTTTACGATTTCCATGAACGTGAAATTTACTACCAATAAATTGTGATGGTATTTTTATAGAACGTCGGTGTTTTCGGATTATTATTCGTAATTTTATGGACAAACAAGTAATGTTTGTATTTGTAAGTATTGTTTTTTTGCTATATTATGAGGGTAGCGCCCTTGTCTTGTAAATAAAAAAATTTCGGTTCATCCAATTTTCAAATCATAATTCTGAGCAGCGAAATGTTACCTCAGCTAAAACTACCCATATGGCTAAAAAACCCTAACTACCCTAAGTTATTTATTTTACCGGCTCCGTCTGTAACGAAGTACTGCTCGAGTTATTTCCTCAAAAAAGTTAATTGATTACATTGGATTTTACTAATAATTCCTACTATAATTCTGTAGATAAATTCTATAAAAAACGGCCATTGGTGACATTTTTGCCTCTTAGTGTCGAAGCACACTATGATGAAGATACACAACCGAAGTTGTGGTTGATTTTACGTTCAGACGTATTCGGCTGATATGAAATAACAAGCGCTGAAATTACTGAAATTACTCGCATGCAATTGTTATTTGAATTACTAAAACATTTGCCGAAATAGTGTGCTCACTATTGTTATTAGTTCTGTGGTCGAAATACTCTCGATGACCTAGTAATTATTATGAGTAATACTAGTCATATCTCGCTCGTGTTCTAAAGCTAAAGCTGGTGATTGCAATTTATGATCTGGTAAAGGCCTCTCCCAGCTGAGAATTAGTACTCGTAACTGTAAATGCAATTGCTTTAACGATGAAATACCAAAATAAGCAGTGAATGTGTCAGGGAAATAATGGAGAATTCGCTTGCTGTTCTAATCGTAAATTATCGACTTAAACTTTAATAACTGCTTATGCAAGGTGTCTTAAATTTAATCCTTACTCATATTATAAATGCTAAAGTAACTATGTCTGTCTGTTACCTCTTCACGCTTACCGCTAAATCGATTTAATTTAATTTTGGTATGGAGATAGGTAGACAGAGACCCTGGAAAGGACATAAGGTAGATTTTGTCTCAGAAAAATGCATAGTTTAATCCTTTTCAGGCGGAGTCGTGGGCAACAGATAGTCACGATTGTCAATAGTGTTTTTTTTTGTTTATTTTTGTACGATAAAGGATTTACATACATACTTACACACTAATTGATATATTCCAGATAAATTATACAGTGCGTATCGACGTTTAATTCCCAAATGTACCGCGTAGTAAGGATTTATGTTAGACCAAATTTTGCAACGGTATTTTCAAAATTGATTGCAGATGGCCTTTGTGGCTTAAATCGATTCGACAGTTCTATTGTGTCGCCGTGCCTAATGAAATCCTTTTCGATTCGCTGTTTACAATCGATACTGACGTCAGAGTTCATCACTGAAGCCAATTTTAGATTGCGGAGAGCACAACGGTATTACTATCTATACACAGGGTGTTTCGGTAGACGTGGTCCGGACGAAGCCTACATCCATAGTAAATGAGAATGGATCGTTCACCATCATATTTAAGTTAAACAACGACACCTTTTGCTTTTTTTTATTTCAAAAAGTTGAACCCAACCAACCGACCGGAAACAGGTAGCAGGTTGAAACAAATAGTCTGCCAACTACCCCTTTGAACGAAAGAAAACATTTATTCGTGATAGCAAACAACTTCAAAAATTAGACAACAGTAAAAAACATCCGCATACCACGAAATGGTCCCAAATAGTGAAAAAATACGGATAACTTACGTCTATGATCGAGTTTAATTAAAACTATACTACTAATTTAGTTTAAAAATACACTATGTTCAAAATGATCCCAAGTCAGCAAAGTGTCGGTCTTGCGAACGGTGCTGATCTTCCATCTTCTTTTTTTTTTCTTTGCTGTGAAGGGTTGTATGTATGTATGTTTAAAAAGTTAAAAGCATAATTCTCTCCAATAATGGTCACCCTACAACAGCCATTTGCTAAAGATAAAACCCTTTTTGAATTTCTACGATATTATAGATTTTCTTTGATTATGATGATACTAAATTGCTACATTTTGAGTATTGACTCAGTTGAGTGGGTATTTTAATTGTAGAGTGACCATGTACTCAGAAAATAATGCAACACTGTTTTCAACGTTAAAAAAAGTAACGTTAATGTCTAATAATGGTACGAAATAGTAGTCGAATGAACTGAATTCGGTAGGGATGGCCCTGTTTTCGTCTCCTGAATCATTCTGTAGGTACAGGCTATTCGACATGCCCCAAATGAAAAAGTCGTAGACAAACCACGAATTCTACTATATCGCATGTTTCGTACTATAAATCAATCGACTGTCCAGCGTTCGCATGCTCCAGTAACAACTCGATTCTCACAGGGTTGTCTATTATGTCACACCCTATAATTGTTTACGTCAGCTCGGTAATGGCAAAGGCGGTGTACGACGTACCTAACACTAACTACGAGGTGTGGCATCGAAGACATACTCGCGCATCTCTTGCCCGCCCTTTCCTCATTCGCTGCTTTAACGCATTTGCTGCCGGCTGTCGAGACTTGAAACTTCGAGACTTCTTCGGGTGTCACAAACGCACATGCGCGTTCAAATGACTGCCAAACGACAGCAGCACTAGGCGAAAATCACGAAAACGCATATATGGGTTCCCGGCAGTGATTGCGTTAAGTTATTTGATACCAAGTACCGGGTTCTCTAGCAAAAATATTACGTCTCGCTACTGTTGTCCACTTGATAGAGAGAAGCTCAATGGTTAGCGGAAAGCAAACTGAAATTATACACTAGCACAAGTTTCTGATTGGGGCACACGTAACTTAGTGCAGTTTAACCCCTCCAAAACACAAGTTTGCGTATTTACTGCCATAAAACACCCGTTTGTCGCTGCTCCATGCTTCCAAGGATCACCCCTCAACACTTCGGAGAGTGTTGGGATCCTCGGTGTCGATATTTCGAGCGCGGTGCAATTTCGCGATCACCTGGAAGGTAAAACCAAGTCGGCTGCTAAAATGTTGGGCGTGCTTGGCCGCTCTAAGCGATACTTCACTCCAAAGCAGCGGCTTCACATATATAAGGCCCAGGTTCGGCCAAGGATGGAGTATTGCTCTCATATCTGGGCTGGCGCACCCCAATATCAGCTGCTTTCACTTGATCGCATACAGCGCAGGGCGTGCCGAGTTGTCGGCAACCCCTCACTCTCCGTTAAACTCGATCCTCTTGCTCTCCGCAGAGACGTTAGCTCCCTTTGCGTGTTCTATAAGATCTACAACGGGGAATGCTCTGAGGAACTCTTTGACCTCATTCCAGCTGCGGGGTTCCATTACAGATCCTCCCGTCGTAAGCGTTCATTTCATCGACATCATGTTGATGAATGGCAGTCTTCGATGGTGCGTTTTAAGCGGTCTTTTTTGCCACGAACTTGCAAAATCTGGAACGAGCTTCCCGCTGGGGTCTTCCCATCGAGTTACGACCTGGGTGCCTTTAAGAGGCGAGTGTACAATTTTCTGCAGGGCCGACAACGCACTGGTATCGCGTAAAGCGCTGCGAGTGTCTATGGACAGTGGTGTTCATTTAACATCAGGTGACCCACTAGTTCGTTTGTCTGGCTTCACTAACATAAAAAAAAAAATAACAGTGTGAATCGAGTCGGACGGATATTAAACTGTCTACATACATCTAAAGTGACACCTACAAATGTCCTCCCATCCCCACGCACCGTCAGAGCATCGTTGCATGTATAAAATCTTTATTTAACACAGAAAACGCTCAAAATTTTAATTTGTAATTATTTAGGACCCAAAGACCTATTTGTAGCCAATAAAAACGTGGTAACAATCAAAAACATAAGCAAATTTTACTTTTGAGAAATTAACAGCGACTTCCACGAATTATAATTATGTATGTAGGTGAGATTAATAGAGCAAATTATTTAATGAGCTGAATTAGTATCTGGGTCATACATATGTTTTTGTTCGCGTCTCTCCTGTGGACATGACAGAAGTTAGGGGCTGTAGCCAATATTTTTTAGTCAAATCTACATCAGCTTGTGGTGCGCCTGACCAACTTATGGCCCATTTAAATAAATCTGAAGTTTGGTGACTTGGAGTCGCTAATTTTATGTCCACAAGAGAGACAACTTTTGTTTCTTACGGTCTGTATGACCCATCTACAACTTGGATACCTGTCCACTTTACATTCTGCAATTACCCATTGCATCAAAATCTGTCAGCAAACTGTTCTGAGTATTCAAATACGGTCGAAAATATTGTAGTGTTTCGAATAATTTCGGTGGCTTAATTGTAAAATCACAAAGCGGCGGGCGAGTTGTAAATAATCCGGTGGCGTGTTGATTCAGTGGCTCATTCTGGTCGCCAATTTGTGGATCAACAAAGGATTCCACGCTTAGTCTCGGTCCTGGAGCGATCGGATTTGACGAGTATCATCTGCATTCTGTTTTTGATGAGGTTTCACGATATTTGAAAACAATTGCTTGTTTTTATTATTCTGAGCGTGCACCGAATAGGATTGATACGCTTCCCATTTCAGCAACACACCATCATCATCATCATCATCATCATCATCATCATACCAGTCTGTGTACGTCCCACCCACCCCACTGCAGGGCAATGAAAGGGCTTGGCCCGTAGATCCCACGCGGGCCCAATGTGGATTGGGAACTTCACACACACCATTGAATTTCTTCTCAGATATGTTCAGGCTTCCATTCCATATATATCTAACTAGCTTCGCGACTTGGTCCGCGCAGAAATCAAATTTGTGGTTAAGTTCTTCATCTCATTCATCAAATAAACCAAAAAACTGAGAATGGCTCACACCAAAATATCGAATATTCAAAATTTTCACCCCCTATTTCATCCCTTTAGGGGTTGATTTTGCAAAATCGCTAAAACGCGTCATACATTACTTTTAATTATTGAACTAAATTCTAAGTTTCACGTTTCGAACCGTACAAAATTCCATTGCTTTTTTCACCCTCTTAGGGCACGATTCCTGGGACAAAAACTATCCTATGTCGTTCCTATGGCTTTAAAGTATCTATACATAATAATACCAAATTTCATCTAAAACCAGCGGTTTAGCGAGAAGAGGTAAAACAGACAGTTACTTTCGCATTTATAATATTATTGGACTGAATCGCTTCCGTATGCTCGCTCAGTTTGTAATGAATTAATTAGTCGTTTAACAGTTCGCGGTCGTGGTCGCGATTAAAATAATTATGCAAATCGGATTGATGATACTTAATCTATGAAGATAGGTACTTAAAATGGCTATTAAAATCGTCGGAGCTAAAGCGAGTCCTACTTCATCCATGACAAGGGTTGTTCTAGTTAAGTATTAAAATCAAGTGCTTCACCTTTTACAGTATCTCGAAGTTATAATGTAGTTCCTAAATAAATCTTATCCTCTGGAGATTTGAGTCCAATTTGAAAGTAACGCAGATCCGCAGTATTAGGTATATAGTTATTATTCAGCATCTTAGGTGTCACTTGTCATAGTTCGCACACGACTCAAAGTCCCAGTTGTAAGATTAACTTAGCCCTTAAGATAAGGCCAGCGTAGGGAATAGGTAGGACGTGAAACAGTACTCTACCTCTGAATTCGAAATAGTTCAGCAGTTAAAGTAATTGCTTTTAAGTTGTTGAATCTACACAATAGTATAATGGAGTTCGGGAAAACTATGCTCCAGCCAAATTATGGTCTTTAACTCGAAATTGCCAGGTCGTTTTATTCGTGCCAATGATCTGATGGGGAAGATTACGACCGATTATAATTTAATGGAGTTACCCTTACTAATATTATAAATGCGAAAGTATCTCTGTATGTCAGTTTGTTACGTCTTCACGCTTAAACTTCTGAACCTATTTAGATTGAATTTGGTACCGAGATAGGTTGAGACCCTAGGATCCTTCCTTCTTCACAGGATAGACTTTTATCTCAGTGAATTTAATTTTTATCGCGGATTATCGATAAACGAATTCTTCCAAGATTACGTAATTTAACAAAGAAATTAGTGCTAATCTCGTTTCGCAGGTTCTGTGAAATAATTTTGATAGTAACCGGATTCTTTGTCTTTTAAGTCCGGTTTTAATATTTCAAAGTTGAAAAGCAAAATTTATTTTTCTAAATCTCTATCTGTGTAGGTATTACTAAATCACGCTCACCGTACCATTACCGAGATCAACGACAATTTAAATAAATTTATGTGTCGCTTCTCTACGCATTAATGACTTTAAATCTCAAATAACAACAAACATGTTTTTCCCTTAAAATTTTAAAGAATAATAATATGTAGAGAGAGGCTCGTAGTAAAAAGTAGGTCTGACTCCTTTATGCGTTCTCTTTGACCCTATTTTGCGCAGGGAAGTATTTTCCCGTTGGGAAATGGAACCTACCTATCTATTGGATTTACATAAAGGACTGGATCGGTTCGCAGCGGTGTATTTGCGTTGACAAGTACCGAATGAATAGTTGCGCGATACACGAATCAACACTCTCGCATGGAAATTCAATTTGATATTGATATCTTGTATGGGTGAAAGAGGCGACGCGAAAACAGACGAATTTGTTTTTTATCAGTATTCGGTTTGGAGACTAACCACTGTTTGGGGTTCTTTAAATCAATAGAAAATGATTTTACTTTAAAAAAAATAATAGTTTTTTCACCTCACTAGCTCGGAAAGCCCTTTTTTTTGTTCGACATCTATTAAGAAAATCGCTTTTTATCCACATGTGAAGAAAGAGTTTTGACATTTGAAGGCAGCTTACGTGAAATTTGACAGCTAACAAAACGTAAAACGTTAAAAGTGCTGAATTTTGAACATCACAATTAATGAATTGCATCGAGTAAAAAACACTAAATACAGTCTTACAACTTTATTTTAATTCATAAATATCAGCATTCAACATTAACCTTCATTCTTGTTGCAAAAACGGATAAAATGTTCTGACAGTCCAAGTAAGTCGATGTGCGAACAAAACGCATCCGAAATAATAATAAAAAACTTAAGTCAAAACTTTTCAATTAATTACTTTGAGTGAATAAATAAATAATAATTGATAGTACAAACCCTTTTTCTTATTTTCCTCGCTGTAGTGAGGTGAAAAGTTTTGTGTTATACACGGGTGAAAAGTTATTTTACGTCTCGTGTGTTGAAACACTCGCTATCGAAAGGATTCTATTTTTGAACCACTCGCTTCGCTCGTGGTCAATCATAGGATCCTTTCGATAGCTTGTGTTTCAAATGGACACTCGCAGGTAAAATACAACTTTCCCCCCTTGTATAACAAATAACTATTACTTGTTCATGATTGATTTGTACCAGTTTTTCAGTGCACAACCGATATATTTTCTTTTAATATAGATAGAAAGATATTTAGAAAGAACTACCCACCTCACCTCTAAACTGTTCTAAAAATATTCTGGTCCTCTCTTGTTTATACTCATGAATACTTATTTTAACACTAACTATCCTAAAGCTCCCAAGAATATTAAAATCTTTGCAATGCGTATATATTTCATTTTTCATTTCTTATTTTAAGTCATGTAATTTAGGAAGTGACAGCGAAATTCTCTTAAAGGCTTCAATTTTACTTTCTTGGTTCATTTTAAGACTTTTAATAAACGGAGGTAGGAAAGACGACATTATTTTTACGCGGCCGCGTCCAACAGGTAGCGAGGTACCTAAGTAAGTCGACCCGTGGCGGATATTCGGCTCTGCCACGACTAAGCGCTTCTTCTATACCCTACGTGAACGTTCGTATAATATAAGACAAGAGACCGAAGTAGAGCTATTGTATGCTCGCTTGCACTTGAAGTCCGTAAGGATGAACAGGAGTTATGGAGGGAGAGGGCAATAGCACTATTCCGTTCCCATACTTAGCAGCTCCGCATGCCACGAACGTTCTCGTGGGGTAATCTTACTAATATTAACTACCTACTAATATTAGGTATAAATGAGAAAGTTTGTCAGGATGTTCGGATACTTGGATGTTTGTTGGTCAATCACGGATTTAGATGAATCTTGGCGTACAGATAGTCATAAATCTGGTTTGAGACAAACGATACTTAATATTCCGGAAATGACTTCCCGTGGAATAATATTATAACATTAAAACAAAAAAAGAGGGCGCTGTCCAAAAACGTTGAAGTAACCTAGACTTTCAAGATGACTTTCTATCTAACTTAGTCTGCAATCATTGTATGGCGATGTCAAAGCGAGCGTTGTGCTTTGAAAATATTACTGTAACAGTTTTCATGGGTCGCTAACACGGGCGTAGCCACGGGTTAAAGCTAGTATTGTAATAAATAATAATAATAATCATTTATTATCTCCTCACAAAAGAACATAGGTAACAGCAAGAGTTATAAATAATACAACATTATGGTTTTAGTTAGATACTAGTAACTTTTGCGAGGGACTGGAGTCTGAACTAGGTAAAACCTGTATTACAGATCTCCAGGCCCCCATCCCAGAAACTCGCCGATAAGTGCTGACAATTTCAGTAGGTACAATTTTCAATTTATTAACTTAGGTACTCTTATTATGAGGTATATAGGAGGTCAACAAGCTATAAACAAATCAATAGTAGCATATATTTAGACGACCAGATGGCCTAGTGGTTAGAGAACCTGACTCCGAAGCTTGAGGTCCCGGGTTCGATTCCCGCGTCGGGGCAGATATTTGTATGAAAAATACGAATGTTTGTTCTCGGGTCTTGGGTGTTTAATATTTATTTAAGTATGTATCTATCAATATAAGTGTGTTTATCCGTTGCCTAGTACCCATAACACAAGCTTTCCTTAGCTTACTTTGGGACTAGGTCAATTGGTGTGAATTGTCCCGTGATATTTATTTATTTATATATACATACTAACATGCAAACTCATGCAAAATAGCTTGTATTACCAATAACCGCTGTACGGTAAGTCTCGCTCGTGCAATGAACAGCGAATTCGTTCGCCTCGCCGCCGGTCACGAGCAGTCGTAACCGGCCCCATAGCTGCCGCAAACGACTCTTCTTATCAGCCGTGAATATCGTCTCCGATATGCACGTTAAGACAATTTAGTACTACTTTTTGTCATCAACCGTGTTATTTCGGTTTTTTGTAGCCTTAAAGCACTGTTAATATGCATTTAAAAGTGTTGAGAGCGGTAAAGTTCAGTAATTTATTTATCTAAGTTACCCACTTTGAAATGGTGTGTACTTAATAAAACTGCTCGTAATCATAAAAGTTTTACATAGTTTGACAGTAAGCATTTGTTACTACTTTTAAATTTATTAAATATTTACATAATATCAAACTTTGCAGTGCCATTCTCAAACGAAAGTTTTTGTTTTACACTAGACCGTACTTATGAGCAAACTCATAGTATTTTAATTCATCACTATTTTCACTTTATATCTACTAAAGTAAAATCATATTGGCTTTGCATATAAGTAAGAAAAAACGAAGTTTTTTCTCCGCTTTACTTAGTATGCTTTCGAATTACCTACTTTATCTTAAATCAACAAAGTATCCATGGTATCCATGGACTATCTTCCCATCACTAAAATAGACAAGCATCCATCTGTCTCGTTCCCCTTGGCAGCTCGGATATTCTAATATCTCGTTAACACAGACTCGGACAGGTATTCAATTAAATGATAATGTAAAATGACCGAACATTAATGAAGATCCAGAGATTTCGCTGCGAATTCATCACACGGTACATTTACATTGGATAATAATTACAGCAGGCTTCTGTGACTCTGTTTATAATTAATCAACATTAAAGAATTGAAGCGTACAAACTTAGATTTTGTTTTTTCCGTGGGAATTTCATCAAATCCGTTCTTATTTATTCCTTGCCTACATTATAAAGGCTCTACGCAAAATTTCAGCCATCTAGGTCCAAAGGTTTGATCTGGGCATTAAAGAGTCAGTCAGTAAGTGAATCAGTCAGTCAATCAGTCAAGATTTTTTTTTTATGGGTTTCAACCGTATCACGTGTGTTGCGAAAATCGCCTGAATTATATCCGTCGGCTAAAAAATCCCAGGACCACCACCACGTGTGGTGTGTAGGGATGCAAGGTTGTTGTAATATCGATAAAAATATCGATATTTATATCGAGGTAATGAAATTATCGATAGTTGATAATATCGATGATTTTGGTCGATAATATCGATAATATCGAATTTATTTAAATTTAAATAAAAAATATGCAGTTCACTGAATAAGTGCTTCATTATTATTATATATCAGCAGTTTTTTACATACTTTTTCATTGAATGAAAACTAGAAATTATAATAATAATAATATTATAAGAAAAAGCTAATGTTTTAAGCCCATACAACCATATCTAAGGTCGTGAATTATCGATTTTTTTTTAGGATATGTTATCGATATTATCGTATCGTTATAGCGCAAATATCGATAAAAATATCGATATTTTACCTTCGATATTATAGATATTATCGGTTTTCCGATATATCGTTGCAACCCTAGTGGTGTGTGGTCGCAAACTTCCAATTGGTCTTAGTTCATAGTCAGAAATTATCCTTAGATTTTCGCAACACAAGGGATATTGCGGTTGAAACGCTTCAGAGCCCCAGCCTTGTATTGACTAGACTGACACTTAATTCCAATTGTATACTATACGACGCTAAAATTAGTTACAATAACAAACTAAGCATTGAGGCGTTATTCACAGCATACTGTTCTACCATGTTTATATTTGTCTGTTACCAGAGTTATGAGTAGGTCGTGCTTGTGGAGTTAGTGTGAGGCTCAGTACGAGTTTATTCAGGCTTCTACGGTTATTTTAGGGTTGCGTGTTTGTTAGTAACATTAGTAACCCATTAAGGGAAACTGAAATTTTCATAATGAATCTCTCTGTACTTACTGTATGTCGGTGTATATTTCTATAGTGAAGGTAAGCTTGATGGACTACTGGGGCTAAATTTGGCAGCCATTTGCATAGGTGCAGTAAGAAGAGGTTTTTGAAATTCCTACGGGATAGGGAACTATTTTTTTTGTTATTCCTCGGGAGCGATGCCGCTGGCTTACAATACAATACAATTGACTCTTTATTGTACACCACATAGAAAAAAAAAAAACAGAAAAACAAGTACCTACATGGGTAAAAATATCTTCCAGGCGACCTTTTCATATCGGAAAGAAAAGTAAGAATGGATTTCAGCAGGTGATGTGGTGAATAATAGCGTAATTTAACTATAATAATTTGGTTTCTTGAATGTT
The DNA here is from genome assembly GCA_947563465.1 of Archips xylosteana. Lineage (NCBI taxonomy): Eukaryota > Metazoa > Arthropoda > Insecta > Lepidoptera > Tortricidae > Archips > Archips xylosteana. The sequence goes on along the minus strand of OX387357.1, from coordinate 12,479,423 downwards.
TTTGACGAAATTCGAGTAAAACACGCCTTATGAGGCAGATGGTAAAGCACAACTTCTTATTCATTAACAAATTCAATGTTTATCTAGAAAGTTCTAAGTAAAGATTGCCATAAAGTCAATTTCCTGGAAAGTGACACCCCTAGTAACTTAATAACAACGATGAAGCGGCGCATCGAACTTTGTAAAACTAATTTTGAGCCGCGAAGATCACATAAGGAAACTTTGCTCTTGTTAGCTACAATCCCTTTGTACTCGATTCTCGTCCCCGTACTTTTTAATTTATTGCATTAATATTTAAGTGTGGGTTTTGTGACTTGATTAAGTGCAAATGCTTGTCTATTTAGTCTTGGTTTAGTCGTAAAATGAGGTTTTGTATGTGATGTTGATGTGCCTAGAGTTAAGTCACGCTGTAGGGCTCTTTAAACATGAAACTACCGTGAGACTCACTCATAGTGAAAATAAACGGATCACTCACGTCTTAAACCGAGTATAACTCGACATGTTTCGGGCTAATCCGTAGCCCTTTTTCTTGGAGTCACCCGTCACGGCGGCTGTCAAACGTGCGTGTGGGCTCTTTCTATGTATATTTTAGCGAAGTGATAAACTTACCTTACGTATACTTTCACTTGTATAATATTGGTTCCTTACCAATCCTGTAACCCTTTACATTTGTAATCCTTTACATTTATTTAGCACTTCCACAATATCAAATGTCACGATAAAATATTATATCATCAAAAGTTGGAAATTTAATAGTCGCTTTTGAGTTCTCCCTTCCACTCGGAAATGACAAATAGCGCCATGCGTTTGTTGTAGACCAATTTAAATGAGTACGTTACACTAACGTAAACGATGTGTGAATTAGAAATTAATTTCTCCAAGTTTCAATGATAATCCATTACTGGGTAGTAAATTTGCTCAACCACTACTTTCATATTCAAATTTATGCCTACAAGGGCAAAGTTAATAGCGTAGTGAAACTACCCCAGGCTCTCACAGATAGATATCTTTCGCCTGAATTGTTCACTTAGCCCGATTAGAGGTACGCGCTTGCCGAAATTGATTTACAACTGTTTAAAACTAAGCCCCATTCTATTAGATTATTGGGGTTAATGGTTCTATTAAATCCTCAATCGGTTGCTGCACAGATCCATCCCAAATATTTATTACAAACAGATCCATTATGGGTATCAGTATTAATCCATATTTAATGTTTAATTAATCTATCTTAGTAAATCCAATCATAACATCTCAAGCGTTTATATTGTAAAATAACATTGGGTACCGTTTAGCTTTGCTCTCGTAGAATAGAATTACCTAAAAACCAAAGAAAGACGGCAAAAAAGTGGAGGTGTTTTTAAATTGGAAGGTTCATCAATCATGCAGTAATCGACGGCAACGAGACTTTCCTATGGAGATGAATTAAGTCATAATAGCTATCTTTTCATTTTCAATGAGAACTTTTATTAGGCATATCTGAAAAGAGAAGAATATAACGTTGAAAACAGTTCGTGTAAGAATATCTTCCTATGTATTATCAACTAGCTTTTGCCCGCGGCTTCGCTCGCGTGTACCATGAGTATTCCAAAGAACCAAGATATCAAGCAAGCAAGCATACAGGCAAGCAAGCATGCATGCACGGAAGCAAGAAAGCGTGCAAGAAAGCGTGCAAGTAAGCGTGCAAGCAAGCGTGCAAGCAAGCCCGACTAAACTTTCTTTATATACAATAATATAAAACCTATTATTACTTTCCCCTGTCCTGCATTAGGTATAATTCAATGTTTTCTTACCTTCTACGGAAACTTGACTTGAGTAACTGAAAGCGCTGTGTACCTACTTAGCATTGATATTATACATATTATAGTATCTTGTTAAGGTGTTGTGTGACCTAACCGTTAAGGAGTTATACGTTCCATCATCAGCTCATCTGAATAACCAGAAAGAATACAACTAAAGGTCTATACGTGCATAATAATATGATATTTAAAGAAACTTCCTGTAACTCCTAACCGTTAAGGAGTTTAACCTTCCATCATCAGCTCACCTGGATAACCTGAAAGAATACAACTATCGGTATATACTTACCTATAATATTTGAAAAAATATCCTCAACTCCTAACCGTTAAGGAGTTTTACCTTCCATCATCAGCTCATCAACATAAAATGATGTCTACCAGACGCAAACACTTAAATAGCTTGAGAAAATATATGAAAAACGTAATGCGTGCCTACAAAATTTGAGGGTTGCCCTCGATTTCCCTGAGATCCCGTCATCAGATCCTGATTTTGTGACAATGGGACCATCTCAGGAGTATATTGTATTCTTTCGAATAAAAAAATAATTTTTATAATCGGTCCACAATTGATCGAGAAATCGGTGAACGTACCTACATAAAAAAATACATAAAGTGGAATGCATAACCTCCTCCTTTTTTTGAAGTCGGTTAAGGAGCCCTTTGCGGCCTACTTACAGTATAAACTTATGAATTTTGAAATTTTAGCTTTGTACAACCAGTAAAACGCAAAATCCCGTTTTTTCCCGTTCCCGTATGAATTTCGGGAAATGCTTTCTTAATGCTCCCCTACACTCCCCAAGGAACCCACTTGCCAAATTTCAGCTTTCTATGACCAGTAAAACGAAAAATCCCGTTTTTCCCGTTCCCGTGGGAATTTTGGAAAGTTCTCTTTCAATGCTTCCTTACACTCCCCAAGCAACCTACATGCCGAATTTTAGCTTTCTACGACCAGTAAAACGAAAAATCCCGTTTTTTCCCGTTCCCGTGGGAATTTTGGAAAGTCCTCTCTCAATGCTCCTCTACCCTCCCCAAACAACCTACATGCTGAATTTCAGCTTTCTACGACCAGTAAAACGAAACATCCCCGTTTTTCCGTTCCCGTGGGAATTTTGGAAAGCCCTCTCTCAATCCTTCTCTACTCTGCACTCCCCAAGCAACCTACATGCCGAATTTCAGTCTTCTACGACCAGTAAAACGAAAAATCTCGTTTTTTCCTTATCCCGTGGGAATTTCCGAAAATCCTTAAAACTATTTTTTACTATTATAATTACCTACTTCTATGCCAAATTTGAAGAGTCTAATAATTATAGTTCATAGGATCCCGTTGAACTGAATATATAAATCCCGTTTTCTCCTTATCCCGTGGGAATTTTGAGAAATCCTGAAATTAATGTTTAAACTAATGTAATACCTACTTGTGTATCAAATTTGAAGAGTCTAGTTATTATAGTTACTGAGATAGGGTCACTCGGAATCGAATATATAAATCCCGTTTTTTCCCGTTCCCGTGGGAATTCCCAAAAGTCCTTCCTTAGTGGATGTCTACATTGTATAAGGTATCTTTGTACAAAATTTCAAGTCTCTAGGACCAGTGGTTTGGGCTGTGCGTTGATATATCAACAGTCATTTAGTTTATTTAGACATTTCAACCCCATCGCACCCCATCCAGGGAGATGGTATTTTACGTCCGCCACGTCAGATTTTAAAACCGTTGTTGTTTTCGTAACCAGTGACCCGATAAACTATAGAAACAATACCCATGTTGATTTTCAGACTTTGTCCCCCCATTTCCCCCTTTTAGGGGTTGAATTCCCAAAAAACCTGAAACACGTGTTTAATCATTTATCGTTAGGAGTACTTCTGTTAAGTTTCGAGTAAAATAGTCGAACTAATCTTGTTTCCCCATACAAACTTTGGACCCCCGTTTCACCCCCTTAGGGAATGAATTTTGAAAAATCCTTTCTTAGTGCACCCCTAGACCTTATAAGGAACCTACGTGCCAAATTTGGAATCTCTAGGCCCAGCGGTTTGGGCTGTGCGTTGATATGTCAGTCAGTCAGTCAGTCAGTCAGTCAGTCAGTCAGTCAGTCAGTCAGTCAGTCAGTCAGTCAGTCAGTCAGTCAGTCAGTCAGTCAGTTTCTTCTTTTATATATTAAGATAAGATGAACGAAGATTTTGTGTATTTTAACGTGTGAGCGTTAATTTAATATCGTGTGCTGTTGGAGGCACGTAGAGGTGATAGATACGTGCTAATTTAGTGACCCCACGAGACGATCGATGTTCTTAAAAACTTGTGAATTTTCTAAATAATGCTTGTTCCGTGTTCATGTTTTAATAAAAAAACAATGAAAAGATTTGTATCCATTATAAAAGCCCTAAATCATCCTATCTGACACTCTTTTATTCCAAGATAATGCTTCCACAAACAGTTTTACAGTAAAATGATCCCGTCTCCCAACCTTTGGTGCCATTACCGTGTCAAATCATGTTTCCGTATAATATCTTATTGGTCCTGTAGGTTATCCGAATTCGACAGTCACTTCAATGTGGGTTCAATAATTAAATCTCGCTCTATTTGAGCGGAGATCAATGGACACACCCATCCATATTTCATGAACATACTCGTACGTCACTGCCAGCCACACGTGCTCCTCTCTTTCTGCTAATTATCTTTGGCCATTACTGTTATTTACTTACATATAAATAAGCAATTATTCTCAAGTGGTGACAAAGGAAGCTGTTGAATTTATCCACTTTTTAATATCACGGAAAATTTTAATCACGTTCCACCTCAAAGGTGGGACGGAACGAGACTGAGAATCGAGCCAGAGCGTTTACGTTTTTTTTATAATTTCTTCATAAATATGAAGGTGGCACTGACGTAAACACAGTGGTTTGAGCTTATGAAGAATGCCGACTAGGGGTTGCGGCGCGCGGATTAAATTCTATATAGCTCCATCTCCGGTCCCACCTAGTACCTACTACCTACAGTATTGCGATTCGCGAAATGCGTCATGCGCTGTGATTCCTCCACCGCTGAAATAAGAATTCAGCTCGTTTACAGCTTACGCCGCAGTGTATCTTCTTACATAATTCTTATGAAATTGGATATTCGCGACACTTCGGAGCACTCCGCAATTTGCGTGTTTGTTTTATCGTCCCCGTTTTGTTAGAAATAGAACGGAAACTTCAGAGATTTGGATAATAAAATAATATCTCCAATCTCCGGGCGAGTTTTTGAATTCTTTGAGGAAAATTGTGGAGGCCAGCAATGGGCTGCTTTCAATTAACTACGGGCGGGTTACGAGACTTACTTAACGATCGATGGTGCTGAAAAAAGAATGTTTCACTGGGTTGGGAACAATTTAAAGGACCATTGTTCAATTTTTCTTTCTAACTAGAAAAGCTGTGAAAGCTGTGGCACTCAATTAAGTTGATTAAATTAAATTCAGCTAACACTTGCGTATACTAGTATGCTGTATGCTCTACCAGCAACGTGGAATGAACGTATTACTTAGGCAAACCGAAGATTGAAAAAAGCTTGAGTTAGGCATCTCCTCGCTGTTGGTCTGTTCAACATAAGTTACGTAAAATATTTAGTCAACTCGGTGGGGGTCGAGTTGTTACAGCACCACGCCTCTCTGCTCTACCCGTCCGTAAGGGTGCCTTTCCACTAGAGTTGTGCCATGCTACGTTGCTATTGATGCGTTTGATATCCACCTACCAATCATATTCATTGGTCTACATAGCACAGCACTGTTGGAAACGGATTCAACTAAGCTGTATTTTTTATATGGAAAGATGCGTGTTGTCGATGCGCGCTGTGGATGTGTGCTCTGGATTTTCATCGAGCGGCTATAATTATAGCTTAGTATTAGTTGAAACGTTGACATAATTTCGTAGTGTAGCTTCCACATCCTCGTAAAATAGCTGCATAGCACATTTATGTTGGAAAAGCACTGTAATAATGTTGCAGCTTCAATTTTATAGTGCGGTGTTTTTCTATGGCCGCTACTAGGCAAAGAAGAGTCGCTGAAGCGTAGTTTGAAGAGCATGATATCATAACACATAAGTTAACATCACGATAAAATCAAGTGGGGAATTCCTCGAGATAAAAAAGTCAACGTGCTTTCCAAACTTTGGATCGGTTTATCAAACTTTTGCAAATATCATTCTTCCAGCTGAAGCATAAGGTCTAAGTCTTAGTTATGTTGCTGACGTTACGAGCACAGGAAACTTGGGGGAGCTCCGTCCCTGTTTCCCGTTTCTGCTTCCGACGCTACTTCCTGGTTGTCAGTGTGTGTGTCACTTGTGTACCATGTGTTAGTGATAGCATCGTTATGTTCTACCTACAGCCTTAAAACAAATATATATCATTCCGGAGTAGCATTTCGATAAGCGATTGCGGAAACTTCTTGTGTAATATTTCTTGTCGTATTTTATAGTATAATTAAAACATAATAGTTACCAGTTTTGGATTATTCTGCATCAAGACTACACACTACGGTGAAATTCATTGTGAAGTAACTTGGTTTTTGACGAAGTTTCATAAATGTATGCTGTGATGTCAATATGCGAGCTCCATCTGTACCTATTTATAAAATGGTAATTATTTGCATTTTATTCGCTATCAGTTTCCTTCCTGTCGCATAGTTTGAAGAAATGAGTTACAATTAGCATAGGATTGTACCGCAAGCACACTTAGGTTTTTAAAATCTTCCGCTCAGCCTGGCTTCTTTCTCCAATATTTGCGATAGGATACTGATAACAATTGAAACGCTAGTAGATCTACCCAAAAACAGCACAGTGGAACGGTAAAATAAATGTTACCGATGTTTTAAAACGAAAACACGTTATATTTCATATTTTCTTCTCAAAAATTTCTCTTCGTAATCTAAATTTTTCATCGCCCAAAAACCTGAACGAGTGGCATTAATATGCGACCCATAGCTGCCCCATGCTACAAATCGACTTGCATTTATTAACCGTCCTTTTACTCTTACCGTCTAATGACATTTGCAATTCCATTACAACCATTTCACTCACTCAATATTTACTTTGGAATATTCGGAGCTAATTTGTGCTATATTAAATGATATTTGATTAACTGCTGGAAACCGTCGACGTAATTCTGATTCTTAATTAGGGACGTGACAAATAAAGGGTTATTGCTATTTGTTTTCGTTGTGTTTATGTAGTTCTTGTAGCGATTTCGAATGATAAAGCCGATATTTTTTGATGTCGTTGAAAGAATCCTCTACCTATTTCATTTAAGTAACGATAAAAACAATTAAAAAGCCAAATAGAGGCTGTGTTTTCCCTCACTGATTGTGCCCATTTTAAATGTATACTGGCAGGTTTATTGATAACTTTGCCGCGTGGAAGAAAAATCTATACAAAATTAATTACAGCGTACATTGGCTAGTTAAGCTTCCATTTCAAGCTCATCAAGCTTTCATTTAAGGCCACCTGGGATCCAAGTTCTAGATGTATCCTATTCTGACGCGACAATCCAACAGGATTTATTTGATGGGGATTGTTTGGATAAAACTAAAAAGATTTTTGAACCACATTGAAGCTCGCGTTTGAACTTATCGTTCTCAAAAATGTTCCTAAAAGTCGTCATTGTTAACTACGTATCAGAAGGTGAAGTGTATCGTTGAAAGTTAATCTAAAGTTAAAAAAAAAATCCTGGAGCGCTAAACTTTCCAGCAATGTTGCACAAAATTCTATTGTTAACAACTTTTAAAGATATAAATAAAAATATTAAGAGGGTACGATGGCTGAGAGACTTTTGAGAAATAGGTATTTTAATGAAATGTCGCTGTCTCGCCCGAACCCCTCCGTGTCAGTACAGCGAGAGCGGGACAACTGCAGCTCAGACCGTTAATAGGCGCGTAAAATTGATCAAAACAGCATTTCGTAATCCCCTGTTTTCTTCTCGAAAACTGGACCAATAAAATTATTTTTTTCAAATATAATTAGAGGATAGATTTAGCTATGCCCCTATGTTTTCCTTTTTTTGTTTATATGAGGGATTCTTTTCTGATGAGTGTCTGAAAATAACGTTGAAATTGGGCAATTTTTTCAGTTTTTGAAAGCTCATATTTCTTATGTTAATTGAAATATGGAAAAAAACGAAACCTAGGGGCATAGCTGTGGTAGATACAGATTACACAGTAAAAAAAATTTGGCTCTAAAGCCATTATCCAGGGAGGAAACAGGGGATTACGTTTGTATGGAGAAATGGTGCGCATCGTATCCTCTTAATGTAAAATGAAGGCACAAGATTTTATACAACACATAAAAAAAAAACTTAGCAAGAAAACGTTTTTATCTGTGTCTGTAATAGTTTTAGTTAGATGTTCTGGCTAACAAAATACACGTCTTCAAGTGGTAATGATAAAAATGCGGCGGATTGTTTTGTTAAAACTTGGTAATCTATGTCAGTTACATTGTCATTGTCATTGTTCTTGTTTGTTGCTTCTTTTTCTAATTTTGAGAAAAGCACTATACCTATTCGCTTCGGCCGAAACAGCAATTGCCTACTTCCAGGCCTAGGGAATAATGCAGTGTATTCGTTGAGAAACAATAATGTTGTACATAATTGATGAACGGATAATATCTTGTTGCCTATTAACTAGGACTGATCGTTACTAATGTAGTAATGTAAGCAAAATGTATCGGTTATTAGATGGAAGCATGATTGTCGATGAGATTAATACAATATTCATTAGCATTAGTTACACACACATATAGGTGGATTCGCTGCAGTCTTCAATAATAGACGTGTAACTTAACTATTTTTTCCGTAGAATAAATTAAAAGTAGCCCTTTTTATTAAATGATCACAAAATCTACAGACACGACAATAGGTATATTTGATTTGAAAATACATACTTCGGTGGTTTCTTGACTGCTCGCAACAACTTCGTGCTTATACCGGATCCAACCCATATTCATTGCATTGCATCGGAAAAGCTTAAGCCATAGTGACATGGTTTACATTCTTTCTACAACGCTAAAAAGTGCAACGATTTTTCATAGATCAGCTACAAGTTTTCAACTCCACGAGGCTCCATCCCGATAACGCCAACTTTTCATGCAAGTTGAGAGCATACGTGCTATTGCAAAGCTAGGCTTTTTAACTTCATCTCTCGGGAAATAAATTCTAGGGTACATGAAAGTTTTTTCTCCGTTGTGTCCATATGGGTGATACACATTTTTTATAAATCTTAAGTTTGCTGACTCGGAGTCGCTAATATATTTGAAGGAAAAGACAGGTATCATCTATTTGTCGTATTGCTTATTGAAACTTCATCTTACAGTGTAAATTTAATTAGTAGAGAAGAGTTAGAGAATAAGTTTTTCAAGCTGACTGTACTTTTTACTGACTTAACTGGCATTGTCATTCGAACTTCATATCCGTACCAAATTTAAATTACTAAAAGTGGGCGAAATACTACGTAAAAGATTTGGCCTTATCAAACTTTGGTAAGTTTAATAAAAAAAGCTGTAGCGTATTTTACTACTACGCAGCTACGCTATAAAACGTTCTCTTACCGTCCCTGCTATTTAGATATCGTTGTTTTAGAAAATGAGACGTTATTGATAGAACGTCTCGTTTACTTAACGCTCAGAAGTGCCATTAAGTTAAATTATTAACAGGATATTAACAGCTTCGCGGTGATGTTTATCCCTATTCAGAGTGAGACAATGCGCCATAACATTCCGCGACTGAGGGAAGTCTAATGTCAGTGTTACAGCTTGTGGAACACCGTACTACGACATTTTATACATCATCATCATCATCATCTCAGCCTTTATACGTCCCACTGCAGGGCACAGGCCTCCTCTCAGAACGAGAGGACTTCGGCCATGGTTCCCACACGGGCCCAACACGGATTGGGAACTTAACAAACACCTTTAAATTTCTTCGCAGGTTTGTGCAGGTTTCCTCACGATGTTTTCCTTCACCGCAAAGCTTTTGGTAAATTCCGAAAAACTTAGAGATGGGTTCGAACCCACGACCCTCTGCTTGAGAGGCCATAGATCGATCCACTAGGCTACAACGGCTTTTAATTTAAATACTACACCGAACTAATGCTCATCTTTTGCATACAGTGGTACAGCTCGCGCGATAAGAGTTTGGCTTTGACCTTCGGGTGGAGGGGATTACTGCGCAAGGGCTGCGCATACCCCGCACCCCGCTGATACCCAATTTTTGATTTCTGCGCAATAACGGTCAAAGCCAAACTCTTATCGCACGAGCTGTAATGGCTATTATCGTATCATACACTTTGTACTACGTATGAAGTTCAACGCGCGAATGATCGACGGTTCCTAAGTGTTAAAAGAATGATGTAGGTATTTAGGCAGAATATACCAGAAATATGTGAGTGTTAAGTTGATGACTTCGTAAAAATGTTAGCTTGCGTGTGTCAGCCTACAGAAACCGCTTTGTCATTCAGAGGTGGACCGCCGGTTAGCATGGGACCGCTGGGCATGTCTAGCAAACCCCGCCACCATGTCACCGACACTATGAAAACAATCCAAATTTCGGCGAAACCCACTCGCCGGTACAGCAGCGAGACCAAAGAAAGTTCCCCGTCGCAAACATCGTCGCCCTCCTTTATTAATTCCTCCGGAAGTCTTTTGAACCTCCGCAAGATAGAACGGAAAGCTAAATCAACGAAGATTCTCGTGAACCCGGTTTGCTCGGACAGTATTGGGACGAGTGACGACAGCAATCGATCTAAAAAGGCTTCAAAGTGGAACGGCAAGAAGAAACGTCTTAAGTCAGAAAATGAGAAATGCTATCAAAAAGATGAAACCAAGAGTGATAAAAATGGTGCGATTAGTCGAGACTCATCGGTTAGGGAAAGTAAGAAATCGATATCATGCTTCAAAATTAAATGTTCGGAGAATAAATCACGTTCGGACGACGATGGCAAATCTGGCGGGGAGAACTGTACGAATGAGAACTCTAGTAATTTAATGAACGCCGAGAAACCCGACCTTATTAATCATTCGCGAATAAATAGTAAAGAGATCTTAGTGGAGGAAAACACGATTCTGGGAAGAGCGAAAAATGACCAAACGGTTACAGGGAAGACTGATATTGTTATAGCGGTTAAGGAAAATGAGGTAAGATGTTAAATAAACATGTGTAGATCACTACTGACGCCCGCCATTCGATGTGCTTTTGAACGGATTAACCCAAAGGGACATCCACATAACACAAGCGAGTGCGCATTTTCGCTACTGAAGAGAGTATTTCTAACATCGGCCTTTAGCCACATCAGTGGGGCCTTTGCCTAAACCTAATTATTATTTGTCTTTAGACTCTTGGTTTAATATAGTTGGTAAATTAGTTCTGTTGTCAGACTAGATTGCCTTTATGCCGTTTGACTAATTGGATGCATTAACAACATGCAACGCATTGCAGCGAAAATATCCATATTAACATAAACAGTCGTCAAGTATTTCGAATTGAAGCCTTAGTCGCTAACTTGAACGTTGTAATCATCCGAAATATTTATAAATTCTGGTAATGAGATGGTTAAATAATCTACATAATAATTTGTCTTTGTGTACTAATGATGTGTTTTCTTTAATTACAGGTAAGAATTTCGTCGGTCATTTCACGCATGAAAAGAGAACAACAAGGTAAAATTGAACAATTGATTTAAATTGGTAAAGTTATTAACTCTCTACCGGAGAGTAGATTTAAAACGGGCCAGGACGAATGCACTAGGGACTGTCCACCCCTTTGCTATCAATTTCATCCCTCTAACATCCAAAAGAGAAGAAAATAAATATTAATTAAGGAAGCAATTTAAAAAGAAAACTCTTAAAATTTTTAGCCTTTTTCGTACGCCAACAAAAAACTCTGAAACTTACGTTTTATTTTTAAGGACGAGGACAGTATTCGCTTGATTCATTTGAATAGGTAGTCTTAATTTTATTCTTCAAGAATTCCGTACTGTTAGCCACTGTACTGAACAACTCAAGCCAAAAAGGGGTAGGCAATTTGTCATAAAAATAAGCGTTATATTGAAGATAGATGATATATTTTTATAACGAAAAAGTAAACTATAGTTCTGAAATAAAATTTATTGTATTGGCAATGCTAGAAAAAGGAAGTTGTATGTTGCAACCTTCACGAACATTACTCAATAAACGGCTGAAGAGCTCGATTCCCATGGCCAGAAATAAATTAAAAAAATAATAACTTTATATAAATAAATTCAAAATAATATTATTAAATCAGTACATTCTCGTCTTCCGACAATTGACATCATCCAGTTCATAACTCACTGTCACGTCGGCTAACAGCTAATTTGTTTATACAACGAGGAGTGTTCATAGAGAGTGAACACAAGAGAACGAAATCACACGAGCCAACGAAGTTACTTTGCGGCGGCGGCCCCGCATAAAACAAGTTTACACCGTAAAATGGTCACTAAAACGGTTTACACCTCGGTAAAACGTTAGACGCCACAACTACACGAGCTCGCATTTTGTTTATAGGAAACAAATTTATAATAAAATCCCTTTGAAAGCCATTCAACATTGTCTCGCGGCAACGTGAGACGTCACCGGCAACAATACACTCGGCTCGCACCGGTGATTCATTGTTTATGTTTACGTTTAACTTCGCTTTATGGCGCGTAAACAAAACTCGTAATTCGTGGTGTCCATTGAAACTTGCTTCAATGTTGCGCTCAGAGAGACGCGTAAGAGCAAGAGTGCTGTAAAGAATTCTCTAAATGTTTATTTTTATAACGCGCCGCGCAGCCTGTCAAAGAGAGCGGATCTTTTACCTAAAACGCGCAGTCACCTGTCCTTTGAAAAATGCCTGTGAAAAGAAAGCAGGCCGAGCGAGAAGTGGAAACGTTCCGGCTATGTTTATAGGTCGTGGCCTCAACTATTTATTTTCAGGCACCCAACGGAGGCTCGACGACGTCGGGCCTACTTTTCGCTCACTTGAAATGGGAGATGTTGGTTTAAGGTGGTTGACGGCGACATTTTCATTTCATTTTTCACGACGAACGATGCCTAAATGAAACTAGTCTTCAGCGTTCTAGGCCCGTCCGAAGTTTATTAAGTGTATAAATGATAAGAAATAGTCGCTAGTGAATACGTGTTTGCGTTTCATTTTCATATAAGAGTGATATTAACTTGGGGCGCGAGATAAATACCCTCACTTGAAACCCACTCCCCGAGCGCTCGCGGCTGTGACTCCCTCATAAATTATTATGCATTTTATCGCGTCGCACTGGGTTACCAAATTAATTACAAATTTCAGCTAAAAACTTTATTAATTAAACTAATACGGTGACTTGCTTGATAATATGTATGTTGTAAGTAGCGTATTCAAATGCGAATGATAAATTAGAATATGTTCGACATTGCTCTCGCTTATTAAGGGCCTGCTAAAATCTGCAAGTGAAGTCAGTGTCAAAAGTTATTTGTTTTCCCATTAAAAGTTTCTTTCTGTTCGGCAGAAATTACGTTTCTTTTTCCCTTGTTTTAGAAGTCCAGCGAACTACTCGGGCCTCGTATTGCCAGGTTTCGTTTATGAAAGTTCTCATTTGCCGTTTGCTTCTTTTACGTCGTTTCTTGGGGCGCTATTTATATTTTCAGAAAAAATAGATTACGAATCTATTTAGAAAGACGCTGAAAAAAATCTGTAATGGGAGTAGTTGTTTCAAGATTATTTTTAAAAATAATGGTTAACGACGGCTATTAATTTTGAGAGGAATGTTTTTTACTTTTCAATTAAGTACCGACATCTGTATCAAAGCGTAAATTGGCTCGTAAAATCAATTTGGGTCTGAAAATGTCCTTGTATTTTTTTCACGTCCTATAGGAGCAGTGGATTGACGTGAAATAAAACTAAGTATTTAGTTACTTTTAAGTGATTGAAAGGTTCTGAAATGGTTCATACAAAACTGACTGATTTACTTGACAACATAAGGTTCCGACCTTGCGGTTCTTCAAGTTTCCTCGACAGCTTTCCCTTGGGACGTTTCAGAAATTTTGTCAATTTACTTTCTCGGTGCGAGAAGAAATCATACGGTTGCTTTACAAATATTTTTCTTAGAGCGATATTAAAATTAAGTAGAAATTGTTTTTTTTTGTTTTATAAGCCGAAGCCCCTCGTCAATTTCCTCTTTGAAGTAAATTGTTCATCAACTGCTTGCAAAAATTCAATGATGGATGATATTCAATTTGCTTTAGCAAAATTAAAAATCCTTTTTCCAATTTTAAGTTGTTGATCTTTTATGCTCTAAATTAGTATACCTACAGTAAAATAATAATTGACTTCAATTAAATTTATTAGAAACAAACTGCGAAAAAAATCAATGGTTTGTGTGAAGATCCCAATCAGCACTGGACCCGCGTTGGAACTATGGCCCAAGTCCTCTCATTCTGAGAGAAGGCTTATGGCCTGCAGTGGGACAGTATATAGGCCGGGATGATGATGATGACGACGTGTTAAATACTTTTTACTTTTGTTGAGTTTCATGCCGGATTCTTCGCCATTCATAATCGTTTGTTGTTATAGCTTAAATTGAATACAGATATTTTGACTTTGCCTTTATAAATAAACGCTTGTAAAAGGCCAGACGTCTGCTACATAACCTAGCGCGACGTACAGAATGCCACCTCATTAAAGGAAGTATGCTGGCTTCCCTACTCGTCATATACCACAAATGCTTTTCTTTATCACAGTCGCCAGATACTTGACACATTCCATTCCAACCTACCTCTAAAATGGTATAATTGAGGTGATAAACGTTCCTAGTGGGAATGCTAGTTTAATGAAGGCATACTAGTTAAGTTGCGGTGCAAGCGAAACAAAGTTTCGGCGTGCCATCTGTGGGAATAAATGTTCAACAACTGATCTTTCTTTGACAATTTACGATTTCATTTTTGCGTTCGTAAAATAAAAATAAAACTATTAAGTTACATTTGTTAAGATTTTATTTAAGTTTGCTCTTAGGGTAATTTTGTGAGTCGTGTGCGGCAGAATTTCGGTTCGCGCCATACAATATGCGGGCCATCACGTGACACTCACGTGGCACAATGTATGGCGCAACCGAAATTCTGCCGCTCACAACTCACAAAATTACGCTCGTGTGGCCTCACCCTTATTGCCGATGTGTCTACAAATACACATTACTTACATTAAATACACATTTAATTTAATTTAAATTAATTACCTACATTTTTTAATAACCACTCTTGACAAAAACAAGAACAGTTTCAGTAGCTGCCCTTAGTTTAAACGTTTTTTTTAAGATGTGTTAGATCAGTGACTTTTTAAAGTTTCATTAGCTACTTACTGTAGACCGCAACTTCGTCTGCGGAGAATTCGTTTGTTGCCATCCCGCGAAAACTATGTAATTTTCTGGGATAAAATCTATTTTATGTCCTTACCAGGGACTGAAACTAACTCCATAGTGGTTTAAGCGTGAAGAGGATTAGTAAAGATTTAATGAAGCCAGCACCTACCTAACAATCAAAACATATTATTATTTTAAGAGGTCTGTAGTCTCGATCATAGGTCCTCGACCTTATTTTTTATTTTACTCGGCGCCCCTTTTGAGTTTATTTTCTAAGTTACATTTTCTTTTACTTACTAAGTAAAGAATCCTAATTTTCTTTACGCGTTCGTATTGTCACTGCCCCACAGAAAACCTTTTACACCTGCAAGGGGATTTTATCGCTACATTGAGAACCTATGACCATAAGTATAACACAGTAATTCGTGTACACTGTGAATCCTCTGTTCTGTTCACTGTGTCCCGCAGGAGTTCGCTCGGCCGCTGCAAACCGCATTGTTCCCGCTAATTCACGGACTGCGCTACACCGATACACTGTATTATTTATAGTTAGTTCATTATTCAGCTGCTCTGACTTCTGTTTCGCCGAGTTGGGTGCAACTACGGACACTGTTAATCCTATATTAGCGTATTGACAGAGGTTTGCCAGAATAAACCAGCTTGGAAGTTATACTTTTCTAACTAACTTGTCTACATATTCGTAGTTTGTAGTAGCTGAGAAAACTGAATCGCGTACCAGCGTGGAACCTTTTCACGATCGATTTCATGATTTCTTTTGCAGATGTATGGAATGTCAACATGACAGTTTCTTCGACTGTACTTGCGTGCATAATATGGATCTACTCTTAGATTATTTATGCACTAGATAGAGTGTCAGTAGCAAACATTGCGATACAAAACGTCCAAAAATCTATTTGACAGCTTCATATTTCGATCGCGTTACGTCATTCAAACTGAAGGGAGGCAAATGACATATAAGCCAACAGTTGGCTTATATTTTTCGGGACGTTTTCATGCCGGCGAAGCTCTATCTAGTGTATAAATAATCTAAGGATCTACTTTATCAATTTAGTTCTTATAATTCAAAAAATTAAAACTAATTTATATTTTAAGTCGTAGCGATTTTCACTCATAATCTGTTACGTCTCTGACCCGAAGCAATGTGCAGCGTTCCTTCGACACGTTCCCATAATAATAATGGCAAAAAACGCTCATAAAGTCATGAAGCACATATGCCGCATGGACGTACCAGTAAAGTCACATACGAGGCACATATATGTACCTCATGGGACAGACAAGCTGTTAATAGTATACCCAGGACGTCATTTCATTACGGTTTAAATATACAACTAAAATTAGATACCTCTATAATATGTCGCAAAGTAATTTATTTATTATTTGTGTGTTCATGTACTAAAATAGTTATTAATTATCTTATCGTAGCCATTGTAAGACGATATTACCGTTTGAAATCGAGAACAATCAAGTCAAATAAAAATGAAGTTCAGCTTTATTTATAAAAAAAGTGTAAATCCATATGTCGAACAACACATTGTATTGCGTTGGAAACCACTACACGTTTGGCCCTAAAAAGGAGTAGGAGGTCAGTCCAATTGTCCCTACACAATCAGGAACGTTTATTTATTCATCGCATTACGCCAATTCGTACATTAGGCAACAGAGGGCAACTGGCGACCAGGCCTTATACTACGAAGTGCAAAATTCGAACTTCGTATCGTGCCATTCCCCTCACGCTAATAGTATTTACTACAAGAGCGAGCAAGACGATGCGATGCGAACTTCTTTTTTC
The DNA here is from genome assembly GCA_947563465.1 of Archips xylosteana. Classification (NCBI taxonomy): domain Eukaryota; kingdom Metazoa; phylum Arthropoda; class Insecta; order Lepidoptera; family Tortricidae; genus Archips; species Archips xylosteana. The sequence goes on along the minus strand of OX387357.1, from coordinate 12,462,462 downwards.
GAATTTCGTAGTTAGCCCCCCCAGGGCCTATTCCATGAGTTCCAAGCTAAAAACTTAATGGCAAAGTTAACGGCCAACTTAAACATGTTATACGCGCCGAATAAGCTACCAGTTGCACTACTTCACCCCCAACCAATCCACACGAAAACATTCATCGGTTGAGTATGCCAGTAGTGGCGTTTGGTGCCATCTATCCCAACTATCATTGACTTTGACTTTATTCCCTTGAAGGTTAAAGATAATATATAGTAAGTTTCATAATTGGAAGAACGATTTTTTTTTCTGAAACTAAACTATTTTTCAGGATTTATTTCAGGACTATTATGTAGAACCCTATATATTAGGTTAATTTTATAACAATCCGGAAGTACTTACAGTTTAAAAAAAATCGTTCGTCCATATCGAACAATTGGGAAATTAATTATTTGCGACAAATATTTTCGATGAAAAATTAGAGAACCGTCGTGACTACATTACATTTCTCAAATTAGAAGATTAAAACAATATCACGCTGGCCAGTAACTCAGTAACTATAAATAACGACGTTAGTGAAGACCTACAGTTATTTAGGCACTTCATAATATGGTGAATGTTGTTCCACTGCCATAGCCGTAATATACTGGTCAAGATAAAAAAATCTTTATTATTATTATTATTAGCCCGTGTTAATGTCCCACTGCTGGGCAAAGGCCTCGCCCCTGGACTTCCAACTCTCCCTGTCTGCACTTATGTCCGGCCAGTCTCCCAAGAACGAGTCCAGGTCATCTCGCCATCTCCGCCTTGGTCTACCGCGGCACCGATAACCATCTTGGGGCATCCATTCAGTGGTAACCCGCGCCCACCTTTAAAAAAAAAAAAAAAAAAATCGGGCAAAAAAATCTTTATCAGACTTTTAATTTCTCTACCGAATGCACAAAACGCAGAATGCTCCGTTTTTATTATTATAAAATGCTTATAGTATCTAACATTATTTGCATATTGTAGGCTTTTTCGTATCATTTTTGTCGGACAGTTAAGGGTACTCATTTAAATAATTTCCGTCTAAATATTCTTGGCCTAAATCCAGTCCTTTGTTCAAATAGCCTTTAGAAATTGGTGCCGAAATGACTATTATGAAAATATGAAAATTAAAACGGATTTAAAACTACGTTAGTTTTTCTTACACGAAGTAATTTTCTCGCATCCGCAAAAGCAATCTGGTATAATGTCGATAAATTGGCGACGTCACAAAGGACGTTATGTGCGCACCGGGTTAATATAATTAACACCCACGTGTCTTATATAAGTTCAGTAACATACCTAATTCGAATATTTGGAATACCTACTTCGCCCGAGAGGGAAAGATCCATAAATTTTAATTAAACAGCTCGTTATCCGTTATATTTACTCGACGCTATCGTTTAAAGCCAACCCTTGCTACCCTCACATCCATAATATTAAAACGGAACATAGAGTGACGTTTATTGAGTTTCAGATATTTTGCACCCTTTACTAAATTGACGTAAAACAATATTTATCCAAAAGCAATCTCGTTCACCAAATAGGCAACAAAACTAACATCAGTTTACAAAAGTGCTTACGCGATACAAATAAGGTGGAGCCAGCTAGTACCTACCTTACACCTAAATGACATCGTTACATTAAAGAAACATCGTTTCAGGTGATTTTCCATAAAAGCTAAAAAGCCGGGCAACTCTGTTTGCAAACGACGTTGTTTGCCTCGCCTCTATTAGCTATTCATACGGTGAAATAACTGCGTGATCGTGAGTTTTCGATCAGTCAATAAGTTCAATCCACCTGCGCTCTCACGCCCAGTAATACCGCGCTGTACAAAGCGTATATACCCATTTATTTGTATGCACTAAATTTCCGCTCACATTGCGAATGAGAGTTGAAAGGATAAGTGCACGTTTAATCTTCGTAGCTGTCGCCTGACTCGACATCACAAACAATATACATACGCAGATTTGCAGGGAGCATTTCTCATTTGGAATTTCGGCGCCAACATTCCCCTCGCACCTATTATTTTGTAGTAGCTTTGCCTAAGCCATTAAAGCCATCAAGTCAGTCTGAATGACATGGCTTTGTTCGAGACACCAAACGGCACCGGACACCCGTTATTACGAAACTCTTACGAAACTCGAACTGTAACAAACTCATGATTTATGGCTTGTTGCGCAAAAAATTGTTATTGTGACGGCTGTTCTTTATTTTCATTTCGTAACAATCGTTATTGGTACTCCTGGCCGGGCAGAAAGGGCCCGTAGGTGGGCCACCTTTGTCGCTTTATAAATCCCATTGAGTCTTACAATAGCTACTATCTCTGAGAGCGTTTTTTTAAGTCCAACGAAAAAGATACACGTGGACTAACACTAGTACCGCCAAAAGGATCATCAGTAAATACAATCCTGAGTAAATACTTGAAATAGGACTACTCTAACGGAAGTTTATCAGACATGTACTGGATTCACGTTTAGAACGGAAGTGGTTTATTTATAGGAGTTTTAATCGTCCGACGTACTATTTCATAAAATTTAATAACAAAAAGAATACCAATATTTTTTACATAAACATGCTATCCATTAAAATAAAATAAAAAAGTCATATAAGAACGCATCGATTATGTAAAAATCGTACTGAAAATATGTAATATCTCTTAAATTTGCACCGTAGTCCAGCGATCACGGGCCAAATTTGTTAAGACAGCCACATTATTCGGGGATCCTACTCTCGAAAAAATACGAGAGCAATAAATTCGTTTGCAGTCGCGGACCGTATTAAGGTCGTAATTGCAACCAACAAGGGCTTTATTCCAAAAGACGAGCCTAGGCGCCGCCGCTGCAATTTATTTTCTTGACAATATAAGCGGTCCTATTTTTCCAGTTACGAATTGCGGTCCCACAGTAGCGTGCTCTGATCGGAGCTAAGTGCAGAAAAGTGTCGGCGAGCCTCGTCCATGGAACGCGGTCAAACACTGGCCTAGAGCTTTTAGTTGTCCCTTTCAGTGTTCCCAAGGCTACCAGTCTTTAATGCTGCCAAGTATTGTTACTTTTGTTATTCTTTTTTTAAACCCTTGAGCGAGAAACCACTTAATGTCAGCAAGCTAGCCGCTTCAAATCTCAATTATTATTTGAACACTATTCTTGTGTTGACTTTTTCTAATGTTGCGCTAAAAGTAAACACGTTCCCTTTGTGTTAAAATAAAACTAGAGATACAACTGCAAATGAAGCGCTCGACATCAAATTCTTTTAACTTCAACCCTCCACGTGTCTCACAACAACCTGAGCAAGACAAAGGAGGGATGTAATAACGTCATCTGAAAGAATAGGGGCAGAACAAAACAGGGTGAAGTGGCAAGTCAGAGCCGACCTATTGTTGGCGGGATATTGCAGCGACGCGCGCGACACATGTACGTTGTACCTTGGAGGTTGGTGGGCAGTAGAAGCGGAAAAAACCCTCTGGATCTGAAAAAGGACTGAAAAAAACTACAAATAATTATCGCACCCATGGGATTTAGTATGCGAGCGTGCGAGTCGTTCGAAGGTTTATGCGCGATGCTATTTGTTGTAATTGTCAAACGTCCTAAATTACACAAGCCTACTCGATGTAAATTTAAAATGCTGGCAATAACGCGTCTTCGCTTTTGAAACATTGGATTGCGTTGGGCAAACGGTCTACTGTGTATACGTCTGAATTCAATCGCAGCAATTTGGAAAACAATTTGTAAATGTAGCTTATTAAATGTGGTCTGTTCGTTGTCATTACTGCCCGAGCAGTGAAGGCTTGTATACTACCGATAGTCGATACTGAACCAGAATCTGAACGACATAATTATTATACTAAACGGGACTTATCACGCAAACAATATTTACCTCGACGTTTCGGCTATATTGCAGTAGGCGTGGTCACGAGTTTACTGAAGTATAGGGTGTCAAGTTCGTTTAGCCGCTCGAGTCTTTTGAACTACCCGCACTTCATCCCAGAACGGCATATTCAAATTTGCAAGATGTTGAAATAATCACCTTGTACTAGTTGTACCTTTACGTCTTGCAACTTCATTCCGCCGTGACGGTCGCCCCGTGGCCGCTCACGGCTAAATAAAACACCCGATAAGTGCTACGCCGTAGACCTTGTAGCACTTCGTAGCAAATTAAATATTTATTCATAACCCGACACTTAGCGTTGAAGCTTGTTAATTAATATTTTCTCTGACTCCGTTTTCTATCGTCATTTGCGATAACTTAATACTTTGCTTTACTTACTTTAGAAATAACTATGAGTAAAGATTAAATTTTAGAACGATTTGATACTGTAAATCTATACTTTAAATTGTTGTATGACAGGGTACCACGGATTGACTTTAGATTCGTTACTTTCCTTTAAAGGGTAAGTAACAGCTAGTTTCCTGCGACTCCGTCTGCGAAGAATTGATAAAAGATTGACACTATCCCGTGGGAACTATGCAATTTTCCGGGATAATAAATAAACTATATGTTAATCCAGCTAATGAATTATATCTGTGCCAAATTTTATTAGAATCCGTCAAATAGTTTTAGCATGAAAGAGTGACAAACATCCATGCAAACTTCCGCGTTTTAAATATTATAGTGGGATTATTAAACACGCGGCATCGTAGATGTCTGTCACATAAGATAACAGGAACTTAACAGGGAGTGGAACAGCGGGTAAATGTGTTTCCCGTGGTAGGGCCGCGAGCGAGTTACGCCAAATGGCCCGAGACGGCTGACTTTGATATTTTATCTCATCGTTACTATTGTGAGTGTTGTGTACTGATTTTTATCGGTTTCGCATTTTTGGGTTCCGTATCGCAACAATAAAAAACGAACCCTTATAGGATCATTGTGAAATCAGTCTGCCTGGCTATCAATGAGTTTTGATACTGCGTTCTCATTCGTGTTTGCGATTATGCGCTTCCTTATTTTACTTGTCTAAGGAGTTTGCACAATTTAGGGTTGTAAATAAAATCGTTAGCCCTGAGTTCCATACATAGCAGTTCCATACATTTTGACACTATTCAACCATGGGTTAGCAGTTAACTCTGTGTTATTATTATAACACCGAGTTAAATCTTATCTATAGGTACAAGTTGAACTAAAATATCGTCGGGATAGTGCTAATCCGCTTATCTGCCTTTCGTAATTAACGGGTATCTGCACTACATGTAGTTTTACTCGTACACGCGATGGTTTTAACTTTACATTTGTTTTATTTTAATGTATCAGGAGTACAAATTGGAAATTGGCTAAATTTGTCAGATACGCAGAATTACCCAATGCCAGTCAAGCCGATTTGCACTATTCCCGACGATTTATTACTATTTCTGAGATCCTATAATTGGTTGTAATGTTATTACTAAAACATTTTTAATCACGAGCGCGAGGAGGTTAAAATTAATACCAAATACACAAGTTTACGATCTCTGAAAGCAGTGAAAGAATCACATTTCTAAGTTCACGTGTGGCCAAAAGATATACTTACAAACTTTTAAAAATGTATGTATTTGCACACACCGCGGGAATGGCATATAAATATCTGTTTCTTTAATCAGACTTGAATCCTTTAGGTTTACGCTCGCGGCGGTCATTCTCCAGATTAGTTCACTCCGTCTAATTACCGCGTCTCTTTTTTCACAGAAGTAACACTCCAATTAGACTGAGTGCACGAATCTGATAAACACCGAGTACCTACACTAAGCACTAGGCCAGCCATACTCAACCTTTTTTGTGTGGTTCACAAATACGTTGTACAGTCGCGGAATGAAAAGGTTCGTCACATTTCGACTCTATGTCAACGAGTTAAGGTCGAAAAGTGACGAACCTTTTCATACCGCTACTATACTTAGCAATGGTGCAGCGGGCCGTAGAATTGATTATCAACAGCATTTAAAGTCAAAATGGTTGAAAATCATTATTTTTATGCCAGTTGGGTCTCTCTAGGCTTGACGAACTAAGAACTAAAAGGTATGAATTCCAATCACGGACCGAAAGGAACTAGTTCCTCGTAAACGATCTTAATCGATCTCAGTCTCGTTCCCCACTCCTTTAGCTCCACATCCATCGGTCGGTAATCGTATGAGCAAAACGGAGTGAACGAAGGAACGTAACGATATATAATTTCAGTATATTTAAATGTTTTAGAAATTATGAATATTAATACTAAACCTACATTTGATTTACCAAATACGATCTACGGACCACAGAAACAGATTCAAGCAATTTATTTCTTTTAGTTCTTTGTTCACGACCGACTTGAGCCTAATACTCGTTCCCAGATCTCAAACTTTGTATCGGTCGGAGCTAGATGAACTAAAGAACTAAAAGACCGAGATCGGAGCGCTCCCTTCAAAGACCGAGCGGGCGCAACTCTAGGTCTCTTAGAAGCTTGGTGGGCCGTGGGTCGGGTTGAGTGTAGCAACACTAGTCTAGGCTGTTCCATCGTGAAGTTGATTTCAAATTAAGTCGCACACACCCATTAATCACAAATCCTACTTCCTTCTAATGTCATAAATGCGAATATTTGAGATTATTTATGCCCGTATTTGTGTGTAAGTTCCTCTTTCTTGTTAAAGGATCGGGACGGGTCTGAATTAAATTTGCTATGTAGATAGCAGAATCTTGGGAATAACATAATACATGGCCAACTTTATATTCCGTTCAGATTTTCCCACGAGATCGGAAAATTATCGATATAGGAACTCCCTACCTGTCATTTACTTTTTTCCCACTAAGAAGAAATTCAGTGGTGTGTGTGAAGTTCCCAATCCGCACTGGGCCCGCGTGGGAACTACGGCCCAAGCTCTTTCATTCTGAGAGGAGGCATGTGCCCTGCAGTGGGACGTATATAGGCTGGGATAATGATGATGATTCCCATGTCTAGTGAAGACTTTGGAACATTTTCCAATGCGTGAGTGTGTTGCGGTTTAAATCAGACTAGCGGACCTGAAAAAATATTCAGTCATCGCCTGTAGAGTCATCCAATGAATCTCATATACCAACCATATTCTATGTGTATTTGGAGACATATTTCCGTGCTAAATTCAGTTATGACTTACCGTGTTAAACTACCCTTATGAACACCGTATATATTTAACACAAATCCTATTCAAAAGGTAGTCCCATAACACAATGTTAAAGCAGGTTAAACCGACCTTCATTATTATTTAAAACCACAGCCCAAATAAAGCGTTTTGGTATATAGACGGCGAGCCGTCACGTAAGTGGAGGTGAAAAAATAAAAAAATCACATGTGTAGTGAAACTTAGCGCACATATCACCTTTTGACACAGAATGCGCTGCCCAGCTGCTCCATATCAAATTATAGTAAGTGACAAATTAGGACCAGTCTTAATTTTCCTTACGGCCTTTTTGATTTTTCCCGTCAAGCTGTTAAGTAATGATTTTCCTTGTCAGACAATACGATATCACCGTGACGTTTTCTGTGAAAATAAATTTCTACAGTGAGTCGCGATGTGGATTGTATTTTTTTTTTATTTCATTTCAAACAACTTCATCGACATAAAATTTTAATAATTTCACTGAATGTAGATCTTATGTCAATTAAACAAAACTTTAACATTGCTTTGAAATCTCATAATGAACTGCATAAATAAATTTACAATACGTCTTTAGCCTTATAATTATATTAATTATGTTAAAGAATTTGTCGAAACCCTTCCGGACCTCTTTTAATCCTACTAATATTATAAGTGTGAAATTTTGCATGTTTGTTACGTCATTGTGCAAAAACGGCTCAACGAATTTGGATGAACTTTGGCACACAGGTAGTTTAGAACCTGGATTGACCCATAAAATACTCTTTATCCCAAAAACTTGCTCTTTTTCAGAAGGATAGCGATAAGCAAATTCTTCGCGGACGAAGTCGCGGACATGAGCCATAACTCGATACGTGTGGAAAAAGTAGATTGGCAGCTACTAGGTTTTGAATCGCGGCAGGCGCCCGGGTCAAGGTAGTTATGGGGGCGATTACGGAACCGGGTTATGGCATGCGATAAACTAGCTTTCATATTTATATTTTCATACAAAAGAACTGAACACTTTCGCTAGCATTCGAAATGGTCTCCATTGATTTGCTTTGCCGGTGGGAAACGGTTCAGTTGGGCTTTATTTGACTTGCCCGATTATTTGTGGCGTAAGTGAATAAGTAATTGAAGATTACTTACTTCAATTACTTATTCACTTACGCCACAAATAATACGCCACACATATTTGTGATAAAAAAAATCCTTTAGGAGTTTAGAACAGTACCTCGTAGAACTTTCTCACACTAAACTATCGTGCAGATTTTACATTTGCGGCATTGTTCGTTAAAGTAATTTATTGCGAAAAGGAGAAAGTGATGAAAAGGCCACAATCAAGTTTTTTTTACTTAGTTGTTATTTCTTCCCAGCTTTCTTCTACCAAATTCTTCGTATAGTCTGCCTTGAACTTACCGCCTCCATTCCGATCTATTTTGAGCAGTTAAATAAGATCCAGTCGCCATCTTTTTGGCCGCGTAGACTGCTAACTGATATTTTCTGGGCACATGGTCTTCGCTCCCAAATAGAAAAGCTTTGTACTACAGAAGTTTTTCTGGCTATATGTCGAGCCCATTGTCATTTAAGCCAACAGTTCAGGAAACAGCAAATTCATCGACATTGTTAGAAAAATTGCGAAGCTCCAATAATACTTTCATTGATGTAGAAAAAATGTGTCTTTCATCATTTCAGCCGAAAGACGTCCATTGCTGAACATAGGCCTCCCCAAGGTTCGCCATCCGTGTCCAACGGTTTAAAAAAAGTGTGAAAAATTTCTATCCAGCTGTAAATTTATAAGGGTCCCGATAAAAAAGTAAGGCAACTAACCGCAAACTAACAGGCATGTTTCCACCGCAGCACTGTCTGACGTCACAGCCGTCAGCTGACTTCCTACCTGCCGTGACGCCACTCACATTCCATTGGGGCACGTAACCAATTTACGATCGGGTTCGTAATGTTGGCGCGCCTGTTTTAAGATTAAACTTCATCTGATACGGTAATGAAATACGCGGGTAGATTTAGTTATGAAATTAGGTAGGATCCATTTTTTTACGTGTCAGAGGTAAAAGTGTGGATCGACGGCCTTTTAACACTGCTTTCGTATAAAAATGTACGAATCTAATCTATAGGATACTTCAACAACTTAATACGTAAAAGAAAAAGTCCGAAAATATTGATCCATAAAAATACTTTTTAGACGACCAGATGGCCTAGTGGTTAGAGACCCTGACTATGAAGCTTGAGGTCCCGGGTTCGATTCCCGTGTCGGGGCAGATATTTGTATGAAAAATACGAATGTTTGTTCTCGGGTCTTGGGTGTTTAATATGTATTTAAGTATGTATCTATCTATATAAGTATGTTTATCCGTTGCCTAGTACCCATAACACAAGCTTTGCTAAGCTTACTTTGGAACTAGGTCAATTGGTGTGAATTGTCCCGTGATATTTATTTATTTATTTATTTATTTACTTTTGTTTATCACATAAAAATTATGAAGTAGGTACCTACAAACTTTTTTTTGCTGGCTTTTAAATCACGGAGCCCTCGGAGCGAGAGTTTCCTAGAGGGCAAAGACGTTAGTAAAGTCGCTATCCTAAACTAAAACTCGTCCGCCGCAATAAATCTTAATAAAATTAAACTTCACTAAACGTGAAACACATTAGGCGGTGTGTTGTGTTGTAATTAGTGAATGTTTAGTATACAAGCGTTTTTGCCTACATACTTTGTGAGGAGCCGAGGAAATTAATTGATAAAGTTCGCCCCGCCTTAACGCGACACGCTGCCATAAATATTCATTAGTATGTAAATGTACCTACTCGAATTATAAACATACCACACTTTTTCGAAACGGTACGGAATTAATTTATTCCCCGGCTCTATCCGTTCCCTTTGGGAGTAAAAAGAAAATAATTCGGTTAATCTTAATCACAGAGAATCTTCGACAAACGGAATTGACCTATATTAGGTTTTATTAAACGGCTTCGCAGATATTTTAGTACTTGGTGAATTAGTCAACTGATAAGATTAACCAGTGGCGTGGACTGAACATTTTTGTTAGGCAACCTAGAGTGAGAAAGCACGAGTCATTGTGAGTTGCACGAGTAAACTATATAGACCCATATTATATTATATTGAATCCATATATATTAAAAGTCATAATGTAATGTTTGCCATAATGATCATTTCCCGTAACACTTTTTTTCTCTGAATCTATTAGTTGTTCTGGATTGTAATGAAACAAACCTCACCTAACCCAATGTTATGGATCGCGAATGGGACCCCCAACAACTATAACGATAAGTCATAAGCAGTGATCGGATCTAGGATGCAATTTGGGGTGAACGACCTTAAACGTTATGCTTAACATAGATGTGAATCGGGATTTCCCGGGATTTTGGGAAATGGGTTATTGTTCATGTTAAAAATTAATACTTTTTGTCGAGGGTTAAACTAAATAAACAAATAAACAAAACAAAATTAAGCAGAAATGTAATTGTATAAATAGTTACTACTTTTTGAAACAAAATTTAAAAATAAACATCTTATTACCATATAATACAACACAATAGCATACTCATTATATCCCTTAGATAATAAAAAATAATACCTACTCGTAGACAAAAGGAATGACAAAAACTTAACGTAAAAATAAATTAAAAGTACTATTTTGTAGTCGTGTTTAATATTACTTTTACCTGCATACACTGGTAAACAGATAAAATAATAAAAAAAACCATAAAAGATAAGACGAACAATTTACGTTTAAAAAGATATTTACTGTTTAATAAAGGTAGATAACAAAAAGACTCGCGGTATTGTTAGTCATATCCAAGTTAAGATAACGGACTTAAACCCCGGGATATTGCATCCTTATAGATTCGTATTAGTAAGAAAAATTATTTTAAGTAAATTTCGGCTTGTATAAATTACATCACCATAGTTTTGTCATTGGTTGTCAAAAAGTCTAATGGTAGCCTAATGGTCGAGCATTAAGAGAAACTAGATTTTAATCTAAGCAGTAAGTTTTAGTAAATTATTGTCGAATGAGCTGCAATAAGTTGCGCTCGTGATAATTTCGAAAATTGGATATTGTAGGTACTTAACGACTTCGTAAATTATTTTACTAGCGTACTTGGTTATAATTATGAACCTGAATTTTGGTATATGTGTATAGTTTTTATTAATAACTAAACAAGATCAGATTTGTGGAGCAAACTTGTCATCAGTAATTGTAAGTCACGTTAAAAATTTGGCAGCCCAGCGAAAATTGAGTTGTTACGGCACACAGCTAGGCAAACAGTCAAAAGAATACGTAGTATAGGAATACATAGCAGGCTCCTAAGCTATACAGAAACGCTATATCCCTTTAAAAACGTCGTATTCTTCCCTTACCGCTGATTCGCTACATGTAAACGAAGAATGTTAAGCTTCATCGTAAACCTTACCGCTAAACATCTCTGAAAAGATCCATTCAATACATATTTATTGGGTTAGCTCAGGTCATACAAAATTGCTTATACAAAAAAAGTTTCGTAACAGAAATTTCGTGCCTGGAATCTGGTACAGACATCCCTTTGAAGGAACGGTAATAATTTCGTTTGCGACAGTCCTATAGGAAATTGTAAAGGATACTGTGTTAAATTTTCTCGCAAGTAACTAAAATCCCTTTTAGTGGCAAAAAAATATTAAAAAATAAAATTAAAAAAAAGACTTAGACAGTGATTCTACTAATAATACAAGTTTACTTCGTACTTATTAATATTATACTTATATAATATTATAAAGCTGAAGAGTTTGTTTGTTTGTTTGTTTGTTTATTTGTTTGAACGCGCTAATCTCAGGAACTACTGCTCCGATTTGAAAAATTTTTTCAGTGTTAGATAGCCCATTTATCGAGGAAGGCTATAGGCTATATATCATCACGCTAACACCAATAGGAGCGGAGCGGAGCGGAAGAATGTTTCAAAATCGGGGGTTTTAGAAGTAAAACTTCTATCTATAGGCGCTAATCTCAGGAACTACTGCTCCGATTTGAAAAATTCTTTTAGTGTTAGATGGCCCATTTATCGAGGAAGGCTATAGGCGCTAGACTTGGGCCGAACGCGGGTGTGCGGGGGGGGGGGGTTGGGGGTTGCGGGATTGCTGTGGGGGGGGAGGGTGCGGGGGGAGCGGGTTGGAGGGTGCGGGAGGGTTGCGGGGGGGGGGGTAATTTTTTTTTATACTGAGAAACTAAGGAGAGTCATAATTGATGAAAAAGCAAATTGAATAAAAAAATAACCTGCCCAAATTACTAATTCCACGCGGACGGAGTCGCGGGCAAAAGCTTGTTAATATTATAAATGCGAAAGCTTGTGACTGCGTGCATCCGTGCGTGTGCGTGTGTGTATTCTAACTCTTTCTTGCTACACATCCACTGTCTTCTACTTACATATAACTCAACATATGTCACACAGACCCACAAACATCACACAAAATGTTAACGCGTTTCGAACTCTTTACTAGTCCATTTTAAAAATGTTTTGGAAATAAACTCATAATATGTGTTGATTTATACGCAATTGAAGAATTGCATGAAAAAAATACATATTTCGTACAGCCGTACTTGTCTTGCACGTGTGACCTAACAGGTTGAAGGTCATTAATACAGATCTTAATAAAATAACGTCTGAATTAATCAGCTTATAAAGTAATGTCCTTTTCAGTATAATAGACGGCAAATAAAACTTCCTAATAAAATTTAAAAGTGTAACAAAAAACTGTTGAAGAAGTTTTTTTGAAACAGGCAAACTTTTTTCATTTTGCAAAAAGTTTCTTTTCTTCATCTGATTATGCAACAAGTGAAGTGGAATTATGCTCATAGTCTCATATTGTCCGGTGCCAGTTCCTTTTTAGGGTTCCGTAGTCAACTAGGAACCCTTATAGTTTCGCCATGTCTGTCCGTCTGTCTGTCTGTCCGCGGCTAAGCTCAGAGACTGTTAGTACTAGAAAACTGTAATTTGGCATGAATATATATATATTAGTCACGCCGACAAAGTGGTTAAATAAAAAAAACTAAAAAATTTTTTTTTAGGGTACCTCCCATAGACATAAAGTAGGGGTGATTTTTTTTTCTCGACTAACCCTATAGTGTGGGGTATCGTTGGATAGGTCTTTTAAAACCATTGGGGGGTTGCTTACATGATTTTTGTATTCAGTGATTTGTTTGCGAAATATTCAACTTTAAAGTGAAAATTTTCATTAAAATCGACCCAATGTTTAAGGGTCGAGATAGTGACACTACGTCTTTTGTTTGTACCTTTTTAATTAAGAATTGTAATTTAAATTAAAATATAAGTTATAAGTAAGACGCAGTGCAGTTTCATTCTATCAGTCTTTCTCAGTGCGAGTTCTAACATCTTTTTAGGGTTTCGTATCTCAAATAGATATAAAAACCTTTTATGGTCACTTCGTTATCCGTTTAACTATCGCTCAAGACCCTTTTTCTCAGCATCACGTAGACGTGTCAAATTTAAATAAATATACAGTTCGATTTCAGATGGCTTATTGCTATTTATTGCTTGTAATGTAACTGGAAAAGCCTAACAGAACAAGTTGGGGCAAAATACCCAATCGCTGAACCGCAAAAAACACTTTGCTTTTCATAAAACTACTAAAACTTTTATTCTGTAAATATTTTAATTTTGTACGGAATCTTTTTTGTGCGTCAGTTGGATTCGTACTTCACCGGTTCTTTAAACTGAATACTGGTTGTACAATTTTAATTTTAACTGACTAATATTTCTCATCACATCATAATAAAAGTCCCGGTACGTCACTCCAATTAATTACCGCCCTATCCGCGGAAGCGAATAATTTCAATGCAAATTAATTGAATCGCTGACATAGTTGTCATTTCATTTGTTAATAGCTAACCTTTTGACTGGTAATTATCTATCTACAGTATTTGATGAGTAAGTAATTCTACTAATGTTATAAATGCGAAAAATTGTGATTATTTGTGTACGCACACGCACCAGTTGTAATAAATGAAAGTGTAAGAATGATGGCGCACTAGATGCGTGCACATGGTGTGCCATGTTTCTTACATTACAACTGGTGCGTAACACGCACACGCCATCTAGTCTGTGCTGGCCTTAAAACGGCGGGACGGATTTTAATGAAATTTAGTACCTATGCAAAAAGCTGAAGGACCTCTGGAATAACAAAAATAATAGTTTTATCCTAATATTCAGACGAAATCGGGGTAAAATCTCGAAATCTGAAATGCTTAATTTAGGGGCTGTTTCACCACCCAATGATTAATTTTAACTGACGGATAAATGTGATGCAGTCACCGTCTATCCGAACAAAACAGAGATGGCATCACATTTATCCGTCAAATAATAATATAAAATTTAGTCATTAAATTTGGCAGGGATGTTTTTCTGGGAACCTGGACTTTTATTTCAAATGGCAGATCTGATGGTTAAAATCAGCGAAGCCAAAAGGATAGTTTACTATAAAACAACTTAACAACCATGATTTGACAACCGGATGGTCTAGTGGTTTAGAGAACCTGACTTCGAAGCTTGAGGCCCCGGGTTCGATTCCCGGTCAAGGCAGATATTTGGGTGGATTATACGAATGTTTGTGCTCTAGTCTTGGATGTTTATTATGTATTTAAGTATGTATTTATCTATGTATTTATCTATATAAGTATGTTTATTCGTTGTCGATTCGACTCTACCAAGTAGTTCGTAATAAAGTAAATCAGTTTAAATTCTACATAGTATAAAGTCGACCAATTAAAAAGTTTTTAATATTAATATTTTTCTGCATATTTGCTGCACGAATGAAAGAAGTTAACTCGGTATTAGGATAAAGAAAATGGATTTAAAATAAACTAATTTTAATGATCACGAAAGTTTGGGATACCAAAATCGCCCACGGTAAACCGTATAAAAGTTTAAACATTCAATTTATATAGAGTTTATCTAAAGTGCGATTTATCAGATAAGGGTAAGTACGTTTCGAGAGTTAAAACGACCGTTTATGTAGCGAGCAAATCATTAATCAAGTTTGGCTTGAGCGTTAAGGTGGAGGTTTATTAGGAACACAGTTTGGCATTTTGGAATAACTTCAATAATGAGGAGGACTTTGGCATTGTTCGTGAATAATGAACGGAAAGTGATTGGGGTTTTTTAGGTGTAATAAATTTGCCAATTAATAAATAACTGCGCATACGCTCCATGCTTTGTAATTTTGTATTGGTTAGGCGTTAGTTCATTAATTTACATCAACTCGTGAATCTTATAATTATTTTGATTAGTATTAGGCCAGTATAGTACTAATATATTCCCCTTCATTTGCCCTTTCATTCTGAGAGGTGGCCTGTGCACTGCAGTGGGACGTATATAGTCTGGGATGATAATGATGATGATGATGATGATAGTACTAAATATGGCTAAAATCGCAAAGTAACGGCTGTTTCTGATTCTACCAGTAGTGTATATTTAAGTTTGCAGCTTCATAGGACCTGTGCTGAGCTGAAATTACTAGGGCCAGAGACTTGAGTATGTATCTATTCCTTGAACATCATAGAATTGCACAAAGAAGGGATTTTTCACAATTACCACGGGATAGGGAAATTGTCCTAACAACATTATTAAAAAAGCACGGTTATTTTGCTATTTTAATGCACTCTATGATTGGCCTATACCTAATATCTTAAATATCTTCGTTGTATTAATATTATAATCACGAATGTTCCTGAGCTTATTTTTTGCGCTATAACGACTGGATGGATTTGGATGAAATTCGGTTTTAAATAGCTGAAACTGTATCATATAGATTACTTTTACCCCAAAATTCCCACAGGACACAGGATCGTTATGATGTACAGTCAGCTGCAAAGAAACTTGACCCCCCCCCCCCCCCCCTGCATCCAAAGTTTGTAGGCAGTTGGGGTCACGTTTCTCTGTAGCTGTCGCATATTATTGAAGAAATTAGCAACACCTAGCGGAAGATTTTTGTAAAACGATACGTTTTGCTTTCGGTACAACAGGGATGGTGACGCCATTAAAAAAAGATTCGAAGACACGGCTCCAGTAAAAAAACGCTTTATTTTAGCCTTGAAAACCAGATTAATTTTCGATTAACTGCAAATTTAGATTTCTTGTTGCTTTAAAACAAATAAATAGTTAGTTGATTGAGTTGGCGAACAAGTGACGCCATGTTGCTATTGCCATTCAAACTCTATAGGAGAAATTATGTTTTGACAGCTCATAAAAAGCACGTCAGTTGATTTGTGGTGTTAACATCCCTATTCCAATCCGTCAAAAAATCATGCTAACTGTAGCATAATTTCTTCAAAATATACGACAGACAGGATATACTGATAATGGTCAAAACGCTTGTAGAATCAACCGTTTTTTTTTTTTTTAAATTATATGAGTTTCCTTATATGTACGTACAAGTTTAATGTGCAACCACATTACGATTTAACTTGACAGTAACATACGTATTTAGTGCAAATATTAGATCTAGCTTTCGGATGTGTATTTAATTTACAAGCATAATATAGGTAAGTACACAAGGAGGTGCTTTGCCGGAAACAACAGTTTAAATTTGTACCCTCAACCCGCCTTCCGCTATTTCAGTTAACTGGCTTTACCCTCTCTGAAAAATTCATTTTGTGTTAAAACATGTTCGCCTTTGCTATGTTATGGTTTATATTCATACTAGCCTTTATCAGCGGCTTCACTAGAGTAAGCCATTATATCTGGCAATCGAAATTTTGGGATTGTACTAGTATTGTACAAAATTTTCGCTATCCGTCACTATCTTTTTTATTCGCCAAAATTGTTCGTAAGTAAATGAGATAAAAAACGAAAGGGAAGAACGACGAATCAGTCCAAGGAAGACCGTGACGAAAAACGAATAAGACTTATTAAGAGAGAGACAAGTTACAGAATTTGACCAATTAAGATAATGACGGATAGCGAACAAGACGAAGTAATGAATACAGAATGAGACGAAATAAGAATTAAACGAAAAAAGAATGAGGCGAGATAATAGGATACCCTCAAATTTAGGGTTAGCATCAGATGTATTGCATCTTCTTTCACTTGCTCGGCTCAGAGTGGTCTGAACTTCTCTCTCTCTAAACCAGTGATGCCCAAATTGCGAAAGGTCTATGTACTCAGAATGAGAGGGATTGGGCCGTAGTTCCCACGCGGTCCCAGTGCGGATTGGGGGGGGGGGGGGGAATAAGCCCCCTCCCTACACCTCCCCTCCTTAAAATTAAAAACACAAGTTTTTCTTTTTGATAATCAATAGAGAATGGGACTTTTGACCGGGTTTTTTAGTCTGTGCAAGTCGGACACTGTCTGGGCCCTCTTTTCCCAGTTCGTTCGAAGGGATTTTTCCCGGACTCAAGTCACCCTTCCTACTCTAAAGTAAAAAACAGCAATGACTTCGCGTCTTTGGCCCCTCTGACGACTCATTAAAAAAAAAAAAAGTGCGGATTGGGAACTTCACACACACCATTGAATTTCTTCTCAGATGTATGAAGGTTTCCTCACAATGTTTTTCTTCACCGTAAAGCTCATGGTAAAAAAAATTAAAAATGTAATTTCGCACATAAATTACAAAAAATTCGGAGGTGCGAGCGCTGACTCGAACCCACGACCCTCTGCTTGAGAAGCCATAGGCCACCACGGCTTCAAGCTTTAAGTCGATTAGGTACTTAGGGTAAGGCCGCGGAGCGTTTCAACCGCTGCACTTATATGTAACGATTGTTGTCCATTGTAAGTAAAAAGATTCATAAAGTACGAAAGAAAATACGGATAGATGCATTCCATCTAACTAAATTGTAAAACTCAGTGGCATTTTTCACTTTATTTACCAGTAATTTGTTACATAAAAGTACTAGCGTTTAATCAATATTAAGAAGTCTAATTAACATTGAAAAATATGGCTAGGGCTCTACGGGCATGCGGGGTGTACATATTTTTGAATTATTTGTCCATTAGCATTCTTCTGCTGACTGTACTTCACGCGTAACGATGTTTGCAGAGACCGCTTTCTGTGCACACGCCCCAACTATTCAGAACTAATCCGCATTTCGTTAATGTGACGTAGCTGCTAACGTTAGTTTCAATCCGTATAACACGGCACGTGTAACTTAAATGGTAACTGAACAACTTAAATGCTTAATTTGCAGTCAACAGCAGTCATGTTGCTTTGCTAATGTTCTTTATGAAACAATTCTAAATTAGGGTGTAGGACTGTAGGTAACTATTTCAGAAGCCAGTCGTGCTTTAATAACTGTTCACGTGAGATTATTGTAGGAACTGCAGAAATAAATAATCTATTGTATAAAAATCTCGTGTCACGGTGTTTGTTATCGAACTCCTCCGAAACGGCTTGACCGATTTTTATGAAACTTTTTTCTCTATATTCGGTAGGTCTGAATAGGTCGTAGGCTATTTTTTGTATACCTTACCCTATTCTTCGCAGACGGCGACGCGGGCAACAGCTAGTAATAGTTATAAATATGTGTTCTCGAAATTCGCATGTAAAAATTCTAGAGTTGTATGATAACTTATTTGTATTGGAACTTAAAAAAAAAATAGTATCTAAAGGTAATGACATGAAACAATATTGATACAGTGTTTTAATAACTTCAAGTATCGTTAGTAAGTCTGAGTGACTAGTCAATCAGTGCAGTTCCCTCCAGTCCGTCATCAAGACTCTCTTAATGTTGATGATGATTTAAATACTATATACCTTCATGCGTTACTTTAGTTAATTTGTACCAGACTACAATAAAACGGTTATTACTGGCACTGAATTGAAAATTTTATAAATTTTTCGTAGGTAACAATTAGCACCTAATATTCTCGATTACCACCTCAAAGATATTACAAGTGCAGCGAGCTCGTTTTCATGCAACTCCTGCTTAGTAACCACTGAGCAGAAAATAGTGACAAAATAAATTAACTAAACCGACTAGAAATTTGTAAAGGAAAATGGAGAATTTTCATAGCTACTGTGCCTTGGATCTTGGCGGACATGCACGGAGCAGAGTTAACTATATAACCTCAAGCTAAGTACTAAACCAGTATCGTTAGAATGTATGGAACTGTCAAACAATTTAATTTTTAAACCATGGTAAACAATTTAATTTTTTAACCCTAGAGTGACAGTCCTAAGTGAAGTATCAGCTTCCAACAAATATAAATAGTATAAGGTGTTTTAAATTGAATCTAGATTTCAACAGGCGGAAAGAGGTTTTTTTCGCATAAGCGTTACGTTTCTTAGAAATGCGATATTTTAAAATCAAAGCAATATCCCACACACCATACCAGCCCAGTCATACCAGTCTTTGCAGTATTTCCTTTCGTTAATATTTCGTGCTGGCTTTATAAAATGTAATGCTATATTTTTCGAGCATAACAACCAACACGTTTCGTTTTTATGCACCAATACAAGAAATACAAGCAATATCGTTAGTGTTCCGAATGTTCATACAATATTCATGTGTATGGAAATGCTTGCTGGCACATCGTTCTGCATTGGGACACAGAACTTCACTTACGACCGCACTTAATGTACGAGTCTGATTTTCTTGTAATTTAATCTTTGAATATTAATTTGTCATCTCCAACAAAAAGCAAAGTCTAGAGGTTATTTACTACAGTTCAGAGTACAAGTTTCAGACACATAGTGCATTACAGCGTCTGGAAAGGACAATTATTTATGACTAAGAATCCTTTCAGTAAAATACGCCCAAATAACTATATAATTAATTATAACTATATATCCAGTTTTTTATCAAAGCATTAAAATAATTTCATAATCAACACATGTTTTGAATAGATATACCCACCCTGAGATATTTCTGTTTGTCTACCTACCTTCTACTTAAGCAAACCCCACTTGTTACAAATTGAATATAAAGTTATGAATGACTTAAACAACGTCTCAAACATTCCCTTGATTTCGACCTTGCGTGTTCCCGACGCGTGGAAAGGCGCAGGTGATGCTTTCATCGCATGTAAATTTGTAATTATGTTCGTTAGTTGCTATTTGTGCCAACTGCTATTCATTTGCGTATTTCCATTAGCGTCTTCAAATGAGTTTATCGAGGCGTTAGATTATCCATTTACGTTATTGCTTGGCTTTTATTTTACTTGCCTGGTCGTTACCGTTTGTGTTTATAACGTCAGGCTCTGTATTTAAATAAGTTGGTGTAGTAATCATAATAAATATCGTTTAATCGCCTAGTTAAATGCCATGCTACATGCTCTCGTCCTCTTTCAATTTCCATACATCAACGGTGGCGGCCATTATCATTTCTATTGCCAGGCGTCCGACAGTAATGCAGTATTATTTATCTTGGTACTTTGGGCCGCCGACGGACGCCGGCTATCAACAAGTGTCAAGACACATATAAATCCTGACCGCGGCCGCCCTTAATTCTCCCGATACGCCGCCTCCTAAAAAGGACCGAAAATACCGAAATCCAAGTATTTTATACGGACCGTTGGCTGGAGTGAAATAAGACATTCCATTTGTATGTATCATAGTGGTTGGCTTTTGTTGCTGGGTGGCATAAATTGAATGCTAGAAAGTTTTCGCATAGATTTTCTATTCTTGTTCTTGCTGCGAATAAAAACTTTGTCTTGTGTCTTGTAACGTTTCTGACAAATTTGACTGTATTGTGTAATTTTCTTAATCTCTATGGAGTTTTGTTAATACATTATACCTTTAACATTAATCTTGTTTAGTTGTAGTTATACCATAAACAGAAGGTACGTGTAATCCTTCATTTCGCGGAGCATCCTCATCTAAAAATAAGTCGCGATCTTATGACAGTGACAGAGCACTCCATCTAAACATCCAACAAAGTCTTTATTAAACTCCCACGAAACAACTGAGGGGATGAAGTGAAATTACACAGAGGATCAAGGACAATCGTCCAGTAGCACTCGCCTACGGAGCGGGGATAAACCCCTGAAGGTTTCCCACTGACCTGTACTTATCTTTAGTAGACACTCATATTTCGAGCCACATCCATTCTGAGAGATTAGCGGATTCGCTTTGAGTGTTATTGCAGGTTAGATTGTGTCAAGCTCGGCGTTGATTTGAATTGCATTTGAGCAATTGTAATCGCTTCCGCTAGTTGATATTATTGACGCATGGATTGAGCGTAGCTATTTAGAATGCCTAGCGATATTGAAGAACCGTAATTACGGTTGCAACGATGATATTAAGGTTAATGAATTTGGTTTAGATGTTTAAATATATATAAGCTCTTAAATTGATATCATCTGTCTTCTTTCCTAGACACGGTTTCTTTGTTTTAGTTACTTTGTAGAAAATTAAATATGTACAATCTCGTGAAACTTTATACACCAACTAACTCAAGTTTAATTATTTAAATAGTCTTCAATTTTTTAATGAGAACCTTATCTTATTTCACAATCGGCGATACGATTATTTGGAGGCATTGGCGGTCTATAAATAGTTCTGTGCCGATCATATTCTCGTATCTTCTGCAAAAAATATAAGACGCCGTCAGCCTCATACCATTCTTATTTATATCCCTCGTATTTCTCGATCGCATATGTCTTAACTTATCCCTCTGAGAAGTTAGTGTCTGAAAGAAAATTGACAAAGTTCGCCTTTTGACAATATTGAGGTGAATAACCCAATTCTTTTTATGATAATAATGTTTGGGAAAAGTTTCGTGGGAAAGCTTTTCAATTTCGCTACATCTCGTTTTACATGGAATAAGTGAACGTATAAAGATTGCCATAACATATAACATTCATGACACCAAAATAATAAGAATAAGAAGTGTTTAGCCGTTTCTTTGAAAGTCGTTATAACATGCCAAATTTAAAATTTAATAACTTTGCATCGAGACGCGTTTCTACTCTTATTCTTAGCTTCTGCTCATGACGATTTAAAGGTGCCTTGAGAGTCGTTCTCGCTGCAGCCGTGACAGTTTATTAGATATATTGCAGCTTCAAGGGGTTTAGGATACGCAAAACGCGAAGTTTTTATCTGAAACATTTAACAGTAAACTTATGTTTATCGTATGTTTTATTAGAAATGTCTGATAATAAGCGTGGGATAGCAATATATTTATTTAATTTCGCAATGATTATGATTTTCTTCAGCACGTATCCGTCAGTTGCAATAAGTACCCTCCCAAATATTGATTAAAAATATGAAGATAATTTTTATTACAAACCTACCATTTTTATTTATTCACTTTTACTAAACAGTATTTCTCTATTGTTCACAGCTGGGGGAAGGGGTGGAGTTGACACTGGGCGAGCTGCGCGCCATGGCACTGCGTCAGCAGCAGCAGATTGACACGCAGCACCAGCTGCTCTGCGCCAAAGAGCAGCGGCTGCGGTATCTCAAACAACAAGAGGCGAGGCAGCACCAGGTAAACCTACATTGCTTTCAGCTGTGTCAACAGTAGATCGACACGTAACAGCTGCTCTGAGCCATAGAGTAGCGGCTGCGGTACGCGAAACAACAAGAGGCGAGGCAGCACTAGGTCAAGTTACATAGCTTACAGTTGGTTTAGCAGCAGATCGACTCGCAACAGCTGTTCTGTGCCAGAGACCAGCGGCTGCGGTACCTGACACAAAAAGAGGCTAAGCAGCACCAGTTAGAGTTTAACATACAACAGCTGCTCTGGGTGAAAGAGCATCGGCTGCGGTAACTGAAAAAACAAGAGGCGAGGCAGCACCAGGTAAAATTATATTGTATCCAGCTGTGTCAGCAGCAGATTAACACGTATTAGGCGCTCTACGCTAAAGAACAGCGGCTGCGGTACTTAAAGCAGCAGACGGTGAGGCAGTACCGGCTAGACCAATATTGGGTAGCAGTTCAAAAGTGGTCACACATTTCACACATCAAAGTACTTAATTTCTAAGAGTAAAGCCATTTATGACAGGAGATAGTAATGCGGCTTTCCCCTCTGTCACAAAATATGACAGGCAATGATAAATGCATAGTTCCATGCGTGCTTCATTTATGCGACAGTTTTGTTTATATAGGTATAAGTTTGCAGGAACATCACAAATTTTGGCACGAAAAGTGGCTTAGTTCGTGATTAAGTCCCGCAAGATATTAGTTACGAAAATTGGCAACAAAATGTAGAGACAATTGAAGCAAAAGGCAGTTCTCGTATTAAGTAGGTACGGTGTTTCTAAGCAATCATATTACAGTCGTTCCTATACAGAAACCAACTGGACTTAGTTATTGGCCGGCTGGCGATCTAAATAGAATTGAGTGAATACTGAATAGTAAAGTATACTAAAGATTTTCACAGGTTTCAGTACGTCTTTATAGTACAGGATCCGTTGTAGATGTCGACTTCCACTGATCAATTCACCGTATGAAAATTATTTTTATTTATTTTAACAAATGCAACGTTGATGAGTTAAATCTGTTTTGAGGTTATTTTTTTTTTTCATATCTTTGCCGATATTGTACCCAAATTTTTTCACACTAATTGAAAATAAAGAATATGTAAACATAAGGGTGGTTGCTTAGTTTTTTATTTATACAACACTACAGATTCACCTATCTATACCTGCAACCTGCAATATAGCCTTGAGCAGAAAAGTGTGTTGAATGAAGAAGGTTTGCATATTTTGTAGGATGAATACTTACTTACAATTACTGTTTTTTTTTTTTGGTTACGAGATCGGTGAAGATATGAAAAAAAAAATTAATACATAACCTTCTTTATGCAATTCATCTAAGTTGATTTTATTACCATTGTTTAAAAAAAAATCATACAGTTATTTGATTGATCCAGGTCGACACGTATAAGCTTGCTTAGGGATCTTAGACTATTACGCACTCCACTCGATTTTATTGAACTTTTGTGGGTTATCGAATTGTTTCTTTTACTCACATCTTATCAGGATAAGTAAGTGGGTCGGTAATAAAATAAAATAACACTCAACTTGAATGATTTGTTTTGTGTTTTCAACAAATGCGTTGAAATAAGGCAAAAAAGTTATAGGCGGCCAGTATGTGATCGTGCCAATATCAGTAATAAGTTTATAATCCTCTCTTCTCCGTGCCAGGTTCTATAAATCGACCAGAAAATTGCTGACCGATGCCCACGGTACATCGGCCCAAGCACTGCTTACCTATCGCTTAAACAACGAAAAGGTTACCTACTTAGGGCCACTTGCACAGACTAGGGTTAAAAATTTAACTGGTTAACACTGGGTTAAGGATGACAGTTCCATACATTTTGACACTTCTTAACGCTGGGTTAGCACTTAACGCTGAGTTATATAGTTAACTCGGGTCTGTGCAAGTCAGCCTTAGCACACACCTCACAAGTTAAATGTTTTAAACACTGTCACCATACGTTAATTTGACATCACAAGGAAAAAATATTTCCATTTTTTTAAATTAGGGCCTACGCTAGCTGACGCGGATTACCCGGAACGGACGCCCGTCGTGCGCGCGTCTAATGAGAAATTGTATGAACAGCGCTAAGTGACGCGGGCGCGTGCGACGGATTTTCGGTAGATTTTAGACCCGCGAGCGGGCGCACGCGGCGGGCGTCCGCGTCAGCTAGCGTAGGCCCTTAAGTTGTAGCTACTCAAATACTCGGTCCCAATAAGGCGCAAGCCACACAGAAGAGACGTGGGACGGGGGCGCGTTGCAATCCCCGTCGTTTGTTCGCAGGCCCGGTCTCCGCCCCGTCTCTTCTGTCTGGTTTGGATGGCGACGCTTCTATACATTTAGTATGAAAACTGATTCAAGGGGAGCAAGATCCGTGGTATTCGGACCGTACCTTATCACCTTAGACTGGAGGTATAAGACTGCACACGGATCTGCGCGCTCGGCGCCTTTTATAGGTGCGCGGCTGCAAGGGCAGTGCTGCGGGTGTGACGCGCGCCTCGAGTAACGTGCGGCTACAACGCTGCGCGCCGATGGCCGACCGGCGCGGCGCGTGTAGCTTTCCGCTGGGTCGCCGTTCGGTTCCGGACCGGGCTGCGTGCCTCGGTTGTGGTGATGGTGTATGTGGGGGGGTCACCAGCATCACAACTTCATTTAATTTAGAATTAGATACCACAATAACATTATATTGCGTCTGGTCTGGTATTTCTTACCTAGCAAATAGTAAAGTACAATAGTCTGGGAGCCGCAAAATAAAATTGTTTTAATGTTACTTTATTTGCGTGTCGTCAATTGTTACTCTAGTACAAATTGTAAAGAGATTATAGTTCACGAGCCGCAATATAATGTTGTTGTGGTTTCAAATTCTAAATTAAATGAAGTATAGATTCGAGCCCGGGCTTTCTTGTCCGAGTTTTTCGGAATTTATGTGCAAAATTACAATTGAAATTTACCACGAGCTTTACGGTGAAGGGAAAGATCGTGATCGTGACACCTGCGAAGAAATTCAATGATGTGTGAAGTTCCCAATCAGCGCTGAGCCCGCGTAGGAACTACGGCCCAAACCTTCTCATTTGAGAGGAGACCATATAGGCTGGATGACACATTACTCACACATAAAACGAGATATGTGCAGCTTAAACTCGCCTCGGGTGAAGCAATGTAACCAGAGTGGAACAGTGCGTGTTTAACGGCGAGAATTGAGTTATTTAGAAGTGTTTACGATTGCCACGGGCTTAAAATTCCATATAAATTTGGCTCATATAGGAGACGCCGGGACCCGGAGGCTAAGCACTTGGTAGGGGCTATAACCGCTGCATGCGTGTGTAATCGCTAAAGCTGAGTTTGGGCGCTTCACCAAGACCGTTTTAAGCAATGGGCTTAAGTGGAATACGTTATTAATGAAGGGTTAAATGGAATAGTTTAGCAAATCGCTATGGTTTAGCATGCCTCTGCTCTTAATGCTGAAGTTATTTCGTACGTAAAAAATCGGAATAAAACTCGGCGAATCCGAGTTTAAATATTCTGTTTCTGTTTTGCCTCGAACTCGAACAATCTGCTTTTTGCAGAAAACATTTAAAATGATCGACGTTGAAAAATTTGTTTACAAAATCTAAACCGAAAGAGTTTTTTGTTCTTTTTTGATACAATTCTGTGACAATAATTAAGATTAAAATCTGAACAAGTTTCAAATGTAAATTGATAAAGAAGAGACAAAATCAGCTTTAAGTTAATTTAAGTTAACGATTGTCAGTAGTGTTCTTTTTTCTTTATTTTTGTACAATAAACGTTAATATACAATACATTTAGATTAATATGTATCAACTGAATTGCTTCCTTTTGTTTTTCGGATAACGATCACGGCTATGGCTCATCCCGGTACAAAAAAAGTTTCATTTTGGCATAAGAATAAATAATAACAGAGTAGAAGGGAATCTCTTTTGACTGCGTCCAAAACGCCGCCATTTATACATATACCTACTTCCCCCCTCACGTCGTTACACCCCTCTGACGTCCAGGCGTGTTGCTAGGGTTGCTTACTGTTAAATATTACTTACTCTAAAGATAATATCGCTAAAATATTAAGTTATTATTTACTTTGAAATCATTATTTTATTCTAGTTTTACAAAATATGAGATTTATAAATCATTAGGTACAGTCAAGGATTTTAATTGTTAAGCCACTTGCCATTGTTAGTATTTTAGCCGTGTAATGCAAATCAGCATATACCAGTATATAAGCGGCTTCACCCGATTTGCATTACACGGCTAAAATGCGAACAGTGGCAAGTGGCCTAACAATTAAAATCCTTGACTGTACGTACCTACATATTATAGGTAGGTACTTCTAAGTAAGAATTTATTACAAGTGCCATACCAAAAGAAGCCATTTAAGGTGATTTGGCATCGTTTTTGAATTGTTTATTAATTGTTATTTGTTTCCAATAAAACGAACGCGCAAACAGTTTTAACAGCCAAACGTGCGTGCGGCGACGCCGGCCGTGACACCTTGACTTGTCCCTTCTACTTTGTTATTATTTATTCTTATGATTATGGTTTGGATTTAATATCAAAAACCAATTAAAAACTGAAATTTCATGATAACGAGTCGTAGAAGACTAGCCCCTTATTCATAAACGATTGTTAAACTAAACTTCTATTTACTTATTAATCATTTGTCTTTAACATAGGTATTTTATTATTGGTTTGCATGTTTGTATGGATGGAATATGCCCCCAAATTATATACGTTCATACCTACCATTATACATCCACCATGTTGATTTTATAGGATTTTATAGGACTCGCGCACGACTGTTTCCGTGCCATTATCTATAAAAACGGCCAGAAAAAAAAAAATCACGTTTGTTGTATGGGAGCCCCTTAAATATTAGTTTTATTTTAAATTAATTATTTATTTTAAAGTGAATGTATAATTAAATATTGTGTTAATATTTCAAGCGTCTACCTGTTGCCGTTATTAATATCAAGCATTATCCCACGGGAACTCATTACCGGGATATTAAGTATCCTAATTGTCAATCCAGATCTTTTTTCCATTTGTACGCCATGTTTCATCTAAATCCGTTCAGCCGGTATTGCGTGATTAACCAACGAACATTCAAACATCCAAACATCTTTAGAAACTTTATCATTTATAATATTATTAGTAGGAGTATTAAGATTATCGTCATTCATTATTCATTAGACTATAGGTTAGTTTACCATTCCTGAACTTCGAACGAGGTAAGAAATGAACCCATTAAGTCTATCGATACTTAGTAGTTAGTGAGAAATTAAGTTATTTCGGGACAAACAGAAGGGAACCGTTCGCAAAATTGCACCTAACATAGTGCGGTAAACAAAATTTCTCACTTTAACTATACGAAATTCCTGGCATGTGTGTTCGTGGTCGTAATAACGCGGGGTCCCGGATCCCGGTAGACTTGCTCTTGCTACGAACGCTAAGTAAAATAAGATATTATGAAGAGTAACAAATTGACGTTAATGAAATCCCTGGAGAGTGTGTTTCATTCCTAGGTAGCGAAATTGTTATACCTCTAGACCAGTGGTTCCCAACCAGTGGTCCGTGGACCACCAGTGGTCCGCAGAAGCCAAAATATGGTCCGCGAATGTTCTTTCCCATTGAGTTTTTTATTAAAGTTTCAGTTTGACTATTACAGTTTATTATTTTTATTAAGTACTAGCTTTTGCCCGCGGCTTCGCTCGCGTGTACCATGAGAATTCCAAAGAACCAAGATATCAAGCAAGCAAGCATGCAAGCAAGATTGCTTGCGTGACAATGGGACCATCTCAGGAGTATATTATGTTCTTTCGAATAAAAAAATAATTTTTAAAATCGGTCCACAATTGCCCGAGAAATCGGTGAACATACCTACATAAAAAAATACATAAAATGGAATGCATAACCTCCTCCTTTTTTTGAAGTCGGTTAAAGAGCCCTTTGCGGCCTACTTACAGTATAAACTTATGAATTTTGAAATTTTAGCTTACAACCAGTAAAACGCAAAATCCCGTTTTTTCCCGTTCCCGTAGGAATTTCGGAAAATACTTTCTTAATACGGGGAAAGTTCTCTCTCAATGCTCCTCTACACTCCCCAAGCAACTCATGCCGAATTTCAGCTTTCTACGACCAGTAAAACGAAAAATCCCGTTTTTTCCCCTTCCCGTGGGAATTTCGGAAAGTCCTCTCTCAATGCTCCTCTACACTCCCCAAGCAATCTCATGCCGAATTTCAGCTTTCTACGACCAGTAAAACGAAAAATCCCGTTTTTCCCGTTCCCGTGGGAATTTTGGATAGTCCTATCTTAATGCTCTTCTACACTCCCCAAGGAACCTACCTACTTGCCAAATTTCAGCTTTCTACGACCAGTAAAACGAAAAATCCCGTTTTTTCCCGTTCCCGTGGGAAATTTGGAAAGTCCTCTCTCAATGCTCCTCTACACTCCCCAAGCAACCTCATGCCGAATTTCAGCTTACTACGACCAGAAAAACGAAAAATCCCGTTTTTCCCGTTCCAGTGGGAATTTTGGATAGTCCTTTCTTAATGCTCTTCTACACTCCCCAAGGAACCCACTTGCCAAATTTCAGCTTTCTACGACCAGTAAAACGAAAAATCCCGTTTTTTCCCGTTCCCGTGGGAATTTTGGAAAGTCCTCTCTCAATGCTCCTCTACACTCCCCAAGCAACCTCATGCCGAATTTCAGCTTTCTACGACCAGTAAAACGAAAAATCCCGTTTTTTCCCGTTCCCGTGGGAATTTTGGATAGTCCTCTCTTATTGCTCTTCCACACTTCCCATGCAACCTACATGCCGAATTTCAGCCTTCTACGACTAGTAAAACGAAAAATCCCGTTTTTTACGTTCCCGTGAGAATTTTGGAAAGTCCTCTCTCAATGCTCCTCTGCACTCCCCAAGCAACCTATATGCCGAATTTCAGCTTTCTACGACCAGTAAAACGATAAATCCCGTTTTTTCTTTATCCCGTGGGAATTTCTAAAAATCCTTAAAACTGTTTTTCACTATTATGATTACCTACTTTTATGCCAAATTTGAAGAGTCTAGTAATTATAGTTCATAGGATTCCGTTGAACTGAATATATAAATCCCGTTTTTTTCCATATCCCGTAGGAATTATGAAAAATCCTGAAATTGATGTTTTAACTAATGTAATACCTACTTGTGTATCAAATTTGAAGAGTCTAGTTATTATCGTTACTGAGATACGGTCACTCGGAATCGAATATATAAATCCCGTTTTTTCCCGTTCCCGTGGGAATTCCCGAAAATCCTTCCTTAGTGGATGCCTACATTGTATAAGGAATCTATGTGCAAAATTTCAAGTCTCTAGGTCCAGTGGTTTGGGCTGTGCGTTGATATATCAACAGTCAGTCAGTCAGTCAGTCAGTTTAGAATTTTATATATATAGATACACCTACACAGTGGTCCCTGCTAACAAGAACAATATAAAAGTGGTCCCTGACCAAGAAAAGGTGGGGAACCCCTGCTCTAGACTATTTAGCATACTATTTATTTCTTGCTTGGAACATCACTACGCCGATATAAAAAACCGGCCAAGTGCGAGTCGGACTCGCGCACGAAGGGTTCCATACCATTATCTATAAAAACTGCAAAAAAATCATGTCTTTTGTATGGGAGCCCCCCTTAAATATTTGTTTTATTTTCACAAGACTGAATTAAAACTTCTTCAGCTCCATCTAGATGATATGATATGATTTATATATATAATTCTACTGTACGTGTGTATTTCACTGAACTCCTCCTATACGGCTGGACTGGGCCGATTTGAAAGAATTTTTTGTAAGCGTTGGCGCCCTGGATGGTTTAGATTCACAAATCAGCCCGGCAGATGGCGCTGCAGTCGGTATCTAGGTTCATGCAGGACAACGTCTGTCGGGTCCGCTAGTATATATATACACACACACACACACACACACACACACACACATATTTACATATATATATATATATATATATATATATATATATTGGCTGCCACGATACAGGCCTAGCCTAGTGTGGAGTCATTGGTATTTCTTTTTGTATATGTTTCATATGGTTAATAAAAATTTACTTTACACTACTTTTACTTTACTATACAAAACATTTTTTTACATATAAAATTGCGTAGCTTTACAATAACTCTGTTGATACATTTCCATAAACACTTGCGAGTAAGTTTTAAAATTAGCGTCTGTCTTATGAATTAGTTACGCATTCCACTAAATTCAGTACGAAATAATCCTTACTAAAATTATAAATGCGAAACTCGTGTCTGATGTCTGTCTGTTACCGTTTCACGCTTAGCCAGTGAACCTATTGAGATGAAAATTAGCATGGAGATACTTTGAAACCCTGGGAAGGACATAGGAAAGACTTTATCCCATAAAATTACATAGTTCCCGCGGGATAACAATAAACCCAACGGCTAGTGTAAAATAAAAAGGGAAGTACTTCATATAAATTGTATAGTTATTGGAATGTAAGTGGAATGTGACTATAAAGTTTTTGAACGACTTTATAATTGAGAATTGTTCTAATAAATCTCTGAATGGAATGAAGTGAAATACTCTTTTAGCGACAAATGCCCAAGGACAAACTTTCAAAGAATTCGTGGAAAGGGCGCAATTTCATTTAATTTAATTTATGTGACTGTTAATTTGCACTTTTACAGTCTTCGCACCAGTTTTCCTAGTACCTATACGTTTGATGTACATAATACATACATACCTACCTAAATTTTAAAATTATCTAATGAAATGAGTTGAGACTTAGTGTTCTGTTTCATTCAAGAAACTGACAGACTTTGCTACTACTGCGATTTGACACGATCATGTTAGTAGGTATTTTTGACAAACAATACTCACGGTTTTCTCACGATGTCTTCCTTCACCGTAAAGCTCATTTCAAATAAATTTCGAATATAAATTTCGAAAACTCAGAGGTGCGAGCCCGGATTCGAACCCACGACCCTCTGCTTGAGGCAATAGGCTAGGTCAAACCACTAGGACACCACGGCTTCGTTACACAAAATTCTTACGACGAACACGAAACGACGTCTAAATTATTAAGCTGCTGGCATATTTAGTACGAGGCAAAGTACGCTATCAAGTATACATTACTGCCCAAATTAGACGCACGTAATAACTTGTACTAGTCGAGCAAGAAATTCCTTTACCACCTTTAAAACGCAAAAACTTTACTTACAAGCCAATGTAACAGTAATAATCAGCCTTATTGATTTTAATCCGATGTAGAAACTGTCATAAAAAAAAGTCTTTTAATTTTTTTGACATAAGTCGGGTTAACGTAAAGAGTTTGAATTGCGGGAATTGCTTCAGAGAGAGTATAGTTTCAAGAGGGTGCAGTTAATGTACGTCTGTATAATTGCACCGAAATGTACGACCTAAGAATTGGTATCCTTATGTAATTTATCCTTATTAATTAGGACGCGCATTATTAGGTCATGCATTTCGGAACTTTCACTAACCGCACCCGTTTCAAGGCAATTTAATATTTAACGTCAAAATTTGCTCCAAATTTAGCAAGTGGCAAAAAAAAAACATAACTAAACAACATGGATTCTAAATTTGCCCCCGCAGTTGGGTTGGAAGTCTTTATCCGAACGTTTTGTTTATTTTTACCTTGATTGCAGTATTTATTTGTGAAGTTTCTACCGCGGGTTTTGCTTGGCTTCGCAGATTTGTTTTGGAATTAACTTGAGTTTGAATGCTCATGAACTGCTCCTATGTATAGATTTTCGGTTTCTATGGCTTCGTTTGCGTAAATTAAAGAAAGAAAGTAAGTACATTTATTTACAACACCAAAATAAATATACAAAAAGGACAACACGAAGGGTAATGATAGAGTGTGTCATTGCGGTTTTGCGGTTGTAAATTGGACACTGGCTCAGCATAATGCATGAAGAGTTTATTTCTATGAGTTTATAGCACCCCAGCGCTGATTTTCAGCCAGCACCGTTGGTGATACTCGGATCGCTATAAGTATATATAAACTGCACTCTATTAGCTACACAAGACTACATGCGTAAATAGATATATTCTTGAATGGTAACGCAATCATTTATAATTTGCTATATTTCAGTTCATTGAAGTAGGTATATTTTAGTTGGTCTTGTCTTCTAACAACTGTAACTGTAAAATACTGTTGTACCGCCGCAATATCCATATCCTATCCTGTATTATGAAGGAGTAAGTTTGTGAAGATGTTTGGATATTGGACATTTGGATGTTTGAATGTTTGTTAGTGAATCACGCTGTAACAGATAAACGGATTTAGATGAAACTTGGCATACAAATGGAAAAAAACTGGAGGTTAGGTTACGGTTAATGGCATTGACTTGAAACTTGGCAGTTTGAATGATAATGATAATGTAAGTACAGACAACAAAAGGTACAGTTAGCAAAAAAGCTTTCATCAAGCAAAATATTTTTAAACTAACTCTTAATTTGTTAAAACAATAAGTTTCGTGAAATTGCTTGAGCCGTTGAAATAAGGAGGCAAGATTCATTAGCGCGCAGCTGTGTATCGACGCAGCGCAAACATACCGGCGATTATTGCGACCTAGTTCCCCCGAACTTAATAAACAAACCCCTGTTTGTTTTATAACAACAACAGACCCTACTTTGTTTATTTGTAAACAGCGCGGTAAGTAGGCGGTTCCGCAACTTCATCTTAGGTACGGCGAGCAGTCCGTTCTTAGTTATCTACAGCAATGTTTGTTCCCGTCGCCCAAAGTCCTAAGCAAACAAAGCAAACCAGAATTTTAATTTTTTTAATTCGATTGACTTTAATTTTTTTTTCAAGTAGATCATGCAGAATGTCTCTGCGATGGTAGGACTTTGCGCAATGTTATTCCAGATCACTACCAATATCACACTCGTTAATCTTACTACCAAGTAGCTGTGCTTTCTCTATTGTATTATAAGACTAAGACAACTGATTTAATTAGCACATGAAGTCTATCTTAATAAGGGCCGATTTTTCAATCTCCAGATAAAAGTATCCGTGAGGTAAAACTGTCGCTTTCCTTTTCTCAAGTTATAGGTAAAAAAAAGGACAGAGCTTACATTTGTCTGACAGATTCTGTTAGAAGCTTGTCTAGTTTGAAATGACGCGCCCCACCATCGCGTTTGCGCACGGGATTTGGAGCTCAATTTGAGCTACAATAGAGTCTATTGTAGCTTGAATTGAGTTTCGAATCCTGTGCGTGAGTGCGGTGGTGGGGCGCGTCATTTTAAACTAGACAAGCTATAACTGAATATTGAAAAAACCAGTGCGTAATCTAGTACATATCTAGGCTGGCAACGCAATTGCAATCGTAGGTGCAGTTAAAGTACGACCTGTAATTCATAAGTTCATAACCTATATATCTCGAGACTTCACCACGAACAATTTATTGCTGGTATTACCTTGACGTTTCGGTTCCAAATTATTTCGACATTGCGGCGCATTGCTGTAAAAGCCGGCGCATGTAGACCAGACGCGTGTGCGTGTCACGCATCAGTTGTAATTAATGAAACTGTAAGAAAGATGGCACACCACACCATGTGCACGCATCCAGTGCACCATCTTTCTTACAGTTTCATTTATTACAACTGGTTCCGCGCCGGCCTTAATTGGTGAACCGGATGAATGACAATAATGTACGAACTGATAATTCAAACCCTCGTGTAATTGCTGTAAGGGTTTAAATTTTCAGGTCGTGCATTACTGTTGTTTATTCCGGGTGGATAAATAAGGGGTCGTACTCTCACCGCAACCGTTTGGTGTTGTGGGTGTCCGTGGATGATGGTTCTCGCTTACTATCGGGTGGTTCAACGCTTGTTAAACGCCTCATTTTATAAATAAAAAACTCAACTTTCGTAGGTAAAATTGTCGCTGCGAGTCCGCTCTCCCCGATTGTTTCGGAAAATTGAAAAGGGGCAGGAAAATGTTTGTCAATTTCCGATTTTTTAATAAACACACCGACGACCGTTACTGGTGTTCGAAAAATATTACGAAGTTTAACAATATTGAGAGCCTGTCACGAAACTCTCCACCGGAATAGGGTTTGCGTAGTGCCTGGGAACGGTTGTTTGTTTGGAAGCCATACGCTTAGAACGTCTCAAAAGAACAATTTATTTTTCTTTACTGCGCAATTTCGGTAGCTCTGCAGATTTATGTTCAATTAAGTTAAAATAAAATCGCAATAAAAATGCTTTTGTAGCAGAATAGGGAAAGTATATAATACGATTCTACCGCATTCTTGTGTCAACCGAGTGAAATAAATCGCCGTTTGACTTTAAGGCTCCCACCCAAATTTATGCTAATGTTAAGTGGTTTACGTTAATGTATTAATAAAAGCAATTTGTGTTATCTTTTACGCAAAAGAGCGTGTACTGCTAATTTGACGTCCTAAAAACCTATAGTAGTTAAAGACCTTGACTATGTAATTTGAGGTCCCGGGTTCGAATCCCGGCGGGACAGACGTTTGTGTGATGAATGTAAAAGGTTGCACTCAAGTTATTGACGTTATATGTATTTAAGTAGTATATTTATCTTTGTATGTATGTATATATCCGTTTTAGTTCCCATAATAAGCTTTTAATAGGAATTGCTAAGTTTGAGACTAACTCAATTGGTAAAAATTGTCCCACGATATTTATTTACAAATTTTTAGGGAATGTTTCTTATGATTCCTATCGGGTAATGTCTATCCAGAATACTAATCACTCCAAAAGGAGCAGAGATCATGCGCTTTTCTCTCCACCAACGTTTGAGTGTTACAATTGTATGATATTTCAACTCTATTGGCTAATTTATATACATTTCGGGTCCTATTTTTCCTAGTTACTGTGATTTCATTCCAAAAAAAGTAAACGATCTCTGGAAAACAATCGAGCCCGATAACAGAATAAAACCCATCTCTAAAATAAACACTTTTCCCAGTGTCATTTGTTTCACCTAACACAGTTTAGTGGCGAGACGCAATCATACCGAGATTCCATTTATTGTGTGTGTATTTGAGCTTGGGATGTCAATTTATTAGTCCACATATCAAATAATATAGATACAAAACCAAGAATTTGTAGTTTGATGGCTTTCGTATAAGGTCCCGCTCCGCACAACTGTTAGGTACTGCAAAAGGAAAGAAAAGGCCAGACTACAGTAGATAACTATAAATTGAAAATTTTAAAAACACTCCACGCAATGTGGTCAGACAGTTATGTTTGAAAATAAAGTAAATGCCCATTATGCGTCTAAAATTCCTTTCGCAGCTAACACAAGAACTGATAACTTTGAAACCGCTTAACCAATTTTGATGAAAAATGTCTAAGAACCATCGCCAAGAAACCTGCTTTCAAATAAAAAAAACCGCATCCAAATCGGTTCATCCTTTTAAGAGCTATGATACACACACACACACGCACACATAGCGGTCAAATTTCTGTCACCCCTCTTTTTGTGTCGAGGTTTAAATAAAGATTTTTCTGGTACAGTCGAACAATTTGTTTTCTAACCAATCCACCGTAGAACGTTTTCACAGTTAGCGTCATAATGATTTTCCTTGTCAATGATGCCATGGATGGATGGAGTTGCACAGAAAATGTCAGTAGATTCGACTGTACCTACCTATTTATATTTCTAAGTTGTTTTATTATTTCCGTATTTACAAAATTTCTGCACATAAAATATTACTTTCTTTCCTCCTTAAAAACTTTGTGTAAAACTAAGTCTCCAACTTTATTTCCCAATTCAGTAAAATGTCACTTTCCCGGTGAAAATTGTGAACGGATAAGGGAGGAGAAAAATTAAACTTTCCCTCGGTCTTAATAAATCTCGGGTCAGATCCCGACTGTGGCCTAATGCGATATTTATCGCCTGCTTAATAGAAATAAACTCTTCATGCAATAAATACGCCTATAAAATAAAACGAAATTGCCGCGCTGTTTTAAGTATTATTTTCTTGGGAACAATATCATCGTTCTTCGCAGCTTCGTAAGCGTTTGTTAATATTAGGATAGGGGGAATGTAATTAAAATTTTCTTAAAATCACTGCCGTAGTAACTCGCGAAAGGTTTTCTTTGCTTTATTGAGCTGTTTGGAGTTTCTTTGTTTGTATTTGTTTTCGGTTTATCATTTTTAGTGAATGCGCTGTTTTGCTTAAAACATTGCCATGCAGGTGTCAGTTACCGAATAGGGTACGAAATTTAATAATAAAGTGAACCGAAGAGGAAAAGGTACTCAACCATATATCTCGACAAGCTGTGACGCCTTTGACAATGGAGACGTGTTCACATGGTTTTGAGTACCTTTTTGCCCCGATTTATTTGATTATGTGCTGAATTGGATAGGTTTTCATGTAACTCTTGCAGTGTAGCTACTTAATGTACTTTTATTTTATACATATTATCATCTTAGTAATAACATCTAGTGTATGTAGTAGAATAGCATGATTGACAGACAGACAACGCTCAGTCTAAACCATTGGGGCTAGTGATACAATTAATTTAGTTTAGTTCAAATACAAAATATCATCATAATTTACACAAATTTTAAGTTATTTATAAGACGCTACACTGTCTGTCCATCTGGCCGTCTGTCTGTCACATGGCTGTATCTCAAGAAATTTAATGTGTATTCTATTGCCGCTACAACAACAAATAATTAAAATGGAAACAGAACTATTAACCCATATAAAATGACCCCACACTACGTACATTTTGCTTAAGAAGCAGGGCATTGCTAACACTGTACTTTTTTATAAGTACGGCTTTTTATTAGCTTATATATCGACATATTTACAAATTTATGCGGAGCCTTCGGTGCGCGAACCCGTATCGCTCTTGGCCGCTTTTTTTCTTATTTGACGGTCATATAACTTAAGTATCGTAGAAGTGCACTAAAAAGACATTTAGAAATTCCCACGGGATAGGGAAGCTCTAAACTTTTAAAGGTTTATTAAGTGCATGTTATGATAATACAAGTTTGATAATATAAAGTGTAAAGTAACCTGGTCAAGGCACAGAATATACAGGGTTATTTGTAATTCACTGACATCCTCTTAACCCTGAATTCCTATCCCTCAAACAAATGTTTTTAGTTTTACGAATTTTTAAAATGAAGCAATTTTTTCCCATACAAATAAATAATAATAAATAAATACTTCAAACACAACTTCGTACTCTATGATTTTTACGATACGCGGTCGTGGCGGGCAATGAATGAATGACTTACACGGCACAGAGTATCGTAAAAATAAGAGGTAGTCTCAAATTTACAAAACGTTATACCACCAAAAATATTAAGTTATGACAAAAGCTGTAAAACAAAAAAAACATTTGTTTAAGTGGTAGGAGTTTAGGGTTAAAAGGATGCTAGTGAATTACAAATAACCCTGTATAATAGTACTAACGTACAGAATGGACACGCTCCGCCCCGCACCGATTCGAGTTACCACACCCCTCAAGGCGCAGATTGCCGGACACCGCCCGAATCCAGAAGAGTGCGCGCGCGATGTATGTAGGCGTACGCGTGTACAGACGTCGTCGTGCTTATGTAGATTCAAGAACGCGTATTTTGTACGTCGTGTCCGCCGTGTGCTCAAGGGTTAAACTAGTTGGAGTATAAATATTGAACTGTGCCAGTTATAACAATGTTTTGTTTCTTTGTCAACAGGTGGCGGTAGAGGGCGAGCGGTTGCGGCGGCTGCGCGAGCGCGTAGAGGCCCAGGAGTTGAAGTTGCGGCGGTTACGAGCGCTACGCGGCCAGCTCGACCGGAACAAGCAAGCGAATATCGCACTTAGTGAGTATACTATTAAGTTGATATTGTTTTAATCTTAAAGCTCGGCGATTATTTATAAATTCGGAATTTGTGTACTGCAATCGAAATAAACGGAAACGACGTCACAGATATCTATCACATAGAATAACAGGAACTTGACAAAGAATTTTAAAAAATGTTATTCCGAAAATGCCAATCTTAAAAGCATGAATAATATCCGAACTTTTTTATGTACACCGTATTATCGGTAAGAGGCCACACAACGTAAAAGAAGTCATTACCATCACATTTTTACACTAAGGGGCTGTTTCACCACCCATTGATTAATTTTAACTGACGGATAAATGTGATGCCGTCTTCGTCTATTCGAACAAAACAAACAGAGACGGCATCCCATTTATCCGTCAAACAAATTTGATCAATGGATGGTGAAACAGGGGGTAAAAGTGTTTTATTAATGTATTAGCTTTTATCCGCTGCTTCGCTCACGTAAGCCATTGCAATACCGTCGAATTGAAATTCCGCGATTTTCCAAAAAAGTCCCGTTGGAAAACCCAAAAATTACATCGTGCTCTTCATTAAAGTTTCATAAAAAACACCAATACCAAGTTTCATGTCTCTCAACATAGCGGTTGACAATTCGGGATTTCATCCCGATCCCGTGGGAATATCGGAATAAAAAGTAGTCTACGTGTTATTCCTGACGTCCAGCTTGTATCTAATAATTTCAGACAGGTCCGTCCAGCTGTTTTAGGGTATAAGAGTAACATATATACCTATACACAAATTTCCCATTTATAATTTGAGCAGGATCCTATTAACATGTATCCTACTTAATAATATAAGTACGAAAGTTTGTGAAGATGTTTAGATGTTTGTTACTCAATCACGCAACACAATGGCTGAACGGAATTACATAAAATTTGGTATGGAGATAGTTTGAGACCTTAGGAATAATATAGGATAGTGTTTATCCTGGAAAATTGTATTGTTCCCGCGGGATAGCGGTAAACGAATTCTTTGCAGACGGAATCGCGGGCAACAACTAGTACTGTATAAGATAATTTAATCGTAACAAGGTTTATGTTTTAATTTTTGTATATTTGTACCGCGTTATGAACTTGGGTACTAAATTGTGAGTAGGTACTGCTGCAAATTACGGGAGTGGCCCAGCGCCGTCGCACTTTACCGCCACTTTAGTCACCACTATTAGTGACTAAGCCCATTGTTCATTAATTACAGACCCATTAAAGCTAAACTATTTCTTACTAATTAGCCGCCCCGGCTTCGAACGGGTACATAAGAAAATAAGACCAAATTTAATCTTCGCTGCAAGCGTCTTCTGTCTCATTCACTCACTTTCTAGGAGATTTGTAAGCCCATTTGTTTTTACTTTCCCGTGCAATTTTTCAATTTTTTTTTCTTACATACCTTCTCTTGACAATTACAAGCAATAAAAAATAAATTCTGAAGTTATGCACCAACATAATATTTTTTTTTATACAGAAGATACATAGATCTGTGTGAAATAGGCAAATGTCAAAATGGTGGATAAAGAAAAAAATATGTTTATATGGCTGGCGTAATTTTTTAATCCAAACTGGGCCTGCACGGAAATCACAGCACCCAAGCCAGAGGGCTGAATGAGAGTTCGTTTGACTAGTTCGTTTGTCTGGCCTTTCTTACATAAAAAAAAAAAAAAAAAAAAAATTCTGAGAGGAAGCCTGTGCCCAACAGTGCTACGCATCTAGACTGGTGATGATGATGATGATGATGATAGTAACAAAGGGTGGCTAATTGTTTACGCTCAACTTCAGTACTTTTGAATCTACCTTTTTAAGCCTTCATAACTTTTAAAATCTAATAGAGAAGTTTTTAAACGGAAGAAAAGCGGTTGAAGGTACTTTGCTGCCGACGCGACGGTAAAATTATCATTTAATCCCATTTACGCTTATTTCGGAGAAACTTTGAAACAACAGCCATGATTTAATTTTTTACTAAATCCTGTAAACTAAATAAAGTGATATATTTTATTACAAGCATTTATTTAACTTGCCTTGTAGTTTGGGTCAAAACATGGAAGATGAATTTAACCCACTTTCAGTGCTCGCATTGACTTTATATTTCCTCCATTTTCCATTTGTCCCATAATTTATTTGTTTAAATGTTGTCATGCGTTTAGGACGAGCACAAAACCGTTCCCAATTAAAACGAACGACTTACATAACTATATATCTTGCGGGATTTAATCACAAATTAATTATTTATTGCCGCATTCGTAGTTTCAGTTGATATCCAAAAGTAACACCAGCATCAATCAATTGTTTATTTATTCATCGTAAACCATTACGAGACCACATCATTTGCTATGATTGACTAATTATTGTACTACATCACTTAACTAGATGGCAGAAATAAACAACCTTTCTTATATTCCGATATTGTTATTATGTAGGATCCTCATCATTAAGTCTTCATTGTAAGCGCATGGAGGTAATCATTCTTTCACAGACTAATCCTCTGTAGGCGTAAACAAGTAGATAATTCATACAATTCATTATAACAACTCATAGTAGACGTGTTATTTCAGTTAAACAAAATAGGTTTTGTTATTTTATGCTGACTGTACTTGTATTGTCTTCCAACTTATATAGATATGTGTACCAAATGCAAGTAAAATAAAATCTCGTAAAAATAAAATTCTTGTCTTTTTGCTAGTTAACTTAAATAGTATATCACATACATACCTACATCGAAATCCATACTTAATAACATTATAAATGCGAAAGTGTGTCAAGAAGAAGAAGTAACAGACAGCTGTTACTTCTTCACGCTTAAACCACTGAACCGATTTAGATGAAATTTGTTATGGAAATAGTTTGAGACCCTGGGATGGACATAGGATAATTTTTATTCCGGAAAAAGCATGGTTCCCGCTGGATAGCGATAAATGAATTAAAATAAATAAATAAATATCACGGGACAATTCACACCAATTGACCTAGTCCCAAACTAAGTAAAACTTGTACTATGGGTATGGGCTTGTACAACGGACAAACATACTATAGATAGATTGATACTTCTCTTCTAATTCTTTGCAGAAGGAGTCACGGGCAACAGCTAATTTACCATAAACAACCAAATTCTATGACTTGTGCCTACGAGTTTTAACAATTGTTTATTTCAAGTTACAACTCTTTTAATTTACTTTTGCGGATTTGTAAAACGAGATAAAAAACCAACGTAGGTACCCATTAATATTTATTTACTGCGTGTTTACCTAGCTAAGTCCGTGGTTACGCTTCCGTGAAGTAATAACAAATAGTCTAGTTCCGTACCCTATGGAAAGGAAATATCGAAAAATCCCTTCTTTGTGCACCTCTATGATACTCAAGTTTATGTCTGCCTAATATGAAGTCCTTAACTCCTGTGGTTTAGGTTGTGCGTAGTCCCTCTGTTAGTTACTGTACTAATTTATAGGTATATATAATATTTTATTTTCTGGTACTGGGTACTGGTACAAATTCTAACGCGCCGTAAATACAAATACAATTTCGAAAATACGGTACACACAAGGTGCGGTACCGCAGTGGAAAGAATTTTTTAATTAAATATTCCTTTAATATTTCCGTATCATAGCTACCTCGCTTTTACCTCATTTAAAGGGGATTAACGAGATCTTTAGTCCCCTGATCTGGATGTCATTAGAAGTCCAGGATAATGTGTTTGAACATCGTGATCATAATGCGATATATAAACTAGTACACTCTATACACAAAAGCGTTTGAATTATTTTGTTATTATTTGACCTTTATTTAAGAGAGGTTCTATTTTTTATTGTATGTATTTTTCACTTGACAGTAAGTTCAAATAGGGACGAAGATATTCCTTACTGGTTCAGTAACAAACAGCGTATTCAATCTGGTCTTAAATTGTACTTGTCCAGAAAAACAGTGTTCTTAAGTGTACAGCAGCTCGCATTGTAAAAGATAAAACGAAGCCATATTTGGTTTGTATTGACGTTCTCCCCAACATAATCGTTACTCACATTACAATTTTTATTTTTGCATAAATAAAAGAGTTTATAACGGGCACCAAAAGTTCCGCGGCCCTGGAGACGTAACGTAATTTCAGCTGTCGACAACCTTTATTGTCTCTGCGTGCATTTAGTTTAATCTGTCGCTGAACTAAAATGATTCCTATGTTCGGTTTAATCCTCTTATTATAATGCCTCGGCAACGCTGACTCGACGCGCCACATTAGGTTAGGCTTTCGCAAATTTAATTCCAGTTTCGTTGTGCTTTTAATGTGATTAATTAGATAGAAGTTGGTGCATTTTTTTTAAATTAAATGTACTCTTTGAGGGTTTTTTAGGCATGCGACTAAAAAATCGTTTAAATGTGTTAGCTGTTTAGCTATTCTGAAAAAAAGCAAATGAAAAATAGGTAAGGTGACAGTGACAAGTTTCAATTACAAAGTTCAATAACTAATTTTATAAACGGAAATAAACATTCCTTATTTTTTTTTACATTAATTAAACTGTACGGGGTTGACCCTTTCTCACCTCATGAATAGTGCAGATAAGGTTAAAGGTGAAAAAAAGGTGTAGGTACTACATCTATTTATAATAAGCAGCAACAACAACAGTATTTATTTTATCAGTAGATATATATTTATTCTAGAGGTCATAATAAATGACCTCTATATATCATGCAACAAAATGCCTGGCCTATAAGAGATAACACAAAGTTAACACTGTCGCTACTTTTTGCAAGCTTTTCTTTATTTAATTTGCATTGTTTGTTTGTTAATTTGTTTAGGTCAAATCTTGTACTTAAATCGAATTTCATCCAATTTCAGTTGTCGGATTGACTTATTAAGTTATTATAACTTTGCGTCCACGTCAACAAAAAGTACAGTAGGTAAACAAAAATCCCTTCAATCGTTACTCAAGCAATGAAGAGTACACCATGATTTTTAGCTTACGTTAGACTACATTAAAATCTAAATCCCACCAAAAACATGTTCATGTAAAATGTTGCTAAGACAAAATTATCAGATCTCATCTCATGTAGAGCCAAGCTTCTAACTCTACACGCCCTAACATTCGCCGCATTCTGTAGCATGCCCGTTTCGTTACTACAAGAACAATTTTATAACAGAAAAGTAATAAATTGAATAGGTATGTCTAAATACATATACCTATAGGCTGTACAGATATAAAATGTCAAGAGAGCTAACAGACCTTCTGATATTCTTCATTCAAAGTCACCCCACGCTTATTTTTTAAAATTTTCTAAGTGGTATAGGTTGTGGCGGCGTTGCTGTGGCGATGGAATCAATCAATAGCTCGTATTCATTATTTAACAGAAAGCCGGTACCAGTAGGCCGATCGAAGTTTAACAAGCTTCGAAGACTTTAAATGACGTGTAGGAAGCACATAGCATCCATGACAAGAGATGTCTTTGCCTTAGTTGAACATCACATTTTTTCTGCTACTCCTCGAAAAACGCAATGTTGCGCTTTCAGCGCTCATCTAATTATTACGCACACTTGTGTCACTTGTGTTGTGCGTAGGCCTCCAGCAAGATGGAGCGACGACCTGTTTAAGGTGGCGGGAACGCATTGGATGCGGATGGCTCAAGGCTGATCTGTTTGTCAGCAGCATATGTTCAGCAGTGGACGTCTTTCGGCTGAAATGATGATGATGATTGTGTCAAAATTGATTCGGTTTCTACTTGATCGTCACTGCAATCGACGTCAGCAGAACAACGTTAACTGTTGGAAGAATGTGATATTTATCCAATAAACGCCACAATACCCTTCCTGCGCCATACGCAACTATCTTCACCAGATCATCAGTCTACTTTGTGGAGGGCCTCAGGTTTTCGAGCACAGCGCCCCGCCCAGTGCCCACTGCCGCTTAAATTAGACAAATCGGTTATGTCGTTTTCTTTGGCGTCTCGCAGAGAAACTCCAAGCATAGCTCACTCCATTGTTATCTCATAGTGATTGACTCCGTTTCAGAACCGTAAATTATTATTTGCAACAAACACTGAACAATTACCATTAAAGTCTTAAAGAAGAGGCTAAATTAAAAAAGTTTTTGCCTAGTTTCTCAAACACCGCTTATCCGAATCGGATTCGCCGATTCTACTTACGCATATCAA
This sequence comes from Archips xylosteana, assembly GCA_947563465.1. NCBI lineage: Eukaryota > Metazoa > Arthropoda > Insecta > Lepidoptera > Tortricidae > Archips > Archips xylosteana. The sequence continues at coordinate 12,417,973 of OX387357.1, read as the reverse complement.
ATCTAAATTATCATCAAGTGCGAGACATGACGTTTCTCATGACCAAAGATGATCATGTCTCAGAGAAAAATCGAGCGTTACCTGCTCCTTTTGTAAGTGCTGCACGCTACATAGAGGCCCTCGAAGTATCAAACGACATGCGTGTGTAGATATAATATTATAACAACCGTGCCTATGTAAATTTAGCCTACAGATAAAGTATATATCTAAAGAGTAACGTGGTTGACTGACAAATTATAAACGCACAATCTAAACCAATGAAATTTGGCAGACATATTCCGTGAATATCACAGAGATAGATGAACGTAAATAAGAAGGAAATTTTCAAAATTTCCACGGGATAGAGTGCTAATAAATTTTTTAGTCTTCCAGGGAAGTGTAGCCACGGGATGAAGCTATTGTTTCGTATATGTTTAATATGTCAAACCTATATTGAATTCTATTTAGTTTTTTTTTAATACATTAAGGTCCCTGGTACTTTGACCCATATGAAAATCACATAAATCAAACTAAAACTTTCCATATGGCAATGCACCATAATTTCTATACAATAATAAGTCCTGAACCGGATTAATTCCTATGGCCAGGTTACTCTTCTAGGCTGAACTAACCCGACCTTAAGGTTTTTGCTTTTTAAATGAAGTTGTTTTGCTGACGACACTTTATTGGCCAAATCGTACCCGATCAATCAAATTTGACTTCCACCATTGAATGTGGGGTATAAATCGACTTGTAAGCTGCCACTCACCAATTCACACATTACAGATGTTCAACTGTTCAATCAACATGTTACAACAAACAATCTGTTAAGAAAAGTCACTTGGCCCATTATTATATTCGTACCGAGCGCCGTAATACAGAAAAAGTTAACTCCTCCCTGTTACATGTTGAAGTAATCCCGATTTCTGATTTTGACGACTTTATGTCATGATTAAAATGTAACGATGCCCTCGAAATCTTTCGATTCATTCGAGTATCGGCAGATTGCGATTGCGACGTCTATATGGCCATAAGAACATCCATAATGGCGCTCGCAGCGCGCACGCTGATAAAAGTAATGGCCGATAAGAGTATCGTCGCTCTTTCCAATCGCTCGAGCATGAACATAGAGCATGTATGTATACGATTTCTTCTCAATCGACACTTTGAGCAGGTATTCATAAATTGTATTTTCTCCAAACAGTTTTTAAATGTACAACCTTATACTTTGCTCTTAAATTTGGGTTCAGTGATTGTCCACAACAAAAATGACCGTTAGGATCAATATTATACACAGATTTCCCTTAAAACCTCAGAAAGTACTTTGAATTTATCATACCCATGCAACGATAATTTAATATTAAAAAAGAACCTTTATGCAGGTACTAAGTCCTTGAAAAAAAAATGTTATGATTACTTATTAACTTATTAACCGAATTCAAAAAAGGAGGAGGTTCTATGTTTTTAGCAACACTTTCACTTCACTCGTCCTTAAAAAACCCGACGCCCGCGATTTTATTTTTTTAAGTGACACCAGTAGACAATTTTAAGCTTATTATAAGTAATCACAGCACCATTAAGTGAATGCTAAACAAACTCAAATTATAGACAGTCAGGACTTGACAATGTTTTACTTAAAGTGGCCAATCACTGGAACATCGGCAATTACTCAGTCCGTTTCCCTATTACAGACACAAGTAAACAAAGCACCTTCTAATATTTGTCCAATAAACAACCCTAATTAAACCAACCAATCAAAGAAGCATCAATGTCATCAATCTAACCACATCGTTTCCCCTTATCCCATTGGTCTGTTGATAACAATCGTTATCAAATCAGATTTCGATCCAATTAATTAGCATTGCGATGCGGGTTTGCATACCACGGCTATAATCGCTCAGTCGGAATACCGCAGCCGATGGCTTTCAATCAATGCCGAACGTGGTCTGGTCTAGATGCTTTTCCCGTCTAATTATCTTGACCAAAATCCTTGAACACTCATAGTTAAACACGATTATTAGAAGAGAGTCTAAAGTAATCTGGACGTACTCCTACTGCTCAATTACGAAGACAGCGAATTAGTGCAATTCCTTTACAGGTTTCCATTGTTTTGCAAAACCCTTATTAACATTTTCCACGTTTTGTTAAATACAACAGCTCTCGCTCGTACGCCATGACATCGGAATGTCAAATGCGAAATTGAACCCTACAGAAATGCATGTAGGTAGGTAGATATCGCTCTGCTCGCCGTGATTCATATATCCGTCGTTGGCGTTGAACCTATGGTGCGGATATATCCGTCGTTGGCGTTGAAAAGGTTAAAGAAAATAGACGTGTGTACATATTAGCTCTAGATATGCATACTAAAGACTGAGCGCACCATCTTGCAACGCCCACAGTTTGAGGACCCCTGACTTTGTGCATTCCATATTCATTCCGTGAAGTGTTTCGTAATTGTTTTCGTCTTTAGTTATTAGTATTATTGCACATGTCGTGTTTACAGAGGCATGCGGTCATTTGTTTCTAGTCTTTCCTTTATGAAACGCATTGATGTTAAATAGTGAAGGGTTTTGTGTTCAGTGTCCGAAAAGGGGCATTTTAGAGACAATGTGTGCGGAATCCTGAGCTAGGCATTTTTATGTTTGTAATTCTTGAAGTCGTGACCCGGAACGGGAGAAGTCCCAAAATACTAAACTTGTTTTCTTGTTTTGTATCTGTCTGCGTCAGCGAAAAAACTGCTGAGCCCTGGCACCCAAGAGGTTAGGGAGGAAATTCAAATTAAAGTTGGCTATTTCTGTACTTAAATGCAAGATGTAAGACTCGTAAGTACCTGATAAAGATGAAATGATGTTAAGCTAAGTAAGAGTCTCTAAAAATAGACTGCAGAATTTTCCTCGCTTAATTTACTCCAGTAAAACGTATAAAACTGTACGAGACATTTAATCAGCACCGTGCAGCATTAAAGGAAACTATCAAAGTAAAGACGTTCCGCGTGGTCATTCGGGTTCCGTGACAATGCCGCCGTTCCGATGCCCGCCTGCATCGCCGTTGAATCGATATTACTCGATCGAGTTGACATTTCCATTACCAGCTTGCCAATAGCTGACTTCGTTCGCTTGTTCTGATATAATACCTATAGGTTCGACACTTTAACCACTGAGAAAAAATAAACTTAGAAGATTTCCAACTTTTGACTGTCTGATTTACGGCTTATTGGTTTATTTCGCATCTGTTTGCGACCCTATTATACTAGAACATAAACAGTGTAGCCGTAGAAACAAGCCGTGGTGGCCTAGTGGTTTGACCTTTGATCCCACAAGCAGAGTGTCGTGGGTTCGAGCTCGGGCTCGCAATAAAAAAATGTCACAATAAATTATACGTTTTACTGAAATCAAAACTATCTATGACTGTTATTTGATTTAATGAATATTGATATCCGACACCATTGTAGAATTCGATTCGATTCGATTAATTAATAGTAGATTGTTCAACAAGGGACTAAAACAAGCCATAATGATACAAGATATTTAGCCACCCGAGCAGAGCGAGGGTGGCTAAAATTTGCGTGTCATTATGGCAGTTTAGTCTCGCGTTAAACATTCTACTTTTCACTTTGAATGTGAGGAAAAAAACGCTGTTTTAGGTATACTAATCTACAATATTACTTTTATGCAACGTACGCTCAATGCGAGCAATGGACGACTGTTCAGAATTCAAATAGCAATTTAAATTTGTTCCGCGGTTTTTTTTTGTTGAGTGACGCTTTAAATGTTTGCATATTTAGCCAACAGATGCAAACTTGAAAATTATTTCATAGCTAATTGCACTAAGTATGCATAATAAAATGAATTCATCTTTAATATAATTAAATAGATTAATATTCGTAATTATTCATGGTGTTTCACAAAATTATTATTTTTTAAAATATTTTTTATACATTTGTCATTTTGAGGTTATTTCCACGCCCTAAAGGCTTCCACAGACCGAAGCGCAGGGCGCTACGGAGCGCTACGGAGCGGGCGCTACGGAGCGCTTCGGAGCGTCCGCAGCGCGCTGCGGTCTGTGGAAAGCTTTAAAATTGTCTATCTATGCCCAGTCACTGAAAATGGCAATAATCCTCCATCCACAAACACCGTGATTGGCAGTTTAGGGGTTTCCAAAGTAAATTAAAAAAAAATTACTTTAATCCCTAGAGATCAAAAAAGAGCTTTAGTCCCGATATGCAGAGACTAAAGTAACATTTTAAGAGCATGAGAAGTGAAAAAGTTATTAATTAAAAGTAGTTTCATTATTTTTACAGCATTTTATTTCAATTTTCCTCATAATCGGTGTGAAAATTTGTATGTATCACTCAGGAGTAAAATTATTTTCGTCTTGGGCGTTAACACTTGAATCCCTCGTTACGCTCAGGATTCTATTGTAAAATCCTTCGCTTCACTCTGGATTCAATGTACCGCCCGCGCCGTAAATACATCATTTTGCTCCCTTGTGACACAAATAACTATTAAAACTGCACACACCTGAAAAGAATTTCAATGGGGTATGTGAAATTCCTAATCCGCACTGGATTCGCTTGGGAATTACGGCGCAAGCCGTTTAATCTGTGAGGAGGCCTATGCCTTGCAGTGGCACGTACCTATACATATAAGCTGAGATGATGATATCAGTATCGAGTGATTATTTTTATTAGTACACCCTGAGACCTCGGGTTCGCAGTCGTTTTCACCACTTCTTTCTATCACACGGTGTAGGATGAGGATAGACAGAAGATGAATGCGATTGCGACTGTCCGCTCGTTACAACATACGGCCTCAGTAGATTATGTAGATATAAACAGCCACACAAGCTTTGCCATATTTGCCATCCATCATTGACGCCACGTAAAAAATCTGGGCGACCCGAGTGGGAATAGAGTTGTTATAGCGTCGCACCACATCATGTATTAATTATATTTTCATCACACTTGCTCGTCAATGGTTTTATTCCATGCCTGTATGATGATGATGATGATGATGCATTCCTGTTATCCCTCATTAGGGACATAGGGCTCGTAGAAGAGTTTTCCATTTGGCTCGATCTTGCGCGGCTTCTTCCAGCTCTTCCCAGCAGAGACCAATTGAGCCAGCCTCCTTCTCAACTGATCGCCTCCACGTGGTCCGAGGACGTCCTGGCCGTCTTGTGCCAGTAGATTGCCAGCGGAGACCCTGCTTGGGCAGGTGGGTATCTGACCCTCGAAGCGAGTGTCCAATCCATCGCCACTTCCTTGTCAGAACTTCTCGGCTTACTGGCTTCTGGTCAGTCATTTGCCACAGTCTTGCGTTTGAGACAGTTCGCGGCCAATAAATTCCCAGGATGCGCCTCAAGCATTTGTTAACAAACACCTGCAACCGATCGGTGATGTCCTTCCTCACGAACCATGTCTCGCATCCGTACAGTAGGACTGACTTGACGTTAAAGTTAAACACTCTAATCTTCGTGCGTCGGGTTATCACGGTGGACGTCCACACAGGTTTGAGCATCGCGTACGCCGCCCGCGCCTTGTTGATGCGCGCCTCGACATCGCTATCCGTTCCCCCGGTCGGGTCGACCACACTTCCCAGATATGCGAATCGGCCAACTTGCTCAACCGCCCCACCGTTAATGTACATCGGCACCGCATCCAAGGTGTTAAGCCGCATATCCTTCGTCTTCTCACAGTTTATGCGCAGGCCCTCCCTCTCAGCGAATTCAGCGAGGTCGTTGGTCTTGGATTGCATATGTTCTCGTGATGTTGCGAATAAACAAAGATCATCTGCGAAGTCTATGTCCTCGAGGCCTCCCTAATCTACCCAAGGCAATCCTCTCCTCTCTTGACTTGTTACCTTGCACATCACGTCATCCAAGACAATGAGGAAAAGCAATGGCGACAACAAACAACCCTGCTTCACACCCGCCGCCACCGGTACCTGGTCTGACAACTGCCCCTTATGCATTACTCGGCAAGAGGAACCCGTATAAAGATTTTGGATGATGTTTATGATCTTAACTGGTATACCCCTTCTTTTTAGCGCACGCCATATACTTGTCCACTTGACTCTGTCGAACGCCTTTCCGAAGTCTACGAACAAAGTGAAGAGCTCACTACGCATTTCATTGCACTGTTCCAAAATCATGCGTAAAACGTTGATTTGATCAATGCAAGACCGCCCCGCTCTAAATCCACCCTGCTCGTCCCTTAGTGTACAATCGACAGCACTCGTCATCCTATGTAACAGTATCTTGCAGAGAACTTTGGAGACCACAGGCAGTAGGTTTATCCCTCTCCAATTTGAGCACTGGGACAGGTCCCCTTTCTTGGGCAGCTTAATTAGTATGCCTTCTTTCCAATCTTCAGGCACTTGTTCAGCATCCCATATCGCCATCACCAAGGGACAGAGTATATCGGCCACAACCTCCGCACTCGCTTTTAAAGCTTCGACTGGAATACCATCGTTCCCGGGTGCTTTACCGCTCTTGAGCGCTCCTATCGCCTTCACTATCTCGTCCTTACTTGGGGGCTCCACACTGATGTTCAGAGTAGATGTCTGCTCCACCTCAGTTTCGGTGTCACCGTTTCCATCTACTACAGTACGGAAAACTTCTGCAAAGTGCTCATGCCATCTGCGAATCCATGCCTGTATACTAAATGACAATGGCCTAAATTGTTCTTAAGGGAGTTATGGATTTACATACAGTTTTTCTACCCAAGGGAGTTCTAACTTTAGTTTTAAAATTTGCAAAGAAGTTAGTAGGTATGTCATTTTAGACTAAGGAGGTTTCAAGTCAGCCAATGTTTTATTTATATCTTTAAAACTTAGTTATAACCTAATTTTACAACACAAAACTTATCTACGCTTCATGAAACTTAGTTATTTTTATATTTTAAATTAGTTATTTTTATATTTTAAATTTATATCAAATAGTTTTGCAATAATTTTAGAAAGTATTTTTTTAACATGTTGGCAGAATCTGGCCGTATGACCATTCGAATGCTAAACTAAACAACTAAACACAGTTTACATTATCTATGGTAGAAGACTCGAATAAATTGACAATCTGTATTGGCGGGTAGCCATTATTTTATTAAAAGTGTTTAGAGACAAATTAATTTTATTTTTGGATTTTTTTCCTCGCAATGTGATGAAAATCATTGTGTGTATCACGGGCAGTAAGGGGATTACAAACTCGAGTCATTAAAAGCCCTCCGCCTTCGGCGTCGGGCTTCTAATACTCTCGTTAGTAATCCCCTAATTACGGCCCTTGATGCACAATGTACTATAGTTCGGTCTTCTACCTTTCCTCGTGGTGATATCGTTATTCCTTAGTATTATCCATCATCCTCGTCATCATTTCAGCCGAAAGGCGTCTACTGCTGAATATAGGTCTCCACCAAGGTTCGCTAAACCGACCGGTCTTACGCCATCTGCATTCAACGCGTTTTCGCAACCTTAACCAGGTCATTGCTCTTGAAGCCTACCTTCGCTGCGTCTTCCGGTCCGTGGACCCCATTCAGGAACCTTTTCGCCCCATCGGGCATCAGTTCTACGAGCTATGTGCCCTACCCACTTGCCCTGGTTCGAAAATTTCGCAGAACCTGCTCTGCGTGTTAATACTAAGATCCTACAATTGAACCAGAAATACACGTCTCAAACATATATAGAGGTTATCATATGGTCTTACGGTCGAAATTAGATCAAAGATCATCATCATCATCATCATCAGCCTATGTTCGTCCACTGCTGGACATAGGCCTCTCCCATGGCACGCCACTGAACACGATCCCCGGCCACTCTCTTCCAGCTCTTGCCAGCCGCCTTGCGAAGATCATCGCTCCACCGAGTCTGAGGATGTCCTACGCTACGTTTGCCGAACCGTGGTCTCCACTCAAGATCTCGTCTACCCCAACGGTTATCGGTTCTTCGGGCTATATGGCCGGCTCATTGCCACTTCAGCGTGCTAATGCGGTGGGCTATGTCGATAACTTTGGTTCTCTGTCGGATCACCTCGTTACGAATTCGATCTTTTAGAGAAACCCCGAGCATAGCCCTCTCCATAGTACGTTGAGCAACTTTAAATTTGTGGACCAGTCCTACAGTCAGTGTCCACGTTTCGGCACCGTATGTCATGACGGGTAGGACGCACTGATCGAAGACTTTCGTCTTTAGACTCTGTGGAATTGGCGATGTGAAGACTAGACGCAGTTTCCCATACGCTGCCCATCCCAGCTGTATTCTTCTGTTGGCCTCTTTCTCGAAGTTGTTGTTACCTAATTGCATAGTTTGATTGATCAAAGATCTTATGGTTAAAAATACATTAATTAATCTGGAACCGTAACATGTACATTAGTTCACCTACTCAGACAGAGGACAAGCAAGTCCAATGTCAGACGGTCTACGGCTCTCGAAATAGCGTGCTCTTGATCCGATCTGACCTATTTACAGTTGCAGGTGTCGCCTTATTCGGAAACTTATTTTTAGGGTTCTATATTAAACTCGTAAAATATGGAATTCATATTTGCTCAGAAATATGGCTTTCTTACGTAGACGTTAGTTTTATGAGATACTTACTAGAGGTTCGCAAGCCAGAGCTATCTCACAATGAACATTACCGACGAAACTTGTACCTAACTAAGTATCATCTTATCTAGCAAAGGCATCTTACCTAGGAACAAGTTAACTAAATATCGTTTGGTCACGGACATTCTGTCTAAATTGAGACAACCATAATCTTAATTTCCAGAAAATAAATTGTGAGTTCGTTCTATTCCTAGAATAATTTATATCCTATTTAAATAAAACGATCTAGCGCCAACTCCGGCTCGGTTCCGATCTCTCTGCGGCAATGCAATCTCGACCTTAGTAAATTTATTTCAGCCACTTTCGAAACAAAAGAAGAAAGAATTCAATATTGGGTTTATTATTCTCACAACAGTAGGTATGTAGAGTACGCGACGACGGCGGATAACATCTGCATATTCTATTCTATTTAGAGAAGGTCGAGCATTCGATTCGATTTTATGTTCACGTTAGAGTAAATACCCAATTACTTAAGGCAAGTTCAGCTCGCCAAACGAACAATCTCTCACTTGATAAGTGTCGTAAGGAACGCAATAAAATACGGCTTTAGTAGCAATCGCTGCGAGTGATAGTATTAAAGGATATATTTTGTAAATTACTTTCTTTTTTGAGATTTGTTTCACTGATGAAAAAGGATATGAAAGCATCGGTTCCGCGAATATTTTAATTACGTTTTAAAATATCGTTTGACGAAGTTAAGAAATTGCGTCTTTGCTGGGACGAAACTAACCCATTAACGTATTTAAAAGAAAGTTCTCTCACACAAGTAAGGAGTTACGTGGAGTTATTAAAGGCCGTCGGTAAGTATAATGACTTCAAAGCTAGAAATATAAAAGGCCGGCATTTCCCATATCCCGAGCTATACCGTTACGTAAAGACTCTCGTTATTTCTGAATTTGCCGCTAAGTGTTAAGTTAAGGTTACTTAAGATTTTTTTCTAAAGAGTGACATTTCTTTTTAGTTGCCTGCGAGTTGACTTTTACATCCCTGATCAAAGCAGGTTTTGTATACCGGAATAAAACGTCGTTTTGGATAAGATCTTGTTATCAAGAATGTTATCGTTCTGTCTAATTTAATATAATGACTTTTCCCTCGAATGCTTGAGTTTTGAGTTTTTGTGGACATAATATTTCCACAATATCTCTGCTGAGATTTTAGACAGCAAAAGGCTATTTGAAAATGATTGGTAACATAGATGTCGAGGCTGACTTTACCTTGATTAAAGCTAATTATAAAAATTATTATCGATGTTTGAGTTCTTTGTCCTATCCGATGTATTGCCGATAACTGTATACATTAAAGAGATATAGAAACTAAACACTGCATGGTTTTTGTGGTATCACGCAACCTCTTTATACTACTATACCTACTAATATTATAAATATGACAGTTTGGTAGTGTGTGTGCGTGTGTGTGTTGATTTCTCTTTTACGCTAAAACAGCAGGACGGTTTTGAATGTAATATGGTATGCAGGAAGGTGGATCTTGAGAGTAAGATATAGACTAATTTTGATTGCGATATTCCAATGAGATCGAGATGTATGCATGTAAAATCCTGCAATATTATTCGCTTAGTCTAGAATGCGAGAGTAGTTAGTAGTAAGTGAGACTTTTCTTTATAAATAAGTACCTACTTACAATCCAAATGAAGATTATGGTGAATTATTGAGGATCCAAATTTAGTAAAACCTCGGAATTTTAATTCAACTAGATTCGGACTACCAAGCCTAGTGGTAAGAGAAAGAACCTGACTACGAAGCATGAGATTCCTGGTTCGATCCCGACTTGGGGCATTATATTATATTTGTATGAAAAATACGAATCTGTGCCCTCGAGTCTCTGATGTTTAATTTGTATTTATCTAAAGATAATGAAATGAAATGAAAATGCAATGAAATATTTTATTGATGCAGAAACAGTAACATAAATACATTGTCAGCGTATATAAGTATGTTTATCTGTTGTCTACTACCCATATACAAGCTTTGCTCAGTTTGGGACTAGGTCTGGTGTCAATCGTCCCATGATTTATTTACTACAATACGTTTACTTTTAGTTTACCACTGACAGATGGCTTGCCTTCATTTCATTTCCAACTTTAAAACCATACAAATAAAGTAGCTATTACAAAATCTGCAAACGTGGGAACAGTATTCTAAAATTGGCTTTATTTGTAGGTCGTTAAAGTTAAATATGAAATGAAGGCAAACCATCTGTCAGTGGTAAACTTTATGTAATTTTACTGTACTAGGTGATGCCCGCGGCTTTGCCCCCGCTGAAGTAGATTAAAACGTGTTTTCCCGTGGGAATGAGATATTTTCCCGTGGTAAAAAGTAGCCTGTCTCTTTCCGGCCCTTCAACTATATCCATACAAAAAATCACGGCAATCCGTCGCTCAGTTTCGACGTGTAAGAAGGACAAACAAACAAACACACTTTCACATTTATAATATTAAGTATGGATTATTAACTGCCAGACCCAATTTCACGCGAGCGGAGCCACAGGTAAACGCTAGTAAACTCATAATAATACTGGCGCGGACATTATTGATGTATTCTGTACGCTTAGTATAAATTTTACTTCACCAAAATACTTCTCGATCGCGTTTACGTAAAAATTTCAATTCTATGGAAACATTGACGCGTGCACGCGGAGGCGCTGTCCATGTTTCCCTAGTAATTGATTTTTTTTACGAAAACGCGATCGAGAAGTATTTCGTGAAGTAAAAACTTATACTAAGCATACTGGTGCCAGTCGACAAATGACACGACACGGGTGACGCATGTTGATACTGAAAAATCAATACTTTTCACTGTTGTTGTGGTGAAATGCTATTGTTAACTTCGCTTGTGGAGTTTAGGGGTGCGGCTAAAACATGACCCGTAATTGTTGACCTGGAATTTTTGATAATAATGTACAACCTGATAATTCAAACCGTCATATTATTGTCATAAGAGTTTGAATAACCCGGTCGTGCATTATTACTGTCGTTCATTCAGGAGCGACAAAGACGAGGTCGTATTTTAACTGGACCCGCGTTTTGTTGAGCAAAAACACAGATTGACTTGAGAGAACCATACATTTTTTTAACAAGTACCTTTGTTAAGTACATTTGTTATAATAGAGCCGTATGTCATGCATGACTTTTAAGTTGTTATTTTAAGGTTGGGTTATCTAAAATCAAATTGAAGTCTTCCTTTTGATCGGATAAAAATTAAATGTAGTTGCAGCGTTGTTCAAAACACAATACGTTAAACTCCATTAGATCAAAAAAATCCGATGACAAGTAAATTGTAGACTGTTTATTACTTTTCCTTTAAGCATATCAAACCAATTCTGGCAAAAAATATATAGGACAGGGATTTAAAAAAAAATATGTGACTTTATAAAAACTCGAAAAATTGCCTTTCTATAAAAAAAAATGTAAAACCTCGCCTGGGATGTTCCCCGTGAATGTGTCTGCGTCGAAATAACTTGCTCTTAATCACGTTATAATTTTTTTACCGTCGCTAACCTTTATTTTAACACGTTAATCTACAAGAGGTCACGTCCGATGGGAATACCCTACTTTGGTGTAAAATGTAACGTAGTCACTTGGCAATGTAATGCTTTATTCAAATTGCCTCTACGGCTCCCTGCAGCGTACTGAAGTGACAACATGAGCATCTGGTTGGAAGTGATGGGTCCAATCCGACCGCAGAGCGCCTCGCAACAGATTGTTCCTTGTTACCACAATCCTTCGGGCACGATAAGTAAATAGGCAGAGGTTCCACTTAAGACGCTGTCAACGCCAATGTCGGCGCACACTGTCTATTTGTATCGGAGTAAACGAGATGCCGCTATTACTGGGCAGCCGGGTATATTGAAATTTATCGGGCAAATATTTAATTAAAAAAAAACTGTGGATTATTTGTGAAATATGACTCGTTAGCGGTTTAGGTATGAATATGTTGACTTCATGTTTTTAATTGCAGACGCATACGCCAAAAAAATAAAGACATAGAACCGTTTAATGATGATTTTAAGACCTATCTTTGCAATTATTTTCTATCGAGCCGATTTCGTCCAATTATGTATCGAGTCCGTCCACGATCTTTGAAATATGATGAATATTAACATATAATTTTTTTGATGTGCAAGAACAAGCAGTTTTTCTTAAAAAATTGTTTAAATTACATCAATTTCAACAAAATTAGGTGTTGTCAGCCTCTTAAGGTGGACACAATGTTCTAGCGGACCAAATCGTTACGGGTACGTGGATAAATTGAGATGCGGGTGTTATCAAGAATGGTAAATGGACCTTTAGGAAGTTTTTGCAAACGACGATTTTATGACTTTATAACTTCATTGGCTGCCCGCGACTCCATCTGTAAAGAATTCGTTAATCGCTATCCTGCGGTAACTATGCAATTTTCCGGCATAAAAAATATCCTATATTTTAAGCCAGGTTATAAAATTAACTATCTGTGTGCAAATTTTATCAGAGTCCGTCAAACCGTTATAGCGTGAAAGAGTAATAAACATCCAGACATCCATCCATACATATATTTAAAGTAAGAGTAGATTGATGAGTGAGTGTGGTTCAAAAAGTCGCACCATGTTAACCGCTACGCGCTAGTTAACCATACAAAACGATCGACTTGAAGAAATTCCACTGTTTCACGAAAACAATTTTTACAATTAACTGTATGCTTAATTTTCTGTCTCACGACAAAATATTTTCATACTACGACATAATATCTAGACATATTTTATTACTACCGGTGTTAACAATTATTTGAACTTGATTAAAAATGCAATGGAAATTTCTTCAATGCCCATTTACGTAGACGACTTCACGCACGTCAAAAGTGTAGTCAATCATATTTTTTTTTATTTTTTATTATCCTGTTTTGGTGTCCCACTGCTGGGCAAAGGCCTCTCCTCTCTTGCTCCATTCTTGCCTATTCAACGCAAGCTCCTGCCATCCCACGTGATAAACATCTAGGTCGTCCCTCCATCTCCGCTTTGGTCTGCCTCTATTGCTATCTCTATATATCCATCGCTAGGGATCCATTCCGTGATAAGTTTGGCCCAACGTTCCGAGTTCATTCGACATACATGTCCTGCCCAGTCCCACTTCAACTTGGCCGTCTTTACGCCCACATCAGCAATACGAGTCATAGAGCGCAGCTCAGTATTTCTAATCCGGTCGGTTCTTCGGACTCCCACAATGCTTCGCTCAATCAATCAATCATAACATCAAAAAACACTGTCAGAGAAATATGCAAGGGTGAATATTGGTTTTAAAATATGAACAATGTTTCACAAAGGTACAAGCCAAACACGGCAATTTTTCATTACAATTATACCAACAGTTGAACGTTCCATTTGTTTTCGACCCAAAACATCACTCACTTGGTTTTTGCGGCGGGGCCGACACCAGCCGACACAAATTCGGATATTAGTAGACTGCTCCTACACTCAGTTAGGACTAATCTCGTTACACGTTTTGCTTCATTACTCTGATTGTGGCCCTACTTCCTGATAGTTTTCCGATTTCGCTTGGGACGGCCGTTTGTATGGTAACGCGTGTGATTCCAAGCCGTTTGTTTTGGGTCGTGTGTATAATTAATTAGGCTCCGTGCTGCTGACTAAAGTTTTAATGCGGTTATTGTGCCAGTTTTAGTAATCATTTAATTCTAACCGAAAACTTTTTACAAGCCATGGTCAGTGGTTTTTCCTATAGCCTCACAAGCAGAGGATCCTTGGTTTAAACCCGACCTCACACCGCTGATTTTTACGGATGTTTTGTGCAAAATTACATTTGGAATTTACCACGAGCTTAACGTGCGAAGCACTGGGCCAGTGTGGAAACTTTTTTTTACATAAAGTTTGCCCGTTATTTACCCGTCGCTCACATGATAAAAAGTGCAGATGAGGCCAAATCTCACTTTTCAGTAACAGCCTATTCTCTCTAGCCTTGAAGAGCCTGAGGCTGTATCTATCTGCCCAATCTCGCTTATTCTTAGACTAACATTGTGTCTAGCCGTGATACGTTATAACTTATAAGATCATGATGATGATGTAGGTAATACTTTTAACTTAACAAAATAATACGTCATTCTAAGGGGTGCTTTTGTATATTAACGTTTACCTTCCCGAATAACTAACATTGATATCATTTTACTAAACCCCGCAAAACAATCGCCGTCAAATGAGTCAGGAATGCGAAAACAAAATGTCAAACAAGCCTTTGATCAGACCCGCTTTATGCAGCAATAAGGGTTTGTTTTGATCCCACCCGTTTGGACAATCTTTATCTCTGAAGTAATATTGGTTGTCCCTTACGTCAGTATTTTGTTTAACACTTCTGTGATACAATAACTTTAAATCCTTTTAAGTGTCGGTATTTCTACTTCGATAAAAGTCGTTGAAATCTAAATTTATAATACTTCTTATTATTTTGCCGTACTTAAATTCAACTAAGTAGTAGTTTAACCAATAGGTCAACCTATCCACTGCCATATAGAGCCCATAGCCTCATAAACAGTGGGTCGTGGGTTCCAGCCCGGGCTCCACCTCCCGAGTTTTTCGGAATCTATGTGGGAAATTACATTTGAAATTTAAAATGGGCTTAACGGTAAAGAAAAACATTGCGAGGAAATCTGTACGCGCTAACAAAGACATTCAATGATGTGTGTGAAGTTCTCAATCCGTGCTGGGCCCGCGTGGGAACTACGGCTTTAGCCCTCTCATTCCGAGAAGAACCCTATGCTCTGCAGTAGGAGTGGGACTTATATAGACCGAGATAATAATGAGACGATGACTTAAAGTTATCTTATTATCTCGCCTCATTCGTCATTCGTTTAGTTGTTATTTCGTCTCATTCTGTATTCGTCTTTGTCTGGTTCACTATCCGTCACTATCTTTTTTGGTCAAATTCTGCAACTTGTCTATCTCTTAATACGCCTTATTCGTTTTTCGTCACGGTCTTCCTTGGACTCATTCGTCGTTCTTCTCTTTCGTTTTTTGTCTCATTTTCTTATTCGCCAAAATTATTTCGATACGTTCGGCGCTGGTAAACAAATATTCGTAAGTAAATGAGACAAACAAAGAAAGGGAAGAACGACGAATGAGTCCAAGGAAGACCGTGATGAAAAACGAATAAGACTTATTAAGAGAAAGAAAAGTTACAGAATTTCACCAAATAAGATAATCACAGATAGCGAACAAGACGAATAAAGAATGAGACGAAAAAAGAATTAAACGAAAAACGAATGAGGCGAGATAATGGAATACCGGCGTTTGGACACCAAGATTAGGATTATAGTAAAAAATTAGGATACTGAGAATCCAAAATATAAATATAATGTTAACACGTTCACTGTCCTCATACATAATGATTTGATAAAGTCACAAGTCCAAGTGTACTTCCACTTCGAACTCATACAGAAAGCACAGGCACCCGGACAGGGAAAGTGTTAAAGAATAAGAAAAAAAAAGAAAGCATTATCAAGTACACAATACCGCGAAAAAAATCCCCCTCCCTCCTCTATGTGTTTTGTCTCTTTAACTAAACTTGTTGAAAGAACTTTGAAAGTAACAAGAGATAAATCTTTCAAGCCATCCAGCACTGTAATACTCGTAAATCAACTATACCGTTATAGTATGAAACTTTCTTTATTAAATTAAACGTAGTTCGAGTATTGGAAATAAGACTTGAGCTGCGCAGCGAATCTTAGGTATACATATTTAAGGATACCATTTTACTCTGTATTTTCAAGTTATTCTTCATCACAGTGTCCGTAAGGATAGAAAATACTATTTGTAGGATTTATCGATTCATTTTGAAATAGAATCAAAACTGTAACTCAACGTATATTCGACATAATATGAAAATACTACACATAACTCCTTGCTTTGCTACCTGAAAGAGCTTTTAGTTATGTTACTGTTCGATGCTTTCTGGGCTTATATTCGAGCGTTTCAACCGCCTGTTTTATCTGTTCACATTTTTTAAGAAATTGCTGAAGATTTTGAAGGGGCTTTCGGTTATATAGTAAAAGGTTCAGTACGTCTACCATATGACTGGAAATTGTATTAGTATCTTCAGCCATTTCTTAAAAAATGTGACCAGATAATACAGGCGGTTGAAACGCTCGAATAAACGCCCCTCTGAACTCCTTGCTGTCCCTCTTTTCAACTCTAAATTTCAGGTGAACCTACTCTTTTATTGTCTAGGGTATTCGAATGTGGAAATCCCTACTTATAGACCTAAAGCGTGCTAAATCTTCTTTGTACCTATAAATCTTTATATGTCGTATTAAGTGTATTTATTGTATGTATGATTGTTTTTATGTTACTATTTCTTTCAAATTGCTTCCATTCAATCCTTTAAATCCATTCCTTACTTTTTCCATGTACTTATTGCTTACCTTATATATTTTCTCCATATACATGTTTTTCTGTATTGTTTTCTTTGCGATGTACAATAAAGAGTGATTTATTATGTTGTGTTGTATAATACTTTTTATCAGGTAACAGTAAAATTGCATGACAAGTAATTATAAGAATGTAACCAGAATGTTCCGCAGGTTTTGTTTTAAAAACGCTCCTGCATGAGCCCTGATTGCTCTCTTAGTAAGAAATAATATTAAATAAAAACTAAAACCTCCTTCAAAAAACATCCAAAAAACTATGAAATAATAATTGAACCGAACCGACCACAATAAGCATGAAAATATCTTTCTTCTAATCTGTTTGAAGTCGGTGCCTCAGCTCGAGTCAGCAGGAGTGGACCTAGTAATCTAACTTACCTACATACCTACTATCTATAGGGCTTCTACACTCCTGCTGGCTCGTGCTGAGGCACCGACTTAAAACAGATTAGAAGAAAGATATTTTCATGCTTATTGTGGTCGGTTCGGTTCAATTATTATTTCATAGTTTTTTGGATGTTTTTTGAAGGAGGTTTTAGTTTTTATTTAAAATTTTTTATTTTTTGCTTTTTAGTTCTTTCTGTATAAAATAGATGCGTAGGATAAAATCATCAGTTTGACTTCGAAATAAGTTTATGTTGAAAATTCTATTTTTAAAACTCGACAGGGTTATGTCGTTTTATTACAGAGTTCCATGATACTTTCTGAATGCAAATGCTCGACTTGTCACCGAAAATACTAAAATCGCTATACGTTTCTCTTGAATTTTTGAGGAGTTTCTTCAATTCCTCATGGATCCCATCATCAGAACTGGATTTTGGTAACAACGGGACCAACCTTGAAGCATGTGCTTTCAAACAACAAAAAAATTTTCCAAATCGGTTCATAAATGACGGAGTTATGAGGTAACACACGTTAAAAAAAAAAAAAAAAGAACATACAACCGAATTGAGAACCTCCTCCTTTTTTTGAAGTCGGTTAAAAACAAAGCTGACGCGAAACTTATAAGTTCAAAGTAGCTATGAAATATTCAAGCTCACCATAAAAAGAAAACTAGTAAGTAAACAATTTTACAAAAACTCAATCAAATTGAAATAGGGGTTCTTTGCGTACTTGTAACACGGTAAAAGTGAAATACGCTCTCCGAGGACCTTCGGGCGGCGTAGTTAAATCAATTTGGACGGTTCTCTGAGATCGCGATACATTTACTTTGGACGATATACTCTATTATTCGACGCCGTAGGGCCGGCGGTAACGTTTTCGATAGCCTTCGATATGCTCCTAAATGTGCTGCTAAAATGTTTCCAAAATTGATAAGGGATCGAAAAGGCTGTACTTGAATAACATTTAGAACGGACCCGGGGTGCGAGTAAAAATTGGTTTCAGTATTTTAAAGAGCTTTGTTTGGATATTTTTAAACGAGCTGCGGAGTCATTGTTATTGTTTTGTTGAAAGTTGGTAAATGTGAAATTGAGTATGAAAACCCAATTAGAATTAGTATTGGTTAGCTAACTACATTATACCTATAATATTACATGAATACATTTAAAGTGATTCATTAAATGTAAGTAAATATCTATCTGTTAGCAGACTAAGGAAATTGAAAAGGAATCCATAAGTTTCGTAAATTTGCGTAATACGAAAATCTTGACTTCAATTCGAATGAAAACTAAAACGTAAGAACCATATAAAATAAGCAAACATGCCGAATATAACATCAAAGAGCCAGCCATATGATTTTAAAGAGATAATAAGGAATCAGCGAAACTGCCGCAGTAAAGACACAGTAGCCGTAGGGAAACATTCTTATTAAAGCCAGGATAGGCATTTGGGTTATGATAAGGTTGCATTTTAAGATTTCGAATAACAAAGAAAAATGTCGATATACTGTTTCTACAAACTAGAAAATAGTTAAAATGCGTAATAATCAGTTTTAAATTTTGGTAAAGAAAATTTAAGTCTACATCCTTATATTTGATCAATCGATGTCTGAAAAATCCATTTTTTGACAAACACTAACATCTATTTAATGTAGCAGAAAGAAATGCTATTACTGGCCAATTTGGCAGACATTGACATGTCTTTTTGTCGGTTATTGTGTAAAGATTCCCTGTTTTGGCTGAAGTAGCTGCGCTGATGCTGCCAATAAACTAAAAATCCTTACTATACTGCTGGTTCTCATGGTTGTTATTCTACTGTCGCTATTTACTCGTACCAACGGGACCCCTCATACAGATAAAGCCCTCTTTATTGTCTTCTGTAATTGAAAGGTCGGTGTGTATCCCTCCTAGCTTTTAAATGGGTCTCTGCTGGGTGCTTATGCTGGCAAACGTAATTTTTCTTCTAAAAATTTTCCAATCGTTGCCTTGGGTTGCAGCAGACTTAATAATAGGTAGGTACATTTAATAATTTGTAAGGAATGTAATGATTGTGAAAACTTTGAACAAGGAATCTCCGGCCTGTATACGTCCCACTGCTCGGCACATGCCTCCTCTCAAAATGATACAGCGTGGGATGTAGTTCCAACACGGGCCCAGTGTGGATTGAGACCGTCGCTTACACCATTAAATTGCTTCGTAGGAGTTTGCAGTCCTCAAGATGTTTTCTTTCACCGAAAAACTCGTAGTCTATTTCAAATTTAATTTCACACATGAACAGAGGTTGAAGCACAAGTTGAAATCCACGACCCTTCCCTATTTGTAGTATAAAACAATAATATTTCTATTGACAAATAGTGACTTAGTAAGTACGATTCCATAAAGAATACACAAAGAGACACTACCCAAAGAGATGACAAGATCCATCCTAATGGCACAAGTTTTGATTGATACGTTTGGGAGATCGAGAAAAAATGTCTTTCCGAGTCTGTAAAGTTGTAACAGACGATAATTAAGAAAAATGAGTTTCTGTTTGTTATTGTCGTAAAGGAGATTACAACCGTGTGATATAATATACTATCGGAGTCCAATCGAAAACTTTTTATAGATCTTCAACTTTGATTTACCAGTCACTTCGCTCTCGTATTACTTTGGAAACCTATGTAGGTAATAAGAGTAGTATAACCTACTCGTATGTCCAAACTATTTTTATAACTAATAACTATATATGCGTTTTGGGGACGATGCCAGTGACTTCCTTCGATGACGTGTTTGCCTTGTAGCGGGTAGTTTTAGTCTATTTTAAGTTATGGTGATGGGACGTATGTTTTTTTTTGTTTTAATTAATTTGTAATTTGTGTGTACTTTTTGTAATTTGTAAATTTTATTTTTGGTATATGTTGTTATAGATAGCGGCAACAGAAATGAAAAAATTATGTATGAAAATTTCAACTGTCTAGCTATCACGGTTCATGAGATACAGCCTGGTGGCAGACTGACAGACAGACGGACAGTGAAGTCTTAGTAATAGAGTCCCTTTCTTTACTTTTACTAATAACTTAGTCAATCTTTGGAGCCAATTTTTTTAATTTTTTGTCTAATAGTAAGCTACATTATCAATGACTAGTTTTGTCTACAACTTCGTCCGCGCAGATTTCAAATTAGGTGCTAAAACTTCTCTCTTTCATTGAATAAAGCAAAAATCCGGCAAAGCTACATCCTAAAATTCATTGTCATCATCATCGGCATCAGTTAGTGAATAAATAAATCTCGTGGGAATTTCCGAAATTCCTCAAATTTATTTTTTACTGTTACAATTAAAAACTTGCAGCCCAAAGAAAAGTGTTGTAATTATAGTTATGGAGATAGGGTCATTAAATCGAGCGTATAAATTCCGCTTATTCATTATTCCGTGGGTTTAAGTATAATACTAAACTTGTACCTCTCTTGTCCACAGCGAGCGACCTCGAGTCGATACGAGCGCTATTCAATGAAAAGGAGAAGGAGTTGTCTGTGGCCGTGGCCAAGGTGGAGGAGCTGACGAGGCAGCTCGAAGAGCTGAGGAGAGGCAGGGCGCAGCCGGCGCCGCCGTCCGCCCACGAGCTGGATAAGCTACGGCGGGAACTCATGGTCAGTACATCGTCGTAATTTTTTAGAGTTCCGTTAGTATATTATGTGTGATGTGAATGTACACACTTTAATGCACATAACAAATTAAAAATTATAATAGTAGATTTACGCCCTGTTTCACCATCCATTGATCAAATTTATTAGACGGATAAATGTGATGCCGTCTCCGTCTATTCGAACAAAACAAACAGAGAAAGCATCACATTTATCCGTCGTATGATCAATGGATGGTGAAACAGGGGGTAAAATGTAACATTAAGGCAAATTTTTCCATAAGAATAATCTCTATGGCATCGCAAGCAAAAGGTCAAGGGTTCGAGCTCGGGATCATACCTATTGAGTTTTTCGAAAATGTGCGAAATTACATTTGAAATTTACCATGAGCTTTAATGCCCTGCAGTGGGATGTATATGTATAGGTTAGGATGATGATGGATGACACAATTTTATGGTATACGACCTGTAGACAACTTGAACTATTTTGGGAAATAAGGGCCTATGTAGTGAAGTGATCGAAACAACATTTTTAATGTTAAAAGCACAACACTTCACGTTAAATTTCGCCACTTTCGCGCTCGTTTCTCACAACAAACCACTAAGATCAGTTGGGATCGGCTCAAAGCACGCGGGTCAGAAAAACAGAAAACATGGATGACTTTGATCGAGCTCAGAAGGGAACGTTGGTATAAACAGGCACTTAAGTTCAGTGGAGTGCTCCGTCGATCCCTCGTCAAACAAGCCTCCTTGTCAATGTCCGGGCTCCGGGGCAACAAATAGTCGTGATTGTTAATAAGGAACATGTAAATTTCGGCCGATTAAGGAGTGTCGAACAAATATTGTTTGGTGTCGGCTTGCGTAGATTAAGAATGTTTTCATTGAGGGGACGAAGTTTGGTTACTCGTGTACTTTGTGCGTGGGTGTTGTAACGAGTTTGGTATTCTGACAGCTGTTCTATATTTTGTATTAGCTAATATTGGAGATATGAACTTGCTCAGAAATGTCAAATGTATTTATTTATAGGGGAGTGGGGGCTTGTTGTAACGAGGGTAAAAAGTAACATGGTATTTTCACCGGGAATTTCAACTTTATTAATTAAAATTTTGATAACATCCGTCACTATACGACCGATCTACAGCGTAAATACTATTACTACTACTATTTTGCTGAAAAATGTTACAACAAGCCCCTGCTCCCCTATCTGTCCTAAAGAGGAGGTATGCGGGTAGTATCAATGTACCAAATTTAATAACTCTGTCACCCGTAGAAACTGACATTGCTCTGATTAATATAAGATACTTTATATACCGGGAAACGCGGACACGGACATAGTTGCGAGCAACTGTTTGTCATCGATATATTAAAAAAAACTGCGTTGAGGTACGGTTCGGATTAGTCCCAATTTTTTACACATGAGTACTGCTTCCACAAAAATTTAAACGTCTATTAAACACATGTCACTATAAAAAAATAACCATTTTAGGCATGTCTAACACTTACGTTTCTGTGGTTTAGCAAAAACGCTTTTCTGTGGTGAGATGAGACTATTTTAATTTTTATTTAGTATATGTAAGGTAAACGTACCAATGTTCGACACCTTTACGCCCAGTAGTTGACACCCATCTGTCACCTCTCTTACTTTGACGTAAGATTGAAGTTGCCATGTACCTTAGTAGTTTTCACAAATCAAGCAATTCCACACGTTAATACAAATATTTATTTCATTGTTTTATTTCGTTATCACAGGTAAATATATTTGATAATAATATATGTTATGATGACATTCAGTTTAAAAATAGTTCAGCTATGATTTGCCGGTTGGCGAACAAAATAATTTCGTTTTTATTTGAATGAACTATTTAATAATGTAAGCTCCTCCAACCAGAGTACGGGAAAACACAACAGCTCACAACATCTCTCGACATTGTTCTGGAGTTTCATTCAGATGGCGTATACGTGACACGGATAACTAGCGCTGCAGTCACCAGCAATATCGCGGAGCGCGGCCAAGTAGGTTGCGGGCATTCGGTCACCGGCCAGAAGTCGCTTGGACTTGCTAGCAGGGGGCTATTCTTGCACTTCAATTGTGTATTTAGACTAATAGTCCCACTAATCTATATAAATAAAAATGAATGCCTACGTTCCTTGGTCACTGCGGCATCAAGCGTGAACGGCGGGACCAATAACTCTGATTCTTTTCTTGTTGCGAAGCCGCGGGCAACAGCTAGGAGCTAGGAACTAATATTTTTCGTGACTTAATCACGAATTACTTTTTGCTAAAATTACCTGGACGTTTCGGCCACATTGCAGCGGCCGGCTTGACCAGCAAATCGAAAAACAAGTTTCGAATGACGTCGACGAACGTGAAAGTAACTTTAGCAAGAAGTAGTTCGTGATTAAGTCCTGGAAAATATTAGTTACGAGTGAAAATTGCATAAGTTTAAAACGTTATTTCCACTGATATTATAAACATGAAACATTGTATGGGTGGATGTGTGGATATTTGTTACTCTTTCATGCTAAAATGGTTTCACGGATTCTGATTAAATGTCAATTGCCCATCACAAATGATCGTCAATTCAATTCGTAACAAAATGTAGATTGTTACTATTATGAACAATCTGTTAACTATTTCAAATGTTGTACAAGGCAGTGTGCTAGTTATTATTCAACGTTCACCCTCGAAAGCAAATAATCCAGCCGAGAAATCCATGGGCACTTTTCGTAACGTGGCTTTATCTGGAAATTTCATAGAAACATGAATAGCCGCTGAATAAACGGTTCAACAATTCTATTGTCGATCAAGGAAAATATTTTATACTTTAATACCGAAAGGTTTGAGAATAGACCGCAGAAGCAGTAGCTGAACTACTCGATAGTCGCGCGACTGGTTCGAAGATATATCCGAAAAAAAGTTTAGTTACCAAACTAGTATGACGGGAATCGTAACTAGATACAAGTCTTGATCGTAGATATAAACTCGGGGCTTATATGGCCGGGATGGGACGCTTATGGAATATCGCGTAACAGTTGAATCATTGTTTTTTGTATCCAGCATGAAAAGTTGATTGGTTCTTTGCGCCTCCTCATAATTCATGAGCCGCTAAGTTTGTTACTTTTCATGAATAATGCAACAAAGCGAGAAAAATTGTAAAGAAATCGTATTTAAGCTTTCATTATTTCTGACTGTTTAACTTGCTTTTTGTTGATCCTTTGCTAAATACTGCTCTCATCTACTCAAAGGTTGACTGGTAGGGAGCCCTTAAAAGGGATAAGTTCTTCTTTGTCCAGATTCTCAATGGTTGTCATTAGTGTTATTTTTCTCTTATTAATATCATTAAATTCTTAGTTGAACAGTTTTTACAATGAAGCCAGTTTTACTATCGAGTACACTAGGCGGTTATTAATATTTTTCGCAGTAGATAACATCACGATATGTCAGTATGTGAGTACCAATAAATCTATCATTGGAATAGTAACGCGTTCGCATCCTATGCCAAGCGTTTCGATCGAGTCTCCTCGTTGAAAATTTAGTCACAGGCACAGCATTCAGGCGGCCTATTGCTCCACACAATTTGACACGCTGACCTTAGTTCGGTTCATAAGAAAAGAAAAACGCGTGTGTTCCGAAATATGTCGACGTGCGTGAAAAGTGACCGAGTGTTCGATATTTAGGTCAAAGGAAAGGTCGGTATGGTTTGAGAATAGTGTCCTAGGGCAGTGTTTTAATTTGCGTTTAGTGACTGTGGCTATAATGTAAAGTTCTTGTTTGTGTTAATTTTATACTCATCAGTACATACTCTTGCTAGCAAGAGACGTGGTAGCCGAGTGGTGTAGCCTTTCAAGCAGTTTGGTTCGTTCAGATTCGTGGGTTCGAGCTTGGGCTCGCATCTCTTGAGTTTTTCGGAATTTATATGCGACATTATATTTGAAATTTACCGTGAGCTTTACGGTGAAGGAAAACATTGTTAGGAAACCTACTCACACCGGCGGAGAAATTCAATGGTGTGCGTGAGGTTCTCAACCCGCACTGAGCCCGCGTGGGAACTACGGCCCAAGGCCTCTCATTCTGAGCGGATGTCTCGGCCCTGCAATGGGACGTATATAGGCTGTGATGATGATGATGATAAGTATATTTTATTCAGCATAACATAATATTGGTACCTATTACAAAATATTTCAATGTCATTCTTTGGTGCTGCTAGCTAGTGCATGTATTCGAACTAGTTGTTGGCCGCGTCTATACTTCGTTAATTTTAGCATTAAAAAATGGTAAATAATCTTAAAGAGTATTTTTATTGGAAAACACTTGTGAATAATAAGTCACAGCAAATATATATCTAACAATTAGGGAGGACATTCTAGTCATTTACATTCTTTTGGTTTCATAAGTAATAATTATTTTTTATTTAAAAGCCTTTTTCAGTAAAAAGACGCGTCGAGATTTATTATTTTTCTAATGCTAAAATAAACGAAATATATGTTCCACTAAATAACCGTTGTAACTGTTCACTGTAATTTCCGTGTAAACACTGTTGGTGTATCAATAAATAAATAAATAAGACATGAGCAATAGGGATGACGACTGGGTTAAAAATATGTCATTCTATTTAGTCCGTCAGTTAGATTATGGGAAAATATGGGACACGTATTTTTGGGGCTTGTGACGTCACCCTTAGGTAAAAATTGTACCATATGGTGACGTCACTCGAAACTTCTAAGCACTGTATCCTCGTCATTTTTTGTTTGTTAAACAAAAGAAAAAATACGTGTACAATATTTTTTAATAATCTAACTGACGGACTAAACAGTTTTTTTTAGTCGTCTAGCCTATTATATGTGTAACTTCGTAGAAACTATTTTTTGTAGTAGGTAATTTATTTAATGAGAAAATCGATTTATTATGAACAAAAATATTTGGAATACATATGTATGTTAGGGTTCGAACTACATGAGAATGTTATTGTACACCAAACAATAACATTACTGATGTTTGAGGAAAATATAGAGTTATTTTGAAATGGGCTTGGCAATATTTACTTTTAGTAGTTGTGGGTTTTAGTATAATTAACTACTTTTGATTTATTATACATATATACATAGTATACTTATATGTTAACCTGTTGTAACTAATTTAACACATTTGTTACTTTGTTACTAATAATTACACTATGGTTAAAGCTTGCTAAGTTTGATTCAAATTAAACAACATTTTTATAGCCTACCTATCGAGTGTCCCACTTTTGAAAAAAAGGCTTCCCCTTCTTTTTCCACTCTTCTCTGGCATGCTTAAATGTCTTTAAATATTATTAAATTAAAACAGTACGATACATAAACTCGTACTAAGTAATTAAAAAATAAATGCTTTCGATATATAAATGTATTAAGAAATTTATGGCACTATCATCGCCAATATGACGACCCGCGCGATGGTCAGACTCTAAGGCCGACTGAAGGTGAAACTGTAATGACATAGTTTGCTGAAAATAAATCAAGCAACACATAACAGCAAATAAACAAAGTTTTGTAATTTTTTTAATTACATTTGAAATTTATCACGAGCTTTTGCAGTGTAGGAAAACGTGAGACACATGCGCTCAGTTTTTTTTTCTCTTTATTTTTTTCCGAGGTTTAACTGCACCTGTGTGACTATGCCAGCCTAAAAATCAGTTCAATGCGCTCAGTTCAATAGCGTGTCTAAAGTTTTTTAATCCGCACTCCACTGGGCCTTCGTTTGACAACAGTCCAATCCAACCGGGGTTCTAAGAGGAAGCATGTGCCCAACAGTGAGACGTATATCTTAGTACTTACATTGTCATCCAACCTACAATATTATATATACTAAACTAGCTTTTGCCCGCGGCTTCGCTCGCGTGTACCATGAGTATTCCAAAGAACCAAGATGTCAAGCAAGTAAGCATACAGGCAAGCAAGCGAGCATGCAAGCATGCATGCACGCAAGCAAGCAAGCGTGCAAGAAAGCGTGCAAGTAAGCGTGCAAGGAAGCGTGCAAGCAAGCCCGACTAAACTTCAGGTAGATACGGTCCTTTACAGTATTTCTTTATATGCAATGTTTTTCAATAATTCCGAAGTGGGCACTAAAATAACCAGGCTTGTTAATAATATAAAACCTATTATTACTTTCCCCTGTCCTACATTAGGTATAATTCAATGTTTTCTTACCTTCTACGGAAATTGAGTAACTGGAAGCGCTGTGTACCTACTTAGCATTGATATTATACATATTATAGTATTTTGTTAAGGTGTTGTGTGACCTAACCGTTAAGGAGTTATACCTTCCATCATCAGCTCATCTGAATAACCAAAAAGAATAAAACTTAAGGTCTATACGTGCATATGATATTTAAAGAAACTTCCTATAACTCCTAACCGTTAAGGAGTTTAACCTTCCATCATCAGCTCATCTGGATAACCTGAAAGAATAAAACTATCGGTCTATACATATCTATAATATTTAAAAAAATATCCTCAACTCCTAACCGTTAAGGAGTTTTATCTTCTATCATCAGCTCATCAACATGAGATGATGTCTACCAGACGCAAACACTTACATAGCTTGAGAAAATATATGAAAAACGTAATGCGTGCCTACAAAATTTGAGGGTTGCCCTCGATTTCCCTGAGATCCCGTCATAAGATCCTGATTTGGTGACAATGGGACCATCTCAGGAGTATATTGTATTCTTTCGAATAAAAAAATAATTTTTATAATCGGTCCACAATTGACCGAGAAATCGGTGAACATAGCACATAAAAAAATATATAAAGTGGATTGCATAACCTCCTCCTTTTTTTGAAGTCGGTTAAAGAGCCCTTTGCGGCCTACTTACAGTATAAACTATGAATTTTGAAATTATAGCTTTCTACAAGCAGTAAAACGCAAAATCCCGTTTTCCCGTTCCCGTAAGAATTTCGGGAAATGCTTTCTTAATGCTTCCCTACAATCCCCAAGGAACCTACTTGCCAAATTTCAGCTTTCTATGACCAGTAAAACGAAAAATCCCGTTTTTACCCGTTCCGGTAGGAATTTTGAAAAGTCCTCTCTCAATGCTCTTTACCCTCACCAAACAACCTACATGCCGAATTTCAGCTTTCTACGACCAGTAAAACGAAAAATCCCGTTTTTTCCCGTTCCCGTGGGAATTTTAGAAAGTCCTCTTGTAATGCTTCTCTACACTCCCCAAGCAACCTACATGCCGAATTTCATCTTTCTACGACCAGTAAAACGAAAAATACCGTTTTTTCCTTATCCCGTGGAAATTTCCGAAAATCCTTAAAACGGTTTTTTACTATTATAATTACCTACTTCTATGCCAAACTTGAAGAGTCTAGTAATTATAGTTCATAGGATCCCGTTGAACTGAATATATAAATCCCGTTTTTTCCTTTTCCCGTGGGAATTTTGAAAAATCCTGAAAGAAATATTTTAACTTATGTAATACCTACTTGTGTATCAAATTTAATTTTCACCTCACTAGCTCGGAAAGCCCTTTTTGTTTGTTTGACATCTATTGAGAAAATCGCTTTTTATCCACATGTGAAGAAAGAGTTTTGACATTTGAAGGCAGCTTAAGTGATATTTGACAGCTAACAAAACGTAAAACGTTAAAAGTGCTGAATTTTTAACATCACAATTAATGAATTGCATCGAGTTAAAAACAATAAATACAGTCTTACAACTTTATTTTAATTCATAAATATCAGCATTCAACATTAACCTTCATTCTTGTTGTAAAAACGGATTAAATGTTATGACAGTCCAAGTAAGTCGATGTGCGAACAAAACGCATCCGAAATAATAAAAAAAAAGTCAACGTTAAATATTCGCATGTTTTTCTAGTTATTTTGTTATTAAAAATGAGTGATTCGAGTGACCAAGACGTATTAACACCTGTGGAATTACGGGAAACCGTGCAAAATTTGGAAATTCCAATATAATTTTTTATGCTAATCCATTTGTTACTATAATGTTATGATTGTATATGTTGGTATTGGAGTAGTTCCATAAAGACTGGATATTCTTAGGCTATTTTGCATTGTTTTTGATTTTACCAATATTTCTATAGTACAAACCCTTTTTCTTATTTTCCTCGCTGTAGTGAGGTGAAAAGTTTTGTGTTATACACGGGTGAAAAGTTATTTTACGTCTCGTGTGTTGAAACACTCTCTATCGAAAGGATTCTATTTTTGAACCACTCGCTTCGCTCGTGGTCAATCATAGAATCCTTTCGATGGCTCGTGTTTCAAATGAACACTCGCAGGTAAAATAAAACTTTCCCCCCTTGTATAACAAATAACTATTGAAGAGTCTAGTTATTATAGTTACTGAGATAGGGTCACCGGAATCGAATATATAAATCCCGTTTTTTCCCGTTCCCGTGGGAATTCCCAAAAATCCTTCCTTAGTGGATGGCTACATTGTATAAGGTATCTATGTGCAAAATTTCAAGTCTCTAGGTCCAGTGGTTTGGGCTGTGCGTTGATATATCAATAGTCATTTAGTTTATTTACACATTTCAACCCCATCGCATCCCATCCAGGGAAATGATATTTTACGTCCGCCACGTCGGATTTTAAAACCGTTGTTGTTTTCATAACCAGCGACCCGATAAACCATAGAAACAACACCCATGTTGATTTTCAGACTTTTATTAGTTTCTTCTTTTATATATTAAGATTTCAAGTCAGTTGAGAACAGACAGACAGACAAGTCAGTTGAGAAGGCAAAAGTTACAATACGTAGCCAACCCACAAGCCCTAAAACAAGTCTCAAATCATTTTTGTTTATGTCAACACCTAATTAAATTTTTCACGATTGGTCTAACGCTCCTTGATTTTGCCAGATGCATTCATTGATTGAGTCGTCCTATCGATTTTTCCGGGGAGTAGAAAAGCCATTTTTCAATGAACACTTGTACTAATTCTCTCCGATATATCTCCAAACTGAGACCAATAAATAGCGACGTAGTTAAAGGTAACGGGGCGAGGAAAAAGTAAATGCCCCTTTGAGACTTGTTCTGCCATTTTCTTAGGCCCGACGTGTTTTCGCCAGATTAATAACCTAATACTTACGTATTTTGCTCCCTAGGGCCTAATTTGCTTTTTTGCGTTTAGTATTATATTAAACATTTGGGATTTGGTTATTTAGTGGCAGTTATTTTGAAAGGCTTTGCGCCATTGGATGCGGGTAGCGCGACGGTGCTCTGCGTCGTTTTCCTTTGTAGACCTTTTTCCTACAATGGATGTCTTTCAATTGAAATATTGCTTTAAATCTAAACGGTATTTCATTGTTTATACTTTTGTGGGACGTACGTTTGGGATAAATGGGACATCCTTAAATTTATGGTTGAGTAGAGTTCCAGTCTTCCAGTGCGATTTTTGACCCTTCCTTGACTTTGTGCTATGGCTATGACTGCGGAAAATTAAGCATGTGGTCGTTTGTATATTGCGCACCTAGTTAGAAAGTGTATAATCTTAAAATAATACATAATTTTTATTTAGTTAGAGATCTAAATCCAGATTTTGAATGAAGTTTAATTTTATTAGTTTTGATTTAATACACTTTTAAAACACTCCCCTCCTAGGAAGGTGTACGATGTTATTTGTTTCTATATTTAGCATACTAAATACCTAAATTCTGTTTTGATTTTAAGCCCCGGACCCGGTCCCCCAAAGGCAAGAAATACCTACATAATATACTAAGGACCTTAATCGTTATAGGTATACAAAACGTTTTTTGTAAAATAATTTATCACGGAATTGCGTGTGTATGTTTTTATCCTCCTATTACTGGTATTACGCCCATTAAATCACCTATGTCTATTGGAACCGGCTAGTTACAGAACACACATTTTCCTTGAGAGGGTGAAAATTAACACCGTTTATGTCTTTAAGCGCCCCTTACGACTCAATTTGCATGACAGTATTGTTTTTGTTTGTTATTGTAACTAAATGTCTTAGAAATATGTCAATCATACAACCATTATGTTAAACATTCCATGTTAGTTAGTTCGTTATTATTATCGTGATGCGTCGACAACATTATATGATTTTGATTTGGTACCTTGCTACGGCGTTTGCGTAATTATTGGTAAAAACCATTGGATTTTCCAGGAAATGCTTGATAGTTTATCAAATGAAAAGCGAGCACTCGTACCTGTGGTGAATAATGATTTGCATAAATTCTGCTGTTCAAAGTCATTAATTCCAGTAAATATGCTTCAGAATCAAAAAATAAACATAGCCCACAGTTTGTACATCTCGTATTATGTATTGCAAAAGCGCTAACGCTGGCTTATGTTTTTCGCTTATGTACTTCCGAGTCCATATTGAAGTTTATGTGCGTTGTATACCCTGTATATTATCAAAAAGTCCTTTGCGTATCAGGGTGCCTCTCAGGAATGCGAGAGTCACATCGAGGAATGTCTTCGGAAGCATTTATTGCTTTTGTTGATTTATATCCACGCAAGTTATTTAAATGTTTCTGTGTGTGTGGAGACTATTGGTGTAAGAAGATCAGTTCGATTGTTTTGGTATCGTCAAGTTTAATGTACCTATTGTAGCAATTGATATGCTACAAATTTATT
Organism: Archips xylosteana; assembly: GCA_947563465.1. NCBI lineage: Eukaryota > Metazoa > Arthropoda > Insecta > Lepidoptera > Tortricidae > Archips > Archips xylosteana. The sequence goes on along the minus strand of OX387357.1, from coordinate 12,386,370 downwards.
AGTGTAACCTTTTTCATTGATATTGTGTCTCGTTGTTGGTCTGGCTGATTTCGCTGTCAGCTTGAATTTGAATAGAGACATGTAAAAAAGTATGTGAGCTTGACACAGAGAGATTTGGGCGATACGTGGATGACGGTGAAAAATAAGATATCTCTCGAAAAAAACAATCTTGGTTCCTGGTATTCATGAAATCATAAATTACTACGTGGTTTGTAGTGGTTTCCTCGTTTTTTATAAAATTACGCTACACTATGTACAGTCGGAGAATGAAAAGGTTTTTCTTTTGCTTGTAGACAAGTTGTAGACGTCAAAGAATCACACGAAATTGCGATGATGATATAGACAGAAGCTGTTCATTTAGTCTTAATCATCGTAAGCGAATAGGCTTTATCACTTCGTTTATCATAATATAATGGCAGGTATTCTTAGTCAAGGAACATTGGGTCGATTAAATTTTTATCCCTATAGTCAAACATTTAAGAATAATTTTCTATGCAGCAGTCAGGTGTGCTGTATAGTTTAAGAAAGGTTTTAAATTTAATTAAAGTAAATTATTTTAAGTATTGGCGAACCTTTTCCTTGCGCGTAACAAATTCTATTTTATCTAGGCTTTGCAATGGAGCATAGAAACACAATGCTTTATAAAGTACTAGGTGCAGAGGGAGCCTGAGAATCTGTAAGAAAATACAATGCGAGACACTGAAATATTCCATGCAACACCTTTTTTGCCTTTTTCGCATTAATCATACTCAAAATGCTGTTAGTTCCGCTTCGCCGTTGGAATGTAAATTTCCGCTTTATTAATTTGGCTAAGCATTATTCATAAATTGACTGAAATTTTTGTCCGAACATACGCGAACAGAGTAAAGGAATGATTCTTAATGTCGAACTGTGAAGTCGATGACATGGAAATATCCATTCATTCGGAATTGATTCGGCTCGAGAATGGACCTGCGGTTTGGGCATAGCGGCAATAAATGGATAAGATGGCGCCGAACAATTTTGTCTAGATTAACCATCTCGATCGAAATTTAGTCCTTTAAATTCGTTACTTGGTTGAACTGTCTTTTATCTGCTTCCAAGTTTTTATCTGATTTATTTACATCCTTTGATATAGTTTATTTTAAAAGGTAACTTACGCTTTTAATTTTTATGACCGCGAAAAGTTGCCAGAAAAGGAAAGTTTCAGAATATAGATTCTACAAATGTTCTTGTAACTTCTTTTCTTTTTGGGATATGATAATAACGGTAGTAAAGCTTTTTGTCTTACTTTTATTTATAGAAAAAGCTCGTCATTTTAGAACATTACTCGCAAAGTTTAAAAGGATTGAAACTAATTTTCAAATATACTTGACACGTACAGGTAGGTATAGGTAGTATTATATTAAATTTTCTACACATAAATAGCTACTTATAGCTGAGGAAAAGGAATAAATAAGAGGCAAAGGTTTGATACAAATTTTTTCGCGTTAGTTTAACGTAGCATTCGAGGCACTATAGAAATAATTAACGTAACACGCAATAGTCAGTTTCGTCACAAAATTATTTAATTATTAAACGTCTCTGCCATTTAACCGTAACGGGCCACGACTACGCGCGAGTGGCGGCACGTCGAGCGTTTTCGCTATTAAGCGGGTGCTGTCTGGTAACCAAAGTACCTACGGCGAACATCTCATCAGCCGTGCATGGTCAGAGCTTTTTCTAAAGGTGCACTTTCTCTAGAGATTAGTTTTATAAACTGCCGTGTCACAAACATGCATTTTGGGAAAGTGTGCGTTTTAGAAATGTGTATTTTTTGGGAAAATGCAAGTGCATAATAAGTATTGAAACAGTACACGATTTGCGGGAAGTGTGCTTTTAGGAAAAGTACACACTTTGAGAAATTGGGTTTTACGTTCTTAAGCCAGCAAGACCTCCGCTTGTCGCGCATAGTCGTGGCCTAGCCGTTAAACTGGCAATAAGGCTCGCTCAGCCTCTCACAGTGAGGTGCGTTCTGCGCTGCCTTCGGCGCACTAATTATACGATCTCGGTTGAGGTAGGTCTTGTTTAAAAGCGTGTTTAAATTTATTGTAATATTTTAATATTATTTTATTTGGTCGAATGATCGCTTGGTATAATTTGTACACGTACTTTCATGAGAAAGATTGGTTATGCAAGCCACACGAGGGCGCATGAATGGAGGTGATTTGAGGTGAAGCAGTCGCCGTAGCTGGTATATGTCAAAAGTATTAGGTATATACTAATTATTCTCCGGTTGAAACTGGAAAATTAGGATATTTTGTTGCATAATTTTCGTAAAAAAATAAAAATTATAGGTACTAAACATTCATTCGAGCAAGCAATATATTAGGACAAAATTTATTCGACCTTTAGATGTTCATACATTCTTTAATAAAATTGTTACTCACAATATAATATGTGTCGCGTCACCAAAACGGTTTTTCTTGCTCACATAATTAATTATCCCTTTAGTCCTTTTTTTGTCAAAAATGTCACGATTAAAAACATGTGAAAAGAGTGACGTCTTATTTAATTTCTTCCTTTTTCTGTTGAACTGTTGTTTGTTTGTGTTTGTGTTGTTCGTTTGTTTGTGTTTGTTTCAGTAAATATTTCCGTGTCTCAAGCTAAGCCGATTTCGTAAAGATTACAATAATCTTTTCAGACAAGGTTAAAATCAAATTAAAGATCGCGATACGCAAGGGAAAAAACCTTAGAGTATACATAAGCAAGGAAAAAATTGTCCTTAGAATAAGAATCTATGTAAAATAACCCATATCAACTAATACAATTTCGCCGCGAACACTTGCCAAACTTGCTATCTATGTTTGAGAAGTTTTAAAAGGTTTTTTTTTTGTTCAATATTAAGTTCGGCCTCCACCAGTGGGCCGCTCCCAAGTCCCGACTGTCTCCTTAATAAAAGACCCCGTGATTTACTGAATTGCTCGAATGGGTGATCTTACTTTCTTACGAGATTAAAAACATAAAACGTTTTACCTGTGATATTAAAGGCTTGTGTTTACGTAAGTGAATTCGCGGGCTAAATTTACTTTGTGTACCTACGTTTAACCCTAGGGGTTGGCGTGCGTTTGGAGCATAATTTTAATTGCTTAGTGGTAAAAGTTTTTAATTTTTGTGTATAAAAATAAAAATGAACTAAATAAAAGTTACGATACAGCACGTATCTTTTCATCCTACTTCCTACCAAAATTTATAAACAGCTGTTGCCTGCGACTCCGTCTGCAAAGAATTCGTTTATCACTATGTTATTATGCAATTTTCCGAGTAATCCCGAACTAAACTTTCCAATAATTTCATCTAAATCGGTTCAGCGATATAAGCGAGAAGAAAGGTAACAGACAGACGCACTTTCTCTTTTTGATATATTAGTATGGATACGAAAGTTTGTATATATGCTGGACGAATTTGAATGATATGTATTTTGTATGTAGGTAGCTAGATCTCGAGAATAAAACAGGCTACTTTTTTATTCCCATATTCCCGCGAGATCAAGATTTAAGCGTAAAATTCGATAATCTTAATCATTATATCTAGAGACATACAATTTTACTCGGGTGTCTGTCATACAACTTACATGAAGACCATGAAGTAATCTGAATTTAAAATTAACTGTTAGATATAGTTTTAAATTTTCGAGATTTTCGCTCATAGTTATTGTTAAACCCGGGACTTATACTTATGCGATATATTTTGCTAAAATTACCTCACTAACTCGCACGTCACTCGAGTCGTCGTGTCGTAAAGGCTAGACTTTTCGTAAGAAATCTACTCAGAGTCCGTCCGTATCATTGACGCGATCATTCTAAACGCTATTTCCTAGCTTCAATAACTCAATAGGCATAAAAAAATGTAGGTAGATACTTACCTAGATGACTAGTTGTGAAAGTTGCTAAAAGGTTTTTCTGGTAGAATTATTTGCGTTGCCACTAGGGGTGCCGTGCCACGTGCGAGCTTTCCCAAGCGGCTTGCCGGCCGCAGCGCGGTTCCGCAGCATTTTAAATGAACCAACCTTTAGCAGACAGACACTCTTTTACAAGCTTTTTTTTTAATTTGCAAAGTTCATATACACACTAATAATACTATGAATCTAAGTTATTCGAAATAAATTATATTATTATATGTTTGTAAGTTTTAGGCCCTGGTGGCCTAGTGCTTTGACCTATGCCCTTTCAAGGAGAGGGTCATAGGTTCAAATCCCGGCTCGCACCTCTGTGTTTTTCGGAATTTAAGTGCGAAATTACATTTGAAAAAAATGTATTCTACCCTTTAACTTACGTTACGCAGCCTACGCGCGTTATGCAGCTTACGTTGTTTACGGATTTTATGAAACTTGTTACAAGTAATACAATACTTATAAGGCTTGTGATTTGTTTTATTCAGGAGGAAAAATTATTCAAAGTTTAATTTTCTTGTAAGTAAGATTATCTAAATAAATTGTTATACTTTTGGCGGGAGAACCTAGTAGTTAGTAGTTAGTGACCCTGAAACTAGAGGCCCCGGGTTCGAATCCTGGTAGGAATATTTGTCAATCAATCATGATTATCATATGTATTTAGTTATGTAGCAGGCTCACTGAGCCCCAGTGTTTAATATGAAAAACGTAATAGCGTATTGTCGGTTAGGTGTGAACGAAAAAATGAATATGTATGGAAATACAATAAAATGCGTAACGCTCACTTCAGCGGCTGACAGTCAGTTTGGTCTGAACACGGCCTTATAATATTAACTAGCTTTTGCCCGCGGCTTCGCTCGCGTGTACCATGAGTGTTCCAAAGAACCAAGATATCAAGCAAGCAAGCACATGCAAGCAAGCAAGCACGCAAGCATGCAAGCAAGAGGCAAGCAAGCATGCATGCACGGAAGCAAGCAAGCGTGCAAGCAAGCCCGACTAAACTTTCTTTATATACAATGTTATTCACTAATTCGGAAGCGGGCACTAAAATAACCAGGCTTGTTAATAATATAAAACCTGTTATTATTTTCCTCTGTCCTGCATAAGATATAATTCAATGTTTTCTTACCTTCTACGGAAACTTCAGTAACTGGAAGCGCTGTGTACCTATTTAGCATTGATATTATAGATATTATAGTATCTTGTTAAGGTGTTGCGTGACCTAACCGTTAAGGAGTTATACGTTCCATCATCAGTTCATCTGAATAACCAAAAAGAATACAACTAAAGGTCTATACGTGCATATGATATTTAAAGAAACTTCCTATAATTCCTTACCGTTAAGGAGTTTAACCTTCCATCATCAGCTCACCTGGATAACCTGAAAGAATACAACTATCGGTCTATACGTACCTATAATATTTCAAAAAATATCCTCAACTCCTAACCGTTAAGGTCCATCATCAGCTCATCAACATGAGATGATGTCTACCAACCGCAAACACTTAAATAGCTTGAGAAAATATATGAAAAACGTAATGTGTGCCTACAAAATTTGAGGGTTGCCCTCGATTTCCCTGAGATCCCGTCATCAGATCCTGATATTATATGTATATTATATTCTTTCGAATAAAAAAAAAAATTTTTAATCGGTCCACAATTAACCGAGAATAAATAAATAAATAAATATTAGGGGACAATCTTACACAAATCGACCTAGTCCCAAACTAAGCAAAGCTTGTACTATGGGTACTAGACGACGATAAACATACTTATATAGATAAATAAATACTTAAATACATAGAAAACATCCATAACTCAGGAACAAATATTCGTGCTCATCACACAAATAAATGCCCTTACCGGGATTTGAACCCAGGACCTCTTGCTTCGTAGGCAGGGTCACTACCAACTAGGCTAAAGCGGTCGTTTAAATCGGTGAACATACCTAAATAAAAAAATACCTACATAAATTGGAATGCATAACCTCCTCCTTTTTTTGAAGTCGGTTAAAGAGCCCTTTGCGGCCTGCTTTTTTTTTTTTTTTTTTTTTTTTTTATGTTAGATAGGCCAGACAAACGAACTAGTGGGTCACCTGATGTTAAATGAACACCACTGTCCATAGACACCCGCAGCGCTTTACACGATGCCAGTGCGTTGTCGGCCCTAAAGGAGAGGGAATAGGGGAAGGGGGAGATGGAGGGGGAGAGGGAAGGGGTGAGGTATTGGGCCCCCGGCACTCTCACTGACCGTACGAAACGCAAGCAGGATTACTGCTGCTTCACGCCGGTTTTCTGTGAGAGGGTGGGTGGTACTGCCCCGGACAAGCCGGCCCATTCGTGATGCAGCGGCTAGCTACAACATGGCTCTACCACTACTAAACTGTAACAGTACACTGCTTACAGTGTAAACTTGTGAATTTTGAAATTTTAGCTTTCTACAACCAGTAAAACGCAAAATCCCGTTTTTTCCCGTTCCCGTAAGAATTTCGGAGAATGCTTTCTTAATGCTACTCTACACTCCCCAAAGAAAACACTTGCCAAATTTCAGCTTTCTATGACCAGTAAAACGAACAATTCCGTTTTTTCCCGTTCCCGTGGGAATTTTGGAAAGTCCTCTCTCAATGCTCCTCTGCACTCCCCAAGCAACCTACATGCCGAATTATAGCTTTCTACGACCAGTAAAACGAAAAATCCCATTTTTTCCCGTTCCCGTGAGAATTTTGGAAAGTCCTCTCTTAATCCTCTTCTACATTCCCCAAGCAACTTACCTACATGACGAATTTCAGCTTTCTACGACCAGTAAAATGAAAAATACCGTTTTTTCCTTATCCCGTGGAAATTTCCGAAAATCCTTAAAACGGTTTTTTACTATTATAATAACCTACTTCTATGCCAAATTTGAAGAGTCTAGTAATTATAGTTCATAGGATCCCGTTGAACTGAATATATAAATCACGTTTTTTCCTTATCCCGTGGGAATTTTGAAAAATCCTGAAATTAATGTTTCAACTAATGTAACACCTACTTGTGTATCAAATTTGAAGAGTCTAGTTATTATAGTTACTGAGATAGGGTCACTCGAAATCGAATATATAAATCCCGTTTTTTCCCGTTCCCGTGAGAATTCCCAAAAATCCTTCCTTAGTGGATGCCTAAATTGTATAAGGTATCTATGTGCAAAATTTCAAGTCTCTAGGTCCAGTGGTTTGGGCTGTGCGTTGATATAATCAACTGTCATTTAGTTAAACAAAACATTTTTTCTAGCCATTGAGAGAGCGCAAAGAGCTATTCTTAAGGTGTCCACTTTCCGTCCTTTCCTTTTTCCTACTAATCTGCTTTATAAGTCGTGTAATGTGTTAACAGTTCGACAATTATTTATATTCAGTATAGTACTTAAGCAGCACGCAGCACTACCCTATAACACGGTACTAACGGATAAAAGGCGAAAGGACATAGTTTGCTCTCAAAAAATAAGACCCAAATTTGCTTTCACGCACAGGTTTTTTGTTTTCTTAGGACCACTGCTCTATAATAGATTAAATTCATTTTCGCATATTTATTCCCTAAATATTAATAAATGCAAAAAAAGTCTCCTAGAGACACTGCAAAATATGTCGTACGAAGATACAGAACAATTATTATTAGTTGTAAAGTAGGTAGATTGTGTTTGCTACCTTTATTTTTGTTAGATTTTAATTTTTAGGTTACTATTTTGGTTATTTATATTTGTATTGTATTTTGAGAGAAGTTTTTGATTGTGTTTTTCACTGATTGATTGTTTATTTATTTATAACTTATATTTTAGCTCTTACAGCCCGAAACACAGGATTTCCTAGTTCGGGCCCATGAGTTGCTTACTTAGGTTTAGTATAAGGAAACTTTGTACCTATTAAGTTATTCTGTAAAAATCAAATTTTCAATAAATTTATCTTTATCTTATCTTAGTTTAATTAGACATTTCAACCCCATCGCACCCCATCCAGGGAGATGGTATTTTACGTCCGCCACGTCGTATTTTAAAACCGTTGTTGTTTTCGTAACCAGCGACCCGATAAACCATAGAAACAACACCCATGTTGATTTTCAGACTTTGTTACCCCTTTTCCCCCTTTTACAAACTTTGGACCCCCGTTTCACCCCCTTAGGGATTGAATTTTGAAAAATCCTTTCTTAGTGCACCCCTAGACCTTATAAGGAACCTAGCCAGTGGTTTGGGCTGTGCGTTGATATGTCAGTCAGTCAGTCAGTCAGTCAGTTTCTTCTTTTATATATAAGTATAGATATGGCAGTAAGGATAAAATATGACACAAAAGAGAACCAAATCTTGCCTCAAATGGCGGTGCCAAGCCACAATGTCTTCAGATATTACTATTAAGTATTAAAATATAGTTCACAAACAAACTTTCATACCAACAAACTCCTAAAGTTAATATTGCCGATTAAAATAGATAAATTCAAGTCGACACAAGAACAGTGTAAATCGACCTCCGTAAATTCAGTTGAGCCGCGTCCGTCGCCCACGCGGCGAAAGTCGGAGCGAAGGTGTCTAATTTATTTATTTACGATGAGCCCACCACGTGACCTATTTTATTTGCATAGCAGCTACTTCGCTGTCTTTTACTGTAGATTTCGTTACATCTGATCCCGTGTGTTGCGAAAATCGACTAATAATATGTCCACTAAAAATCTCAATGACCACCACCACGCGTGTTGTGGTGTGGTCATTGGGATTATCCTTACTTTTTCGTAGCTCACGGGATGCGGCTGATGAAACGCTTCAGAGTATGTATATATATGTATGTATATATATGTAAGAGTATCCACCTATGTATAAGAGTAACGTAACTAACTGATTGACTGTCAGACAACGCACAATAAGCCACTGAAGCTAGAGATCTGAAATTTCGGGATACTAATTTCTTGAGGATAATAGAAGTACAGTAATAGAGAGATAGAGATACCCAATTTTTTATTTTTCAGCGACCGAAGCCTCGTCATGTAGCTAGTTTACCTATAAATAGCATCAGTGACTAATTAACTGACTGACAGACAACGCAAAGCATAAACCACTGAACGTAGTGACTTGAAATAGGTACCTATGTCAGACATATTTCTTGAGGATCATAGACATATTAAGAAGGGATTTTTCGAAATAGGTAATAAGTGTACTTACAGAATTTCGTGAGTTTCTTTCCTCTTTAAATTAAATGTCTACTTATTCTAAATACCGGCATCTGACCTGTTTGCGTGCGAAATTGAAACTTATCGTGTGGCGCGAGCGTGTTCTGCTGTAATTCAACTCGATGGGACGCGGCGGTTAAGCGTACCTAAACTGCGGAGTGAAGCCCCCTGTTAACAGTAATGTTTATCATTCCAGTACCGCAACAAGCTGAACGAGCAGCAAAACGGCAGGCTGTCGGCGCAGCGGGCGGCGCTGGGCGCGCGGCAGGAGGAAATGAGGAGCATCGACCGCCGCGTCTCAGAGCTGCAGGCGCGGCTGCTGCGGAAGAGAGCGCTCAACCGACAGCTGGCAGCAGCGCACCGGCAGCCGCAGCAGAGGTTAGTAGTCCAGAGGCCTTGGCTCGGCTACGTCGTCGCGCGAACGGCGGCAGCGGCGAGCGTTTTCTCCGTTCATTGCACGGCCGAGACGCTCGCCGCACAGTGATTATCTGGCGGCACACGCAGTGAACTGATAAAACGCTCGCCGCTGCAGCCGGTCGCGCGAAGTTGTCCGGGTTGTTAAGCGATTGACTGCCGCCGTATTCCATTACGGCGTGAGAAGCGACGAATTCGCTTGCAGCGACGACGCCACTAATGTACGGATTTGCTCCTTATCTCCGTCCGTAGCTGCGGTGCAAGACGGACCGCGTTTAGTTCCGTCTTGTGTTCATTTCACATTCGATTTGGTGTGGCATACCCTCCCTTCCGCACCACATCTCCGTCCGAGAGCGCGAACTGGTCGTGCGATTCGCACCTCTGCACGGAGAGGCGGAGCCAGTGTGTTATACCATGCGATTTAAATATGTTAGTACAGAGTACAAAGTTAAAAACCGCAGCACCGAACGCCTCTGCCATGTGCGGAGCAATGTGACAACCGCCTTAGGCTGCGTATCCACCGGAGCTGTGCGAGGATGCGTTGCGAGGGATGTGTTTGTCATGAACCAATAGAAACACTTCATTTAAAAGGTCCTAAGTGAATGAAGCGTTTCTATTGGTTCATGACAAACACATCCCTCGCAACGCATCCTCGCACATTTCTCGTGGAAACGCAGCCTTATGCGCAGCACAGAGATCGGGAGCGTGTCGGGTTGGGAGTGCGGCGGACCTATTTATGTGGCTGTATATGAAGAACATCACTCTACCTATAAAATTTAATTTTAATGCAAGCTTTATCGCTGAGTATACTTGTTGATTGTACTTGCATTGTCATCTAACTTACGAGTATACCAAATTTCATGACAATCCTACTACTGGAAGTGGGTTTAAGGCTACTTTCAAGATTTGACCCAAACAAACAGGGCAAGTTAAATAAATGCTTGTAAAGAAATATGAATCTTATGATTAATTATATCTCATGATTTCAACTAGCTCTCACTACTACAGCGGAAAGAAATGAAAATAAACGCTTTTCTAATCTTACCTAATAATGTACGAGATATAAATAGAACACTCCGGATATTTAATTTAATCGAAGCAACTGAAGCGGCAAAACAGAAATAGGTCAATAAGGCACCCTCTTGGGGACACTAACTATCGTGACCCCGACACAAATTTAAATCTACCCTGGGAGGAATTCTTATATTTTATTTCCAAATGAACTACCTATATCTAAGTACAGCTCTTACTTATCAAGCGCTTCTTATGTTGGTAACACTTTTACTACGCATTATCTGCCCTTTTATGTTGTCATGAGCCATGACTCTTGAGGGAGCAAACACGGTAAAAGTGAAGTGCTGGACCAATAAAGTTGCCTCGAACCAATAAAGGCAACTATTATTAGAATGATTTCGATTCTTACCGTTATGGACGGCATTCTTCGGACACAAAGGATGACGGGAGGACGAGAAATCTAGAAATAAATTCCGAATGCCCGCACATGGATACTGAAACGCTGTCATAATTAATTTTGCTTAATTATCCGTGAAACAAAAGGTGCTTTCATTAGCAAGGGGAATTCTACTAATATTATAAATGTGATACTTGGGATGTTTGGAATTTTTGGAATACGGCTGAATGAAATTTGGCACTCATTATTATAGTTATAACTAGCTTTTGGCCCTTATTTCTTCTGCGAAGAATTCATTTACCGCTATGGAGTTTTTTTGCGATAAAATCTATCCTGTACTGTCCAACCCCGGGGTCTCAGTCTATATCCATACGTAAATTAATGTACCTAAATCGTTTCAGCGGTTTAAGCTTGAAATAGACGGACAGTTACTTTTGCATTTATAATATTAAGTAAGGATTTAGATCAAAACATAGGATAGGTACTTTTGTGCTTTAAGCCTTATTAATTGCGTAATTCCTGCCATACGGAAACAAACTTTTTGACGCTAAATCAACTGGACGAAGTTGAATAGGTAGTTCCCATAGGATATCAATAATCAAATTCTTCCCAGTAGAAGTCGCAAGCAACGGTTAGCTAGTCTATGTATAACAACAACAGCCAGTACTTTGATATATCGCACGTTCAAATGGCTGCATTCTAAATGCATGCCGCGTCAAATCAAATCCCTTTTAAATGCGCCTTGTAAGCATGGTATGCATGCGAACGTGCCTTGTATTGCAATGAGCGTCTTAGTGTCTTATCCTATGCACTATAACCGCCCGGCCAAGACTTCGCGCGTTTGGCGGCGCGGCAAGCGTTTTCTGTGTTCATTGCGCGGCCGAAACGCTCGCCGTACAGTGGTTACCTGGCGGCACACGCAATGAACTGATAAAAAGCTTGCCGCGCCGCTAAACGCGCGATGTCGTGGCCGGGCGGTAAGAGTCAAGCGATAAAAGGTCGTCTACAAAGCGAGACAACGATGAACATCTTCGTTAGGCAGTAGAGAAGCCAAGAAAACAAAATCGTGGTATCCTGGTGGTTTGACCTATGACCTCTCAAGCAGAGGTTCGTGGGTACGAGCCCGGGTTCGCACTTCGTGAGTATTTCGGAATTTGCGTGCCAAATTACATTTGAAATTTACTTGCGAAGAAGTTCAATGGCGTGTGTGAAGTTCTCAATGTGCACTGGGCACTACGGTCCAAGCCCTCTCATCCTAAAACGAGGCCTGTGCCTTGGAATGGGCATTTATAAATGCTGGGATGATGATGATGAGTATAAGAAGCGTGAGTTTGGTATGTCTGACCTTTTTAAAGGACCTAAAATACGTATACCTTCTGGGCACAGTTTCGCGAAGGTTACAGGTTTAATAATATTAGTGTTTTGTCTCTAAAATTGAGCGAGAAAATGAAACAAAACACTAATATAATTTCATTAGACTCTCTAGAGACAAGGAACTGTAGTAACAGTAAGAACCCAGTATTAGCTGAGCTGTAAGATAGAAAAAGGACCAATGAGATCGTTTTATTCTTGTATCCTCGTAGCATTCAACGATTTCATTGGTCTATTTTTTACTTGTACGCTGTTTCTTTTTCTCGCACAGCCCTGGAAAAATGTCACGAAACAAAAAATAACTAGAGTGAATCGAAGCTTTAGTGAATCGAAGCTTTAAAATGAATCTAGTGATTCAGGATTGCATTCCCTCTGGATTTACTTAGATGTAAAAATAAAACGTGTTTGTGTTGAGGATTTATTCTTTATGTGGTTTTTGACCCAAAATACAGGCGTTGCAAGTGTACGACTTAATAACTGTTGCTAGCGACGCCGTCTGCGAAGAGCTCGTTTATATGTGTGACGTAGGTATGACGACAAAGGGGCACTGTACCGCGCGGGAGGGGACTCATTTAAACGGTTTAGCTATATAATATTAGAGGCAACCTCGAACCACTTACATGAGACCATATTCACTACTTATAGATATCAATAAAGATTTATTTTCGTGTCATAGGAAGTCTACGATGCACCCATAATTTTAACTGTTGAAATCTGTTGTAATACCTACTCGTGGTTATGCTTTCAAAACCTAAGGATTTAAATTAGAATAAAGATGGACACCATCTCTTTTAGGTACAGTCAACCAATTTGATTCCTACCTAGTATGTATGTCACAATAACATCTCTCATCTCGATCTTTGCTATATGTGTCAACGATAATGAATAGGAAAGGAGTTTGCTTGTGTATTAATTATTTGAATTCTCACTGTCCGTTTGTCAAAATTTCTTTTTCTTCTCATGTCGTCATGTCATGGAGCGAAAACGTTTATAAACTCTTTAAGTTGATTGCATGTTGTGATCGGAAAGTTGATAATCCTTTGTCCCCACTGATATTGTAATTAAGTAGTAGTTACTGCGACAAGGTTCTACAGTGGCCTAGGAATTAAATTGGTTGACTGTACCTTGGTACCGTAGATGAGAATAAAGAAATTCCCATATGACGAGGTAAGACCAGTAAAATCGCGGGTAAAAGATCGTCGTTTATAATAATATCTCCGACCTCGATTTATATCAATTTAGATTAGGTACGCAGATCGGGGTGGACCATGGGGAGCGAAGGTACCATCCATCATCATCGATGCTAAGGGCTTTTATTATCCCTATTAGCTGCGGACTTTGGGGCAACTTTTATCGGCCAATAAATAAAAATTGACAGTCTAGTGTAATTTTTTTTGATGGCCCAAATTATGGAGCTTAGCTTTAAAATTTGGCATTTATCCTCGTTATTTCGTATTAATATTGATGTTGGAGCAAGTTTCGGAATTATATTAAGCTTTGTATGAATGTTTAATGAAACATGATGCTGGAAAGTTATGTTTAGGTATCTACCATCTAAAGTATGAGAGTGCCTATGATTTTTCCAATCTTCAGACATGATACGGGTGGTGAGCGAAAATAACACTTGTTTGGTAGGTATAATTATTATAAAAAATTATCGATACGCTGAAGAACCGGGCATTGAATGTATTTATGTAAATACTTTATAGATGATCAAACGAACTTCTCAATCGAAGTTCGATCATTATTATATGAGTCGTTTCATTCGAAGATATAATATAATACCAGGTAGTCCTTTAAACCTACAGGCGACTTTGCACGATGTTAAGAGACAATCAATTGACTATTGAACGAATTCTTTGTTCGTTCCTTTGTTCGTTCAATCTACCCTTCCAGTCAATCCTCCATTGCTTATACCTCATTCTATTCAGAGTAATCGCAAAACTTTAAAAATTTGGGTATCAGTTTGGGTGGGAGGGTTCTTATATCTTCGAATGAAACGACTCATATAATAATGATCGAACTTCGATTGAGAAGTTCGTTTGATCATCTATTATATTTCGTCGTTTCATTCTTCAGATATAATATAATACCAGGTAGAAGTTCAGAGCATTTAAAGTTTTGCTTCGGGTGGATAACTATAAAAAACAGGAATTCGGCAAGATACATTAATTTTTTCCTTGACATAATGTGATTTAATCAAACAGCAATAATCTAAGATATTAGTATTTTCTAAGAATCATTTCTAGGTAAGCAGACGGCTCTAGCAAAAAAAATCTTCATCTGAAGTTGGTCGATTATAGAAGCGAGCAAAGTTATTAAGAGTCCGCGGTCCAGCCCGCCGCGCGGCGGATGGCATCGCCGCTGCCGCGGCGGCGTGCCGCGTGCTGTGCGCGCTAAGCACCGCGACGTCTATGCCACTTTACGATAGAACATGTTTAATCCATCTACTGATGGTTTGAGAAGTGGCAGCTCTGTGTGGCGGTCTATACGTTAGCAAAAGGTTTCCTACGCTGTCAGCTCTCTTATTTTTTGTCACAAAAATATAATCTCTGAGAGTTTTAGCAGGACATATAGATAAGTTTTCTTTAAAGAAGAGTAAGAAGAGGACTGGTTGTTCTCGGCCTGCAGCAGATGTCTTGATGACGTCTGTGATAGCGATTTTGAAGCCGTTATTCGAAGCGATAATATTTTCAGTTTTAATGAGCGATAATGTCTGCACCCGGTGCGCTGTACAAATAGCTGGTAACGTTACAAATTTATTCGTGATCTTTTCCAGATTTAAACTTGTATTGGGGTACCAATGAGAGATTTGGTTCAGAATGACCTGCGGGTCCCAGGTATGTTTGTATTTTGGGCAACTCGGTTTCTTTTTATACGCTCCTTTGAGGAGGCGTTTAACACAGTCATCTGAACCAATGCTATTTCCCAATAGCAAGGATAACGCTGACCTTATGACTATTAAGTATGCCATATGCACAATTTCGACTAAATTGTCCAGACAAGAAGGTCAAGATCGCCGTTTTAGGAGGTTCACAAATGTTAACGTCATTTAACGCGCAAAATTGCCACCAGAGCTTATATGTTACGTCGTATTGTTTTAATGTGCTATCGGAAAGTGATGCTAGCATGAGTGTTAACGCTTCTGGTGGTGACCCATTTCGGCTGAAGGATTGTTGCAGAGCTTCGCGACACCCAGGGTAAGCCCCCTGTGCAGCGGGTGGCACTCTCTGTAATGGGAATGAAGGAGGTTTTTACTTGGGTCCAGCTACATTATTTCAGAGTTTGATAAGCTCTGTAAAAAGTGAAACCATGGCTGTGACGCCCAATAAGGAAATACTAGAACTCCGTTTGCTTGGTCATCAATAACCTTTCTGAGGCATTTTAAAATTGCCGCGAAAGGTGGGAAAGCATAAAAAAAAATTTGAACTCGAACTGGTTGTGAATGCGTCTACAGCCGTGGCATCAGGATCTGGTTTCCAAGATATGAAATTCGGGCATTTTACATTGGAACGAGAAGCGAATAAATCTATATCGAGTTTCCCAAACAGCTCTACTAAAGCTTTAAAAACACTGTCTTATAATTAATGATAAACATTGTCTGGGTTAACTATCCTTCTGGATTCTGCGTCAGTAATGTTTTCTTTCGTATTGACATACGACGCATATATCCATATATGTCGCTTCTCGCACCATTGCTGAATGAGACGAGATAACTCGCTTAAGTGAGGAAACTGTATACCCCATGCGGTTCACTTAACTTATCGCGGTTGTATTATCAACGCGAATCGAAATTGCACAATTAGACATATCCCTACGAAACTCTTCAGCCCCAAGTGTAAAGCCAATAATTTTAAATAGTTTACATGCGATACCCTTTCTGACGATTTCCACATACCGTTAACCTTATCTTTACCGCAAACGGCGCCCCAGCCGGAGCTAGACGCGTCAGTAAAAATTTCAAGCTAGAAATTGAGGGGTCTCATAAAATTAATTGATGTGTGATGTGAATATTGTTCGACCACCAATACAAGTCTTCAGGTATAATTTTTGAAGGTTTGATTTTGGTGTCATAATTATCGTTTTTTAATAGTTCTAGATATTTTCGTCTTTCCAAAGTTTTGGTATAAACCCAACCGTATTTTACGGCAGGATATGCCGATACTAACACTCCAAAAGTAGTGCGATTCTCTAATGGTACACCTGGGGAGACTTAAGAATTTGCCGACTACTTGTGCAATTTTGTTTCGTTTATCAAAATTAAAGCTTAAAAATTTAGATGTCTGTTTCGGACGTAAAGAACTTTTGTCGTAATTAACGACAAACCCAAGACAATACAGGCTGGCTCAGAAAAACTGCATTCATACATTTAAAAAAAAAAACGAAGAAAAACCTGTACTCTGCCCGGGAATCGAACCCGGACGATTCGAAAAACTAAACCAACACCACTTCCAATTTCCATTTGGATAGGCTTATTCTATTTTTGCATGAGAATTATTTTATTTTTTTTTTAAATATATTGGTAATGATTGGGGTACATTCGGATATGGCTCCTAAATATAACAGTTTTTTTTTTTTTTTTTCGCTAAATTCATATCACTTTCTTCACTTTGTGAGAAAGTATTTATTAATGCACGAATTTGTTTTACTTCTGTGCTAAACGAGATTGGGTAACCATATCTGACCCAATCTAAGACTAAATCGTTCGAGGTTATTTTAAGCCAACAGTCGTAAAAATGACAGAGACGACCGGCATGTACCTGTGCTACTGTGTCTGCTGTACACGTGGTTTGGGCGTGTGAGCGGTTCTGGCCGGTTGTGGGGTTGCGAACGTGCGCCGGGTGGTACCGCCGCCGGCTTGCGGGCACCTTCTCGCCCCCCCCCCCCCCCCCTGTTCGGCGTGTAACGAGGGGCGCTGGCCAGTTTCCCGAGTGAGGCGCTCGATTGCTCGTAGATGGAACAGATGTAGGGGCCTTCGGATTCGGGTTTTGATTTGAAGTCCCTGTTGTCTTAGCTGCCTTAATCTTTTCAGGCAGCCTGGTACCGAATAATGTTTCGTCTCGTTCCGCCTCATGAATCACTTGCAAGAACGTTCTGTCCAAACTGGGTTTGATGAGTTTTATGCGATTCTGGGTAGATAACGCATGAAGATCGCAAAATGCGACAGCCGTTGCTGAGATGCTTCATAGCTTGAACCTTGTCGGCGTCGGCACCTTTTAGTAAGATATCCATAGCTCTGTTGATGGCAGAGATGCCAGAGCCCAGCTGTTGCTGCATGGCTGCTAAATTTGTCTCGGCTCCGGACCATGTCGCGGACGGCCGCTGAAATTTCTACGTTTATTTTTGGAGCTTGCAACAAGCGGCAATTATCAGGGACGAGACATTCCTTTTGGATTTTATCTTTGTTGTCTTTGATCATAGGTATTTGAGCAACGGTAGCCAAAGCTTTGTAAGATTCTCGTTAATCTTTTCTCCGAACTCTGGGGTATCATCTGTTGATTCCCCGAGTGCCGATAGCATATCCGGGTCGAGTTCGGGCTGTGGCGGCGCTGTTAGAGCGTCCGTTTGATTTTCAGAGACTGAAAAATCGGTATTTGCTTCCGGCGCGGGTACTTCATTGGAATGTTCTAGCGCATGTGGTTCGGTGCTTATTTCCGGGATAGCAGGATAATGAGCCATTGGAGAACAATTTTGTTCAATTTCGTCATCTAAAACGATTAAGAAGTGATTATTTAATCTTTTATAGAATATTTTTCTTCTGAGGGTACATTGAGAAAAATATTTAGGTCGCAGAGGAACGTGTATTTCTACTTGAGAATGTACGTATGTACTGCTTTTTAACATCATCGTTGGAGACTCGCAGTCAACCCCGATGTGTTTTAATCATAGTTACTGACTCGCAGTCAGTCCCCATGTAGGCTCATATAATTACTTCTGGGCTAAAAAATAACCTTTAAAAAAGAGTGAATTTACCCTCATCTTCGGATGACAATGAGTAGCAGAGGAACGTGTATTTCTACTTGAGAATGCACGTATGTACTGCTTTTTAACATCATCGTTGGAGACTCGCAGTCAACCCCGATGTGTTTTAATCATAGTTACTGACTCGCAGTCAGTCCCCATGTAGGCTCATTTAATCACTTCTAGGCTAAAAAATAATATTTAAAAAAGAGTGAACTTACCCTCATCTTCGGATGACGATGAATAAATAATCAGCCTTAATCGTATAAGCGGATAATATTTGGGCGCGTGCGCTCGTCGCCGTGCACGAAAAAAGAATGAGGTATAAGCAATGGAGGATTGACTGGAAGGGTAGATTGAACGAACAAAGGAACGAACAAAGAATTCGTTCAATAGTCAATTGATTGTCTCTTAACATCGTGCAAAGTCGCCTGTAGGTTTAAAGGACTACCTGGTATTATATTATATCTGAAGAATGAAACGACGAAATATAATTGTTGAAAAAACACAAAAAAATAATACAAAACAAAAAGAGTACAAGGAATTTCAACTAGGTTAGCCATTTTTAAGGTTCCGTAGTCCGTACTAAACCTAGTAGGTTTCAGTTGCTAAGTATCCGCTATACGTCTATTACAGACTTGTAATTCGACCTATTCCTTGAAAGGGGTTATTCTAGAGCTTATTTAAAATGAAGCCCAGTCAACCGGGGATCAAAATTCAGTGGTTTTCAAGTTATTCGAGATCTTAGTTTTTTTCGAAAAACGCCATCTTCCGATCTAAGACTGGCAATTGTATAAAAAGTACAAGCATTAGGATGGTCAATTTTTATTATTCTTGTAGCCAGTGTACAAAGGATTACTTTCAATAAAAAATGTAATTTCGAGAAAACTGAGATGTATGAACCCGGGCTCGCATCCACGACCCTATGCTTGGGAGGTCATACCACTAGGCTACCATGACTTAGACATCGCCTATAACATAAAAAAAAACCGGCCAAGTGCGAGTCGGACTCGCGCACCGAGGGTTCCATACAAATTTATATGTATCTATGAACATCCAGTCTTAGCAGACCCCTGCTCCTAAACAAAATGTGCGCAGTGTGGGATCATTGTAGATTGGTTACTGATATAAACAAACAGACAAAAAAATTATGCTTTTCGCAATTTTTCCTTTATCTGTGCTTATAAGGCCTTGCTTTGTACCGAATCTCAAGATTCTGAGTTCACGGGAAGTACCCTGTAGGTTTTGATTCTCTTGCGAGTGTCGAAAATGTGCGTTGGTTACTGATATAGACAGACAGACAAAAAAATTTATGCTTTTCGCAATTTTTCTTTTATCTGTGCTATAAGACCTAACTTCGTACCAAATTTCAAGATTCTGAGTTCACGGGAAGTACCCTGTAGGTTTTGATTCCCTTGCGAGTTTCGAAAATATGCGGAAATTTGCGTCATAAACGGCTGTATCTTTTGATTGCGTTGGCTTAGATGTTTGATTTGTTCACAGCTCCAAGGGACAGTAGACTTGAGTATTTGATATAAATTTCAACTTGATACCTCCACGCGTTTCTGAGAAAAAGGGTCTTGACAGACAGACGGACGGACGGACACACGGACGGACGGACAACAAAGTGATCCTATAAGGGTTTCGTTTTTTCCTTTTGAGGTACGGAACCCTAAAAACATACAGACGAATTGAGAACCTCCTCTTTTTTTTGAAATCGGGTGAAAATAGGAGACCAGGACCTAATAAACCGATTTGCAATCAAAAGTAAGTCAGCGACGCATTCCTGTGAAGTTTTCTAAATCGAGACGCATGACATGGAATGCTATATGTATAACAAAACAATATACTTTGACCTCCAACAAATTGTCTCGTAAATCAAGTCGCGCGGCGAAATATGGCTTTGGCGTAACGAACCGCGGGTTCGGTTACAGATGCGTGACAATCCCGCTTTTTGCATGTTTCATTTTATTTACTTTGAAAAACATCATCATTAATTTGTATTTGATGTAGGTACCTACTTCATCTTATCACGTTGACAACATGAAAAAGAAGCTTGAAAGTCGAAAACAAAACACAGCTAGGTATTTAGACGTGAGAATTTTTGATGATCGAAGTATTCAACGTGGTTATTTTTGGGTGATATGATAAGATAAAAGAGTGTCATTATTTTGCAAGCCCGAATGGATGGGTAGTTGCTCCAGGGCTTAAACGATATATCTTCACTACTTTGAAAAAACCTCGTATCTCATTTCAATACGTAAACCAAACTGAACCTTGATATACTTACTTTTTGTTATACTTTTGAGATACGAGCTTTTTTCAAAGTACCTAGTGACGATATACCAGTATATCTTGGTGGTTTTCAAGTTCATGCCCGTAAATGTTTCTTGACTTTATGTCACCTAAACACACAGCAGCCTTGCTATTCAAGCTCAAGTTGCTGCACAACTGCTATGTGCTCAATCCGGAGAAGTTTAAAATAGGAAATTCGATTAGAAATCTCCCAACTAAATGTTTACTGATCCAGAATGGTTTTCCCTTTGCAGGACGAGCAACCAGTCGTCTATGCAGCAACTGTCGTACCCCACGGGCCAACCAAAGAGCCAGCAGCCGCGCGGCAACGTTGCAGCCGTAGAGCCTTACAACCACGTCCCTCATGCGCCCAGCCTCACGCATAACTCCAACTTTCAGGTAAAGACAAGAACTGAACTGCAAGAAGGGTTAACGAATTCACTGACGGCATTTTTTTTCGCCACAAACAAAATATTAATCTATCTATCTAATACCTTTAAGCGAGCAATTCTTGTATATATGTATATATATAAATATATATGTATATATATATGTATATATATAATCAGGATCTCGGAAACGGCTCCAACGATTTCGATGAAATTTGGTATGTGGGGGTTTTCGGGGATGAAAAACTGATCTAGCTATGTTTCATTTTCAGAAAATCGCTTTTACTCGTGTTTTCCGGCTATTTTTGTTTGCATTAGAATATAAAGCTAAATTTTGCCCACTTCGAGCAGATCATAATGGCACATTAGAAATCGGGTGGTCGCGGGTCCAGCCGACCTCGGTTCGAATCCACGTTTTTTTTCAACATTTTTAGTTTTTTATTTTATGTTTATTTTTCATGAGAAAACGTCAAATTTCTTCTTTTGTGAGAAAAAGTTACTTTTTTGTGAGAAAAAGTTACTTTTTTGTTAGAAAAAGTATTATAGGGAACGTGCAGTAACTATAGGCGGCAGCACTAATGCGACAGAAGAGACACTATGCGGACAGTAAAACAAACTTATCAAGGTAAAACATTCAAATTGATGGCACCCTTATGGCACCAGTTGGCAGCACCGTCTATGTGCACGTTCCCTATTGGGAGCACAGAACAGGAAAAGCCGGTTGTCTGTAAAGTCGGTTTACGGACGATAGTTTAACGTAACTCACCCCCCCCCCCCTCCGGTTTTTTTGTCAAATATCTTGAAAACGGTGCATCCTACGGCAAAATCAATGAAATTTTCATCCCCCCTTTAATGCCCCCGCGCTCCCTTCCCCGCATCCCCTCCCCCTCCTCTCACCCCCCCCCCCCACCCCTCCGGTGTATATAATCAGGATCTCGGAAACGGTTCCAACGATTTCGATGAAATTTGGTATTTGGGGGTTTTCGGGGATGAAAAATTGATCTAGCTTGGTCTTATCTCTGGGAAAACGCTTGGTACCAAGTTTCTGCCCGAGCAGAGCTCGGTCGCCCAGGTACTTTAACTTTAAAGCATGTCTTCAAAGCGTTAGAGGGGTTCATAGCAATATAATAAAGAAACTTATATGACCTCACATTATTTAGCGTTTCTCACTCGGCAAAGTTCTAGAAATATAAATGAATGCTTCTAGGGGCGTTCTAGGGGGTTGATTTTCTGGCTAGATAAAAATACGCACGCTAATTTACCTAATAAGGGGTAGTCTGAGGATAGATAAAAATGGAGTTTAGTAGATAATTCGAGATTACAATATCTAGATGTGAATGATAACATTATCTGTATAATTTACAGGGGATGAAGCAAAACGTAATACAAAACAACGTGCCATTGAAACAACTTACGCAAAGTGATAACATACAGAGCCATCTAACGCAGCAAGAAGCGCATTATTTACAGCAGAAACAAATGATAAACCCGCTGTACAATGGCGGATATCCTCACCTACCAGCCAGCCAAGATCAGTACCAGGGACAGTATCCCAACAAGCACGATGCCTACAGTCATGTCCAACAGGGCATCTCACACGCTTACGATCAGAAAGCCATGTTCGACCATATAAACAAATACCCAGAGTACCCCAAGCAGCCTCAATATAGTCCCAATAGTACAAGTAGTTCTAACAGCAATCAAAACGGCAAAGAACTCAAAATAAACGAGCAGGAATTCCTACCAGAATTCGCTGCCAGTAAGTCGGATCCAAAGTACCAGACGTTGCCATACAACACCAAGTTCCCACAGACCGGAAAATTAAAACAGCCCGAAGTCAACGGCAAATCTGATAGTCAAGAAAAGAACCAGAATGCCAACATCAATGTAAATCACATGACAGTACATTCTACGCCTCTATCGGTCGTGAACAAGAGTCTGGCCACCCCACTAAGTCAACACGAAGCTACATATCAGCAGGAACACGCATATCAGTTGCAGAAATCAGATTCTTCTAATAGATGTAACCAAGAGGGTAAAGAGAACCATACATATCAACACAATTCTAGGCTAAGTCAGAGTAATAGTCAAAGTAATGATGGCTCGAAGAGCAATGGAGGAAAAAGTTTACAGGGTAACGCGATGAAGGGAAACTCTCCAAGCTTCGGATCAAACACTACCACCGCTAGCAGTTCTATAGGATTTGGGGTAAGTTGAAACAAGATTCTTGATTGGTCGCAAATTTGAATTTATTTGGCTTGTGTCACGTAGCTTTTCATACTCACTTCATTTGTAAATATCATCATCATTCATTCATTCCAGAAACCCGTATCGAGTGTAGCCCCTACATCGGTTCAGGTCTCAAGCGGAAAACCATCACCCATATATCAGACATCCTCCACAAAGATCCAACCGGTCCAACCGCAAACCGTCCAGACCCAAAGCCTTGCACCTCCATCAAATCACATAGCTAGTAATACGGTCACTTCCCAACCCCAGATTGTCAGGAACTCCGCGTCAGGGCTTTCGAGCGGGACGGGGAGCTCTAGTTATCCTGGTCAGAACTCTTCGCAAAGCATCTTGTTATCTCCTCCGCAAAGCGCAAGCACGCCGCTATCCACGCCTGATGTCAGTGGCTCTGACAAGTCTCCCAAACCTGCACTACCTCCCAAACCAACGATAAAGGTACGTTTAAGTAGAATTACTGTTTTATTTCTGCTTCATTTAGTTTTTCCTGCCTGTGATTACAACAAACCAACCATATTTAAATAAACATGTGAACAATAAGTATCCTTATTATTTACAGACCCCACCAAGACAATCAGTATCCAACGAAGCAGGTTATAATCAATCTGACACCTCAAACTTGCCCACCATTCCTGTGCCGGACTTGTCCACAGATAGCGATAATCTAAAAGAACTTAGCAACGGTAACAGTAGCAGCGAAATGATCATAAAAGCTCGACCTTTAACGATAAGAAAACCACCGATGAGCGAACAACCTAAACTGCGAAATCATACCAACTCCAAAACCCCAATAAGCGTCAGCATCAACCGTAGAATCGAAATGCCACCAGCATTTCTGTTCCCCGAAATGGATCATTTAACTTTAGATTCAGTGCCTACGGAAATGCAGAACGGCCTAAAAGACAAAACGAAAAGCAAAGATGAGGTAGATAAGATGATTAATAATAATATATCTGTAAGTTCTAATGAGAGGCACGAGGATAAGGATAACGTGTTGGATATAGCGGAGCAGATAAGTTCTGTTGATTTGAACGGTCAGGATTCTCAGACGTCTGAGAATGTCCTGAGGCGGTCAAAGAAAGGCAACTTGAAGCAAGGCGGCAAGGCACCGTTGGCGAGACGCGTCAGCTTTGATCCCCTCGCGCTTCTGTTGGATGCTAGTTTGGAAGGCGAACTTGAGCTCGTCAAGAAGACTGCAACACAGGTTAGTAAATTGCTAAGATAGAATCAAGAAATATTAATTATACTGAAACTAGAAAACATTGAATAAAAGAAGAAAAGTCGAAAGGCTGAGAATCAAACCCAGTTCTTTATCTTTTATCACGCGAATTATTGGTCATCATGCATGAGTTATTCTGCCACATGCCAAAAAAATTTAATCACTGTCAAGTTGTTTGGAGATAATCACGAGATAATAGATAAGTACATTAGTAATTGCAAATGGTCGCTTTCAAATTCCGAAGAATAGCTCATAAATTGGAACTTTTTGGAGCATATTTATATTGGTCAATTAATACACTTTTCAATACTTTTACAGTCATATCCACATCTAAACTTTATTTAAAGTATAAACTTAGAATCTTTGATCAATTATAACTGTAGATCCACAGTCGCGCGCCCGAAAATGTCCGAGCCAAATGAGCGCCACTTTGATAAAAGTGGCCTTCTTTTTTCTCAGAACGTTGCGTGAAATTGTCAAGATAAGCTGTCAAGTGGAGTTTTGCCGCTACCGAAATTCGACTGTAATAAAGTAAAGACTAGGTTCAAATTTCTGTGTAGGTGATGATTTTATTTGTTACGCAACCAAATAAAAAAGTTCGGACATTCTTTGAAGGGGATTTTGTTCGGCAATGTGTATCTTCAGTTATAATTGATCAAAGCTTAGAATAGATAGCCGTTCTATTTTATCACTCTATGGTAGACAGTATGTATAAAAGCGCCTGTGCTGTCATCTTGTGTTGTAATCTGAAACTGAATTTCAGGTGCAGAATGCGAGCGCTGCAAACGACGAAGGGATCACAGCTTTACACAACGCCATCTGTGCCGGACACTTTGAAATCGTCAAGTGAGTTACTCTGACAAAGCTACTAGATGGAGTCTATTTAGCAACATTCAAGCTACGAATGACCCAGTTTAATAAAGTTACAGCGTAGTTTTAAATGCATTACACAGATGGTGCTTAAACGTCCAAAGCGACAATTTATAAATTATTTTTTTCCTACTCTCTATCTATGTTATTGACCTCTAGCGTCCGTTTGCACGATCTAGGGGTAAAATATTTTATCGTTAACCTTGCACTAGGAGTGACAGTTCCATACATTTTGACACTACTTAATCCTGGGTTAGCAATTAACTCGGAGTTGCATAGTTAATCTTGGTCCTCGCAAACCCGCCTTAGGATAAATAGATAGTATTTGAAGAAGACAACAATATGTACTTACTACTTACCTACTGAAGTGACGCGCCTACGTACAGTCGAAGAAACTGAATCGCGTACCAGAGTAGAACCTTTTCGTTGCCAATATCATGTTGACATTCCATACATTTGCCAAAGAAATTATTTTGAAATTGACTGTGAAAAGATTCTACTCAGGCACGTAATTCAGTTTACCCGACTGTATATTGGTCAATTGATTTTTATTTACATAGCCGAGTGACCGAAGATTCCGTAACTGTAAGACTGATTGAGTATTAATGTTTCCAGATTCCTGGTGGAACTGGGGTGCGACGTGAATGCGCAGGACTCTGACGGCTGGACGCCGCTTCATTGCGCGGCGTCCTGTAACAACCTGCCGATGGTGCGGTTCCTCGTCGACAATGGTCAGTGCTTTTTGTTTTTACCACTTTTTAGAGAACTCAGTGAAGGAAGCATGTTAATTGTCTCTTGCATTATATCGTGACAAAGAAACGACAACCTTTTGATTGGCTCGACAATGACCGGAGGCCGTATTGTCTAACACACTCGAAATCACATGATAAGAGTAAAGAGATGATAAATTAGAGCCACGATCTCTTAGTTTTGTAGCTGCTAGCTACAATAGTTACTAGATTAACTCCTGATTTCTGTTAAGAAACATTTCGCTCGGCGTAAACACTCACCGCTCTCAAAAGTGCGTGTGGTGTTTGCGCATTGACGTCCGCGGGGAAATGATATCTAAACTCGAACGCTGTGCGTATTTATATTAGAGCCACACCGACGACGCACTATGAGAGTGCGTCGGTGTGTTGGAAAATTACCTTTTGGAGGCGTGATCGTGATCTCGCCTGCCCCCACTATTTGCACCTAGTTAAGTCGGTTATAAATAGAACCTTGTTTTAAAATATAATACATTCCGTTTCTACACTTCATACTAATAGGGTGTTTTCTTTATAACTACTACCAACATCCCTAAAGTTTCTTAATTGGCTGGGAACATTTTATTTGGTATAGGGTATAGGTAATTACAAAGGATTTATTTATTAGGCTCGCCTAGGTTTAGAGCAATCGACATGTCAGTTAGCAAATAGGTACTATCAGGGTATCAAATTTGAAATGTCGAGTAACTAAGGCCCTGTTTGCATTATTCCAGTAGCTTGACACGTTACGGTGCTCGATCATGTAACACGTAAGCATAGCGGCCCCGCAATGTCATACTCGTATAGTATAAATCTTCCCAGGTGAACTTTTCGCTTCGAGCCCTTATCTTTCAAAACAAACGGTATCGTCATAGTATTAAGGTTCAAATTTAATGTAATGGCTCGAAGCGAAAAATTCACCTGGGAAAATTTATACTATACTACTGGAATGATTTACTGGAGTAATGTAAACCAACTATAATTCCAACCTAACTGGAATAAGTAATCGTAAAAACGACGCTTGAATCAGATCGACTTCATCATAAAAGAGTTTCATAAGGGTTATTGGTTTCAGGTGCGTGCATATTCGCGACGACGCTGTCCGATCACGAGACGGCCGCCGAGAAGTGCGAAGAAGACGAGGAGGGCTTTGACGGATGCTCAGAATACTTATACAGTTAGTATAGTTTCTCATGACTTGAAATTCGGTACGGATGAGAATGCAAATACAGCCGACAAAAAGAAGTAAGCAAAGCTTGTATTCGGAATTTTTAACTACGACCTATTTCCCCAGGTGTCCAAGAAAAGCTAGGCATAATGAACAACGGTCTAGTCTACTCCGTGTTTTCGTATCCGGCGGCGCGGCCGGACGAGCTCTCGTTCGACATGGGGGCACGACTCCAAGTGCTGAGGAAGGGAGACGACAGCGAGCGCGAGTGGTGGTGGTGCCGGGACGACAGCGGACAGGAGGGATATGTGCCCAGGAACTTGCTTGGGGTAAGAATTAAACTTACGTGTTATTTACATTTTGAAACGCGTTGACGATTTGGAAAAATGGGAAAAACTCGAAAATTATAACTAATATTTATAGATATCACGAACCCCCATATGAGTATTTAATTTAACCCTTTCACGGGTATCGCAAACTAAGCCAAACATGAGCAAAATGGGCATAAAAAGGCATGGGCATAATATAAGGTGGTAAAAATATATTCAGGGAAATAAAAAAATGAAAGCACCTGAAATTAGGTTTTTCAGACGTAACAATAATCTGCATATGAGCGGTAAAAACAAGTATGTGTTTGAAAACACCATCTGGCAATTAAATACTTTGCCTATATAAATTAAATGGTTTGCTGATATTATCTCGACGTTTGAGTGTTGTGTCGAAGTGATTACGTACAAGAAAATCAAGTGCGGGTAGCTCGCAAAATACCCTACACACACAATACTACACTTCAATCGACTCGTGACCACGGCTGCCGCAATGTGGTCGAAACGTCGAGGTATTTCAGCAATTAAATTGAATAGTGATTAAGTCTCGGAAAATATTAGAGTAAGAATCGCGAAAGTTTGAAACAGTAACTCAAAAGTTAAGTTGAAATAGGCCAAGAACAACGATACTTCTATGGTAGTGAATTTAATGTCGTTGCAAAAAGGGTCACCTAATTTACGTTCCAAGGAAGTAGAAAGCCCTTTAATGATAATTTGAATAACTCTGACTCAGAAAACAAAAGCAAATTACTGGAACGAACTAGGAAGTTGAAGTTTTTGCGTTTTCTTTGCTCGTTTGGATGAAGTCCACTCGGAACGCGGGTTAATATCTTTTAATAAAAGAATGTGAACTAAATAGAATACCTAGATACTTAAAAGATGGCGATTTCTAATATTGACATTACTTTTTTTCCAGTTATATCCAAGAGTAACCCCACAGCAGGAATGAAACAATGAAGCTTAAATATTATGACCTGATATCATGTACAGTTCTCTAATTTTTAAAGTATTTATATCACTGTAATCTAAAAAAGTATTGTATCTATACAATTTTATCAGATCTAATATTTTGTAAATATTTAACTTAGTTCAAAACTGAAGAGATTATGTTGTACATTTTATAAATATGTGAGTCATCTTAAATTGATCATGAAAATTTGTATATTGTTCTTAGGATGAAAATATTGTGAGATATTATACATAAATTGACAATACAAATATGAAGAAACAACTGCTTTTATTTATGCATTGACCCTACAACATTTAAAATGAACTACAAGCAAGAAAATGTTTTGAAACTTAATAACGACCACGTAGTAATACGTATTCGTTAAATCTAGCGTTCAGTATCTTGATACATTTGATTTAGAAGCGATAAGTAAGACCACGCTGTGCTACAAACCTGAAATAAAACATGACCAATTAAATTAGTGAAAAAACACGGATAACTCACGTTTATGAACGAGTTTAGCTCTACATGTTTCTTTACAGGGCGATGTTGTCAGTGTTGTGTGGTACCCTACATTTTACGATGATACTAAAAAATACGATGAAAACATGTGTAGTTGTGCGCCGTTATCAGTTTTGTCGAGCAGCCGTGTGAGCAGAGCGGTGGCGCGTAGTGTGCGTTTGGCAGCAGCCGCCGTGGCGTGTGCTCAAGGAGGAAGGGCTACGGATTAGCGTGTAACATGTCAGCTAAACTCGTTCATAGAGTTATCCGTATTTTTTCAATATGAGTGAGTCACTGTAGTTTCATGTTCAAAATGACAAATTACATGCGTTAAAACTTTTCTTATTAACACACGGGTCGCTAAAGTAAGTAATACCCCAGCTAGGTACGTTAGTAGTCTATATTTTATTTTTAAATATAATCAAAAGTTGAAGAACTACTTCACAAGCAGGAGACCCGTAGTTTCAAAATTGGGTTTCCTATTTCTAGCAATTTTTTTGGGTTGGGTGCCGAGACTAATATTCTGGTCTGGGGTAAAGACGACAGAGAAACGAGCGGACATTAAGAATCCACCAATGTACTTCATATTGCAGCCGAATATTTCTCACTACAGCTGAGTGCAGACTAGGACATGAATGATGTCGACTTGATCACATCCTGCCTTTGCGGAGGTACATATCAATGAACTGAAACAATTGGGTGCTTTGGTCATCCGCGACCTTATGATAGTTACGTTTATGCAGTTCCTCCACCTCCACACTGTACGAACACACAAACCTAACTATCACCACCACCAAACTACTCTGCCGCGTTTCGAACTCAACCAGAGTTCATCCTCAGAGTACTTACTTTTCTCCAACTACCGTTCTCCCGTTCCCGTTCATACCGTTGGAAGTCGTGGTGGCCTAGTGGTTTGACCTATGGCCTCTGAAGCAGAGGGGTCGTGGGTTCGAATCCCGGCTCGCACCTCTGAGTTTTTCGGAATTTATGTGCGAAATTACATTTGCAATTTACCGTGAGCTTTACGGTGAAGGAAAACATCGTGAGGAAACTTGCATACACCTGAGAAGAAATTCAATGGTGTGTGTGAAGTTCCCAATCCGCACTGGGCCCGCGTGGGAACTATGGCCCAAGCCCTCTTATTCTGAGAGGAGGCCTGTGCCCTGCAGTGGGACGTATGGGATGGCCGTTCACTACGTTGAGAAGTTACAGTGACAAATTAAAACGTCTGTTTTGGTTTGTTAGTGTTATCTGGTAGCATAGTGAGCAGTACTCTGAGGATCAGCTCTGGTTGAGTTCGAAACGCGTCAGTGTAGTTTGGTAGTGGTGATAGTTATTGGGTTTGTGTGATTTGTGTGTGTTCGTACAGTGTGGAGGTGGAGGAACTGCATGAACACACATTTCTTGCATAAACGTAACTATCATAAGGTAAGGTGAGCAAAGTAATTGTTTCAGTTCAATGTTGGGTTTGGCTTTGGCTTTCTCAAAATTACTTTTATGTAATTTGCAATTTTTATTACTTAGTTCAAGTCAAAATTGACCTACTTCCAATAGTCGAATTGATTTGAAATTTGGTATACATAATGTAGGTTGGATGACAATCCAAACACAATCAACAAAAAAGCAAAGTCGGCAAAAAAGCTTGTTTTTTTTCAAAAACTTATTGTTAGGCATTCTTCCTCTTCCTTAAACAGATATTAACTTTGCCAAAGGTGTTGAAGTTCATTTTAATGTATCCTAGTGCAGACAACTCGCATGGCTTTTGAGATCTGCAAATAAAAATATTTCCTTAAAACTTTGCCAGTATCTTAAAACTTTATAGTTTTCTAATATTTCTCCATTTGTAGCCAATTTTATTGCGCACCTACCTGACAATTATTAGAAAGATTATTTTCCTGAATTTCATATCACTTTTATACCACTGGCTCTTGAAAGCCGCGTCTCCTACTCCACAACTCTAAAAAGCAGATAAAGATTATTATAAGTATTATTAAAATCGGGCCTTCTAGAACACCGCCAGTAAAATTGCATGTTATGGCAAATACAAAATTACAGTTCACTAGATACAGCAACAACTGCTCAACAGAATAATAATGATAGATGTGATTAGCATTTATTTAGGGACCGATAAAGATTAAGTTTAAAAAAAACAGAAATAGTGAAAGCAAACAAGACACAAAACAGCAAACGATGCTGGCTGTCGGCGTCGGCAGTCAAGTAGCTGAAACGCTCGGAAAGGTATTTATAAAGGTGTTCCAACGGTCCCTGATGGGTATCATCTCAGCTGTGCGCTAAGAGAGCAGTGCTATCTTAAGCTACAATACAGGAGTACACTGACCGCATCGGATAGAATTTGTCCAGGTAATGCCAGAGTAAAAACTATGAATAATGCCGCTAAAACAGCCATTACGTTTCTAAACATTTGATACTGCGTTCCTCCGACAGTCTGAAAAATAAAGCGCTGGGGTATCTTGCATTTGTTTCTATATTTTTTTTGATGCTACGATTCAAAACTAGGGGGCATACAATTTTTACGATATTCACCCCCTGTTTCACCATCCATTGATCAAATTTATTTGATGGATAAATGTGATGCCGTCTCTGTTTGTTTTGTTCGAATAGACGGAGACGGCATCACATTTATCCGTCAGTTAAAATTAACCAATGGGTGGTGAAACAGCCCCTAAAACTCGCAGGTTTTTTTTATTACTTATATTATTCATTTTGAAGATCCATTTCATACAATTAGATTACCGCACAAGTACTTATCATTATCGTGAGTAGCTTACTTCAAATGTTTTATCTGTACGCATTTTAATTACTTAGGTCCATCAACGGAGTCAAAGACAACTTAGATACGTTCAAAATTTCATTCACATAACTGCCATACTTACCTATAGTTTCTGAGTAAAAGTATGTGACATACGTTCAGACGGTCATAGTGTAACAATAAGGGTTATGGCCATTTTGGCCTTGAAACCCTAATAATTAAACTGTGTTTAAAAGCATACTTACTATCGCAAGAAAGCCGAAGAAACAAATAATTATAGAAGATAGTGATATGACGGCAAAAATTATAACGCCAAATATTTCATTCAATCTTTCAGATATACTGAAACAAACATAACACTTTAACCTCATTTCTTAGGCTGCAGTAAACGAAGAACACTACAGAAGTGCATTAAAAAACATTCCGGTAAGAACCTTACGCAGATTACCTACAATTAAGTTACAGTTTAGTTAAGAAGGTGGTAAGCTTCTTAATTAAAATGTAACTTAATTGTAATACACGTTACATTAACTTACAGTTAATTAAATACTCTCAGTTTAGCAGTCAAGATAAGTCTATACTTCGTTTTTTTTTAGCATTAGAAATAGGGTAAACAATCTCGATGACTATTTTTTTGAAAGACGTTTTAAAAAATTAGTACTTAACTATTACTTATGAAACAAAAAAAATGTAAATAATAATAATTATTTATTCAAAAATCATCTTTTACAGAGTATCCTTACTACTAGTGCTCTAATCACAGAAATATATCGAGATAGAAGGAAAGAGTTTACGTACGCCGACTGGCCAAATGGAGTTTATAAGCCCCAATGCTCGCCGCAAACTTCAGTCTGCTCCCGACCGCGATCTGCGTGCGACGTCAGGTTTTAAAAATAAAATGACTCGTTGTTCAGTAATTAACTGTTCAAATACTACAGATAAAGTTGGAGCTGATAGTCGAGGTATTTCCTTTCATTGGTAAATACTATTTGTCCTAAAATATCTGTTATTAATTAAAAAACGATTTATTTTATTATTTTCATCAGAACAGTAGCGGGCGATAGTGTGTCCACGCTAGCTTTCCATTGCGGCTTTAATTTGACGAGCCAGACATGGCGTGCGTTCAAAACCAGCAATGTAAAAATAAGCTATTCAAACTATCGAGTCACGTCCAAGGTCAATTTATCATTTTTTCTGTCAAAAGTAAGAATAGTGATGTACAAGTACACTATCGCAGTTCTTACTCGATTAAAATCGATTTTGAAAGCAGAGGAAATGATAATTACGTTTTTATATTATTATGTAGCTATATAATGTACGTAGTGCAAAGCAAATATTATTAACAAACAGGTTATGGTTACTTCTATATTGCAATTTTATTTTAGTTTTCCTAATGATCCTCATATTAAAAATAAATGGATTGAAAACAACTGGTCGTAAAAAATGGTTTCCTACAAAAAACAGCAAGAATTGTTCTAGACATTTCCACGAAGACACCTTTACTGGCCCATCAAAGTACCGACGAGTAATCAGTACAGTTTATCCGACTATTGATGTAGTGATGATGTCATATGATGAAAAGGTACACATTTACATAAGGCTAAATATTATTTTAAAAAATGTGCGTGTGTGTGTGTGTAGTACTTGCACGATTATAGGTAGGTAGGTAATAACGAGCTATGGAGAGGACTGTGCTCAGAGTTTCTCTACGGGATCGAATTAGAAGCGAGGAGATCCGTAGAAGAACCGGGGTCACTGACGTAGCCAAACGGATTAGCTCGTTGAAATGGCAATGGGAAGGCCATATAGCATGCAGAACATATGGTCGTTAGAGCCCAAAAGTTCTCGAATGGAGACCACAGACTGGCTAGCACAGCGTGGGACGTCCACCAACGAGATGGACGGACGATTTGGTGAAGGCCGCAGGTTCAGGGTGGATGCAAGTCGCTTTCAACCGTAATGATTGGGCGTCAATGAGGGAGGTCTATGTCCAGCAGTGGACGTCCTACGGCTGAAATGATGATGAATAACTGCAGCGGCTATAGTAGGTACTAACAAATGTAAAGCAATTTATTGGTTAGGTAGGTACCTACCTACATTTATATTTTTAACCGACTTCAAAAAAAGGAGGAGGTTCTCAATTCGGTTCGGTTACCTCAGAACTCCGTCATTTATGAACCGATTTGGAAAATTTTTTCGTTGTTTGAAAGCACATGCTTCAAGGTTGGTCCCGTTGTTACCAAAATCCAGTTCTGATGATGGGATCCATGAGGAATTGGAGAAACTCCTCAAAAATTCAAGAGAAACGTATAGCGATTTTAGTATTTTCGGTGACAAATCGAGCATTTGCATTCAGAAAGTATCATGGAACTCTGTAATAAAACGACATAACCCTGTCGAGTTTTAAAAATAGAATTTTTAACATAAACTTATTTCGAAGTCAAACTGATGATTTTATCCTACGCATCTATTTTATACAGAAACAACTAAAAAGCAAAAAATAAAAAAATTTAAATAAAAAATAAAACCTCCTTCAAAAAGCATCCAAAAAACTATGAAATAATAATTGAACCGAACCGACCACAATAAGCATGAAAAGGGGTGTAGAAGCCCTATAGATAGTAGGTAGCTATGTAGGTAAGTTAGATTACTAGGTCCACTCCTGCTGGCTCGAGCTGAGGCACCAACTTCAAACAGATTAGAAGAAAGATATTTTCATGCTTATTGTGGTCGGTTCGGTTCAATTATTATTTCATAGTTTTTTGGATGCTTTTTGAAGGAGGTTTTATTTTTGATTTAAATTTTTTCGATTTGAAATTCTGACCTTTCTCATTTCCTCTGTCGAAAATAATTATCATTTCCTCTGTGCATAAGAATCGGTTCCCTAATCGATCTGTGAATCGATGCTTTTGCTTTCGCGCGGCTTATGTTTCCCATCACTAAATTACATTCGTGACGTCAAAGTACCTACGCAAGATGTTACAGGCTCGGTCTCGCTACAAATTGCCGAGCATTTTCCTTCTATCTCGATATATTTCTGTGGCTCTAATTCCTAAATAGGTTTAAACCTGTAAGTAGTATAGGATAAGCAGCGCTCCTCCCCCTAAATTGTACGATGTTTAAGAGCATAATTACTGCATATTTAAATATATAGGTATACAACTATGAGTATAAGTGCGCGCGAGCACGCGCGCGTGTGTGAGAGTGTGTGTACGTGTACATACATGTGTGTGTAGGTATGTGTGTTTTTAAACTTATCACGATGAAACAGGAATGAGAGATTCAATGTCCTGATATGTCTGGAAATGTCAGTGAATGACAAATGACACATACAACGTAATCGTAATTGGCCAGTACATAACATAAGGTCTATCGTAGAGATGTTATTTGTGTATCAGAGTTTGTATAGTTGTATGTTGTAATCAATCTAATAGAAAAATCATTTTATTTATAATTTGAATCACATATTGCGTTTTTAATCGCGATCGCTGTTAAGGCATTTTAGAATTAAAAACATTAATGAGTATGAGTATGAATAAGAGTTTAATTTTATTGCTAATGTCGACTCCATGGCTCGCTAACGTCTTACCGTGCGATGAAAACTCCGACGCCTATTCATATCTGCCCCGACGGGGAATCGAACCCGGGACCTCAAGCTTCGTAGTCGGTTCTCTAACCACTAGGCCATTTGGCCGTTTAAATTTTTGACGCCCCCTTTGCGCCCTACTTTCGCGGCCGCTGTACTTAGACCTAGAAATCACGTAATCATAGAATTTTCGCTTTTAATTTCACTTACTTCAGAAGTTTCTGGTGGGTTGTTGCAAGTTTAGTTACCGCCCGATACGATGCCTCAGCTTCTACTGGATCAAAAAGGCCGTTTCTGTCTTTTCCGACCACCATTATGTTCTCCAAGTCATATTGTAGTACGCGCATCAGTATAGAAATATCAACAGTCAGCGTGAGGAGGAGAAGGTCGCAAGGTAGGTACAGACAGAGGTGTATTATTGATCCTGGAGTGCATAAGAAAAACACCAAAGTCAGAGCATCACAAACGTTTATAATATAAAAAAAAATAACCAATTGGAATATGCTAAATAAATATGAAAACTACTAAAAAATAACTTATGGTTAAGAAAATATTTTTTAATACAAGCTTTTATGCTGACAATACTTTTGTTTACTTTATTTGCATTATCCTTTTATTTGTATGTAAAAGTGGTGTGTGTGTGTGTGTATCTACTTGCAAAATTTGTTAAATAAATTCATACTTATAATATTATAAATGCGAAAGTGTGTCTATCTGTCTGTTACCTCTTCACGCTTAAACCGCTAAACCGATTTAGATGAAATTTGGTATGGAGATAGTTGAGAGACCCTGGGAAGGACATAGGATAGTTTTTATCCCGGAAAATCGCATGGTTCCCGCGGGATAACGATAAACGAATCTTTTGTCAACGAGTCGTGGGCATACAGCTCTAGTGCTATATAAAAGCGTGTACATACAAGATACCTCTGCGAAATGGGCTCCCATTTCGAACTGATTTGACAAGTGTGATGCTGATGACCACATAACACAGGTCTTTGGAAATATTTAACCGTGTGCTATTTGTGACGGTTTTGTTTTATATAAGTTTGCAAGAACCAATGTACTTAACAGATTTTTACATTAATGTAGACATGTGCGTACGTGTAAATACCTACAAATCACTCCCCACATAAAAGGATACGATGCGCACCATTTCTCCATACAAACGTAGTCCCCTGTTTCCTACCTGGATAATGGCTTTTGAGCCAATTTTTTTTTACTGTATAATCTGTATCTACCACAGCTATGCCCCTATGTTTCGTTTTTTTCCATATTTCAATTAACATAAGAAATATGAGCTTTCAAAAACTGAAAAAATTGCCCAATTTCAACGTCATTTTCAGATACTCATCAGAAAAGAATCCCTCATATAAACAAAAAAAGGAAAACATAGGGGCATAGCTAAATCTGTCCTCTAATTATTTTTAAAAATAATAATTTTATTGGTCCAGTTTTCGAGAAGAGAATAGGGGACTACGAAATGCAGTTTTGATCAATTTTACGCGCCTATTAACGGTCTGAGCTGCAGTTGTCCCGCTCTCGCTGTATTGACACGGAGGGGTTCGGGCGAGACAGCGACCTTTCATTAAAATAACTATTTCTCAAAAGTCTCTCAGCCATCGTATCCTCTTAAGTCAGGGATTCACTAGGGGTCAAATGTCCCGCGGGAAGTGTAGCCAGCGACGTAAGTTGAAGTCCCGCAACGTTAGCGGTCTTCGCTCGATATAATATGCCCATGTAAATAATGTCGTCAGACATGCCGAGCGAAGTTCGGCAACGTTCTGACGCCGGTGGCGACATCTTGTCGTAGGACATTTGTCCCCAAGCAAATCCCTGGCTTTACTGGCACTTGCTATTAAGTAGGATAGAGTACATACTTTTAATCATCATGTCATACTACTCGTCTACAAGTTTTGCCTGGCTACTTAACAAAAAAGATCACTTACCACTCACGGCCTGGTATATGAAAACGGCTGAATATCTCCACATGGAATCGATTTTAATAGGGCAATACAAAAAAAATGGAAACAGATACTTGGTCTCCCCTTCGAAGGATGAAAATGCGGTAATGAAAAATGATACCCACACGAACACGAACACCACGACCGCAAGAAACTTGTAAACGTCTGAAAAATAAATATTCAACACCTTCAATGTCTAAATATTGTTTCATTTTTAAATTATACTGTAATTAAAACATATTAAAATAACCAGATAGTAAATGCTGGGACCGGGATCGAACCCCGGCGTCGCCCCAAGCCTATTAACGTCTCGGCGAAATTTTCCAATTTGTTCTCCAGACAGTTAATATTTCTTAAACTTAACGGTAAAACCGCAAAAATCAGTTTAAAATGGATCGTTAATTTGCTCGCATGACTTGGCATAAAATAAATAAAAATCATAATTTTTTTTACATTCATTGAACATTTTCAAGTTCCGTAACCATCTGCCTATAACATTTTCTTCGTTTTTTACATTGTTGGGCCAAAGTTCAGATATCTCCAAAATAATATCTTTTATACGGTCCTTCTTGCTTAGTGATACTAATTTAAACAAATCTGAAAAAAAATATAGGCGGATATGGTAAATTATACTCTAGAAAATCATAGTACATTTTCTAAAATGGCTTACCTTGTGTGGCCATCAAAAGCAAAGGTATAGCATTAGCGATATCCAAAAAATCTGCACCTATTTCATCGTATTTATAGAAGTAAAGTAATTGGCCAGTGTAAAACATTAGTAGTATAATACTAAACAAAACAAATCTGCAGCTGTTCATAAGACAAGAATCTCCTAAAAAGTCGAGTCCAATTATTTTCAGTAATTTGAGATGTATGGCTAAACTACCAGTTAGGGCAGGAGGCATTTGTTCTAAAGAAGCCATGTTTAAAGAATGGAAAGTTGGAAATCATTTTCAACTTTTATTTAGTAATCGGAACAATCCCTTCACCTCCATAATTTTTTTGTGAAAGTAAAATTATGCTAAATTCTATACCATTCACAGCAATTGAGGCGCAGAAATTATTCCTTTAGGGCAAATACCCTTATGTGATTATTGACACACCATTCCCTAGAAATAATTTAAGTGCTAGCTAGAAAATGACCTAGAATTTATATCTAAGTAATATATACTTTGTACAGTCTAGCATTTGCATAAATCTTTGACTTGAATCAAATGCATAAATTATTCGTTAGGCTCGGCAAAATAAAAAAACCGGCCAAGTGCGAGTCGGACTCGCACACGAAGGGTTCCGTACAATTATCTATAAAAATCACGTTTGTTGTATGGGAGCCCCCTTAAATATTTATTTTATTCCACTTTTTATTATTTGTTGTTATAGCGGCAACCGAAATACAACATCTGTGAAAATTTCAACTCTCTAGCTATCACGGTTCCCGAGATACAGCCTGGTGACAGACGGATGGACGGACGGTCGGACAGCGGAGCCTAAGTAATAGGGTTCCCGTTTTTACCCTTTGGGTACGAAACCCTAAAAATAATTTTTTATCTCGTGAAATTTATCCTGTAGAAAAGGTAAAATTTTAAACGTTTAAATTTTAAATTGTTAGCATTAGTCTGATAAAATTTCGGATGTTCATTGTTCATACTGTGTTGAAATTAAGACATAAACTCAATGTACAGGTCGATTCACAAGAGCTGGCACAAATGGATTGAATTAAATTATTAGTATGTTACCCATTTGACACACAAATATGAAAATGACAAGCAGCAGTCATTTTCCTACATAAATGTAGGATCACGGTAAGTAATAACTTAATGTTCATTCAATTTGTGCCAGCTCTTGTGAATCGACCTGTAACTATGGCATCTCAAATTAAATAAAACCAATTAAAACCTTCGAGATGCGAGATGATGCATTACTTTGTCCAGTATTTAATAGACCTAGAAACACTAATTTTGTATCACATTAAGGCTTGATTTCCTCCTACGCTGACATCGGTCGCTGACGTTGGTCGCGCGTACGAATAAACACAATGCTCTATGGGCCACCGCACAGCGACGCTGACGTCCGCGGCAGATTTATTGCTACGCGCCGCTGATGGCGCGCGTCGGTACGCTGATGGCGCTGACGCGCTATACACCACTATCGCGCGCTCAGTGCGAAGCTGACCGGTCTTGCGCTGACATCGGTCGCTGACGTCGGTCGAGCATACGAATAAACAGAATATTCTATGGGGCACCGCACAGCGACGCTGATGGCTCATACGCGACCAACGGTACGCTCGACCGATGTCAGCGACCGACGTCAGCGTAGGAGGAAATCAAGCCTTAAAATTTCACCTCGTATATCATCATTAGCAACATTTAGTTTGGTCCTGGATGCGTGTCATTCTTACTCAAAATCAAAAACAAATAATTATAGTAAAAATTTATTATCTAACCAATTTAAATTTCTCCCTCGTCCGAGTCCTCGATGTCTGCCAATGCTTGCTTAGCAGTGTTCTCGGCCTCAGCTGCTACCTCACGAGGCACCATCTCATGTCGGCCGTTGGTTTCCTTTGACACCCAGGAGAGTTCCAGCTCAAATTGTTTGTCCTTAAGTTCATCATGGACCAAGTAGATGCTGAAATGTTTAAGTAATTTTGGTGTCATAAAACATTTCTTATTTGATTTTAAAGGAGGATGGGCAGACTTGTTGGACTCTGGCCTAGGGATCAAAAATGACAAGCCATAATAATATGGCCATATGCAAAACCTTTAAACATAAATATGAAAAACCTTTCCAATGATAACATTGGAAAGGTTTTTCATATTTTAAAACTTTATGTATAGCGAGAAATCTCGAATCACTATTTAAATAACTATAAATTGAAAATTTTAAAAACCCCTAACGCAATTTGGTCACAGATATTTTGAAAATAAAGTAAATGCCTAAATTACGCGTCAAAGATACCTTCCGCAGTTAGCAAAAGAGCTGATAACTTTGAAACGGCTGAACCAATTTTGATGAAACGTTGTCTAAGAACCATCGCCAAGAAACCAGCTTTCAAATAAAAAAAATTGCATCCGAATCGGTCCACCCGTTTAAGAGCTATGATGCCACAGACAGACAGACACACACATAACGGTCAAACTTATAACACCCCTCTTTTTGTGTTGGGGGTTAAAAATATATGGCAAGATAAAAAGGGTTACCTATCATATTCTCGAAAAGCTCATTTCCGAATATTAAAATTCCGAAAACGAAACTCCTTTTTTTCATTTTCCAAATTATTGTTTGTCCGAAATTTTATTTACCATATTTTCTTTTGCCAAATGTTTTAAAATTCATTTTTTTATTTGCCAAATGATTCAAAATCCAACTGCATGAAATTCCGTAGGATCATTTGCCAAATATATAATTATTCCGCAAAATTATTATTCCACAAAGGTCAGGGGTACAAAAGGCGACCATACAATTATGTGTGGAGCGTTATATTCATTTTGTTGTTTAATGTTTCCCAAATATTTTATTGAGTTTGCTATGTGGGTAGGGGGTTTTGTAGGTGGCTATAAATAAAATAACTAACACCAAAGGCTAATGCGGGAGCTTCGCTCCGCTACGCTCCCGCATTAGCATTTGAACCTAATCTATCCGAGTCGCTTCCGCTCCGAACCGTCTTGCTCGCTCGCTAAAAATTAAGCAATGTTGTCTTACTCTGATGTTAGGTTAGGTAGATAATAAAAACTTACTTTCGGCTTTTCGCTACATTTAGATTATGAAAATATGGCAACTGTTTAGGTTGGCAAATAAAAAAATGGATTATTGTAATTCGGGATTTTGAATTTGTTGGCAAATAAAACTGTGATTAAATGAATCCGTGGCATTGTGAAGTTGTGGAAAAACAAAACATATGGATTTTAAAAAGTCGGAGAACCGTTTTCGGATAAATGAAATTCGAGTAAAGGAGTTTCTAAACATCGATAGGTTCCCGATAAAAAGACATGCAACACACAATCATCTTCATTATCTGTAAAGCGATAAAGGAACTTAGTATCGAAAAACCTACATAGAAACTTTCAACTCAAACTACTTTTATGCAACCATAACTTTTTTCACAGAAAGATTTGGTACTACCTGCCGCAGTAAAAGTATTAGAACTTAGAATAAGCTATCCAGTGACATATCGCTTGTCCTTATTTATTGGTCATACAGGTCAATTAGCTAGCCCACTGTCCTTTTAGAAGCAAATGTGATGTCATTTACTAAATAACAGAAATTTATTTTATTTCAGAAAAACACAATTAAAACTAAAATAAACACCAAAGTTCCACTTAATGAAACTAATTAGAGTCAGTGAAAGGTCACTTTGTTCATTATTTTGGTAAACTTTTTTAGCATTCTCAACAAACTTCCTTTTTACATGATATGTTTTTTTAGGTTACTAAGTAATAATTATAACTGCGAATGTATGTTTCGCATGTAGATCTATAACAAAAGTGACCCAATCTAAAAATTCGCAATATACCTAAGTTGATTATACAAAACAACCGAAATTCGCACGCGCACCGCACAGTGTTAGAATGAGACTGACTCAATATGAATTATTCTCATTTCAAAAATAACATTGTGTAAAAAGAAAAACAGAGGTCGTATTGTCTAACGCGCGTACGCTTGCTATCGCATTCACTATTTCTTTCTGCCAAACGACTGGACTTTCCTCAGAATGCACATTAAAGAATGTGTTTAGTATTAAAAATAGGTTTATGTAACATTTTATTTTGAATACACGCTTTTTTCATTGACTGTACTTGAATTGTCATACAACTTACATATGTATGTATACCAAGTTTCAATTTGATACAACCAATGGAAGTGGGTTAAATAGTTAAATATGACTTATTGACTTTTGTGTAATTTGACTTATACTAATACCGCAAGTTAAATGAAAGCTTGTAATAAGGTACTCACATTCTTGCTGCTTCCTTCACCAATTCCCTGACAGTCAGATCAGCAAGCTTCAACTTCTCAATTTCTGTCTTTGCAGCCTGCTTTGCTTTGCCAACTGCACATCCAAAATATGACTGGAATAGAAAAAAATTGCTAAATAAACATAACCATTGAAATAAGTTTCCATCTTCAAATTCATTAAATTTAGCCTTGCTGATGCAAATTTGAGTCAAAATCTATTATTTTCTACTTGTTAGAATTTTTCTGAGATTGGTCAGGTCACTTTCGAAGTTGTTATATGATTTTTATTGTCTGTATTACTTTTTCAATATATTTTTTTTTAGGTACATAAGTATGCCAAATTTCAGGCCAATCAGATACCAGAAAATAGTTGAAAAATGGTTTGCGAATTTTGAAACCACAAGTTATATACAAACAATGCAAGTTAATTATATATTCACTTTTACTGAATTAGCAAGCCACATTTTGCCAATGTTGTTGTAAGACATGACATGAAAGCTTGTGTAGCGACTAATTACTACGTCCCGCATTGCACTATCAAAGTTTCTCAACTTGGCTGCATAAATACAACTTCCAACTTTCATCCGTTGGACCTCGGTCCCCAGGCAGAACATCTAGCTCGAGAGAGATCTCTCTAATGCAGCCTACCCCTAAACTTGTTGAAAGATAATGTAATTTAGACGACCAGATGGCCTAGTGGTTAGAGATCCTGACTATGAAGCTTGAGGTCCCGGGTATGATTCCCGTGTTGGGGCAGATATTTGTATGATAAATACAAATGTTTGTTCTTGGGTCTTGGGTGTTTAATATGTATGTATTTAAGTATGTATCTATCTATATAAGTATGTGTCCATTGCCTAGTACCCATAACACAAGCTTTGCCTAGCTTACTTTGGGACTAGGTTAATTGGTGTGAATTGTCCTGTGATATTTATTTATTTATTTTTATTTATTTTATTTTTTAATATCAATAATATAGATTATGTTGAACCAACCATGATTTAATTTACTAATACTAGTGTTGCCCTCAATCTCTATTCTGAACCTCTACTAGCTGCTAGGCTTTGTTTTTTGTTTCATTCATTCAACACTAAAATAAACTAATCTACAAATTAATTATACTTACAAAAGAAACACCACTTGGGTCTAGCATGTACATCTGAGGTCCATCATGTGCAGACCAAGTTCCCATGACAACAGAGCATCCATACGGACGGACAGCACTGTACAAGGTGTATGCATGCATGTACATTGCCACCCGCTCGTTCAAGTATTTAAGGGGTACTGGAAGTTGGTACTGAGATCTGTAGTTGGATGCTTCAGTGCGGGCCGTTTCTACAATCTGTCTGGCATCAGAGATGAGACCTGATACTGCCTGAAAATTGTAAATGAGAAAGTTTTAAAGTACAAAAGGGAAACAAAGACAGTTACAAGAGAGTTATGAGGTTAAGTCTCTTTTTATAGACAACATAGCACTGCAGACTGCAACAAGACTTCCCTGTTTTATGATTTTGAAAATAATGTCTACAATAATAGAGACCTTCAAACTCAAACTCTTTATTACAGCATTTCCCAACCTTTTTTGAAGTGTGGACCCCCTAGCGCTTGCTTACCATGATCCACAGAACCCTAAAAAAACTATTAATTATGCAAATCTTTATTTTCAATTTGTAATGTCATGTTGGCATTCTATTCATCTGCCAAAGAGATTATTGTGAAATTTGTTGTGAAAAGGTTCCACTAGTATGCGATTAAGTTTCCTTGACTGTACATTAGGCATTTATTCTTATAATAAAATTGATTTGTACTTTACAGGTAACTGGGGCTAGAAGCCTAGGCTAGGTTGTACTGATATTTTTTTTCTTAGCATTGTGCAACTTTTGTGTTAGAATTACAATTTTTTTAAAGTTCAATGTACGGTTGACAAAAGCGAGGCCTGCCCAATTTGAAAACAAATGTGCTTGCAGCCGTTGAAGTTCATTGGTATGGATAGATGTCTAGCCACTGCAAGTAAAATGGACATTTATGGTGTCACAGCAACCTTTTTGTTGATGGTACAGTCATGAAAATGAGATCCCATTGGAACTTAAATAGTCAACTCATTATTTTTCTCATACATCTAACTAGGATAAATAAAGGCCCAATGCTGGGAAACAAGCTCTGAAGAGCTGGAACGACGACGTTTAACAACAACACAACGTCAAAATCCCGCTGTCATTACATGAGATGTTGTTGTGTGCGTGGCCTCAACTCTGGTGGCGTTACCTATAGCTTATTATTTCCATAGTGTGAATACAATAAAGTGGTAATTGAACAGCAAATAAGTAAATAAACAACTTACAATGCCAACATGTTCATCAGCATGGAAAATCCTTTTGTTGGCACCAGGCTCATACAACTTTGAAGTCACAAGTTTCTCAACTGCAAATACCACACCATCCTTCCCTCGGAGACCAATCACAGTTCCAGAGTTTTCCACAGCCT
Source organism: Archips xylosteana (assembly GCA_947563465.1). Lineage (NCBI taxonomy): Eukaryota > Metazoa > Arthropoda > Insecta > Lepidoptera > Tortricidae > Archips > Archips xylosteana. The sequence continues at coordinate 12,341,656 of OX387357.1, read as the reverse complement.
TCGCTGCATATTCTACTTGGAACACTCGGCCGTCCGGCGAGAATTGGGATGCGGAAAGATCATACTGGAAGTAAGAAAAAAACAGATTTTACCATCATGATTAAGCATATTTGGAAGACTTAAAAAGTAAGCCAAAACTGTAATTATATCACTAGATTTTAGGGAGCTGCCGAGTTTACCACTAATTAAAAAAGAGTACCATATTAGGCATTGAATAATATAATTAAGTTTCCGAAACTTGCATACACATCATAACCTTTAAACAAAAACAGGAAAACTTACTCCGGTTCCTATCGAACTCATTGCTCTTGAAGTTCTTAATGTAGGGTCTACACCTTCAGTAGATACAAATAATTATTAGCACTAAACTGTTGTAGAGTAAAGATTTCTTTCAAACAAAATTATGAATTATTTTCGGCTTCGGCGGCGATGACAAGCAAGTCCTGCTGTCAAAAGTCAGTGAAGTCAGTCAGTCAGTTCTCGTTGTTCGCGTCGTAATCGTAAACGTAAACGTAACTTGCTTACTGGATCGTGATTTCGTGATTATGAAAAGGTGTTTTGCGTTTCGTTTTATGATTTCTGACCAACATTATTTTTAACCCGTAGTAAATATAAAAAAGTCAATATTTTACTTGAAATCAAACTTAATTACACGACCGTTCAGTAAACGATTAACAAATAAACGAATATTGTAAGTTTTCGAATGTATTGTGTGTATTGAAAAACTAGTTTCCTGGCCAACATCATAATTTTTTTGATATTTTCAACTATAACAATAAATAAGGCGGAGTCATAAAAAAAAAAGAATTAGGTAAGTATAAATAAAATTTCATCTTTTACTTTTCTTTCTTCGTGCGTTTTGTTTTACGTTTGCAAAAAGACTTCGCGCAAAAGTAACATTTTGTAACAAAGAATAGGCTAATAGTGGCGGAATGTGGAACTAATTACCAAGTTCAGTTTTAGAACTGACTCTGACTAATGATTTCCGCATTGATACGCTAGATGGCAGATTAATGTTACTATTAGTTTGTAAAAAATACGTTGTGGCGGCAGCGCTGCACTATGCAACAGTTTGTTCTTTGCTTTTGAAAAGGATTTCTTTTTATTTTTTTAACCAAGATTGTTCTCAACTAAACACTGACTTTAGTTTGTTTTTATTTCCGGGTCACTTTTAAGACTACGTAGGCGCAGGGTCAGATTAACAATGTTGCCCCCCAGGCAATGCAATTTTCGGGGCCCCGTTTCAGTCCAATATCAACTGCACTTTTCAAGAAGTCAAATCAAATCAACTGGTAGCATGCATCGAAAAATAGCAAAAATACTTATTGTCAAATAGAAATACAAATTTTCCAATTCAATTTTTACACCGAGACCTTTTTAATTTCTTTGTTGCGCGCGCAGGGCCATTTAGCGAAGCGGCGGGGCCCCTAGGCAGTAGCCGACTCTACCTAATGGTTTTTTCGGTCCTGTATAGTTGTACCTAACTAAAAACTAACTAGTGCGGTAATTTTCTCCTACTCCATTCGTATATATTAATATAGGTATTCGACATTCATACAGTACCTATGAGATTTAAAAAAATAACCTCCTTGGCTGGTTTTTAGGGTTCCGTACCCAAAGGGTAAAAACGGAAACCCTGTTACTGAGGCTCGGCTGTCCGTCCGTCCGTCCGTCTGTCTGTCCGTCTGTCACCAGGCTGTATCTCGGGAACCGTGATAGCTAGAGAGTTGAAATTTTCACAGATGAAGTATTTCGATTGCCGCTATAACAACAAATACTAAAAATGGAATTAAATAAATATTTAAGGGGGCTCCCATACAACAAACGTGATTTTTATAGATAATTGTACGGAACCCTTCGTGCGCGAGTCCGACTCGCACTTGGCCGGTTTTAACTATATCCACTCGTACGCTTTGTGCAACTCTAGGTGCCAATTTATTTACATACAATTTCTAGCAGGTAGGTAAAACCTTCTGCTTCTAAAACGTACCTAGTCTTATTTAACTTGTTCCTTACTAATTTTCCAGTGCTCGTTGACGCCAAAGTCAAAGTCAAAATTTATTTAGGTTTAAATTTAAGCACTTATGAATTACTAGCTGTTGCCTGCGACTCCGTCTGCAATTAATCCCGCGGGAACTATGTGAAATTCCGGGATAAAAACTATCCTATGTTATTTCTGCGGTCTCAAACTATCTTCATACCAAATTTCATGAAAATCCGTTCAGCCGTTATTGGGTGATTGAGTAACAAACATCCAACAAACTTTCACATTTTATTATATTAGTAGGATATGTACATACTTATACGTTTCTAGATAAAAGTCGACAACAACCTCACAGATTACCATGTCAAAAGAATTACGGCCGAAACGTTGTTTACACATTTTCGCCGCCGTCATAAACGCCGAAAACCTGCTGGTCCTTTATTATAGCGGAACCTGGCTCGAGAGCACAGCTTGAGATCCTTCGAAGAACTTCGTAAGGGAATTTTACTGCGAAGGCATTTTTTTTCATTTTTTTTTTATTATGAGAGGGAGGCAAACGAGCAAGCAGGTCATCTGATGGAAAATGATCACCGCCTCCCATAAATATCAACAACTCAAAGAGAGTCACTGATCTGTTGCCGGCCTGTAAAAAAAAAGAGGGGATAGGGAAGGGGGATGGGAAGAGGTATTAGGGCCCCGGCGCTCTCACTGACCGTACGCAGCGCAGCAGGAGTCCTGCTGCTTCACGCCGGTGTTCTGTGAGAGGGTGGTACTGCCCCGGACGAGCCGGCCCATTCGTGATGCAGCGGCTAGCTACAACATGGCTCTACCACTACAACATTATATATAATATAACACTACAGCATTAAGGTACACGTCCCTGCGCTCGACACTGACCCAATACATGGCACATTCAATATTATGTCACAGATGTGTCACAGTAATGCCTTGATCACACGTACCGTGTAAACGGGCGAGACAGTGCTCTCGCCCGTTTACTCGGTAAGTGTGATCAAGGCATAAGAGAGGTGACAGATGGGTTTCATCTACTGGGCGATGAGGTGTCGAGCATTGGTACGTTTACCTTACTTACTTAGGTACCTAAGGACTAAAAAAAAACAAAAAAAAAATTACGAAGCCAACGCTGCGGATCTGATTTTATTGTACACTTTTCTTTCTTTTTTTTCATTATTAAAAGTAAAAATGTACGGGTTATACTCGTAAGTGACAGATCCTCGTAGCCTAGATTTTATTAATATGCGAATGTAGGTAGAGTTGCCACATCTGATGGTAGTAAAGTACCTACATAGGATTTTGCCATTTAATTTTGAAAAATAAAAGCGATGTAGATGCAAAAGTATAATTAACTAAAGTAGAAATCTCAGAGACAATCTTTCAAACACTAAAATGGATCCTCAGGATCTCTCCAGACGAAATTTTCATTCAAATATCTACTTAAATTCCAACGGTTTTGTGAAAACTGCGGCTATTTAGGACAAACAATCATTATCATTATTTCTAAGTGGTTTTAAAGCTATGCCGTCTACGCATTATAGCCTTTCCCTCAAGAACATTTCGCTTTATTTGTACTTTGTTTCAACCACTATAATTGCCTACGTTCCCGCCTTTACCCACTATCTAGTGAAAGTAGGTAAATAGAAAGCCCTTGAAAGGGTTCGGAGTTCTCTTAGAGTGGTGGAATAAAACAAAATGAGCTTTGCTATTGATCCAAGAAGCGTGCAGTTTATGTTTGGTGAACCTGCGAATATGAACGAGGGAAGCATACTCATGTTCATGTATTGAAATCGTGTCGTTCAAATATCATTGCGGAATTTCGTTACTGCTAGCCTTCGAATTAACTTGTCTGGTATATTATACAGAAATAATCTTGTAAAATATTGACAATAACTGAGTTTTCAACGAATTGGTAGACATAAGTAAAGTCAACCATGTGGGCGTTAGAAGTTTATAAATATCAGTTGGTTATCATCATCATTTCAGGCGAAAGACGTTTACTGCTGAACACACGTCTTCAAAAGATTCGCCAAACAGACCAGTCCTGCGCCATCCGCATCCAACGCGTTCCCGCAACCTTTACGAAGTAGTCGCTGTATCTTATTCGAGGCCTACCTACACTTCGTCTTTCCGTTCGTGGGCGACAATCGAGAACCATTTGGCTACATCGGCCATCATTTCTACGAGCGATGTGCCCTACCTACTGCCACTTGAGTCTGGCGATTCTTACTGAGTGACTATAGTTCTAACGCGGATTTTGTCATCCCGCAGATAAACTCCGAGCATAGCCCTCTCCATCGCCCTCTGAGTGACCTTGATCTTTCTTAAGAGGCCCATCGTTAGCGGCCACGTCTAAATACCATAAGTCATCACTGGCAACACACACACTGGTCAAAGACTATTGACTTGCAACACTGCGGTATATTAGATGACAAGATATTGCGGAGCTTTCCGAGCGATGCCAGCCGAGTCTAGCAGTAGGTAGGTATTGTGTTAATTTTGTCAAAACTTTTTACAGGACGATAAGATAATGATCAGATAATGATTTTCCTTCTAAGTAGATACCTACTCAAAGTACTATTTTCTGTAAAGGAGCCATTTACAGACACATCCTGGAAAACGCTAAGTTATTTAGAAATACGGGCTTGTTCGTGTCGGAATACCTGGATCCCGAAAGTCTGCGAAAGAAAAAAATACTCCGAGAAAAACAACTAAAAGCAAGACAGAATGGGAAGAAAGCAATTATGCGTAATAACAGGCTGTTTATTGATGGAAAGGAAGAAGTAATTTTACCAGATGCAAGAAAAAATATACTACAAAATAACTCGCGCATTTCATCAAATACCATAAGTAAAGAGCGGGTAACCAGTGAGCTGGATGATTCACAATCACCTTCGTCTCCTTTGCCGACGCAAACACTAACTGCGCCCCCTGTCGAGACTTTTCGCGACTAAATCAGAACAGACGGGAATACTGTATCAAAACATATGTAGTATAAGAAACAAAATTCACTTACTTGAGACTCTCATTCATGATAAACAATATATTAAAGCGTTATGTATTTCTGAAACTTGGATTAAAACTCCACAGGTTGATTTGCTTAGCATTGAAGGTTTTAAACTGGCAAGTTATTATACTAGAACAAACTATGAAGGAGGCGGTGTATGCGTGTTTTTAAAGGAAAATGTAGAATTTGTGGAATTATCGGATATTAAGGAATTATCTATAGAATGTATATTTGAAACGTGTGCCATAGAAATAACTCAGTCTAACTATGTATTAATAGTCATATATTGGCCAAATAGCGCCCGTAGTCCCGATTTATTCTTTGAACAGTTGGAAAATCTGTTGCATTTAGTTAATAAGAAATATAACAAGAAAAATGTAATAATAGGTGGTGACTTAAACATTGATGTACTTACAGAATCCAACCAATCCCAGTACTTGTTAAATCTCTGTCGAAATTTCAATTTTACTCAGCAGGTAAAAGAGCACACTAGAATTACACCCACTTCAAGCAAATGCTTAGACATAATATTTACAAATTTTGTTGATAAAAACTTCAGTGCCAATGCCACGGAATTAGGGTTTTCGGATCATAAAGGCGTCTTGATAACAGGACCTGGCATGTTTCACAGAGAAAACGAACGGGAAGGTCAGTATTCAACGTTTAAGCGTCTTTACACAAGGAAAAACATTGAAATGTTCAGAATTAAACTAGAATCTGTTAAATGGAACTTCGTAATTACCCCTCAAAAATCTGTTGATGAAAATTTTAATAAATTCGCATCAGAAATTCGATTCCTTCTGGATCAGTGTATCCCTATTAAAAGAATAAAAATAAAGCCAAAGTCTAACAGAACATGGCTGACACGCGGAATAAAAGTATCGTGTAAGCATAAGCGGCTTCTTAAGATATTGACATGCAAGACAAATGACTCAGTTCTGACAAAATATTTTAAAACCTACGGAAAAACTTTAAAACGGACGGTGACTACTTCAAAAAAGTTACAAAATATTAGGCGAATAAATAAATCTAACAACAAAATAAAAACAATATGGCAAATTATAGGAGATCAAACTAATAAAACAAAAGCACGATTTAGAAACCAAAATATAAACCTGAAATTAAACGGCATCTTAACTAATGATCCACTTACCATAGCTAGCACATTTAACACCTTCTTTGCATCAGTAGGGACGCTATCGCCTGGTGCTGACATCCCTTGCGGTCGCCCTGTGTTAAACCCTACACTTAACTCATTTTTTCTGTCACCGGTATCACCACCTGATGTGCACAAATGCATACGAAAATTAAAGAATAAAAACAGCCACGGAATTGACGAAATACCCCCTACAATTGTTAAGTACTGTATAGACGAACTCACAATTCCATTAACAATCTTGATCAACCAGTCCTTCTCGACTGGAACATTTCCTGCGCTGCTGAAAACTGCACTTATTAAACCGATTCCTAAAAAAGGCGACCTTACTGACCCGGGACAACATCGCCCGATTTCTCTACTAAACACCTTTTCAAAAATATACGAAACAATTATAGCTAACCAACTAATGATATTTTGTGATAATTTCGACGTATTTGACGATTGCCAATATGGTTTTCGGAAGCACAGGTCTACGGCATTAACTGTTTTCAGGTTCACCCAGGAAGTATTAAGCATAATTAATAGAAAACATTACGCATTCGGATTACTGCTCGATATGAGTAAAGCATATGATAGGGTCCAACATAAAATTCTTTTGGATAAGCTATATGGAATCGGAGTACGAGGTGTAGCGCATGATTGGTTCGAGTCATATCTAAGCAACCGGGAGCAGGTTGTTGAAATAGACTACGTAGATAACAAAATTAATAAAATTACTAAAGTACGGTCACGTAAAATCCTCACCACGTGCTCAATCCCACAAGGAAGCGTACTAGGATGCATCTTGTTTTTAATTTACATTAACGACCTCCCTAAAGTAATATCTACTAGTGACAAGGATATAAGATGTTTCCTTTACGCCGACGACATATCCTTAGTGCTACCTTGCCAAAATAATAATGAACTAACAAGTAAACTAGAATCCATCTTAAATATTATATCTTCTTGGCTAAAAGAACACAATCTTTGTGTAAACCTAAAAAAAACTAACCTTATTCAGTTCAGGCCCCATCAAAGAACAGCTTTGGATGTGAGCTATAAATTCGACAACACAAAAATGGATCTAGTCACTACATGTACCTTACTTGGGATACAAATAGACGAACATATGAACTGGAAATGCCATATCAGTAAAGTCGCGGTAAAACTGTCTCGGTTCGCCTATGCATTAAAAGAAATAAAAAAAACCACTGATTTGAAGACGGCATTAAGTGCTTACCATGCTTTTGCTCAGGCCTGGCTTCAGTACGGAATCATACTTTGGGGGAATAGTACCAATGTGGGTGACTTGTTTCTGTTGCAGAAGAGGTGCGTTAGGATATTAAGCAACATAAACAACCAGGAAACCTGTAGGCCACATTTTGAAAAACTTGGAATACTAACATTAGCATCCCTTTATGTTCTCGAAACATGTAAATTCGTTCGAAAACATTCCGACCTATATAACCAATCTAGAGATCAATACAAGGGCCCCCATAACTTGCGGCACAGAAACAAGTTGGTAGTAGTAGGTGCACCCGCTAAATTAAAAATCTACGCTAAGAGGCCATATGTCATGTCAGTGAGAATTTACAATAAGTTACCTAAAGATATTTTAAATGAAGGAAATTATATTACATTTGTCAAGAGGCTAAAGAGGTTTTTAATTATAAAATGTTATTATACTGTCAAGGAATACATGGAAGACTTAGTTTTATAGGACAAAAAAAAGGCCAAATAATGTAAGATAAGATTTTTATTATTATTAATTTTAAAATGATAATAATATTAATAGCATTAATCTGGAATAGGAATAGCATTGATCTAGAATAAGTTAAGGATAAGTTGTTGCTTCGCCCTAGCAGGGTCCATGTAGCACTGAAATATCTATTTTTCATCTTGTAATACCATGGTTGCAGCGAATAAATAAATATGAAATATGAAATATGAAATATGAAATATGAAAAATATGGGTATTCTCGGTAGACTGTCTGCTATTCCTAACTAGCACTAAATATACCTATAGTTACGTAAAGGTCTGTCTGTAACGAAACCCCCTGAGCCGACCCCTGTAAAAGAGATGCCGATCGTCTAGTACAACCTACGGCTGCCCCAAGAGATTACCTCTCCATGTCCCCTAAAATCGTTTAATTTATTTGCAAACCTCAAATAAAACCGCACAAGTTATCACGTGTTAGCAAATAGTTATCAGACACACTTATTTCTGATTATTTTGCAGTATGTAGTTGCATTGTAGATCTGCTTTGAAAAAAAAACAGCGTAAAAATATTTCCTTTTTTATTACCTCCAAAAGTGGCCCCCATATTTAAAATTTATTTATTGACGTTATACGTCCATCTTTCGGTCATCGACTTCCATGTGAGTAGGTACCAAATTTTTACTCAAATGAATTTGATTGAATCGTAGTGGTATAAGAAATCCGTATTTCCTGTGTAATTCCCGTTCCAACGAGAATTCCATTACTACGTCGTCACTCTCGCAACTGATACGAATCTAAATGACAACCTCACTCACACTTTAAAATCCATCAAGCCGCTTAGGCTGCAGGGCGTGCCAAAGATTGATATACATATAACACACACAACACACATAGATAAATTTATACGCTCGAAAAATATAATCCTTCTTCGGCACTCGGGTAAAATTCGTCCTTATTGCACAAGAAGCGGACAAAACTACAGCGCGAAAATCTAGTTGCATAAATTTTGCATTCAATTCCTAATTATACATTCCATTATTTACCCACACGCAAAACCGTTTCTATGTTTATGCGGCAAAATTCTAATTTAAGTAAGTACTGAACGTGTATGTTAAAACATTTCAAACTTAGTAGTTTTATTAAGTTTTAATAAGGTAGCAGGTGCATACGTTGCCAAATTAAAACGCTGTCAGACATGTTTTCCCGCGTAGGCACCGTGGGCCGACATTAAGTAAATATTCCTGTAATTGCGTTGTCTAAAAATGCGAAGATAAATTTTTGGCCGCAAGCCTGCGCCCGCATACGAAATGAGCCCGCCACACTGGGATTATTATTTGCTCAGCTGACATCCTAATTAACGTGACTTTTTTCATTTTTCTTGGTCCGCTAGCGAAATTATCCGCGTACATAATGGACTAACAGCGGGGGGTAACTTGAATAAATAACAAAAGAGCTGCACTGCTGCAAATTAGGTACAAAACTATTTTCATATTTCAAACCTCCGTACTTTCTGCAATTTACATTTAACTTATTTTTACAATGGGACTTTCATGGACTTTCGAACGCAGGAGTAGAAAAGATATTTTTCGAAGGAAACTTAAAGCTGGGGAACAATTAAACCGCTTGAATGTCAAATGGAAAGCGGGACAAAGTTTGAGAGCAAAAGTCTTAGAATTTAAAGACGGACACCGACTGGCTTGGTTCATTATTATGTTCAGTTCAACTTCGTGGACGGAATCACGGAGCGACGAACAGTTCTAGTAGCTACTGGATATTCATAAGGAATAAGTTCTTTCCAAAACCTCTTTTTCTTTAAAGTCGTGGTAGCCTAGTGATTTCACCTATAGTTTCTCAAGCAGAGGGTCGTGGGTTCGAGTACAGGCCCGCACCTCTGAATATTTTAAAATTTATGTGCGAAGTTACATTTGAAATTTACCATGAGCTTTACGGTCAATAAAACATCGCGAGGAAACCTGCACACACCTGCGAAAAAGTAGCCTAGATAGTGAGAAAAGATAATGTACAGTCAGGGGCATAAATATAATGTACGTTACCAAGACGTCAAAAATATCTATACACCTATAGAGTTACTAGTCATAAGGTTGGTGTTTAGATGTATTTGACGCGATGGCTGTATATAATCGGTCGGCGCGCTGAGAAAGCAATGTGTGAGTCGTATGCGGTGTCCCATGGACTGAGATATAATGCCAAAAAAAGCGAGATGATGGTTTTTAAGGTAGGGTCAAAGACCTATTCAGATGCTCCTGGAATCTCGCTTTGTGGGACCACCTTAACTAGGGTGACTGAATTTAAATATCTCGGTCATTGGGTTACTGACGACTTAAAGGATAATCATGATGTAGAGAGAGAGCGTAGGTCGCTGGCTGTCCGTAGCAACATGCTGGCTCGCAGGTTCGCACGCTGTACACAATCGGTAAAAGTAACGCTTTTTAAAGCTTATTGTCAATCTTTTTACACGTGCGGCTTGTGGGTCAATTTCACGCAGCGGACATACAGCGACTTACGTGTTCAATATAACAACGCCTTTAGGGCGCTGTTGGGTCTGCCATGGCGCTGCAGCACATCGGGGATGTTTGCGGAGGCGCGGACGGACGGCTTCAATGCCATAATGCGCAAGCGATGCGCCTCCCTGCTGGCGCGGCTCCGTGCCAGCCCCAATTGGGTCCTGAGCGTGTTCGTGGACCACTGGGACACCGCGCTGATGCGTCGGTGGTCACAGCTACATGTCCTCCACAAACCTTGTTTCACAGTTTTACTAACATAGCTTATAAATTTATTTTGTTACTAACATTATTATGGATCGCTGGTCTGAATTAAAGATGTTTATTATTATTATTATTATTATATATATTTATGCCCTTGACTTATTTTTTTATAGCCTTTTGACGCAACAATGGACAGACAGCACCAATGGAAATACCTTTAGGGATAAATTAAACATAAGTAGCTAGCTATACCTAAATCTAAAAAGTTTAGTTAGGTACCTATAACTATACTTAATGCCTATCCGCGATCTCACGTCTCTTGATACACAACTTGAATGATAATTCTAAAAAAAACTAAGATTTTGGTACGTAAGAGAATACGTAGACGACAATGATAAGGGCGGATTTTTCTATAGTTCCGCAGTTGCAACACTTACTACCCAACCCTACCCTATGAAAGCATGTCGAGCTTACCTTTTGCCTTATCCATTGCTATATTATTTATAAACACGTTCACAGATCTCGTATTGATTGGGAAAATCAGACGTTTCCAATCAAATCTCTCTGAGATACCACCAAACTTGGTCACGACTTTAAAGAGAAACGACAATTTCCATATTTTGCCCGCGAAATTTATCATTATAATCGGGATACCTATCAGTTAGTCAATATATACCTAAACCCCGTTTTGCTGTATCCCGTGGGAATTTCCAAAATTCCTGAAATAAGTAGTTTATTTAATTTTATAATTTCCTACATTTGGCCTGGACATTTGACGAGTCTAGTAATCATAGTTACGGAGATATGGTTACTCTGAATCGAACATAAAAATCCCGTTCATTCCCTACCTCGTGAGAATTTCAACAAATCCGTCCTTATTCCTTGCCTACACCATAAAAGCAACCTCTTTGCCGAATTTCAGCCTTCTAGACCAAGAGTTTGGGCTGAGTGTTGAGACAATTAGAACTTCATTTTGTATATGTAACTATTTGTGAATTAATTTATTACTAATCCATTTAATTTTTCTGGTTAAGGATCGCGTTGTCATGCCTTGCATTAAAGCGTTTAGCTTTTGCAGATGACGAATTCAACCCAATCATACATACCTCCATAATTAGGACTGACTGGACCACAGAAGTAAAAGTAAGGGAAATTATGAATGTTATCGTGTGGGTTTCTTTTTCATATCTCCCGCTGTCAATGAGCACACATTTTTCGTTACGATATTCATCAAGGTAAATGTCTGTTTTGAATCACTCCGCAACAAAAGTGGTAGCGAAGAAGAAAAGTAAAAATATTGTATAGTTCATTGATATGGACCTCCACAAAGTAACGCCTGAATCTTTTAATTCTTTCTATTCCTCATATTGTTACTTCTGTTTAATGGACTAATATTTTCAACTAGATAATAAAAAAAGCTTCGCTCTTTTGCCGAACACAAGGATAAACGTACGTGGAACCAACAATATTATTTTATTATATTAAACCTCGGTCCCGCAATATTTTGCCAGTGCCTCGACATATATTAACGAGTTCGTGTAGCGTCCCGCCGAGTAAACAGATTGATAATGTATCGAGAGCAATTTCCAACAAGGAACATTATATCCAAATATCGATTATCGATACAATAATTTAATTAAAATAATATGCTGTCAGATGTTGCACGATTTTGTTTCTTGGTGGGATGTAGTCTTGGTGTTATCTTACACACGTAAAAATAGTAATTAAAAGTACCTACCTATCCTATAAAACTCGCATAAATACTTATTGAAAAAACGGGGCACGGCACGCCAATCAAATTGATCTAGTCCTAAAGTAAGCAAAGCTTGTGGAATGGGTACTAGGCAACAGATAAATAACTGAAAAAGATGTATTCTTATTTAAATATTTATTAAACATCCAATCCAAGACTCGAGAACAAAATATTCGTATTTTTCGTTCATACGTAATATCTGCGCCGACCGATGATCATACCCGAGACCTCAAGTTTCCTAGTCAGGTTTTCTCACCACTCGGCTATCTGGTGATAGTATTAGAGTGCTTTTCTTTCATCATCGGCCCACAAAACAAAACGTTCTAAAGAACTCAAGCTCTGTTTAGGTGCAGAGTCAGAAACTGAATCACGTACCAGGGTGAACCGTTTTCATTGCAAATGTCATGTTGACATTCCATACATTTGCTATAGAAATCATCGTGAAATTGGTTGTAAAAAGGTTCCACTCTAGTACGCGATTCAGTTGCCTAGACTGTACAACGGGCTATCCACTGCACTGCTACACTCTGTCGGTCACTGACTGCCGTCACTGACATCTCGGTCGTCTACAAAATTCTTACCTAAAATTTGACGTCTCTAAATACAGCGGTAATTTTTGAGGTAGTAAGAAATGTCAATAGATGGTGTTCAGTATGGTCGTTGGAGTCAAGTATTTTATCAATTTAAGACTTAAACTAGTAGTCTAGTGTTCAGATTCCATTAAGACACAAACTTTACCTAGAGTATAAAGTGCAGCAGTAAATTATCAATCAGGTAAGGCTACAATAGCGTGCGCAAATCCTGGGCCAAACTTTGCAAAGTTTGAGCCAAGTTGCTCCACTATGAAATATTTTGTTGATTCCATTCATCTGCACTCGTGTTAAGTGCACTTACTTGCACAAATTTAAGGCAGGAAAACCATCATCCTGACACGAGGGCGGTTCTACTTCGCCCGGCTAGAAAACTGTTATGAAATTTTACGGCTTGCTAGGTGCAGATTGGAAATGATTTCATTTTAACGCTCAGTTTTATTGATATTCCAGAACATGCCAAGTTAAAGACGATATTTCCTGTTAGATTTACTTGAGAATAAAAGTAACTTCAGTTTTAAAATCATTTTCTGTATTCTTTCGAACACAGCTAATAATGGCTCTTCAGATTTTAAAATACTCGAAAATAATGGACAAAGTTAAAGAAATATTCTTAAAGGATTCTATAGAATCAGTCGTAAAACGCGACATTATATTGAAATTGGACCATAACTGAAATGAGTGGACGTAAAAGTTTACGAGAACTTCACATACATTGTGGACAAAAGAGAACATTAGGGATAATCTATGTGTCGTGAAAACCTAACTTTTCTTTTCATTGCCCGGTCTCTTGGTCCGCTGCGAAATGAGGCAATTTAAGTTTCAACAAATTTAAAGGCTCATTTCCTATACCGTAGTTAGACTTTATCTTGTTAGTTTAGTTTATTGTAAGGACTGAACACTTAGTTACCTCGAAAAAAAAAGCGTTAGATTACGTAGTATAGAATTACGTAGCTTACATAATTTTCATTAACAGACAGATTTACGTTACTCTGATATTATAAATACTATACTATAGATCAACGAAGTAAAAGTCATCAGAAAAATCTTAACTTATTAGGTTTATTTTTCTTCTTTAAGTATTTCTCTTTGTAGATTGGCAGCCAATTTCTTGAATCTTTCCTTGTCCAGAGCTATTTAGTCTGAACGACTGTTCCTCAGTCTTGATGTCGGTCCATCAAATTATTAAATAAAACCCATTAAGACCTACAAAAGAAGTTGATTCCAAAGTGAATCCACAATAGCGTCGTTATCCCCCGCTTTGTAATGTTGTACATACTTTGCCATGTCAAAATCAACATGAAAGCTTCCCACCGCGATATATGTTAAAAGAATTTTACGCGTTCATGCGTAATTTAACTTGAAACGCAATAAAATATCCATTAACTTTGAGATGGGCATTTTCCGTCACACTGAGCACCGAGACGTTTATAACGGGGACACCTTTTTGTGTCACTTTTGCCGTTATTCAAAATAGTCCTTAAAGGATGGCTCTTTGCTCTTGGCGTTTGCTTTTGGTGACACGGATTTCGTTTGGATCGTCGGCCAAAGTCACTGAGCCGAAACGTATAATCTTTAAGTCTCTCCTAACGTCCTGAAGCTCAGTATCAAGTGTTATTAAAAATGTTAGGTGATAATGAAAATGTTACATGTAGGTAAATTGTCAAAATGATTAAAAAAAGTACTGCTATATTTTCGCTTGCCCGGTAGTGGAGAAGCGAGGTATAGTAGATTGTTCAACAAGGGACTAAAACAAGCCATAATGACACAAGATATTTAGCCACCCGAGCAGAGCGAGGGTGGCTATAATTCGCGTGTCATTATGGCAGTTTAGTCTCGCGTTAAACACTCTACTTTTCACTTTGAATGCGAGGAAAAAAACGATGTTTTAGGTATACTAATCTACAATATTATTTTTATAAAACGTACGCTCAATACGAGCAATGGACGTCTGTTCAGAATTCAAATAGCAATTTAAATTTGTTCCGCGGTTTTTTTTTGTTGAGTGACGCTTTAAATGTTTGCATATTTAGCCAACAGATTCAAACTTGAAAATTATTTCATAGCTAATTGGACTAAGTATGCATAATAAAATGAATTCATCTTTAATATAATTAAATAGATTAATATTCGTAATTATTCATGGTGTTTCACGAAATTATTATTTTTTAAAACATTTTTATACAATTGTCATTTTGAGGTTAGGTACTTCCAGGCACTAAAGGCTTCCACAGACCGAAGCGCAGGGCGCTACGGAGCGCTACGGAGTGAGCGCTACGGAGCGCTTCGGAGCGTCCGCAGCGCGCTGCGGTCTGTGGAAAGCTTTAAAATTGTCTATGCCCAGTAACTGAAAATGGCAATAATCCTCCATCCACAAACACCGTGATTGGCAGTTTTAGGGGTTTCCAAAGTAAATTAAAAAAAAATTACTTTAATCCCTAGAGATCAAAAAAGAGCTTTAGTCCCGATATGCAGAGACTAAAGTAACATTTTTAAGAGAATGAGAAGTGAAAAAAATATTGTAGTAGATACTTTGATAATGGATCTCTGCAAAGTAACGTCCGAATCAATAAATTGATTAATACATTAAAAAAACTTTTACCGTCTTATTCAGTTCATTTTATCATCTTTGCTTTAAGTAAAAAGATTACAATTATTCAATTAGCATTTCTTTTCCTGTTAGTTCAGCAGCGAAAACTACATCGAATTACCTAATAACTGAATATTTTTCAAGGTTATAGTAGAAACCACTGTTTATAAAGCGTACAAAAATCGTACAACTTGTGATGAGAAAGATGATGAAAAGAAAGCAAACGGACAAAAGATATTTTTTCAAAACTAGTAACTTTAATAACTGAATTTGGCTTCGCTGTAGTCGTAAGTTATGAAGACTTACTTAAGTCCCTACACAAACATAGTAGGTACGGTTATCAAATAAATCAAAATTAATCTTACAAATGAAACTGGCAAACTTAGTGAGGACTGTTTTGTATAGATAATAAATGAAATGCACCGGGAAACACTCAAGAAAAGCACTTTTGCAGAAAACTAATATCAGTGTTTGCCAAGCAGTTCGCATTTGGGGGATTGGGGTGACGGGGCAGAGTGGGGAAGTACTAGAAGGGACAAAAATGTGATCCTTGATTGTGAATTGTAGCAGTTTACATACGTAATCATGATTAGACGCTGCAAAGATTTTTCTATATCATAGATAACAAGTCGGAAGAAATATAATAATTATTTTAGTGGTCGAGTTGGCTTAGTACTTAATTGTTTTTATACATAAATATACCTACATCATGCATGACCAAGTTATTAAATCAATCAATCTATCAATCAATCATCAATATATTTACTCGTCGAACATAGGTATATACACTGCAGGTTTAATTACAATAATTAGCCATGTTCAGCTATGTCGTACACGAACGGGCATACGAATTATTACAAGTATTATAAATTTACATCATTTTAAGAATTATTACAATTTAAATACAATTCATTAATAATAAGTAAAAAAAATAAAAAATATATAAAATAAGAAACAAGTATTTTACGTATTCCATCTAAGTATGTCAAATTAATACACTCTTATGTCATAAATATAATAATAATCAAATCACAAATCAATAAAGTAAACAAAAGCTGATTTCATAATCATAAGTCAGGATCGCTAAAGTACTTTTTAACACTATAATAACATTTATGTATCAATAGTTTCGATAATAATCTCTTAAAATTATTTAAATTTTTGTTTTTAAGCCCAATAGGTAGCTTAATTATAAATTTTTGGAGACATTGTAGTGACGTTGTGCTTCATCAGTGCCGTCTTACACCCAGTTACACGCACCATTTGGTTCCTAGGTCGCAGGTTGCTATTTGGTTCCAATATTGGGAATAGAGTAGGGTTACTTTTGACAAAGGTGCAGCACTCCTAGACAGAGAGGTGTGAGGGTAGCGTCAGCAAAGGTGTTTATGATAAGAAACTCATTAAAGTGCCTTATAAACTGTACTTTACCTGGTATTAATCAGTCATGCATTTGTTTAACAGAATTTCAACGTCTTCATGGTTTGTCCAGTGGATGTTTTGAAAATTAAGTATTATGTATTTATTAACTTCTCTACCTTATTTGTAAAACTATTGCGTTAGCAATTTCATCTCTTACTTCATCCCTTTAAGGATTCGTTTTCAAGGAAGAATGAACGCTATAACTAAAACCTATGATACCTTTAGCTCCAGCGGTTTTCATTTTCTATACGATTTTTTAACATTTATTTAAACCCTCTAATTGTTGATTTCCAATACAAAAAACGAATACTATGAAACACAATTTAAAATGAATTGCTAAGTTCTAACTAGCTACGTTAGTTTAGATTTTTCATACAACACTTCATCCCTTATTTCACCCCAATAGGGGCTGAATTTCCAAAACGCCGTGACTCATATTCACCTACATAATTAAAGGAAGCCCTATGCGTAATTTCAATCTCCTAGGTCTAGTTTGGTCTGTGCGTTGATATGCCACTCATTCAAGGGTCCGTAAAACCATTCAGTCAGCTTTTTTCTTTTACTTATATTATAGGTTTGACGATAACTGTAACTAACTAGATATAATGTATATATTATTAGAAAACGAGCAATTCTAAGAATGGATACCTACATTGTTAGTAAATGTGTTTTCCTTAGAAGCGACGCAATTCAATTCGTCTCTATCAATAGAGTTCCAAGTCTGTGCAAGATTCACACAATACTCGCGCTTATCGGGACGGTACTGACGTTATTAAATAAACAGGGTGCTCGCAAACGAATCCTACGCTGAATGCGAGCAGCCTGTATAGTCTACAGACTAGCAGTAAGTAGCACTTGGATAAAAATATTGAAATCTGTGTCTGGAAACGGCGATATAAGAGTATCATTATGCGATATGAAGGGTGCTTCGAAGTCAATGGAGAACTGTATTTATTTTAGATTTCGAACACGTGTGTCTACTTGGTGAGTGTTTATTGATAAAGTTACTGAACTCGACAGTCTAATTATTATCACCATCTTCGGCCTATTTAAATTTCATTGATGGCCTTTCAGATTGAGAGCTTGGGCTGGAGTTCCCAAGACGGCCCGGTGTAGATTGGAAACTTCACGCACACACACATCATTATAATATTACCGTAGTAGGTTTATAATACTACCGTGGTGGTCTAGTGGTTTGACCTATGGCCTCTCAAGCAGAGGGTCGTGGGCTCAAATCCCGGCACGCACCTCTAAATTTTTCGGAATTTATGTATGTGCGAAATTACATTTGTAATTTACCATGAGCTTTACGTTGAAGGAAAACATCGTAAGGAAGCCTGCATACACCTGCGAAGAAATTCAATAGTGTATGTGAAGTTCCCAATCCGCACTGGGCCCGTGTGAGAACTACGGCCCAAGCCCTCTTATTCTGAGAGGAGGCCTGTGCCCTGCAGTGGGTCGTATATAGGCTGGGATGATGATGATGAATATTAGTAGGATTTTGAGCGGTTAAATATAAAGTACCTGGGCGACCAAGCTCCGCTCGGGCTGAAACTCGGTACCAAGCGTTTTCCCAGAGATAAGACCACGCTAGATCAATTTTTCATCCCCGAAAACCCCCACATACCAAATTTCATCGAAATCATTGGAGCCGTTTCTGAGATTCTGATTATATTATATATATATATACAAGAATTGCTCGTTTAAAGGTATTACAGTACCTGGGCGACCGAGCTCTGCTCGGGCAGAAACTCGGTACCAAGCGTTTTCCCAGAGATAAGACCAAGCTAGATCAATTTTTCATCCCCGAAAACCCCCAAATACCAAATTTCATCGAAATCGTTGGAGCCGTTTCCGAGATCAAAACACCGGAGGGGTGGGGGGGGGGGGTTGAGAGGGGGGGAGGGGATGCGGGGGAGGGAGCGCGGGGGTATTAAAGGGGGGATGAAAATTTCATTGGTTTTGCCGTAGGATGCACCGTTTTCAAGATATTTGACTAAAACACCGGAGGGGGTGGGGGAGGGGGGGGGGGTTTGAGTCACGGTAAACTATCGTCCGTAAACCGACTTTACAGACAACCGGCTTTTCCTGTTCTGTGCTCCCAATAGGGAACGTGCACATAGACGGTGCTGCCAACTGGTGCCATAAGGGTGCCATCAATTTGAATGTTTTACCTTGATAAGTTTGTTTTACTGTCCGCATAGTGTCTCTTCTGTCGCATTAGTGCTGCCGCCTATAGTTACTGCACGTTCCCTATAATACTTTTTCTAACAAAAAAGTAACTTTTTCTCACAAAAAAAGTAACTTTTTCTCACAAAAGAAGAAACATGACGTTTTCTCATAAAAAATAAACTTAAAAAGAAAACTAAAAATCTTGAAAAAAAACGTAGAATCGAACCGAGGTCGGCTGGATCCGCGACCACCCGATTTCTAATGTGCCATTATGATCTGCTCGAAGTCGGCGAAATTTAGCTTTATATTCTAATGCAAACAAAAATAGCCGGAAAACACGAGTAAAAGCGATTTTCTGAAAATGAAACATAGCTAGATCAGTTTTTCATCCCCGAAAACCCCCACATACCAAATTTCATCGAAATCGTTGGAGCCGTTTCCGAGATCCTGATTATATATATACATATATATATATATACATATATACAAGAATTGCTCGTTTAAAGGTATTAGATTACATAGATAGATAGATTAGATTAGATAGATAGATAGATAAATATGGTTGAATATGAATCTGGTCAAATTTAGCAACATTGCATCACGCGAACATCGCCCTCATGCCAAAGTTTTGGACACGAGAGTTGTGGAGTTAGCCTTGTTAGTGTTCGAGCAGGATATCTACAAACTTGTTACTCCAAAAAACAGTGCAAGTTGAAAATCACGGCTCTCCCGCAGGGGATCCGCCCTAGTTACAAGCATTTGACGTCCATACAAAGTGAGTGCTAAAACTAAAACTAAAATTGAGTTTTTCAAAGCCGTAGATCCGGAACGATTCAATCTTAGCTTCATTTAAACGGAAGCTAGCGCATTGAACTATGAGGAAATGCCTCAATAGTAGCAAATGAGGCACGCTCACCGCTCGCTGAGTTTTAAGAAAATTTCTTTAAAGAAGCTTTAATTCAGCGTCTTTAGAAAATGCAGCCGGATTTACTTTTAATGAGTTTCGAGAGTGCAACTTGGGGTTTGCTTTGTAAATGAATGGTGAAGTTGGTCCTTAGGGGTTGCCGACTCTCAGTATCCTTATTAATTTTTTATCATCGATTATCTTCGTTCCGTGCTTTTTTTAACCTTAGGATACTGCTATTAATCAATGGCTTGATTAAAATATCTCTTTCAATCAAATTTGTTCTTCCTGTTTAAAGAACTAATAATAGGTAGTTACTTTTAATTTCGGGTGGCGTAGGGCTGGTGATTGTGGCGTTGCACATACCTGCGAAATAATTAAATGAACTACGGCCCAAGACCTCTCATTCTCGCAGGAGGCCTCCGTCCTGCAGTGGGACGTACGAGTATGAAGACTGAGGATGATGATGATTATGATGATGCGCAGCAGTGGACGTCTTGCGGCTGACGGCGATGATGATGAACAAATAATTAAAACAATGACATTATTAATTGAAATTTACTCTGAATATCAAAGACACTACATTATTATGATATTTCGTCATACCGTCGCGAGATACGTTTGGATCAGCTATAACTAACATGAAACAAAGAAACAATTTTTAATTAATTAGCCACAGTACTATTTCCCGGAGAAAATTCGTTACATTTTCCACGTGTTCGAATTAACAACTTTCGTGCCTCCCATACATCGCCTCGTGAAAATTGATGGCACGCTTATCTTTAACGAAATAAAATACCCTGGAACAATGGTAAATACGGGAACTGCGATGGGGCGACAGTAATCGCAGGCTCAGATGTATCTACTGCCAGAGCCTTTTACACTTTACTTCCTACTTTCTTGGGGATGATAATATTATTCACGTTAGTATGGCGTACGCTTCACGGTCAATGTCGAATAGTATATTGATAACGATATAAAGTTTTTGATCGTTACATGTTTCTAAATGTATTAAAAAAAAAATCACCCTTAACTTTGTCTAATAAGCTAAACGAAAAAGTAAAGCGCAATTGAGCTTTTTATCTATGATTTCTTTATCACTCTCGACTGTTTTTAACCTTTTGAACGCCACACATCGGTTTTGTTACAAACAAAATTGATTCTTATTCGGAGGCGGGTAAGTTAATCTTTTTATTACCATATTGTCGACTATAGGCGAAGCGTTCAAAAGGTGATTATTATATGTAAGTATTTATTTTCGTACTCGACTTATAAAAGACCTTTACTTTGATATTGGTTTGAGTGGACAAATGTCTAGATGTCGTCGAGTCGAGTGGGTCGAGTTTTTTGACAAAATTATATTACCTATAACTTATTGATCAATTAAAAATATTTGTACTTTTATGGGTAGGTACCTGAAGAGCTAAACTTTGTGTTCATAACATATTGCAGGATCCAGGTATAAATGATGACCACGTAGCATTATCAGACAAGTTTTTTTTTGGCTAGAAACTTTCACTTAAGGCCAGTCCATAGCTTGAACAAGAGCACAAATTTACTAACATGTTTTTGCATGCTTTTTCAGAAAGTTAATCTTCGAGTGTAAACAACCTTGATCGTAGAATAAATGGTTTGTACTGAAAAATCCATTTGCCACTGTTCCCGAGTTACCCTCAGAACATCGATTAAATTACCAATAAAGTGCTAAGTAGTTTATAGAAAAGAAGCTGTTGCCTGCGACTCCGTCTGCTAATAATTGTAACACGGCAAACCTCCGTGGTGCGCAACTGGCCGCTTACAGAAAAACAAAATTCTAAATTCTGAACTATTGATTTTCTTTTGTTTTTTTTTTTCATGTCATTGGCTCTACAATTTGGCATGGCTTATGCCGAAAATTGATTTCTTTCGATATAATTGTAATTTATATTTGGTAAAAGCACTAGCAATTTACCGAGTTGCTTATATTAGTAAGGGCTGCCGCTATTGCAGGTACTGTAAATATTATTTGTTCTGTTCTTTCTCTCTATTTTCTTGTAGATAAATTGTGAAACCTAATCCAAGTCTCGTTTAGTTTTCTTTCGCTGACCTAGGCATTAAAACGAGACTTGGATGGGTGCTTCAAGCAAGCAGTAAAGCAGGGTATTTCTTCCAGCCCTTCCTTTTCCGCTTCTGCCTACGATTCCTCGCTCCAACCTACCTAAGAACGTTCTGCTCTACTGCCTCGGAGCAGACCGCCGGTGAAGCTTGATCCCCCTATTGGACGCTCCGAGGCTACTTTAATACCCTGCCCTGTCTTCGCACCTGTCCAGAGAACATAGGCCAGTGTTTTTTTATTATTTTATTGAAGAGCAATGCTGACTGGAACAATTTGTATATACGTATTTTATACTGTATTATATTTTTATTTACTACATAGTTTCTTATTTCTCCGACCGGCTAGCTGGTTACATAATTCGAATCGTTTATCGCTTTCCCATGAGAATATTTTTCGGGATAACAAAGTATTCTATGTGTTCATCCAGGTTATTAACTATACGTGTGCCAAGTTTCATTAGAATCCGCCTAACCGTTTCAGTGTGAAAGATTAATAATCATCCATACAAACTTTCGCGTTTATAATATTAGTAAGATAAGAAGTTAATGGCATGGGAAATATAGGAGACACATTAAAATATCAGTGCGATTGATTAGGTAAGTATTTTGACGTTATAAAATTGGAGAAGCAGCAAACATTACCAAAACAAAATAACGATATCATAGTTTCATACTTTACAGAGTTGAGCTACTCGACACTATTCGTAAATTGGCCGTGTAATACTAATCCGGTTTGATAATGACGATATTTTAAACCTCTGTACTACGAGTATGTATTACTCGGCTAAATTAAATACATATAATACAAGAGTTGGTGATTGTTTAACACGGAGGGTGCGACACAGCGTGAGGAGAACCACATCCCTACAACTCTTACAAGGGGGGTATGTATTACAATACCGAAGTACGAAAGACCGAATGTATTAAAACATCGAATGGGTCAAAAGACCGACACGATTTTTTTCTGAAACCGTAAACTTCTCAGAATTTATTAAAACGGCATCATACAGAACCCATTAGGTTAGGTTAGGTTAGTTTTATAACAATCTTAATAAGTTAACGGTTTCAGAAAAAAATCGTGTCGCTCTTTTGACCCATTCGATGTTTTAATACATTCGGTCTTTCGTACTTGGGTATTGTAATACATACCCTACAAGGGAGATGCACAGATATTTCCGAACAGTTGTGAATTTTACTACGGAAGCAGAGGCGATCGGGATTATAGAATACCTTTTAGCAAGATGGATCAGCAAGATCCTGTCTAATAAGTAATAAAATAAATAATTTCGTGCGACTTTTTTACTAAACATTTTTTTTTAAATATGGCACATTAGACTCCTAAACTCGAAAAGTTAAAAAGCGCGGCAAGCGTAAACAGTTGACTCTGAACTCGCTTTAAAGTAGGATCAAGTAGACAAGAGAGCCTTTAGCTGCGCTCCAAATTTACCCATACATCTTATTCAGAGGAAAATTGCCCTCACCGCTCGGTAGTAAGGGCGGGTAGGGGTGTGTAAGGGTTGGGCCTCCGTAAGCGACAATTTTAGGATTGACAGCAGCCTTTACGTTTGACGCGCGAATGGGGGGCAATTCTTAGTGTGCCATAAATCTTCCAAGGAGACGGTTTACATGTGGTTAGTCTGCGATATTTAACGTTTATGTGATAATTAATTATTTTTGATGATGAGCGACGTAACTGGGTAGACAGATTGCATTGTTACAACTATTATCGTTTTAGTATTTCTGCTATGCTCAGAGGGCGATGGAGAGGGATATGCTCGGAGTTTCTCTGCGGGATCACATTAAAAATGATGAAATCCGCGCAAGAACTAAAGGCCAAAAGTTTCTCGAATGGCGTTAACGGACCAGAAGGCGCAATGTAGGTAGGCATCCAATGTGATGGAGCGACGACCTGGTGAAGGTTGCAGGCACGCTTTGGATGTGGATGAGATGTGGATGGTGCAGGGTCAGCCTGTTTGGCGAACCATGGGGAGGCCTATGTTCAGAAGTGGACGTCTTTCTGCTGAAATGATGATGATGAATGATGATTTGTTTCGGTTAATTTTTTATTACGATTTTTTTTTACTTTTCATTGCATTTGATGATTTGATATCCTGTCAATCGTTCAAAAGTTAACTGGAAGAGATCCCGTTAAGGGATAAGTTCGCCTTTGTACATCTATTTCTCTTGTTAATTTTATGTTTTTATGAAGGTACAATAAAGAGTTTTACATGCATACATGTATACTACAAACTTACAATTCCTTCAGTATTACCAAATTCTTTGAGTTCTTTTCCACATTTACTTCCCATGATTGACTCCCATATAACACGAGTCACCGTCACGGGGGGTTAAGTGTTGACGTCCACGTCAATTGAGTTGTGATGGATGGCATGGGTAGGGTTAATCTTTTCCCGTTTTTTCACTTCCAAATATATAGGCGTGAAGCGGTATCACAAGGCCGTGTAAGTAAATAGTTTCAAAAATTCACTCAAAAGCATTGAGTGCCATAAGACGAGGTTAGAGCAATGAAAAAAAACTTATCGCTAAATACAGTCATAATTTTATTAACTGCATTATTGCGCAGTGGAAATATGCTGAGCCCATAACCTTTAAATGACTGAGTGTTTGGCATAGACTAAACTTTTTTTTAATGATGGACAAAGCAGATGGAACATAATGTAAGATCCCATACATAGATGGCGCTACAAGTGTTACCTTACGCGACGACCAAATTGCTTGAGGTCCCAGGTCTTACTTTCTTAAACTTTTTAAACGTTCCTTACCAAATCCAAAAAATAGGACTTCAAGTAAGAATGTTATTATAAATCAAAACCTAACATTGCTTCGTTTTGTTTGCCTATTAAAGACTCCAAAAATCATAGCACGACTGTTCTATCCGCATACATCCAAATTGTACCAGAACCCAATCTACTTTTACATATATGTGTCGGTGTTAAGACACATAACGTTCCTAATCAAAATGCGACCCGAGGCTTGGCGTCATTAAGCTAGTTATCTCCTTACCTGTCACAATAAGCTAAGTACACAATGTAGTAATTGAGTTACTCGAATCACCCCGTGTCTCGAACTCGCGATTGGTGGAAGAACAAACATGGCGGTATTAATGTGCCGCATTATTAGGGTTGAATTGGTAGATAAGGTGATTTTGTGTTTCTTGAAAAAATGGGATAGTTCAGAAAGTCGTTTATTATTTAGCCAACGAAGAAATACTAAGAAAACAAGTAAAAATCTGATATATGTAGTTGTGTGTCAATGGGAAATGAAGTAAAGAAGAAGACAAAAAAGGAGAGTCTGTTGGTAAAAGAAAATATGAAGCTTTGACTAAGTTATCCAAGTAATACAAGTAGTTATCCAAGAAGCTAGTTAAATACAGCACACTTGTGTGTGTGCAACTGTATGCACATGGCGAGACGTAGTAGTTATGCCAGCCTCACGTTGCTGTTCGCGGAACTCAGTCTTCACTTTTTATTTGGTCTGAAGTGAAAAAAAAAAATACTATGGGAAGTACAGTTGTCAGATGTGACTGTAAAAATCAGCAAGAATGATAACATTTCTGACTTCGTATTCACTATAACGGTCATGCATTGTTTCAAGCTAAATCAAGTTTGCAAAATAATTCAGTAAACGAGTATTGCAGGAGAGAGTCGGAATAATGATTAGTTATTGGGATCATCGTAACGAACCGTCGGGCTTCCAAATTTGAATTTCTATTTATGCGGCCAGTTTCGAGTGTTCCACTCAATTCAAATGCTTATTCATTTTCACAGATTATTCTAAAACAAAAGACACTTACTTTTCAATCATCCTCTTTTGTTTTGTGTTCAGTGAAATTCGTTGAATGACTAAAAGTGAGTTATTTTCTGTTATTTCAGATAGCCGGGGAATATGTATTTGAAATTAATTTAGTTGCTGATATATTTTTACAAAGCTTTCGGCGTTTGTTTATTAAGAAAAATAATACATACTTTAAAACGTGGAATCAGTAGACCGATAAAAATGAAACAAAAATAGAAATTCAACGTTCATGTCTGCCAGTTTATTATTTCAGACGCTCGGCTTATACGTGCTTGTCTGCTAGTCATGATACCTCCTCTGTACACAGTAGAAGTTAATATAGTACAGTAAGTTTACGTTTTAATAAAAAAAAATCTTTAAACAAATGTGAATTGGTCTTGCGCACCGGGGGTTCTATATATTTAAGGACAATAATAAATGTACTACACTTCGAAATCTTAAAAATCAATGGACTACCTGTTTAAGTTCATGAGGTGCAGCTGTGAACTTATAAGGGCTTGTTGCAAGCATATAACTCCGTTTCAAACTATTCGATGCGTGTGTAAAGGGGATGGATGCTTCATATCCGCGATAAATGCAAGTGTGCTAGTATTTGTACTTTGTAGTCACATTGCGTTTGGTATTCCGGCAACACAGCTAAACCGTCGGCGGGCTCATATTCACGGTGAACCTTGTTTCATCGCAGCCCATAAGTATTATAGGTACCTATAGGTAACAAAATGATGTACACAAAGCAATGTACAAAGATAAAAAAGTTGAGGAAAATTTCTAATTTTCTAATTTTGAGATTTTCCTGGCACGAACGAATACTTTTCCTTCTAATACTTAGTTTATCGATATCTTATAACTGGCATTATATCAATGAGACACGTGTGAAAATATAGAATAAGAATACCAAACAGAATTGATGTTATTATTATGTCAAACACTAACCACAAGTTGTTCGTGCAAGAAAAATCTCTAGGTATACTAATTTGTTTATAAATAATTGAATGAAAATAAATCTGCACAACGTTTGGTGACAAAACGATTATCAACTGATTGATGAAACGCAATAGTTTAAGAACAAGTCATATTTAGTCATCTTGCAAATCGTGCCTACTTTGTGAAGGAATTAGTCTTTGTTAAAATTAAAGATTAGTTATTGGAATCATCGTAGCGAACCAGATTTGAATTTCTATTTATACACCCAGTTTCGAGTATTCCACTCGATTCAAATACTTATTCGTTTTCACAGTTTATTCTAATTTCTATTCTAAAACAAAAACTAAGTTAAATTAAAAGTTTTTGTTGATTGTAGTTGCATTATCCAAATTAACACCAAATTGCAAGACTATCTGACCGTCAAATCGCTTTGTTGAATCGGATCCATTACATTACAATACAATACAATACAAATATTCTTTATTGAGCACCAAAAAAAAGTACAGAAAAAAAAAAAAATAATAATAACATTAAAAAATCAGGCAGACAATAGGCGGTCTTATCGCTCAAAAGCGATCTCTTCCAGACAACCAATACTGGATACATATACAAAAATGAACAGGTTTATGTAGGTGGCGGAAACAACAGACATTACATTATCCGTAGCTATCTTAACACGGAAAGTGAAACAAAATCTTATATTGATAAACTTAAATAAAGTAACGGGTCATTATTCGAGCGTTTCAACCGCCTCACTTTCGTGGTCACGTTTTCTACGAATCGGCTGTAGATTTTGATGGCGTTTTCGGTTATTTATTAGGGAACCTGTACTTCTACCACATACTTAAAAACTGTACCAGAATCTTTTGCCATTTTTCCAAAAAAGTGTCCACGAAAGTGATTCGGAACAAACGCTCGAATAATGACCCTAAACACGTCTTTACCAAAAAAAAGGCGATTCATGTCGAAACTGTTTCCATAATCTTCCAAATCAAATACAAACATGAATTCTCTCCAACTTATCGCCTTCCCCGAACTTCTAAGACCTAGAAAATAAAACTTCGCTAACATGGATGAGACTGGCCGACAATTCCCAGTCAAGAAAAGTATTTTTTTGTACAGTCGGTACGAAACAGTTCTCCATTAGTGGCAACCCAACCATGTGCGTTACGAGGAAAAGTTACCCGCTAATGCTAAAGTTTCTGAAAAGCTTCAAATACAATTCCAGGGTGCTTAAGGATATCATAGGCTGGCACAGGATTGTTTATTACGTCGTTATATTTTCTAGTTAAGAACTACAAATAATAAACATTTTTATTAAATTAGGCATGCATGCGCTTAAGGCTAAACATTTTCTTCTTAGTGAGATAAGAATTATTTCTATCAAATTTCAAGTCTGTAGCTCTAGTAGTTTCGTCCATAATTCTCACTCTTTCAAATAGGTAATTTTTTACAGGTCCGGTTGAGTTGCGCTTGTCCAGAAGGTCAGAGTTATCTTTAGTGTAATTTAATTAGCCTATTTAATGTGACAGTATATTTAGATACGCTATAACCGCGACCAATCATCATCGGATTGGAATGTCAGTATACGGCTTAAAACACCAAAGGCTATCACTTACAAGTCAATGTGACAATCAGCCGTATTGTTTTTATTATGAAAAAGAAAATTTCATAAAAATAGGTAAGAGCTTATTCGGTGGACTATACTTATCTACACTGACGAGCAAAAATAAAGGGTCGGTTTCAAAAATGACGACAACTACAAAACCCGCTGTAATAGCTTCTTCGAGTACTTAAAATGAGTTTAGTAGAGTTTTAGTATCAATTAAACTTTTTTTTGTTAAGAATAAAACTCATTTTACACGAAGAAGCTATCACAGCGGGTTTTATAGTTATCGTCATTTTTGTAACCGACCCTTTATTTTTGGTCGTCAGTGTATTTCATCTGACATTGTCCATGTTAGTTTAATACACTTTAAGTAATAATACATTGTCCTTCAATTATCACTACAAATAAATTGGCTGTTGCTCAACATTAGTGTAAACAAGAAACTGCGACGTTTTCTCTAATAAATTACCACGGAGTTCTTTTCCACACTCGGCACTTCTACTTACATGTATAAAGTTACCAAATAGCGTTCACCAACTTGCTTGTCTTTAATTTCGTTGACCGTGCTCAAAGACATGATTGGACTTGGCCGTAATGTTGACTTTTCTTACGTTGCTCTATCTGTTTGCTGTATTTGTGTTAAGAAAATATCAGAAAGCTTTTCTGACTGAAGATTGTCACAATGTCAACGGTTTAAGATTTGGGTTTTAGGTACTGTAAGGTCTGAATGTGGTGTGTTGGCTAAATAGATCATGTATTTTACATGCACTACGTGTTTATTTTGTTTAAAGAAGGAAGGAAAAAGAAGCATACTAAAAGTTATCGTTATCACATCATTATCCCAGCCGATACACGGCCCACTCGGCACTGGTACGAGCGAGTGTGCCGTGGCCTACCTCCTCTTTCTCTGGCCGTAGTTCCCACGTGGGCCAAGTGCGGATTGGGAACTTCACACGCACCATTGAGTGTCTTCCCAGGTCTGGCCAGGTTTCCTCACAAAATAGCTCACGTTAAATTTCGAATGTAATTTAGCACATGAATTCGGAAAAATTCAGAGGCAAATCATTCGGCTGCCAGGACTTAGTAAAAAGTAGAATCTAGGATTTATGTTTTCTGAATTTGCGACCGAACCGAAATTAAAGTTTAATACCCAAAATGTATTAGGAGTATTTTAAATACAGTTAAAGAAGCACAATCCTGCAACCCTCACACACGATTTATGGCCCAAATATATAAGGGTAGCAAAATTTAATACGAAGGTTTATCTAAATCGACGTTGTTGAGTAAATCGAAATTGCTTCTCTTGCCGTATCGGGTGTAATTGCTTTCCTTCTATATGGCAATCCAATTATTTTTCAAAATCCTGAAAAGATTTACCCAAGTAATATGGGACCAAAGTTTCCGTTCTGATCGGGAAACGATACTGTATTGAGATTGGCCAATCGCTTCAAATATCGGCCGATTGGTGGCGATACAAATAAATGGTCAATTGGTCATTATTTGGTATGACGAAGGATATTTGAGTGGTTGTTAGCGGTAGTGGAATAGGTAGGAGTAAAGATAGCACTAATAATAACACGTACCTCGCGAACTAAGAAACCGAGATGCTTAGCTGATTAAAAATGCAGATACCTATTTATTTTTCCACCTTAGTCTGTAACTAAAAAGCCACTCGAGATTAAATGTTTGTTTGGGTGCCGACGGTACAATAAAGCTTAAATTATAAACAGATTACTTTTACCAGTTACCTCCGAAGGTTGACACAGTCTTTGTAATAAAATTACCATGAGACACAGACCTAGGTGATTACAAAAAAAAGTAACATGGGTCATTCACGTATTAATGGTCGAGGTATGCCTGACATGTTTCGAATGAACCCAGGGTTCTTTTTGAAGGTTTGACTTTTTTAAGGTGAACCGGATAAGTGGTAGTGGACGAGTCTTGTGACACTGATAATTGTGACGAACTTTCCGTTACACAGTAATTCATATTTATAAAATATCTAAGCTATTTGTAAAGGCTTAGAATTAATTACTTTAAAAATAATTCGATGCAGTGATTCAAAACGATCGTGTTGTTCGTCGTTTGTCGTTTACCTAAACACTAGGGAATACCTAAACGTATATTATAATTAATGCAGGATTAATAAACGTACGTACGTAAGTACGTATTTTAATGCAGGAGAGACTTAAAAGTATGACATTGACAAAGTGGGAGGGAAATAATTACACTAACTTCTTTTCCTCTTATTACTATGGTGGATTTGTTGGAATGAAGACTGTTTTGATTATACATACGTGACATATTAAATAGGTACCTTTTGTTTGGCTCGTATGTGTGCGAATGAATTTAAAAACGAACAAATGACGAACACTGCCAATAAACCTTGCGGTAACGGAAACATACTTATGAAAATTTAATAAGCCCAATAAAATTTCACAGTGGAGAAACTGGCATTATAAAAACGGTCGAATGGGCTATGAGTTGTATTCGCAGTATGATCATTAGGACTGTCGCCAGCAGGCTGCCCTACTTGTTCGGCTTGTTAGTGCCGTCGGATAAATGAAAAAAGGAGAGGAATGAATAGTTTCTATTATTAAACTGAGTACTTGAAGCGGCCTATATATTTTTTTAATCAGCGGCATCCACGGCTTGCTTTGTTAAGAAGCTTAACGAAGGCTTGTTTTGTTTTTGTGTGCGTTGTTTTCTAACTTTACGTCTATTTTTCTTTGCCATTTGAAAAATATGTTTTTATTTATTTATTTGTCTTGTTGTTTGTGTTACCCATTGTTTTTTGTATCTCTTACTTCCATTGGGTAAAAAACTGCTCACTTTTTTTGAGTGAAAAAATATATGTAGATTTTAGTAATCGAATAGAATATTCCATAAAAAAATCATGTTTTCGCAAAAGAAAATCTCTTTATAATTTATATCCCTTGGGCTAAATTACTATGCTAATTCTAAACCTAATTAATCGAAGACACTAAAAAAGGCCTCTCTTAATATATGCAGAAACTCAGCAAATTACTAATTAGTAATTTGAATACGATAGACGGCGTCAAAGTTCAATCTGCCAATATTGATCCTGAGGGACTGAAGTTTTTCCATTCCTAACGAACCATGAAAACCGATGGGGGAGTAATCAGGCACGATCACCCTTGGCTAAAGACCGAAGTCGCATAGATTTATTATCCAACTTTAGCTACTTAATTAGACTCCAATTTGCTAATGAGTTAAACTAAAAAAGGGAAAGTAAACTTGATTAGAACAGTTGCAGAGAGTGTTGCAGTGAGTGTTGCTTTGAGAGTGATTTGTGGTGCAGTTGTGAGAAAACATTGATTTCGGATGGTAATTTGACGGTAGCAAATAGGCTTTAGCTTGTTGATGTACCCAAAATGGTTAGAATCAGTCTCCAGGAGTCGACGAAAACCTGTGAGGCGTTTTTGGGGATTCCTTTACCCCCCCAGCACAGTGAGATATCGTGCGCTTCTTCTCGACCCCCTCCCCCTTAATCTCACGTGATATTTTTCAAAAAATTATTTAGTCTAAATGCGTTGATTTATTGAAAAAAAACACTAATTGTTTTATTACTTTATTATTATTATTATTATTAGTCGATCCTGCGCATGCGGGTGGCATTGGTGATGCAGCGCGTGCGGGACAGCACCAACAGTCTCTTAAACACGATATTGGAGCGCATAGATTGCCCCATTGTGAGACACTGGAATGCGTGTCATTATGCGCTCCGGAGTAGCAATATGTAATATTAAATAAACACCATTACTAACATAGTATTTAAGTAAAATTGTTACTAACCTGATATGAACTACATGTTTGAAATAAATGAATAAATAAATAAATTATATCAAACGTGTGATACGTGCACAAACTTTGAAATTTAACCTAATGTTATTGCATTTTGGCACTATTCTTTGCCAATAAAAAATTACGCGATATTTGCTGCGACCCCCCCCCCCCCCCCCTCTCCTAAAACTTGGAGACTTGGCGAGATTTGGCTTGACCCCTCCCACCCTGAATACCTCACGTACCTAATTTAATGGAATTACATGGCAAAAACCAAATTGAAGTCGATTAATTTGCGAAAATTCAATGTCAATTCACCATTTGCCTAAAACCGAAAAACATGGGGTCTAGGAGACAAAAGGTTTTGGGACTTATGCTTTAGTTAGATGGAGTTACGTAGACAATTAGACATTCTCTATGACCTTAGCACTCAAATAAAATCTAGCCATCGCAGAATACGCTTGTATTTTTTAAATTACCAGATTAAAAGAATAGTAATGATGACGCCTTAAAACAACAATTCCAATACGCGACTCTAGAAAAAAAAACAATCACTTTATTTTAGCTCTGAGCACCAGATTTATTTTCAATTAACTGCAAAATTTGACTTTTAGCTGCTTTAGAACTAATAAATAACTTAGTCGATTGAGTTTGCGTAGAAGTGACGTCATTCGAGCGTTTCCACCATACAATGTTAATCTACACCAAACATTTTTTCGGAAAAAATTGACAAAGAATAGCAAACAATTTCGGCGAAAGTAAACCAAGTTCAATGAATTTGTAAAAAATTAAAATTAAATGTTTTTTGGTTCAACAATTTTCTATTACGGACTTGAAATAGATTAAGTAATTAAAATTATACAATAATAAAAACGTAGCTCATAAATTATATCATATATATATCAGATATTTAAATAATATGACAATACAACTAATTCAGATCAAAAAGGTATGATATGAGGTAAAAGCAGTTAAATTAGAGAAAAATGTAAAATTTCTTACACGGCCACTCGCTACGGCAAATGTTCTTCAACGAGTCCTGTCCACAGACAAGTGTCGCAGTTAAAAGAAGAATGTGTTCAGTATTTCGGTGTTGCCTGTTTACTTACTAAATGCACGTTCCCAGGGAATAAGGTGGAATAAGGAGAACGCTTTTCAGACAAAGGTGGGGCTTATTGCAAATTCCTGCGCTCACCTTTCGTCGCTATTAAACTTCCTTTGCGATACGTTGCAATATAATCTTTCTAGTGCTCTACTTATGACCTGCTCGGAATTAAGATATTTAAATTGCCGCACGTTACCTTGAGACTTGAACTCGTTACTTGTAACTTTTTAATTTTTAAGGTAACTTTGTTGCACTTTCATATCTTGTATGACCTAGTTTGAACGGTAGAGAAAATAATTTCAATCTCGATGATTAAAAACTTTCTTTATTTTATTATTCACAAGCTGTAGCCCGCAACATTGTCTGCATCTCCTAGATAAAAAGTAGCCTGCCTGGAATATTTATTAATAACTAGCTTTCCATTATTATAAGAATTTTTCAAATCGGTTCTTTACTTTTCTGGGATTACCTGCTATGCTACATAGCAATAAAAAAACTAAGTTTATTTCTATATAGTAGAAATGTAGAATTAGAAAGAGTAATTCCATTTCAGCACTGTAATGTAATATAAAATTTTTATGTGTTCAAATAATCCTTTTAAGCCATATTTTATTTGGCCTGCGTGTACTTTACTTTTTGTACTTTGGAACTAGAATATTCATTAATTAAATCCAACTAAGTAGGTACTTTCCACTTAATTTATATTATACACGTATCGCTGTGTCGGGGATTAATAAGTTTTTTTATCAATTAAAAGTCAGTGTAAATCTACAAATGAACAACAGACAAATACTTTAGTAACAAATTATCGAATGATCTGCTAACTGACTAAACTGGATCTATAGTCAAAACCTTCGAATTCACTATTACAAAAACACACTCTTGTTAATTTGATCAAAGTAATGCCAAAGTAAGCATGATATGAAAAGCCATTTTGCGTTATAAAAATATTCATACAAGCTATGGAAAAAATTCAGCAATCAGTGAAAGCGGTCCCCTACGGCGAATTGCGGTGCAGAGTTTTCATTAAACATCGCTGGTTTTTAGGGTACCGCTGCAAAAACGGAAAACGAAAGGAAAAGCTAATTTTGGCCAGCTGTTGGCGCGCGATATAAGTTTTCTGTTTGATATACTCTGACAGAAGCTGGGGTTAGCGAAATCCTGATATTGAAATCAGTTTTCTAGGAACTCATAAGGCATAAAATAATGGTTTATGGTTTAAGACATTTATTTTCCAATAAAAAGAATACAATTCACTTGGCATTGAGAAATACAAATTACGCAGTTAGATAACACAGTAGCATGCAGAGGACTTTTTAAATAACATTAACTAATTAAACATTTTATAATATTAACATTAGTATACTTAGGTAATAATATTAGCAATAAGTTTAACAACAAAATAGGTAGATAATAACAGTTCATTTTATCACAATGAGGGTAGGGTGCTACATGCAGTTGATATCACCCGTCTTACGTTGGGAATTCGAGGAACCCATTACGCATCACCATAGCGATAGCAATTTGCAATTACTATGGGAATGTGGATGGCAGCGGTGGACGAGCCAGACCAGATGGCCTAGTGGTTAGAGAACCTGACTACGAAGCTTGAGGTCCCGGGTTCGATTCCCGTGTCGGGGCAGATATTTGTATGAAAAATACGAATGTTTGTTCTCGGGTCTTGGGTGTTTAATATTATGTATTTAAGTATGTACCTATCCATATTAGTATGTTTATCCGTTGCCTAGTACCCATAACACAAGCTTTACTTAGCTTACTTTTTTTTTTATGTTAGATAGGCCAGACAAACGAACTAGTGGGTCACCTGACTTTGACTTTGACTTTGGGACTAGGTCAATTGGTGTGAATCGTCCCGTAATATTTATTTATTTATTTATTTATTTAGAGGGTCGTGGGTTCGAGCTTGGGCTCACACCTTTTGAGTTTTTCGGAATAAATGTGCGAAATTACATTTGAAATTTACCATGAGCTTTACGGTGGAGGACAATTGCAAGTATGTGAAGTTTACAAACTGCACTAGGCCCGCCAGGGAACTACGGCCCACAACTTGTGCTTTGTGCCTTGCAGTGTCACGCGGCGGACACGACGTACAAATACGCGTTCTTGAATCTACATAAGCACGACGACGTCTGTACACGCGTACGCCTACATACATCGCGCGCGCACCCGACTGGATTCCGGCGGGGTCCGGCAATCTGCGCCTTGAGGGGTGGGGTAACTCGAATCGGTGCGGGGTGGAGCGTGTCCATTCTGTACGTTAGTACTATTATATATTCTGTGGCAGTGGGTCGTATATAAGCTGAGACGATGACGATGATGAATAACAAAGTTTGTAGCTGATCTTGCGGAACCCTCAACCGTACTAAGAGGTTTATTAACCAGGCCTTTGTCCAAAAATGCTTGTACAGCCCCAGGCGTCGTCCCCGTATAAGGAATGTTGTGCTTGGAAAATTAGTTCATGAAGCAATTTTTTCATGTCAGGAAAAGACAAAGGACCTAAATAAGATTGAGTTTTAGATTATCTGATGTTTTATTCTTTGTCCACCTAATCGATAAATTCGGCAGATCGTCCTTTGTTTCGGTTTGTAATCCTACTAATATTACAAACTAGTTAGTTAGCGACTATTCGTGTGTGTGTGTGTGTGTGCTTGATACTATTTCACGAAATATTTCGTATGCAGGTAGCAGGACCTGTAGATATAAATACAGGGTGGGCCCTGTAAGTGAAGCAAAAAATTGAAATATAGACTCTTTAACTAATCAGTAATTAAGTCCAAATGGTTACAATTCATTAAAATGAAAAAATTATTTACTGTTATTTTCTAACAAAATTAATCGAGCCAGCAATGTACAGACATTATTGTGTCCAGTCGGAACACTTGACATTGACATTTACGATCGTTTTCAATAATAATAAAAATCCTACTAAATACATCAATATTACTTAAACGTATGCAGTCCTTCTAATTTAAATAATCAATTCTTTCCACACGACGTAACAGTTTTTTTTATCAAGTATGTGGGGACGGACGAAATTAATAAAACACTTGCTAGTAAAAGTTACGACTTTTAACTGTTTATTAAGCAGTTCAAACAAAAATAGTGCACTATGATAAAATCACTGTTAATAATTAGGTATGCCAATCTTACTGGGTAATCCTTTCACAGGGTAACTTGCATTTTCAACAGTTTGTGATGATGTTTCTTTTTCACGACCATGACTACGATGATACGTCCTGGGCTTCGTTTGACATCGTTCCGACACGACATGTAACGCTAAGTGTAGGGCTTCTCCAAATTAACGAATAATTTCAGTGCTGATCTGGCTGCACAGCCGTAGTCACAATCAGAATCACATTCGGCGACCCCGCATTCGTTGCTCTGAGTTGAAAATAACGCAGCTATTATCTAACTCGTTCACAATATTTAACACTAAGCTCGAATTGCATTAGCTCTTGTTTCGTCATAGCATGTTGTATTCACGTGCATTGTAATTTAATTCATTAGTGCCATTTTGCATTACTTTGATTTGACAATTTGACGTACATTGTCAATATTGTACCTTACTCTTTGCAAATGCGAGATTTATGGTCTTTGGAGGTTTAAGATAATAAATATGAACTTTTTGAGTTTAAATTAAATTTCAAAGAAAAGGTCGGCAATGTGCAACGATGTCAACAAACTCTTACGTACTACCATAGTTCTAAATCATGAAGGTATAAGGACTACTTTTGTTCGTTTTCATTTTAAAAAGAATTCACATTAATACATGTTAGATACTGTCAAAATGCCCGGTACCAAGACATCTTACGACCGTAAAGCGACAATGTCGCAATGTGAAAATTCATTGATTATAACTCTTAACTTTAAATGACTATTTCTCCGAACTTGAGAACTTTGAAACATTAGGACCACTTTGTAATAACTTTAGATACTTTAAGGAATCTCTATTTTAATTTTTATCCTTAGTTACAGGGCCCACTCTGTATAACACGTAGGTTATTTTTTATTCTAATATTTCCACGGGATCGGGATGAAGAGACAACCAATTTGATGCCTAGGCCACTATGGAACCATGTCTTAATTAATCGACAGTAATTATTGCGTGATGTAAGTCATGATGACAACAACATGTGTCAACGATAATGAATAAGAAAAGAGTTTGCTTGTGCATTAATAACTTGAATTGTTACTGTCCATCTGTCAAAACTTCATTTTTTTCTCAAGTCATGGAGCAAAAACGTTTATAATCTCTTTACGTTTATTGCATGTTGTGATCAGAAAGTTGATAATCCTTTGACCCGCACTGACGTTGTGATTATCTAGAAGTTAATGCAACAAGGTTCTATGTGGCCCAGGAATCGAATTGGTTGACCGTTTAGTGCGAGACGAGATCTTAGAGTAATTTATGGGAGTTACCTAGGAATTTAGTAAAATCCAGAAATTCAATTGAACTCCCAGATTTGATGGTTCGTACGAGCAACGCCACGGGTACAGGCTAGCTAGTTATTTATTTACATTTGTTTTTAAATACTCTTTAAAATCAAAGCTTAAAGCAAATTATGTATTTTTTTTTTAATTTTGAATTTTTTTCTCACATTTGTCTCTTAAACTGTATTTTCATTTTAAAAAGTAAAAGATCAACTTAATTCCAGACGTAACGAGTCAAAATACAAATAACAAACATACTATATACAATTTATAAGATAAGGGTATGGTAACATTACTAACTCGACCTCGTTTTCAAGCTACGCTTGTAGCATCACCCAACAAAAACATACGAAAATGATTTATTACCAATAACATTACCAATAAATCCTATGAAAATACTGGGACGTTTTTATTACGTTTCAATAAAGAAGTGACATGCGGTATCAACGCCGGCAGGCCGAGTCAGGGCGGTATATGGTATTACTAGGGAATAACAGGGGACACTTACCAAAATTGCTTACACAGAAAACTAATATCGGTGTTTGCCAGCCGGCCGCGGTCAGATCTGTTGGTGTTAGGCTCGGATGGAGGCTTGAGGGACGAGAGACTGTCTGTCAATGTCTGTTATTTTTACAGGGTGTAAAATTTAGATCGGTCAGTATGGAAAAGTCTGTCTGTCAAACTTGTCAGATTTGTTGGCTTATCGCCTCTGCAAACTTTTCAACTCTCATTCTTCATTTTAATTCCAGTTCTATTTGGACTCGTGTTTTTTCCTACTATGGCGTTAAGACGACGTGTCCTGGGTCTCACGGGATTAAGGTTCTCCGTTTTCATCTCCCTTTAGATATTGGATCACCACATAGCGGGGATCTTTCTCAAACCAGGCTTTTTTTAACTTCAAGGGTGTTTCAACTATGAAACCTATCGTCTCATCTAATATAAGGTCGTACCACCTACGAGTGGCATGCGGTATCAATCAATGCTGGCAGTCCAAATTAGGGTGGAATAGTTATACACCGCCAGTATTACTGGGGAATAACAAGGGACAATTACCAAAATTGCCAACACACAATACTAATTTTGGTATTTGCCAGCTGGTCGCGGTCAGATCTGTCGACTGGAGGCGTGAGGGAAGTGGCTCGTGGTATATCTTTTACTATTTTATACACTCTGTAAAAACATTAACTATATTTAATAGACTTGTCAGGTTAATCGGTCTTTTATGTATCGGTCGGTATGCACTCTAATTATACTTAATTAAAAAAAAGTGAGTCCAGCTAGGGCATTGAGGGTTTCTTTTAAATTTAAAAGTTGACAAAGAATAAAGAAATAAATTTTTAATTTAATTAAAATTCTTTCCCTTAATAAATAATAATAACCCTAAACTTAATAAAGGTATAGAATTCAGTCAACTTATCAAAAATTTAATGTGAACTATGATTAATCTGCAATACAGTGATTTTTACCATAAAGAAGAAGAAAAAAATCCAGTGTCGAAAAGCACATAGAGCTTGTCTAGTTTGAAATGACGCGCCCCACCACCGCGTTTGCGCACGGGATTTGGTGCTCAATTTGAGCTACAATAGAATCTATTGTAGCTTGAATTGTGTTTCGAATCCTGTGCGTGAGTGCGGTGGTGGGGAGCGTCATTTTAAACTAGACAAGCTATACCTATTAGAGCGACACTCGGCATGATGCTGCTGCAAGCCGCAGCGCTGGTTTTCTGTGTCACCCTTTTTCCGACAGCAAGTTTGTATTTCATACATATTTCATAGTATTTCTACAAATACCTAAACGTCAAAACATCGGAAGTTTATTTAAAGCTGCATTAATCTAAGTACCTACCTAGGTACTTAACAAACAAATAAATAATGTAATTTTGTGTTATCAAGTTTCAAGGAGCACATGAGCACCTATGTTTTATATTATTATGCGATGAGGATGTATGAGTTTACCCGGCGAAGAGGATTACGGACTTTGCAAACAAGCTTAAAATATCTTCGCAAGTTTCCTAAACTATGTATTCCATCGCTGAAAACCTCATAGGAAGAATTTTAATAAACTCACTGACGCACGCTGCACCCAGCACAAGGCGAGAGTGTATTCCTTAAATCCATGCCCCTTACGAATAAATTTTTATACGCTGTTTGATACTTGAACTGAATCTAGATCTTTTCTTTATAAATTAACTAGCTGGTGCCCGCGACTCTTTCTGCGGAGAATAGGGTTATAAAATAATAGTTTAAAAAAACTAAAAAACACGCTTTAAAAAAATAAAAATAAAAAGTAAAAATAAATTAATAAATTTCAATTCACTATTCTTATAGTGCAGTAAAAAATCTTAATAAGCAATTATTATATTGTTATAACCAGATCAAAATTTGTAAACAATTCTAAATATTGATAAAATAAATAATAATAGTTTAAAATATTTTATTGTAAAAAAAGCGTGGGGTGCATGGTGTCAATTGTCAAGGATTATCATTTTGATAACATCTTAAAAAGCACCCCACGCTTTTTTTACAATAAAATATTTTAAACTATTATTATTTATTTTATCAATATTTAGAATTGTTTACAAATTTTGATCTGGTTATAACAATATAATAATTGCTTATTAAGATTTTTTACTGCACTATAAGAATAGTGAATTGAAATTTATTAATTTATTTTTACTTTTTATTTTTATTTTTTTAAAGCGTGTTTTTTAGTTTTTTTAAACTATTATTTATTTTCTATTTTTTAGTTGCATTTTTTTTACAGTGACAGTTTCCATGTGCTAAAAAGAGACCCCCCAACCCCCTAAACCCAACCCCCCAACATCCCCCAACCCATTTCCCCAACCCCCCCAAACACCTAACCCCAACCCCCACCCCATTTCCTCAAACTTCCCCCAAACCCCTATCCCCAACCCCCCTTACCCCCCAACCCCAACCCCCTAAAACCCCAACCCCGAACCCCCCTTACCCCCTCCCCATTTCCCACAACCCCCCCAACCTCCCTAACCCACGAACCCCTCCAACACCCCACACCCTTAACCCCAACCCCTTAAACCCCCTTCCCCTCCCATTTCCCTTCAACCCCCCACCCCTCCACCTACCCCCCTTCCAGCTCCATCATCAAACCCTTGTTAACATCTAGGCCTCTTACCCCCCTCCCCATTTTCCACAACCCCCAAAATCCCTAACCCCCGAACCCCCAAACACCCCCACCCTATTTTCCCCAAACCCCCCCTAACCCCCCCACCCCCTAACCCCAACCGCCACACCCTTACCCTCAACCCTCTAAACCCCCGACCCCCTTACCCCCACCCCCGCCACCTGCCCCCCTTCCAGCTCCATCATCAGACCCTTGTTACCATCTAGGACCAAAGTACTCGTCAAAACGAATCAAACGAGCCCAAACTCGGTGGGGTTGTGTCGTTTTATTGTGGAGTGCCTTTGGCCATCTTCCAGCTCCATCATCAGACCCTGGTTACCATCTGGGATCAAAGTGCTCGTCAAGACGAATCAAACGAGCCCAACTCGATGGGGTTGTGTCGTTTTATTGTGGAGTGCCTTTGGCCATCTTCCAGCTCCATCATCAGACCCTGGTTACCATATGGGATCAAAGTGCTCGTCAAGACGAATCAAACGAGCCCAAACTCGATGGGGTTGTGTCGTTTTACTGTGGAGTGCCTTTGGCCATCTTCCAGCTCCATCATCAGACCCTGGTTACCATATGGGATCAAAGTGCTCGTCAAGACAAATCAAACGAGCCCAAACTCGATGGGGTTGTGTCGTTTTATTGTGGAGTGCCTTTGGCCATCTTCCAGCTCCATCATCAGACCCTGGTTACCATCTGAGATCAAAGTGCTCGTCAAGACGAATCAAACGAGCCCTAACTCGACGGGATTGTGTTATTTTATTACATAGTTCCTATGGCCACCATCCAGCTCCATCATCAGATCAGCTCCATGTTACAATAATATTGCATTGTCATCCAATTTACACATATGTGCAAAATTTCAGCTCAATCGGAAACCGGGAAGTGGGTGAAAATTATGCTCAAAGATTCCGTTACATACATACATAGTTAGTTACAACCCAAGCTAATATAAAGCGTGTTAATTAAATAAAAAAAAAAAATAGCCTACGACTGATACGACCTATTCTCAGACATCTACACTCTACACTTATAATATTATAAAGAGGAAAGATTAGTATTTTTGTATGTTTGTATTTTTGTATGTAATGAATAAACTTAAAAACTACAGGACCGATTTCAAAAATTCTTTTGCCGTTAGAAAGCTACATTATCACTGAGTAACATAAGCTATATTTATTACTAGAAAGAATTAGAGTTCCTCAGAAAATCTTACTAAAACCA
Source organism: Archips xylosteana (assembly GCA_947563465.1). Classification (NCBI taxonomy): domain Eukaryota; kingdom Metazoa; phylum Arthropoda; class Insecta; order Lepidoptera; family Tortricidae; genus Archips; species Archips xylosteana. Next base: position 12,299,466 of record OX387357.1, on the reverse strand, counting down.
ACCCAAGGTGTAAAAAAATTAGCCATAAAATGTCTTTCATCGCATGCGCTGCAGAAAGTATTGATGATAGAACAAAAAAATATTCTACAATATTATAGAACGTATTAATATTTACAAAAAACTTCGCAAGACCATACGTCCAACTATTGTAGTTATGTCACTGTTACTACTTTTTTACATTTTAAAAGATGATAGAAATGCCTATCAAAATCAGACCATGTTATCCACACCTTTGTATTAATTCTTATCCAAATAAATTATTTTGTATGCAAGACTGGTTCAATACCTGTTGATTGTTTTTTGAATTATTGAAATCGGACATTCCATTCAAAAGATAATACGAAATTAAAAATGTCAATATAAATTAATGTCAGTTTATAATTTTGAAAATTTGGGCCTCCTGCTTGGGTTCTCGCTATCATGCCTGCTTGCATGCTTGCTTGCTTGCTTGCATGCTTGCTTGCATGATTGCTTGCATGATTGCTTGGATGCTTGCTCGCATGCTCGCTAGAATCCTGCTTGGATTCTCGCTTGCATGCTTGCTTTCATGCTTTCTTGCAAGCTTGCTTGCTTGCATGCTGCTTGCACGCTTGCGTGCATGCTTGCTTGCATGACTGCTTGCTTGCTTGCGTGCTTGCTTGCGTGCTTGATTGCGTGCTTGCTTGCGTGCTTGCTTGCGTGCTTGATTGCGTGCTTGCTTGCGTGCTTGCTTGCGTGCTTGCTTGCGTGCTTGCTTGCATGCTTGCTTACATGCTTGCTTGCAAGTTAGGACTGTCGCTTGCATGCTTTTTACATGCTTGCTTGCATGCTTGCTGGCTTGCATGCATGGTAACTTGCATGCATGCATGCTTGCTTGCTTGCTTGCATGCATGCTTGCTTGCATGCTTGCTTGCATGCTTGCTTGCAGGCTTGCTTGCATGCTTGCTTGCAGGCTTGCTTGCATGCTTGCTTGCATGCTCGCTAGAATCCTGCTTGGATTCTCGCTTGCATGCTTTCTTGCATGCTTAAATGCTTCCTTGTATGCTTTCTTGCAAGCTCGCATGCTTTCTTGCAAGCTTACATGCTTGCTTGCATGCTGTTTGCATGCTTGCGTGCATGCTTGCTTCAGGCTTGCTTGCATAATAGCTTGCTTGCTTAATTGCATGCTTCTCTGAAATATTTTATGGTTCACGCGAGCGAAGCCGCGGGTAAAAAAGCTAGTACCAAATAAAGAGAAAAATTTGATAAAAATCGGTCAAGCCGTTTCGGAGGAGTTCGATAACAAACACCGTGAAATGAGATTTTTATATATTAGGAGATTTTTATAACTGTTTTAATGAGGTGTACGTATACATAGTTTTGGATTGTAAATAAACTCTTATGTTTACAATTTGTTTTTTGTGCCAAACATAATAAATAAATAAATAAATAAAATACCAATACCAGCAATCGCAACAATCATATGTAAACAATTTCAAGAATTAATCATTAAAATGTCTCCATAAACGTCCCACTGTTGGGCCAGTGCAGATAGAAATTTTCACACACACCATTAATTAAAATGAATTTCATCGCAGGTGTATGCCAGTTTCCTCACGAAATTTTCCTTCACAGAAAAACTCATGATAAACTACAAGTGTAGTTTCGCACATAAATTCCGAAAAACTCTAAGGTACAAGTTTGGATTTGAACCCACGACCGATTTTATGAGACACCGTAAAACGCTAGATAGAAAAAAAATTATAGTCAGTCTTTTTTAAATTGCAATTTTTGGTTAGTTGAAAGATACGCTATATTACCGTGGTGAATGTTTGAGCAATTCCAGTATTTACTACCAATTTATTAGCCCTTCGAGGGGGTTAGTGTACCTCCACGTTCCTTCAACTCACCTCGCTCGGCTGGTTTGTGATTTAAGTCTGGACACCATAACTCTAGGAAAGGGTTCCCAAGACATTTCGTAGGCGGAATGCATCCCAGCAAGGTGTGCGCAGAATATGAAATATTGAACTTTTTCAACTGAAATAATAAATGCGTGAAGCTTTGTCAGTTTTCTCGTAAATAAAAAAACACATCCTGTGCTGACAATAATCGGGCAGCTTTGTGCTTTGCACCTGAGAAGAAATTCAATAGTGTGTGTGAAGTTTCCAATGCACACTGGGCCCGAGTGGGAACTACGGCCGGAGCCCTGCTGGAAGCTGCAGTGGGACGTATATAGGCTGGTATGATGATGATTATGATGACCTTCGTCTGTGTCACGCGAGGTCTTGGCACCTCCTATGAGAAATAATGGTGTATGTATGTATGTATATCTGGAATAGTGTTTTTATTAGTGACTTGTTGTAGGCCGCGACTCCGTCTGCGAAGAAATCGTTTATCGCTGTCCCGCGGGAACTATGCATTTTTACGTGATAAAAGTATTCTATATATTAATCCAGGTTATAACTGTGTGCCAAATTTCATTGAATTCAGAGTAATAAACATGCGTAAATCTTCTTCTTCTCTGTATTGGCTATGTGCGATGCGGGTGGTGGGGGTACAGAAAACGATCGCAGCGCACAACATGGCAAAAATTGGAAGTAAATGGGGAGGAAATGTTGTCAACGCTACGCGGCGCCACCGTTCGTGCACGTACCCAATATATAAAAGGCAACCGTTAATAACTGATCTATCAACGCACAGCCCAAACCACCGAACGGATTGGGCTAAAATTTGGCACACAGATAGCTATTATGACGTAGGCATCCGCTAAGAAGGGATTTTTTTTAAATCCCACGGAATAAGAAAAAAACGGGATTTATGTTTTCAATTCAATGGGACCCTATCTCAGTAACCATACCTTTAGGTAGAGGTGCAGTAAAAAGGAATTTTTGGAATTTCCCTATATTTTTTTGGCATATTTGTGCGCGGAAACGCGGCAAAAAGCTAGCCCACCCATAAAAACTTTCGCGTTAATAATACTAGTAAGATTCGGATGTTAGGTCTTTGAAATTGGTTGACTATTCCACAAATACCCTTACAAACACACAAAAAAAGCAAAATTTTGCAAGCACCTTTTTATTATATTCAATATAGGTTACTTACTATTCGCAATTTCTTGTGTTTTGGGGCATAAACTCATACGAGTGGATCTGGAGACGGCCAGATAGGCGTAGATTTATCCCAAGACTTATGATATTTTTGAAAATCAATTCCATTTAGGTGTTATTAGTTTTGTTGATGGGAATAATATTGTAAGAATGACGCCGAGGGATGACCTCTTTGGGCTTCAGGGCCGATTTTGACTAAATAAAAATATATTATTCCTGCTATCTTCCTGCTCTTTCCCATTTTCAGGAAAAATCTTTAACATTACAAGGAAAAAGTAAAAGCAATTTGTACATTAAATCTACAAAATAGTAGTTTCATTGAAATATCTCAACCAATGGAGATAAAGATGAAATGGTGGATTAACTTAATTCGTAGACGGCTAATTTATTTTAATTTTAACATTAAGTACTTAATTTACTATTTAATTAAAGATTACCTTTAAAGTTTGTTTCTAAGCAAGATACGAAAAAAAGATGTTCAAGACAAAGGCTCGTCAAATTCAAGCGCACATTCTAACTTCCATTTTTAAAGCGAGATCAAAGCGGATTCTTCAAAGGGAATTATGAACTAAGTTGGTAACTTTGGGTTCCCTGGTTTGTTGGTAAACTTGCCAGGACTTGCTCAGAATGTCCGTTGTTCGTGCTGTCGTAGCTTGCTTACTGTATTATGGGGACTTTAATTAAGTTCAGTTTAATTACTTGCCCGTACTTTGTTCCTATGTAGCGACATGCAGGCGAACTATTTGAAACCGCCAGAGCCCGTTGTTTATTGCTTGTCGGTTTTCAGGCTTATTATTGTGTCCTAAAGTTCAAAGTTGCAAGGGTCGCATGGCCTGGGATTATCCCGTTCTTCATTGAGCTAATAATGCTTTTGAATCAATGTTATGTTGTAATTAATAACCCTTCAAAGAGTATTTTTTGTTAATTAAAATAGATTATGATGTTTATTTGACAATGATCTAATAACAGAATCATACGTCAGCTGCTGGTAACGCGCTGACAGGGCAAAAAACCGTATGTTTATTTTCATAGCTCTGCCTATAACGAAGTAGATTGTATAAAAAAAAGGATTGTTACAAACAATATGGTTCAAAATGGATTAAAATTTACTGGTGGGTATCGCAATTTATTAAAACATGAAAACAAAAAAAACGTTTGCGCATTATTATTAGGAGAAGCGAAAAAGCGACGACGTACACACACGATACCATTTACATTTATCTTATTTTTAATTCTGTGTTTTGTGTCAACTGCAAACTCTCTCTCCAGAGTCCAAGTAAATAAAATAAAATGTACCGTACCTAAGTGATTTATACATACCTTTGCAAATGAAGCATGGCATATGTACCTATGAAACAAATTCTAGTATCATAATTACAGACTTTTTATTAAAAACAAAGTATTAAAACCAAACAAAGTGAAACAACTTGCAAGATTTCCCGCTCGTCTTTCTCCCCTGAGGTAAGCGAGATCATAGGAGATAGCAATTTTTAACTAGCTTTCTTTCATAACTCGAAAAATGAATGAGGAAAAGTTAAAAGTAATTCATTTTTTCCGGAACAACGAAGGGCAAATAAAAATTTACAACATTCGTTAACTTCGACTCTACTTCCGTAACTTATATTAAAAAAATTATACAAGAAATGTGATGGCGTTCCCTGGCGGACGGGGAAGGGTTTATTTTCAATTTTCAATTTGTTATTGCTTAAAAAATTCGAATACTTTGCTGTCGGAAATACTTTTATTTGAGAACAAGTTCTGTTCCTGGCAATAGTTAGTAGGTATATTATTTATCATTCTTTATATTCGCTGACTTACGCTATGCATAGCAAAGTAGGAAAGCAAACAGCATTTCGTAAAGCTGTAAATTATTTTTCAAAATACCTTAATTTGCTTTTCCAAACATTTCGCACATGTTCGTGTCTTGGTCGTAACTTTTACGTATCTGTACTTTAAAATTAGTGAAAAAAATCTGCAAGTCTATTCTCGCGCTATGTAAGCAGCTGGGTAAGGAGTGCAAGAATTCGACGATAATAATGCGGCTGCAGCAAGAAGGATCGAGCCGCAAGTTTACTCCCGTTTAAGTATTCCAACGCCCTCACACCCGCCTCTATTATATAAAACAGCGAGGTGCTTTAATCCCGTAAAATGGAGATTTGTTGCTCGAGGCTCTCCTTTCTTACCTACTTCTTTCTTTATGTTAGTTACCTCTAGAAAATTTATTCAGCTCCCTTGTAATAATATTGAAGTGGATTTTGGGGTAAAAATACCGAAGCTAAGGTCGAGATTTGTGTTTAATTTTCATTTCGGTTGATGAAGGTTAAGTACACAAATGAGCCATTAATTTGGCTCAGTCGGTCTCGTCGAAAACCTTTAATATCCGAGGTAATTTAAATTCTAAATTAAAGTTTGTATTTCAACTACCTTAGCTGCTCACTTTAATAATATTTGCGTGATTCCATGGCATTTTAAGCTACTACCATGGTCTGTTTTATAAATGTTTACGTTTTTAGGTCATTGCATTGGCGCACAAATAGAATTAATATTTCTTCGACAATCATTATCTAGGTCATAACAGAACAGGTAGTCGAACATAAGTCAGAGATTTAACTTACAATACCTACTCCTAATCAGACAATCGCAAAATCAATACTTGTAAAGAATACGTGGGACAATTGACACCAATTAACCTAGTCCCAAAGTAAGCAAAGCTTTTGTTATGGGTACTAGGCAACGGATAAACATACTGGAAAATATCGATATAATTATGTACTTAAATGCGTATTAAACATCCAAGACTTGAGAAAAAACATTCGTGTTTATTATACTCGTACATGCATAATATCTCCCCCGGCCGGGAACCAAACACGGGATTTCAAGTTTTGTAGTCAGGTTCTCCCGCAATTGGGCTGTCTAGTGGTCGTACTTAATTTGTTATTAGAGAATCTTTATTTCATAATTAACCAATAAAACAAAGTGTTCTAAAGACCCCAAACTCTGTTTAGGTGTAGATGTCAATTTCATAACACGCGTACATTTCATTGTGTGTTTGAATGGCATCTTAAGGCTCGAAAGTTTAATCTTGGACAGGGCAATAAAATAAGGGCGCGAATTTTGTGAGAAGTCGACGCCGAACCTGCCAGTTGCAGACAGCTATTGATAGGGTTCCAAATGTCATGGCACTCACATAGAGTGGCTTATGTTTATTCGGGCTGTAGATATTTAGTTTAAAGGTAAAAATATTATAGGAGAAAAAATGTCTAGGGTTAGAGATATTTAAAGAGTATGCAATGTGATTCATTTTAGTAGAATGAGTCCAGAAGCCAGAAGGGTGCCATTTGAGTTTTTCTAAGATAACCTCCAAAAATAAATTATTTTTGAAAATCGTGGATGGGTGCGTATCAAGTTACGTAAAGTTAAAGACGAGTAATGGACAAAATACACAATGATCATATTGATCATTTGATTTAATGCAATTTTCTTAGAAACTATAAAATTTACAGTGTTGTTATCAAATGAACTTAAACTAATTTATAGATTATACGACCAAAAGAGTTCGTCTAATTATAGTCACACCGAAAATTATGCTATACCAAATGAAAAAAATAAGTATTTCGGCCGTTATTTTCTTAAACTGTAATGTACATAGGTATGTACACGTTCCCAACGTGGATAACGATAACAAGAACTATGTAATTTTTTTTTTACTTCAGGAACTAGGTATCCAGATAAAAACGATGGTGCAATATTTTCGCGTTTTTATATCGCATTATTAGATTTCAAAACAATTTATCTACATCTAAATAGGATCATGCATGCCTTTTTAAAAGCGAGTTTTTAGATCCATAATATCACTCTTTCAGAACTTGCGGTATTATCATCTCTATGTAAAGTCGTAAACGTTCCTCTCTGTCATAAATTTGAATAGAATCGATTGCTGTCTGCGCCTCCGGGAAAGTTAGATTTCCCCCGGGATTTCCACGACACCTGACCGGATGTAAAATATATTCTCATTTTTTAACCCTAAAAATGACAAATAATATTGGAATTTTATGCATGCTTTGGAGATTTAGGGTTTGTTTATTACGTAAGGTAAATAGTTAATCGACAAACATTTTTGTAGTAGTTTGAGTTAGTACTCAAACTACTACAAGCCTTAGTAGGCTAGGTTAATTATATACAGCGTAATGGTTTCTTGAATCATGATTAAGTTTATAGACATATGAGTTACTTTTTCGTTACAAAAAGTTGTACTGACTTCTTTGGCATCTCGTTATATCATTGGTTGTAAAATGGTTCTATCGTGTATAATGAAATAACCACGCCCTTAGTAGACTTATAGTCTCTTACGTAATCTAATACACATGGCATAACTGTAGATTTCATTAAATCAAAAATAAAAATGCCACCGAGGCACTGTATTATGTTATGAACAGGGAGCAGATTAAGTTCGTTGGCTTACTCGAGCCATAATAAATTACCCGTTCCTTATTACATAAAGCAAATCTTCATACAGTATCTGCCCAGGTGCGCTCTCCAGAGAACGTCTGCGACCTTGCGGTGCTCTCCTCTCACCTTTTGTTCTGTAAACAATGAGGTAAAATATTAATAATGTTGCCGAAACAAAAATACTGTTCAGTGTGTTCTTGCGGGCGGACGTACGGAATCCCTAATAAGAGAGGCTTATGGCGAATAACATCTGGGCCTCGGCGACGGCAAACACTTGCCAGTAAACACGGGGTTATGGCAAGAAAAATGTTTTGTTTTCCTCCTTACATTTTTGTCATACTTTGCCACGTTTCGCTTCAAGCGATGCATGCCTTTGTTGGGCAAAATTGTAGCTGGGATTAGTTAGGTAATGAGATGGCTACAATTTTATTAAAGAAAAGTCTTAGAAGAATTCTCAAGGTTGGATTTTTTTACTGTTTAAAAATGGTTTGAAACAAAGATGTCATGCCGTCGCAACGTTATGTTAAAGATACCTACTCAGTTCCTTTCGGTCAGTCTTCAGGTTTGTGTAGGTACTTAACTTAGTCTAATTAATGCATAACTTTGATGGAAAAAAACCATGACGTTAATTACAGGAAATGCTCAAATCTGGAGAACGATCACTGAATATTCTCCGGATTTGTTCAATCAATCTAATTAACGCGTCGCTTGTGTGTAGAAAATAGACAGTGTGCACAAATATGCAGAATAAAATCGCTTAACGTGTCGTAAATAGTATATTTTGCTGGAAAAGGGTAGCTTTTTAGAAAAGTCTTGAAAATTCATTATTTAGTACTAGTGGTTAATTTAGCACGCACCGTTTTTACTCTAAGTGTTACCGGCCGTAACAAAATACCTTTTAGATTATAAATCAATAGAGATGTAATATATAACCTTGTAAAGGGGCGGTGCACCCGTTGCATAGCGAATTCTGGGCACGCTTCGCGCCGGGGGAGTCTAATTCCTCTCCTAATTTCGCACCTTATTGTCGGGAAGCGGTAAGAAAATAGGAATTTTTGATAAAAATTCAGGACGACGCGCGGAGGGATGACTGCCAGTTTCCGGGGAAGGTGTAACCTTGAATGGGAATAGCAGCGTATTAGCGCTCTTGCGGATGGTGTGACGTGTTTGATTTTGTACTGTAGTAGGTATTAGTACTACAGATCCCGTACTTAAGAGAATCAAAAGTATTTAAGTATTTGAGAAGCAAATGAGGTTTTTAGTGTGGCGTAAAGTGAAACAATTTTATCCACTTGGCAGTCCGACGATAGCATGGCATCCAAAACTAAAATGCTTCCACCCGACCGCGGATATCAGAGTATCACAAAGGAGAGACCTATGAACCATTTATTTTGGTGCCATCTAGCAAAAAAAACTGGCATTATTTACAAAATGTATTGATGCACAAATGCAGCCTAGCTAAATTGTTTGCCCTAAAGAATATAGATGGCGGTAGTAGCGGACTGCTTTGTCGATAAAAAAAAAACATATTCGGCAGTGGCTGTGAATTCTGTAAGTGGTTGTCAGTGTTTGTGGGGAAAGTGCCGTTAAGTCGTAATTATTTCACATTTATTACATAGTTTTGCGGGGATATTATACAAAAAAATTACTAGAAATGTTTATTTTCTATGATGAGCGTAGATACAGTGTAATTTCAATTTAAAATATCAAGGTTTTTTTTTGGGCTGGGGCTGTGAAGATTTATGTAATATTGTTTAAAAATGAGTTTACGTTCTAAAACCACTCTATGTACCGATATTGTTACAAGTGAAATTGAGGCACAAAAGAATACAACTACATTAGAATTTGTGTACTTACATTAAATTTGTGAGTGGTAAGAAATACTACTAATAATTAATGTGTGCACCCCAGACTTAATCACGACTTTATACCGCTGGGAAAGGGACATTTGAAATTTAGGAAGCTTTTATCATTTAAACTATTGAAATGAAATACAAAAATTGACATTAATCAATTTGTTAGTGATTTATTTTATCTTTAAAAAATGTGTATTATCCCTTTCATAGATGGACTTTTATTTTGATACGTGTTCTTTTCATACCACTTCTCCCCTATTTAATAAAACTCGTGGTGGCTAGTGGTTTGGCCAATGGCCTCTCAAGCGAGGGTCGTGGGTTTGAGCCCGGGCTCGCACCCATGAGTTTTTAGGACTTTATGTAGGTATCTATGAAGTTAAGTTTGAAATTTACCATGCTTTAAGGAGAAGCCAAACATCGTGAGTTTCACACACCTGCGAAGAAATGAAATGGTATTAGTGAAGTTCCCAATCCGTACTGGGCCCCCGTGAAAAAAACGGTGCAACCTTCTCATTCTGAGAGGAAGCCTGTGGCATGCAGTGAGAAAAAAATAGGCTGGGGTGATGTTAACACTGAAAAATCGGACTACTCTGTACAAAGTTATGCGTGATCATACATAAAAAAAAAAAACAAATATACCTACACGTCGACTTGAGAACCTCCTCCTTTTGTTTTCGTCGGTTGAAAAATCGACGATGTTTTGAACACATCGTAGCGGCCGTGGTCTCCTCACAAGTAAAAAATTAGAAAATATTACTAGTAATATCAAAACCAAACTTGTGTTCCTAAGTATACAGTCCCTAAAACACATTTCTACGAAACCATTATCATCCGTCAGTAAGAAATAGCATCAGACATAGCACACACATTTATAAGAATGTCCGTAAAAATGAAAAAATCCAAAGGTCCATCACTAACCGGGACCACAAAATGAAGTTGGTAAAATATCTAAGACATTTGTCAGTCGATTACCTGAGAGGGCGCTTCCCTCGATAAAATTCCAAATTTCATCCCCTGCAACGTCTTACTGTACCTATGAATATAAATTTTCATTCCACGTCCCACCCTAGCTGTTTTACTTATTTATAAAAATGAGAAAACATCTATAGCAACAGCTTAGTTTGTGGTTTGAGGGGTGGAAATTCAATGCGGAATGTTTCACTTCACAATAATTCAATTAGATTTGTTGTCAGGTTTTATAAACTTTATTTAATTTAAGAAATATCTAATTTATATTCTAATTTCGTTTCGTTTCGCTTGTTTCGTTCGTTATAGTTTCGTTCGGGGGTTCGTTTGAAGAGTAGGCTTTTTTGTTTTTTTTTTTCACCCCGTCTCGTTCTTTTTGGACTCACATCTATTAGCTGTGAGGTTAGCCATTGTATTTGTATGTGTATCCAAAAATACCCCTAAGGCTGCGTATCCACCGGAGCTGTGCAAGGATGCGTTGCGAGGGATGTGTTTGTCATGAACCAATAGAAACACTTCATTTAAAAGGTCTTAAGTGAATGAAGTGTTTCTATTGGTTCATGACAAACACATCCCTCGCAACGCATCCTCGCACGTCTCTGGTGGAAACGCAGCCTAATAATAAGATAAGATAGTCATTATAATTAATTCCATACTTATCTACTACGCTTATTACTACGTAGAAAACATACGAATTTTGTTCTTGGGTCTTAGATATGTAAATATTTAAGTACTTATGTTTATCCTGTCAAGTACCCATAACACAAGATTTGGGGCTTCAATTGGCGTGTATTGTCTCTTGATATTTATTTTACTTTGTTATGATCTTCTGATTACAATCCACTTCTACGATTTACACTCAAGCTTGTCACTTTTTTGCGGGTTATTTGCCTTTAGAGGGATGTTTAGTTAATTAATTATAACCATCTTCTGAGATATTCTGGATTAATTTTAAAACATTCTCAGTAAGTTTTAGCCTAATTAATTAAGCACCAAATGTCAAGGGTTTAGATTCACCCGCTGAAAGATCTGCTGTAAGTTTAAAAACACCTTATAGATCGCGGGAAATATGCAATTTTCCGAATTAAAGCTATCCTAAGCCCTTCCCAGAGTCTCAAACTATCTCCATACCAAATTTCATCTAAATTGATTTAGCGATTTAAGCGTGAAGAGTAGGGTTCATGATTTCTCGAGCTTATCAATTTCTCGGGTCTCGAGAATTCTCGAGTCTAATTTCTCGGGTCTTCTCGGGTTGTCGAGAAATTTATATTTACGTACGGATTTGCATATTCTTCGGTTCCAATAAAGTGATTAATCAACAAATTCAGTGGTTTCCTCTCAAATAAAAGTATCAAAATAATTATAAGACTTTTATTGACAGTCTTCAACATAATTAGCTTCTTTTTCTTAAAGAAAACTAAAAAAAATAAGCTATTCTGACATTTGTGACCTGTATATTGTATACAATCACAGCACAAGCACAGCTAAAAAAGAAAAAAAAATCAACTTAAAACTTCTAGCTTCTTTCTTTTTAACAAAACAAAAAATAAACAAAAATTGCGTGAGTCGAAACACGAATGAACGTGTGTGTACTGTGATTTGTTCAACAAGTTTCACAAAAGCATTTTTTCATAGTAGCGAATTTTCACATCGCGTTCCTTCATGATCGCAAATTTAACTATTCGTTTTTTTTCATGTAGCGATTTTTCACAAAGCGTTTTATAATGTTCGAGTTTATTTTTTTCGCTTGTTTTAACAGTAGATTAATTTATTAGTCGCAAATTTTTTCAGTAGAATTAGGCAACCCATCACGCCTTATGTTCGACGGAGCCCCACTTGGCGGGGCTCCTTTTTCTGGGCAGTTTGCCCTTCGGGCATCTGAAGATAACTAACGTAACGAACCTAACCTACCTATTAATACGTAATAATATGGACGCTAAGAAGGTTACGGTAGAGGGTGAACTATAGATTTATTAGAATAATGATTTCGAGTAAAATGTCTAACAAACCGCACTAAATTATACTGAAAAAATTTGCGACTAATAATAAATAAATCTACTGGTAAAATAAGCGAAAAAAATAAACGCGAACATTATAAAACGCTTTATGAAAAATCGCTACATGGAAAAAGACGAATAATTAAATTTGCGATCATGAAAGAACGCGATGTGAAAATTCGCTCCTATGAAAAAATGCTTCTGTGAAACTTGTCGAACAAACCCCCCACTGCGCTTTGGCCCGTGCCGCCCCGCCGCCGCGCGTTTAAAACAAACGGCAAACGCAAATAGTTTTATTTTATAATTTTATAGACGCAAATATGATTTCTCGAGTTCTCGAATTTTCTCGAGCTTGATTTCCCGGGAACAAAGCCCAAGGATTTCCCGGGAATTCTCGGCTCGAGAATTCCCGGGAATGAACCCTAGTGAAGAGGTAATAGCAGACAGACAGACTGACACATTTTCGCATTTATAATATTATAGTATAGTATAAGTATACATATAGTATGGATACAAAAATTAAAATAAAATTCTTATAGGCTAAATTTTTTTTATTTGTTTTTATCCATTCTAAAATTCCAAACATTTGAACGTAGCCGTCAAATTTTTTTTCGTACCTATCTAAAGTGTAATATTTTCCGATGGAAAGTTTCGAACTTCAGTGAAGAATTTTAATAGACGAGAGGGATAGCTGGGACCGTGGTGGATCAAAGCATTCCAAGCGAGCTACGAGCATAACGCAGCAAAGTTGTTATAAGCTGCCTTTGCGGCGAAACCACGGTACCTAATACATAAAAATAACAACCTATGAAATCAATTTCAGGTCTTAAAAAATACATCAAAAAATATAAAATAAAAATTGAGCCGACTACAAAAAAAACATGAAAATAACTTTCTACTGATCCGTTTGAAGTCGGTGCACGTGCCAGCAGCAGTGGACCTATACTTCATTTAATTTAGAATTGAAAACCAAAACTTCATTATATTGTGGCTCGTCAACTATTTCTTACCCAGCAAATAGTACAGTACAATAGTCTGGGTGCCGCAAAATAAAATTGTTTTAATGTCACTTTATTTGCGTGTCGTCATTTACTACAAATAGTCACTCTAGTACAAATTGTAAAGATATTACAGTTCACGAGCCGCAATATAATGTTGTTGTGGTTTATAATTCTAAATTAAATGTAGTATAGTCTTCAACCGAGTACTTAGCCAACTGTGGTCTTTTTCATCACTAATACTTCATCAAATGTTGATTTCCAAGAGCAAATCCACGAGTTACTACCAATTTACTACACAATAAACCCAAACTACTGTAATGATACAGTTTTTCAAGAGTTCCCTCGATTTTTCTAGGATCCACTCATTAGATCTTGATAATAGTGATAGTGGGACCTAATAGAAAGCTGTCCAACCAAGAAAAATACTTGTACTAAAGGTACTAGGTAACAGATAAGGAAACTTAATTCAATAGATAAAAATTCAAAAAAATAATAATTATAAAATGAAAAAATAATGAAAAATAATTTATTCAGTACTAACTTAGAAAGAAAGAAAGAAAAAACAATTTACTGTCACTAAAAACAAATTAAACAATTAAATCCTACATATTAAACATAAAACATAGTCGTAGAAGTTTGTGACAATATTATAGGTGTCGGCGTCAGCATAATGAATGACAATAGCTGTGCTGGTGCCTCTTTTTCTCTGTATCGTGATACTCGTACTAAGAGAACACCGCTCCTCCACTTTATATAAATACATAACATATCGGTAACTCATGTAGACATGTAAAACTCTAGACCTCGAGTTTAATAACCTGGGTCAGTAACCAAAGGGTCAAACGAAATGCAGCAAGGATTTAAAGAGTCGAAAATATTTCAAACACTTTTTTTATAATTAGGCAGCTTATATTTAGAATGGGTTTGAAGTTACAAAACAATATTTTATATTATTTACAAGTTACTTTGGAATTCTGCTAATAAAGCTCCGAAGGGAATTCATTCTCTTGCAGAACACAGTTGAGGGTTGTCACATCCGGCCACGGGCGCCGCTTAGAAGGCATATAATATTCGAAATTTTCATACAAAGGATGCGGGGTACCAGCAGGAAGTGGGAAACCTTAGTGCGTGGGGCCTGCAACTTAGCTAAGTACAATTAAGGTGTTTTAAGTTTTGCGGTGTTAGTTTTAGGCGGAGTATACGTAACTCTCTTATGGCGTTTGCCCGTCGCTTCGCTCACGTGAACCATAATTGGGTCCGCCAGTTAAAATACATCTTCTAATAATTATAATTTTTGTAACACTAATTTGCAATAAACAGATTTTTTTTTTATATAAAAATATCGTGTCACGGTGTTTGTTATCGAACTCCCCCGAAACGGCTTGACCAATTTTAATGAAACTTTTTTCTCCATCTTCGGTAGGGCTGAGAATAGGTCGTCGGCTATTTTTTACACCTACCCCTATTCTCCGCGGACGGAGTCGCGAGCAGCAGCTAAAATTAAAGGGCAAAGCTAATAAGGGCTAAGCTAGTAATTAATAAGTTAATAACCATAAATTAAGAAAAATTAAAACCCCCAATGTTACATAAAATACACTGTGTTTTAAAATAAGTGCCCATTATGCGTCTAATAGCTCATTTACAATCTCGTACGAGTGGCGAGTCGAACTGCGAGACGAGCAACGAGACGGGAGTGTGAATAGACGCTCTCGGCTCGCCTCGCGCCTAGTCTCGTACTTCGCAACGCTCGCGACGCCGAGCCGAGACACGAGACGAAGCACGAGGCGAGGTACGAGGCGAGAGTGTAAATCAGGTATATGAACCATCGCCAAGAAACCGGCTTTCAAATAAAAAAACCGCATCCAAATTTTTTCACCCGTTTAAGAGCTATGATGCCACAGACAGACACACACACACACACACACACACACACACACACAGCGGTCAAACTTATAACACCCCTCTTTTTGTGTTGGGGGTTAAAAATCCGTTTAGTGACTGTTACAGTTTTAAGACTTACGTAAGCTAAGATTGTGTTATGGTTACTAGACAACGGATAAACGTACTGAAATAGATAGATACATACCTAATAGTATTTTATACAATCGTTGCATAATGAAGGCTCTTAAATTCGAGTACCGTGTTTAGGCCACGAGGCTTGCCGAGTGGCCTAAGTAAGGTACGAGATTTTAAGAGCTAATTATGTAACTATTGTATACAATACTTTTTCTACGAGTCATCATCATCATCGTCTATCGAGGTACATACATAACCTTTTTCGTTTGCCATTCCATGAAGCTAGCATAACTCCTGTTGTATAGCTTTTAAGATTTTTCTGGTAACAAGGTAAGTGTTGCTTCCTCTGCAATAGTAGTTATCTCCTCTGGAGTAGCGGCGAAACTAATCTCGTCACTGTCACTCATGTTTAATTCGAATTAGGGATTATTTATATAACACCATCGATTTCGCGTCAAATAACAAACAAAACTTTAAAATTTTCGTAGCACAAAAAAGAACTAATGAGACGTCGTTATAAGACTGTTTCTGATTGGCCAATTACTTCAATTACTAACCAACCACGTAACAGAATAAAAAAGTTAGTGTGTTCAAATGGTAGCAAATTTGCCAGATATTTCCAACTTTACATTGGGTGCGTTCCACTAAGCGCTCACGACGCTCAATCGAAGTCATCATCATTTCAGCCGAAAGACGTCCACTGCTGAACATAGGCCTCCCCCAAGGCTCGCCAAACAGATCGGCCCTGCGCCATCCGCATCCAATGCGTTCCCGCTACCTTCACCAGGTCGTCGCTCCATCTTGTTGGAGGCCTACCTACACTGCGTCTTCCGGTCCGCGGACGCCACTCGAGAACCTTTCGGCCCCATCGGCCGTCAGTTCTACGGGCGATGTGCCCTGCCCACTGCCACTTAAGTCTAGCGATTCTTCGAGCTATGTCCGTGACTTTAGTTCTCGCGCGGATTTCATCATTTCTAATGCGATCCCGCAGAGAAACTCCAAGCATAGCCCTCTCCATCGCCCTCTGAGTGACCTTGAGCTTCCTTATAAGACCCATCGTTAGCGGCCACGTCTCAGTGCCATAAGTCATCACTGGCAACACACACTGGTCAAAGACTTTTTACTTGAGACACTGCGTTATATCGGATGACAAGATATTGCGGAGCTTCCCGAACGCTGCCCAGCCGAGTCTAATTCGTCAATTGACCTCTTTCTCGAAGTTGCACCTACCCAATTGGATTGTATGTCCCAGATATATATAGTCGTCAACAACTTCGAGCAAAGTATCTCCGATTACGACGGGATTTGGTACAATATGGGCGTTCGACATGACCTTCGTCTTGTCCATGTTCAATTTAAGACCAACTCTCTCGGAGACTCTTCCGAGGTCGGGCATCGCACTGAGGTCCTCCAAGGTCTCAGCCATAAGCACCACGTCGTCGGCAAATCGAAGGTGAGTGAAGTATTCGCCATTTACATTGATGCCACGCCCTTCCCAGTTCAGAGTCTTGAACGCATCCTCTAGTGCAGCGGTGAACAGTTTCGGAGAGATAACATCTCCTTGTCTGACTCCCCGCTGCAATAGAATGGGCTTCGACATCTGATCCTGAAGTTGGACGGACATTGTGGCGTTATTATACAGACACTTCAACACTTTGATGTACCGGTAGTCTACTTGGCACCGTTGGAGAGACTGCAGTACAGCCCAAGTCTCGATCGAATCGAAGGCCTTCTCGTAGTCCACAAATGCCAGGCAAAGGGGGCGGTTATACTCCTCGGTTTTCTGTATAACCTGCCGCAACGCATGTATGTGGCCCATGGTGCTAAAGCCTTTTCGAAACCCGGCTTGTTCGGGAGTACTGAGAATCGAAGTACTGAGTTCTAATTATGAAATTATTATAGTCGTCTAGAGCGTTGTATAATAATCATTATAGTTGAGTCCGAAGTGCCATAGACTATCCAAGATTAAAAAGTATGTGATTGCAATTTTGTCTATAAACACATAATTGACAGATTAAAATCAACGAGTAGAAAAATATATATTAAACACCCGAGACTGGAGAACAAATATTCGTATTTTTCATACTAATATCTACCCCGACGCGGGAATCGAACCCGGGACCTCAAACTTTGTAGTCAGGTTCTCTAACCACTAGCTAGACCATTTGGTCGTCATTTAAAGAACACCTGTGCATATTTACATGTTTATAGACTGAGATTTTGGGATTTTACCTGCTTACATCCTGATCCCGTAGGAATATCGGAATAAAAAGTGGCTTTTGTGCTATTTCTAAATGCATAATTTTATTCAAATAAGTCTAGCTGTTTTTGCATGATAGATTCACAAACACACACATTCTCGTAAACAATCTCAAAAACATTCGCATTTATAATTCAGAATGATTTTATCTTACCCTTGTGTGCCTTGATCAGGCACTTGAACAAAAGATACAGGTTCTGTTTCTAATGATCACCAAGGGAATATAAATATTTTTAAAACGAAAAACATCCATATTATGTCGGAAGTTAAACTGAAACAGGAGTCGATCGCCATGCTTAGTCAATCAAGAATAGCGGTCTATAGATACCAAATCTTATTTAGAAGCGAAGAGGGCGAAACATCCCCAAGGAATACCGATCAAACTTGTGATCCTGTAATAAAAGTCTTACGCATCGCGCCTTCTGACGGCGAATGTTTTACCAAATTGACGTCGAACATGGGCTCATGCGTTCTTTTGATATGGTAATCCGTCCCAACCCTTGGGCAATAATCGATTATTAAATAGGCAGAAATCGGCAAGATCAGTGGGAACCCTTCGAAAATCCACTGTAAGGAGGCTTAAGAGGATTCTTTATGACTGAAAAGGCCGATTGTGGTTTGATCCGGATGTGAAAGATGTTTCGAGTGACCAAATATGCTGAATCAAACAATTTGCCAGGAAAATGTTCGCTTGTACTTGTACAGGCGAGGCATTAAGCTTCGGGAAAGGGCTTTTACGTATAAATCTTTACCTCAAGTCCATACTCCGGCGGAGGGTTATTCGCGTGGACTCATAAGAATTCCGCTTCCGTTTTAATAAAACATCAGTAAACAAAGTTTGAACGTCTTAATTACGTAAGTTTAATTTGTAGTGGAGTTACAAAACTCAATTTCTTATGAAGTAGAGGTTCTATTGTTGGTGTTATGAAAGTTTTCAAGCGTTATTTGCTATTAAAGTGAAATGAGTTGTTATCGGTAAATTAAGCCGGGATATATTCAAAATCAAACGTGCTAACCTCCAGATAACGATTACTTGGTGGAGAAAGGCCGACGCCTAAATAAATTTCTCATCAAGAATTTCGATGTAAAGAGAAGTAAACAGAAAATGTTTAAATATCTTTTGACAGAGAAAATTTCTCATAAGCGCCCTTAAGAGATAAAACGAAGTCGGCTCAATAAGGCTTAAAATAAATACTTTAAGTGCTGAGTCGAGAAACAAACAGACCTTTAATTTCCTACGACAAATTGAAAAAATAAACGACGAGCGGATTTTTTGTGCAGATCTTGCTGCGTTGGTTGAAAACGGAGATTGACTAATTTCTTTGAACAAGGCGCTTTTCATTTGACTGGCTTATCGACAGATCTCGTGTGTCATTGATATGACAGGCGTCAGGTCAGTGACCACTCGAGACGGCAGGTTGCACGGTTCGCGCGGACGGATATGACAACTCTACTTTTTGCACAAGCCGAAAGAAGTCTGAAGAGCGTCGCGCCGCGGCAAGCGCCAAAAATGAAAAAAAAAAACCTGAAAGACGATAATGACTGCAGTGAGTTTTCGGCATTCAGCAACTCCGCGTTCAGGGTAAAATGTTTATGGGTTCATGTGAAAATTGCTTACCTTTAAAACGTTCTTACTCTAGCCCTTACTCGCGGCTTTGCTCTTGTGAACCATTAGATCCGATAGTTGCATTGATATTACAAAATTGTACTGAATTGTAATAGAAAAAGTCCAAAAATTACGCCGCGACCTTCATTTTCGTTGCATGAAGGACAAAATACATACTCATTTTCGTTCGAATTCGTTTTAGCATTAAAGAGTGACTTACCAAACATAGAGTGACAAATTTTCACGTTTTTAATATTACGTAGTAAGATTCATCTTATTTTTGCACGTTGTTTTTATTTCAATAATTTTTCAAATCTATTAATTTCGCTACATTTACGTTGGACTTACGCTACAACTTTTTCCAACGAATTTGAACATTAATGCGGAATCAGAGTAAACAAGCGCTGACATCGCATCCAAAGAAGCATTTCTGGCTGATCGGAAATTCCGTTACCAGCAGACAGACTCGACTAGTGCGCTCGCGCCCGTTCCAACTTAAACTTTCTCGTACCTACTTCGACCGAACTGCATGTGATTGGATTCCAAACATATAAAAGTTTGCGTTTAAAGAGGCGTAGTTTGCATACTTGTGGGAAATTCTACGTGTTCGCCAGGTCTGGCTTAACGAAAACCGACCGGGAACATGTACCTAACGGGATTTGATCTTATGCGAACACAGCGTAAGACTATTTGACAGTGTTTTAAGTGTAGATAAGTGGAAAAAGGTAATCTCAGCAAGAGAGAAAGCGTCACAGTATTTAGTCAAGCTCATTCAGGGTTAATCAAGAACTAAGGTCACCGATATAGCTCAGCGCATTAGCAGGCTAAAATGGCAGTGGGCATGACCGTTGAGGCAGACTAGTTCTGGAGTGGATAGGGCACTGAAATTCATAGGATTGCTGACAGGAATCGGAAGAGAAGAGCTCAGTGACGTGCCACAAAGAGGCCTAGGTACAGCAGTAGCACATTGACTGGTTCCCCGGTAAAGACACTCGACTTTGCATATAAATTAATTGGACAAGTTTTTTAACTAAACATAAAACACTCACGATGTTTTTTCTTCACCGTAAAGCTCGTGGTAAATTAGAAATGTAATTTCGCACATAAATTCCGAAAACTCAGAGGTGCGAGGCCGGACTCGAACCCACGATCCTCTGCTTGTAGTATAAATGTATACAACGTCGATATCCCATGACTTTGTCGCAATGGTAAAAAGAGTAGCGGTGCTCGTTACGCCATAGTAACGTGTTAATCTCACCGACTTATCGCATAAAAGGGGTTGTCGAAGAAAATTACTCAATCAGTGAGCGTTCCTAGTTGTTGGGTCAAGCGTGACTCACCTCATAAAACATGTAATAACAAGTCACTGGCCTCTTACACAGCTATTAGCTTTTCAGTGCTCAAAAAGAGCCGATAACAACTAAATTATGCGACACAATTTATGTAACTTTCATGAAGTTTTAATGCAGATTTTGTCGAATAAAAATGCTAAAGATCTTGCATGACTTACGAAGCTTAGTAGGTCATTTTGTTTGTTTTTAGTAATCATTTGTTTTTCAATAGTAGCAATGTAAATAAAACCATACTAGTAGATGCTACTTATACTAAATTCTTAAGAAAATATCCCTTTAATAGAATAAGTTCACATACCTACTTTTTTCTAATTTTGATTTTTTATGTGCAATAAACAGTTTACACACATTCATACATTAATATTTCAACGTTCTTGGACCGGGCCTTCTGTTCTCGTTTGAAGTTAAAATATTATCCTACGGGAGCGCATTGCCGGTATATTAAGTATTCTATGCCTCAATCCAGATCTTTGTATATCCGTACGCCAAATTTCATCCGTTATGACGTGATTGAGTAACAAAGATCCAAACATCCTAACCTCCAAACATCCAAACATTTTCACAAACTTTTTTCAGACAGTAAATATCAGTCATGCATTGCCAGCTGCAACGAAACATTTTCAAGTTTTAAGCAAATCTTAAGGTGAACTTTCCCTAATAAGGGATCTCTAGGGAAATATTAATAGGAATGTTTTGCAAAACTGTAACACCAATTTAATATAGGTCTCAGCTTGATCAATAGCTTCGCGTTTTTCGGCTCGCGTGCTTCTTAAGTAGTGAAGCAGGACTTAGAAAACAACTTTTTTCGCTAAATAATTTTGTGTCGGGCAATTTTTTTCCAGAAAACAAAAAATGTTCAACTATCTATCTATAGCCGTACCTACTAAGAGTAAACGTACCAGTCTGAAGTAGTTACCGGACGCTAAGTGTCGTTTCATTAACTATGTTCGTTACTACTTAGCCGAATCCGAAGTTGAGTAATAAGGGAAGTCGGTTCTCCATAACAATTACGGTCTCTCGGAAGTAATAAAAGTTCTCTTTTCGACGTACGTGACGCAGGCAGGCATCTTATATACGTGTCCCGCATAGCCGTGGGTTTTCCCTTTATTTTCCTTTTTATTTTTACCTACATACCGAAGCCCTGAAATTTGTGTAAGTGGAGGGTTAAACTTCAGGGTATTTTCTCAGGAGGTACCTACGGGGTATTAACTTTTACGAATTATGGGACTACTTGGATCTGGTGGCAAGGATCACGTCTTTGTAAAGAAACTGCATATTGAATTGCTAGTCTATTCCATTTAAGCATTCGGTCGACGAGTAGTTAGACTGGTAACTACACTTTGAACAAAATGGTCGTATGGGATAGTTAAAATTAAATAATAACGTACCTACACGTAGAACTTTAGTTTTGATCCCCTGTTGAGACATATTGATGTCATGGTAAATGGGTGAAGACCAAAAAGTTGCACACTGTTAAAGCTGCATTAGCAAGTAGTTAAAATTACCATTAACTTTTTCCATTGTGACACGATAATTAACCATACATTTGTATGGGTTCGCAATTGTAGCCACACCCAACACCATCTACACATGGCGAAATTTTAAAACCTGATGCAAAAAATTAACCATACATTTTATGGATAATTTTCGTGTCACAATGGAAAAAGTTAATGGTAATTTTAACTACCTGCTAACGCAGCTTGAACAGTGTGCAACTTTTTGGTCTTCACCCAAATATGAATTGAAGTCCACTATATGTACATATTTTTATATTGCAAAAAAAAACTCAAAAGCACCTAAATTTAAAAAAAAAATCAGGCTTCATTTGCTTTTATAATTAAATACAGATTGCTGTATAGAATAATAAATCCAAAGCCTGAAAACTTTTCAAACATTAGATGCTATTTGGATTTATTATTCTATACAGATTGCTTTGAGCACCTATTACTTCATTACCAATTTGCAATATAAAAAATGTATAGTGGATTTCAAGACATATTTGCATAACATAATTTTGTTAAACAAGTTTGTGAAATTCTAAATTCACAAATAACTAAATAGAATTTTCCACTAATAATTTTCACTACCTCTACAAGCATAATCCGAGTTAAATGGAAACCAGATAAAAATACAGTAATATTAAGGTAGGGAGAGATTATTGAGACTGTGAGGCAATTAAATCTATCCTTCGTAAATTCGATGTCATTTAAGGACAGTTTGAATTGCCCTACTGTTGCAATACCTTCTCCCTACACTACTTACTTCTAAATAAAACGTCTGTTCTTGTACTCATATTTCAGCAATATTTTAATTGAAAACTGAAAACAACTCCCAAAGCGCCACGTTCCGTAAAGCAAACCCTAGCTTCCCCCTCGCACGTGCAAATCGGATTTGTCTAATTTATTGCTCTGTCTCGAAGCATTGTGAGATGCCACGGTTACTTAGCTCTCGACACCTTGCTGTAAATAATAGGATCTCTAGGAAGGATTTAAATTGAATCCTTATGCTGCAACCCGCTTCAATGTACTTAATTCTACGCTGAAAATCAAAATGGAAATGTTTTGCTATTGCGGAGCTGTTGAGGTTACATCTTTGCGTTTTTTCAGGGTCCTTGCTTGCAATGTGGCTTTTTTGAAGAGCAGCCACCATACGAGTACATTCCTCTAGTCGTACAGAGTTAAAATGGAAACAAAAATAGTAGATTGTTCAACAAGGGACTAAAATAAGCCACAAGATATTTAGCCACCCGACAGAGCGAGGGTGGCTATAATTCGCGTGTCATTATGGCAGTTTAGTCTCGCGTTAAACACTCTACTTTTCACTTTGAATGCGAGGAAAAAAACGTTGTTTTAGGTATACTAATCTACAATATTACTTTTATAAAACGTACGCTCAATACGAGCAATGGACGTCTGTTCAGAATTCATATAGTAATTTAAATTTGTTTCGCGATTTTTTTTTTGTTGAGTGACGCTTTAAATGTTTGCATATTTGCCAACAGATTCAAACTTGAAAATTATTTCATAGCTAATTGGACTAAGTATGCGTAATAAAATGAATTCATCTTTAATATAATTAAATAGATTAATATTCGTAAGTATTCATGGTTTTTCACGATATTATTATTTTTTAAAATATTTTTATACAGTTGTCATTTTGAGGTTAGGTATTTCCACGCACTAAAGGCTTCCACAGACCGAAGCGCAGGGCGCTACGGAGCGCTACGGAGCGGGCACTACGGTGCGCTTTGGAGCGTCTGCCGCGCTGCGGTCTGTGGAAAGCTTTAAAATTGTCTATGCCCAGTCACTGAAAATGGCAATAATTCTCCATCCACAAACACCGTGATTGGCAGTTTAACCCTTTCATCGCCGACGACACATATAGGTGTCACAAAAGACAGTGTCAAAGTGATCTTGACACAATGACATAAGATTCAAAGCAGGTTTACGTTTTGTCGAGGCGTGGCGTTGAAAGGGTTAAGGGTTTCCAAAGTAAATTAAAAAAAAAATACTTTAATCCCTAGAGATCAAAAAAAGAGCTTTAGTCCCGATATGCAGAGACTAAAGTAACATTTTAAGAGCATGAGAAGTGAAAAATAACGAAAACCTTTCCATGTAAGACGCATTACCGATGAACTCGATACTCGAAAATAATTTTGTGGTGTTTTGTTTTGCATGATGTGTCGATTGTTATAGTGCACGATACCTCGTTTAAGTTAAGCTTAAATATGTTATCAATCACTGTCTTTGAGATCCTGTAATTGCCTCTGTGTTACTATTGAAAATAGGTCTTATATTATGTTATAGGTATAAGCTGTTGGTTCTCCTTAGATAAATAAATAACTAACAAGTATTTACTTACGACAATTTCCACATAGTAAAGTGCAAGTATGTGCGAGCTTACAGAGTAATTTAAATTTAAATTAAACATGGTAAAAATACTGTATTCACTACATACGTAGTACAGTGTGTACATTTTCCCTCGCACGTAAGGGTCAGACTGAAGGCTCTAAACGATCGTTCAACGTTTATTTTAATTTCGAGACTTGGCCCTTTCGCACCCTTGTCTTCCCTTGATACATTGTTGAAGGGTAAATGAAATAATATATTATTCTACATTTACTTCTTTTATTAAGGCAAAAGGCTTTTCTACGTGAATAAGTTCGCTGTTACTTGGAAAATAAATTGACAGTAATAAAGTGGGTAATTTCGAAAAATGGTGTGTGAGTGAACCTCTGTCTCATGTTATTGCGCACGTTAGATGAGTATACGCACTTGAGGTACAAAATCATATTATTCCGGGAATCCCAGAACTCAATGATAACCCGGTACTAGGCGAGAGGCCAGTTACAACAGTTTTCAAAAATTAGAAAAAAATCTGCGTCACTTAATTATGCAATAATAGTTTTTTTTTGGAAAATATCTAATACTAAAAGATTGATAGAAATGCCGACCAAAATTCAGACCATGTTATCCATGGCTTTGTAGGTATTAATCCTTATCCAAATAAATAATGACATTTTCTTAAAAATAAAAAAGTAGTATGAAGTCGGTCAGCTGTTTTCGAGAGTCATCACGAATCGTCTCGCGCGCAGGTTAGACGACTTCCAGCCTCCCGAACAAGCCGGATTTCGAAAAGGCTTTAGCACCGTGAACCACATACATGCGCTGCGGCAGGGGTCCATATTGGGTTCGCTAAAGTTCATCACCCGAAATTGATTTTCCTAACGATTTGTACTCCTAATGATCACTGTTCCTAAAGTTTTGTTTCCTAAAGTTTTCGTTCCTACAATTTATTTTACTATTAACGTAGTCTATAACACTCAGTTTTCCGAAAATTAATTTTCCTAACGATTTGTACTCCTAATGATCATTGTTCCTAAAGTTTTGTTTCCTAAAGTTTTCGTTCCTACAATTTATTTTACTATTAACGTAGTCTATAACACTCAATTTTCCGAAAATTGATTTTCCTAATGATCACTGTTCCTAAAATTTCGTTTCCTAAAGTTTTCGTTCCTACAATTTATTTTACTATTAACGTAGTCCATAACACACAGTTTCCGAAAATTTTAAGTAATAACTTCACTGTTGAAACTTTATGTATTACTCCTACAATATTTTTTTTCATAACATTCTTAATCATAAAATATTTTTTTTATAATATTATTACTCCTATTATTAATAGGTAGTGCAGTTTTAAAAATCATTCAATGTTATTATTAATCTGTAATATTTATGATTCTTATTTGAGGGTATGCTCTACTTACGGTACCGATCTCAGTCAATGGCTAACTTCATGTCGTCGGTGCAGTGCATATCATTACGAAGCGTGTTTGTTCTAACAACATGGATTATATTTTATGATTTTCGGCATTTCATCTGTATGGATTACCTAATGAAATAATCATTTTCTGCGCTGTTATAAAAAAAAAATACCTAACACCGAAGGCTAAGGCGGAAGCTACGCTACGCTTCGCTCCCGCCTTAGCCTTCTGAACCTAACCTATCCGAGTCGCTTCTGCCCTAAAAGGTCTTGCTCGCTCGCTTCGCTCGCTCTCTGCCAGCGAGGTACCGATTAGGATATACGAAAGGGTGTAAAAGATGGTTATGTTGAGAAAATAATTATAGGAAAACAAATAGTAGTATGATATGTGTATTGCAACGGACATTAAGAAGTTAAATGTATAATAATGTTCAATTAAATGAATAAAAACAAATCTACATAAAAATGATATGATGATGAATAATAGTGTAAAAGATGGTTATGTTGAGAAAATATAGGAAAACAAATAGTAGTATGATAGATGTTTATTGCAACGGACATTACGAAGTTTAATGTACATAATGTTCAATTTTATGAATAAAAACAAATCTACATAAAAAAGATATGATGATGAATAATAGTGTATAAGATGGTTATGTCGAGAAAATATAGGTAATGAAATAGTAGTATGATAGATGTTTATTGCAACGGACATTATGAAGTTGAATGATTAGGGATTCAGAACATTAGGAACAGAGTAGTTATGAGTAGTGATTATTAGGATGTAAATTTTTAGGAACTACATTTTCGGACTTCCGATTATCGACATTAAAAAATTAGTTCAACTTTGGCGCACCCCTGCGGCAGGTTATACAGAAAACCGAGGAGTATAACCGCCCCCTTTGCCTGGCATTTGTGGACTACGAGAAGGCCTTCGATTCGATCGAGACTTGGGCTGTACTGCAGTCTCTCCAACGGTGCCAAGTAGACTACCGGTACATCGAAGTGTTGAAGTGTCTGTATAATAACGCCACAATGTCCGTCCAACTTCAGGATCAGATGTCGAAGCCCATTCTGTTGCAGCGGGGAGTCAGACAAGGAGATGTTATCTCTCCGAAACTGTTCACCGCTGCACTAGAGGATGCGTTCAAGACTCTGAACTGGGAAGGGCGTGGCATCAATGTAAATGGCGAATACTTCACTCACCTTCAATTTGCCGACGACGTGGTGCTTATGGCTGAGACCTTGGAGGACCTCAGTGCGATGCTCGCTGACCTCGGAAGAGTCTCCGAGAGAGTTGGTCTTAAATTGAACATGGACAAGACGAAGGTCATGTCGAACGCCCATGTTGTACCAACTCCCATCGTAATCGGAGATACTTTGCTCGAAGTTGTTGACGACTATATCTATCTGGGACATACAATCCAATTGGGTAGGTGCAACTTCGAGAAAGAGGTCAATCGACGAATTAGACACGGCTGGGCAGCGTTCGGGAAGCTCCGCAATATCTTGTCATCCGATATACCGCAGTGTCTCAAGTCAAAAGTCTTTGACCAGTGTGTGTTGCCAGTGATGACTTATGGCACTGAGACGTGGCCGCTAACGATGGGTCTTATAAGGATGCTCAAGGTCACTCAGAGGGCGATGGAGAGGGCTATGCTTGGAGTTTCTCTGCGGGATCGCATTAGAAATGATGAAATCCGCGCAAGAACTAAAGTCACGGGCATAGCTCGAAGAATCGCTAGACTTAAGTGGCAGTGGGCAGGGCACATCGCCCGTAGAACTGACGGCCGACGGGGCCGAAAGGTTCTCGAGTGGCGTCCACGGACCGGAAGACGCAGTGTAGGTAGACCTCCAACAAGATGGAGCGACGACCTGGTGAAGGTAGCGGGAACGCATTGGATGCGGATGGCGCAGGGCCGATCTGTTTGGCGAGCCTTGGGGGAGGCCTATGTTCAGCAGTGGATGTCTTTCGGCTGAATGATGATGAAGTCAGTTATGTGACTATATTTCGAGTGTTTATATGAAATTTTGCATAGCATTGATTGCTTTGGTTTTTGAAAAAAGCCTTAATTTTTTGTAAAAAAATAACTGCGATTAACCTCTATCTCTCCTGATGAGACTGAAGATGAGGCTAAAGCTGGTTCACTGGTCCTGTAACAGCCTGTTTCCTCCTGAGGCCGTATTGCTAACGCGCGGGCGCTTGGTGTCGCATTCACTATTTCTTTCTGTATAAGATGGTGGGTGACATAAAGAGATGGTGAAAGCGACGGCAAGCGTCCGAGCGTTTGACAATACGGCCTCTAATTTGATTGCGGGCCAACTGAATGTTAACAACATTTGCTTGAAGACATCCCTCTCTTCTGGACGTCCGTTGGCAAAGAGAAATTGGAAATGAAATGAAATGAAATTTATTTATTCTGGTTGTTTAGTAGATATGTTGTAGAGGAGTGTTACAGTGCCGTGACATGTCTAGCCAGTTACAATGGCATGCAAAAATTCTTATTCTAATTTATAAACTACAGTAAATCAGATAATCCAATAAATCAATTACTCAAAATTATAATGATAGAAATGACTATTAAATTATTGAATGAATTATACAGCGGAACTATTAGGTCGTGTAATCCTGAGCACACTTACCAAAATTTGTCTGGTAAAAAATTGACAGCTATGCAATTCTTCGATGGTGTTCTCCCGCTTGTTCATCATCATCAATGCGTCTATGGATTCAAAATTCTACCCAATCCGACGCCGCTAACCACTAAAATATAGGATAATGATAATGTGCAATAAGTTTTGTTAAAAATTTCATTTTTAAAGCAAGCTTTTTAGCTGACTGTACTTTTTGTTGACTGTACTTGCATTGTCATCCAATCCAACTTACATATTAAGTATACCAAATTTCAGGTGAATCCAACTACTGGAAGTGGGTCAAATTCGACTTCTAAGATTTGACCCAAGAATAAAAAAAAACAAATGGGGTGAGCTAAATAAAAGCTTGTAAAAATGACAATAGATGTGACTGGAATTAATAACATCCTTTAAACACTATGGTTGCAATTAATAAATGATTATGATTATTATGATTTATTACAGATTTATTATAACAGTGTGACACCAGCCATAATTCTAGTTCAAATGGGTTTTATTTTATCGTATTTTAGTGACCTTTCATTCACACTACACCAGCAGGTAATTTCTGTGCAAATGTCTCAATTAACACAGAAAAGCGTGATAAAGGCGACAGGGAATAAATTGGTACTAATTTCGTACAGCGATTTAGTCGGACTCAAATCACGCTATACACATTCACACTAATGGACTCGCTAGTTTAGTATATTACTTGGTAAGTATTAAATGTATTTTTTTTGCTGCTCTGTGACTCTTAATTGCGACGTTATTTTCTTAATTGGGCTATTTTGTTTCGTAATTCTGTATTACGAATAAGTTGACGTTAGATGTAGATTTGTAGAACATAGAGACACATTTTGGCTGAAGTAGGTAAGGTTCACACAAGTACAAAGATAAAATACATGCGTGTATGTCCCATACGTCTCAGAGAGCCTTGTTGGGATTATCCAAAGTGGTCCTTAGACCTTTATTTAATCAAAGTAGAAATCATTCTGTTTATTCTTTACTTCGGCCTTAAGTCCTATATATATATGTAGCTTTGCTTTCTGACCGAGATCACTGAAGCGAAACTGCCAAATTGCAATTTATATCGTACAAAAGTTGGTGCAGCATAGTTGTGCCATTTGTCTGTTTGTGCTTTTGTAGAGCAACTGCTTGTGAGGTATGTCTATTGTACTTTGGTTTCCTCAAATTCTATAGAATTAGAAAGGTATAGTTTTAAGTAAGGAGTGCATTTAATGTAGTATAATATGATGCTGTAAGTATTTAAGTTAAAAAAAGCGTTCGATTGTTTGAAGACGGACATCGATAAATCGTATTCCACTAATCTTTTATGCGTAGATTTGCATAGAAGTAGTAGGCATATAAAAATACTTTTAGCACAAAGAATAGCTTCTTCCCGGGAATTCGTATATTTTTTACTAGCAAAGTGGGCAACAGCTAGTAGACAGTATAGATTTTTTTTCAGATAAATAAATTTTACGCTCATAAAGTCGTGGGCAATAACTTTACCCTAAACTTTAACTTTAAGTACTGCGGAATGGAGCATCATATATATGTAGCGACTACTAGCGCCATCTAGTCATCACATAAGGAACTAACTACTACAATCCTACATCACGCTATCGAAGTTTCTCAACTCGGCTGCATAAATACAACTTCCAACTTTCACCCATTGGACTTCGGTCCCCAGGCATAACATCTGACTGGAGAGAGATCTCTCTATTGCAACTACCCCCAAATATATATTGTTATGTAATTTTGATTTAACCAATTAATTAATTGATTTGTTTAATTTTGACCTATTTGAACCAGGTAAAGGAGAAAGTGGGTGTCGTGTCGTATCAGGAAGTCAAACGGCTGCCTGGCCGAGGACCACGCGGAGTGGCGGTTACTCCACCAACAAGAGCATAGCTCTTAAATTTAAGAAGAGAGAATTTCGATTTATCTCTCTAAATAAAAATAAAATAAACTAATTTTCACCAGCTACACTAATTGAATCAAGAAGTTATCGCATTTGAAACGTACCATAGCAATCAGCGCCAAAGATTGCAGTTTATCGTGCTAAGCGAACGCACACAACCGGCACTCAAGTGCCCATTCTATACGTCGCGGGGCCATAATGGGCGCGGACAAATGGCCCTATTTATCGTAAAATCGACACTAAAAACAACGTTCCACATCGTTTCGGCAAAACATGTTGTAAATTTTATACGGTTTATTCGATGGTCTCGAAATTAACGAAGCTCATCGCGGTCATTATTTCTATTAACCTAGTTTGTGACGAGTGAATTATAAAGCGAATAAGCTTTTAACATTTTCTAGTGTTTTCCAATGTATTGATAGCTGCGAAGAAACTGTAATGAAAATGTGTCGAGATCCAGTGATTTTACCGACCAACGTTTCACAAATACGTCATTTGGCAAAGCTTTATTATATGCTAGTCCGTAAACTTTAAAAAAAAAACGCGTTGTTATATTAAGTTAGAATTGTTTTTATATGATAGGGGGAAAAGAAGCAGGCGAGTCACCTAATGGAAAGCAATCACCGCCGCCCATGGACACCCAAAACACAAGTTGAGTTACGGATGCGTTGCCGGCCCTTCGTTTTGTGAAGATCCCCAAGTTGTACCGGTCCGGAAATACAGTCGCTGCAAGCTGATTCCAAAGTTTCAGCGTGTGTGGCAACCAGTTCTGCGAGAAACGGACCGTAGTGGACTGCCAGCTATTGAGGTGATGAGGGTGGAAAAAAAGTTGATTAGTGTTGCAAATTTTTCGAAAATTTTATATATACGTACTTACGTAAAATAAGTACATGGGCGAGCTTCGACTCAAGCAGACTTGTTTTCCCGGAGTTAAGACCAAGCTAGATCGATTGTTAGCCCCCGAACAACCTCAAACGCGAAAAGCGACTAAAACTCGCCCGTCCGTCAACTAAAAATCCCAATGACCACCACCACCACGTGTGGTGTGTGGTCGCAGAATTTCAATTGGTTTTAGTTCATGGACGTCCAATTGGACAGAAACCAATTAAATTTTCGTAACACACGAGATACCATCCACCCATCCAACATCATCATCATCATCTCCATTAGGCGTGCGTGATTATGGTCAAATGCAAGCCACGCAATTTATTGTATTAAGAGGATACGATGCGCACCATTTCTCCATACAAACGTAATCCCCTGTTTCCTCCCTGGATAATGGCTTTAGAGCCAATTTTTTTTTACTGTGTAATCTGTATCTACCACAGCTATGCCCCTAGGTTTCGTTTTTTTCCATACTTCAATTAACATAAGAAATATGAACTTTCAAAAACTGAAATAAATTGCCCAATTTCAACGTCATTTTCAGACACTCATCAGAAAAGAATCCCTCATATAAACAAAAAAAGGAAAACATAGGGGCATAGCTAAATCTATCCTCTAATTATATTTGAAAAAAATAATTTTATTGGTCCAGTTTTCGAGAAGAAAACAGGGGATTACGAAATGCTGTTTTGATCAATTTTACGCGCCTATTAACGGTCTGAGCTGCAGTTGTCCCGCTCTCGCTGTACTGACACGGAGGGGATCGGGCGAGACAGCGACATTTCATTAAAATACCTATTTCTCAAAAGTCTCTCAGCCATCGTACCCTCTTAAATACGGCAGTAGAAACGCTTCGGAGCCACCCATCACCATCACCAACATTAATAATAGAGTATGCTTAATTTATTGAATCAGGCGTTACATTGCATATTAATGAAGTTCTTTGGTCACATCTCCAGGAATGTGAACTCAATGGAGAGGTTGGTGGTTCAGGGTCAGGTGGAGGCAAGAGGGCACATGGCCGTTCACCAACTTGCTGGACTGACCTGATTAAATAAGCTACTGAGTCCACCATGGTCCAGTGTCCTCGCAACGCCTCTAACCGGCAGAAATGGAAGCAAATTGCTAAGGGGGCTGTCCTCGAAAAAGTCTGCGACCCACCGAACATCTATCCGTGTACCTCGTCTGCGCAACTAACGACCTCTCTGACAAGAGTGTCCAACTAAGAAGAAGATAGGTATTAATGAACTAAAATAAAATAACACTAGATTTTGCCCGCGGCTTCGCTCGCGTGTACCATGAGTATTCCAAAGAACCAAGATATCAAGCAAGCAAGCATACAGGCAAGCAAGCAAGCATGCAAGCAAGCATGCAAGCAAGATGCAAGCAAGCACGCATGCAAGGAAGCAAGCAAGCGTGCAAGAAAGCGTGCAAGTAAGCGAAAAACGTAATGCGTGCCTACAAAATTTGAGGTTTGCCCTCGATTTCCCTGAGATTCCGTCATCAGATCCTGATTTGAAGACAATGGGAGCATCTCAGGAGTATATTGTATTCTTTCGAAAAAAAAATTTTTTTTTAAAATCGGTCCACAATTGACCGAGAAATCGGTGAACATACCTACATAAAAAAATACATAAAGTGGAATGCATAACCTCCTCCTTTTTTTGAAGTCGGTTAAAGAGCCCTTAGCGGCCTACTTACAGTATAAATTTATGAATTTTGAAATTTTAACTTTCTACAACCAATAAAACGCAAAATCCCGTTTTTTCCCGTTCCCGTAAGAATTTCGGGAAATGCTTTCTTAATGCTCCCCTACACTCCCCAAGGAACCCATTTGCCAAATTTCAGCTTTCTATGACCAGTAAAACGAAAAATCCCGTTTTTCCCGTTCCCGTGGGAATTTTGGAAAGTCCTCTCTCAATGCTCCCCTACACTCCTCAAACAATCTACATGCCGAATTCCAGCTTTCTACGACCAGTAAAATGAAAAATCCCGTTTTTTCCCGTTCCCGTGGGAATTTTGGAAAGTCCTCTCTCAATACTCCTCTACACTCCCTAAACAATCTACATACCAAATTCCAGCTTTCTACGACCAGTAAAACGAAAACTCCCGTTTTTTTCCCGTTCCCGTGGGAATTTTGGAAAGTGGCAATGCTCCTCTACACTCCCCAAGCAACCTACATGCCGAATTTTAGCTTTCTTCGACCAGTAAAAAGAAAAATCCCGTTTTTACCCGTTCCCGTGGGAATTTTGGAAAGTCCTCTCTCAGTCGCCTCCTCGACACTCCCCAAGCAACCAACATGCCGAATTTCAGCTTTCTACGACCAGTAAAACGAATAATCCCGTTTTTTCTCGTTCCCATGGGAATTTTGGAAAGTCCTCTTTTAATCCTCCTCTACACTCTCCATGCAACCTAGATGCCGAATTTCAGCTTTCTTCGACCAGTAAAACGAAAAATCCCGTTTTTTCCCGTTCCCGTGGGAATTTTGGAAAGTCCTCTCACAATCCTCTATACTTTTCAAGCAACCTAGATGCCGAATTTTAGCTTTCTACGACCAGTAAAACGAAAAATCCCGTTTTTTCCTGTTCCCGTGGGAATTTTGGAAAGTCCTCTCACAATCCTCTATACTTTCCAAGCAACCTAGATGCCGAATTTTAACTTTCTACGACCAGTAAAACGAAAAATCTCGTTTTTTCCTTACCCCGTGGGAATTTCCAAAAATCCTTAAAACGGTTTTTTACTATTATAATTACCTACTTCTATGCCAAATTTCAAGAGTCTAGTAATTATAGTTCATAGGATCCCGTGGAACTGAATATATAAATCCCGTTTTTTCCTTATCCCGTGGGAATTTAGAAAAATCCTGAAATTAATGTTTTAACTAATGTAATACCTACTTGTGTATCAAGTTTGAAGAGTCTAGTTATTATAGTTACTGAGATAGGATCACTCGGAATCGAATATATAAATCCCGTTTTTTCCCGTCCCCGTGGGAATTCCCAAAAATCCTTCCTTAGTGGATGCCTACATTGTATAAGGTATC
Source organism: Archips xylosteana (assembly GCA_947563465.1). Taxonomy (NCBI): domain Eukaryota; kingdom Metazoa; phylum Arthropoda; class Insecta; order Lepidoptera; family Tortricidae; genus Archips; species Archips xylosteana. Next base: position 12,265,150 of record OX387357.1, on the reverse strand, counting down.
TATGTGCAAAATTTCAAGTCTCTAGGTCCAGTGGTTTGGGCTGTGCGTTGATATATCAACAGTCACTTAGTTTAAGTAGACATTTCAACCCCATCGCACCCCATTCAGGGAGATGGTATTTTACGTCCGCCACGTCAAATTTTAAAACCGTTGTTGTTTTCATAACCAGTGACCCGATAAACCATAGAAACAACACCCATGTTGATTTTCAGACTTTGTTACCCCTTTTCCCCCTTTTAGGGGTTGAATTCTCAAAAAACCTGAAACACGTGTTTACTCATTTACCATTAGGAGTACTTCTGTGAAGTTTCGAATAAAATAGTCGAACGAATCTTGTTTCCCCATACAAACTTTGGACCCCCGTTTCACCCCCTTAGGGAGTGAATTTTGAAAAATCCTTTCTTAGTGCACCCCTAGACCTTATAAGGAACCTACATGCCAAATTTGGAATCTCTAGGCCCAGTGGTTTGGGCTGTGCGTTGATATGTCAGTCAGTCAGTCAGTCAGTCAGTCAGTCAGTTTCTTCTTTTATATATATAGATTGCTCACCCGCGACCATTACCACAAAAAACCGCGCCGCGGGTGAGCAAAGAAATTGTTTCAGTTCCTTAATTGTCAATGCGAGATACGACCCTGTAGAAGATATAATTTGCTGCTGATACCCCTGGCCGCACAGAACTTAGTACCCGGTGATGAAAGGCACTCGAAGCGTTAAAGCCTACGATTTTACTACGATTTTATGTTACTTTTATGTTCATCAAAGAGCAACGACAGTGTTGAAGGTTTTTTAGTGCTAGTGCCCGTCCGACTTGATTGACACAAACGTGTCGATCGACGCGACAGAATTTTATTTGACGCAGGTTTTACATATTATTCTAATATCATTAGCATAATTATTTAGGCAATTAAACTAAGCACTTGGTTGTATATATTTAAATATATGTAATTTACTAATTGGGAATGAGCTTTAGGAGTAATAAGCGTAGTGGGAACGGTGATTGGGAGGCTTTTAAATTTACGGCTTATTTTAAACTTTGACGCAGTTGTGTACCATTTGTAAGGTAAATAGATCGTTATCAATGTGAATTTTATGTTATTTTTAGTATGGTTAGGGTCAAGTAGGGAGTTCCTTTACCTATCGATAAACTCAACTATCGACGCTTTTCCCATATACTAGTGATCGCTCCAAGTTTTTTTTTGTATAAACAAAAAATTAAAGAAAGAATTAAAATTAAACAAAATAATTTCTTTTCTATCCTCGTAAAGTCCACGTCAGTTTTTGACTATCACAATTTGAAACTTACTGTCAGTCAGGTTTACTAATGTTTCGCAAATTATTTTTGCCAAACTGATTCATTTGGCAAATGTTTAATTTCCCAACTGTTTATTTTTTTCTGAAACTATAAACTTTCAGGATTGTTATAAAACAAACCTAACCTAACCTACATAATTATCCTGCATAGTTTACAGTTTCAGAAAAAATAAACATTTGCGAATGAAACATTTGCCAAATGAATCCGTTAGGGAAAAATAATTTGCCAAACGGAAGTACACAATTGCAAATATTTTATAGTGCAATGGTACTCATTAGTTACCCAGCAGCTATCGTTTAAAATATGCTTTGTCTAAAGTTTGTCATATTTAGTTATTTGTCTTCGAAATAAGACTTACAAACACAATATTTTAGACTATCACGGTCATTACTAATTTTATGAGTAAAAATCGGGTTTTGTTCCGCGTACCTTGATTTTGAAGAAGCCCGATATTTCGGCACAGTTGCATGCGCCATGATCACGAGACGACTCATTCCAATTTTTACTCATAAAAATCTTTGCTTACTTTATTAATGTGGTTGTTTTTGGTCCCACCCAACTCCCACCGCGCGCAGAATTTCAACGTCAGCGGTACAGCGCCATCTATCGGCGAATTGGGTAAATACCTAATCTAATCTGCAGTCAACTAGCTTAGTATTGTATGTTGATGGTTTTTCAGATGTACTTAATTCTTTGTTATATGAACCGATTTCAATTTATTTTTTTTATTTGTAAGAAGATACTATTAGCGTGATCTTATAGGCACTTAAAGAAAAAAAAAAATGCTTGCAACGGCGGTTAAAGTACAATCTTAATTTAGAATTTTTTTTTACAAAAACAAAAAAACTGCTCAACTGATTAAGTTGAAAATAATTTTCCTAGAAAGTTTTTATTGAGTTTAACTTACGTGATTTTTTTCATATCTTTTAGACTTGCTGTTCAAAAGTTAGAGGGGGGGAGGGGGACACATTATTTTGAACTTTCGGAGTGAATATCTCCGAAAATATTCACTATATCAAAAAATGGTTTTAGTAAACCCCTATTTATTTTCAAATACCTATCCAATGATACACCACACTACAGGGTTGGTCGAGAAAAAAAAAATCACCCCGACTTTACGTCTATGGGAGGTACCCTTAAAAAATTTTTTTTAGTTTTTTTTATATAATCACTTTGTCGGCGTTACTGATATATATATTCATGCCAAATTACAGCTTTCTACTACTTACAGTCTCTGAGCTTAGCCGCGGACGGACAGACAGACAGACAGACGGATAGACATGGCGAAACTATAAGGGTTCCTAGTTGACTACGGAACCCTAAAAAGACTTACAAAATAATACAAACTTCAAACAAAGCTGGGGGCGATCACTAGTATATAGGAAAAGCGTCGATAGTTGAGTTTATCGATAAAGGAACTCCCTACCTGTCATTAAATTTTGCCCCCTAAATTCCTGTCTGGCAGAACTACCTACTCAATATTTTATCGGAACTGCCTTTCCTGAGAAAATCTATGACGGTAAACATGTACGTATTATTTCGATTTATACCTCACTAGCCTTTACCGGTGACTTCGCTTGCGTGAACTATTAAGTTTGAAGATTATACTAAATTCCTATTCATGAGAATTCTCAAAAATCATTTCGTGGCCACGAGTTCGATAGATCAGAGTTTGATAATTTCATTTAAATCATCCGTTTTAGCGTCAAAGAATAACAATTACGTACACGCGCAGGCGTACACACACATTTTTCATATTTATGATATTAGTAGGTTTCGAGCGGCTAGACGCTTCGTATATTGTGCAGGTTCAACACAATCGAATTTGAAACTAATGTGCTATTTAAAGAACAACATCCGCCCATACAACACCATCAATGGATTGCAAAGTTAACACTTCATCTTGAAAGCCGAGGTACAGTCAACCAATTTGATTTCTAGACCACTACAGAACCTAGTCATTGTGACATTTTACGCCACTCGATACGCATTGCTATTGACAAATAAAAATATTTAGTATAATAAGTTCCTATAGTGGCCTAGGAATCAAATTGATTGAGCGTACTTCAATGTTCTTGGACAGAGCCCTTTATTCTTGTTTAAAGTAAAAATATTATCTACAGCGAATTCATTACAGAGATATTAAGTATCCTATGTCTCAATCCAGATCTTTATACTTCTGCTCGCCAAGTTTAATTTAAATCCGTTCAGCTATTATTGCGTGATTGATTAAGAAACATCCTAACATCTTTACAAACTTTCTTATTTGTAATAATAGTAGGTCAGGATAGGATTACTTCATAAATCTTTCATGACGAGTACTACCTACGAGAAATGATCATTACCTCACCTTTGTCTTATATACAATCAAGACAGTTAGTTGGACGGACACAGACCTCCTCTCAGAATAAGAGGGTTGTAATTTCCAAGTTACAACCGTAATGAGGACTCCATGGAACGGCTTGTGGTGCAGGGGAAAGTCGAGGGCAAAAGATCTCGCGGGCGCTCCCCAACTCGGTGGACAGACCTCATCAAAACTGTGACGCACTCTAGCATAAACGATTGCTCCCACTCTGCCAGACATCGGGCTACTTGGCGACGCGTCGCGAGAGCAGCGGTGGCGCAGGAGTCGATCGACCGAAGCATGACCACGACCACTCTGTCAAGAGTGCACGACTGAGAAGAAGAGAATTTCCAAGTTAAAATCAACCGGACACCATCACACGTATTGCCATCAGTTCGTTTAAATCAATCATGTTTAAACGAGCACACGCACAGTTTGTTACAAATTGCGAGGCAAAATGGCACAAAAATGGCCTAAAAGCGTCCAAATTTATGTCCAGGGCTCATCCAGAACCATTAACACGTAGTAGCGCTCTGCATAAAACATTAAAACGTCAGGACACCGCGCCTGCAGTATTATTTACGGAGGCCCCTGCATTAACAATTTCCAAATTACTTTTATAGACTTATGGGCTTCAGGTGTGCTCCGGCAAAGGTTAAGGAGGATTTATATTGTTTTGTTAACGGGACGTAAAACATGTGTTTGTTGGGTACAGTTTTTTGTAATGGTTTGCACATAAAACGGTTGGGAAGTTTTAGGTAAGGATGAAGCCAGACGAGCGTAATTTTTTGAGTCGTGAGCGGCGTAATTTCGGTCACGTAATTTCTGCTACATTCGGTTTCTTACAAAACTACCGTTTCATTCACACGGCGACGCTAAATGAGTTTTACACAAATAGGACTTATATGAAACCAAAATTACGCGAGCGAAATTACGCCGCTCACGACTCAAAAAATTACGCTCGTCTGGCTTCACCCTCAGGGTTCCGTAGGTACCTGATAAGGTAAAAGGAATAGAAGGTATAGGGTCACAGTGCTTCAGTCAGTAATCATTATTTTCCCGAGAACGGTAAAAAAACGGTAAAAGGTATTAATCGTATTGAATATGATATATTTAGGATCATAAACTCTAAAACCTCCTTTAAGAATAAGAAGGCTTGAGGCGTAGTAGCCCGGACTCGAACCCATGGCCCTCTGTTTGAGAGTACATAGATCAAAGCACCTACCACGACTATTTTTTTAACCCCCGTCACAAAAAGAGGGGCGTTATAAGTTTGACAGCATGTGTGTGTGTGTGTGTGTGTGTGTGTGTGTGTGTGTGTGTGTGTGTGTGTGTGTGTGTGTGTGTGTGTGTGTGTGTGTGTGTGTGTGTGTGTGTGTGTGTGTGTGTGTGTGTGTGTGTGTGTGTGTGTGTGTGTGTGTGTGTGTGTGTGTGTGTGTGTGTGTGTGTGTGTGTGTGTGTGTGTGTGTGTGTGTGTGTGTGTGTGTGTGTGTGTGTGTGTGTGTGTGTGTGTAAGACATACATTTACTTTATATTAAATTTTTTAAAAATGTATTTTATGAAATTCTGTAGGATGCTTCACATCAACATAAAAATGAAGAACTCGTAACAGAAGCAATGGAAAAGCGCATTAAGTCTGCGATGCATTTGACTATTGAAAATATTTAAAAATCTATGCATTCTCGTAAATTTGAATACTGTAATCTGAACTTCAGCAGCACACGTTGCTCATAAAATAAAATAATAAGTGGTAGTTTAGAAAGGAACCCTGGGACGGGTCTCAGCGTGTAAAGCGGTTTTCACAGTGCTAGTTTCTTTTCACAGATAATCAAACGTTTTACTATGAAAAAAAACACAATGCGATCGAATTGAAAACCTCCTCCTTTTTCGAAGCACGTTACGTTTATAAATAAATATTCTGTACAAAACAATATGCAAATTAAAAACGCATTTTTGAATTAATAAGTTTACTGCTATGAGATAGAGGCAAAATTGATAATTCTGTTCCTCATTCATAATATATTTGCCTGAATTTTTCTATTTAAGTTAATAAAAAAATATATCAATTATTGCCATCAGTTTAGGACGGCTCGACGGATTAGGTTTCTTCATACATTGTGTCTGTAATTATCAGAGGAAGGTTTACATGAAAGAAACTTTTAGGGAAAACATAACCGTTTCCTTAGTCGGGTTAAAAGACTTGCATAGGGCAAAGTTGCGGTAAAAGCTTATCCATCCATCTATACCAAATTTATCTATCTGTTTTAGCATGAAAGAGTTACAAACACACACGCGTAGAAACATTCAGAAACTTTCGCATTTATTATATACTAGGATGTATATTTAATAATAAATGTTTATAAAATTATCAGGCTATCTTACGATTTCGGAAACTAGTCATCTGCCAGTGCGACCCGCCCTTTGGTTGCACCTGGCGCGGGTCACGACCCAGCCTCGAGGATCGCAGATCCATCGATATCAGAACATCATGGTATTACGAAACGTACTTTGTAAGAGGTTTTTGATTCAGTTTTCGAAATAAAACAATGATTAAGTTCTTGTTAGGTGCCAAAATATTCAATGCTCTCGAAAAAGTTTGAACGGTTTTGTTGTTTTCATAGACATATAATTAAAGCAAAAATGAAAAGTTCGAATTTCTATTTTCTTTTTTTATTAACGCAGTATAAAATAAAACAGATAAAAAATGTATATATTATGACGGGTGTTTAATAATCGCTCGTGTGACATTTGTTATGTTGAAACTGTACCTTAACCGATTTCAATTTTATTTTTTTTATTTGAAAGAAGATACTGTTAGCGTGATCTTATAGGTACTTAAAGAAAAAAAATGCTTGCAATGGCGGTTAAATTACAATCTTAGTTAAGAAAAATATTTTTTTTACAAAAACATAAAAATTACTCAACTGATTAAATTGAAAATAATTTTCCTAGAAAGTTTTTATTAAGTTTAACTTACGTGATTTTTTTCATATTTTTTAGACTTGCTGTTCAAAAGTTAGAGGGGGAGACACATTATTTTGAACTTTCGGAGTGAATATCTCCGAAAATATTCACTTTATCAAAAAATGGTTTTAGCAAACCCCTATTTATTTTTAAATACCTATCCAATGATACCCCACACTATAGGGTTAGTCGAAAAAAAAAAAGTCACCCCCATTTTACGTCTATGGGAGGTACTCTAAAAAAATTTTTTTTAGCTTTTTTTATTTAACCACTTTGTCGGCGTGACTAATATATGTATTCATGCCAAAATACAGCTTTCTAATACTAACAGTCTCTGAGCTAAGCCGCGGACAGACAGACAGACGGACAGACATGGCGAAACTATAAGGGTTCCTAGTTGACTACGGAACCCTAAAAATCATAGAAAATAATACAAGTTGTTTATAATTTTATCAATCCTAGTCACGCCCCGATCTAATGAAGTGAGGCGTTTGTCACTAACAAGCGAGGGTCGCATTCGGAATCCGGATAAAAGGAAAATTTATAGCCCTTCCACGCATTTCTTAACCTTGTGGCTATTTTGAATTTTCCCCAGCGCTTCTAATGAGGGAGATAAAACGCTGGGCGAAATTTTGAAATTTGTTTAGTAAGCTAAGGGGTGTTCTGAATTATACAAATTTAATTTATTCAGGTCAAAAATACAAAAAATAAAACAATACATTTATAACTTAAGACTAGCCTAAGTGTACCTAGTCAAAAGTCCCCCACAGGGTCCCTGGCGCAAAGGTACCCATCACACTGGCCGCGTTACCACGTTGAATGGCGATGGACAACCTTTGCACCAGGTACAATCCCGCACCCGTTCTGAATTGAATTTGACTAAAGCATAGTCTTATAAAAGGTTGCTAGACTAAATGTCTGATAAGCAATATCATGATATTAATTTGAAATAATTATAGAACGTTGTTGGTTGCCGAAAAACATTATACTTTGAAAATTTTAATTGTATTTTTTAAATCAAATATATACTGCAAATTCCAATAAAGAAATGAAATATATTTTTTTCGGACCGCAGAGGGAATCCGTATAAAATTTTTCAACGTAGGATAGAGTTTTACTAAACCGTCGATGGCAAATTGTATTTGAAATATTCCAAACGTGAGATGAAAGCGAGCTGCCCGAATCTAGATAATGCAAATATACGGCTGCAGCGGCCAACGCAAGGATGTTAAAACGAACCACGTACCGCATTTTTTAATTTCGGTACACAAGAGAAAATATGCATGCATATTTATATTACAGCATAGGTTAAGTATTAAGGTTTAAGTATTAGGTGCTCTATGAGCTTTAGACCTCGCCGGTTTTTAGAAATTACTTGAATATGATATTGTTTATTCGCTCCGCCATTTCGAAAAAATCCAAAAACTAAGTACCTACGAAATCCATAGGTATAATTATTAAACCTGGTAACATAATTTCACGAGATTCGGTTGAAACTTGGATGACAAGGCAATTAGAGTGAGTGAGAGAGGCCACACGAGCGTAATTTTGTGAGTCGTGAGCGGCAGAATTTCGGTCCGCGCCATACAATATCCGCGCCATCACGTGACACTCACGTGACACAATGTATGGCGCAACCGAAATTTTGCCGCTCACAACTCACAAAATTACGCTCGTGTGGCCTCACCCTTACAGTTAATACTTACAAAGTGTAGTCAGGAAAAATATTGTATTAAAAGTTAGTTCGGTTATTTTATTTCCTTGCTGTACCTACTTAGTTGTTGCGTAAGTAAAAAAAAAATAGTCGGTAAAAAGTTCGATTTAGCGTTAGGTAGATTGTAAAACTTATATAGTTTCCGTCAATGAATGACTTACAATGAATTCACCTCAATGAAAATGAAACAAAATATACTTAGTTAAACAACAGTAAAAAAGTTCGTCGGTGTACCGGTTTTTTTACATTTTGGTACCAGCAATTATGACTAGTATTTTTAAATCTCTGCACGCGGTTTGCGGGCCTTTTGGAGTTCCTCCCTCACCTCAAATAACATTCCACTAATATCATAACACTTTTGGAAGTGCTGCCGCAAATGTTTTGCCGTATAAAAGGATCAAGCTTTTGTACAGTAAACCTGTGTGTGAGGCGCATGGAATGATATCAATATACTTACATACATTTGTTTAATGTATCTGATTTGTTCGTTTTATTATCATCATGATCATTTCAGCCGAAAGCCGCCCGCTGCTGAATATAGTTCTCCTCAAGGGTCGCCAAACAGACCGGACCTGCGCCATCCACATCCAACGCGATTCCACAACTTTCTTGTTCGAGGCCTAAGGAACGTACCCACACAGCATCTTCCGGCCCGTGGACGCCATCCATTGAAAACCTTTTGGCCCCATCGGCCATCAGTACCTCTACCATGAGTTACACTAGTTTACAGTGTCCGTACTCGCTAGCGACGGCGTAAATGATTTGTATGGAGAATTGTGTACAGCGCCTCTAGCGGTCACTTACGGAAGTACAATTCTCCATACAAATCATTTACGCCGTCGCTAGCGAGTACGGTCACTGTAAACTAGTGTAACTCATGGTAGAGGTCCTGTACGCTTAGTATAAGTTTTACTTCACCAAAATACTTCTCGATCGCGTTTACGTAAAAATTTCAATTCTATGGAAACGTGGACGCGTGCGCGCGGAGGCGCTGTCCATGTTTTCCTAGTAATTGAAATTTTTACGTAAACGCGATCGAGAAGTATTTTGGTGAAGTAAAACTTATACTAAGCGTACTGTATGCTTAGTATAAGTTTTTACTTCACGAAATACTTCTCGATCGCGTTTTCGTAAAAAAATCAATTACTAGGGAAACATGGACAGCGCCTCCGCGCACACGCGTCCATTACGCTTAGTATAAGTTTTACTTCACCAAAATACTTCTCGATCGCGTTTACGTAAATAAATCAATTCTTTGGAAACATGGAAGCGCGCGCGCGGAGACGCTGTCCATGTTTCCCTAGTAATTGAATTTTTTACGTAAACGCGATCGAGAAGTATTTTGGTGAAGTAAAACTTATACTAAGCGTACTGTTCTGCAAGCGATGTGCCCTGCCAACTGTCACTTGAGTCTGGCGATTCTTCAAGCTATGTCGGTGACTTTGGTTCTTGCGCGGATTTATTTTTGTTTACTAAAATTAAATCAAAATGTGTTACGAGAAATGAATGGAATTCGCTAAAGAGATTCTTGTTCACAACTATTTACGAATTACACGTAATGTGTGTTTTATTTGTGTCTGGCAAAGATAAATGTCAAAATGATAAATAATAAAAACGGATAAGCATTTTCGGAATTTATACATGTGCGAAATTTATCATAAGCTTTACGGTGAAGGAAGACATCGCGAGGAAACCTGCATATACACCTGCGAAGAAATTAAATGGTGTGTACTGTGTGTAAAGTTCCCAACCCGCACTGGGTCCGCGTGGGAACTGCGGCCCAATCCCTCTCATTCTGTGAGGAGGCCTGTGCCCTACAGTGGGACGTATATAGGCTGGGACGATTTGTGGATAACTAATTGTATCCCGCGGCTTCGCCCGTTTTAGAAATCTATGAGAAAAGGTGGCAACATTTTTTAAAGCACAGCACAACGTTCGCTCGAACAACGCCATCTATGGATTGCAGACGAAGTTAACACGTCATTTTAAAAGCCGAGGTACTTCAACGTTCTTGAACAGAGGCCGTTTAAATGAGTCGTCGTCCGCGCGGTACAGGGGCTGGGGGATATGACGACAAAGGGGCCGAGAGAGGTGCGGCCGGCGAACGCACCTCGTGTGCCTGCCGCCCGCACCTCTCCCGCCCCCCTTTGTCGTCTACCCCCCAGCCCTGTACCGCACGGGAGAGGACTCACTTAAACGGTCTAGCTATAAAATAACCCACGAGAACTCATTACCAAATCGTTCGGCTTCACCTTGGTCTTTTTGTACAGTCAACCAATTTAATTCCTAGGCCTTTATAGAACTTTGACACATTAACTATTAAATAATTATAACGTCAGTGTGGGTTAGGATAATCAAATTTCCGATCACAACATAAATAAATTAAATTTTTTAAAACCTCCAAAGCAATTTAGTCTAAGATCCCTTCCGCAGCATGCAAAAGAGCTTATAACTTTGAAACGGCTGGACCAATTTTGATGAAACATATCTAAGAACCATCGCCAAGAAACCTGCTTTCAAATAAAAAGAAACCGCATACAAATCGGTTCACCCGTTTAAGAGTTATGATGCCACGTGCATACACACACACACACACACACACACACACACACACACACACACACACACACACACACACACACACACACACATAGCGGTCCTCTTTTTGTGTCGGGGGTTAAAGAAACGTAAAGAGTTTATAATCGTTTTCGCTCCATGACATGAGAAGAAAAAGAAGTTTTGACGGACGGATAGTGACAATTCAAGTTGCTAATACACAAGCAAACTCCTTTCTTATTCATTGTCGCTGACACCATGTTCGCAAAGATCTAGATGTCATCATGACATGCATCATGCAATAATCACTGCCGTAGAAGATAAACAAATTGATTCATTATGGCATGGTTTTATATGACCTAGGAATCAAATTGGTTGACTGTACACCAAATTTGTACTGTATGCGTGATCTACTAACAAACATTCAAACAGGCAAACGTCTTCACATACTAGGTACTTTCTCATTTATAATATTACTAGGATCGTATAGATAGGGTCAGAACTCACAGAATGCATGTTTATTTGTGAAAGTTAACAGCAAATATGATAAATGTTTTTCTATTAAGTGTGTAAATTTCATACGATCATATAATTTAACAACGTTTAGTATACATACTAATTAACGTAATTACATGTGTAAAATCAACATTAGTTGTATTTCATTTTTTCGTACAAATTAATTCAGCAAGCAATGTACAGCATAATGCGTCGATGAATTAACGTACCTACCTGAACATGACGTTTACGAACAACGTCATAACACAAACGGTTCGACATTTGTTTAGTTCAAAAATAAAAGTAAAAATAAAGATCATTAATTTATTTAATTTTTAATTAAAATGTTGTTCACTCGCCTGAGATATTTGTATTCTACATTGCCTTGCTCTTGAATACAGGCGACACAACGACGACTGATGGACGTTCTCACATTTCGTAAATTCACTTCTTGAAGTTTTTGAAAAACTTCCGTGATTTTCTCCCTTAGCTGCTCCACTAATACTCGTGGTTGTGAGTAGGTAAAATTCGTTTTTCACAGCTCCCCATAGAAAAAAACCCACTTCATGCAGGCCATCGGCAAGGACCAAACCTCCTAATCCATTGATTTCGAACGTATTCAGCAAACAAAGCTGCACACGTTCTTCAGCTGGTAAAGAGTGATCACTGAATCTCCCAGTCAGAGTCAAACCATCGCGAATACTCTGGAGAGCATTGATGATGACTCGTGGGTTTCGCGGAGGTCGCCGGTTCGGAAATCGCTCTCTGTAGATTTCTAATACTCTTCTTCCACATTGTCTAGCTTCACCATATGCCATTATTATATCGAAGAGTTCATTGGTACTAATATTCGATTATCGTATTGTTTACGAAAACAATCTTATTGATTTCTGTCGGCGGCGTCATGACAAATTATGTCAGAAGAAACACCACCAATGAGTTCGCTCTACATTTGCTATTGAATTTTGTGGTTTTATTCTTAAAGGTTGAATAGAAAAGAAAACAAACGCGACAAAGACAACGAACTTGTAATACTACCTAGTACTAATTACCTTCATGGCGTTGGATATTTATGTTATCTAGGCTCATTATGAAAGTGTCAAATAAGGAACGTCAAGATTAGGTACTTATCTTGGTACTTATTGATTAAGGTAGTTTTAAATGTAAACAATGTTATTTAAGTGCTAATGAAATTGAAACCTCATGTGATGCTATCACCACCACCTGCTTGGAATGCGAAACATTTTTTTAATGAAGTGATTGTGAAGACTCGCAAAAGGAACTTTAACACGAAAGTATCTCCATTGGCTCCGACAGTCACTAATAAGTAAATTACGATAAGATCTTAGCAGGAAGTTAGCAAGATGGTTTTCAGTATTGTGCTTTATGATCGTAGCATCAATTTTATCATAAGTTCAGAAGATCTTTCTGCCTAACAATAGGGTTTGACAACATAACATTAGGTAAATAAACACTCATGTCAAATAAAATTGTACGCGTTACATTGCTCCTTAGATTTTTTAAAAAAATTAACTACGCTTCATTAATAAAAGTTATTAACAAAATATCTATTTCACGTGATTTGTATTGTCGTAAACTATGTCTGGATAAAATATATGCCCTTATGAAATTTACACACTGTATTGTAGTAGGTACTTATAACTTTTCGTTTGAGTTTGTTGTCTTTTACAAACCTTCATTAACATCAAAATTACAACAAAAATACAATTATAGCATGCTCAATAAAGTTAATAACTCCTTTGAATAAATTAAATTAGCTTTAAACTATCAAACGTCAAATGTAAACCATTGCTTTCATTTACAAAATTGGACCACTAGTTGCTCTGATTCGAGTAGAAAGCAAACAAATGGTTTTGCGTTAAAATAGCCTCGTGCTTACAAACACTGGAACGGCAAATGGACAGACGAAATTGAAAACTGCGAAACCATAACAAATCAAAACAGAAGTCGAGATTTTACGGCAGCAATACTGTGTTGGTGGGCTGGATACCGTTTAAGCCAGAATTTTACGAAGCAGGAAAAACTTGCTGTTTAAAAATTATACTATGGTGACAGAAATTCCTTTTTACCTTTTTTTTTTAAATTCTTTTAAAGGTTTTTCTGGTGCAAATGCAATGCGGCTAGTGTGTTGGGCACATTTGTGCCTGGTGCGATCCGGGACGGTTTATTTGACTGACTTTATATTTTTATTTTTATTTTATTGTATTTTGAGTGTATTGACAATTTGTTCTATTTTGAATAAATAAATTTAAGGGTTAATAATATATAATGGTATACATATGGTTATGGTAATGTTTTTTTTTCCTTAAAAGAGTTTACATATATAAATACATAATATCACTAATATACATTAAGAGCTAAAGTAATTTTCGTTTATTAGTCAATGTGACAATGTCTTATCATTTTTATTCTGTTATAGGAACTGTCATAAAAAATGGCAAAGCACTTATTTGGTCGACTATACTTACCCACTACAGACGGATGAGTGGTCCGAGTATTTTTTTAGTAAGTACCTAATTGTTTTAAACTTAATTTATCATAATAAATTACGTTGTATCATTTTTCGTTACGAAAATATTGACTGGTGAATCAAGTGTCACTTTTACCGAAATTGACAAATCACGACCCGATATTATCGTAATAATCTGGGAATGGTATTTTTATCGTCAGACTAACGCCAGGCTTCCATTTAACGATAAATGTATGAATGTGTAAAATGTTACAGGTAAAATAAAGGTATATTAGCTATAAATTATATTTCGATGTTATAAATGAGCACGGAGATTTTCAGTGTTTATGTTTTATTCATAGCTTAGGCACGTGATAACAACCCTGATGAAACAGTATGAGAATTTCGTGTATCTTTATAGTTCAATGTGAAAGAATATTATGTTAGGAAATAATGTGTACTTAATATTTTTTTGGTTCACGGCGCGATATTGCTTGTATTGAATGTTTTTTTTTCTTTATAATATGATGGGTTTTGCCCTTTGATTTAGATTATAGAGGTGTGGTTTACCGACTAACGCATATTTACTAAAAAAACATTTAAGCAACTTGTTCATAAATACATACATCTCACGGGGACTTTTTGTTATTTTATTATGATAAATTTACATTTATGTAAACACTTTACTGGTAATCGAACAACACTACACTTTTTGTATAGAAATATCGAGTAACTCTTGTATTTTTAACTCAATGAAATTAAATAAGAAATAATCATAAGAAATTCAGTGGTGTGTGTGAACTTTGTGATGGTGAAAAAAGTATGGATAACTCACTTCTGTGATTAGTTCGACATGTTTTGGGCTAATCCGTAGCCCTTCTTCTAGGAGCCACACGTCGCGGCGGCTGCCAAACGCGCACTGCGCACCACTACTTTGTTCGTGCGGCTGCTCGACGAAACTGACAGCGACACACAACTACCCCCGTTTTCATTGTCATTTTTATTTTAATTGAATCCTTACTTTTTTTTCGTTATGAGTGAGTACGAGTCACAGTAGTTTTATGGTGTGTGTGGTGTTTCCAATTCCCACTGGGTCTGCGTGGAAACTATAGCCCAAGCGCTTTCATTCTGAGAGGAGGCTCGTGCGCTGCAGTGGGACGTATATGGGTTGAGATGAATGGATGGATGTGCAGTAAATAGTTTACTGAGCTACGCAAAACTGACTGATGAATGCATCAAAAAATTGTGAATTTCCCCTATTTTACTGAAGAAAAGCATACAATTTTAATATGATTTTATCGCCGAAAATACGATGTTATAACATGACCGTTGCATTTAAACCGGATACAATACCCGGTAATCCATTCGTGCCGCTGCACAAAAGCAATATCGCAAATGAAAACTAGCATTCGTTAAGCACCCTTTGTAAAGAGTAACTATTGAAAATATTGGGCGGATTTTTATGCCAGTGCATGGATACAGATGATTGGCGCTTGTGTAACGTTTTGCTGGAAAGAAGTAAATTTTGCTTGGATTATTTTCAGTTCATGAGTTGATTGAGCGTTTTTAGAATCAGCTGCATTTCATTCGCGTGATTCGAATGAAAAGTGAGGGAAATGCGTCATTGTGATCAATTTGTGGTGCAAGGTTTCATGATACTTAATTGACTTTGTTTCAAAGTTTTGAGTACCATATTATGAGTAATTTATTTATAATGAGGTATAGTCACGGAACGAAAAGATTCGTCAGTTTTCAAATGTTTTATTTTAACACTCTGCTAGGACAACCTGTTTAAGACATCAGACCGTTGCATACAATTATGTTTAACTGTTTGACAGGGTTAAAATTTAGTCCAACCAATGTTTCTTGACTATGAATAGTTTGAGTTAAAACTTTTTTATTAGCTTGACCTGTAATCTACACTGGTAAACGAAGTGAGCAAATTAACTCATTTGCTTACGATGATTAGAGCTATTTTGTGTGATTACTTGACGTCAATAAGTACTTTGTCTATATGCAAAACTCGATTTTAAGATGACGAATGTTTTCATTCCGCGACTAATAAAAAAAAATAATAAATATTAGGGGACAATCTTACACAAATCAACCTAGTCCCAAACTAAGCAAAGCTTGTACTATGGGTACTAGACGACGATAAACATACTTATATAGATAAATACATACTTAAATACATAGAAAACATCCATAACTCAGGAACAAATATTCATGCTCATCACACAAATAGATGCCCTTACCGGGATTTGAACCCAGGACCTCTTGCTTCGTAGGCAGGGTCACTACCAACTAGACTAAAGCGGTCGTTCGGACTGTACATAATAATAAGAATATTTCACGAGGATTCTATAAGACTCTTCATTTGCAACCGAAATAAAAAAATATGTCTATCACGTAGTTGTTTATATTTACAGAAATGTATGCTGCATTTTATTTTCTTGATTTGCTGACTGACAAAAAATACAGCCGGCTAGAGATTTATAGTCAGCCGGGGCGTTCATAAAGTAAGATGACTACACCATAATTGTCACAATAATTATGCGTCTAGACTAGCACTTAGCCTTACAGAAGTTCACGTGTGGCCAATAAATAACGAATCAGTCACAGGCATAGTGGGACCATTGCTCAGCGCCAAGAAGTTAAAGTTGGCCGTAGTTCAGGCAAAGTTCCAGGCCGGGCGGCGGCCAGTAAGTACGAAGTTGTGTCATAACCTTTACTATCTTGTAAAAACTTTCGAGTCCCTGCCTTGCTTGAGATATTAGGACACCTCGTTAAAATACCGTGTCCGTGAACATTTAAAATACATTTAAGTTGTTTAAGCGCTTTTTGCGCAAGTTATGAGAAGTTCAAGAACTTCGAACGTTCAAGTTTTCAGATATAAAAAAATCAGACTGTGTAACACTGACAAACAAAATACTTAATTTGTTATAGGTTACTAGTTTATTCGGGTGATATCAAAACAGTTACATTTTCAATTGTGTTTGAGACCTCCTAGTAGGTATTATATAAGTTAGTTAAAAATACCGTAGAAAGTGTTAATTAAACTTTCGAGTATAAGGACTATAAGATGTACAAGAATAAGGATAGTAAGGCAGATTAGGGATTGTTAAGGTGTACGAGATCAATTGTAATAAACCAACATTGTTGATGTGACCACTTCTTGGTAGTGATAGATTCTTCATCTGATATGGCTGCAGTGTTACTCTTTCGATCAACGCTTTTAATATGTCTACCTATTAAGCAGCAAGTAAGGCAGCAGCAAAGGCAGCAGTAAGCAGGCAGCAAGGCAGGCAGTAAGGTTCTAGAACGGCAACCGCGGAGCGCAAAAAGTGGCACAGGAAGGCCCCCAAAAAGTTGGACCGAAAATCTGATAAAGGTTGCGAACCTATAAAGGTAGGTTGCTAGATATAGCAGAAAGTAGAAGTCGTTTGGCTGGTATGATAATGATGACTGAAAAATTGAATACAAGATGGGTAGTAAATAATGAGCCACTACAGATACAAAGGCAAAGTTGTTTTGAAAGTGACTCGTTATCTTTGCCTATCAGTGTATTTTGTTTATAACACAGCCGTAAAGTGGATCTCTATGCCAAAGTTAACTCTTCAAGCGATCAAAGCTCGTTTACTCCGACATACTTTTTCATATTTTACGTGCCCTCTACTTACCATAGCGCTGCTGCGCACATTCACAGATGAAATATTCAACCAAATACATCGAGCCAGTGGCACGCTCTCGTATATTCCAGCAAACGGGGATGAAACTGAAAATTGTTTCATTGGCCAACGAGTTGGGAAAAAAATGTACTCCCGAGTATCTGGATTGTTTCGCGGAATTATTAAATTCATATCTGCAAAGTGGCGGGCTTTTGGTGAGAATTATCTAAGATTAGTCGAGGGATGTGTTAAAATATTGAGGGTTTTTCACCGAATAAGCTACTTGTGGGAGTAACTGACGAGGTGGATACGAATCTCGCTACCTAAAATATTGTTTAAGACCTGAAATGAAACTATTATAAAAGTTATGTGTATTATTTTCTTTTGAAGAAATTTTATGTTTTGTCTGTGTCTAGCAAAGACAAATAACAAAATGACAAGTAAAGATTTTTTTTACACGAAACTGACCCGTGGTTGATCCCTAGATCCCCCGATGAAAAGCGCAAATAAGGTCAAAGATGTATCGCACTATACTTCATTTAATTTAAAATTGAAAACCACAACATCATTATATTGTGGCTCGTGAACTATTTCTTACCTAACAAATAGTACAGTACAAAAGTCTAGGAGCCGCAAAATAAAATTGTTTTAATGTCACTTTATTTGCGTGTCGTCAATTGTTACTCTAGTACAAATTGTAAAGAGATTACAGTTCACGAGCCGCAATATAATGTTGTTGTGGTTTATAATTCTAAATTAAATGGAGTATAGTTCAGTAACAGGCCATTCACTCTAGTCTTAAAGAGCCCCAGGTTATATCTATGTAGAAATTTAGATGATGGGAGCGAATCTCACTGCAACCAACCACTCCATTCCATTTTAAAGAATGTTAAGTTATCAGAAGCTTACCAAGCTCTTATGAAAAAAGGGTAAATAAATAAAACTAAATACTTAACTTTTACTTATAAAACGCAAGTCGGTTTTGACATTACAGGCTTATATACTTAATAATTGATTTGGAAAATTAATTAAGGTAAGACTTTGGCACGCTGCAACTACGCGTACCTGCAGATAATTTGTCAACTTTGCCATTTCGTTCACCGAATTCAGATTTTCATATTTAATTTGAAACATTGCATATATGTTTCGAAAAGTTTGATATTTCAAAGTAATAAATAAAAGCTTGTACTAATGAACCGACGATGCAGGCCCGTCAATTGCGCAAATGACACTTCAAACGAAATGGACAAAAAATGCATCAGGCTTTTAAAAATAATAATGTTAAAAAAGTTCATGAATAGTAGCAACACAAATAATTGAACAATAAATTAAAAAATTTAAAAACCCCCAACGCAATTATGCCACACGTATGTTTGAACATAAAGTAAATGCCCATTGTGCGTCCCTTCCGCAGCTAACAAAAGAGCTGATAACTTTGAAACGGCTGAACCGATTTTGATGAAACATATCTAAGAACCATTGCCAAGAAACCTGCTTTCTAATAAAAATAAAAAACCGGCAAAGAGCGTGTCGGACACGCCCAAGATAGGGTTCCGTAGCAGGTACAAAAAAGTCTTTGCATACTTTATTAATATGGTACCTTGTTTTGGTCCCAACTCCCACCGCGCGCAGAATACCAACGTCGGTGGTACAGCGCCATCTATCGGCGAATTGGGTAACTAATCTACTTATGACCTAGTATGTATGTTGATGGGTTTTCAGATGTAATTCTTTATTATATGAACCGATTTCAATTATTTTCTTTTTATTTGAAAGGAGATACTATTAGCGTGATCTTATAGGTACTTAAAGAAAAAAATGCTTGCAGTGGCGGATAAATTACAATCTTAGTTTAGAAGTATTTTTTTAAAAAAAACTTAAAAACTGTTCAACTGATTAAGTTAAAAATAATTTTTCTAGAAAGTTTTTATTAAGTTTAACTTACGTGATTTTTTTCATATTTTTTAGACGTGCGGTTCAAAAGTTAGAGGGGGGGACGACACATTATTTTGAACTTTCGGAGTGAATATAGATCTCCGAAAACATTCACTTTATCAAAAAATGGTTTTAGCAAACCCCTATTTATTTCTTGATTGAGTTTCTTGAGTGATTCTTACTCATAATTAACATCACCCGGGAAATCCCGGGAATTAAATAATTACGACTATGTATACTGCTAAAATTGGAGGTATTTTAGCAATATTCATAGTTAGTTGTGATTTAGTAGCGGGTGTTATTAATTTCAGTTGTTTATTTTATAACATTATACGAACATTGCAAGCTAAACAAAAGATTGCAATAATTACACTGTCATATCCTGTAAAAGAAAGCTTCCAGCACACGATCCAGCTTTGTCTGGCTGCATCCCAGATTCTTGGCTCTGATCCCTTGAAATTGAAATTTAAGACTTTATGCAAGCTTTGGTGGGAATGGTTTTATTTTAAAAAATGTAGTACATTGTGGGCTTAGGTTAAAACAAAAACTAGTGAAACTTATTTTCTGTTTAATTTAAAGTTGCATTTAGGGCCACGCAACGTTATTTTAATAATTTTAATACTGGCAGGTTTATTTTAGTTAGCATTTCGTGAAATTCACGTAGCCTTTTTTTCATTACCTAACGAAAAGTATATATTGTTTATGGGGCCCTGGAAAAACTTTTTAGGTAGGTTCATTGTTGAAGGAGCTGCTGCTAACGTATAAATTTAGTTTGTTATTGTGAAAGCTTGCGAAATAAAAAAGTGGCTTTATTAATTTTAAAAAATTTACCATAATATTATTGTATGATTTTCATTGAATATTGTTAATTTTAAGGTTCAAATTAACAAGAATTATGATTTTGCAATAATTAATAAATAACCACAATAAAAAAATCATACACATTCTAAAACACAGTCAAACAACATCAATAACACTTACATAAATTCAATAAATTAATCACAATTAAAATTCCTAAATAAAATTCAAATAAATAGCTTCATAAAACAAACAAATAAAATAAAAACGAATAGAGAAAAAAAGGCCCATAGCACTGACAATAACAATTCATCTCAAAATTAAAATTAAACAAAAAAAAAACTTAAATGTTACCCGCCCGCATCGTACTTGGCCCAAACGTGCCCATCACTCCAGCGGCATTGCCCCGCTGTATGGCCAACGAGATCCGCTGCACCAAGTACGACCCGGAACGGGCGTCACCGCCTCTGTCCCACAACCTGCGACCCAACTCCCCGACCAATGACCTGGCGTCCACCCCCAGGGACCAGCCGTCTCGACCGCAACAGGCACGAAGTCGTACGTCGACTCCAAGGCTGAGTATTTAAGGCGCTTTTAGACCGCGCGGCATTTTCAGCCGCGGAACCAGCTGCCCTCAACGTGTGACTCAAGTGAGATGGTGCAAAGGTACTTTCGCACGTTGCATCCCACAAGAGACACCGCCCTCTCCGCCAAGGGACCAACGTCAACCCATCAGGCCTCTTGCCGTCACTACGGCTCAAACCCGGAGGCTCCAACACACAAGGCACATTAGCCGCCCCCATTGCCCTGTGGATCAGGTCATTTATCGAGTGATGCCTCGAGAACCATCCAGCACACCTTTGACAACTAAGTCCGTGGTGGCCATCTTCCTCCACCATCACACCACACACACAACGATGCTGCTCGCAAACCTTACATCCCAATCTGAGCGCAACGGCTATTCGGAGAGAGTCGTTGTCCAGCAAAGTGCCAAGTTGGGAAGATGGTAAGGCCTGCAGCCACGCCCCTGACTCGGGACTAGTGGAAGCCCTAAGCCGCGCAATATTGGTCCCCGAAGCATCCCTTAACAAACCCTCACTAATCCACCTACACCTAATGTCGTCCCACTGTCTCTGCCTAGCCCGATCTTCAGGCCACTGATCGTGCGCGCACAAAGACGCCCAACCCGCCAGAGCCTCCGACACAAATGGTAAAGTGACCCCGCTGCCATTTAAAGGGAGAATGCGAGCAACAAGATCCACCACACCATGAGCCGAAGCCAAAAACGCGACCAGTCCGACATCGCGCACGCGCCGCACTCCAAACCCGCCATACTGAACAGGAAGAGCTGCCTGACACCACTGAGAACCGTCCAAGCGAACATTAATAATACTCTCCAGTGCGATCCTAATCGTATCGTCTAGCAACCCAGCGTCATCCTCAAATAGCCAGGTTGGAGAGGTTCTCAGAACATAAATCATTCGTGGCATCGCAAAACAATGCCTCAAAAGAGCCAGTGAAACATGCGCTGATAGCTGCAACATGCCAACATGCATGCATGCTGTTGTTGGGCCGCAACCAGCGCCTGCCTTTTGGCCTCAAGAGCAGAAGTAACCCCTTCGGGAAAAATTGGTACACCAAGCAACTTTAAACTCGACTTATCCAATACTTTTATACCCGGGACCGAAGATCGAAAGTCTTCTAAAGATTCCCCGCCCAATGCACCACACGCGTAAAGCTCACACTTTCCCGAATTGATCTCCAGCCCTACCTCCCTCAAAGCAGGCACAAGCTTACCAAGATCAGCTAACACCACATCCCGATCCCCGCCTATCTTGCCATCGTCCAAATACCATACATTTAAAGGGGAGTCCAAACTTGTAATGATATTATGCATCGCAAGGCAAAAAATTAAAGGCCCCAATGGATCACCCTGCTGCGCACCCACCCGCGAAGCTACCAATTTACCGTTGGAGTAAATATGACTTGCGTCGCGGTAACATTGTTGCAAAAAGGGATATAAAGAAGGGACCTTCTCCAACACTTCTTTCAAAATAACGTTCCTTTCCACACAGTTGAATGCGTTTTTGATGTCAATCTTAACAACAACGGCACCGGCAGCCCCGCCGGCAAGCGCGAAGGACCGTGTAGCATGTATAGTCGCCTCACACCCTCGAGCCGTGCCAAAGCCCACCTGCTTCGGCTGCAGGTATTCCGCCATCGCGACCATCACCGCCCGACAACCCAACTTTGCCGTCAACCGCCGAAATACTGACCCCACCGCAATCGGCCTGATTCCCTCATCACTCTTCGACAGGGCACACAGAGACGCCCCATAGAGGAACGGACAGACCTCGGGATTGAGTGAACCCTCCAACAAAAAATTGCACAACCTCGTAACACTCTCCAGCAGACGCGACCCATTGTCACCAGCCGAAACAGACGTCAACTCCTTGAGGTGTTGCGGAAGCAAACCATCAAGACCCGAGGCCGACCCACTGTAGAAAGATCCCACGGCCTCCGCCACTTCAGCCGGAACAACCGAAACAACCGGGCTGCACCCATCCGGGCTCTGCCCAATAAATAAGTAACTTTAATAAATTACTCGAGGGTGTGTGCAGGTTTCCTAACGATGTTTTCCTTCACCGTAAAGCGTATTTCAAGCGTCATTTTGCAATTAAATTCCGAAAAACTCAAGTGGTGCTTGGCTTGAGAGGTCATAGATCGATCAAAACACTAGGGCACCATGGCTTTATACCTAATTACATTGATCATAAAAGTGCATTACGGAACATTCCAAATTTCCACGGGATATGCAACTACTTAGCCTATTTTTATTCTTCCACGGCAGCGTATCTGCAGGGTACAAACTTAGAGCGTAATAAGCAACAAGCCACATTTAAAAAGTGAGTGCTTCTGTGAACTCGACGTATGCATATCAAGATATGAAGTGGCTATACACTCATAGTCCTTAAGAACTAGTTCATAGGGGAGGTAAAACATACCCTACGTCACAGAAATCAGAGTACTAGTAAACAGGGGATGAAAAATGTCCCCATTGGTTCGACGCGCACCCCACCACTTCTATGAAGGGGTGAAAATGAGTACGTACCCTTTAACTATTACTACATGGCCATTGTGAGGAAAATATAGTAGGGGAAAACATCGTAAATAAGTATTTACGATGTTTTCTGTTAGAAATACTAAGCATTTTGTTTTGTGCGCCGAACGAGAGGTATTGGCGAAAGAATAAGTAACATACTTGTTAACTAGGAGCTTGATATGTGTTTGTTACGGAATGTAGACCGTGATTATTTTTAACGACCCGATGATAATGATGGGATGTGTCCACCCGTGATCATAATGCATGCAACTGCGTCGAAATACCGGGAACTTATTTATAAGGTGACCATGGTATATACTTCGTTTTTTAGGGTTAGAAATGGGGTAAACAATCTTGATGATACTTTTTATTGAAAAACGCTTTCCAAAAATAGTAAACATACCACAACCAAAAGAATGTAAATTACTATTTGTCCTTGCTAATTGTTAAATATTTGCTGTGATTTATTCTTCAAAAGTGTTGCGTTTAGTGTTAAAAAACGAATTATAGATCCCGTAATAAATATTATTAATTTATTATGTGTTTAATTATTAATATTATTTTTTAAAAGAAGTGGGGCGCCCGTCTGCTTGGGAGATGTCTTGACCCTCGCTCTGGGTCGTTTCTGGTATAAAGGTTGTCCATCGCGGTTCAACGTGGCAATGCAGCTAGTGTATTGGACACCTAAGCGCCGGGTACGATCCGGGGCGGTTTGATTGACTGACAGCATTTTATGAAATTTATTTTATATTGTTACGTTCGTCTTTTTATCTCATAATTATTATTAATTAACTGTGGATAATTAAAAACTGTTACAGGTGTTTTATCGAATGAGTTAGGAATATTTGTATTTATAAATAAAAACAACTAAGTTATTATAAATCGGCGTACTAAGCGGAACAGAAAAAAAAAACATATTTTAAAAACACAGTGTTAAACCTGGCATAGATCTTAGCTTTTTCCTTCAACCATTAGTGAAAGATTCTATTGTAAAATTTTGCAGATATCTTATTTGATGATGAACTAGGTACCTATTACAATACAATACGATGACTTTATTGAAGACAACAAAGAAATACAATACAGAAAAACAAGACCTAGAACTATTGAATTCCCTTTGGTTAAATATTTTTTTGTATTTTTTTATATTTTTATCATTGAGGAATAATGTTATACAACCATTTTCTGTAGTCGGACTTAAAAATAAACAGCTAATAGCGGAAATATTCCAAAACTGATGACACTGATGTCTTTCATTTGATCTTCAAATAACGTCATTAAAGGTTCAAAGGCATTTTTCTTTTACATTTGCTCTCACGCTTCACTTAAAAAAAAATGTCAATGTCTGTCATAATGTCATTTAAATTTAACTGATGTCAATAGGATAGGTTTTTAACAAAACAAAAAGGATATTTTCATTTTTGAAGCTAAAAAATGGACTATAGAAAGTGTTTTATTTGTTCAAATGACTCCATGAATAGCCCCGGCAAAATATTCGTCCGTGTTAGGGAAGATCTACGTGAGAACTGGTGTCGTCTTGCAAATGTCGAATATTTTAGGATATCTCTCTTGTACTGCTGCGAAGATCATATTGATGTATGTAAATGGACCTTTTTCGTATTTTGGGTAGATTGAGTGTGTCAGCCTTGACAAATTTTTCACCAGAGTTTCCACTGGTAAGCATTTTTTCAAATATTATCGTGGAAAATAGACTTTCAGAACCAGAAAGTTAGAAACGTATTGACGACATGACGACGTACGAATGACAGATAACAGTATTTTTTCTCTAAGCAGATGGGCAAAGGAAATCAAGAGTTTCAAACTACTGGATGACGTATATCCGGTCAACCATATCCGGTATTTAACAAATTAAATTTAAAAAAAAATACGCGACCAAATTTTAAAATATTCAAATTGGTTTCTTAAATTGGCCTAATCTGTAAGAAAAAAATATAAAAAAATACATTTTTTTTTCTAACCAAAGGCAATTGCTAGGTTCTTATTCTCTCCTCTTTTGCAAGGACTTCTCCATTTCAAGGGTTATTATGGATCCCGGCTACCGCATCCAAAATACTTTTTTATTTCAAAAAAAATATTAAATTCGTTGAACAGCCATCCATACTAATATTACAAATGCCAAAGTATGTCTGTCTGTCTGTACGTCTTCACGCTTAGACCGCTGAACCGTATAGATGAAATTTGGTAAGGAGAGAGTTTGAGATCTTGGGAAGGACATAGGACCGTTTTATCCCGGAAAATTTAATACACACATCAACACTTTCTAGGGATATTTAAAGAACTTAAGTTAACTTTAAATCTACAAATAATTGCTTAAAACATACTTCTGAAAAATTATGCTATTTTTTATCACATAGGATATAAAAAAATGCTATTTTTTGGATAGGGTTATAAAAAACACTTTTAATGTTCACTTTTTCTTTTTTTTTCATGAGAAAATGACTAAGTTGTGTTTTGGTTGATTTTTTTTTGATGCAATTGGAGCCTAAAATTGATAAACAAAGTATTGAATGGGGTATTAAATTTAGGAAAACAACAAAATTAATAATGAACTAAAACAATTACTTTGCTCACCCGCGACCTTACAATAGTTACGTTTATGCAAGAAATGTGTGTTCATGCAGTTCCTCCACCTCCACACTGTACGAACACACACAAATCACATAAACACAACCATCACCACCACCAAGCTACACTGACGCGTTTCGAACTCAACCAGAGCTCATCTTCAGAGTAACCACAACCGTATGCTATGCTACCAAATGTTAAACTAACAAACCAAAACAAATGTTTTAACTTGTCACTGTAACTAAACAAAATTAATAATCAGTGAAAGCACCGCGAACGTGAATTACCGTTCGGCACCTGTTCCCCATACTTAAGGTGTCTATGTCATCTTGTGGGATAAGACTCCAGGTGCGGCGAAGGTGCTCAAACAGCTCATCTTCCGTTCTCAGGTCGCGGGTAACAGTTAGTTCTGTGAATAAAAACAAAAATATTAGTGAAGTTAAGTCCGCGTTTATTTATGCCTATCTTAGCACTGCTAAAGGTAGACGGGCCTGGCAAGGATCACAGTGTACATCGTAATTGAATCCCTTGCGGTCATCCACAGCCATGCTTGCTACCGAGGCAATATAAGCTGCAACTAATCTTGCTAATTGAGTAGGCAAAATTACCTGTTCTCGAACCGGGCTACTGGTTCTTAAGATCTTAACAATTAGGTATGTAACTCTGTATAGACGTTATATATTCCTTCCTGGTAAGACTGTTTTGGTACTTAGGCACTAAAATACGTAACGAAATGTGGGCGGTTGGAATGCTTTAGGCTCGTAAAATCCATTTTTCCAGAATGTGCATTTTCTCCGAACTTTCTTACCTTACGAAAAATTTACTCACATGAAATTAACACTTTCCTTATGTGCACATTCCAAATAAGTGCATTTTCCCGAACTGTACACGTTTGTGACACAGCCGTTCATGTTCATGATAACAATTACGGATTTTCGAAAAATGTACCTTGTGGGAAACTTGTACCTTCTGAGAAAGTACACTTTTTGGTTTGTGTGTTTTAAATGTAATAATAATTAACTTGACACATGGCACTAATTGACCTAGTCCCATAGTTTGCAAAGTTTGTGTTTTGGGCACTAGGCAACTGATAAACATACTTTGATACATACGAGTACTACTTAAATAGTTATTAAACACCCAAGACTCGAGAACAAACATTCGTATTTTTCATACATAATATCTGCTCCGACTGGGGATCGAACCCTTAGAGCCGTTCAAATGTTCTATTGAAAATTATTTGTTATTCGGAAAACATCCGAATCCAACTAGTATTTTAAATGCGAAAGTTTTGCTACGTTTTCACGGTTCTCTATCGTTTTCCTGAATGCCATATGCCATAATGTATCGTTTTCCATAATTTCCATTTGACATAATTTATTTCTGAAACAGTATTTTCTTGAATTGTTATAAAACAAATCTAGCCTAACTTAATGTAGGTAAGTATTCTATTTGATGACATTTCAAAAAAACCTGAAAAATTCACGCTTCTATATATTTTATGGCAAACGTTGTCATGGCAGATGAAAACTGAAATAAAGACTGAAATAAATTCGGGCAAATGAAATTCTGGCAAGTAAAGGTTTCCATACCTACACTGAACCAATTTCGATGAGTTTCGGTACAAAGATGGGACCGTGGAGTTTCTTTTATAGAACCAATTAAGTGCCTTACTGCTGGGCAAAGGCCTCTCCTTTTCGATTTCACGGAACCCAATGCCTCATCGTACGGTAAAAGACTCGAGTACCTAAAGGCATTAATTACTCTACACCAACCTATAAAAGTACCTAGTAGAATTTTAAACTTATAAAAGTTATAAAGGCAAATTTAAGTTGCGCTTCACTGACATTGTCACAATTATTCATCATATCAATATTAAATTGCTGTCGTTAGCTGTCCGCTTATGAACCCTCCCACTTCTTTGAAAGGAAACTTGAACACCGATTTAAATATTTTAATAAACATTGAAGTGATCAAAGAACTGTACTTGAATAAATTATTACTTAAATGCCTTTACTGAAGACGTATACATAATTTTGGTAAAGTAAAATATTATCACAAGTAAATCTATTATATAAAAATCTCGTGTTTTCCGTGTTTGTGTGTGTGTGTACGGTGTTTGTTATCGAACTACTCCGAAACGTGTTGATCGAATTTTATTATTTTTTTTCTCTGTATTTGGTAGGTCTGAGAATAGGTCGTACCTAGGCTATTTTTAATACCCCTAGGTGATATATGGCAAAACAACGTTTGCGGGGTCAGATACTATAAGATAAAATATAATCACATTTAAAATTAAAAAAACTAAAAAACACGCTTTAAAAAAATAAAAATAAAAAGTAAAAATAAATTAATAAATTTCAATTCACTATTCTTATAGTGCAGTAAAAAATCTTAATAAGCAATTATTATATTGTTATAACCAGATCAAAATTTGTAAACAATTCTAAATATTGATAAAATAAATAATAATAGTTTAAAATATTTTATTGTAAAAAAAGCGTGGGGTGCATGGTGTCAATTGTCAAGGATTATCATTTTGATAACATCTTAAAAAGCACCCCACGCTTTTTTTACAATAAAATATTTTAAACTATTATTATTTATTTTATCAATATTTAGAATTGTTTACAAATTTTGATCTGGTTATAACAATATAATAATTGCTTATTAAGATTTTTTACTGCACTATAAGAATAGTGAATTGAAATTTATTAATTTATTTTTACTTTTTATTTTTATTTTTTTAAAGCGTGTTTTTTAGTTTTTTTAAACTATTATTTATTTTCTATTTTTTAGTTGCATTTTTTTTACAGTGACAGTTTCCATGTGCTAAAAAGAGACCCCCCAACCCCCTAAACCCAACCCCCCAACATCCCCCAACCCATTTCCCCAACCCCCCTTACCCCCAACCCCAACCCCCTAAAACCCCAACCCCGAACCCCCCTTACCCCCCTCCCCATTTCCCACAACCCCCCCCAACCTCCCTAACCCACGAACCCCTCCAACACCCCACACCCTTAACCCCAACCCCTTAAACCCCCTTCCCCTCCCATTTCCCTTCAACCCCCCACCCCTCCACCTACCCCCCTTCCAGCTCCATCATCAAACCCTTGTTACCATCTAGGCCTCTTACCCCCTCCCCATTTTCCACAACCCCCAAAATCCCTAACCCCCGAACCCCCAAACACCCCCACCCTATTTTCCCCAAACCCCCCCCACCCCCTAACCCCAACCGCCACACCCTTACCCTCAACCCTCTAAACCCCCGACCCCCTTACCCCCCCCCCCCATTCCCCCCCCCCCCCCCCCCCCCCCCCCCGCCACCTGCCCCCCTTCCAGCTCCATCATCAGACCCTTGTTACCATCTAGGACCAAAGTACTCGTCAAAACGAATCAAACGAGCCCAAACTCGGTGGGGTTGTGTCGTTTTATTGTGGAGTGCCTTTGGCCATCTTCCAGCTCCATCATCAGACCCTGGTTACCATCTGGGATCAAAGTGCTCGTCAAGACGAATCAAACGAGCCCAACTCGATGGGGTTGTGTCGTTTTATTGTGGAGTGCCTTTGGCCATCTTCCAGCTCCATCATCAGACCCTGGTTACCATATGGGATCAAAGTGCTCGTCAAGACGAATCAAACGAGCCCAAACTCGATGGGGTTGTGTCGTTTTATTGTGGAGTGCCTTTGGCCATCTTCCAGCTCCATCATCAGACCCTGGTTACCATATGGGATCAAAGTGCTCGTCAAGACGAATCAAACGAGCCCAAACTCGATGGGGTTGTGTCGTTTTATTGTGGAGTGCCTTTGGCCATCTTCCAGCTCCATCATCAGACCCTGGTTACCATCTGAGATCAAAGTGCTCGTCAAGACGAATCAAACGAGCCCTAACTCGACGGGATTGTGTTATTTTATTACATAGTTCCTATGGCCACCATCCAGCTCCATCATCAGATCAGCTCCATGTTACAATAATATTGCATTGTCATCCAATTTACACATATGTGCAAAATTTCAGCTCAATCGGAAACCGGGAAGTGGGTGAAAATTATGCTCAAAGATTCCGTTACATACATACATAGTTAGTTACAACCCAAGCTAATAAAAGCGTGTTAAAAAAAATTATGCTCAAAGATTCCGTTACATACATACATAGTTAGTTACAACCCAAGCTAATAAAAGCGTGTTAAAATAAAAACACAGGTCCAGTGCGTGTTGGACTCCGTAATTTTTTCGAAAATATCTTATACTAAAAGTAACACTGATTAACGAAATTTGCACCATCGTTGTCTAGTAGAGTAATAATGGACTTGTGGTTATTTCATTCTACGCGCCGGATTACAACACAGCACAAGCAATGATATGAATGATAAAATCACTTCAAATAGTTTTTATTTAAACGTACCTTACCTACAAATACCACGAGTAGAACCATGAAAATAAGTCAAAAGACTCTCAAACTAGTCAAAGTAAGTCGCTAATTAAGCATGCACGTGTTATGAACAAGTAACTTATAAATGCGAGTATTTAATCCATTCCTTTATTCTAAAAGCGACCTTGTTTCCTCCACCCAAAGTTTATCTTTCAATTTGCAAAAAATAGGAAATGAGCTTGCGAATGTTGTCAGCCTGTATGTATCGTACATGATACAGGCATTAAGTGCGCCATTGTCTGAGGGCCGTCTGTCTCGGGCATTGAGTGTTGTATTTTTTATCGTTTATTTTTTTCACGTCCGCCTCCGAGCCGTTAGAAGTACGAAGATACTTAGGTTTTTGAATGGCAAAAGCTAGACGGAGTAAGCTGCCTGCTGTCATTGTTCTGGTTTTATAAGCCTCGTGAAAAATTTCAAACAGTTAGATACGAGTAAGTATATCGTTAAGCGTTGGGTTTTAGAAATTTTCGTTTGAGATCTGCTTTTAAAAAGGTATTGCACTGAGAACTATTTATTTGTGTCTTTTTTTGCAGTGTAACAGAGTGATGACTTGACTCAGTATTTAATGCATGTCAACTTACGAGTATATCTTTGAATTTAAAATACGTGCTCTAACCCAAATTAACAACTCGATCTACCAATTCGTCGGTGCGAATGACAAAATCGCTATGTAATTTTGACTTACTTTACAGGAGACCAAAAAAACTGTTTATATAATAGTATATACAACTTTTGTCACATCTGACTTTTTTAAATAATACAGTAGTAAGATTTACATGATTTTCACGAAAAAATAAACAATTTTTCCTCGTAGATTTTTATGATATTAACAAAAAACCAGAATTTAGCTACATAGCGACTTTGATTTGGCTTTCTTTAAATCGCCATGTGCCAAATGTACACATAGCGTAGTTTTTACAACGTGGAAGGCGACACATAGCGGGTTATAAAATTTTTAAATTTGGTAATGTGAGTCGACTTTTACTATTATAAATATTGAAAATATGAATAACATGAATCTTTATTGTTATCTGCTCACAAGTTAGTTTATTAGTTAAACCTAATCAATAATAAATCAAGCAAGTGTAATAAAAAAGAAAACTGTACTATATTTTCGATTACACTAATTGATTTGCATAAACTTTATGAAAACATGCCGTTTAAGTTATACTAGTATTGTACTGATTTTTCATTACTCTTGCCTCTTATAATTTTAATGCCTAGTCAAAGATTAGTTGAAATCACTTAATAATTTGTACGTTTACACTATCGTAGAAATTATGATAATCTTGTTGCATATAGACCTTTAAAGATTGCAGAGGATTTCGCTAAATCAATTTTTGGACCGCTATTATATAATGGTAGTGCTTCATTATGTTCACGCTGTTCAGGTTGCCTTTGCAGTAAAAGAGTGAATATGTCAGTATGTTTGTATTTGACATCGCCATCTTTGTACCACAGGCTTCTTATGTCGGTCACTGTAGGGTCACCGGACCGTTTACCAGGCCTAATACTTATAAAATTGCACGGCACTTCTTCGTAATTTTTAAAGAATGAATTATCTAAATAATTCACAACATACGGTTTCGTCGGCCTTGCCTTGCCTGTCTCATGCGAGTTAAATAGTCAGTAAGTGCACATATTGGCGGCCTGAATTGGTTTTCTAATGTTGAATGAACACTGTCGACTTCCATCACGGTGTGACCTTTCTCCAATATCAGTTGTTCAATTTCGATACCTAAAGAAGTTGACGCATTAGTCAAAGCACTACTCAAAACCTTGTTTCTGTTCTGGTAAGAGCAGCCGTCAGATGTAAGGTACACTTTTTTATAAGTACAGCAGTGCTCTTTTAAAAACTGTATAATACAGCTTGTTATGATGGTACTGGCTGTCACACCGCATTCTCCCTCATGCCATACATATAAATAAACGTTATTATAATTTTTGACATAAAAAGTGTAGTTATGTACTGCCGGCTTATGCTTATAACATTGCTCAGAGACAAGGAACTTTGGTCTTTTCTGGGTTTAAAAATAGAAATCATTCTTTCCTCCAACTTTTCTATTAATAATTTACACGTGTCACAGAATTTAAAATATTCTCCTTGCACCAAAGTGTGTACACTTTATGCATTATGGGTCTTACTGTGAAAGGTGTCCTCAATATAATTATGTCCTTAC
Organism: Archips xylosteana; assembly: GCA_947563465.1. Lineage (NCBI taxonomy): Eukaryota > Metazoa > Arthropoda > Insecta > Lepidoptera > Tortricidae > Archips > Archips xylosteana. The sequence continues at coordinate 12,232,593 of OX387357.1, read as the reverse complement.
TATCTCCTCTACCCCTCGTGATGACTTATGGTACTGAGACGTGGCCGCTAACGATGGGTCTTATAAGGAAGCTCAAGGTCACTCAGAGGGCGATGGAGAGGGCTATGCTTGGAGTTTCTCTGCGGGATCGCATTAGAAATGATGAAATCCGCGCGAGAACTAAAGTCACGGACATAGCTCGAAGAATCGCTAGACTTAAGTGGCAGTGGGCAGGGCACATCGCCCGTAGAACTGACGGCCGATGGGGCCGAAAGGTTCTCGAGTGGCGTCCGCGGACCGGAAGACGCAGTGTAGGTAGGCCTCCAACAAGATGGAGCGACGACCTGGTGAAGGTAGCGGGAACGCATTGGATGCGGATGGCGCAGGGCCGATCTGTTTGGCGAGCCTTGGGGGAGGCCTATGTTCAGCAGTGGACGTCTTTCGGCTGAAATGATGATCTCCTCTACAATAATGACTAGGTACAACAGGTACTTGTTCAAGCCATAGCTCCACAGATCTTGATTTTAGAATTCTAGGTGTTGATATTGACACTGTACATCTATCAATTTTCCGTATCTTAGAATTACTGGGGGAAGAATCAGTAGTGTTCGTAGTTCTGATCCATTCTTGAAACAAGTCTTTCTTTAAACCGACTTTGACTTTGCAAGAAGCATTCGAAACGAAACCGTACATTTTTTAGGCAAGTAATTTCCTCTTTCGCACCAGGCCGACGTTTTAACGTGCTACAAATTTGCACTAAGCCATTTATATACGATTTTTTAGCGTCCCACGATGGTAGATTCCAAAAATATTGAAAAATATCACTTTGGATTTCATCACTTATAGCCCTGAAAATAAAACTCCTATAAGACTTTTGCTCCGCTCCATGAGTACAAGGTTTTTCTGTCATAGCACGATTTTTCTTAACAACATATTTACTAAATATTTTTAATGTAGATGGATCCCGCTGTCTTTTGTTACCCTTATAAGTCTTTCCAATAAGTCGCAAATGTTGATTTTCCCTTATTTTTGATGGAAATGCAAGGGTCTACAATAGCATGTTTTGCTGGGCCAGTGGCAATTTTTTCAAATGGTAAATTAATAGTTATACCACTTTCATGATTCAACAAAAAGGTTATATATTGTCCTCAGCAGTTCTGTCATCTGACAAATTTTCGACAGAACAACTAGCCTGTTCGATACGGCCCGTGGGGTTCAATAATAGTTCCAGATAATTGATATTTCCGACACATGGTCTACGTTTATATCCCTATTGTCATTATCCAGAAACATTGAAGTGAGTGTAGGATTATTTAGAGAATTTTGCTCAAACCAGGCAGCGGGTAGGTATAGTCAGATTATCGTCATTAGAATTGCCAATTAAATCCCTTGAAACATTTCTCGATGATGTTTCATGCACTTGAACGGAGCGGTCAGGATTTGACAAAATATCCATACTGTAGTAATCAGAAAATAGTATAGTTTGGTCATAAACGTATTCATTATTAAATGATACGTGCAATTTTACTAAGCAAAAACAAGTAATCTAATAAAACCTGGTAGCACTTACTTGATAAAATGTGAAATTAAAGCACTTATTAACATTAATTTCTTAAAATTAGTCTCACTGTCGGGTAATTCAATCAAGAAATAATCGCCATGTGCAACATACTATTGTAATAAACTATTGATTTTGATGGAGAACCTCACGCATAATATCGCTATGTGCTAAAAACCACAAAGCGATTTATTTCCATCCAAACTTTGTTCCACGTACACATAGCGGAATTTGTTATTTTCAAAACCAATAAAGATATCAAAAAACGGTTTTGTGGGTTAACGTAGGACATTAAAAGAAATGAAATTATCAAATAATCGTAAAATCGAAAAAAAACACATAGCGATTTTTGTATTCGCACCGACGAATTGATTTGATTGTGCATTTAACAGTGGAACGTATCAAGGGAATTTCCACATTATTAAGCCTCAATGCTTTATTTTTTTCATATAAGGTGGTTAAAGTATAGCACCAAAAATTGCATGATTTAATTTCGAGACTTTAGCTTATTGGTTCAAATAAACGCAGTGACACGTGCCACACTAAAATGTAAACGTTACGTAGGTACCTCCAATTAGGGTTATAAATATATATTTTTTATTATTTTAAATAAATAAATAAAAAATAAATAAATATTAGGAGACAATCTTACACAAATCGATCTAGTCCCAAACTAAGCAAAGCTTGTACTATGGGTACTAGACGACGATAAACATACTTATATAGATAAATAAATACTTAAATACATAGAAAACATCCATAACTCAGGAACAAATATTCGTGCTCATCACACAAATAAATGCCCTTACCGGGATTTGAACCCAGGACCTCTTGCTTCGTAGGCAGGGACACTACCAACTAGGCTAAGCGGTCGTTAACTAAGCGTTTTAACTAAGCGTTTCTAATTATGACGAATCCCTCGTATAATTAAATCTTTATTTCGAAGCATACCACACGCGCATAAACCATGCGCGCATTTACCAGGATCCACATAATATCAGCGTCGAGCCACCCTTAGTGACCCGACGAGTGCTGAGTGGACTCCTTTTTCGTATAAGTAGTTTATCTCTATTTTCAATTATTGTTTTTATTTTTTTCTTTTTAACATGTACCGTTACTTATGCGAAATAAAGATTTCTTATTCTTATTCTTATTCTTATTCTTATTCATACCATAGAATGTTAGTAATACACTACAAAACTGTATAGTAAAACTTAAAACTAGGTTATTTTCAAATGGGATTGGGATATTGGCTGTTACTAGCTACTCCTTTATGTGTGATATACATACTGGGTGACCTTAGCCTCTGGACAAATAGTAAAACTGCTGGTTTAGCAAGATATTTAAACCAAAGTGCAAAGTATCATAACAATCAGTCCAATAGGTATTTACCGAAAAACTAACGGTTTTCAATGTATCACTTTGGAGGCTCCAACAAGATGGAGCGACGACCTGGTGAAGGTAGCGGGAACGCATTGGATGCGGATGGCGCAGGGCCGATCTGTTTGGCGAGCCTTGGGGGAGGCCTATGTTCAGCAGTGGGCGTCTTTCGGCTGAAAAGATGATGATGATGACTTTGGAGGAGCCTGTTTCTTTGGATGATATGATTTATAATTAAGCAAATAACTATTTTACGATATTGCTAAGTATCAGTCTTATCCATGGTTTCATTATTTGTCCAGAGGCTAAGGTCATCTTGTATATGACACAATTTCTCTTTACATTCCATGATATTTAAGTGATTTAATACAATGTTAACTTAGAGGAATAGATTGAAATAACGCGCAACAGCTAATTTGTACATTTTTATTCAAAGTCAAAGTCAAAGTCAAAGTCAAAATTCTTTATTCAATTTAGGCATCAAATTGATGCTCCTATGAACGTCGAAAAATCTACCACCGGTTCGGAAAAAACCCTGTTGAGAAGAAACCGGCAAGAAACTCAACAAGGTATATTTTTTTCAATCAGATCTACATTGTTATTAAATGACATACATCTAAAGTATTTAATACAATTAAATTTTTTAACACAGTAGATACGCTATTTGAGACTAGAGATCGCCAATGCGGATCGGAATTATTTCCAAACATCCCTGTCCATGATATAGTCATTAATTTTATAGTACGCCTTAGATATTAATGTCTTCTTCACAATGGATTTGAATTTTGTATCAGTTTGTTCGGTTATTGTTTTCGGAATTTTATTATAAAAACGTATGCATCTTCCCAGAAACGACTTTTTAGTTTTAGCCAGTCTGTAAGATGGAACTTTAAGCTTCCCTGTGTTTCTAGTAACCTTTGGCTTATCGACGTTAGTGGGAAAATCACATATGTTTTTTCTTACATACATGATTATTTCAAATATATACAACGACGGCAGGGTTAGGATACCTATTTTTTTAAAAAAAGATCTTAAAGAATCGCGTGTCCTTAAGTTATATATCGCTCTGATAGCCCTCTTTTGCAAAATAAAAATTGATTCCAAGTCTGCAGCAGATCCCCATAAAATAAGGCCGTATGAAATGATGCTATTGAAGTAGGAAAAATACACCAACCGTGCCGTCGCCACATCGGTTAGCTGCCGTATCTTTCTGACTGCAAACGCAGCAGAGCTCAACCTATTCGCAATTGCTGTGGTGTGCGATCCCCACTGCAATTTAGAGTCCAGTGTTATTCCTAAGAATACCGTAGATTTTACAAATTCAATACTTTGACCGTTAAGTTTAATATTTGAGACCGAATTTGAATGAGGCGGATTTAACAATGAAAATTTAATACATTTTGTTTTCTTAGGGTTTAGTAACAAGTTATTGGCAGCAAACCATGCGGATATCATGGACAGAGTTTCATTGGGTTCAGTGAAATCGGTGTCTTTTCTACTAACTTTGAACAGTAAAGAGGTGTCGTCAGCAAACATAACTATCCCTGATTTCTGACTCACGGTATAAATTAGGTCATTTACGTAAACCAAATACAAGAATGGCGCTAGAATAGATCCTTGAGGCACTCCCATTTCGACCACAGATCCCTCCGATACCGTTCCATTAACCGCTACCTTTTGTTTTCTCTGTGTGAGGTAAGATTTGATGAGTTCTAAAGCGAGGTCACGAATACCATAGAAATTTAATTTACGAATTAAAGTGTCATGATCCACACAATCAAAAGCTTTCGAAAGGTCGCAGAATACACCTATAGCATCATGTGATTCCTCCCAAGCTTGTAATATGAATTTAACTAAACTGTAGCCCGCATCTGTAGTAGATCTACCTTTCGTGAATCCGAACTGCTGTGGATGCATGATTTTATGTGAATTGAAATGTGACATTATTTGCGTTAGCATTATTTTTTCGAATATTTTGCTAAACGCTGATAGGATGGATACTGGGCGATAATCAGAAGGATTATCCCTATCACCTGATTTAAATATGGGCACTACTTTACTATATTTCATTAAATCGGGAAATACGCCTTCATCTATGCAATTATTAAATATAAAAGCCAAAGTTGGAGCAACGACATCTAAAACGGATTGTAGAACCTTAACTGAAACGCCCCACAAGTCTTCCGTTTTCTTTACTTTTATCAATTTAAAAGTCTTCATAATGTCAAAGGGAGAAACATGCGTAAATTTAAAATTACTTATGTTTGGAAAAGAAACATTTTGTTTTAAGAGGGATTCTGCTATTTTTGAAGAAGAAGCGAGACATTTAGTAGTTTCGGTGGGGATTTTCGAAAAATATGTGTTAAATTCGTTAGCTACTTTAACCGCGTCTGTTGTTAATACGTTATTAATATTTAATGATATTGAGGACTGCGCGTTTTTACATCGGCCGGTTTCAGTGTTTATTATTTTCCAAACTGCTTTAATTTTGTCATCAGATGACTTAATTTTATTACTTAAATGAAGTGCTTTTGCTTTATTACATATGATTTTAAACAATTTTGAATAATCCCTGACATACTGGTGAAAACGTTCATCAGTGGTACAAGATTTGCTATCATAAAGACCGTACAAGACGTCCCTACTCTTACGAATTCCGGGTGTGGCCCATTCACTAAATGACAATTTATTTCCTATCTTAATACGCTTTTTACTACACGTTTTATCGAATTCCTCACACACAGTATTTAAAAGTATTTTAAAATTTTCATTTGGGTTTTTAGGGAGTGCTTTTACATTGTTAACTTTTTGCGCGATGTTCGTTTTGAGACGGTCAAGTCTTTGTTTGTTCAACGGCCTAATTTCTATGATTTGATCAACACCGCCCCTATCCCGAGGTAACTTCACTATTTGAGCTTTGTGATCCGAACGAACTCCACTAACAATAGTTTTTTCTAGGTACTTACAAGTTAAGCAAATATTGTCTATACATGTGGTTGAAGTGGAAGTGACTCTGGTGGGTTCATTAAATGATAAATTCAAATTAAAAGATTTTAAAACAGAGATAAACTGGTCTTTTTCAACAGATTGTGACAAAATATCGATATTAAAGTCACCGCAAACCACCACCGCTTTGTTGCGTTTTATTGATTATTTATCAGGAACGTTTTTTATGAAGTTCCCCATTACCGTAACTACAAGATCCTTTACCTCAAAGCAGGAGTTGGTAACGCAAACATAATTAACGAAAACAGTCATTATTGTGATCCTAGCATTAATTGAATTTACGTTAAAGTTTATTCAGACGAGGTTAGTAAAGGCAATCGGGGTCGTAATTAAACCAAACAAGCTTGTTGCTTTACAATTAATGATAGGGATTCTCTATTAATGTATGGGTACGGGTCCAAGCATTGAACTATAAATAAGATGTAACCAGTTGTAGACGAATCGCTTTTGATTTCATTGGCTTTCAAGTCAATTCTATCATTGAGTACCTAGACAAACTGTACTTTCAGCTACCTGAAATTTGAAAACGAAACCCATCTGTGCAGAGCCTCCATGTTATTATTAATGTTTCATACCAGTTTTGACATCTTTAATAAAGGCTGTACGAGCTCGGGGCAGTTTTCATTTTTAAACACAAAGAGATCGCGTAGCGATATGAGCTAAAATAAAGTGAAACGAAATGTTTGTCCTTTTATTTTAATGTTGAATCTGTGAATTCGTTAACTTGTTCGAAATGGTGTTCGTATCCGGTATGTCAAAGGAATTACTTTTTAAATCGCCCAAAAGTTTTAAATTAAAGTAAAAGTTTTTTTTTTAAATGTAGGTCGATCTACATATAACAAATAAAATACAATCTACAGCTATTGATCTAGACTTGAAATGTGGTGGGCAGTACTTGATCACGCCGGATCGAATGGAGTAAAAATTGTACTAAGTAGTGATTCATTAAACATCGACTAATAGTTTATCGATATCGATAAAAAGTAATTTTTTTTAGTTATCATTATCATAACTAGTAATGGCCAAGTTTGAATACCTAATTATTTACGAACCTCTTTTATTTGTACTTTTCGCAACTATACACAACCGATATCTGGCATCGGCTGTGGACTCGAGTCACTTTTTACATAACAATATTAAAAGAATTATTAAACTAAAATATTAAATAAGACAATTCTTTAAAAGTTTATTTTTTGTATGTGATTTGATTATATAAAATATTAGAATTACACAACGTCTATACGTCATATTTATCGGGGTACGTATCAAAATATAAATATAAAGTTTAAAAGTAATAATGGACGAAATCCATAATGGTCATTTGATATAAAGCAATTTTCTTGGAAATTCTCAACTCTACAGGATTTTCATAAAATACACCTAACCTAACCTAAACCAATCTGTAGATTACACGATTAAAAAAGTTCGTTTAATCAATAGTTTCGTGGAAAATTTTAGTATGTATTATGACCATTATGTATTTCGTCCATTATTCGGTTTAAACTTTATATATTTTGATACGTTCCCTATTTATCGATATCAACTAATAAAATTACTTAGTTTAATTTGTCCTCGCTCTAATTGAACGTCAGTACAGATTTGCTCCCGTCAATCACAAAGGTTCATACGAAGAAAAGAAAGAAAGAAAGAAAATAGTAGATTGTTCAACAAGGGAGGAAAATAACCAACATCACACGAGGTTACTTGACACCCGAGCACAGCGAGGGTGGCAATATTTCGAGGGTGATATTGGTGTTTTTCCCGAGTTAAACACTCTGCTTTTCATTTCGACTAGGTACAAGGAAAGTAAGAAAATATAAGCATAAATAAATAAAAATGTCTAAACCGGTCCATATGATCGTTGTAAAATATTTCAATAGAGTTTATTGTTAAGCAATAATTAATTTAACAAAATTTAATATATTCTATATAATAATCAATTGAAACAGTAGATAAAGTAGGTATTTTAGTAAATTTATTTGTAAAATAAGTAAATAACCAATTTGAACCAAGGAGTTAAGCTGTATAGAGATAGGCTGTGTGGACATATAACATTGTCGTTTACCGTGTTTTTTTTCTTAATATTATTTAACTTTTCTGGTTTAAGTCACTAAATAAGAAACTAATGTAAATTAATAATTTAATTTAATAATATTTCACTGGCATTATAAAATTTGTAATATGATTAATTAAGAAAAAAAACTCAATACTTTCATGTATATGCCGTAATGCTTGGCTGAATGCGTATGTGTTCCATTGACAGCCAATGCCTTTTTTTTTTTATTCATATTTACCCTAGGGAAGAAAATAATAGTTATCCTCCCGTATGTCAGATATGATTTGCCTCACTTTCCGAGTGTGAGAGATGAAAAAACAATTTATTGCCACAAAAACAAATTAAACAATTGAATCCTACATTAATAAACAATGGCAACGTTATCTTCTGTAACTTTACTGGTAGATCCTTTAAAACCATATCACACTGGCGATTTGCGAACGTATTAGAAGCGGAGCGAACACGCAGCTTGTTCGCCGCGAGCGCGCAACAGATTCGCCGCGAACGCGACGGAAAAGTTACGTATTCACAGCGAATATTCGCCCGCGGCGAATCCGTTGCGAGCTTACGGCGATCACGTTACGCGTTCGGTCAGCTTCTAGGGCCGGGGTTGCACTGGTAAGGCGACAACGACCGCTCACATAACTCGAACTATGCTTGATTTAGTCGCCGTCGCGTCGCGTCGCCGGTCGCCTTACTAGTGCGGCCCCGGCCTAATATGTTCGAAAATCGCCAGTGTGATCACTCTTATACCTTTATAACTTTCACTATTTAACTTTTACTTTTAAACTTTTTTTGTCGGTCCCTAACTACTTAAATGCTCCTTTCTTCCACTGAAAGGTTGACTGATCCCTTAAAGAGAAAAGTTCGCCCTTTTACATAACAAATGTAATATTACTTAATGAAATTTTAGGTGAAAACTTCAAAAAAAACTTCTGGTGGAACTTTTTCTAACGGGAGCCAATCTTTAGTAATGTAATAGCATACATCACGAAAACTAAACCATGATAAAAATCCCTTACAGAAGGTAAAGTTGCCACATTTCACGGTATTTAAAAAGTTGTCATCAACAAAAAATACTTACTCACAACTAATCAATTAACTTTCCACGAAATGCCCGTACTCGGAACAATAGCCTGCAAAAGTACAGTCGCATTGAAAAATGCTAGGTTTTTCTTAAATTTCAATTTGGAGTCTCAACAACGCTTGAGCGCTGAGCAGACGTTCATAATGCAGCACTCGACACAAGGGCTTGACCGCGGCTACTCCGGCTGCCTAACATTTTAGCGGTTGGTACACGGCATGGACATTTTGCGGGTGACCTTGCTACAATTCTAAGCCATCGTCTTTTGATCGCGATACGCAAAGTTGTGGTAAGCGTTATGTCGGACGCATAATTGTATTGAGAGTTGTGATAATCTGAAGTGTCTTCCTTCCTGTTATCATTATTAAGATCGAGCGAAAATGTCATTAAAAAAGTTCATTGTGTGAACTCCTTGAATTTATAACTTTTTTTTTTTTTTTTGGTATTACAGCGACCAATGTAATACCTAATTATTATTTAGTTTAAATTTGGAAGTACTAAGAGGTATGCAAAGCTATCATTTCCAATGGCTTCCTTAATCAAATATGGCTTTTGTGGCGCCCCCTATTATGTCAATTATGGATAGTCGCGGAATGAAAGTACTTTTACTTGTAGACAAGTTGTTCACGTCAAGGAATCACAGGAAATTGCAATGATGATGTTGACAGGAAGCTGTTTGCATTTAGTTTTAAGTATCGTAAGCAAAAAGGTTTTATTATTTCGTTTAACAGAGTTTCTAAATGGCAGGTCTAACTAATAAATCAACTCTTCATAGTCAAGGAACATCAGTTCGACTAAGTAAATTTTAACCCTGTTTATTTTTAATGCAACAGTCTGGTGTTTTATAAAGTTTAGAAAGGTAATTATGTATGTGCTTGCAAAGTATTAAGTTAAAGATTTGAAAACTGACGAAACTTTTCGTTCCACGACTGTCAAAGAAGAAAATTTTCTTTTTATTTTGACCATTTATTTACAGGATTTATTTTTACTTGTTTATCAAAATCGCTTCTAACTTAAGGCAACGGCAATGTTTTACTCATTCAGCCTCTTACCACTGGCTACTGAATGAAAAGTCAATTTAAGGCTCCCAAATTGCTTCTGAATAAGTGTCCCTCTGTTATGGGAAATTTATAACCTTTAAAGATTGTAAGTATGTATTTAGATTACAATCTGAAATTAATCAGTTTAGTAGTTCCCGATATTACCGTAATATACGAACAAAGGCAGTTAAAGTGCCTCTTTATTATTTTAGTATAGATAGATGTTTTTAAACTCCATATTTTGGTTGTAAACTGTTTTTTTTGGTTCATAGTTTTGTTAGACTAGGTACTTAGTCCCCTATGTCACCCACTGTGCTGCTGTCACAATAAATAGTTATTTCATGTTGTTAAAAAACATAACGTAGAAGGAAAGTACTTTTTCATTTTAAAAGAAACAACGCTACAGAAAACAGCAAAGTTTCTAGAAAGTTACGTGCGCAAGCTGCTTTCGAAACATTTTCTATTTCAGTTGAATCTTGAAAGGTTTTGCCTCTTCTCTCCCCTACGTAGAAAAATTGTACAAAAAAGTGCATGTACGACATAAATACCTCAATTTTCTAAATTAAATCAGTTGCAGTTTTGGTTTCGAAATTCCAGTGGACCAAATGGACTTTTCTTTCCCCGAGTAAGTTCATTAAAGATTAATATTTCTTGTACCAAAAATATTAGTGAACTCAAAAACAGTTTTTGTTCACAGTTGCAAGATAATATAATATAGTCCGTAGCGTTTCATGTTTACTTGAAGTTGACTCCCATTATGCGTTTTTGAGAAAAAGGGTCTTGACAGACAAATAAACGGCTAACGAAGTGCATGATCACTTATAGTTATTTTGACGTGACAACGTCTAATAAATCGATGAACGCCGGCTGCATACACGAAAAAGGATGACGCAATGTAACGTTACATGTAGGTACATGTATGTACAGAGCAGTGAAGGCCATTTATGTACAAGAGAGCGGCGAACGCCAGGATGTACAATGCGGGGTTTTGTGGTTTGTGCACCGTTTCAAGATATTTAAATATTTAAAACAATAAAACACCGGTTCTCGTCCGATCACCGAGGTTAAGCAACGTCGGGCGCAGTCAGTACTTGGATGGGTGACCGCCTGGTTTCATTTTTGTTTTTTGAATGTTTTTGTTATGACGTTGTCACGTTAAACTATCGTTCGTAAACCGACTTTACAGGCAACCGGTTTTTTCCTTTTAACGTACGGAATTCTGGAAACTAAGGAAAGAGCGGGATTAGCGTAAAAAAAAGAAAAAATTCGAATGGTATCCCGCACCAAACGATATAGGTAAGCATGATAATTTTGACGGGTATTCTTCATTCAACGTCAATGAAAACCACGTTGTAATTTTGATATTATCAATGGCAATTTAGAAAAATTCAGTATCCAATAACAATCATCATAACAGCCAAAAGACGTCCACTGCTGGACAAAGGCCTTCTTCAAAAAGTTCTACAACGATCGGTTTTGTGCTGCTCACATACAAGTGGTTTCTTCAACCTTTAGCAGATCGAACCACTATACCAGACCAGACACAGTAAACCAGTCTTTACTAGGTCTATTAACAATACGCATTCAATAAAATTAAAAGTTATAACCTTTTTTATTTTTAAAAATACCACTACATCCATCGATCGCCTTTACCAAACATGTTCAACGATCAGTAAACAGACTGCATAAACAAATCCTACCTTTATCGCTGCACAGGATTCGCATTCGAGAACCTAGATCGTTAAATTTGGGCACTCGCTATTGTATCGTAGGAGACAACATTATTCACCCTTGCCTCGTAAAATCGAACGATAGGTACCGAGAATGCGAAGTACTTACAATAGACCGAGTTTTGTAGTTTTAAAGTTTTATAGCGTAGGCCAGGGATAGTGAAATGGTTATCGGCGAATATGCAATTTTTTTCTGGCTATGAAATTCCGTCAGGGATTCTTGAGTACCTAGTGATTGTATGGACGAAAATAAAACTGTTAGTGAGGTACAATCCATTCAATGCTTATTGATTATTAACCATCCTTAACTTTTCAACGTTTCAACTGTCTTACTACGCTAGTAACGTAAGGTCACATTTTTTATGAATAAGCTGTAGATTTTGATGACGTTTTCGGTTATTCATGTGGTCTTGTACCAGAAAACTGGAAACAGTATCAAAATCTTCGGCCATTGATACAAAAATGTATCCACGCAAGTAATTCCGAATAGGTGCTGAAATAATGACCCAGGCCATAATAAATGTCTTTGAACGTACTTCACTGGGAATATTGGGTTACAATAATATGCATTATGCCATTTTTTGGTCTTTCTAGTTAATACGCAATAAAGTAGGCTTCCTTAGACATGTAGTAAATTGTTTAAGCTTGTCTTTATTTGCAGAACTACGCATAACATCTGCCAAGAGAAATATTTCTCTACTGTAGCTTAACTTCTCTATTGTAGTTAAAAGGAAAGTTAAAAAGTTTGAAAATCAGCGGTCGCTTTAAGTTTCGGTTCCATTTTGATTTTTTTTCGTCAAATTAATGATTCAGTGATTAAAATATTGTGAGTATGTGCATCAGGGCATTACTCGAAGCCTAAGAGTCTAATCAGATTAGTGTTTTGTTTTATTATCTAGTTCAATTTAAGATACAAAACACTAACATTATGGGTCATACACAGCGTAAGAAACAAAAGTTGTCTCTCCAGTGGACATAAAATTAGGGACTTCGAGACAATAAAGTTATGATTTATTTGAATGGGCCGAAAGTTGGCCAGGCGTCCCACACGCCGATGTAGACTTGACTAAAAAATATTGGCTATAGAGCCTTAAATTTTGCGCGAACGCGAACAAAAAAATGTGTATGACCTTTGATCAATTATAACTGAAGATACACATTGCCGAACAAAATCCCCTTCAAAGAATGTCCGAACTTTTTTATTTGTTTGCATATTAAAATCATCACCTACACAGAAATTTGAACCTAGTCTTTACTTCATTACAGTCGAATTTCGGTTGACACTTGACAGCTAAACTTGACAATTTCACGCAACGTACTGAGAAAAAAGAAGGCCACTTTTATCAAAGTGGCGCTCATTTGGCTCGGACATTTTCGGGCGCGCGACTGTGGATCTACAGTTATAATTGATCAAAGTGTATGACCCTTATTTACGTTACAAGCTTCGAAAAATGGAGCCCTGAAAAGTAAACTACAATAGTGCGTAAATACTATTAAATGGTAGTTAAGTTGTGTTTTGAATTATAAGTGTATTTTCGATATCTCGATCATAAATTTTCATACATAAAGGTAACATAAGAAGACGGTGAAAATTTTACATTAGATTAACCCATACAACTTGTACAATATGGTAACCCCCGTACAGGTCGTAAAAATTTACGACGTAACATATTCTTTAACAAAATCATTTTGTCGACACGTGTAAACGATGATTCAATATTTCTGAAGTAACACGCTTACCTATCGCACTTTGCTTTCGCGAATTTGCGGGTAAAATGTACGTGATGCCAATAAAAATATACTACACATAAAGTGCGTTAGGAAAGTGGCCATTCAAATATGTATTTAACTCTTGTTTAAAAGGACTGCAGGTTATTTATTACATAGTTAATTGAGACTAAGTTGTTTTACATTATTTTATTTTTCGTTATTTTAGATCTTGTTTTTTGTATAAATAATGATGGGCAAAATATTGGCCTATATATCCAATACGAACCGCATACATCATACTAAGTGAAAGCTAGTTTTAAATAACTAGCTTGTTTTTAAAAATGGGAACAAACTTCAAAAAGCCCGGAGAAGCGAGTTATCAGCTCCCAATAAATAAATATGTAAGCTTATAAGTATTATTATTATATTTTTTATTATGAGAGGGAAGCAAACGAGTAAGCGAGTCATCTGATGGAAAATTATTACCATCGCCCATAAAAATCGGGGAGGGGAGAGGTATTGGGCCCCCGGCGCTCTCACTGACCGTACAAAATGCAGCAGGAGTAGGTACTGCTGCTTCACGCCGGTGTTCTGCGAGAGAGTGGTACAGCCCCGGAAGATGCAGTGGCTAGCTACAACATGGCTCTATCACTACTGAAAATTAGTGTAATGTACTAATTATTTTTTGAGTGTGTGTCGACTCTCCCAAATTTCACAGTATAGTCGCTTCAATAACAATTATAGCAAATGGTAGGATCGATAAGTCTACACACTTATAATTGTATTGGTGATCAAGCTGGGTACCTAACTGTACCTGTAACCTGGTACCTGTAACCTGTATACTAAGTATACCAGTAACCTGTATACCAGTAACCTGGGTACTAACATAATATTTGCTCATAATTTTTTGGTACCTATACCTAACAAAACATTATTTTATTATTAAATGCATGCGAAACAAAAATACCTTTTGGTATAATATTGAAACCAGTATTATAGAGATGTAGTTTTGCACATAAGCGATTTGGGGTTATTTATTTTTTTTCCAATTTAAGCAGAAACACAATTTTGGTCGAGCTCATTTAAGCTATCGAGATAATTCGTATGTGTATGATAAAAAGAAGTGATGATAACGATTGTGATTCCAATTAGACAATAAGTCCTCGGGTATTCCGCTCCAATTTCAATAAAATGAAGTAGCCTTTCCATTGGAACGACAAAACAATATGTAGAAGGTACAGTCACGAGCATTAATATATATACGTTTCCTAATTTGCAAAATAATATATCTATGTAAAATTTCCTAACTAAATACACATACATAACGTTCAAAATATTGTATCCAAAAAACCCACCATAGTAATGTACACGATATTTGTTGCAAAATTAAGTCAACAACCTCGATCACAATATTGTATACGCCATTGCTCCCTTTTTGAAATATACGTGACAGTTTCTAAATAATGTCTACAACGCAGTGTCATTAATATGTAAACAATTACGTTTGGTTCATTTTTCATAACAATGTATGTACGCGTGGTCTTAGCGTTACTCGTAATTTGCAAGGAAAGGCGACAGTCATTTTTATTTTTTTGTGAATCTACCCTCAAATGAATGAAGTATAAGAGTTAGATGCAGATCAAATATTTCAAATTTGTCTACGTCACGTTTGTTTGGATGTGTCACACAGATAGATGTGTTACGTGGATTAACACAATACATAGGATAAATTCGGGAAAATGTAAAGTTCCCGTCCGATAGGAATAAGTGAATTCTATAGAAAGTTAAACTGCCCCTGATTGAAATAGGCTTATTTTTTCCCGGGAAAGTGCAAAGTTCCAGCGGGATAGAAATATTTTTTTAGATCGATATAAAAAACTTTCACTAATAGAAAAGCTACAGTTCTTGACTGACATTGGATAACTACTTTTCCCCCGGGAAAACGCAAAATTCCCGGGGCACAGAAATAAGAGAATTCTACATTTAGACAAATCAAAAATCTTTCACTCATAGAAAGCTGCACTGTTTTTGATTGACGTAAGCTGCTTTTATACCGAGAAAGTATAAGATTCCCGCGGGATAGATATAACTGTTTTGACCTATTTTGAAAATTCTTAAATGACAATCAAAGGCAGTGTATCTTTCTATTACTAGTGAAAGATTTTTTTAAATCAGTTTCGTAATTGAATTCACTTACTTTTGTCCCGCGGGAATGTAAATGTTAGGAAAACCATTCTATATCCTTTCCCCGGACTCAAACTGTCTATATACCAAATTTCATTTAAATCGGTTCAGCGGTTAGGTATATATCCCCATACAAACAGTCACCTCCCTTTTTGCCCCCTTAAAGGGTGATTTCTTTTCCAAATTTCATCAAAATCGGTAAAGCGGATTAAGCGTTAAAAGACAGACACGCTTTCGCATTTATAATTAAATATAGATTAAAGAAAGAAGAAAAGAAGCTCTATATCTTGAACCGTAATAGCTAAACATTTCTGTGGCCGCTATAACAACAAATACCTACTAATCTATATATATATATATAAAATAAAGTTAAAAACTAAAGGGGGTCGTCATACAACAAACGTGCTTTTTCAGCGTTTTTAACTCCGGCGACGTACGTTTACCTAGCTATAAGTTTACGATTTTGGTGCTTACATTTGGCGATTTTTTACTGAACAGTATTTTTTTTTCCGCGTGGTAAGTACGGCCCAAGCCCTCTCATCCTGAGAGGAGGCCTGTGCCCTGCAGTGGGACGTATATAGGCTGGGATGATGATGATGATGATTTAAAAAAACTCTGTACGGAGGTAAGAAACCCTTCACAGACGTGGCCGACTCGCACTTGACCGGTTTGTATAAGACTTAAGAAATGAACAAAAATGTTCCAATCGTTGTATTGGTATACATTGTTATGAAAAATGAACCAAACGTAATTGTTTACATATTAATGACACTGCGTTGTAGATATTATTTAGAAACTGTCACGTATATTTCAAAAAGGGAGCAATGGCGTATACAATATTGTGATCGAGGTTGTTGACTTAATTTTGCAACAAATATCGTGTACATTACTGTGGTGGGTTTTTTGGATACAATATTTTGAACGTTATGTATGTGTATTTAGTTAGGAAATTTTACATAGATATATTATTTTGCAAATTAGGAAACGTATATATGTTAATGCTCGTGACTGTACTCTGATGCACCTGCATAACTTACGCAACATATATTGATATTTAGAGCATATTCTCCCACTCTCTCTGGAATAAGTCTAAAGTATTTTACGTGATAGATAGGTACATGTAATGCCGCCTCTGTTTAATTTATTCGAATACAAACAAAGTAAAAGTTTGTAAAAAGAGACAATACATAAAATACCAGGAATTTATCAGGGAGTCGTTCTTACATATGTACTTAATGTAATTTGAATTGAAACTAGTAAAAATCTTGCAGGAATGGTTATATTGAAGTAGTAAATACTTACCTAAATAGTATAACAAATAAGAGTGTCAGGATTCCTCGTCCAAGTCTTCAACATCTTCGGAATCAGAATCTTCGAGTTCTCAACTTGGATATTTTTTCTGTGCTAGTATTAGTTTATCTCCTCTAAGCCTAAGCTTGCTAGTTACGGATTTGATCTTAATAAAATTTGACTAAGTATTTTCTATTGTATGTTTCCTCTGAAAAAATCCTTCAAAAATCACTTGATATGCTGAATTATTGCCATGCACCGGGCCACTGCAGATTTTATTTTATTGGGAGTTTTACGGGCACTGGCGTCTTCAACATTAGAGTCATAGTAAACTTAATATTATCGACTAATCCATCTTTTGCATATTTGAATGGCTCCAACGGCTCCAATGACTTTATCTGGTCTTCTATCATCTTTATTTCATCATTTTTAACACTGGTCACGACCAGTCACTGGACACTGTCTTTGACATATCATATACTGATCGGACGACAATATCGCCGTGATGACGGTTTTAGATTTTGCCAAATGAATCTTCACCCACTAAGTAATTGAAATTGGACATAGAAATAGGAAAATATGCTCGAATTGTGTTATCTCCATCACAACCCCAGTGGCATATCATGTTTAATAACGAGTTATCATGTTTATTTGTTTTTTAACGACCGCTTTAGCCTAGTTGGTAGTGACCCTGCCTACGAAGCAAGAGGTCCTGGGTTCAAATCCCGGTAAGGGCATTTATTTGTGTGATGAGCACGAATATTTGTTCCTGAGTTATGGATGTTTTCTATGTATTTAAGTATTTATTTATCTATATAAGTATGTTTATCGTCGTCTAGTACCCATAGTACAAGCTTTGCTTAGTTTGGGACTAGGTCGATTTGTGTAAGATTGTCCCCTAATATTTTTTTTTTAATATTTTTTTTTTAATATGTCAATAACCATAATTGAATATGAGTCTTTTGGAGGATGACGGTCACCTGAAACAAGCAAGATTCATAAGCATTTTACATAATTCTTATAAATTTAATTAACATCTAAATACCCATCTCATAGGTAAGTACTTTGTACATGCTGCGCTGTAACTCATAATCGTGTTCCATTATAATGTCCTCGCACTCCTAGAATCCACTATTTTACGTTATCTCAGTCGAGAATGCATAAATACATATGTAATTCATATTACCGATGCATGGTCAGATTAATTTTAAGCGATTTGCTCCATGATACTAATTGGTATCCAATGATTTAATAGGCCGGATTAGTGGTAGTTGCAACTCATGTAGCAATGCCAGTCAGCGGATTTACCTCATAGCAACAATCTATACTGAATTAGGTCAAATTTAATCATCGTTTCGAATTTATTCAATGAAATTTAAATTTTAATTAAATCGCCTGTTAAAATTGATAAAATATTGCGAGAATTAATTGAAAATAATGCTTTATTTTAGTTATTTTCGGGTTCGTTTTTGTAGTAGTATTCTTGAAATATGTATTTGTATCTAAGTATAGCTACGCACATAAGTAGTGCATTGATAAAAATACCTAAAGTAATTTCTCTAAAAATTCTAGCACAAAAAAATAAATCAAATTGTCATAAAGACGAAGCACCAAACAGCTAAGTAGCACTTCTCGCGGATCAAACCCTCGCAATCGTCACTTAACATTTTCCAAATGTTGTAAAATTCAATTGTTTGAATAAAATTTAAGAATTTTCTCCTTTAGACCTCTAATGAGAATCTTTACGATGTTTACGGTCCACGGGTCAAAGTGGCCCCGAGTTAGGAGCTTGAAACAATCTCAACAACGCTCGTTATCTCCAAGGAAAATTGAAGTTCCCGACATTGTCATCGTAATGAAATTCTTGTTGGATAACGCTGTATTATACGTAAGCCGGTGCCCAACTGATTCTCGTCGACTGTTCAACATTTTGGGAAAAAGTTTTTCATTGGTTGAAATGCAAATGGCCGCTGCAGCAAATTTAAAGTTTTGGGGCGATTGCTGGCAGGTAATTATTCTGTACAACACTTCACTTGTCGCTTTTGCAGTCACAGAATATTGCCGTTGCGTTTTAAGTGGTGAGATTTTGTGGCGGGTAAGTATGGTATGATGGCAATATTTATGTGACAGACAAGGACAATCAGTAAGCTTCTACTGTCCTGTAGTATATGTATAACTGAGTTGTTAGATATAGAGGTAAGTTAGTGTATTGTGTAGTGGCGGCAGTTTAAACCTTGGTGGTTTCAGATTGGTCGTTGGCAACTGGAATACTACTGAAAACGGACAGCTCTACCGTACTAGAATAAAAGTTGTCTGGCAGTGTCTTATCCAGTATCGACAATGGCGGAATCATTGCACATCAATGGGGCCGTTACTATTCCAAATGTTGAATTGAATTGAATACCACCTATTGACGTAACAAGTCATAGTACAAACGATATAACCACTGTGTATCATCACTGTGTACTGTGTATAACCATAATGTATCATTATGATTTTCTGATGCTATATAACAATAGTAGATTTTGCTCGCGGCTTTGTTCGCACAATAAATAAAACTTATGGTCAACTCCCAATCTTCATCCCGCAGGAAATTCCAAAAAACCTCTTTTTGTTGCAAGTCTATGATCCTAAAGAAATGATTACGGAGGTAGGCTCCCATTGAATAGAATATACCTATAAATCCCGTTTTTCCTTACCTCGTGGATTTGTCCGAAAATGCTAACATTAGTTTGTTTTCTACAATCACCTACCTGCATGCCAAATTTAAAGTCTCTAATAATTATAGCTCCGGAAATAGGGTCACTTTAAAACGAAAATATTAATCTCATTATGACATTCAAGGTAGGTATTGTGACAAATTTCATGTTTTTAGCTTCAGCGGTTTGAATTGTGCGTTGATATATTAGTCAGTCAGCCAGCTAGTCAGGACTTTGAATTTTATACAGGTTTATTGGTAAGTCGACCTATTCCCGTTATGGGGTTATGGGGGAGGTCATTTGCAATCATTTTTGTCCCATAATGCCCTATGCAAAAATGAACCATTTCTGAGATAATTGAAATTTAAGTTTTTTGCAAAAAAAGTCGGAAACGCATCTTCAAAAATTTATTTAAAAAAAAGTTGGCCATTTAAGTCAACTTCTTTTATTTTCTTATGTACAAGATAAAATAGTTGTTCTTATGCAATATTAAAAGTATAAATATCTGTACACGTTTAAAAACGCAAGACCAAAACGTAAAAATATGTTTTTTTTTATAAGGTTGTTCAACCTAAGGTTAAGGTTGTTAAGGTTGGTTAAGGATTTAAGAAAATTGTACTATGACATTTGGCGTGCAGATTGTACGAAAAAGATGCACGTATTTCTAGCTTTCTATCAAACTACTAATACTATCATTTTTGTAAATGGTTGCCAGAAAAAAATAATCACAAAGGACGTAGGAAGAAAATCACGTCCGAACATTTCTTAAAATTAACTCACTAAATCTATCAATAATAACTGTTATAAATACAACTAACAACAATAACTAATGTTAAATAACAAATTGAAACAAAAAAGCAATTAAGTTTGAAATCCTACGATATTTTTATTTTATTTACATTTGATACCCATTCATAAATGTTCCTTATTTGTTGCAGCCGCTGACTACGAAATTTGTTGTTTCAAATTATAAGAAATAAAGAACTTATTTGAAAATAGAACTTTTATGAAATGTTCGGACGTGATTTTCTTCCTACGTTCCTTTGTGCTAATTTTTTTCTACCAAAAATTAAAAAAAACATAGTATTTATAGCTTTTTAGAAAGCTAGAAATACGTACATATTTTACGTATAATCTGCACGCCAAATGCATTCGTAAAATTTTCTGTTTTTGTGCCATTAATGTTGAACAGCCTGATAAAAAATCATATTTTTTTTACTTTTTGGTCTCGCATTCATAAACGTGTACAGATAGTTGCACTTTTAATATTGCATAAGAACAGCTATTTTATCTTGTATACAACCAAATAAAAAAAGTTGACTTAAATGGCCAACTTTTTTTTTAATAAATTTTTGATTGATGAGTTGATTTTGAGAAATGTTAGGGCGTGATTTTCTTCCTACGTCCTTTGTGATTATTTTTTCTGACAACCATTTACAAAAATGATAGTATTAGTAGCTTAGTAGAAAGCTAGAAATACGTGCATATTTTTCGTACAATCAGCACGCCAAATGTTATAGTATAATTTTCTATTATTGTGCCATTAATTTTGAACAACTTTATAAAAAAATCATATTTTTTACGTTTTGGTCTTGCATTTTTAAACGTGTACAGATATTTATACTTTTAATATTGCATAAGAACAACTATTTTATTTTGTACATAAGAAAATAAAAGAAGTTGACTTAAATGGCCAACTTTTTTTTTAATAAATTTTTGAAGAGAAGAAGAAGAGAAAAACTTAAATTTCAATTATCTCAGAAATGGTTCATTTTTGCATAGGGCATTATGGGACAAAAATAATTGCAAATGACCTCCCCCATAACCCCTTAATGGGAATAGGTCGACTTACCAATAACCCTGTATAGTATGTAGATTAAAATCTTGCTTAATTCTTCGTCAGCACTTTTTTTCATGACATGAAGATACGCTTAATGAGAAAATAAATATCTCAATATAATATTGAGGGTCTCGCGCGTAGATTATTCGGATGTCCAATGGGCGCCAATGTCCAATAAACTTAAAACAATATACAGTGTTGCCAAGACTCGTAGAAAACGGTTCAAATCAAAGTTTCATAGTATTTGAATGGAGATGTCGTAAATCCATCGTGCAATAAAACAAAACAAGTATTCCAGTCTATTGCTCGTCCTTTGTTTTGTTTATAGCTGGTGGTTGCGATAAAATATCGCCTTTCATCTCTTATTGAGCTCCGGCGTAGAAACAGTGGCTATTCCTTTAGTATGGAAGTGTGCATTGATTAAATAAATTATTCCCTGTACAAACGCTGACAAGATCTACACTGTCGGTACGGCAAATGCGACAGTCATAAGACAGATTTCTGAGCCCCTTAGAAGTAACAAACCTTATATGAACCTGGGATCTAAGCGGTAATTTTAACTTTTTTTTTTATTTTGAAACAAAAACATATTAATAACTTCAAATTTAAATATAAGAAGGCCTTAGAATGAGCTAGAAACGCATTTTAAATTGTTATGACACCATCTGCCATAAAAATTCTTAGGATTGAAGATTGGTAACGTTGCCTATCATTAGGGTGTGTTGTACCTACTGCAGAATTATTCAAAATATCTTTTTGTGAGCAAAGTATTGAATAAAAAACTCTTTTCGCCGCAGTATAAAATATATTTCCTTTTAATTTATTTGTTTACTTGTCTGCTTAGGAAAATAATGCTAGGAAAATAATGTGGGTTGTTTATGATTTCTTTGGATGTCAAACTTGAATGGGAAAGGCTGCCCTATCTTTACAATTTTCTGGCATTTCTTGAAGGGGGGCGCCTACGTGTGTACGTACAATACACGTCTAATTACCTACGCATTATTCATTGTAATGTCCAAATTTGTTATGTTCCTACGAACGCATCGCATAAATGCGGAGCATGACACTTTTTACGACTAACATTGCTTCCTCTCGTATAAGTGTTTTACGACTAAAAAAAATTAATTGAAATTAAGAACCGTCACGCGAGTTTTAAACTAAATTCCTAATCGCAAATGCCAAACATTATTGATTTTAGACTCTACCCTGGACCGTGGACGGTAGAACGCTCTAAATGGGTATAATATAAAATGATTGATGACTGAACTGACTCCTTGGGTGTACTAAATTCATTTATGAATCGATTCCTCATTCCATATTGCCTTAGTTACTGTTGGCGAATTATGACAGATTGTTGGAATACATTGAGAGTTATACCGAAATATGAATGGGTACTAATATTATTGAAAGACTATAATATTTTTTAAAATCTAAACACCATCTGTAGGTACTTACATGTTAAATATAACAAATCTATAAAAAAAAATAATAAAAAAATACTAAACGCAACGGTATTTGGACTGTACTAAGGTCATTAACACTTCATACCTGTGTTTGCATCCCTTTACTTCGACTTTTTCGTGTTGTTTGGTTATTCTTGTTGGTTAATTAGTTGCACCCTTATGCTGCGCAACTGCATTATTGCTATTACTTTTTTGTGGTTGACCGCCAATTAGGGACCTGCAAAGTCTAGGTGCAAACAAAGCTCAGAATATTTAAGAATGAGCATCGATAGGATCAGAAAACCTTAACTTATTACACTTCCCTTCAACTTGTTGTTGGGTCTTAAGGTAATACTGTGTACCAGCGTTAATGCTGCTTTATAGGGATCATTACATTTTTAACATCACACTTTTATGGTCTGATTTGTCTATGTCGCTAATGCTATATTGTTTTAAATTTCTTCCATTTATATATAAAGATTAATAATCTATCATTCATTTCGGTTTGTCAATTGGCAATCGATGAAAATTTTAAATGTGCTTGAATATTTTTATACCGGTAGGACTAACGTTCCTTATTAACAGGAAAAAGTTACAGATTTTTTGGTTGCGTCATATAATTATAAAAAATAAAAACAATTTATTAAATCTGGGACAGCTTAATACGGGCACGAACCTTAGTCCGTCGCATATTGAAAAAAAACCAGATGTGACATTGACAGCTTGTCATAAACAAACGTACATAACCTTAGCTTGCGATTTTGCGCCCGCGTCTTTATCCAAGTTTTCGGTATTTTCCCTGGATATCTTTTAATTTTCGACTGCTTACCCACACCGGACCTTTGATATTGCCTGTTTGCTACGACGATAACTCTTCCTTTGTACCCTGGACCTGACCTTGATAACTGCTACCACTTGGAACGGATATACTGATTAACTCGAACTCCGTACTCTGGACTGAATTTCCGTTTTATTCAATTGTTTTACAATGGATAATAACGAACAACAACGATGGAGGGAGCCTAAAATGTGTTTTTTACCAACATGCACCAATAACAATATTAAAAACACTAAGAAGAAGTTTTTTCCTATTAAGCTAAGGTTATGTACGTTTGTTTATGACAAGCTGTCAATGTCACATCTGGTTTTTTTTTCAATATGCGACGGACTAAGGTTCGTGCCCGTATTAAGCTGTCCCAGATTTAATAAATTGTTTTTATTTTTTATAATTATATGACGCAACCAAAAAATCTGCAATTTTTTCCTGTTAATAAGGAACGTTATTCCTACCGGTATAAAAATATTCAAGCACATTTAAAATTTTCATCGATTGCCAGTTACAGTCGCACCCGTTTTAATTAAATACATTTTTTCAACACCAATTCGTTCCTACCAAGAAAGACAAAGGAAACTGGTCCATGCAGCCAACTCCGTATTTAACACTCATTAACGGTCGTTGCCGGATTTTTATTTGACTTTAATTTGTATTATGCGCGGACGAAGTCGCGACCAAAAGCTAGTTTTAGTAATTTGTGTAATCTAAAACAGGTGTCCTTCATTATCCAATACTTTCTAAAACATGACGTTAACTTAATATTTATATGTTTCCCAGCGTAATAATTGTTCCCTAAGCTAAGCCCCCTACTATAAATATGGAGGTAAAGTTTTGAAATGAAAATTAACGTTACCCATTAGCCTCCGAATGTTTCAAAGATTATCCTAGATACCGGTGCGCGAGGATTAAAATTAAAATAAATTGCGTTACACTTTAATTGTATTTCGGGTATAATTTTCCGAGCTCCTGAATTCTAGAACAGTACGTAGTGCTGTTGAGGTGTGGCGGATCTGGGAGGCATGGAGTCGGTAGCGTTATTCGTTTTTTTAATTTAACATTAAATAGTATGTGCTCTTGATAGCATAACTAATTTGAAATACTTAGATGATTTAAGAGAATGAACTGAAACTATTACTTTGCTCACCCGCGACTTTAACGTGTGATTTAAGAGTATTTGCATAATATTCTCACTAATAAAAAACCGGCCAAATATGAGTCGGACTCGCGCACGAAGGGTTCCATGCCATTATCTATAAAAACGGCAAAAAAACCACATTTGTTGTATGGGAGCCCCCCTTAAATATTTGTTTTCAACGATGAACCCCTAATTTTAATTATATTCTCATTTTTATTGTGTTACCGCTTGTTTGGCCTTCGCGCCTAATGTATTTAAACTGAACAGTTTTGTCTTTAATTTATATACTGCATTAGAAAAAAACCCTAATCCGTGACATTGGCATTGGCGTTGATAACATAATGTAGACATACTACATACTTACTACCGTTATATATAATCGGCAATGCAAGAGAAAGAACAATATAACACGCGTATGTTAAAGCTCGAAAAATAGATGAGACCTTTTGTCATAATACATGTACACGCTTTGAGCCTGTATGGTCCAGTAATACTTTTAAATAACAGAAATAAAACTTATTGTTCTAAAACACGCGCTGACGCCGTAATTTTTTTGGTCCTATCTGGTATTTCAAAACCAATCTATTCTAATGGCAGTCAGTTTGTACTTCAAACCATTATAAACGAAAAACCGACCAAGTGCGAGTCGAACTCGCGCACGAAGGGTTATGTACCATTATCTATAAAAACGGCAAAAAGTCACGTCTGTTGTATGCGAGCCTCCCTTAAATATTTGTTTTTTTTTTTTAACTAAATATTCTGTGAATATTTCAAGCGTCTACCTGTTGCCGTTATCAATATCAAGCAAAAACGAGCAAAGAAATCACGTTTGTTGTATGGGAGCTACCTTAAATATTTATTTTATTAAATTTTCAACTGTCTAGCTATCAAGGTTCATGAGATATATCTTAATCTTGATAAGATTGCTTAAGGTGGAACGCCACGTTAGCTCTCTGTAAAAGTCCCGTTAGATGGCGTTGTAATCAAAATGTCGAAATGTTCATGGTTTTTTGTAGTTTTTAGAGTATACTTACAATACCAATGGTTAATTTTATTATTTGCGAAATCAATTTTGAACGGCCGATTTTTCGAGACTACAGTCGAATGACAAAAGTGTGTCAATTCTGAGAAAATCTGGTACAACTTTAGGCGTCATTTACAGCCTTATACGGACACTAGAGCCTCACACACACATGCAAATGGACAGCGCCAACTAGCGAAAATCTTTTGCGACACTTTTCTAGGCTGTTGGAGTTACCTACAACATAATATTCACATTTTTTTGTCGGGTCCCGAAATTTTGTATCAACTGTACTTTTGCCTTAAAATTTTCAATTTTCTAGGTAAACATAAGTGTATCACATGGCATAAAATAGATGAAACGTGATAGAGTCTAAGGAAACTAGTCTAATGTGATTTTTGGCTTTGAAGTTGGAAACTCACGAGTATGATATCGTGCTCAAGTTGGTAACCATATCGGATGCTCTCGTTTACATACTTTATGATAATTATTGCGTTGCATGCGAGTGTCACAACTATCTCTTTGAATTTTAGATAGGTACTAAACCTCTTCGTATTTTGTTACATCTACCAGTCTTCCCGTGCTGGAAGTTAACTTTCGAGGACTTGGCTTGGTGATGCATGCGGTAATATTTTGCATGGTCACTGTGCAAAGCTGAAAAGGACGGAAGATCCATGCTGCGTGTAGGCAATTACCAAGTGTGCAAACATGGTGTGCAGATTATTTGGTTGCTATGCTTTCAATCCATAGCTTTAAAAGGTAAGGTAAGATAGCAGGAATATGGTGCATTTCATAGCACAGTTCATGCGGCACCCAGTAGGTCGGACGGGCAACAGCACCGTTGAAACTGTCGGCACGTAGAAACCTACGGGAAATGGCACGAGTGCTCACAGATGGAGAGTACCTAACATCATCATCATTGTTATGAAATGTATTGAGTATCGGATTTAGGGCGTATTTTCCTCATAAATTTCGGGTTCTTCTCGGAGTATCTCAAGACTGGTACTGCTGTATTCGTAGACAATACTTCTACATTATTATGCTTTATTGCTGAACTGTCTGGCCTGTACCGTTTCATACCAGTAATGTATTCAAGCGTATTGCTGCTAGATGTAAGCAAAATACTATGAAGACAAAGAAAAGAACTATGCTTGCATCACACCGTGAATACGCTTGGATAACCTTGCTAGCCTTTCTTATTATTCCCTCTCATATCATTTGGATCCGGTGAAATTTGTTTTGGAGTTTTGACTTTACTTGTTCAGTCTTGTAATCAAAATTAATATTATACATGGTTCAGTCATAACTTTGAACCTAGCCAATTAGGTGTACCCAGTATTCGTATAAGTATAGTTATTCTATACAAATTCTTATAAAATAGTAGGAATACTGGGAATACACTTACTTCCTTATATAGAATATGGAACACGACTCCAAAACAAGTTCGGATATCATAATCTGAACGGTATTCCCTCTGCATTTCAACCAATTGGTAGGAATCGTTGAGATTCCCGCGAATTGGGGGTGGATCCGACTATTTCTATTATAATTCACAATTTATGAATTTCTATTTATAGAAATACTGGGACTGAATCTCCCACTATTTCTATTGCATGCGGCGGTGGCGACAAAAGAAAACACTGTATATCACCGCTATATGACGGCGGTATTTTTGCCGCAATGAAAATTGGGATACCTACTCATTTCGGAAAAAACTCTGGTCCCACTTTTTATATTTTGTATTTCCATGGAAATAGTGGGATACACCGCGAATTGGTCGATATACCAAGTCTTTAGCCTTCTGTATTGTATAAATATACTTACACAAAATACTTACCTATTTACTCAATCGATGAATAGCTTGACCGACGACAGGATAAAGCGGGACTCCTTCGGTGCATACATTCTATCCCCTTCTTTCCCACTGTTCACCTCCCGAGACCACCTAGGTGAACCGTTGAAAATTTTTTTTACTACCGTTCACCTTTGACGACCTGAGTGTTAGATGGAAAATTTTTCGTTTCCACCATACACCTTGTTTTCAATACGGCGTACCTCCTATTATCAGAACTCTTCAGGTTTCAAGTTTAGGCAGAGTAATACAAATTAGATTTTCCGGGTGGTCATAAAAAAAAAAACTAACACCAAAGCCTTTGCACCTAACTACACCGAGTCGCTAACGCTCCGATAGGTCTTGCTCGCTCGCTTTGATCGCTCGCTGGCTTTGGTTTAGATAGTAATTATTATTAATTATTAACAAAATAAAAAATCCATAGAATATAAATTATACGAAATTGAATAAATTGAGGGTGAAAGGTAGTAAAAATATTTTTTCAACGGTTCACCTAGGTGGTCTCGGGAGGTGGACGGTAGGAAAGAAGGTATTCTATCATAGATTTTGGGTTTTATATTGAAATCCACGCTTGTTTCCTAAGTATCAGAATTGCAAAATACTAGATTTCCGACTAACCCTATTTCTAAAATACCAAATTCCCAGAATACCAGACTTTCTTGTCATCGTGTTTTTCTCTACATCGGATTGCCATAAAAGCTTGTTTCCAATATACCATGTTTCATTCAAAACCGAATTCCCATAATACCAGATAGTGAAATCACCAGGCTCGTAAAACACTATCAAAAAAAAATTAAGTACTATCAAAATATATTTATTTATTTCTTCATCTCTAAAAATTACAACATTACAGTATAACAACAATGCGCTCTAAAATTCAAAAATACAAATAACTTTTTATAAACTTAAATAATACAACTATTTATTTATTTATTTTCTGTAGGGATTTTTGAAAGGCGTCTTCGTCGCTTTCCTAAAACGACGCGACGGAATACCACACCCTCCAGCCAGAAGTCGAAGCGCAGGAACATCTGCAGGTGTTTGGCAGGCACTTGGAGCCTAAATGAGCTAAAGTTGAAAGCCCTTTGAGACTCGAGCTGCTGGGATCCCTGTAATCAACCCCGTGCCGCCTCGCGGACGTTCTAAGACCTTCTCCGTCGTCGTCTTCGAGTCCAACCGAGACAAGTAGATGTCCACCAACGGTACTGCAGCTTGGATACAAGATGACGCTGCAGGAATGGTCCCACGCTGATTGCGATTGCGCTTTAGACTGCGTTTCCGATTCATTCAACACGACCCCCTTGCCTCCCCACGATGACCACGACATCTCTGACGAGCCTGGTGATTTCACTATCTGCTATTATGGGAATTCGGTTTTGAATTGAACATGGTGTATAGAAAACAAGCTTTTGTGGCAATCTGATATAGAGAAAGGGATCCTATCGATGTTTAGAAAATTTTATTTCCGAAGGATTAGAATCCCGAAAACTTCATTTGTCCGAAAGCATTTTTTTCCGAAAATGTAAATATTTCAGGATTTATTTCAGGACCATCGTGTAGAACCTTTTAGGTTAGGTTAGGGTTGTTTTATAAAAATCCTGAAATATTTATAGTTTAGAAAAAATTGCATTCGGATAAATGAAGCATTCGGGATTTTAAACCTTCGGAATTATTTTTTTTCTAAATTTTGATAGGTAACCATAGAGAAAAACACGGTGATACGAAAGTCTAGTATTCTGGGACTTTGGTATTTTAGAAATAGGGTAAGTCGGCAATCTAGTATTATGCAATTCTGATATTTAGGGAACGAGTGGAAATCCATAATATCCTTTGTCCTAATTGTAAATTCCATAATAACTTTGGTCATAATGATCTTTTGCCATAATAACGTTTGCCCTAATGTGAATGCTATAGTATTGTTTATCCTAATATTGAATATCGTACCTAATACTTACTTGCACTATTTTCTTAACTACTAATGATCATAATATGTCTTTATAGACACATATCCTAATACTGGTTGTCATAATCGTGTATGTACTAACATTGTTGATCAATAATACATACCATGTCAATTAATAAATAATAATATCAGGGGATCTTCACACCAATTGACCCAGTCCTAAAGTAAGCATAGCTTGTGTTATGGGTATAAGGTAACAGATAACCATACTTATATTGGCAGATACATACTAAAAATACATATTGAACACCCGAGACCCTAAACATGCACTCCTATTTTTTATACCAGCTTCGTAGTCAGGTTATCTTACCACTAGGCCTCTGGGTCGTCAAAATAGATAAATTACTTTCAAAAAGCCATATTTACAAGATATTTATTGGTAAAAAATATTTTAATTCATCATCACAATCACTGTGACATACTAAATAAAGGAATCATTTTATATCTAAGGTCAAAATATACATAGGTTTTATAGGTTAAAACTGACAACTTGGTAAAGATTAATTTTAATATAATATTATGCTCCGCTATTCCATTTACTCCCCAAACTACCTTATTGTGACGTCATTACGACAAAATTCTAGGGTCTACTTATCGTTAGATCATACGATCATTATGGCAAATAATCATTATGACAAATGTATGATGTGTCAAAAGTATTGAAGTAGGGCAAAAGTGGTATGGCATTTGATTTTAGGACAAACGATATCCCACAAAAAAAATGTTGCCAAGACCAGACCATATTCCTCGTACTGTCAATAAGTTATCATTATCAGATCTTATATATAGAGCCAAGCTTTCTAACTCTACACGCCCTAACTTCACAAAGTTTGCACCTTAGTCAAAATTTATGAGGCTTGGCCGTTTGGCTACCGTCACACGTAAATAAAGTGAAAATTTTATTCTTATTTATTTATATCAATTTATTGCTGTTTATTACTTTTCTATCATACAATAGTTCTTGTAGTAGCAAAACGGCTAAGCCACATATTTTGACTAAAATGTGTAAAGTTTGTGAAGTTAGGGCGTGTATAGTTAGAAAGCTTGGCTCTATATAAAGATCTTGGCAACATTTAAAATGGAAATTTTTGTAGTGGGATTTCACTTCTTTTTGTATGTTGTATTTTTTATTTTGTTGTATCTTTGACTTTTTTTTAATTCGGAAAATTATATGTGATTTATACTCAGAATCACGAGTTTTCTCAATACTACTAGGAGAAAAAAAATATGGCCCAAATTTTTTTCCCGGTTTCGTTACCTGGGCCATTATTTTATTTTTCAGCCATTAATCTTTTGTGCAATATAAGGCATACCTGGTGATTTTTTCAAGTGTAAATAACTTATATAAAAACTAAAATAACTAAATTTAATCTTTTAAAGCAAAAAAACTTTAAATTTAAAGAAATTCTGTGAAAAAAATTGGTAACTCAGCGGAGAATACACCAATTTCCATACAAATGGCGGGGACATGCATGTCCACTGCGTTACCTACTTTATAGATAATAATGATTACTTTTTATACGTAGTGATAATTTTAAATGTAAGCTTAATTATGTACCTATTTAAATGTTTAATAATAAAACCGAGCAGTTTACCGTTCTTGTAAAAAAAATATTTGAAGAGCACATTACAAAAAATACTGGCCGAAAAATAAAATAAAGACCCACCTACCATTTTTCATAAGCTTTATAATATGACCATAACGGAATGGAAAATATAAAACATATTTAAACACAACTTTGATATTTCTAATATATTAAAACTATTTTTGCCGAAGTCGTATAGTCAGCATCAAAAGTAGCTGGATAGTGTAGTTTTTTGCGGCAGATATCACAAATTTTTTTACATTTTGAAATATGTTAAATAAGTGAACATTTTTATTTATACAATATAGGCTTGCGTTTGATAACAATTACGCCTCATGGAAAGCAAAATGTAAAACAATCTGGCAACTGGATTATTTTTTTGTCATTCGGCACCAGCACGCGGCAGCAGCATTGACAGGGTGCCAACTTTCCATCTCGGCACTCAGTTATCCATCTAGGGTGCATGACTCTAACACAAATTATATTTCAGAAAAGTCAACAATGTTTTAGTACAATTTTTTCATTTATTTCTATTTTTATCGGCAATAAGACAGTTTTTCAGAGTCTTGCAGGACATGTTCTTGAACTCCAACATTTTTTTTAAATAATGGTAGTAAATTAATACCTGTTTACGAACCCAAAGCAACCTAATTATGAAAGTTTTTATTTCAGTATAAGTAGCAAGCAATTGATTGAGTGATTCTTCGCATCTGGGTGAATATTCGAGCGTTTTGACGGCTCGGTCAAACCTCATAACCATTCGTTGATTATTACTATAACCGAAGGACAAGTCGCATAGACTAGATTCAATTTCAATACCGGTACTGTCTTAAGTTTTCATAAAAAAGTTAACCCTAACCATCATCGTTTTTAATAATGGTAGGTAATGAAAAAAAAAAAGCTGAATATTCACCCAACAATTCTGTAACAATATGAAAAATAGTTTGTTCAATGGACATTACTGGATACAAACGCATTATAACATTTTGAGTCCATTGTGAATCTGAAAGTTCAATATTTTTAGTAAGTACAAACAGTAACACAGAAAAACAAATGGGGAAAGAGTAAAAAATAAAAATAAAATATTTGTTGACTAGCAACCCGCCCCGGATTCGCACGGGTGCAACTATATGATGCATGTATCATACATACAAACCTTCCTCTTGAATCACTCTATATATTAAAACAAACCGCATCAAAAGTCGGTGCGTAGTTATAAGATCTAAGCATACATAGGGACAGACAGCAGGAAGCGACTTTATTTTATACTACATATGTATAGTAATGATGATAGTGATTGTGATTTTAAAAGACCTATCGAACGATACCACACACTATACCTAAGGCTAGACGAGAAAAAAAATAGTCTCTGAGCTAAGCCGCGGACGGGCGGACGGACGGACGGACGGGCGTTTCTGGCGCGGAGGAATTACTGTTGTCCCAGGTTCTTACATTCTGAGAAGAGACCTGTGTCACTGAGAGAACTCCTGATGTGTGATGGGATTGCTATTTATGTGTATGGGAAAAAAAAAACAGAAATGTCTCACCATCCACTGGTCCACTTTAGTATAGATTGTCAAATTTTTTAAAAATTTGTCCCACTCAACCCTGAAATTAGTTACAAAGTTTAGTTTATTTTTATAATACAAAATTAATCGATTAGGAATGATCTTTCTGATAGTTTTCTTGCTGCCCTATCTCAAATGTACATCACGGTGAAAGCTCTCTGCGAACCTTAGAGTTATTTCTATATCAAATTATCAGGTCTACTAACTGTCCCTTGGAGCTGTGAAAAAATCAAACTTCTAAGCCAACGCAATCAAAAGATACAACCATTTATGCCGCAAATTTTCGACACTCGCAAGGGAATTAAAACCTACAGGTTGCTTCCCGTGAACTCAGAATCTTGAAATTTGGTACGAAGCGAGGTCTTATAGCACAGAAAGGAAAAATTGCGAAAAGCGTAATTTTTTTGTCTGTCTGTCTATATCAGTAACCAATCTACAATGATCCCACACTGCGCACATTTTGCTTAGGAGCAGGGGTCTGCTAAGACTGGATGTTCATAGATACATATAAATTTGTACGGAACCCTCGGTGCGCGAGTCCAACTCGCACTTGGCCGGTTTTTCGTAATTAGTTTTACACTACAGCTTGTCTAATAGCGCTACTCACTCGCACCTATACATCATTTGTTAGATCACCTGGCAGGTAGAAAGTCCCACCAAAATGACCTGTCTTTTTGAGAATCTTATTTTTTAGTTATAAATAATACCCTATTAAAATTTCAAGTCTCCTCAAATACATTTTTTTTTTTAAAAATATGTTTGCACGCGCCTGGCAATCGTCTGGCTTATTTATTTTTTTAATTCTTTAAACATTAAACTACAACATATAAAAATTGCATATTGCCTGAAATATATTTCTGGAAAAAAAATAATAAAAATTCATAAGTTCATTTAGCCCCGCTACTCAAAACTACAACATATAAAAATTGCATATTGCCTCAAATATATTATTAGAAACAAAAAAATAAATAAAAATTCATAGGTTCATTTAGCCCCGCTACTCACCAGCAGGTCTGCAGTTTCGTGTTGGGGTATAATAGGAAAAGTATGTGTCAAGTTATCAGCTTGCCTCAAACACCTACCCAAAAATTGGTGCCACCTCTTGGACTATTAGGGCTGCATAGGAACATACGCAGATACATACAAATATAGCTTAATAAATAGATGCTCTTTCTCTATTTGACTCTGTCGTATATTGAGGAAATAACTTATTAGTCGATTGAATCATGAAAATAACTGAATCCATTAGCAAAGTTTGATTCAAACACGCATACAAGAAAAGTTAATTGATAGACTGTCCTTTAATACTCCTCTACCAAATTTTGAGTCAGTCTGACCACTAAAGTAAATCAAAATTTATTCGCAAGATTGGACCCAAACACACATACATACTCGTAAAGTTAATATAACTTTACCCAAAAATTAATATCGAAGGTTTTACTCACTGCTTCTAGTTTATATTGACTGGAAAGTATGGATGTGTAAACCAAATTTAAAGTCAGTCTGATTGTAGAACAGGATCAAAGACATGATATTTTTAATAATAATAATTCATATAAGGTTAGGGACATACTAAACAAAGTACTTTAGACTTAGGTAGTACTTAAGAAACTAGGAACTAAACTAAAGACTAATCTAGGAAGTGTCCTTAGCTTAAACTCAAGATACATACATCTTGAAAATGCTCTAAAAAATAATAATAAACTTAACTTTCCAAGATTTCATACATATACTAGCTCTTATAATATTAGAGTTAAGTGATTGTGACATACGGACGGACCGACAGACAGTAACTATAAGGCCTCCATTGAGATCATCAGGTAAACTACGTTTTTTACAGGTAATAATATCATAGTATAACTAGAAATTAAAAATTTAAAACCCCCAACGCAATTAAATCTCAAATACCTTCCGCAGCATACAAAAGAGCTGATAACTTTGAAACAGCTAGACTAATTTTGATGAAACATGTCTAAGAACCATCGCCAAGAAACCTGCTTTTAAATAAAAAAAAACCGCATCCAAATCGGTGCACCCGACAGACAGACAGACACACACACACACACACACACACACACACACACACACACACACACACACACACACACACACACACACACACACACACACACGCACATACACACACACATAGCGGTCAAACTTATAACACCCCTCTTTTTGTGTCGGGGGTTAAAAACCATGACACTTAGGCTTTCATGACAGGTATTTTATACTTCTTTAGGTACTATCACGCAAGTTTCATAATTGCGGTCTTAGGACAGCACTGAAAATAACCAATTACCACTGGAAGTGGATGAAAATTCACCCATAAGATAAACATATATGCATACATACACATACATGCACAAAAGGAGAAGGCATTATTTCTATATATTATTGTTACCTGCAGTTTACAGCCGTGGTATTACAGTGATTTACCTATAGCCTCTCAAGAGGATTGTGGGTTTATTTGAAATTTACCATGAGTTTCATGCCAAAAGAAAACAGCGTGAGGAAAACTGCATACAAATCTTCGAAGAAATTCAATGGTGTGTGTGTAGTGTCAAATCCGAACTGGTCCCCGTGGGAACTACAGCTCAAGCCCTCTCACTCTCAGAGGAGGCCTATGCCTAGTAGTGAGGCCGAGATGATGATGATGATTATTATCTTAATTTTATTTTACTTATAGTACTACAATAGCGATAAGTACTTACATAAATACTATAGTTACTAAGAACTGGTTATGAATCCGAATGAGTAAAAAAATAAATTATTAAAACTTCATAATATTATGACTGAATGAGTGTGTGATTGATTAATGCAAAACGCACCACAACTCCACGAACCAGAGACTTGAATTGGGTTAGGCTCGTAAAACACACTTTCCCGAAATGTGCACTTTCTCTAAACGTGCACTTTCCGCAATATGTACACTCCCAAAATGTACACTTTCCCAATTTGGAAACTTTCCCGAAATGTGCACTTTTTCAAACAGTGCACTTTTCCAAAACGCACACTTTCCCGAAATGTGCACTTTTACTTTTTTTGTACCTTCTGAGAAAATGACCCTTCTTAAGTAGTGCACCTTTAGAGAAAGTGCACATTCTGGAAAAGTGCACCTATTGACAAAGTGTACATATCGGGAAGTGCACTTTTAGAGACAGTGTGCCTTCCGAGAAAATGACCCTTCTAAAGAAGTGCACCGAAAGTGCACATTTCGGGAAAGTGTGTTTTACGAGCCTTACCCTTTGAATTTTGGAAGTCAATTATTATACTTGATTAGTGTCATAGAGAGGTAAACTAAAACACACTTTTTTTCGCAAGGCCAATGCCCTGTAATAGTACATTACTGCAGCGGCCGCGAAATAGGGGATTGCCGGCCGAGTAGTTATAGATGGCCGAGTGTTAACAAGGCCATCTAGAGATACGAGGCCGGCAATCCCTGTTCGTGGCTAAGGCTTGTATAGAGTTTTTCTCAAACATGCATCATCATCACCATCATCATCATCATCATCATCATCACCATCACCACCATCATCATCATCATCACCCACTATCACCATCACCATCATCACCATCATCACCATCATCATCATCAACATCATCATCACCATCACCATCATCATCACCATCACCATCATCATCACCATCACCATCATTGTCGTCGTCGTCGTCGTCATCATCACCATCACCAACACCACCATCACCATCATCATCATCATCATCATCATCATCAACACCATCATCATCATCATCATCATCATCACCATCACCCACCATCACCATCATCATCACCATCACTACTACCATCATCATCATCACTATCAACCATCATCAATCATCATCATTTTCACCATCAACCATCATCAATCATCATTTTCACAATCATCATCATCACCACCATCAACGACCATCATCGTCATCATCACCATCATCACCAACAATCATCATCATCACCACCATCATCACCATCAACCATCATCAATCATCATCATCACCATCACTATCATCATCATCATCACCACCATCAATGGCCATCATCGTCACCATCACTAACAATCATCATCATCATCATCATCAACCATCATCAATTATCATCATCATCACCATTATCATTATCATCATCATTCTCTCACCATTATCATCATCACATCACAATCACTGTCATTTCATTATCACCATTATCATCATTTTTGAGAAAAGCACTATACAAGCTTCGACCAGTAATGCCATCCTGGCCTCGTATCATCAAACTTCCTACTCGTCCAGGATGGCATACTTGTCTTTCCAGTAATGTACTATTACCTCGACGTTTCGGCCACGTTGCAGCAGCCGTGGTCACGAGTTAACTGAAGGGTAGGATGTTAAACGAACTTGACACTCTACACTACGGTTAACTCGTGACCACTGCTGCTGCAACGTGGCCGAAACGTCGAGGTAAATATAAATTGTGTGATAAGTCCCGTTTAGTATAGTAATTATGAGTGTAAATTACGAAAGTTTAAAACAGAAGCTATATACTTACAACATTTACGAATCCAAGTATTAGTCTTTCAAGGAATTCTTTTACCACGCTAAATAAACTGGTAAAGTGCGAGTCGGTCTCGTACATGAAGAGGGTTCAGTACCTATGTACCTAGAATGTTTTAAAAACAGTTGAGTAAAAATTTAAGAGATAGAGGCGACAGACGACGGACGTACGGACGGACGGACGGATGACGGACAGATGACGGACGGATGACGGACGGATGACGGACAGACGGACGGACAGACAGACAGACACACAGCGCAGTCTCAGTAATAGTGTCCCATTGGCAACCATTGGGTACGGAATCTTAAAAAGTTTAAAGTTCAACGTCAGTTGTGTGGTTTATCGGTAAACCGTGGTGGTCTAGTGGGTTTTGGCTATTGCCTCTCAAGCAGAGGGTCGTTGGTTCAAACGTGGGTTCGCACGTCTGACTTTGTTGGAATTTATGTATGTGCGAGATTACATTTAAAATTGACCATAAGCTTTACGGTGAATGAAAACATCGTGAGGAAACACGCACACACTTGCGAAGATATTCAGTGGTGTGTATGAAGTTCCCAATTTCGCAGTGGACCCGCGTAGAAACTACAGCTCAAGCCCTCGCATTCTGAGAGGACGCCTGCGACCTGCAGTGGGACGTATAAAGCCTGAGATGTATGTGATCATGTAGGTATAGTTTAAAGCATCAAAGGCTATTTTCACTAATAACTTAATGTCCCAATCGGCCTTATTGTTTTAATTTTATGTAGGAGTTGTCATAAAAAAGTGTAGAGCACTTACTTGGTCGACTATACACTATACCTAAACGACAATATCACGTTTTGTTTTAAACAGGTTTTGTTATATGAATAGGAGGGTGAAACCGAGCATGCGGGTCACCTGATGGGAAGCAATCACCGCCGCCCAAGCACACCCGCAACACTATGAGTGTCACATATGCGTTGCCGTCGCCGGTTTTTCGGAAAGCAAAGCGGTCCGGAGGACGTCGTACTGAAAAAACCGGACGGAAACTGCGTGGGAAAGCGGTGCGGTGTAACTAAATATTAGTGGATATTTCAAGCGTCTACCTGTTGCCGTTAACAATATCGAGCAAAAACGAGCAAAAAAAATCATGTTTGTTGTATTGAGAGCCCCTTGAATATTTATTTTATTCTCTTTTTTAGTATTTGTTGTTATAGCGACAACGAAAATACATCATCTTTAGCGATAAGGCCGCCTATTGCTTACCTTGTAACTTTCTCTCTGTGTACCTGTTTTCTGTATCGCTTACTATTTCTGGTGTACGATTCATTGTATTGTATGTATTGTACTGTATCATTTGTGAAAATTTCAACTGTCAAGCTATCACGGTTCGTGAGATACAGCCTGGTAGTGGTGACAGACGGACACACGGATGGACGGACGGACAGACGGACAGACAGACAGACGGACAGACGGACGGACGGACGGACGGACGGACGGACGGACGGACGGGCGGACGGACAGACGGACAGACAGACGGACAGACGGACGGACGGACAGACGAACGGACGGACAGACGAACGGACGGACAGACGGACGGACGGACGGACGGACAGCGAAGTCTCAGTATTAGGGTCCCGTTTTTACTCTTTGGGTACGGAACCCTAAAAAGTTGTAAATTAATACAACCGTTGTTCGGTACCGCTTCATTCACGCCGCTACTGCCAAGCATTTTTCCGGGCGGTGTTCTATGCGAACCCTTTCATAGAAGTTGGAATATTACAACCGACACCACACCGCGCCGCGCCGCTCCGCTAGTGCGTTCCTTTGGTGCGGACAGTGCTAGACTATGTTGACCATCAAGGTGATGAGGGCGAAATAAATTGACGATTACACGCGTAGTATGCTGTATAACTTGGCTGCCGGCAACAACCCGAACAATTCATAGCCGGTCAGAGAGCGTCCGGTTATTAACAAACTATGTAGCTACAAAAACGTACTTACCTAGATTATTATTATATTGTTTTGTCGGATTTCACAGCATATAAAGTGTTGCTAAATGTTACAATTTATTAAATACATCAAATGAGTTGAAAAAAAACTATAAGAATTTTTTGTTTGACAAATTGACACAGTGACAATTCCGTGGCATTATTTTTTTTTTAATTATTTAGCTAGCTAACCAGTATGTCATTTCAAGTTTTTTAAACATTCTTCAATGGCTAAAAACTATTTCTAAACGGCCTATTTTGGTATGACCGCTAACTGAATTTTACAATGGTTATTGTTATTATTACATTGACTTTGAATATAGAGGTTTAGAGTTCGAGTCCCTGTGATAGACTTTCGTAATATTATGAACAAAGATATAAGTTTATTTTTATTTCAGTATGTGTTTTTTTTGTAGTAAAGTACCCCTTCTTAACATGGGACTCAAAACAAATTATAGATACGTAAATATTAGGTACATGACTGCATGGCGCTAGCATCTACGCGAATGTAATGAGATTGTATGCAAAATATTTAGTTTCATTTCTAACCACCCCTCCCGACTATGAACGCTCCAAGCCAGGTAGGTATTTTTT
Organism: Archips xylosteana; assembly: GCA_947563465.1. Classification (NCBI taxonomy): domain Eukaryota; kingdom Metazoa; phylum Arthropoda; class Insecta; order Lepidoptera; family Tortricidae; genus Archips; species Archips xylosteana. The sequence continues at coordinate 12,192,561 of OX387357.1, read as the reverse complement.
CCAATCCATGACAGCAAAATTTTGATCCGCTATGTGACCTTCTCACAATAAACGACACTGTGAATTATTTTTCAAATATGACGACGGCTTAACTACGAAAAGGTTATACGATACATTTGAAAAGCATTGCATAATATGAATCTCCTGTTAAACATTATTATTACTAATAAACGCAGGCGTTTTACGAAACTATGAGTCTGTCTCAAGTTATTTTGAAATAATTCCTGGACTTATGTACTTGGTTACATCTTACGTTTTTTTTCATCGTTTTGAGGATTAATATGTAAGGAACATAACATAGTAGAGAAGTTAGGAAATGCATACTCGTATTTTGTAGTTAAGTATTCAAGCAAGTCCAAATAAGAGGCCTATAAAAAAACCTCTTTTTCTTTAGTTTGTTTGACTTTAAAATTATAAAATTTTAAGATTTTTACTCAAAATTAAAATACTGTTGTCAGCCCTTGTAAATAATAATAAAAATGGAAAAAGAAAATTATACGCGACAGTGAGATTTGAACTTGGACACTAGTTTGAATCTTAACCAGTGAGCCAAACTAGGTGGTCACGTGACTGCTCGAAATAGTCAATATCTTTTTACAATTCGTTTTATTTGACATTAGCTACTCACACTATTGTAAAATGCATCGAAATTTACTGCATTTTACTGCAATTTAGGTATGATAGATCATCTCCGTTTTGTAATTTGCCCACCTAATATGTCCTCAACTAACTATCCCCAAAAAATCGCGTTGAAATCAAGTCTGTGGAAGCAATGCAAACGGTCAGAGATTTGTATGGAAGTCGAACCACCTTAAGGGTGACATTTCTTGTCCTGGTGAGCGGATAGTTCCGAAGGAGTGTTGACGTTTCTCGTTGAGAACATGAAACATAGATGTCGCTAGGTGTCTCTGCATTAAGAGGCTATTGAAAGACAAACTGAAAAAATGTTGATATATAGGGAAAATTTGTGTCTAAACTCCTGACCAGTGGTGGTGTAGGGGTTTAGCACGCAGCACGGAATGCTGAGAACCTGGGTTCGATTCCCAGCGCTGGTCTCTTTTTCTGGGTTTTTTCTGTGTATCCGTGTTTCAGTTTGTATTTAGTATAAAAATATCATAAGATTCAGCCTGGTGACAGACGGACGGACAGCGAAGTCTCAGTAATAGGGTCCCGTTTTTACTCTTTGGGTACGGAACCCTAAAAAACTGGATTAAGATATGAAAATAAAAAGTAACGTGCAATAATACCTTACGCAAGGCTGTAGCCGCGGCGGTTCCCGGTTTACTCTGAATTTCATTAGGCGTTTGAGTTAAGCCACCGCTTTCGTCTAATTGCTCATCTCCCTCGTCTCGTCCTAGAAAAAATCTAGTTTATTACCAATTTATAAGCTTATTAAAAAAAGACGATTGGCTTAATAAACTTCTCGATGTTGTTAAAATAATATTGCGTATTTTAGGAATACGTATGTACGCTTGAACGAATGTTTGTATTGTTTGTACGAGGATATAAAAAAACTGTATGATTGGTTAGTACCTTTCTACCATTTATTAGAACACCAGTCATAAAAACACTCAATATGAAAAAAAATAGAAATATCTGTAGCTTCAATAAGTCGCCTACTATTCCTCATAAAATATGGTGTTCAATACGAGTATTGTCTTATAAATAAACAAGACAAGTGTTTTCAAAATTTTAGGTAAAATTTTTCTTCCATTGTAATATAATTACATTACAGAAAAAAGTAAATCATGCTTTAGTGTTAAGACCAATTTAGATCTAGGAAAAGAATTGCGCGAGTTGCATTACATATGAGACCGTAAGGCGAACGAGTTTGAAGTGGTCAATCAAACGCCTCAATGTAATGTAACTTACTCGGTTCTTCTTGCAGGTCTAAACATTAAGTTTAGTTTAGGAGACGAGTGTCAAAATGTAAGGATTTATCATCATCATCATCGGCCTATAATAGCAGTCCACTGCTGGACATAGGCCTCTTCCATGGCGCTCCACAACACTCAAAAATGCTGACTGCTGAGCTTAAATCAGAGTTATCGACTAAAACTTAGATTTGATTTTTCTAGCAAGTGGCCATAAGATTTAATCGATACCTGATATGTTAAAGCTAATTTCACCAATTTAGGTACTAAAATACGGTTACGTTCAAAACAATCCGCATGATGGAGTTTTAAAAAAAACCTCATTACTTTATAGCGATATCAATGAAGTGCATTCCAGCTTTGCCATAGTCGGCAGGAATTGAATTAAAAAAAGTGCACTTGCAATTACTCCATTGAAATACCCCTCTCACGTTTCAACCCTTTATGGCGGTCCCTATGAATCAGAATGGAGTGCAATATGAGATGAGAGGGCCAATAATGAAATATAAAAACAGAAATAAGCTCTCTTTCCTCGGCTTTGGCCCGTTGAGTATTCTCCATTATTCCCATTCAGTAAATTTGCTTTGAGGAGTGTCCTTAGCAAACGTTTAAATAATTTCCTTTATTATTTGGTGAAAAAAATTAGTAAAACTTGTTTGATGTCGGACGAGACCGACTTTATGACACGAAATTAAGTTAAGGACTTTCTTGAGATACTTCTGCGTTTTATTATGACGTATTAAAGTATTTATAAATGGAAAAGATGTTTTAATGATTCTAATCGTTTAACCTTATTAAAGTATTCGCGAAAAAACTAATCTATCCAGATAATCAAAATGAATGGATGATTAAAATCATAACAATATCATACCATGCTATCTTTGATATCTCATCAGTATTATTGCATGCCAATCATTCACTGAGAAGATAAATCTTTTACTACCAATACGCCGCCAAAAGGCTGAATTTAAGATTCCTCTTTTTGCTCTCGAGGGTCAATGGAGCAGCAAAAAAGATAGATTGGGAGAAGGTCATGTCGATAATGAACTTAAGATTCTTGTAGATGACGGAACTTCTTATGAAGTAAACGTAGATTTTTCGAGGGCATCGTTAGTAAAATTTTCAGTTTGAATCAACTCTAGTTAAATTTCCGTTGCGATGCAATGCGCTTGGGAATCTGTCGGCAATTAATTGAAGTTATGGAAGCATCGAGTTTGAGCAATTCATTTCTTAGACCCCTTATTCTTATTCTTGTAAATTATAAATGATTTATTTTGTTTCTTTAAAACTATTACCCTTAAGAACATCTCTAGACGTTTAATGAATGGTGGTCTGATATTTATGAAATATAGTGGTATTTACTGATCGTGTAGGTAATCTGGTGTTTTCACGGATATCACAAAAATCTAGACTTCTTAATTTCGTATTATCACTTTAAGGTAAATATTGACTTCCGTCATTATACTGCTAGATTGAACGATTATTCTTCATTTTTTGTCTGTTACACGACTGAGGTCTACGAAACACGCTGCAACACTGATATACATGTGGTAAACATTGAATTAATGTAGCCTTACCCGTGTTAGTATTGCGAGAATAGAATGTAATCCATCAGTTTTTATTATATTGATGGAACACAGTATATATTAAACGTCTAGCCTTCGCCTTAGATATGTATAGTCTGTACTGTGTTCTTCAAATATATTGTGGCATTATAATTTTAAACAACGTGGGCATCATACTTGAAAACGTATCATCAAATTTATGAATTTTCCTAATTTGAATCGAATGAAAATGGCCATGACATAATGGGGAACATTTCCAGACGAACTTCGGAACTCAATAACCTAATTAGAGTTTGTTTTGAAACAAGCAAGCAAAGAGTAATTAATAGACTTGTCGGTGTTTTCCGTCGAGTGAATAAGAAAATCTCGATGCACGTGAACCTTGTTAAACTTAAATTACGTTCCTGCACGTTAGTGGCGCCAAGTTTATATGCAATATGAAACCTTCCGATTTGATTTAAGAGAAATCTTCATCTGGTAAGAAATTTTAGTATCTTTACAACTTTTATCACGTTTGTACAACTGGCTGGCTGTGTTTTTTTAAATGTGAACTTTCGTGAAAAATAGTCTATCATTCTCTGGAAAGACACTACACAGAAATTATTTAAATAATTAGTCATCGCGAAATTGCAGACGGCAATAAAACACAACCATTCATTTATTTAAAAGTGTCCATTCCCAAATACAGCGCTATTGACACATCGCTGTATTCTAAGTATTAGTAGTCGGAACAATCATTTAGTTGTAGGCGATTCAATTTCGAGTTATCTTCAGACCCAAATTGTATTAGATAACCAAAAAACAGCAGAAAAGTGCGATTGAAACTGTGCAAGCACAAAACAGAGTTTAATTTTGCAGCGGGGAGAAAATGATCTTATTATCGCTTATTAGGTTTCTCCGATACACGTTGCTTTTCTGTTGTCGAGTCAATTTGTTGGCAAGTTCGGTCGGAGGGGAACGGGACGGTGGAACTCACTCAATTAGTTAATTTCGTTAAATATCCTTGATTGAGCAACGGCCGGCAATCAAGCATGCAAATTCTCCCCACCCTTAGTCATTTCAGCTTTGCCTAAATAGATTTTTCACCGACTATTCTCGTGGTGAATTGTCCGTAACCAGTGCTGTTTAGAGTAAAATGTTCCTAGTTTCCTTATAGAAAATGGAATGGGGAAGCTTTTTTTGTAAGTAGTGCGCTTTGCATAATTGACTTTGTTCGCTGCTGCAAATTATCTTGCCATACCGTGAAGCTAAGTTTTACCATGAAACAATTTGAAATTCTTACTAAAAATAATTTAAAGTAATTTTAACAAAAATATCTTCAACGATTGCTTGTTTTTAACACACACCTAAGAACGGCATACACAATCCTATCCTTAAATTAATAAAAAATATTCCCTATTAAGATATATGTCATGTATAATAATATCCGACAGTTATGTCGCCGCATTCTTTTAGTCAGTTAATTTATCTGAGGAATTACAGTTATGCGCATTCGATTCTCCGTCAATGGAATTATTGCAATGCAGCTTAAAAATATCATGTATAATATTTGTGATTCTCGATAAATGGATATTAAAAATATTTTTAAAACAAGTGACGTCGTTGTTGACCTCCATAAAAGTCGGAGCCGACTCATCTATGAATTCGATAAGTCGATCTAATGTATTATAGGAATTTCGAATTCAGATGTTATACATAGCGTTCTTTTTTCAACAGTCAATTATTTCCGATTATTTAATAACTATACTATACTGTACTTAGCCATAATATTATTTTAGGTTGACCTTTTGTCATTCGTCTAAAAAGATGCTATTGTGATTTCAATATCAATAATTAAACGGTGATACTGGTATTTTACGTCTTTGAGAGTTATATTTTAGTACTTCTATTTATCAAATAATTCTTAACGATATTTAAAAACTAAGCTTTTATTGCCAGGCCTGAAATTAAATGACGCAAATAATACTATGCAGTCAACAGCATTCGCTGTCACATACAACGTTCATTTCGAAATTACAAAACCACCGCCCAAATGTATTCCATGAAAGTCAACGCATTGGCTTTAAACGATATTGTCCCGAAGCCAATCTAGTTGATAGTGTCGACGGTTTTCATTTGGACTGCAATAATTTCAGTAGGTGGTGGTTGGTGATTTCCAGCAATTACAATCGCAACCAGGTGTAGAACCTTGTCGCAAGAAGCCATAACTCTACTAGCTGAAGGAAGTCGCTATGGCATTTATAACGAAAAGGTTCTATACTGGGTTGCTATTAAAATGGTTTGTTGGTGCTACTTAGCAATTATCAACAACCTTCGGTGCTTGAAATACGAACGAGAATGGATTGATGTATTGTCATTTCGAAACAGTTAATATGGGGATCATGATTGGATTACTGGTAAGTAGATAAATTGCATGTTTTGGTTTTGGGCACTTTAAAGTAGGCAAGAAATTTGTAAATTATCATTTTTATGAGGATTAGGATTTTTTGTTGGGTTGTTTCTGTAAGCCAGCATTTAATACTATACCTAGTGTTGTCTTTTTATAAAGTCTGAATGTCTTGAACGGTAAAATTTTTAAAAACTTAATTTTTTTTATTGACCTCGGTCGGTATAAATCAATTTTCAAAAAATCTTAGATATCTTTGAGCTAACGTCTTGCTAATAAAACAAAAATTTACTCTGCAGTATAAAATAAGTTAATGTACCTACATGAAAATGTGTAAACTGATGTACAAGCATAAATATTTTTCATGTCTCCGATGTTATATGAGGTAAGGGTGTATTTTAAGAGTATGGTGTATGTAAAAATAAGGAGCCTGCATCTTGATACTTATCCTGATCTGTAAGTTAAAGTGGCAATGGGCAGGCCACATCGCTCGAAGAACAGTTAACCTTTGGGGGTAAAAAGTTTCTTCACCACGAACCGGAAGACGCAGGATTGGGAGGACCACTAGGTGAATTGACAACGTTGCGAAAGTTGCGTTTAGCCAGTGGATCCAGGCAGGTAAAGGGAAGGCCTTTGTTTAACAGTGGACGCTTTCTGGCTAATAATGATGATACTGATCTTATTACTTACCTAACAAAGTGAATGTCTTTGTAGAGATTAAACAAAGTGAACTGAACTGGAACTGTGACATGGCGCATGAATTTTCAGTTACGATGTCACGTTGGCAGTACACATGCAGCCAGGGATACACTAGGGGACCAAAGTCCTACGACACGGCTCACCAGCGAGCGACGTCAGGTGAAGTGGTGCGACGTTGCCGGACTTCGCTTGACACATCTGGCAACATTGCGCGACACGTGTCGCCAGCGACGTCGGGTGAAGTGGAGCGACGTTGCGGAACTTCGCTCAACATGTTAGGCAACCGGTATGATACCGGCTGCCTTGTGAAATTCAAGTTGTGATGGCACCAGAATATGTCAGACAAAGTTTTGCGAAGTCGCACGACTTCGCCTGACGTCGTTATGGACTTAAGTAGTATGATGGATGTCGTCAGATATGTGAAGCGAAATCGCTCGGCTTCGCTCGTTGCCACATGCCGTGGAACATTTGTCCCCTAGTGTATCCGTGGCTTGAACATGACCGGCCCGGGAAAGAAAGTAATAAACTAAATTGGCTTCAGGGTTTTAATGTTTATGGATACATGCTTCAGAATTAGTACGAGCCCTCGTGGGGCCGTTGTTTTGAACCTCATCAGCGTTTTATTTTTAATTCGTAAAGAGTTAATTTTTACTGGAGAGTGACACAAAAGGTGTCCATAATGAAAACATAAGGTTCTTACGAAAATGGCCATAAAGTGGTCCATTGTAAAATGCCATTGGCAAATGAAAATCATACGTGATATGACTGTATGACACAGCAAAATATTTTTCACTGAAAAAAAATTGTGATCCCTTATTTTAATAAAACTAAAAAGCGCAGATCACATAAAAGAGGAAGAAAAAAAATTAACGATCAAGTTTAATTCAAAGACAAGATGTGTGATTAAAAGTTTTAGCTAATATTACTGGAGTCTTAAAAGAAAATAGAACCATAGAAACAACTCAATACCTTTCTGAAAAAATAATTTATGTCAACTCAAGTTGTCTGACATAGTAAAATAGGCTTAGTTGACCTTATTTAGGCTTTTTTGCTATTTTTTTACCCCGTTGTACATGTCAGACAACCTGAGTTGGCATAAATTATTATTTGCAAGTATCAATATTTTGCGGTGAAAATTTAAATTTAATAAATTTTAATAACAATGTCTATCATGAAGACTCAAATTAATGTTATCATCAGGAACCACCAGCGAAATAAAACAAAACTACGCAGACAAACAAAAGAACTATCCCTGAGTCTATTGTAATAATTTCAAAGATAACTTTGGCAGAGCCAACAATATTCGTTTTAACGCCATCTAGGGAGCCTTTCCATTAATTAGAAACTTCATCGTGATGCGGAATCCGGTTCCCGACAAAGCATAATAGAGTGACATAAATTTTCTTATCTGCACCACATCAGAGACATTTTATTGTGACAAAAGTTCGCCTTTGTTAACTCTGCTCTTGTTTTGTTTTAAAACAATTTTATTTCGTTAAGCCGGAAAATTATGATTTTTCAGGGATGTAGGTCGCAGAGTTATGAATTCGAATAATGCGGTTTGTTATGATTAAAAATAGCAGTTCTGGTTCTACTGTGGAAAATACCGCTAGAAACAGAATAAATAACCTTACTCAAAAGTTGACTAGTAAAGATTCCTTAAAGGGATAAGTTCATCTTTCCTCTCAGTCTCAACGTTTGTGAATTGAGTTCTTTTACTTATTATTGTGCAATAAAGAGCTCTGCCTTTTTATTGTAAAATAGAATTAGATCTTGTAAAATACTTTTTTCATTTTTTTTTTTGAATGAGTCGCCAGAGGGGCCAAAGACGCGAAGTCTTTGCTGTTTTTTAACTTTAGGGTAGGAAGAGTGACTTGTGCTCGGGAAAAATCCCTTCGGACGAACTGGGAATGGAGGGCCCAGACAGTGTCCGACTTGCACGGACTAAAAAACCCGGTCACAAGTCCCCTTCTCTATTGATTATTAATACAAAAAACGTGTGCTTTATATTTTGAGGAGGGGAGGGGTAGGGAGGGGACTTAATCTACCCACAGTGTCCTGCCTCAGCCATTTGCTGGAAGGCCGGGAGAGGAGCATGCATTCTCCCGCTGGGCACTGGGGGGTGCTTAGGTCGGTCTTTTATGTTTTTACCCGTTGGTTTATTCCTTGACCGACCCTCGCCCGTTTCTGTACATTTACTTAGAGCTATTGGTTGGGTTGGTGGGATTTCCTGTCATCATGTGTGTCACTTTTTTCATTTACTTGTTTGTCAGTTTTGTGTATAAACTTTCCACTGGGTCTTTCTTAGGCCCATACTACACGGGCGGTTCTCCCGCCGCGGGAAACCGCTTCTGAACCGCCACTAGACACAATTTTATATGGATGTTGTATGGTGCAAACTACACTGCGCAGCTCCGTCGAGCGGTTTCCCGCGGCGGGAAACCGCCCGTGTAGTATGGGCCTTATCTGATGAAAAACATTTAATCTTCAGACAAGTAATTACAGTTCGTAACGATCATTAATGGTCAAGCCTGGACAACTTCGGGCTAGTAATGACGATGATGGTAATGATTGATCACAAATCTATATAATTATTCACTCTCCTCACTATCATTCTATACCACAACCATGACATAATATTATTATATTTTACTGCAAAACAAATCTAGTTCAAAAATTATTTTTATCCTTGCAGTCTTTATGAGGCACTGCACACTGGCAACTGGAAAACTCAACTTTTCATCTGACGTCTCTGATGATAAATATCGCAAAGGCTGTACAGACTAACTGCGAGGTATTTCATCCTAAAACATAACCTAGCTGAAACTTTTCTAACTCTCCAGGTTGTCTAACGAAAATATTTACCCCAAGCCAAGCTACATAAGCAGGTACTGTACAGCTATCCAATCCATCCCGCCCAATTTTACAATACATCGTAATTGCTCGGTCGAGCACAAAGCCTGCGTAGTTATAACTTTATCGTTATCAACGCTATATCCGCAATTAATCTCAAGATAAGGCTGTTTCAAGTTAAGGCCAGTCGCTGGGGATCTAAGCAATCTTTACGGCTGACTTGTCAAAGTGAGAAAGGGTCGGGAACTCAAGAGACTCTCAACAATGCTTGTTATCTTAGAAGAAAGCTTAGAACATAATGATATCATTTCGAATAAATACGAGGCTGGATTACGGTGCCTTTAAAGGATTCGCTTAGTTGGTCATTAAAATGCCGAAATATAAGTGGGGTGCTGGATTTCTTATCTGTTCCTGCTTTTTTTAATCTTTCCGAGTAGTATAAAATTGGTGAACCTGGATCACAGGAGATCCAAGTTCACCAATTTTATAGTAGATCTTCTATTCAAAAACTCATATATTCGAATACAGTAATCTATTCAATAAACGACATTACAAATAGGTTATCTATTCAAAAACATTCCTGTTAATTATAATAAGCCGCTTTTAAACTCAATGCTTCTATTAATAAAATTAGGTATTTATAACTTTTTTACAATTACAGTTATCAGTTAACTAGAATTAAAAATCTGGATCTTTTCAATAAAACAAATATATTTAATACAAACTCATTTTATTTACATATTACCATCAATTGAGTCATGTATCTTATTAATTAAATCTTTCGTTTGTCTATAAATATCATCCATAATTAAATATTTTGCGACATATTGAGCGCATAATAATTCTGCATCGCACTCGCACATTCGTTGGTTCCCCGGAACTTATCGACGTCATGTCATGAATCTCTATTCGGATGACTTTCACACCGCGAGCAGGTTTCTTCACAATGGAAAGCAGTGATGATGTAGCTTTTCGTGTCCTTTTTCGGGATCCATCATCTTGATTTTTTGGATGAGTATTTGGTTGAGTTATTTTATCAGGTATGAAATTGAAAAGGTCTTCAGATCCCTGAAAGATAAACATAATGCGTAATACATATTTATATAACTATAACTAGCTTCGCCCACGACTTCATCTATGTGAGATTTCATTTATCGCTATCTCAGATAAAAAGTGAACTATATCCTTTCTGTAGACTTGAAAACATTATGCAAAGTTTCATGAGGATTGGTTAAGTAGTTAAGGTGTGAAAGCGTAACAAAGGAACAAACTCACTTTATCACAGCTTTATTGATAATTGTATTATTTTAAAACAAATACTTACTGAAAGCGACATCATTGATTTGTGGTAATTTTAAGGTATAGATAAAAGACGTGCTTTGAGTCTGAAATCCAAGGAGTGTATAATTTAAAGTATTTTATAACTTTAATTTCCCTGCTTCGTACTATTTTTTACTCTAGCAAATAAGATTCAAAATCGAGCTAATTATTTTTCTTACAACTACATATTTAAAGTTTACGTTCATATGCTCCAGAAAAGGAAACGTGACAGACGACTCCGCGTCAGGCCGGCGTCGCGAGCCGGAGGCATCATCATATTACGTAATGATTACTTTGTTCGTCTGTACATTGTATGGTGCCCATCGCTTATAATCACACGAGTAAATTCGAGTGTAAAGCCTGTAGCTTAAAGCGGCTTACGTTGCATTTATGATAAAGTTTTTTAACAAACGATATTGATCCTTATTCGTCTAAGTAAAAAGAAGTTGGTTTTATAAAACTTTTGTTTTTTACGCACACACATACCTTTTAGCTAAGGATAAAATTGGGAGTTAGCATTTTCCACACGAATGCAGGTGTACAGATATGTGCATACAGTCAAACGTTTGATTGCATATAATTATCGATGAAAATAAACTTTGCTCAGTTTAAGCATAGATAGCAGTGTCTTTCTTGACGGTGAAAGCGGAAAGTGGAAAAGTGTTTTGTGATCAATTACTTATTCAGGTGAGTTATGTTATTTCTTATTTCAAACAACTTTATCATCCTCTCTATTTTTAGATCTCATCGAAATGCAGTCAAGGTTGTTGAGCGCTAAGCACATTAGTTTATAAGAGCTCTAGAAATTGAAGTCTAGGGAGAGTGCGGGTTCGATTCCTGAATTATGGAAAAATAATATGGTTTCCTCTACGTTATTTTTTTATGGTTTATCATCATGTATATTAAACGCGCTATTCGAATTTATCACTTTTAAAGAACATTATTAATAACGTTGATTATTTTTCTAAAGCCTTAATTTATTTATTTTACATCATTTAGGTAGATACTTCATCTCATTTAAATATATGTAGTATACTCTAAAACCAAAGTTTTATTTTAAAAGAAATCAATTTCATTAAACGCTTTTTTATTATTATTTTTTATATCTCATCGAAAATGCAGTCTAGGTTGTTGAGCGCTTAGCACCTTAGTCAATAAGAGCACAGATGTGAAGTCTAGGGAGAGCGCAGGTTCGATTCCCGCCTTGTGGAAAAATAATTATGGTTTTCTCTACGTTAATTTTTGTGGTTTATCATCATGTATATTAAACGCACTATTCGAATTTATCACTTTTAAAGAGCATTCATACTAACATTGATTACTTTTCTAAAGCCTTAATTTATTTATTTTACAACATATGGGTAGATACTTCATCTCAATTAAATAAAGCATACTCTAAAACTAAGGTCTTATTTTTTTTTTTTTTTTTTATGGCGTTCGATAAGTATTTATTTATTTATTTATTTATTTATTTATTTCTTTGCAAGAATGTAGTTTTACAAAACAAGGTGTTATTTTTAATTTATGTCCAATACATTATTAATAACGTAAAGATTATTTGTTCTTGTTATAAATTAGGTACTATGCAAGGGTGAATAGATTATTGTGTATTTTACAACTTGATCGCTAATCAAGCTTTCTAAAATAATGCTGACTTACTGTTTACTTATTAAGCATTTATTACATTTCAGATTTCATTCATTCAGCCCCTCGTTTGGAGAATAGGGACTTTACTTCAGGAAACTACTAAGAAATCTAAAATGTAAGTAATTCGAGTGATCGTTTAGTCTAGTAGTTTACCTAATAGCGGATCCACATTCACAGCGGCGTGAAGAGTTGTGAAGGGGGCATGAACGTGAATGTGGATGGTTTTTATTCACACCTGTTCCTGTTTCACGAGTTTGTAGCTGTTCTCGGTCTCGCTCGACTCGGTTTTGGGGTCGCTTCAAAGGGTTCGCGGTCGCGAACCGCGAACGCTTTTCAGATTCATGTCGTGAATACAACGGTCATGCGAGAAGTGGTGGTGTATGATCGATGTATCCACCATTTTCCTATCTTTATCATTATTTTACCTGCGTTTCATGTTTATTTACGCAGAAAAATTCAATATTTGAGTGCGCACTATGCCAAAGCCGCATCTGTTATTTTGAGCAAGTGCGTGAACACAACCATGAACTTCGTGAGTGTAAAGTAGATAGGTTCGCGTCGCGCCTGAATTCACGGTGCGACTTTTTGCCATGAATGTGGATCCGCTATAAGTCTAACATAGTGGAAAAAGAATATTTTTAAAGATGTGACCTACTACTAGAAAACGGGTGCAGGTTCGATTTCTGCCATGCGTAAAATAAATGATTTTCGTCTATGTTCATTTTCGTGATTTATCATCGTGTTTATTATACGTTAAGTGAAAGGCCCGACAGTTGGTTACGAACTAACTTTATTCATATGAAAATAATGGTTGACACGTGCTTACAATACTTGTATAGGTATGCGTATCAACTTACACGCTACATCTCCCTTCACACACAAAAAAAAAAAAAATACGATTTTTTTTTTTTTTTTTTTTTTTTTTTACCCATATACTTATTGTCTAAAGAGCTTAGTTCTGTTCTTGTGAACAGAATCTACTTTACCATCTTTTAAAATTATTACATTGGGTGTTTCATCTTTAATTACTTTGTACGGGCCATTGTAAACTGATTGAAATTTCGATGCTACTTCATTTTTTAACAGAATTAAGTCATTCGGTTGATATATAATAGGTTTAATGGTTTTATCATAATAGTGTTTTCTTACTTCTTTTGACAATAATAAATTTTTTCTGGCCTCTTCCTGTGTTTTTTGTATCTTATATCTTAAAGTTAAAGGGTAATCATTACAATTATACAGTGGTTCTACGTTTTTAACTAAATTACTCGGCAATGTACAATTTTTACCGAAAACCAGTTCATAGGGTGTAAATTTTGTTGAGGTATGGACACTTGTATTATATGCAAAGCACCAAAATGGTACCCATGTACTCCATGTTTTGGCTTCATTATTCGTTTGTATACGTAGATAGGCATTGAGGTGCTTATGCGTATTTTCAAGTGAGCCTATTGACTCATGGTGATAAGCAGTTGATGACAACTGTTTTACATGCAATAGTTTACACACCTCGCTCATTGTTGTTGACAGAAATTCTGTCCCTCTGTCTGTTCCGATTGCTCGCGGAATTCCGTACCTTAATATGAAATTCTCCACAAACGTCTTTGACACACTAACCGAATCCTTATTTTCTAGTGGGTAAGCTTCTACGAATTTCGTGAGCTCACATTGTATAGTTAGTATATAATTCTTATTAAAATAATCCTTACCTAAGGGCCCTACTATATCTAAATAAACCTTATCGAAAGCTGATTCAGCTGTCGTCGTAACGACCATTGGTTCTTTTGTGTGAACCGTGTGTTTTTGTTTCTGACATTTTGTACATTTAAGTACATATTTTTTAATGTCTTTATCCATCCCTGGCCAGTAGTAGTACTTTTTTATGTTATTGGTCATGCGCCGTATACCGGCATGACCGCTTGTCGGCAAAATATGAAAATCGTTTAAAACGACTACCTTATCGTCATCTGATATAATTCTTTCTACGCCTTTTAGCAAATAAACTCGGGGTCCGGACCACCCTTCATTTCTATTTATTTCTTTGGTTAACCATTGTATATATTTCATATTTTCTTTATTTTTAATAATATAAATTCGTTCTATGTTATATTTTTTACTAATCTGTTCCAGTTCACTCACATATGCGTCTCGCGCAATATTATGTGATCGTAATTCTGGACAGGTATATATAGTCATTTCCGCTGGCTTATATATATAAACGCAGTCGCTATCTCTCACACATAATCTATCCCATTCTTTTTTTGATACTACTATAATTTGTACAGAGTTTGACGGCCTTCCAGTAGATTCCAAATTTTTCGGGTGATCAGTCCGATAATTGTTAGAATTACTGTCGGTCGGTGAACCTGTACCTCCCGCGTCTCTTAAGTGTCTTGCTCTACTTCTAGTAATCACTTGTATAATATTTTCGCTCATACCTTTAAGTTCTTCTGACGTAACTGTAACCCGAGATAACGCGTCTGCTGCTACGTTATCTTTGCCTTTTATATATTCGACCACGAAGTCGTATTCCTCTAAAACTAATCTGAATTTAGTAAGTCTACTTGATGGGTTATTCATATTGAATAAATATATTAATGGTCGGTGATCTGTAAATATTCGGAACTTTCTCCCATATAGATATGGCCTAAAGTATTTTATGGACCAAACGATTGCTAACATTTCTTTTTCTATTGTAGGATAGTTCAGCTCGGCTTTATTTAAGCTTCGACTAGCGTATGCTACTGGGCGATTGTCTTTATTGCATAACACAGATCCGATTGCTTTTCCTGACGCATCTGTATATAAACGAAATTCATTATCTGGAGAAAAATCCGGGTATTGCAATATGGGTGGAGAAGTTAATGATTTCTTTAATAGTTGGAATGATTGCTCGCATTCTTGTGACCATATAAAGGGTGTGTCTTTTTTACTTAATTTATTTAAAGGTATGGTTATGTTGGCAAAATTTGGGATAAATCGTCTATAGTAATTCGAGAACGCTACAAAGCGCTTTACGTCGTCACTGGTTTTTGGGGTTGGATAATTTTTTAAAACGGTAATTTTTTTCTGGATCTGGTTTCACTCCTTCTGCACTCACTACATGTCCCAAATATAAAATGTTTTTTTTGAGAAAGTTACATTTGCTAGGATTTAATTTTAATTTTACTTTTCTTAACCGTGATAATACGTCAATAAGATTTTTGTTGTGTGATTCTAAATTTCTACCAAAAATAATTAGATCGTCAAGGTAAACGAAACACTTGTCGTAATTTAATCCCGCTAATGCTACTGTCATTGCTCGTGAAAATGCACTTGGACTGGTCTTTAGCCCCATGGGCATTCTTTTCATTTGGTATTGTTTGTCGAATGTAAAGGCAGTGCATTTACGACTTGATGGTTCTAATTCAACTTGATAATATCCGTTCTGTAAATCTAAATGACTGAAATAAATTGCTCCTGAAAGCGAATCTAAAATATCTAATATGTTTGGTAAGGGGAAGCGGTCATTTATAACTTTTTCGTTTAACTTTCGATAGTCAATAACTAATCGGTATTTATTCTCACCGGCTTCGGACTTTTTTGGAACTAGTAATATAGGGCTAGACCACTCACTTGTAGTAGTCTCAATGATGTCATCATCCAACATTTGTTGTATTTGTTTTTTAATTTCACCCGCCTGGGATTTTGGTAATCTATATTGTTTTTTGTATACAGGAGGTTCGTTAGGTTTTAGTTGAATAGTTTGTTGAAAAATGTCAGTAGATGTTAATTTATCTCCTTCTAAATGGAAAACATCGGAAAATTTTGCACATATTCTCTCAATTTCTAATTTTTCCTCTTTATTTAAGTCAGTTAAATTTAATTGTGTAAATAATTTTCTAACTCGATCTCCATTTTTAAATACGCGGTTGAAGGAGAGTATATTGTAATTATTTAAGTCATATAATTCAGGCCTAAAGAAACTTAACGATACTGGCGAGTCACGTGTATTTAATATTTGTATCGGAATGACACCATTATTTGGTAGTGCTATTGATGCTGCCAAAAATACTCCTTCGCATAACTGTTTCGGGTAAATGACACATTCCTGTTTCATTTGTGTTGTTATAAAATGAATTGATTCTGACCTAGGTGGAACGTTAATAAACTTATTATTTCCTATACTTCCTGGCTGTAAGGATAAAACAATTTCATCGTCGCCTGTACATAATGATAATGTATTATATTCTAAATTAATATTGCTTTTGTATTTAGTTAAGAAATCTAGTCCTAGAATCCCATCACTAGCACAACATAAGTTCTCGAATACATGGAACTTATTTATGAATTCCTTTCCCATAAATGATAATCGTAACATGACATAACCTATCGAGCAAAGTTCACCACACACACCATTTATCTTAAGGTGTCCAGGCTGAAATGGAATGTTATGCTCAATTAATTTTTCGTATTTTATAGCGCTGAGTGACGCTCCGGTGTCTACTAACCAATTATAAGAAGCATTGCTAAGCGACAATTCAACTGTGTTAAAGTTCGTGTAAAAACACTCACTAAAATGTTTCTTATAATTATCTTTAGAGACGAAAAAATTCGCTAGAATTACCCTGGTGATTATCGTCAGCACTGGTTTCATTTTGCTGAGTCCGATTGCTTGGTGTCATGTAATTGATGCCGCGGTTGCTTTGATTATTGTAAACACTTCTATAGTACGTACCTCGGCTTCGGCTTTGATATCGGCCGCGCGGGGGGGTCGTTCCCCGCCCGTAAGTCGCCTGCGCATAGCTACGAGTAGGGTGACCACGATACTGATACGTTTGTCCTGGGTGACCACGATAGTTGTAATTACTGCGACCACGACCACGCTGTGGAAATGTATAATTAAAGTTCCTAGACTGTTCCATCCTCATCACCGTACTTTGAGGTGAAGAAGAAGCTTCCTCGTCTTTCGCGCCCCTTATAGCTTCCGTTAAGCTAGCATAATTTCTAGCAGAAATTATTGTACTAAGATGGCCATTTTGCAAACCGTCCGAAAATCGCTTGATGGCTGTTTTTTCATTAAGGGGTCTTAAGACCTTAATTTTTTCTGTATCTCCGTCGGCTTGCGAAATGGTCAATTCGTCAAATAATCGTTCTATTTCTTTGCCGTATTCATCAATACTCCTATTTCTTTGTGACGCTAAAAGTAGTCGTTGTTGCAAAGCCGTGAACGATTTTTTCGGTAAAAGGTGTTTTTTTATGTCATCAACAAGGAGTTTGACCGAGTCATAGCTTTGTGATAACCTTAATTTAGCACCCTCGGATAATCTGGTTTTCAGTACAAACATTATTAATGTTGCCTGAGAAGACTGGTCTAACATGGAACTATACATTTCTATACCTGAGATGAGTTGTTTAGTTACATCTTCTTTGCTATTCATTACAGGCAGTAAGGAAACTGCTGTTTTTAATTCAAATTTTTCCATGGTGGGTTTTTGTATTTCAGTCGCTGTGCTAGGACTGCTAGAAGGAATCGATTCTGATGAAGAATCCGTTACTATACAAAGTTTTTTAATCTCTTCATATAATGATTCTATTTTCGTTAGTAATTCATTGAGATATACAATATCGCTTGACTTATATTTATCCTTTTCAACACTTACATCGTGCAAGTACTTGTTACATTTTTCAATTATACAATTGGCTTCATCTCTCTTTTTACAACATAATTCCTTAGCTTGCCGTCTGGTTGGACCTACTTTTATTAAGTACGTTCTTATCTTTAACAAGTCATCATAATAGGTTTCCAATAATGATGCCATAAATTTCTACCATGTGCCGTGTTATATAATCTACTGATGTATAATATGCTTAAATCTATAATACCTAGATTTTAATGTTTTATAATGAACGCAATTTTTCAATATGCATGCTTTACTCACAATCACGTAACGCGCACTTATACTTCACTTTAAACTGCATCACCGGTCTCTGGTTCTCTGCGGCTACGCCGGAACCAGCTGTCTGCACGCCGTAGGTGGTACACGTTAATCTCCCGTTGCATCATTTTTTTATGACATTTTAAGTAGGCTCTGTATACGCCATATAATAGGGTCAGGGCTAAAATCAGCAGAATTACAGATAAAATAATATTCGTGTTGCTTGTATGCCAAGTTAGATCCTTGATGGTAGCATTCGCGTCGTTATTTCCGCCTGTTGATGTCTGAGCGATGATGACTTCTTGCGGTTTTGATGTTCCGGAACCCATTTCAGCAACAGCGATGGATCGCAATTATTGAAAGAATTGTAAGGATCAGGATGCAAGCTAACACAATAGGAATCCAGTCCCATAGAAACTGTTCAACTTTTAACAGTACACTGTTGTCCGTTGCGCACATTTTTATTTCAGTACCTTAATTAATTTTTTTTTCCTAGTTCGATTATTTTTCGAAATAACCCACTCACTTAACTTAATAACACACGCGAACGCGGAGCTGAGACATTATTCAGCTGAGTCGGCATTGTCACCGACAAGGCAGGGTCGCCATGTAGGGACTGAGGTTCGTAGTGGCATGAGACAAGTGAAAGGCCCGACAGTTGGTTACGAACTAACTTTATTCATATGAAAATAATGGTTGACACGTGCTTACAATACTTGTATAGGTATGCGTATCAACTTACACGCTACAGAACTATTTAAATTTATCACTTCTAAAGAACGTAAAATATTAAAATAAGTAACAATGTTTTTTTTCTGAGTCTTTTATTTAATTATTTTACGATGTTTAGGTAGATAACTTTATTTCAATTAAATCTAACACTCTAAAACTAAAAAAATTATTTTAAAAAGAAATCAACTTAATAGACGCTTTGTTTAGTTGTTTATAGTTATTGTGGTATTCGATTAAGAGTATTCGTTGTTGTTGTTGTACATTTATATGCAAGACTGAATAGATTATTGCGCATTTTATTTATTTATTAAATAATTTTGACTTACTGTTCACTTATATAAGCATTAATTACATTTTCAGATTTTATCTATTCGGCCCTCGTTTGGAGAATACCGCACACTTATTCAGAAAACTACTAAGAAATCTAAAATGTAAGAACTTTTTCGATATATTCGAGTGATCGTTTATTCTAGTAGTTTGAGAAAGCATCTATGTAAGATGTGACCCCTTCTAGAAAACTGTATAGTAAAAATAGTTTGACATAAATCTCATCACCAAAAGCGTAGTAGGTATTCATCTTATCTCACATCTCCACTCTACATACGCACCTACTGCTGGGTTGAGTCAGCGTTATTTATTACTCAGGTTGTTTTATATAAACTATTCTTAGTCAACGTTGCACGTAAAATAAAAAATCTTAGTTAAACATATTTAAAAAATATAAAATTATTTTTTCAGGTCGCATAAATGTGAGTCGAGTTCATCATCATCATCGAGTTCAAGTAGCTCGTCATTTTCTTCATCTTCGGATGAAGAAATGATTGTACTTGCTGCACCCACAATCGAGAAGAAGAAAACAAAGAAACGTCGTCATGATGAGAGCAGCTTCCTCGCCCCGTCTACAAGCATGGCTCCAGTACAGGAATTACTACAACCATCGCGACAGCTCCAACAGGAGCCTTTGAAAAAAAAACATAAAAAAGATAAAAGCTCAAAGAAGTCTTCAGGAAAAATCCGCGATGGAAAAGATAAACAAGAAAACTTGATTAAAAAGCCGAGGTCAGAAAAGCTTACCGAAAAATCTAAGAACGAGAAAGAAGTGAACGTGTGCAAGAAGAGGGCCACTGCTAACGACTTATTTGGAGGTGGTGATGATATCAATGGTAAAGATACTAAGAACTCTTTATATTCCTACATTACACGACGGCTAGGGAATGGCTATTCAAAGCAGTCTTATGATAATAAGAATGGAAACCATTATGTCGAACTGAAAATATACAATTGCGACGACATTGAAAAGGTTTCACCAATGAATCGTTGGAGGCACGCGATTGTTGCTCTTAAAAACAGAACGAACACAGATACACCGGCATGGGGCTTGTTGTATCAATATTTGACTGCAGTTCGTGAAGAATTTTCAGATTGCCCCTCAACCTTTCTTAATTCTTACTATTAAAATAATACTCATTTTGAAATATATTCATTTACTTTTAGTGTTTTAATTAACCGCTATAATTAACTATAGGTACTCGTATACTATTGTAATGTTTTTAAGTAAATAAATACTCTATCTATATAATGAGTTCCTCCTAATATGCCTTTTTATTTTTATTTACAGCTACATCAAATATCATGTCTATGCCATTGAATTCACACCAAAATCGAGATCTTATTGAATGTGATAAATGCTTGATAATATTACCGAGAATTAAATATCATTATCATAAGAGAACAAATTTACATAAGTCTAATTGTTTATTGAGAACTGAGTTTGAAAATATTTAAATTATATCAACAGCTTTTAAAAAGAGAATAACATCATATCGTTTAAATCCTAAGCACAAATATTTAACTCCTGAAGCATTTCTCTATGACAATTTGATTGAAATCATGAAACTTATTAAAATGACATTAATGAAAAATAATTGTATAAAAATAAATCTAGAATTATATGCTCATTTCATTCTACCTGATGTGGGTGAAAAGCAGCTTAAGTCTTTTAATACCAAGTATGATGTCATTCTATCAAGCAGCAATTTAAAAGAGTGGTGTTCAAAAATGGTTGATGTAATGAAGGTAAAACTTACCGAACTTGAATGCTCTCAATCTGGTTGGGCCTTTCATTCAGTAAATCTCTTGGAAATAAATATAAACAAATACTGTCCTATGAGAGGAGGCACTTATTTACCATTACCGCAAATTGTAGAATAACGATGTAAGTATGCTGTTTTCTATGGTCTATTGTAGCGGGTTTATATCCAGCTAATATGAATGTATGTTCTTACCCACATTATTCTGAAGTACTTAAAATTGAAGGTATATCTTTTCCTCCATCATATAATGATAAAAAACTAATTGAAAAAAAATAATTCCAATATCAGCGTAAACATATATGGCTTAAATAAATACTCCGTAGCCACAGGACCTTTTTATCACACGCAAATAAAAAAAAAATTAACACATAAATTTACTTTATTTCGAAAAGTCAGGAAAAGGTCATTATTGTTGAATAAAGGATATAATTCGTTTAGTTCGACGTCAAGTTACAGCTCACAAGGGAAAAATGTATTTTTGTGATGCATGTTTACAATTCTTTTCATCTGAAAACAAGTGTGAGAAGCGAATAATCCATAAAAGCGAGTTGATGAATTATGCCTATCACACTTGAATTTAATCGCAAGAGAAGTTACATCAGACTAATTGGTATTGAATTGATAATGAATAATTAAATAAAATAGAAATATTATATCTGCCTCTTTCTCTATAATCATTTTAAACAATTGTTTAGACTAAAGAGTATATAAACACTAAAAAATATCAGAACCCTCACTATGATCTTCGATAAACAAACTCAAACTTTAGAACCACAACAACATACGGAACAGCCTCAACAACAGCAGTCACAACAATAACAACAACAGTCGTCGTTACAACAACGTCGGATGGAACAGCACCAACAACAGCTAGAAGTTTACCAAAACGAGTCTTATTAAGATGTCTAAAAGGTTATTTTTATTTTATATAGGATCAAATGAGATTTTAAAAAGGTGGCGTACACCATTACTTTTAAAATTATTTAATAACAGAGTGAATGAACTACTTTTTCGTGTGTATCATAACGAGCAAGAAGCTAATGAAATATTTGAGCTGTCTAACACTCAGATTTTAAAAGATATGTGGAATAATTTTACTATGTTATTGGAAGAACCTTATGGAGATATGAATGTAAATTTTGAAAAATGGATTATTTTAATTAAGAAATTACCATCTAAGTGTTTCACAGGAGTTGATAATTCAGATGATGATATCATTGTTAACAAAATCATTAATTTGATTATAATTGCAGTCAACGATTACTTAGTTGAATAGATTAAGATTTTTAGTTCTAGTTTACTGATAACCGTAATTTTCTTAATAGAGGCATTGAGTTTAAAAGCGGCTTTTTATAATTAACAGGAATGTTTTTGTATTCATGGCCTATTTATAAAGTTGTGCTTATTAAATAGATTACTGTATTCGAATATATGAGTTTTTGAATAGAAGATCTAGAATAAAAATTGGTGAACTTGGATCGATGGATCCCGAAAAAGGACACGAAAGGTTACATCATCACTGCTTTCCATTGTGAAGAAACCTGCTCGCGGTGTGAAAGTCATCCGAATAGAGATTCATGACATGACGTCGATAAGTTCCGGGGAACCAACGAATGTGCGAGTGCGATGCAGAATTATTATGCGCTCAATATGTCGCAAAATATTTAATTATGGATGATATTTATAGACAAACGAAAGATTTAATTAATAAGATACATGACTCAATTGATGGTAATATGTAAATAAAATGAAATCTCTTTGTGATTTTGTTCTTATTTATGTCATTTGAAATGCAGAATGTATTGACATTGTATTATTATTATTGTGATTTAATCTAATTTAATTAATTGTAACTGTAACTGTAATGAATAAATAAAATGAGTTTGTATTAAATATCTTTGTTTTATTGAAAAGATCCAGATTTTTAATTCTAGTTAACTGATAACAGTAGTTTTAAAAAAGTTAATAAGTACCTAATTTTATTAATAGAGGCATTGAGTTTAAAAGCGGCTTTTTATAATTAACAGGAATGTTTTTGTATTCATGGCCTATTTATAAAGTTTTGCTTATTAAATAGATTACTGTATTCGAATATATGAGTTTTTTGAATAGAAGATCTAGAATAAAATTGGTGAACTTGGATCGATGGATCCCGAAAAAGGACACGAAAGGTTACATCATCACTGCTTTCCATTGTGAAGAAACCTGCTCGCGGTGTGAAAGTCATCCGAATAGAGATTCATGACATGACGTCGATAAGTTCCAGGAACAAACGATATGTGCGAGTGCGATGCAGAATTATGCGCTCATTATGTCGCAAAATCATTAATTATGGATGATATTTACAGACAAACGAAAGATTTAATTAATAAGATACATGACTCAATTGATGGTAATATGTAAATAAAATGAGTTTGTATTAAATATATTTGTTTTATTGAAAAGATCCAGATTTTTAATTCTAGTTAACTGATAACAGTAATTTTAAAAAAGTTAATAAGTACCTAATTTTATTAATAGAGACATTGAGTTTAAAAGCGGCTTATTATAATAAACAGGAATGTTTTTGAATATATAACCTATTTGAAATGTCCTTTATTGAATAGATTACTGTATTCGAATATATGAGTTTTTGAATAGAAGATCTAGAATAAAATTGGTGAATTTGGATCTCCTGTGATCCAGGTTCACCAACATGAACCATCGTGCTTTGGTTATTATATATGTTGTTCTCATGATGAATCCTTAAACAAAAACGTTAGCTACAGAGGTCCTGATTGCGTTAAAGTGTTTGTAAAAGAATTAACAAAAGATGTTATTCAGATTTGTCAAGTTTTAAAAACCAAGAAACCAATGATATCGCTAACCAAAGAGCAAGAGATAAATTTTGAAAATGCTACGATCTGTCATATTTGTAAATTCTTCTTAGTGGGTGATAAAGTTGCTGATCATGATCACATAACATCTCAATGCAGAGGTGCTGCGCATTCACTCTACAACTTAAAATATCGTGTGTGTCGCTTCTTACCTATAGTTTTACATAACTTATGTGGTTATAATAGTCACTTTTTATTGAAGAACTGAGCAAGTATGGCGACATACAAATTATCCAAAAATGAAAAAAAAAGTATTTATGTAGTAAAACAACATTAAGAGATCTTGATGTTCAGATGAAATTTATAGATTCATATCAATTTTTAAGCTCGAGTTTAGATGATAAATCTCTAATACTTTGAACAAAAATGAGTTTATTCACTTATCAAAAGCTTTCCATGATAAAGAGTTATTTAATTTGATGCGACAAAAGACATTTATCCATATGATTATATGGATTCTTGGGAAAAGTATAAAGAAAAAAGTCTCCCACGCATAGAATTATTCTTCAATAATTTAAAATTAGAACATATCACCGATGATGACTACTTAAGAGCACAAAAAAGTTTGGAACAAATTTGATATTAAAACTTTAGGTGAATATACAGACTTATATTTAAAATCTGATGTATTATTGTTTTTGCGACGTTTTCGAAAACTTTAGAAATACTAGTTTGCATTATTATAATCTTGATCCTGCTTACTATGTGACTTCACTCGGCTCAAGCTGAGATGCAATGCTCCTGTATACAAGAGAACAGCTTGATCTAATAAGTGATTTAGAAATATATGAATTCATTGAAAAAGGAATTCGAGGGGGCTTAGCTCAATGTTCTTTGCGACATGCGAGAGCAAATAATAAATATCTACCAGATTATGATGTAACAATACCATCTACATTTTGATTTATCTTGATTGTAACAATCTTTATGGATAAACATTAAACATTAAACATATGCTATGATGCAAAAAATGCCTATATCAGAGTTTAGTTTCTTGCATGAAGATTACGTGAACTCATGAAATGGTGAAGGAGTTATTAGAAAGTGGAAGTGTATATAATTTAGAAGATTTTAACTGTCCTAGTTTACAAACGCTTTGTAAAAATATGCAATTTCGCCTAATATTCAATCTTGTATATATCATAATAATATATGATATATATAGAATATACAGACTTATATTTAAAATCTGATGTATTATTGTTTTTGCGACGTTTTCGAAAACTTTAGAAATACTAGTTTGCATTATTATAATCTTGATCCTGCTTACTATGTGACTTCACTCGGCTCAAGCTGAGATGCAATGCTCCTGTATACAAGAGAACAGCTTGATCTAATAAGTGATTTAGAAATATATGAATTCATTGAAAAAGGAATTCGAGGGGGCTTAGCTCAATGTTCTTTGCGACATGCGAGAGCAAATAATAAATATCTACCAGATTATGATGTAACAATACCATCTACATTTTGATTTATCTTGATTGTAACAATCTTTATGGATAAACATTAAACATTAAACATATGCTATGATGCAAAAAATGCCTATATCAGAGTTTAGTTTCTTGCATGAAGATTACGTGAACTCATGAAATGGTGAAGGAGTTATTAGAAAGTGGAAGTGTATATAATTTAGAAGATTTTAACTGTCCTAGTTTACAAACGCTTTGTAAAAATATGCAATTTCGCCTAATATTCAATCTTGTATATATCATAATAATGTTTGTGCCTTTAAAAATGTATGCGATATGAATAAGTGGTGTAAAGAAAGTAATTGTTTTACATAATAAATAAAATAAATCATGTGTACTTAATCCTTGTTTACTTTCCTCCTAAAGTTAAGAATAATCCATAAACGCGAGTTGATGAATTATGCCTATCGCACTTGAATTTAATCGCAAGAGAAGTAACATCAGACTAATTGGTATTGAATTGATAATGAATAATTAAATAAAATAGAAATCATTATATCTGCCTTTTTCTCTGTTATCATTTTAAACAATTGTTCAGACTAAAGAGTATATAAACACTAAAAAATATCAGAACCCTCACTACGATCTTCGATAAACAAACTCAAACTTTAGAACCACAACAACATACGGAACAGCCTCAACAACAGCAGTCACAACAATAACAACAACAGTCGTCGTAACAACAACGTCGGATGGAACAGCACCAACAACAGCTCGAAGTTTACCAAAACGAGTCTTATTAAGATGTCTAAAAGGTTATTTTTAATTGGCTAAGTAAAGTTTTTTGAAGAGGTGCTAATTATATTTTTTTTCGACAGTCGACGTTCTGGAGATCGAGAAACTGCAGCTGTTTTGTTTTTATCTCCTATTGTTTACTGGAAATATTTTTTTAAGTGTTCGAGATGACATTTGTGAGATTTTATGGCTGACAAGCCGTACGTGCTCAGAACTTAGTAGAAACAGAAAAAAAACCGAAGTAAGCTGTCACTTCTGTCAATATCAAATCGTTTGCGTTTCGTTTGCTTTGCGTTTTGGTGTGCTCAGTGTGATTTTTGGACTATTTTTATCGACCTCCGCATAAAATCCGGACTTTCAATTTTACCGCATTTCTCCACGACCTATGCACGATAATTGGATCACGATTGAATACTTTCGATCACTATTTTGGAACTGCTTCTTGGACAACGCAAAGCAAACGAAACGCAAACGGTTAGATTTCATTTGACATTGACAGAAGCGACAGTTGACTTCGTTTTTTTTTCTATTTCTTCTTAGTACTGAGCACAAACTGCTTGACAGCCGTAAAATCTCACAAATGTCATCTCGAACACTTAAAAAAATATTTCCAATAAATAAAAGGAGATAAAAATAAAACAGCTCCAGTTTCTTGGTGTTGAAGTCGACCACTGTCGAAAAAAAATATAAATAGTACCTCTTCAAAAAACTTTACTTAGCCAATTTATATAGAATCGAATGAGATTTTAAAAAGGTAGCGTACACCATTACCCAATTATTATTTTTGTATTTAGGAATGTTTTTGTATTCTTGGCCTATTTATAAAGTTGTGCTTATTAAATAGATTACTGTATTCGAATATAATATGAGTTTTTGATTAGAAGATCTAGAATAAAATTGGAGAACTTGGATCGATGGATTCCGAAAAAAGACACGAAAGGTTACATCATCACTGCTTTCCATTGTGAAGAAACCTGCTCGCGGTGTGAAAGTCATCCGAATAGAGATTCATGACGATATGTGCGAGTGCGATGCAGAATTATGCGCTCAATATGTCGCAAAATCATTAATTATGGATGATATTTACAGACAAACGAAAGATTTAATTAATAAGATACATGACTCAATTGATGGTAATATGTAAATAAAATGAGTTTGTATTAAATATCTTTGTTTTTATTGAAAAGATCCAGATTTTTAATTCTAGTTAACTGATAACTGTTATTGTAAAAAAGTTAATAAGTACCTAATTTTATTAATAGAGGCATTGAGTTTAAAAATGGCTTATTATAATTAACAAGAATGTTTTTGAATAGATAACCTATTTGTAATGTCGTTTATTGAATAGATTACTGTATTCGAATATATGAGTTTTTGAATAGAAGATCTACTATAAAATTGGTGAACTTGGATCTCCTGTGATCCAGGTTCACCAATTTTATACTACTTTTCCGTCATCTTGTTGTTTAACGACCGCTTTAGCCTAGTTGTTAGTGACCCTGCCTACGAAGCAAGAGGTCCTGGGTTCGAATCCCGGTAAGGGCATTTATTTGTGTGATGAGCTCGAATATTTGTTCCTGAGTTATTTTTTTTTTTTTTTTTTTTTTTTTATGTTAGATAGGCCAGACAAACGAACTAGTGGGTCACCTGATGTTAAATGAACACCACTGTCCATAGACACCCGCAGCGCTTTACACGATGCCAGTGCGTTGTCGGCCCTAAAGGAGAGGGAATAGGGGAAGGGGGAGAGGGAGGGGGAGAGGGAAGGGGTGAGGTATTGGGCCCCCGGCACTCTCACTGACCGTACGAAACGCAAGCAGGATTACTGCTGCTTCACGCCGGTGTTCTGTGAGAGGGTGGTACTGCCCCGGACGAGCCGGCCCATTCGTGATGCAGCGGCTAGCTACAACACGGCTCTACCACTACAAAATGGATGTTTTCTATGTATTTAAGTATGTATTTATCTATATAAGTACGTTTGTCGTCGTCTAGTACCCATAGTACAAGCTTTGCTTAGTTTGGGACTAGGTCGATTTGTGTAAGATTGTCCCCTAATATTTATTTATTTATTTTATTTAATGTTTTGTTAAAGACTTTAGCTTATTTCGCGGGAGAGTACAAAATAGCTAACTCTCTCTATCCCGTGAAAATTTCAAAAATATCTTAGTATTTCCTGAAGAAGGAATATATCTGCCAAATTTCGAGTCTTTGGCTCTAGTAGTTTAAGTTTTTACTTTTCCATACGAATGGATTAATAATTTACGAAACAGAATATATTTTTTTACTTTTAGAAGGTTTTAATTGATTTCGGTGAATATTCCAAATATTGTATAGTTGTGTGTGTGTGCAAAGGCACAAATATCTGAAAGTATTTAACGCTTACGATAAATCTTACTCCTCGAATCTTTAAACTATTGAGGTGTTGGTATAACTTCGAACTGGTTAATATAATCAAACAAATATTTACATATTATGTATATATCAATTTCATATACCTATACATTTATTTTTTAGCTTTCAAACTTGAAGTTTAAGTACCTAAGTTTTACCTTATGTTTCAATTCTAAGAGTATGTAGGGCTTCCAGCTGCTAGCTCGTAGAATTTCCTTTCTATTGATTATTACAGAAAAATCGTCCTTATTCCTTGTCTGCATCATAAATGAGTTTTCTATGCAAAATTTTAGCTTTCTAAGTATAAAGGATTTGGTTCCGTGTCGATGTAGTTAGTCATAACAACTTCCTTTGATTCATCATCATCATCATCATCATCATCATCATCCCAGCCTATTATACGTCCCACTGGAGGGCAGAGGCCTCCTCTCAGTGCGGATTGGGAACTTCACACACACACACTGAATTTCTTCGCAGGTGTATACAGGTTTTCTCACGATGTTTTTCTTCACCGTGATGCTCATGGTAAATTTCCTTTGATTCTTACGAAATAATATATTTTTAGCTAAGCATGATTTTATAATCATCGCACAATATCCAATAAATTATTCATTTTAAGTAATTATTTATGTACAAGTATCCTTAACTAAAAGTAGGTACATTCATCATCATCATCATTTCAGCCGAAAGATCTCCACTGCTGAACATAGGCATCCCTCAAGGTTCGCCAAACATAACGGTCCTGCGCCATCCGCATCCAACGTGTTCCCACAACCTTAACCCAGGGCGTCGCTCCATCTTGTCGGTAAAAGTAGGTACCTACATTAAAAAACAGAAAATAAATGAATAACAAAAACACAATATTATGAAATGGAGTCCCCTTGGGCAAGATTCCGAAGATAGGTACTACTGGCAAAGTTCCCCCTTTCAATAATTAGCTCATTTTTAGGTAACTGTCAGTTGATTGGTATCCTATGACATCCAGTAACCTCTTTACTATTTACAGAGTCTCATGGCGCTTGGACCCCACAGACAAAGGGTCTCGACACCGAATGGGATCAAATCGTTTCGGTACCTAGACGCCTGTATTACGAAATATGTTTTTATGCACGTAAACATGTTTCCACAACAAAGAAATCACATGCACACATATGGCTGTAACGTTTAATCTTCAGGTAAATATTGCAGACTCCCGCGGGTGTAGGAGATAAACAAAAATTCAATTACGTACCCGCGAAAAATTTATAGCAGCAATTCTTTCAAGGCTCGGAATAGTCTTCAACACACTCTTATATCACACGATAACATTGTTATGTTTACGCATGTTATGTAAACATATAAACAAATTCATGGTTAGTTACAATATATCAATATTAAGAACTCGAAGCTACACAATTAAAATTACTTTATGAGTGTTGTGAATTTGCTTAGGTACTCGTATATTATTATATTTTAATCAGTAACTACGGGAGAATAATGTACGGTCGCATGCTTTAATTTGGGACCCATATCGAAAAAAATATCCGTTGAATTCCTATACAATATGACAGGATTGTCAACCTTAAGTGAGTCCCAAATTAAAGCTCGTGACTGTATCACTTTGAGGGATGTCAATCAAGTCATATTTATACATAAAGAAGAATGACAGTTTTATTCGATATATAGGTAATCATAAATCATATAAAATTTTTAAAACACTAGGTTTAACCCGTGACTTCGTCCGCGTCAGAAATTATATTCACAAGAAACCTTTGCAATCTTTGAGTTTAGTCTGAAAAAATGTTTCGGTAACATTTTTAAGACACAAAATTCGCTCGGACAACGAAACCTACTGATTGCAGATGACGTTAAAAGATCATCTTGAGAGCCGAGATACTTCAACGTTTTTGGATAGGGGGCTCTCTATTCTTGGTTGAAGTTAAAATATTATTCCACGGGAACACATTCGGGAAAGTAAGTGTCCTACTTAATGTCTCTATCCAGATCTTTGTACATACGTACGCCAAGTTTAATCTTTATTGCGTGATTAAGCAACAAAAATCCAAAGATCTTCACAAACTTTCTCATTTATAGTAGTGGGATTTGATACAGTAAATACAACTCAATATCTACTAACTACAAATTAAAAAATTTAAAAACCCCCAATGCAATTTGGTCGCACATATGTTTGAAAACAAAGTAAATGCCCATTATGCGTCTAAGATCCTTTCTGCAGCTAACAAAAGAGCTTATAACTTTGAAATGGCTGAACCGATTTTGATGAAACATGTCTAAAAACCAACGCCAAGAAACCTGCTTTCAAATAAAAAAAAACTGCATCCAAACCGGTTCACATGTATAAGAGCTATGATGTCACAGACACACTCACACCTAGTGGTCAAACTTATAACACCCCTCTTTTAGTGTCGGGAGTTAAAAAGACAAGTACTTAATGGGTGCTTTGTTTGCAGTTTTGGGCTTAAATTTGCGATACAGATTTTTCAGGTCAGTTTTTTGTACTAAGGGAGAGAGGCAAACGAGCAAGTCAGTGCTCAAGATTTATTAATTTATTCACAATATCCATGTATGTAGCTTCTTCAGAAGTGCATATAAAAGGTATTTCGTCGATTTTTGAGATTTCAGGAATGCTAAATCGTTATCGTTACTCTTTGAACCGGAATAAAGACAAAAGAATGCGTGAAATATCCGTGAGCCCAGTCAATAGCTACAGAGCACAATGGTTCGTTTGAGAGCTAACAGTGGAGGCTAGAGCATGTCCCAGAGGACGTAAGCAAAATACAGCGTAACGCGAACACGTCAGCAAAAGTTAATATGGTCGCGGCGCAGTTCAATAAAACGTTTCGTGAGGGATGTCGACAGGGGTGGCGTTTGCTTTTATTTCGTCTCGCAACTCGTTTAGCACATGCCGACTGACAATCAATCTCAGTCAATATGTAGGACAAAGGATCGTTGTTTCGGTGTTGTCACACTCCTAATGAAATTTTTCGGGTTATATTTACAACGGCAATCAAGGTGTTGGAGCTTGCACAATTGATCACATCCAAAAGTTAAATTTATGTTTATTTTTTTCCACAGAAATTGCAAAACTAACAATAAAAGAAATGCGAACAGCAAAGGCAGCACTATTTGAGATTAAATTTGTTTTATCAATGTTTTCAACAAAATGCTATTGTAAAACCGTGTTAAATTAGAAAATACGCGTGTTTATTATCCCCTTAGATAATGAAAAATGGTCTTCGTGTAGCAGACTAATTAAATTACATCCTCATTGATTTTCTTGTTACTAATTACTTACTCAATTTGGCCTATTTAGTTTACAGAGCCGAGTAGGCATTGGGGGAAAGATTTATGAACTAATATAAAATGGAAGCTACTAAGTTATTCCTCGAACATAAATCTTGGGTGAAATTTTACTTTGATTATTCTGTAATTAAAGAATGTACATATTATTTCAGCTTTATCATGTACTAAAGACGAAATCTAAAAAAATAATCTTTATATTTTCGAACGTTTCGTGGTAATTGCATCTTCAAATTTCATCAATTTGTATGTAAAGATTAATATTGGCTACTTTTAATCCTGGGAAATGGTAAAATTACCGCTGGGGACCTGTTCAATCTTAACCAAAGTAACACTGTTTATGAACTGACTGTTTATGACTATGGTCAAAAATTAAAAAAAAAAAAGTTATCTATGCCGAACACTACTAAACTGCGGTTTAATTACGACCGATTTTTGGAATCACGTCACTTGAAACATTTGATTGAAAGTGTTAAATATCACTATGTTGCTACAAAACTATCGTGTGCATGTACTAACGCCATCTGTTGAGAAATTCCATCTATACATATAATAAATCTGTAACAAGTCGGTGTCTGTACATTGAAGATATTTGAGAAAAACTGTCACTAGGGCTATTTACTAGCGCAATAGAACCCAAAACAATGTTTTTTAGAATTATTGTCTGTTTGTCTGTTTATCTGTTTGTCTGTTTGTCTGTGCGTTTGTGCGCGCTAATCTCAGAAACGGCTTAACCTAGAAGGATGCGGTTTTCACTGATATGTTGGTATTTTCTTGGATTAACATTTAGTGTTTGTTTCATTTGTATCGGTTCACAAATAAGAAAGATACGTCTATTTTAAGAATTTATAGAACAGTTTTTAGAAGTAGTGACTTGGGAGTCGGTACGGTGGTGAATGTGAACGCGGGTGTGCGGGGGGGGGGGGGGGTCGGTGAGCGGGGGGGGGGGTGCGGGTATTATATTTTATATCGAGGAACTAGGGAGAGCCGTAATTGATGAAAAAGCAAATTGGATAAAAAAATAAGCTGCCCAAATTACTAATTCCACGCGGACGGAGTCGCGGGCAAAAGCTAGTGTAACTTAAAATAAACAAGGCAATTGTGTATACTTCGTTTAATTTAAGGTTTGAATTAACGGTCAAATTGTAACACACGTTTCTCGGTATTTCGAACACAAAATGGACTAAAAATACCTACATTTACATTTCTTAGCGGTATTTATTATGTTTTCATTATAGAAGTTAACACAATTTTAAATAGTTTCGTTGTTTCATTTAAAAATGTGTGCAAATTTTAACGTTAAGTTTCAAATGTTAAAATAAATGGATTATAGTGAAAACTAACTATTAGAATTTTAACTCCTGAGATGGTTCTATAAAGAAAGAGAGGTATGAAATTCGCTCTATCGTCTGTATTTCCAGATAGATACTAAGCTAGGGTTTTAACAATAAAAAAATTCTAATTAAAACATTTTTGCTTCACATGCTTTATATCTCCGTTAATCTTTTAGCGGCTCGTAAATTAGTCGTCTCATTTTATATTCACAGAAATATTCAGGGTAAAAAGACTTTGATATGCGAAAATGGGAGATTTATGTTGTTGGTATCGTTATTTATACACGACCTTTTAACCTCTTTCAGTCAGTGATATTAGAAGAGGGTTCCATACAAATTTAAAAGCTAGCACGGTCTATCACAAGTTTTTTTTTCGGTATAAGTAGTAAAATTGTTAATTTTATATCAACTGCAAGTACAAGAAAGTTAGATCACGTTAAATCACGATTAGTAATTTTACCTAGTGGTTGCGAAGTGTTGGTACAAAAACAACGCGTGGGTGTTTTGACTTTATATTGTGACTGAATACTTTCCTTATAAAGCTACTTTTATTTATAAAAAGTTGTACCAATCCTATTTCAAAATTATTTCTTTGTCTGGGTCTTACAAAGGTAAATGCGTAGTTCGACTAATGTTTCAACCGGAACGTCTCAAAATGCATAAACTTTTAAAATAATAATGAACGAAATACATAATGGTTAAATAAATAAATAAAATAAATATCACGGGACAATCTTACACAAATCGACCTAGTCCCAAACTAAGCAAAGCTTGTACTATGGGTACTAGACGACGATAAACATACTTATATAGATAAATAAATACTTAAATACATAGAAAACATCCATAACTCAGGAACAAATATTCGTGCTCATCACACAAATAAATGCCCTTACCGGGATTCGAACCCAGGACCTCTTGCTTCGTAGGCAGGGTCACTACCAACTAGGCTAAAGCGGTCGTTAAAAAACAAATAAACATGATAACTCGTTATTAAGCTTGTACTATGGGTACTAGACGACGATAAACATACTTATATAGATAAATAAATACTTAAATACATAGAAAACATCCATAACTCAGGAACAAATATTCGTGCTCATCACACAAATAAATGCCCTTACCGGGATTCAAACCCAGGACCTCTTGCTTCGTAGGCAGGGTCACTACCAACTAGGCTAAAGCGGTCGTTAGGTCGTTC
The DNA here is from genome assembly GCA_947563465.1 of Archips xylosteana. NCBI lineage: Eukaryota > Metazoa > Arthropoda > Insecta > Lepidoptera > Tortricidae > Archips > Archips xylosteana. The sequence goes on along the minus strand of OX387357.1, from coordinate 12,158,168 downwards.
GGTTATTTGATATAATGTAAATTTAGACGAAACTATTAATTAAAGACGCAGTGTAGGTAGGCCTCCAACAAGATTGAGAGACGATCTGGTGAAGGTGGCGGGAACGCATTTGATGCGGATTTGCTCAGGGCCGATCTGTTTGGCGAGCCTTGGAGGAGGCCTATGTTCAGCAGTGGACGTCTTCCGGCTGAAATGATGATGATGATTAATTAAACGAATTATTTGTCATGTAATTTGTAGATTGGTTAGTTTAGGTTAGGTTAGGTTTATTTTATAACAATCGTGTAAAGTTGAGAATTTCCAGGAAAATTGCACTAGGTTTATCAATGATCTATACATTTTGTCAATTATTATTTGCAAACTTTATGTGATTTGATTTGATACAAACTCGTTCCAAATGAGTTACAGTTAGCATGAAATTTTAATAAATTGAAATGGTACCGCAAGCACATTGTATTATTACAAACCTTCCGCTCATTGTGGCTTATTTCTTCAATTTGTGTTGTCCCATCCTGTCAGATACTGACAGCGGTTAAAACGCTAGAGGAACTATCTAAAAATCAAAGGTACAGACAAAGACAAACAACTTTTATGAGGGGGCTATTCTTTTAACCCCAGCTTTTAAAACCGCAACCTCATTACTCTGCAACTAACAAGCGACCTTACAACATGCTCCCTTTTGCACATAGGTACGTGAATTTCGAAGTAAAAATAGTACAAACAGAAGGACCACTTACCACTGCCCACGTCCAGCGGTGCTTTGACGAAATGATCGGTCCTCGGACCTCAAGTGCGCACTTCTCTGAATGACCCCTCTGTTATGTACGTGTGTTGTGCGGATTAGGTAAGGCCAGGATTTTTCTATGTACAAGAGCCTTTTTATTTTGATTTGGTTTGGTTAGCAGGAACAAATAATCTAGAATAAGCGAATTTATTGGAGTCTCCAAATTTTGAGACACTATTATGCTCTTTGGGAATTTTGCTCTTGGATTAAAACTACATAATTACATTTCATTAGAAAAAAGAGACAGTAGAAATATTAGCCCTGCTTGTTTCCTTGTCCTAAAACTATGACCGGTAGCTCCGGAAGACCAGTGGCAGTGTCCTCTTAGTAAACGGTGAAACATTCTGCAACCTCCAATCCGCCTGCTGAGCGTAGAATTTAGGGGGTTTAAGTATAAAAAAGAAAAGTCACCTAAGGCTCTGCTGTTCCTGATTATGGTAGTGGTCATGGTAATGGAGAGTAGGGGGTGTTTTAGTTACTCAGCGTAGGTAGGCCCCCCACAAAGTGGACTGATGACCCGCTAAAGATGGCGGGAGTCCGATCGTGGCGCAGGACAGCCAGGACCGGTCATCGTTAAACTTTCGAATGGGTTAAAACGTCAAAGTTTTTTTTTTCTAAAACCGTGAACTTCGCTGGATTTATTAGAAGGACATTGTATAGAAACCATTAGGTTGGGTCAGGTTTGTTTTAAGTATAAAAAAGTTTAAGGTCTCAGAAAAAAAAATTTCGATATTTTAACCCTTTCGATATATTAAATACCTTTCGATATTCAAATACGTGCTCTTGCACTTCGGCTGATAATATTGATGATACCATAACTTTAGTAAACTACAAGATCATATTAGAATCAGTAAATGACATCTAATTAAACCGATGTCTAACTGTCTCTATTTATCTCTCCTAATTCTAATTATTTTCTAATTACCTATCATTCCGCTAACCGTATTGTATGTCAGAATTTCGTAGCAATGCCTACGGAAGTTTATCAGTTCAAAGCACGTTCAGGCTGTTATAGGACTTCATTAACGCACACATTCATCGGGGAAATTCTACTTAGCGACAGATAATCAAGTTAATCAGGCCCGCGTTACGTGAGCCTATTAATGCCTCTTGCGTAATCGTTAGTATAAACTACTTTTGCGAAGTTAAGATGGCTCGAGCTTTAGATGATGTAAAAGTTAAATATGTTGTTGATAAGTTATGCCTAAAAATAATTCTTGACACAAGCTTTATTTGCTTAGTGTGTTTATTATCGGATCCCTTGATTTAATGACTGACTGATTGACAGACTGACTTATAGTATCATAGTATCATCAAACGCCTAGTCCAAACCCATGTACATAGAAAGCTGTTTTTTTAAGTAAGAAGCAATAACTGTTTATAATTGTTTATAATAATATCACTCAATTGTCAGTTGCTCATCTGTGCTGTTGCTCTAATTTGTAAGTCTATAGAAACGATAACTTTGTATTTGAATTGTTAAAGTAAAATACTTACTCAAACTCGGACAGCTAACAGGCGTCTGGAAAGTTTTCTTAGCTATTAAGCAAATAATGACGTATGACTTATTGATCTGATCATACTGTAATATTTGTTCCATAATGCCCAAGAAATAGCGGCTTTGCTCCCGTGGAGAAAATAATTTAACCATTTCCTGAAAACCCGTTTTCAGGCCGTTGGTGTCATGTGACAGTTAGTGTCCTGAAACGGCCTGAAAACATGTTTCAGCCTGCTGAAAATAATGCTAACTTGGGGTAATTTCTGATTTACCGTTATGTGTTAGGACTTCTTCCAGAACGGCCTGAAATTAGATTTCAGCCTGCTGAAAACGACTGCAAGTGCTACTAATTTCATAAAAATGTTTTTACTGGTTTCCCGTTGACCCATCTCCGTAACAATATGTATACCTAATAATTTGAAATTTCCATGGGAATATCGTGAAATCCAGCAATTCCAATTAAAATAGGTACCATGATTTAATTTAAAAATAAAATCTGCACCTTTGCTGTAGACTATCTTTCTATAGGTAGGTACTTCGTTTTAAGCATTAGAAAGAAATTAAGCGTACTTGACGAGTCTTTTTATTGAAAAAACCTTTGAAAAATAAGTCACAGCAAATATGTAACAATTAGCAAAAACATTATGGTCCTTTACATTCTTTTGGTTTCGTAATAGTTACTATTTTTAAAAATTTTTTGCAATAAAAAGACTCGTCGAGAGTTAGTTTTTTTTTTATGCTCAAACGAAATATATGTTCCACTAAATAAGACATAAGTAATTATATATATGTGTTGTTTAAACTTTTTCTAATGCTAAAAAACGAAGTATAGTTACTGTACGAGTTTAAATGCATATGTTTAGGCATGAGTTCGTATAACATCCTCGAGTAGTAAAGACAGAAGGAGCTCAGTGTACTGGGTGCATCCTAAATGTGAGACATGACGAGGTTCCGCACTCACGTCAGACACAGCTAGTACTCAAGATGCATTCCATTGTTAAGCTCCGCCGGGATTCGGATACAAAATGCCAGTTTGTCGCTCCTCTAGAACATTCGATTCTAAAATACATATGTGCGCTCGTTTGTTTTCTAACATCTATTATAGCCATTAGCATTTTAAATTCGCGTTGCGATGCCGCAGCGCTGTTTCGTACACGGTTTTATTTCCCAACAAAGCCATTTGCTTAGTAAAAGTATAAGTATAAAAATTCAATTTCGACTGCACTAAAACGATTCAGCGGAAAGAAGTTTCCGGAGTAAACGCATTAGCTTGAAAGACGTGGTTAAGAAAGCAGTATACCTTCTTAATGTCGGTTTCGTTTGACGTCATTGTATTTTACTACTACGTACTAGATTTGTACATGTATTAGATTTGAACGCCACTCCGTCCGCGCAGAAATAGTAAAAAATATAGGACTCTAAAAGATTAAGAAATAGGCCACAATGAGAGGTCTCTCTCCAGGCCTGGTCATTTTAAGCAGCCAAGTTAAGAAACTCCGATAGTGCGATGCAGGGTGCAGTAGTTAGTTTCTCAATTGATGACTAGATGGCGCTAGGAGTCGCTACAAGATTATATTTTGTCTGCTAAGTATCAAGTCTCTATAACAGTTACAGCTACAAGAAACCGGTAGATAGATAGGTTAGATAAATTGTACTCGGATCGCCTAGTTATAATCCGCATGCAAGCTTCGAGGAATCTTATGTAACAAATCCAGACTGACATCGTTGATTTATGGATGAAAATAGTACATTACTGCAGCGGCCGCGAAATAGGGGATTGCCGGCCGAGTAGTTATAGATGGCCGAGTGTTAACGAGGCCATCTAGAGATACGAGGCCGGCAATCCCTGTTCGTGGCCAAGGCTTGTATAGAGTTTTTCTCAAACACGCATCACCATCACCACCATCATCATCATCACCATCATGATCATCATCAACATCATCATCAACATCATCGTCATCACCATCACCATCATCATCATAATCATCATCATCATCATCATCATCATCATCATCATCATCATCATCATCATCATCATCATCATCATCTCATCATCATCACCATCTCATCATCACCATCATCATCATCATCATCTCATCATCACCATCATCATCATCATCATCGCCATCATCATCATCATCATCATCACCATCATCATCATTATCATCACCATCATCATCATCATCTTACCTTACCTTAAATAAGCGTAGTGGCAGAATGTCTTAATGAACCAAAACGCAAATATTGCTTATAGTTTTTTTTTTAATGGCTAAATGCTATGATGCCATAGACCTATAAACGTCATGGTATGAAACAATAGACGATCACTTTGCTGGCCTTGGCCAGCAAAGTTGTATGAAATTCCATTATTGACCTCTCGTCTAGGCGGTCCCCCACCACCGGCTGCACCTGCACCTGCAACGTAACCCTTCGTGGCGTATTATAAGGAACATAACGTCAATATTTCATAGCATGTTTGAGAAAATGTATTTTATCGTTACCCAATGCGTTAGTAGATAATAACCACTCAATTATTTACAAATGGGTTTACTTAGTTAGACTAGCCATTAGGGAGTTATTGCCACGCTTGGCAGGCGGGATGGCGACTGCAGTATATATAGGTAGGCCTCCAACAAGATAGAGCGACGACCTGGTTAAGGTTGCGGTAGGTAATGCGTTAGATGCGGATGGCGCGGGACCGATCTGTTTGGCGAGCATAGCCTAGGTTCAGCAGTGGACGTCTTTCCGCTGAAATGATGATGATGAATGATGAGTATACTTAGAAATTAAGGTATCGTCTAGTTATTGTCCATTTAATATTATAATAACATAAAACATAAAATCATATCAGTAAATTCATACAAAGATGTTTTTTCGCCACATCATTTAAATTAGTAAAGCCTGAGAGGGGCCTTATTTATGATGTTGGTCCGGCCGCGGGGCGCATTTAACAAGCTAGTCTGCCACCGCCGCGTTATATAATTATATCAGGTTTTCAAAATTTACAAAATCGATAATCATACTCTTGCGTCAAGCCTAACATTCATTCTGGGTGAGAGAGGGTTATGAAGCGACGTTCGGGCGCAGCTGACACTTCGCTACGTCAGTGCCCAATTTCTCGGAGCTTGCAAGTGGACAGTCCTGTAGACGTTACACATTAATTCTCGTGATGCAACGAAGAAAGGTAGACAAAGTTTGAACGCCTCAGAAGAGTTTTCTATCTATAGGCTTCCTCTTAGGAGTTCCCATGAGGAGCCAGTGCAGATTAAGTATGAACTTCATATACACGATAAAACTCTTTAGTAGGTGTGTCCAAAGGCTATAATGTCTAGCGTCACCGAAAAGCGCAGTGTAAATTTGAAGTGTAATGTCACAGACAAATTTTAAAATACTTGGGCCAGTTAAGACTTGCATGAAAAAACGTGCAAGATGCATTACATTACGAGGCTGGAAAGCCAACGAGTTTGAAGTGGTCAATCGGGCGCGGCAATGTAATGCAAATAGCATGTTTTTTCTTGCGGGTCTAAAGGGCAAGTCAATTCACTGAGCTACCATTGATTTTTCCACAACTTACTCCGCTGACTCAGCGACCAGAAGTTGACCTTGGACTTTGATATCAGTTGGCGCCAATGCGTCCTGTTCTCTGCGATATCCTCTAGGATTTTTACATTCAGACTCCCTACTTCTAGACTCTCTTCTTCGTCTTTCCAGTGGTACTTAGGCTTGCCAGCAGGTCAACAATATCCAGGTCGCGCTCTTTAGTAATATTACACAACATAATAAATTATTTTTAAACTGCAGCAGCTACAACGTAAAGATTTAAAAAGCGAGTAAAACTGAGCGAGAGTCCCACGGGTCCCTGCAATGTGTTAGTAGTTATTGTGAACTAGAATAGAATATTCTGAGTGCAAAAGTTGCGGCACCTGAACAAACTGCTGGCAGAGTGAACGATGGCAATGCATTGTGTTCGCGAATGAAATCGAGGCCATTGTGCAGGATTCGGGTCGACTGCGTCCTGGTTTTAAACATGTTCTTTGTTAAATTACTCTCAACGTTTTTGGAGAACCTAAGTGCAGTCGTTAGGGAGCAGTCTAACAAACGAGTGAAATGTGCAAGGGATGAACTAAGAGAATGGCTATTGCTGTATTTGCTTTTTTATAAGTTCGGGAGTTTGCGAACTCATTGAAAAGTGGTTGTGAAGGCATAAGAGAACTTTTATCTGTTTTTCTGCCTGTGCAATAACTCGTTTTGTTGGCCCCAGAAACTAGTTAATGATACTTCTGGCGTTGCCAGTATCTAAATGTAACGGTTTCGTTTATCACCAAGATATTTACGATGGACGAAATTAAAAAAGTCAACCAATAAAATACCTCGTAGCCAAGCCAAAAGAAAGTCTTAAAATATTTTTTAAGTATACGAAATTATATGTTGGTTATAGGGTATAGCATATGAAAAAGCGCATACCTAATAAAAATTCTATTAGAAATTTCGATTCACAGTGGGCCTGCGTAGAGGTTTGTTGATAACACTATTTAAATTTTATCTGATGTCTGATGGTTCACGTTCGAAAAAAAAACATTAAAAAACAAGCTGGTTTCATTTAAAATTTACAAAGAAACTAGAACGTACTTGTAGACACTTTCGGTGTCTAATTGGTCGGCTGTTCGGCTTGTTCTCGGATAATTGGATTATCTTCCGAGTGTTTCCGACGCCCGTATCCTCGGTTAACCGATGTCGGTTCGGGACCTTAACTATGGCTTTCTTTAGTTATAGTTGGGCGGGCTAATATGTATGGATTCCTTAATTAACGGATTATTGTTTAACTGGATTAAGGTCACAGGTGTAATTTGATTTAAATTAACGTCCCCTTGCGGGTTTCGTTGATTTTCAGGCGGAATTATATGATACATGTATTAATTATTATACATTCTTAATTGCCCGATTTATTAACAAAATTGCACTATGCCAATCGTAATAAATGTCAAAAAGTACGAAATAAAATAATATGGTGTCGTTATTTTTTGTTCTTTCGATATTTTTACATTGTTTTTAGATTATTTTTTTACTTTGTTTCCATGTTTTCTCGTTCTCAATTGAACTCGAAAAGTACCATTGATTAGTTGATTACCTACGTAATAATAGGTACAATAGGTAAAAAAAGTAAAGAAATACCTTCTTGCATGTATTAGCGTTAGCACAGATGGGCCATTCTACTTTTCGTTGACCAGTATTTTTTTGTACTGTGCTCTTCAAATATTTTTTTTACAAAAACGGTAAAGTGCTCGGTTTAAATCATTTAAGATTTAAATAGGCACATAATTAAGCTTATATTTAAAATTATCACTACATATAAAAAGTAATCATTATTATCTATAAAGTAGGTAACGCAGTGGACATGCATGTCCCCGCCATTTGTATGGAAATTGATGTTTTTTCCGCTGAGTTACCAATTTTTTCCACAAAATTTCTTTGAATTTAAAGTTTTATTGCTTTAAAACATTAAATTTAGGTGTTTCAGTTTGTATATAAGTTATTTACACTTGAAAAAAATCACCAGGTATGCCTTATATTTCACAAAAGATTAATGGTTACTTAAAAGTAGAATGGCCCAGATATGGAACGTAAGTAAATTATTCTAATTTGGCATGTCTACTTGTCTACATATTTATACAAGAGGAAATTTTCTGAAATCTTTTACCCATCCTCGTTATTCCTGAATAAATCATCTGTAAGAGTAACGGCCGAATGTACCCACTGCAAAAAAAAAAAAAACAAATTATAAAATGAATAATGAACTTTAAAGACGCTAAAATAAATTTCAAAATCACAAAACTTATGACTTTTCTAGGTCTTACATACTACATCAGTTAGAAAAAAATCCGGACTCAGCAGGCTATACAAAGCTTCAAAACTCGCTGCAACAGAGTGCATACAACGACCTACTTTTATTAACAAACAAAAGAAGCCTCAGACCAATTTCTACACGTACAGCGGTGGCTACATATCTAAATTCTGCAGTTTCAACCATGATGCTGAAAAATGTAAGCTAAGAGGAACGGGGACGTCTCAGAAACCTAGCAGGATTGTTTACTCAAGGAAATTGCCTTGAAATAATTCGGCTGGTGAAAAATTTATTACAATCACGTACAATATTATCTGTGGTAGCTAGGTAACTCTTTGCATCACGGAGGTTAAGGAAACTTGTCATAGTGAGATGATTGGGTATGTATCAAAATATATAAAGTTTAAAACAAATAATGGACGAAATACATAATGGTCATAATACATACTAAAATTTTCTATTAAACTATTGATTAAACGAATTTTTTTAATCGTGTAATCTACAGATTAGTTTAGGTTAGGTAAGGTTTATTTTATGAAAATCCTGTAAAGTTGAGAATTTCCAAGAAAATTGCATTATATCTATATCAAATGACCATTATGTATTTCGTCCATTATTTGTTTTAAACTTTATATATTTTGAAACGTACCCGAGATGATTGGACAGATTAATACAACAGTGTTCTTGTAGTGGCTTAGCAATTTTGTATTTGCTACTATTCCATGATTTTTTGTACCTATTAATTCTATAGGACGGGCATTGTTTTTGTATTTGACAATGTTTTTATAATAATATAATATAATATAATATCACGGGACATTTCACACCAATTGACCCAGTCCCAAAGTAAGCTCAGCAAAGCTTGTGTTATGGGTACTAGGCAACGGATAAACATACTTATATAGATAGACACATACTTAAATACATATTAAACACCCAAGACCCGAGAACAAACATTCGTATTTTTCATACAAATATCTGCCCCGACACGGGAATCGAACCCGGGACCTCAAGCTTCGTAGTCAGGTTCTCTAACCACTAGGCCATCTGGTCGTCTAACGATATAATGTTTATTTATATACTAGCTTTTGCCCGCGACTCCGTCCGCGTGGAATTAGTAATTTGGGCAGCTTATTTTTTTTATCCAATTTGCTTTTTCATCAATTATGGCTCTCCTTAGTTCCTCTATATAAAAAAAAAATACCCCCCTGCACCCAACCCCCCCTCAACTCCCCCTATCCCTCCCCCCGCAGCCCCCTCCCAACGCACACCCGCGTTCACATTCACCACCGTACTCCAGCGTGATGTATAATTATAATAGCCCATAGCCTTCCTCGATAGATGGGCTATCTAACACTGAAAGTATCGTATCTTTCTTATTTGTCAACCGATTCAAATGAAACAAACACTAAATGTTAATCCAAGAAAATACCAACATATCAGTGAAAACCGCATCCTTCTAGGTTAAGCCGTTTCTGAGATTAGCGCGCACAAATGCACAGACAAACAGACAAACAGACCAACAGATAAACAGACAATAATTCTAAAAATCATTGTTTTGGGTTCTATTGCACTAATAAATAGCCCTAGTGACAGTTTTTCTCAAATATCTTCAATGTACAGACACCGACTTGTTACAGATTTATTATATGTATAGATTTTAAGTTTTGTAGATTTGATATGAGATTAATTTAAGTGAATTGTGTTTATTTTTATATGTTCAGTTGAATAAACTTCATATACCTATGTATTGTCGAAAAAAAATTCACAATTAATTAAAAAAATGAGGAATCCATAACTTTTATTCCAAACAGTTAAAAGGCCTCCAGCGTTTAAAAAATGCACAAAATACTGCATCGATATTAAAGTTTTACTCGCGTGTTTCCGACTGAAACAGTGCCAGTGAATGTATAAAAAAATAAATCATTTTACGAGTAATATCCTCATTTTTGTTAGAGTTGCACTTTGTTGCTTTAGAAATTTGTAAGATCATAGCTAATAAAAAAGTAAAATGATAATTGTATGATCTTATGAAACAGCCGAAATATGGAGAATATATTTAACGAGAATGTTAACAACGACCGAAAATATTATCATTAGGTACCTACTACAATGTGCTTGAAGGGCTGATCCTGAATCTGGTTCGTATCTGGTGGATTCCCTGACTCTTTAGGAAGGCAACGTTGTTAGTGTTATGGGAACTTTTGATCCGGGTAGGTAGGTACAATCCAGAGCGGAAAAGTCATAGTTAATTTAATTTCAATTTGTATTTTTTCAATATATTTTATTAGATTTTTATTTAAGATTGTATTATATTGATTTCTGACTGATTCAGTATTTCATATAATTATGTATAAAAGTACAGTATTTAGCAAAAAGGTTCTTGAGTGGCGTCCACAGACCGGAAGACCAGTGTAGGTAGGCCTCCAACAAGATGGAGCGACAACCTGGTTAAGGTTGCGGGATCGAGTTGGATGCGGATGGCACTGGACCGATCTGTTTGGCGATCCTTTGTCTTTCGGCTGAAATGATGATGATGATATTTATTGGCCTCTTCACATCGTAGTAGATTTTATTACATCACATCTTCATCTTCAAACAAGATTTTTCTATCGTCTCTTTAACTCTCATGATAATCATAATAATTATATTATATTGTGGTTTAGATTAAAATGTACCTTTCGTACATTATAATAATTATTAAAACTAGCTGACTCAGTTAACGGTTATTCTGCCATTTTAAATATCAAAGGAAACGAACTATATTGGGGTAGGAGGGGGAAAAATTACTACTTTACGATCTATTCATACCTAGCAAATATAGAAAAATAAAATCATAGCAATCAGTGAAGATGTTTCGGAGGAGTAAAACCGAAACACCGTGGCACAAAATATTTATATACTTATTAGAAAATTATCTTACCTTTTCCCTTTTAACTCTTAAATGACTCTAATTGCTAGTCTACCAACATGCTGACATTATCTTCCTTGCTTTTTATACTGAAGCTTACTCTAAATTAAATTAAACTATAAACAAAAGCTAAGTGACTTGGGTATTCCGATAGCATGATCCAAGTTTGCGATTGTCCTCAGAACTCCATTCGCTTTATAATTAAACTCTTGGTCAAGTCAGACTGCGCTAGTGGCACGCTCTTAAGAACTTCTTTGTTTATCTGCCGCTGGTTAACTACAGTTTTAAGTGCTTGATGATTTAATACATATACAATCAGATTTAAATATGCAGTTGCTGAAAAGTAGAGGGTCAGTAAACAAAACCGCAGCAAAATAACAATACTACTTAAACGTGGATCCGTGTTGTCCGTGCTTCCGGGGATTTTCATCACTTCAGTGGAAAAGACGCCAGTGCTGAACATAGGCTTCTCCCAGAGAGACCCAAATGGACCGGACCTGTGCCATCCACATCCACCGCGTTCATGCAATCTTAACTTATCTTATTGGAGGCCTACCTACACTGTGTCTTCCAATCCGTGGGCGCTATGCGAAAACCTTTGGGCCCCTTTGGCCATCAGTTGTATAAGCGATGCGCCTCTGCATCTTGAGTCTGGGGATTCTACGAGCCAGTTTTCCTTATTTATGACTTCAATTGCGATGTTTTTTGGTATTTCCTCATTGAAAAATTAATGATTTATCTCCATGTATATTTGACAGCTAATGCGACAGTAATTCCTTTTTTTTTCTATAATGTTTTAACAGATGACGGTAATACCTTTTCCATGATGACTATTATATCAAACCTATCAAACCAATCTTTATCTTTAGGCCAGATATAAAAACGGATAACATAATAAGATAGCCATTTTGTACCCACATACATGTTTTGTTGTTACATAGGGGTGACGCGAGTGGGGATCCCCGCTGTAGGTATGTCATTTATGCACTACTACTCTGAAATACATGTCTCTTAGCTGGATGTGCCAACTCTTAGATTGTACGGTCGCTTGCTTTAATTTGGGATTCATTTCGAAAAATACCCTTTGAATATTCCTATACAATATGACGGGACTGTTAAGATCGCACGCACGCGCAATATAATAATATAGAGACCGACAATGTTGTTCATACATAATGCGGGCTGCGTTCAATTTGACCTGACCGCGACCGCAGAACGCATCCAGTGTGACAAATCCTTTAACCTTGAGTGGGTCCCAAATTAAAGCTCGTGGCTGTACAATGTGCTCTTGCAGTCATAGCAACGTACAGTCGAGCGAACTGAATTCTAACACTGTTGAACCTTTTCATAGAAAATGTCACAGTGTCATCACAGTGCTTGACAAGGAAACTTAACTTCACTATGACGCTTACTGTGAAAACGTTCACGATGGATCAGAAATCAAATGATCCGACTGTACGTAAGTGTAACACTCTGATGGGTGATTATCTCAGCAAGAAAATTTTGCGGCAAAACTGATAATTATAGTGTGGACTAATTGTTTTAGAAATTTTATTTTTTTTCTAAAAAGAAAACACAAATTTTTATCTTACGCCAAATCGCAGTGCTATAAAAAATCCTTCATGTTTATTAAAAAAAATGTTTTTCCTTGAAATGATAATTTTGGTGTGGCGTCCAGAATCCGTTGTTCTTGATAAATATCTATGATAGAACCATAACGTCCATTTATTTAACTAAAAATGCATTGTATTTTATTCTTTATTAGTTCAAGTATCTTATAAGAATATATAAATAAATATTAGTACGTGAGTTGATACTCAAAACTAGGCACTAAAAGTTGTCCATGTGAGATTGGCAATTTTGGTGGTAAATATTGAAGATGTTTTTATGGTCGAACGAAACGCAATAAGACCAACAAACTTGTATTAACCTGTTCGTTTAGTTCCGCTCCTGCACTGAGCGATGACACACATGCCATGTCTTGCTGAATCTGTTCGCCAAGCACGTAAGTATCTAATTTTGGTGTGTTAAAATACTTTTTAATGCAATTTTGGTGGTGTATGTAACTAATGACTTAGCAATACTTATTTACAATTTCATTTTTAAAATATTAAGTTAAATTGGAAGTGAATGATACGGTTTTCTTTTAATCACTTTTTATGCATATATTTTTTACCTTGAATTAGTACAAGTATCTAATTTTGGTGTAGATGTGCAATTTTGGTGGACAGCATATTATATCAAATTTTGGTGGTAAAAAAATTACTAAAATCATAATATCTCTAAAACTACTATGTATAATGAAAGGCCATTACGACACAATATTTATTATGACTTGTTACGTATTGTTGATAGGTATATAATTTTGACTCGGACAGCAAAAATAAAAAAACCCACCAAAATTAGGTAAATTTAGAGCTTGTTGAAATGCACCCTGATATTGCAAGCGTCTAGTGCTGTGCTGGTGCTAATTCGGAGGCGAAAGATAATTATGCTTGTTTTCAGTAGTGGAATTTCAACGAAAACTAAGTAATAATATATTTTTACTATAAATGTAACCCCCAGATTGATCCACTCAATGAATTGACTCGTGAATGTTGACTTTTTATTATTCAACGAGAGAATTCAAAATTTCGTTTTTTTAATAAAATGTCTGGCGAAAAATCAAACTCAGCTGACCAAAGTTTTAGAAAAACAATGTGCCGGTGAATTTGATTTTAATTCTAGATTCAATATCCACACACCGTACTAAAAAAATAACTGACGCTAAACTTAAAGGATGCCTCATTGTTTATTTTTCAATTCAAACACTTCTAACAATTTTATTAAATGAAATATGATAGCTAAAGACAAATCTTGACGATTTTGTTTAAAGTCTTTATCATAAAAAATAAGTTTTTGTTAAAAAGTTAATTTTTAAAACAAGTTTTTTAGCTGACTGTTCTTTTTGTTGACTGTACTTAAATTGTCATCCAACCTATAGTATGTTCCAGTTAAAATGACGAAAATGCATTAACATGGGATTTTACAACTTCTTTTGTTGCTGAATATGAAAGGAAAAGATAACAAAGAGACGTAATAAAAGTGACCGAAGTATGGCCTACCGACCGATACACCTGCATAATTGTTTTACAACCCCACTTGAAGATAACAATTAAACAATAGATGTTGGTTTTAAGTACTTTTTGTCATTCTAACTGGAACATACTATACATATGTATACCAAATTTCATGTGAATCCGACCACTGGAAGTGTATAAAATTCGATTTCCATGGTTTGACCCGTACATACATATATTTCAAACTAAATACAAACTGAAATATAGATGCACAGAAAAAACCCCAGAAAAAAGACCAATGCTGGGAATCGAACCCAGGTCCTCAGCGTTCCGTGCTGCGTGCTTACCCCTACACCATCACTGGTCTACATACATACATATTATACACATAGGTAGGTACATTGCAAGTTAAATAAAAGCGTGTAACAACCAAAAGTTGAGTAGTAAATTAATTTAAATTCACTTAGCTTGTAATAAACCAATTACTTCAAAGCGAAAAAACATGTTTAAGCCTAAAACCATGTAAACGTAGCGGAACTCGGCACCCCAGACAGGACGTATTAAAATTTCCAGAGTTTAACTTTGGGGTGTGGGAGATGCGTTTCGACATATCTATACATACCTAACCCCATGTTGGCAACCAGCTACATCGGTTTTCTATAACCTTTAGCCCCTCGATTTCAAACTGTAACAGTATCTAAATAGGAAACGTTGTTGCTCGGCAAATTCAACCCCGTTAATCGTTAGGAAGTTGTTGAAATATTAACGGGTACGTTATGCTCAATTTCCTGGCTTTCAGCGAATAGCTATCGGTAACTTGGTCCTTTAAAATGTTCGCCGGTTGTTTCGAGTAGAATTGGTTGATAATTAACTACCGTTACATAGAGGATGAATATTAATGATACTGGCTTCGTCAGTGAATTATTGGCATTATTACGATCACAACTGATTGCAATGCACTCGGAGCGAGCAAATGCGACCGCGGAGCTTTTAATGCAATTTCCGTTTGTATTAATATTAAATGAAGTTTTGATAATATTGGTAATGGAATTTTAGTATACTGTATCACGTGAAGCTGAATCTGTAACATAACAATGTATAGCTATTTTCAAGCAAATAAATAACATCATCAATACACCTGTTCGTAAATATCGTTTGAAAGCAATTTATGATGTAGTTAGGTTCAGTGTCTCTTTTGATAATCGTGTTAGTGGGTCAACCGTTTTCATAATAGCCTGGAATATTCCGCGTACAGTTTAAAACTGGAACTCGGCCGTTTAAAAATTACATTTATTAAAATTTTAAAGTTTTAAAACATAGGATCGTTATTCGTTGCTTACTCCGTTTTTTGCATCGGCCGTTCCCGTTAATTGTTTTCGCAGTCCATCCAATTCCCTCTTCAGTTAGCTTTACAATTTCAAAGTGTCATTTGATTCGTGATGGATTTCGAAGTTTTTTGGCAATTTCACGCTCCATGGCAATTCCCAGATAGATTCTGTTTTATTTCATTGCAGGTGTACCTTTGCTGTTCTATATGTTGAAGCGTACTCTCACAATCCGACCCCCGGGTGGTGTTGATTTTGGCTAGAACGTAAATACCTGTGTCAAAATATGTCAAAGGTTTAGTTTTAGGTCAAAGCGAAGCTAACTAGGTTTTTTTTGTCTACAAATATTGGTGCAACTTAGGTAAATAAACTGCAATATGTCTCTAGGTATCGTACATTTTGACTTTGCTGTCGTGTTATTTCTAAAAATAGCTGTGGTAGCCTAGTGATTTGATGGCCTTTCATGCAGAGGGTTGTGAATCTGAGCCCAGGCTCGCACATCTGAGTTTTCGGAATTTATGTGCGGAACTACATTTGAAATTTGAAGGCAAACATCGCAAGGAAAACTGGACACACTTGCGTAAAAATTCAATGGTGTGTGTGAAGTTCCCAATCCGCAATGGGCCTGCGTGAAAACAACGTCCGAAGCCCTCTCATTCTTTTGAAGATGACCATGAATTTGTAAAATAAAGTTGGAATTCGACAAAACATTTCGGTGAAGATTTAAGCGTATTTTTCATTAAATTGGTTCATTTAATTATGTAATCCTGAACTTTAGTGCGTTAAGAACTAAGGACAAGAATAAAGTGGACAAGTGCGAGTCGGGCTCGTACATAAAAGGTTCCGTACCTCGGTACTTTTTTTAAAATCCAGTTCAGTGAAAAAAACGACAAAATGAAAGGACTAAAATTGCAAATTTATACGTAGACTAGCTTTTGCCCGCGACTTCGTCCGCGTAGAATTCCAATTTGTGGTAAAGCTTCTTCATCTCTTTCATTGTATAAAACAAAAATCCGGCACCGGCAACATCCATCATTATTATCATTTCATCATGAGTATCAGTTAGTGAATATTATAAATCCCGTTTATTCCCTATCCCGCGGGAATTTCAACAAATTTGTCCTTATTCTTTGCAAAATTACACTTATTTTTATCCCGCGGGTATTTTGCATTTTCCCCGAGAAAAGTAGCCTATGTCCTTAAAGCTTTCTACCGATAAAAGAACTTTTAAAATCAGCCGCGTAGTTGAGTTCACTTATTTTTTTCCCGTGGGAATTTTGATTTTTCACGGAGAAAATAGTCTATGTAAGTAAGGGTTAGTGTAGCTACTCACTAATAGGTGAAAGAAATTTTCAAATCAGCCCTGAAGTGAAATTCACTTCTTAATATCCCAGGGGAATTTTGCATTTTACCGAATAAATAGTAGGTAGCCTATACCAATAAAGGATCGTGAAGCTTTCTATTGGTGATTTTTTTTAAACTCAGCCCCGAAGTTAATTTTACTATTTTCTATACCGCGGGAATTTTGCATTTATCCGGAAAAAAGCATCCTATGTTATCCAAGGACAGTGCATCTTTTCGTCGGTGCGAATACAAAAATCGCTATGTGTTTTTTTTCGATTTTACGATTATTTGATAATTTCATTTCTTTTAATGTCCTACGTTAACCCACAAAACTGTTTTTTGATATCTTTATTGGTTTTGAAAATAACAAATTCCGCTATGTGTACGTGGAACAAAGTTTGGATGGAAATAAATCGCTTTGTGGTTTTTAGCACATAGCGATATTATGCGTGAGGTTCTCCATCAAAATCAATAGTTTATTACAATAGTGTGTTGCACATGGCGATTATTTCTTGATTGAATTACCCGACAGTGAGACTAATTTTAAGAAATTAATGTTAATAAGTGCTTTAATTTCACATTTTATCAAGTAAGTGCTACCAGGTTTTATTAGATTACTTGTTTTTGCTTAGTAAAATTGCACGTATCATTTAATAATGAATACGTTTATGACCAAACTATGCTATTTTCTGATTACTACAGTATGGATATTTTGTCAAATCCTGTCCGCTCCGTTCAAGTGCATGAAACATCACCGAGAAATGTTTCAAGGGATTTAATTGGCAATTCTAATGACGATAATCTGACTATACCTACCCGCTGCCTGGTTTGAGCAAAATTCTCTAAATAATCCTACACTCACTTCAATGTTTCTGGATAATGACAATAGGGATATAAACGTAGACCATGTGTCGGAAATATCAATTATCTGGAACTATTATTGAACCCCACGGGCCGTATCGAACAGGCTAGATGTTCTGTCGAAAATTTGTCAGATGACAGAACTGCTGAGGACAATATATAACCTTTTTGTTGAATCATGAAAGTGGTATAACTATTAATTTACCATTTGAAAAAATTGCCACTGGCCCAGCAAAACATGCTAATTGTAGACCCTTCTGCATTTCCATCAAAAATAAAGGAAACTCAACATTTGCGACTTATTGGAAAGACTTATAAGGGTAACAAAAGACAGCGGGATCCATCTACATTAAAAATATTTAGTAAATATGTTGTTAAGAAAAATCGTGCTATGACAGAAAAACCTTGTACTCATGGAGCGGAGCAAAAGTCTTATAGGAGTTTTATTTGCAGGGCTATAAGTGATGAAATCCAAAGTGACATTTTTCAATATTTTTGGAATCTACCATCGTGGGACGCTAAAAAATCGTATATAAATGGCTTAGTGCAAATTTGTAGCACGTTAAAACGTCGGCCTGGTGCGAAAGAGGAAATTACTTGCCTAAAAAATGTACGGTTTCGTTTCGAATGCTTCTTGCAAAGTCAAAGTCGGTTTAAAGAAAGTCTTGTTTCAAGAATGGATCAGAACTACGAACACTACTGATTCTTTCCCAGTAATTCTAAGATACGGAAAATTGATAGATGTACAGTGTCAATATCAACACCTAGAATTCTAAAATCAAGATCTGTGGAGCTATGGCTTGAACAAGTACCTGTTGTACCTAGTCATTATTGTAGAGGAGATAGTAAGGACATAATTATATTGAGGACACCTTTCACAGTAAGACCCATAATGCACAAAGTGTACACACTTTGGTGCAAGGAGAATATTTTAAATTCTGTGACACGTGTAAATTATTAATAGAAAAGTTGGAGGAAAGAATGATTTCTATTTTTAAACCCAGAAAAGACCAAAGTTCCTTGTCTCTGAGCAATGTTATAAGCATAAGCCGGCAGTACATAACTACACTTTTTATGTCAAAAATTATAATAACGTTTATTTATATGTATGGCATGAGGGAGAATGCGGTGTGACAGCCAGTACCATCATAACAAGCTGTATTATACAGTTTTTAAAAGAGCACTGCTGTACTTATAAAAAAGTGTACCTTACATCTGACGGCTGCTCTTACCAGAACAGAAACAAGGTTTTGAGTAGTGCTTTGACTAATGCGTCAACTTCTTTAGGTATCGAAATTGAACAACTGATATTGGAGAAAGGTCACACCGTGATGGAAGTCGACAGTGTTCATTCAACATTAGAAAACCAATTCAGGCCGCCAATATGTGCACTTACTGACTATTTAACTCGCATGAGACAGGCAAGGCAAGTCCGACGAAACCGTATGTTGTGAATTAATTAGATAATTCATTCTTTAAAAATTACGAAGAAGTGCCGTGCAATTTTATAAGTATTAGGCCTGGTAAACGGTCCGGTGACCCTACAGTGACCGACATAAGAAGCCTGTGGTACAAAGATGGCGATGTCAAACACAAACATACTGACATATTCACTCTTTTACTGCAAAGGCAACCTGAACAGCGTGAACATAATGAAGCACTACCATTATATAATAGCGGTCCAAAAATTGATTTAGCGAAATCCTCTGCAATCTTTAAAGGTCTATATGCACCAAGATTATCATAATTTCTACGATAGTGTAAACGTACAAATTATTAAGTGATTTCAACTAATCTTTGACTAGGCATTAAAATTATAAGAGGCAAGAGTAATGAAAAATCAGTACAATACTAGTATAACTTAAACGGCATGTTTTCATAAAGTTTATGCAAATCAATTAGTGTAATCGAAAATATAGTACAGTTTTCTTTTTTATTACACTTGCTTGATTTATTATTGATTAGGTTTAACTAATAAACTAACTTGTGAGCAGATAACAATAAAGATTCATGTCATTCATATTTTCAATATTTATAATAGTAAAAGTCGACTCACATTACCAAATTTAAACATTTTATAACCCGCTATGTGTCGCCTTCCACGTTGTAAAAACTACGCTATGTGTACATTTGGCACATGGCGATTTAAAGTAAGCCAAATCAAAGTCGCTATGTAGCTAAATTCTGGTTTTTTGTTAATATCATAAAAATCTACGAGGAAAAATTGTTTATTTTTTCGTGAAAATCATGTAAATCTTACTACTGTATTATTTAAAAAAGTCAGATGTGACAAAAGTTGTATATACTATTATATAAACAGTTTTTTTGGTCTCCTGTAAAGTAAGTCAAAATTACATAGCGATTTTGTCATTCGCACCGACGTTTTCTATTGGTGTAAGACATTTTAAAATGAGCTCCGAAGTTGAATTTTCTTTTTTCTATCCCTTGGAAATTTTGCATTTCCCCGGAAAAAAGTAGCCTATGTCAATAAAGGATAGTGTAACTTTTTACTGGTAAAAGTTTTTTTTTTTAATCGGCTCGGAAGTTTCAGAGATTATCTATCCCACAGGAATTTCCAAAAATCCTGCAATAAGTTTTTTTGTTGTTATGGTCATTTTCGTTAATACTGTATTTGAAAAGATTAGTAATTGTAGTTACGGAGATATGGTCCAGTTGATTTGAGTACCTACATATATAAATCCTGATTTAACTTTATCCCGTGGAAATTTTCAAAATTCTTTATATTCTAATTTTGTACAGTTTAGTAATCTTCGTTATGGGCATAGGGTCACTCTTGATGAAATATATAAATCCCGATTATTCCTTATCCCGTGGAAATTCCGGAAAATCCTTTCTTATCGGATGCCTACGCCATACAAAGAACACACCCTCCACGTTTTAGGTCTCTACATACAGCGGTTTAGGCTGTGCGTTAATCCGGCAGTCAGTCATTTAGGACTTCAGGACAAAGCATTTTATATGTATTTGCATTGCACCAAGCTTTTATGCGAGTTCAACAATGATATTTGAATACTCAATTCGATTTTATTCGAAAAAGGTTGAACTCGCATAAAAGCTTCATCATCATCATCATTTCAGCCGTAGGACGTCCACTGCTGGACATAGGCCTCCCTCATTGACGTCCAATCATTACGGTTGGAAGCGACTTGCATCCACCCTGAACCTGCGGCCTTCACCAAAACGTCCGTCCATCTCGTTGGTGGACGTCCCACGCTGCGCTTGTAAAAGCAAAAGCTTGGTGAAATGCAAATACTTATAATTAGCTATTATCAGAGATCAGATCAAGACGTGGTTGACAAACGTAGACAAAAATGGTTTGCAATATTTGAAGTTTCGTTTCGTTTACAATGTGTCAAAATAAAATGTAATTTAAATCAAAAGCACTAAGGAGTATTGATATCAACTTCGAAGCAAATCACCCCCAAAATAACTTTCTACTACTTTTTGACCCCGTCAAGGGATGAATTTCAATAAAATACGAAACACGTCTTCCATCAATTTTGTTAAAGAATGTTTATCCAAAATTTGAAGTAGATTGGACCAAGGAATCACGATGTCTCATACAAACTTTGCCCCCCTTTTTTACCCCCTTAGAAGTAGAACTACGGAAAATCCTTTCTTATCGGATGCCTACGTCATACAAAGAACACACCCTCCAAGTTTCAGGTCTCTACGATCAGCGGTTTAGGCTGTGCGTTGATCCGTCAGTCAGGACAAAGGATTTTATATGTATAGATAAACACCCGAACAGCATAGCGTCGCTCGCGTTGCCTAGCAACTGTCGGCTGTCGCGTTGCCTAACAACCGTCACCAGAGTTAAAAACGCTAAAAAACAGGTTTCTTGTATGACGACCCCCTTTGATTTTAACTTTATTTTATTTTTAGTATTTGTTGTTATAGCGGCAACAGTAATACATAATCGGTGAAAATTTCAAGTGTCTAGCTATTACGGTTCAATGGATTTATGCTTGTGACACACGAACGGACAGATAGACAGGCAGCGTTGTCTCTGTAACAGGGTCCCGGTGGGACATTTGGTACGGAACCCTAAAAATGAATATAAATATACATTGCTACAATTAGTAGAGATAATCTACGATAACATAGCCCGCGCCCCTCCACAATTCAAGAAGTCTTCAATGTATTGTGAAAGTATTTATAAAGCACACCAAAACTTTCAACGCATGTGTGCGTGTTGAGACAGCAGTCAAAGAAAAGCAGATACTACTCTACATAAAAATTCTTCCGTAAATATGTGACTAAACACATTGAAATAGTAATGTGGAGGGGCGGGCCATGTTATCGTAGTTTGAAAACACAGCAGCTTTCGGAGCCCACCCGTTTCAGTAAAAACTGCCACTTTTTACACAAACTTTAATATATAAAGCTTTGAATTACGCAGCGTAATGTCTCAATTTATTAAACGGGAGCGTGACAAAAGCTGTAAATGTGAAATGGTCACTTAAATCACAACAATTGCCACGCCTGCGGCAACCGAAATTGTGTTTTCATGTAAAATTGCGTTCAAATGTTGTGTGTTATTATGTTATTCATTCTTCTAGAACATAACCAATTATGATAGGGATCTACCACACTTTACTTGTAGATGACTTGTATATTTGAAATAGTTTTTAGAGACGTGAATATGAAAATGTGATGACATTTTCATTAGCGTGTAAAGCGTGTTAAATCGGTTTTGGTATATAGTATTTTGATCGTTGTATAATGGACTACACTTATGTGAAAATATTTCG
Source organism: Archips xylosteana (assembly GCA_947563465.1). Lineage (NCBI taxonomy): Eukaryota > Metazoa > Arthropoda > Insecta > Lepidoptera > Tortricidae > Archips > Archips xylosteana. The sequence goes on along the minus strand of OX387357.1, from coordinate 12,135,769 downwards.
CGTGACTTACTTTATGTTCCTCGATTTGTCGAAGATGTTGGACCAATTTGAAAAATATTTCTTTCCCCCAATCTGCACGTTTAATTTTAATGACCCGGAATATTTGCTCTTAAGTGTACATAATTGCTTTTTTAAATTTCTAATACCTACCTAAAAATAGCGAGATATTCTTGACCTAATGCGAGAAAGAGGACGATTATCAACTACTTGGTCAAATATGAGAAAAGATGTCAGGAAAGAGAATCTGATTGCACTTCCAATTGTAACAGAACTATCTGGTGTAATTGTACAAAGAACTCTTGAACAATTGTGTCTCTAAACTGGAAGGGATGGTTGGCCAAAAATGATGAAATAATCATAAGTGACTTGACCAGTCCAAAAAATTAAAATCTTAATAATGTACCTAATCAACTTTGATGAAACGATTTGCTCTCGTAGACCACTGTAGTCAATATTAAACGTTAACTGTTACAATGTCCTAGTTGTAACTGGCTGTAGCGCAAATCTTTAACTTAGTAGCATAAACGAATTATTTATCACCCCTTTGTTGAGTCTAAAACGTTGATTAACAAAAGCTTAATCGTCCAAATGGAGCATTCTCGTCTTAGTTAATCTTTATAAAAGGTGTTTTAACGGCGATCATAAATCTGTCCTTTTGTTATTTAATCCTGTTCTTAAACAGGATTAAACAGGGATTCCTAGATACCGAATGGTTCATCTTGTATTGTGATTTTGTTTGCATTAGGTATGATATTGTATTTATCGTTGACAAGACAAGTGTCTTTAGAATTAATTTTTCGAATGCCCTAGAGATAAGTTGACTAATATTGCTGCATAGGTAATGTCTTTTTGTACCTTTAAATAGTAACATAATAGATTGACTGACTAACTGACTGGCTGAAAGAAAATGCATAAATTAGGTACCTAGATATATTTTTTTTTATAAGGTGGAGGCCAATGGGTACAGAATCATCTGCAGGAAAATGATCATCATCAACACCACCCATGAACATCAACAACTCAAAGAGAGTCACTGGTCTGTCGCCAACTTTTAAAAGAAGTACCTAGGTATAAACCCTACCTAATACCTACTTTTAGCAGTAATGTTGTTCTGAACATCTAAGTAGAGACAGAGACTTGAAATTTGGCAAACATAATTCCTTAAGGATCATAAAAGATGCACCACGAAGGTTTTTAGGGTTCCGTAGTCAACTAGGAACCCTTATAGTTTCGCCATGTCTATCCGTCTGTCTGTCTGTCTGTCTGTCCGCGGCTAAGCTCAGAGACTGCTAGTACTAGAAAACTGTAATTTGGCATGAATATATATATTAGTCACGCCGACAAAGTGGTCAAATAAAAAAAAAATAAAAAAAATTATTTTAGGGTACCTCCCATAGACGTAAAGTGGGGGTGATTTTTTTTTCTTGACTTACCCTATAGTGTGGGGTATCGTTGGATAGGTCTTTTAAAACCATTGGGGGGGGGGGGGGGGGGGGGGGGTTGCTTACATGATTTTTGTATTCAGTGATTTGTTTGCGAAATATTCAACTTTAAAGTGAAAATTTTCATTAAAATCGACCGTCCCCCCCCCCCCTCTAAAATCTAAACTGTAGGGTGGAAAAATTAAAAAAAATTCAAAATGGTAGTAAATATATTAAATTTACAAGGAAAATTATAGCGGCTAAGATTGCTTGGGAATTATTTGTAGTTTAAGAGTAAATAGTAGCCTAAGGTATTAAACATACCGTCACTACTTTGAAAAACTCCTATCTCAAATCAGCATGTAAACAAAACTGAACCTTGATACGCGCGTAATGTTCATTTTGCCAGATTAACGATTTTGAGATACGAGCTTTTTTCAAAGTATTGACGATACCTAACTTGGAAGATTCCGTACACATACGAAATCCTTAGAAAAATATTACTTGATTTTTTCGTAATGGCTACGGAACCCTATCTTGGGCGTGTCCGACACGCTCTTGGCCGGTTTTTTTTTTAATGTTCGCGGAATTTACAGCTTCCACGGGCACGGGAGCGAAACCACGGATTTAAGATTTTGTATGTATGTATAAGCCAGAAATTACTTATCGTGTGATTTTCTCTGTGTCTTTTTCGGTTTAAAAACAATTAGAATTATATTGTAAGCGTAGTGAAATATTTAATGGACTACACTACAAAGCACTTTGAGGCAAACGAACTGTAAATAGTGCTTACTTAAATACAAATGAATTACAATAGTTGTTACGTTATGCATACACTGTTTTGTTTTAATCGGTTCTTACGGTAAACCTATAACCGCGAGCTACTTTTTACAAAAATGAATAACCTTTGCAAGTAGCGCCGACTATTACACAAACATGTTATTTTATGAAAATGTTTTAGGTACAGAAGCGCTTGTACTCTCAATAGCATCCTAAAGGCTAAAATCATTTGCATATTGCGGTCCCTACCAGGTTTCGCAGACTCATAATCATTACGTTCCCGTCATGCGAAATTAGCCCCTAAGGTGCTCTAGCCGACAACTACAACCACTTTATTATCCCTCAAACGTGCTCACTCATGCTAATTCATACTCTTTGATGTGGTTTACAGTATCGGCTTATATTAGGCGGGAATTAATAGGAATAATTAAATTAGAACTGTTTAGAATAAAAGCAGAGTAAAGGATTGTTATACTCGTAAATAGAGTCCGAAACACAATGTACATATTTAATTTCAAAAGAATACCGTTAGATTTTAGTTTTGTCTAATAATTATGCTATTTTAGGTCGAATGCCGCCACACGACACGACATTTTTTTTATACTTACATTATGTTGACCTTTTGTGCAATTCAAAGAAATTAAGATATACTTAACCAATAGTCGTGGTAATTTTGCGTGATTACGTGATTCTTAGAAATAAATATGGCAGAATGCAACTTTAAACTTACACCTACCCATTTTTGATAGATTTCCATTCGTAAACTTAGATATAATATAAGAAATAGTTTTAGAAAGCTTAAACGTATTGAAACCAGAATCGATAAGCAAACTACACTCATAAATTAGCAAAGACTATTCCGATACCATGGCTCCGTAGTTCCAATCTCTGTATGACATTGGCTGCAAGTAATCTGTATCGCAGCGGAAAGACTGCGGTTGTCGATAGTGGTTCAGAGAGTAGATATAGTGCAGATGAGCAAGATATTGTTGCAGTATAAGCCTACTGTCACTGAGACCCACTGAGACGTGGCCGCTAACGATGGGCCTCATAAGAAAGTTCAATGTCACTCAGAGGGCGATGGAGAGGGCTATGCTTGGAGTTTCTCTGCGGGATCGCATTAGAAATGATGAAATCCGCGCAAGAACTAAACTCACGGACATAGCTCGAAGAATCGCCAGACTTAAGTGGCAGTGGGCAGGGCACATCTCTCGTAGAATTGACGGCCGATGGGGCCGAAAGGTTCTCGAGTGGCGTCCGCGGACCGGAAGACGCAGTGTAGGTAAGACTCCAACGACCTGGTTAAGATTGCTGTAACGCATTGGATGCGGATGTCGCGGGGCCGGTCTTTTTGGCGAGCCTTGGGGGAGGCCTATGTTCAGCAATGGACGTCTTTCGGCTGAAATGATGATCATGAAGCCTGCTGTCTGCTGTCTACAAAGAATGGGATGAAATTGGCTCGAATAAACACAAACTGTCTACGCACTCCGCCATTAATTCAATTCTCGTCTACCGGAGCGGGTGCATTTTTGTGTTCTCTGTGCGTTGAATCAGGCCACTTTATTTTTTGCAATTTCGTGGTTAATATATGGTTAAAATATTATTTGATAACAAATTAATGGAAGTAGAAATGTACAGACTTTACTGGGGTAGTATTACCGTCCAACTGACTGTTAACGCATTTCCTTTTCAAAAGATTTATCATCCCTCGAGTATTGCTGGTGTATATGGGTAGTTGATCATTATCTTATTTTTTGAAATTGAACATCATAATACTCAGTAGCAGAGCAAATTTTTAATATAGGTAAATACAGCAATGTGCAGATGACTAATTGTAAAATTTTATTACGAATGAAACTAAATAGAGTAAACATACGAGTATATTATTCTATAAGTGAAATAATCTTTGCCAAAGCTGTTGGTTGGAGCAACGATGGAATTTCTAGCTTGTTGAAAGAAAGTCCGCGAGTAATGGTTTGTTTAGCTATCTTAGTGAAATGCAGACTGATAAGAATTATATTGACATTCCAACTTACCCGTTCCTGTTCAGCTAAGTAATGATAATAAATATAAATAACAATAAACCTAGATAAAACCTAGCAATAAATATGTAAACATTTTATGATATCATTTCTTATTCTGGAGCAGATTTCGATCAAGTATTATTGAACTTCTTAATCAAATATTTATCTTATTTCAGAGAAAGCCCGACAGAGATCAAGCTTTCCTGTCAATGTATAGACGGGACCAAAATTAACAAAAATGTTCGTTCAAAATTTATCAAAAAACAAAATTGTTTACTAAACTGTTACGACCACACCCAATAGATGAAAGTACCCACTTTAAACACAAACATTGATGCAAAGTTAATCTAAACTTCAACAATGTTTCAACTATCTAATCTTTCGCCGTACAAAATCCATTCAGCAACTGCGTTATTCAAACACTGCGCTATCAAAACGATCAAAACAAGAAAGTTTCATTATAAATCTGTGTCGGGACCAGTCTTAACTTTAAGATGCACCATTTGCTCGCGGACTTTTTAATCTGTTGATCAAATAGCGAGCTGTCGACAAATTTATTCTTGTAGCAACACAACGATCCTTATCGCAACGTTTGCAGATGCACGGTTTTTTAGGACGTCGTCTTTTGTGAATACAGAAGAGCTTCTTAGAAGTTTGGGTGAAGCAGCTGTTTGGATTCACTTCACTGACCGTGAAAATAATTCGACACTAGAGATTCTAGCAAATAGATGGATCATCATTTAGTAAAATGAAAAAATGCATTTCACTCTTTACTGTTACTGCAAATATAAAATATCGTTCAAAGAGAGAAAATTAAATTCAAGACATTAAAACAGATTGCCAAATAAACGTAGTTTCTAAAATATCTGAGTTGCACACATGGCTTGTTTCATCATTCTTGGGTACATAAAATATTGTAATTCTATAAAAGAACTCCTAAACCTTACTCATACATTTCGTAGTATGCTTTTATGGCATCGTTGAATTTGTATGTATCGTGCTGCTATATCCGTTTCCAAACTTTACATTTGCATGCACCTGGTAACCTAGACTGTTATCAGAATGCAAACTAAAGCAAAACACATACGAAAGACTCATATATTTTTTGGAGCGAATTCATAAATAGTATTATGAGCGTTGTTCAGAGAAGTCAGGTGTTTCATTTTTTGCCTTGGCTGGCGGCCAGGGGATTGTTATTTAAAAATTTGGTTGAAACCGCAGCATATGCTTTTCGAAAAATCTACAACAATATTAAATCGTGTACAATGCGGGGCTGGCGTGCAAATTGTGGAACATTAAGCAAATTTGGGAAAATTAGCGAGCGTATGGCTAATAACCGAATGCAGATTTTGCTCGAGGCACTGGCAGCAGTTGGAGACCAGTGGAAATATTGTTATTTGCGTGTACAACAATTCCAAATCGGTTCTTTCGCTGTTGCAACACTTATCGCAAATTGTTCTGTATTTAACCAACATTAAAGCTAAGTGCAAGAGTTAAACTACGTTTAAATAAAGTTATTCAGTGCTTAAATTGTTTGTAGTTGTTTATGTAATAAGTTGTCTTACTTAAATAATTTCACAACACTTTCGTAAAATGTTTACCCTGAACTTATTTATTTCTTATATGTAGTTGAAAAGTTAAAATTATTATTTGAGTATTTATGATTTAGACGCGACAAACTATTATGAAGACTTTTTGAGCGGCACTAGAAGAAGGCTACGATTTTTTTTGGTCCTATCCAACAAGGGTCAACCCCGTATAAGAAAATGAAATAAAACAACTGTTGCCCCATAGCTGTATTGACGTGGAACTTGGCATGTTCAGCTAATAACGTTTGAAAGAGGTCAAACGGGAAAATTCACTATAGAAGGCAAGAAATCTAAGAAATCAAATACCGAACTACTAGCCTGAGGCATACGGGGAGTTCTTGGAATAACCTTACTTAAGAAAACATTTTCTTTTTTGATTTGTATTCGTTTACTAATTTCGATACCATTTTTATCATAAATATCAAGGAATGATTATTATTAAAGTATTTTCTCGTAATTGTAACTTCGTGACTTTGCCTGCGGGTATTTCGAAAACTTTTCTTTTGTTTAGAAATGTTTTAGTTTAGAATATAAAATATCCCGACGTTATTACTAATTTCCATAAATAAGTCTTGTTTTTTTTTAATCATACAGACTTGTTATCTCATATTAGGACTGTAGTACATACCATTTGATGTGCAATGTGTAACTGAGTCGGCTTTTCTATTTTGCATAAGTAGGTACATATGTAGGTAGGAAGATAAGTTCATGCTACGCATCTATCCAAGACTCATCTTTGCCTATAAAATTGACGTTTGACCTGGTGGCATAGTACCTAGTGACTCCATATTTTAATACTAGCTTTTGCCTGCAACTTCGTGAGCCCAGAATTTCAATTTCTGGTAAAGCTTCTTCATCGCTTTCATTGAATAAAACATAAATCGGGCAATATCCAAACATCCATCATCATCATCTTCATCTGTATTAGTTAGTGAATATTATAAATCCCGATTTTTCCTAATCCCGTAGGAATTACCAAAAATCCTATAAATATTTTTTTACTGTAATACCCTCTTGCAGACAAAATTTGAAGAGTCTAGTAATCATAGTCGCGGTGATAGAGCCACTCTGAATCGAACATAATAATTTCCGTTTATTCCCTAGCATGTGGGAATTTCAACAAATCCGTCCTTACTGCTTGCCTACATCATAAAAGCAAGCTCTACACAAAATTTCAGCCTTTTAAAGCCAACAATTTAAAAAATATATAATAACTAAAAAAACAAAAAAAAATATCACGGGACAATTCACACCAAATGACCTAGTCCGAAACTAAGCTAAGCAAAGCTTGTGTTATGGGTACCAAGCAACGGATAAACCTTCTTATATACATTCTTAAATACATATTAAACACTCAAGACCCGAGAGCAAATATTCGTATTTTTCATACATATATCTGCCCCGACGCGGGAATCGAACACGGGACCTCAAGCTTCGTAGTCAGGTTCTCTAACCACTAAGCCATCTGGGCCCAATTGCATAACAAAGTACAACTTATATTACAAGCGGAACTCCCTTTCTAGTTAATATAACTGAAGCGAGAGTTCCGCTTGTAATATTAGTTGTACTCTGTTATGCAATTGGGCCCTGGTCGTCAATTTGGACTGGGCGTTATGAGTTAGTGAGTCTGTCAATCACTCATTTTTATATGTACAGATGAAATATACTTAGGTGTTATCCGAAAAACTAACCTCAATTAACCGTCAAAGGAACTCCACATTAATAAAAATTACGTGCGGGATCGTACATCGCTTTATACGGACTTAATCCTTGGAAATGCCCATGCGGTTTTCATCAAGGCTTTGGAGCTTGCCAGCTTTACTCGTACACGTATAATCCTGGGATTTTGTAAAATTACAAAAAAAGAATGTCGCGCTTAAAATTTGCAAATCAGTTCAGATTAACTTTCTGTTATGTGCTTTAATTGTGTGGGGCGCCGGAGCAAAAACGATTCCATTTTAACAGCTATGCTCAAAAAATGAACTACAACCTTACGTAGCCACTGTGCTACTACACGTCTAAGGCAAATATGACTGTGCAACATTTATATGTTTTCATGCAGACTTCCCACTTTCACGTATTAAATCAACAAGTCACACAGACTCAACTATTACAAATCACACACAAAATGCTAACGCGTTTCAAACTCTATAGGTAAGTTTTTTTTTCTTAAAACTTACCTGTGTTTGACCTCTATCTTACCTGACAGAAGTGCACTTAAGGCCAAGCCCTCTAGTTCTGAGTGGAGGCCTTGCAGTGGAAAGTACATACATAAACCGGGCTGATTACTTAATACATGACCTTCATTAATGACCTCATATTACATTTGAGCTTATTTTCATAACGAAAATGATATAGGTATGTAAAGCGCGCCGGGCCCGATCCGTCTTATGTAAATGAGGCATATACCTCTGAAGTAGGAACAAACCCTCTTGTAACTCGTATATCTACGCCAACCGTACAATAGACAAAACACTGTCTACACTAAAGACTACACACATAATATGTAGAGTTACGTACGTTCAGTTTCAACATGGCTTCTTTCTCCCCTTCCTACGTCATTGTTTAGAGCATCTACTTTAAAACTAAGCCTAGTGCTATTAAAACAAAGTACTCACAAGGAACACGCTGATTGGTTGTCGAGTCCCTTGCTAACTTTTTATTGTTCTGTTCTACCCCCACCATGTCATGATATGTTGTGTTAGTTTTTAAGAGCTTGGAAATTCAATGCATTTGTTTTATTGCTATTAACGTGGTCTTGAGTCAAATTTTGATTATTACAATTTAAATCAATCTAGAAGAGTTGATATTTGCTTTGACAAGTATCGTTAATTTAGTACGCTAGGCCTTACTAGATTTAGTTTCAAATTATTGATTAAAACCCCTAGTAAATTAAACAATAACCAAACATAATAAAGTTGCGTATGATTCGCATAATCGACGAGAGAGAGAGACGTGGTGAAATACGAGGCACGAATGCGAATATCATTATAATACCACCGTGCTTAGCGTGGTTTTTGGATAAGAGTCAAAAGTAGTGTTGTTGCGGTAGCAATAGTCTATCGATAGTATCGTGATACTATCGTGGCCTTAAAAATCAGTCATACTATCGATAGTCTTATCGAAACTATCGATCCTTGACGATACTATCGATAGTATCGATAGTGAAAATTAGGCGATACTATCGAACTTGGTCGATACTATCGATCGATAGTATTGGTCGATAGTATCGCCTCAAAAGAGACGATACTATCTATACTATCGACTGTTGTAAATAATTAAACTATTGCTAAAGATCAATAGTATCGATTATAAGTAATACCATTGCTAAAGATACTAATCTATAGCAATAGCATTACATACTTATTTTCAACAATCGACAGTATCGATAGTATTGCAGCGATAGTATCGATAGTATTGTAGTATCGCACTATCGACTATTTCTCAAGGTCAAACTATCGATGGCGAAACTATCGCTATCGCAACAACATTGGTCAAAAGACCTCTTTGGTCTCTGGTGGCGTATACATACATTCAGGCTTGTCTTAACTGTCTAACGACAAAGCAAGATTTGAGACGGGAGCGAAAAAAGAGAGGTAACAGCTATAAATAATTATGCAGTGGAATCAATTCTTTCTTAATTGAACATTAGAAAACTATATATTGACGGATCCTAAAACCAACAACAACACAGTTCCAATATTATATGCTAATTGGCTACTTCGCAGAAATGCATTATGTGGTGGATACTGCATGCCCCGCATAAACAATTTATTAATAACGCTTTTGTCGCGCAAATACCAGCTCACACGATAATTAATAAAATGGAAATTAATTTGTGATATTTTTTTCTGATACCAACATGATCGGTGGCAAACGTGATATTAATAACCTCTATTAAGGCCATTATTAAAATCTGGCCACTTTGCGTGGGCTTCTGTGGTTTGGTTATTTTCAGATAAAACATTAAAAATACTTGTTGGAATGCATTTGGGAATTCTCAATAAAATATTATTAGCTACTTACCAGATACCGCGACTAGGTAAAAATTGAAATGTTTCATAAAATCAATCATGGGATTTCGTCTTTAAAGGGTTTTTTAGGTCTGAAAACGGACCATGAACTTAACAGTCTAATTCAATCGAATTGGACAAAAATCAAGGTTTTCAAAAGAATAATAAAACTGTTCTGACAAATTCTTCTTTATAGTAATATAAACTGAGCGAAGTAGTCGGCCATTTTATTTCATTGATACTCGAGCTCCATGACAGCAATTTGATCCTAAAGCAAGGGTTGATGTTCTCGAATATACCAGCCAATCAGAGAGCTGCATTTAAACCGCATTATATGCGTCCATTATTACGACAAAACAAAAGACCGTCCATGTTCTAAAATTAAAATAGGCTGGGCTTACAGTTTGTTGCACTCATCGAACGAAGCATTTTTTTTTTTCGAATTTGGAACAAAATCGACGCAATAAGAAAAAGTGGATTAGTTTGGTCAACATCTACCTTTTTGCATAAAATTTTTGTATGTTCACCGAAAATTACGATCAAGGTATCATTCGATTCGGAATATTATGTAGAAAGTTTGAGGGAAGGTCCCAAAAAAGGCCGATAAAAATTAAAAAAGTTATAAGCAATTTATTAAAAAAAATAATAGGAATTTATTGTTTTTTTTTTTTATCTCAAAAACTATCACAGATTTTCAAAATTTGAAAAAAGATCTGAAAAGAGCAGGAAATTTTCAAAAAAAAGTCTTATCTCATAGAACCGTATCTATAATATTTATAACTTTTACAGAGCCCTGAAAATAGAGGTAAAAGCGGGTGGTCTGGCTTCCGCGCGCGATTCGTCGCTCGGACACGGTAACAAAAAAAATCATTTTAACATATTTAAATACTAGCCTTCCGTCCGCAGCTTCGCCCACGAAAAATTAATTTTCCCGTGAGAAAAGGTATTTTCCCGCGGTAAAAAGTAGCCTATGTGTGATAATGTAGCTTTCTAACGGCAAAAGAATTTTTGAAATCGGTCCAGTAGTTTCGGAGCCTATTCAATGCAAACAAACAAACAAACAATCAAATCTTTTCTCTTTATAATATTAGTATAGATGAATATTAAAGAATAAAAAAATTGAGTACTTCTGGGATACATAAATAAACAATAATCCGCCGGCAAAAAATTTTTATCCCCATTTTTTCATTAGTTATGCATTTGTTAACCAACAACTTTTTCTCAATTGAATGTTAACATAAAAAATCCGATTATTATTGAACTAAAACCGTAGGATTTTTTTCACTTCGTGGAGTTATTCTTAAGAGACACAAAAATAGATCCCCGTTGGAAAAAAACAAAAATTTTAATTTTCCATTCATTTATTAACAATCTAAAATAAAGATAGGTAAATTTTTTTTTATTACTTAAATGTTTTGATTTGAAACGGTTAAAAGTTACTTAAAAATATTTTTTTTTACTTTTTTACCACCATTATTTAAATAATTGTTATAAACAAATGCGTTATTTATAAGATAAAAAAAAATATTTTTTTTCCTAATCTATTTGTTGATTTAAGTTATGATTTTTAAGAAAAAATTATTCCTTTAAAAAAATATTTATAGCTAAAAAATGCATTTATTAATTAACAATCGTTTTTTACCACTAAATATGAATATTAAGGAACCGTTTTTTCTCTAAAAATCATAAATTGTATCATTTATAAGGATTTTGGATTTTTTTTTTCAATTTTTTAATTGTTTATTTAAAAATAATTTGTTATAAACTATTGATTTTTTTTAAATTCTTAATTTTACGATTTTTTTCCATTTTTTATATACTATACTATACTATATACAGTACTCACAATAAATAAATAAATAAATAAATACTTAACTTTTAATATTTTTATGTCCGAAAACGTATTATTTATGTCAATTATACGTTTTGCTGAATAATAATAATCATCTCGACACCTTATATGAATTTCTATTTCCGTTTTATCCATCAAAAGTTTGTGTTTATTATCTTATCTTATTATAAAAGCAAAAGAGCGAGATAAAAAGACAAGTCTATTTTTTTGGGCTCTGTAAGAGTTATAAATATTATAGATACGGTTCTATGAGGTAGAACTTTTTTTTGGAAATATCCTGCTCTTTTCAGATCTTTTTCAAATTTTGAATATCTGTGATAGTTTTTGAGATAATAAAAAAACAACAAATTCCTATTATTTTTTTTAATAAATTGCTTATAACTTTTTTAATTTTTATCGGCCCCTTTTGGGACCTTTCCTTAAACTTTCTACATAATATTCCGAATTGAATGACACCTTGATCGTAATTTTCGGTGAATATACAAAAATTTTATGCAAAAAGGTAGATGTTGACCAGACTATATAATCCAGCCCTGAGTATAAACTACGCTACGCTACGAGTACCTATATGTAAAAATATGTTTACTATTTTGTTTCCTCATTAAATGTGTTACAGACAAGTAAACCGAATTATGTTTTTGCATGATGAATGATTATGCTTTTAAAATTAGGTATCCGAAGTTGGTATATAGGTAACGCCACCAAAGTTGAGGCCACGCACACAACCACATCTCATGGCGTTTAACGTCAACACAACGTCAAAATCCCGCTGTCATTACATGAGATGTGGTTGTGTGCGTGGCCTCAACTCTGGTGGCGTTACCTATAGATAGTATAGATAAAAATCTTACTAAAAATAAATAAAATAAAATATACCTAAATTAAAATAAACTAATTACCTGAGGTTAGTCAAGTTTTTTGAAATTTATCTGCGAAATTGCATTTGAAATTTACCATGAGCTTTACCGTGCCTATTGTGAGGAAACCTGCACAAACATGGAAATAAAGTCTATTGTGTGTCTGAAGTTCCCTATCCGCAGTGAGCCCGCGTGGTAACTACAGCCTTAGCCCACTCATTCTAAGAGGAGGCCTGTTCTCTGCAGTGGAACGTATGTATGTATATAGGCAGGCTTGATGACGATGATAATAAAAAAAATATGATTTTATGCAAAGGAGTGCTAAAACTCAATAAATATCAAATCACAGAGAAGGGATAAAAAAACCATAAACAAATCACTACCGATAAATAAATGTTGATAAAATATTGTCAAATAGTGACCAAAATGCTGTAAACAATAGTTTTATTACTTCCCGTAACGGATCATTTCACTCGCACGTGACTGCGTTTGCTGGGGTTGGGTAAATGTAGAGCTTTTTAGTCTATTGCTTGCATGTTGTTTATTATGCATAGTAAGTAGGTATTATTTTTTTATAGAATTACTGGCTGGCCCGGCAAACGTTGTTTTGCCATATAGCACACAGAGGTATAAAAAATAGCCTACGACCTATTCTCAGACCTACCGAGTATAGAGAAAAAGTTTCATAAAAATCGGTCAAGCCGTTTCGGAGGAGTTCGATAACAAACACCGTGACAACACAAGACTAGCTGTTGCCCGCGACTCGGTTCATGAAGAATAGGGGTATAAAATAGCCTAAGACCTACCAAAATTAGAGAGAAAACCGGTTGTCTGTAAAGTCGGTTTACGGGCGATAGTTTAACGTGACAACGTCATAACATAACAAAACATTCAAAAAACAAAAATGAAACCAGGTGGTCACCCATCCAAGTACTGACCGCGCCCGACGTTGCTTAACCTCGGCGATCGGACGAGAACCGGTGTTTTGTCAAATATCTTGAAAACGCGCGGTGCATCCTACGGCAAAATCAATGAAATTTTCATCCCCCCTTTGAATCCCCCGCATTCCCTAGACAGATTTTCGATTTTCGTCTATTTTATTAAACACCTTAAAAACAGGACACTGCAAAATAAAAAAATGTATCTATATCATTGCAATCAACTTTTCCCCCTCATTCCTCTCATTCTGAGAGGAGGTCTATGCTCTACAGTGGAGTGGGACGTATATAGGCTGGGATGATGATGAATCAGACTTTTCAGTTGAGATACACACGATATCATCATTTCAGCCGAAAGACGTCCACTGCTGAACATAAGCCTCCCCAAGGCTCGCCAAACAGATCGGCCCTCCGCCATCCGCATCCAATGCGTTCCCGCTACCTTCACCAGGTCGTCGCTCCATCTTGACGCGATTCGACACGACACGATATAATATGCATTTTTTTAATTTTCAGATTTTCCCCTAATAATGCCCCCCAAATTCAAAATTAATTTGTTCGTGTATTCAAAATTTAAACTTATCGGTCCCGTAGAATTGGAGCAAATTTGCTGTGACTGACGAACCGACAGACAAACACTCGGGTGATTCTTATAAAAAGTTCCGTTTTGTTATCCGGATCCTTAAGAAGCCGTGGTGGCCTAGTGGTTTGACCTATTGCCTCTCAAGCAAAGGGTGGTGGGTTCTAATCCGGGGTCGCACCTCTGACTTTTTCGGAATTTATGTGCGAAATTATATTTGAAATTTACCATGAGCTTTACAGTGAAGAAAAACATCGCGAGGAAACCTGTAGACACTTGAGAAGAAATTCAATGGTGTGTGTGAAGTTCCCAATCCGCACTGGGCCCGCGTGGGAACTACGGCCCAAGCCCTTTCATCCTGATATGAGGCCTGTGGCCTGCAGTGGGACGTATGTAGGGTGAGATGATGATGATGATGATCCTTAAATACAGACACAAAAGTAGTCGAAATTAATGGATCATGCTTTTTAGCGACAAAATCCCATTCTACCAAACATATATGACTCTGAATAAAACAGAACAATTACAGTGCACTCCTAAACATTGCACCTAACTTATTCATCAAGCCCGCGTTAAATCGGAAAACTCGCAAAAAATTCAGTCCAGACCACTATGTTAGCATTAAAACGGAGCAGCGAGAGATTAAAAACTAAATCCGTAATAACTTCCGAGGATTCCTATTCCCACGCTGCCCCCAAACCTTTCGGTTTTCCAGATCTGTTCATTAATGTAATACCAGAAATTATTGTCGGTCCATGGGATATTTTGTTTAGTTTGCGGCTCGCGGTTTACATTATTATCTCTAGAGGCTGTTTGCACTAGCTATAGTGTGAATAAATAATCTGGGCCCTTGTTAAATATTAAAATACGGGTTCAGTGTAGACCGGCGACTTGAATAATATCAATATTGTTGGAGCAAACAAACATGCGTGATAGGCAATAATGGCCGGTGCCAGATTTGTATTGAATCTCTACAGTATTTTTGTGTGATTTTAGTACCGCATTGATACTATACAAATTCAAAATGAATTCAAGATTCTAGAAAACTTTTAATATTGTACAATTACGCTAGTACCCGGGAGTGGTTCTGAAATCAAGAGTCGTGTTACTTTATGATTTATAACATTCACATATTACAGTTTTTGGTGATTCACGGTTAAATAAATTGGACATATTTTTTAGAACGTGATGTAGACAATCATCATCATTATCATTTCAGCCAAAAGACGTCCACTGCTGAACATAGGCCTCCCCCAAGGCTCGCCAAACAGATCGGTCCCGTGCCATCAGCATCCAACGCGATCCCGCAACCTTAACCAGACAATGGTTACCTTTAATAAGCTCACGACAGATGTTTTTTTAGCATTTGCTCTCGTGTCGTTGCTGGCAAATGCTAAAAAAAAATAAGTAAATCATGGAAGGATTGACACTAATTGACCTAGTCCAAACTAAGCAAAGCCTACAGGTACTAGGCAACGGGTTACTTGTATAGATAAATGCACACTTAAATACACATTAAGCACCCAAGACTCGAGCACAAACATTCGTATTTTTCACACAAGTGTCTGCGCCGACCGAGGATCAAACCCACAACATAACAACACAGATTATTGTATTTATATGTAAAGTATACAGAGAATATTGCAGACACAGACTGCGATAGTCTCCGGACTGAATCCGCTGCCGGTAGAACATCCGATTGTGTACCAACAATTTTGCACTGATTACGGATTCCTTAACTACCGCACCGGCACCATACAAGCCTAGTTATATAGTAAGGCTAAAGGGCAACTACGTAAGCTAGCCGTGGCTACACTACGTACTTATAAATAAGGTGATATTATTACTATTATTATAAATAAGGTTGAAATGCTTTGTTTTGAACTGTTGTAGTTTATGGATTAACCCCCTGTAGGGATGATGACACCACTTATCAAGTACTTTCATGAGCTGTCAAAACCCGATTATGTCATAGTTTTTGCATGGAAATAGCTAGCTATGATGTTAAAACGTCCAAAAACTTGGACTACGTTAAATCGTAGTTAGCCGAACAACAAGACTGGCTAGAAAAAAATCCATTGTGACACAAAAATTATCGTCGCAATTTTATTGTCGTTTGTCTTTATCCGTCATTATGGCATTTGTCTTTGCCTGGCAGAGATGAAATACAAAAAAAAATATTATGACTAATTTCCAAATAAGCAAATTAGATAAACAGGAAAATTGGACTTCTACCTCCGCTACCAAACATGAACAATTTTAGTGAGCTTAGGTTTGAATTGAAGCCAATTGGCGCGAGGTGGTGGAAAATAGGGAAGAGTGGCGCTCTCTGGTGTCGGAGGCCAAGATCCTCTTTGGGTCGTTGAGCCAGTGTAGTAAGTAAGTAAGGTTTGAATAAAAGAAAGTAGGCTGAACAAGTATTACTCTACAAATGGTATGTATGTTTGTAAACTCTTTATTGTACAAAAATAAGGAAAAAAAAGAAAAACATTATTGACAACCGTTGAAATGCATGTACAAAGGCGAACTTATCCCTTTAAGGGATCTCTACCAGTCAACCTTTGAGTGGATGAAAGGAGCATTTAGTAAGGGACCGACAAAGAGTAAGTAAAAATAAAACAATCGGACAAAGCAAAGGCTACAATACAACTTTTAGTAAATACAATACATAAACTCATAATATAAAGAAACCTAATAAAAAATATACTACCATATACAACATATATATATGCAAAATACATACAATAAATAAGCAGTGTTCTCAATATATTAAAGAGAGTGTGAGCCACATCTTCTTCAAAGCTTCCCTGAACGACACCACGGAGGGAGATTGCCTAATGGAGGTGGGTAATCGATTCCACAGTCTAGCAGATTGCACAGTAAATGATTTTGAGCAAATTTTGGAAGAAGTAGAAGGACAGGCCAAAAGGAGATTGGTACTCGACCGCAAACGACACGATAACGAACGCAAATGGTATGAATATCTATTGAATTAAAGCTTATCACAGGGTGGCCAAATCGGCTTAGATAGGCGACTCTTAGTCCCTTGGCTGTTTCATCATTCTTCGAGAACTTCCTGATTTTTTTTTGTTACTTATCATTAATATCGTGTGTGTTTATATTGTTCGATTAAATTTCTTTCGTCTCGTTTCTTCCTTTTTTAAGGTATCCTAAAAACAAAAGCTACTATGGTGTCCACAATGCCGCCATAGTCTACGGCCCCTTTACAAATGCAGGCGTGTGGTCGCTTCCATTTGCGCTAGTAGGGTGTACACTCGTAATTACTGCGCCGGGACATCCGCGGCGAGGGAACCACATGTAAGGACTTAAAATTGTCAACAGCACTGGAAGAACTATCGGCAAGCTGTGAACTAACTACAAGTCAAGACAACACTAATTGCCTGTTTCACCACTTTCTGACAAATTCACATAAATAAATCTATGATACTGGCTCTATTTATTTTAACAACATTATAGGTAATTGATCAATTCGGGCGTTACTCTGCGATCGACAGCGAATTAGGTACAACAAGTGAGTTTTTGTATGAAGTTTTGTATGGTATTTATTAACATAACTGCCATACACGCATAGTTGTAAAGTAGCAAGACAGTACATAGTGATAAATAACTAATAATTATCCGCAAATTTGATGCAACGAAATAAGGCTACGAATAAGATAAAATTCTCTGGACCTGTTTCACCACTCCCTGATAAGCTCCTGATAATGTGACAGATAATTTAACACTGTGTTACACCAACCCAACTATCGTCACACACGAGACAATAACGCATTTCATACGCGTACCACAATTAATATACTTATAACTATAAATTAAAAATTTTAAAAAACCCCTACGCAATTATGCAAATAAGATCCCTTCCGCAGCTAACAAAGGAGCTGAATAACTTTGGACCGCTGAATCGATTTTTATGAAACATATCTAAGAACCATTGCCAAGAAATCTGCTTTCTAATATAAAAAACCGCATCTAAATCGCTTCACCCGTTTAAGAGCTATGATGCCACAGACAGACACACACACACACACATAGCGGTCAAACTTATAACACTCCTCTTTTTTTGTCGGGGGTTAAAATACGTAGCTATTCTGTATCTTCTAGTCCAATCTTTACCTCTGTGTTTACCTGTGTCTTCTCTAAATGAACTGGCCCCCTGTTCATGGTAATTCTGGACCTTGCCTGAATGTCGATCCGACAGGGGGCGCTCGTGATAAATAATTTATCGACGCGTTGTACCAAATCAGGGCCCCAGGGTTGCGAATACGCTGCCAGTGATAGGGATTTTAAGACCTTTGGTTTTAGTAGTTTAGTAAGCTTAGTTAATTAGTCTTAGCAAGTTCCTAGCTCACGTTTTTGGTATCCTACTGTGAGTATGTGCGCGTGTGTGTATTTTTGTTAGGTACAAGCCACACAGAAGAGACGTGGGACGGGGGTGGGTCGCAGTCGCAGCGCCTTTTGAATCAGTTTTCATACTAAATGTATAGAAGGACTGCGACGCGCCCCCGTCCCACGTCCCTTCTGTGTGGCTAGCGCTTTACTTCTTCACGCTACATCGATGAGACTGATTTGGATGAAATTTGGTAAGTAGATCTGTTAGTGTAGAATAACACGTAGGCTACATTTATTTTCAGGCGCTCAAACTACTAAATACTTTCAAGGATGATATAGACTTTATTAGCAATCGCTATAGTACAGATCGGCCGCGATTTTTATAGTTCGATTATTAAATCTAGATGGCGCTGAAATATAGCCCGAGGCTTTGAAAACAAAACAATAAGACTACAGATGTTTCATATTAATACAAATGTATTATTTTTCAAAAATATTGCATAATATTGATACATTTGCAGTAATATGAAAATGAAATATCTGTAGTCTTATTGTTTTGCTTTCAAACCCATCACTGTCAGCATGTCATCTCTGTCAGCGCCATCTAGATTTAATAATCGAACTATAAAAATCGTGGCCGATCTGTACTATGGCGATTGCTAATCCAGTCTATATCATCCTTGATACTATCTACTTTGTTTTAAATCAGATAATAATCTAATTTAACAGTTAATCGAAAATATGGTTTTCAGGTCTAAAAAAAAAATAAAGTGTTTTGGGGTTCCGTACCAACGGAACCCTATTACTGAGACTCTTGTGTCTGTCTGTTTCTCCATCCGTTCTGTCGCAGGGCTCTATCTCTTGAACCATAAGCCGCTATAACAACTAAAGTTTAAAATTAAAGGTGGTCGTCATAACAAGAAACGTTTTTTCAGCATTTTTTTGGTTGCGTTGTTAGGCGTTGCTAGGCAGCGTAGGTGATAGCTATCAATTGCTAGGCAACGCGAACAACCCTATGCTGTTATGCTGGCGATTTTTTACTGAACAGCTTTTAAAACATTGTACGAAGGTACGGAAACCTTCATGTACGAGTCCGACTCGCACTTGACCAGTTTTTTACTAAAGTCGCGTTCTGGAATTGTTGTTTATGGTGTTAATATCCCTATTGTTGTTTCGATTCTGCATTAAATCAAATCGAGTTCATACAACCTTCATTCGCTATAAATTTGATTCTACAAATTGACAATTTTACAAGCTTTTTATTTAAAATGTATTTTACCCAGTTCATGTAATCGGATTGACTTCAAATTGGTCTGGATATGTAGATAGGATGAATTGCAAATACAGTCGATAAAAAGTACCTTTCATCAAATTTTTTTTTAAATTTTTTATTGGTGTTCCAATGCGCTGTAAAATTAAAAAATAAAAATATTTATATCATCATAATTATCATCCCAGCCTTTGTACGGATAGCTGCAAAGAAAAGGTACCGCCCCGGCATGGTTGCCGTCGTTATACAAGATAGTAGGTACCTTTTCTCTGCAGCTAACTGTACGTCCCACTGCTGGGCACAGGTTTCCTCACAGAATGAGAGAGTTTGGTCCGTAGTTCCCACGCAGGCCCGGTGCGGTTGGTAACTTCACACACACCATTCAATTTCTTCGCAGTTTCACGATGTTTGCATAAATTCCAAAAACTCAGAGGCTCGATCAGAACTCGCACGATCCTCTGCTTCAGAGCTCACAAGGTCATACCACTAGTCAACATCACGGCTTTTACAAAAAACTTATTTAATTTGGGTTTAGAATAGCGGCTTCGTAAAAACGAGTTCACACGACTTTCTCCCACTATAAACTTGACTAATTTAGAAAACCATCTCGCCATTTTTAAAATTCAAAAGGCCTATAGAAAACTTTATGTTGTTCAGCTTCTCCCGATAATTGGTCATCGACACCAGTAGCAACAATCGGACAGTAGGCAATAACGATAAACCTTCCTCGCAGCATACTCATCCGCCTCGATACAATGTAGCAAGTTAAAATGCACTTATGTTTCCATTTACAGCGATACTGTGCCGTCGTTACCGGTAAGTTTCTATTTATTTTTAAAACCAATTAGAGAAAAATTATTTTAGGCTTATCGTGATTTTTTTAGTCATGAACTTAATTTTGAGAAGTTAGGTATGAAGTTTAGTATCTTTTTGTATTTATTTTTCAACTTAATTTTTTTATTACTTTTACGTTCATCCCGTGAAACCATATATTTCAAACTAAATACAAACTGAAATATAAATGCACAGAAAAAACCCCTAAAAAAAAACCAATATTGGGAATCGAACCCAGGTCCTCAGCATTCCGTGCCGTGTGCCATACCCCTACACCACCACTGGTCTAGAGGTCAGCGACGAATCTTTCCCATACATCGTACATTTCAGTCTGTTATAATCACCTTATGCAGTGATAAAGCGCGCATCTATGTTATGCCCTCTATCGAGAGACTTAACACTCCTTTAATTTTGAGAATAGGCGACAACAGAGCATGTTTATTCAATGGGGTGGAACTGCCTAATCAAAAAAAATATATCCGGGAATTCCGGGATATATGTACACCGTGGGTCCTACGGCAAATACGCTTGAGTCATAAGACAGATTTCAGGTCCCTCATATGTAAGCAGCAGCGTTATATGAACCTAGGGTCTAATCAGCAATTTTACCTTTCCTTTTTATTCAAACAAAAAAAAATATTAAGTAGTCATTTCGAATTTTAAGACAACAAGGCATTAGAACGGCTGGCAACGCATTCTAAATTGATATAACGTTGTCTGTTATAAAAATACTTTTCTAGGATTGAAATTGGCAACGTTCCCTATCATTAGGGTGTGTTGCACTGCAGGATTTATGAAAAATATTTTTTAAAAAATAATAAATAACTTCCAAACTAAGGCAAATCGACTAGACATAAACTACATTTTTGGCTTGAAATATCTAGAGGAATCTATGTATGTTTTAAATCAGTTGGATTACTCGTCGACTATGGTGTACGCATATATCACCCCTTTAAAATATAAGAAATTTACGAAAAAAGTTCTCTATTTCTCTGTTGTCTTTTAGAATAGTGAACTAACTAACCTAAAAAATTACCTATTTATTGACATGTCTTATTTTCATTATAACGTTTCTATGTTATTATACACTGCCACGTCGAAAACCGTATATTTTAAAATTCTGTAACAAAAAAGTCTATATTTTCAAACCAAAACAATAATATACCTGCTTTCAAAACCTCCGCGTTCGTGATCAGCTACAAATCGTCCGCCCTTTAAATATAATAAATTGATTTCTTTGATTTGATTCTACTTAAGAATCAATACGTATCGTCGGTCTCGCTTCAATCAATCAACCTCCGATTGAAAATTCAATCGCAACAAATGACTACCGAGACAGGTTTACGTGACCATTGTTTAGGGTTCTGGAGTCTCAAAGAAAGAATACGATTCGAGTTGAATTTATTGAAGAAATTATTAATTATTACTGGATTTTTTTTATCGCACTCGTATGTAATAACCTGTAGGTAATTTTTGTATAAAAGTAACTTATATTTCCACAAAATATACAAATTCACAGAAATATATTTAAAACACAAAAATAAAAAATTAAATTAACTTAATCTAAACCTAAAAACCTGTATTTACAAATGTCTCCCAGATCGTTGCTAATGGGCAGGGTGCCCATAATGCTGGCTGCGTTTCCTCGATGTATGGCAACGCCAATACGTTGACCGAGGATACGTTACGTATACCTTTTTAGGGTTCCGTACCCAAAGGGTAAAAACGGGAACCCTATTACTGAGGCTCCGCTGTCCGTCCGTCCGTCCGTCCGTATGTCACCAGGCTGTATCTCGGGAACCGTGATAGCTAGAGAGTTGAAATTTTCACAGATGATGTATTTCGGTTGCCGCTATAACAACAAATACTAAAAAATGGAATTAAATAAATATTTAAAGGGGCTCCCATACAACAAACATGATTTTTTTGCTCGTTTTTGCTCGATATTGATAACGGCAACAGGTAGACACTTGAAATATTCACAGAATATTTAATTATACATATATTGACATTAAAAAATAAACCATTAAATTAAAATAAAAAAATATTTAAGGGGGCTCCCATACAACAAGCGTGATTTTTATAGATAATTGTACGGAACCCTTCAATCGCGAGTCCGACTCGCACTTGGCCAGTTTTTGTATTATTGTAATCCTAAACATTAAAATTTAAAAGATATACCTATGTACATATCTTATCTTTGAAGTGAAGTGTTTTAATATTTATTCCACTATCAGATTTTCCCGAAATGTAAAAGAGACCACTTGGGAAGCATTTATTTTTAATCTAAATAAAACAGGCAACTGCATGTTAGACTCCGCATAGTTAAGGTCTGTAGTCGAAATAAAGTTAAAATAGAAATTACAAAGACCATTGAATTGCTAACATACAGCATATCTCTGTCATCATGACGGTTATGTCTACTTATCTAAGAACTAGTTAGTATGCACTCCTTGACCCGTATCCATTTTTCATTGAGATCATGTAGGTCTCTAGCTATGCCTAGGTAGATCTTTAGCTTTAGTCTTAGAGTTCGGAGTGAGAAAGGGACTCACGACCTATTTGATGATGTCTCAAACAATTTCTCTCTGTTTAAAGTCAAAATCAAAATATCTTGGTTCAATTTAGGCTACAACAAGCCCTTTTGAATCCTGCAAGAAACTCAAGAAGGTTTTTTTTTTCAAAACAGATTTAGAGTGTTTAGGAAACACCATATAGGCATTAATCACTACATAGTATAAAACAAAGTCGCTTCCTGTCCGTCTGTCCCTATGTATGCTTAGATCTTTAAAACTACGCAACGGATTTTGATGCCAATTTTTTTAATAGATACATAGAGTGATTCAAGAGGAAGGTTTATATGTATAATACATGCATAATTGCACTCGTGCGAAGCCAGGGTGGGTCGCTAGTTGTATTTATGTTCGAAACCATATACTACGAAGCTTGAGGTACCAGGTGTCGTTCTCGTTTGTTCTCGGGTTTTGGGTGTTCTATCTATGTATATAAGTATGTTTTCCGTTGCTTAGTACCCATAATACAAGCTTTTCTTAGCTTACTTTGGGACTAGGTCAATTGGTGGGAATTGTCCCGTGATATTTATTTATTATAATATTAAGTACCTACTTAAGCTTTCGATTTGTAACATAAAAAATAAAGATGAAATCAATATTTTTAAGTATAATTGTCGAAACAAAAGAAATATATTATGGCCCACTCTGATCATGAGTTTGTTTCCACGTCCCTTGTTGTGCACGTTCTTACACCTATTTATACTACCGAATCTGAAAATAATAATAATTCTTGATTAATGGTTATATTATAACGTTATAAACTTTTACGATTTTAATGAACTAAAACAATTACTTTGCTCACCCGCGACCTTACAATAGTTACGTTTATGCAAGAAATGTGCTTTGAGAAGATGAGCTCTGGTTGAGTTCGAAACGCGTCAGTGTAGCTTGGTGGTGGTGATGGTTGTGTTTATGTGATTTGTGTGTGTTCGTACAGTGTGGAGGTGGAGGAACTGCATGAACGCACATTTCTTGCATAAACGTAACTATTGTAAGGTCGCGGGTGAGCAAAGTAATTGTTTTAGTTCACTAATATGGACCTCCGCAAAGTAACGCCTGATTCAATAAATTATTTTACGATTTTCACTCATAATTAATATTTTTCGGAACTTAATCACGAACTATTTGATTGCTAAAATTACCTCGACGTTTCGACCGCATTGCAGCTGCAGCAGTTGAATAAGAATAGGTTCATAATGTCAGACTAAGAAAACCATTTTTTATATCATGATATTTTAACGAATTCTGCAATACAGAGCTTTAGGAATTGAAAGAATTAAGAAGAGCTAAGTAAAATCTACAAACACTTAGGTACATCAAATATGTATGAGACATATTATAGTGTTTCTAATATCATCACCAGCCCAGCAAAAAATCATACTCTCCTATACTAACATTACTTCTTTTCTTCTTTTTCAACCTCTCTCTACCCAACATTACTAACATTACTACTGTATTAAAAAATAGTATTTAATAGTAAATGGTATTTATAAATTCTAGTACCTATGTATGAATACTGTTCCTAATGATACCTACTTATAAGACCTTATACAATGACGTATTCCAGCAAATAAATATTTCATTTCATTAACGATCATTGATATTTTCTTTGAGAGCTTTTTGACGTGTCAATTTTATATCAGTGTCAAATCACCTACAAACTTTTTTTTTCAATTATTTCTTTGCTTATCATATCTTTTTAACTCACTTGTACTCGTTTATAGATCGTTCAGTTTTGACAGAGCCAAGCCAAGCACTCATATATACCTAACGCAACTTTATTTATACACCCGTTACTATGTATTTTTTTCGTGTTTCATACTATCCGATATTATTTCCGGTGACTGTACACACTAATTCATTAATAGAATACATTTGCGATTAATATGCGCAGCAAAAGGACGTTAAGAAATATTTACGACTTGCCGAAAATTCACGTGAGACACGTCTACTGACTTCATTATCAAATATTTTAATGAATGCCGTCCCGTACAATCCTATGGGCACGGAAACACTGATCCATATCTCCCTCTCACTCCAAAGCGCGTGCAGGCTCGTTCGTGTAACACTGATAGCCATCTTCGGCCGATATGCAGTTAATATAACACGATAAATATTGCAGGTCTAAACTTAGAGCATAAAACTGACCGGAGAGGTCAACGATGGACCTCTGTCAATAGACTTAATCAATGAAGAACATGTCCGTTACGTGTGTGATTGTAAGAGTTCATGAAACTCACGTAAAATGTTAGGCAACCTTGTTCAGTGACGCAATGTGTTACAAATGTGTTAGTATTGACGTTTAGTAGCCAAGCGAGTCGTTTCCTAAGCGAAAGTGTAAACTCTTTTTCTAGCGCGTGACTCCTCCGTTTGGTTCAATGCTCTAAGACTGCAGGTGGAAAGCCCTCAGTGCGTTCGCTTGTTTAGTTTCAATGCTACTTCCTATGCGATAATGGTGTATTAGAAATTGATTTGAGATAAATTATTGTTGGCCTGGGGTTGGAATTATTGAATATAAGTACTAAGAGAACTTGATGCAAGAGTTCTTGATTCAAGGTTAATGCTTTTAATAAGTCTAGTGTTTCCACAGGGTTTAAAATGTTGCAAAGGTTTTGCTGACAACTTTAGGCAGAAAGTTATCGAAACTAAAATTAAAGAAATAAGCTGTCACGTACGAGTAAGTAAGAGCTGGGGCTAAATTCAGGAACGGGCTATCACGTTTTGCGAGCGGTAATTCAATCGTTTGCGAGAGGATAGGGATGAACCGCTATTCAGGAACGCCAAAAATCACAGGTTTGCGAGAGGTTTGTTCTGAGATTAATTTCCTTAATTTCCTCTCCTTTCCAGCACTATTTCACAAAACTTCTTTGACTTTTATTGTCTCGGTTATTTCATTTTTCATTTTTCGTTTTAGTCCGCGCAGGGTTGTATACTTGGCAAGTGAGATATACTAATTATGTTCAAGAAATTTTGTTATTATTATTTGCTTTTACAATTTACAAATTATTTATTTACGCATGTAGTCTTATGTATGTAGCTATTAGTGTGCAGTTTATTTATTTATCTATCTAAACAGCGATCCGGGTGTCACCAACGGTACTGGCTGAAAATCAGCGCTGGGGTGTTTTAAACGCCTCAGCATTATGCTGAGCCAGTGTCCGATTTGCAACCGCAATGACACATTCTATCTTTAGCTTTAGTGTTGCCTTATGTTTTGTAAAATATTGATGATGTGTCTTGTGATGTTGTAAATAAATGTATTTTCTTTCTTTCTTTCTTAGATTGGGATGAGCCTTATTTATTTATTTACAAAGCGAATTAACAGGTAAATAAGGCTCATCTCAAGCTCAGCCCATTCTTATCCTCTCGCAAACGATTGAATTACCGCTCGCAAGCCGTGTTGGGCCGTTCCTGAATTTAGCCCCTGTTGTTTATTTTAATTCGGTAGATTTGCACTAAAACACATATGTCTCGCATAGTCGCAGCTGACTTGTACGTGTGATCGCGAAATAGGAAGGTAAAAATATTATAGTTCAATGATATGGAACTCCGAAAAGTAACGTCTGAATCAATTTATTACTATTTTGTACTTACAGCAGGCTAAACTTCAAACCAACCACGGTGTTCGAAATCCCGCAAATAAATCCATATTATACTAATATTATATATTATGTGAAAGTGTGTATTTCTGTTTGTCTGTTACCTTTTCACGTTTAAACCGCTGAACCGATTTAGATGAAATTTGGTATAGAGATAATTTATGATCCTGGACATATGATTTTATCCCGGAAAACTGCATAGTTCCCGCGGTATAGCGATAAACAAACTCTTTGCAGACGGAGTCGCGGGATATATCAAAGTCTGTGATCTCACGGTAGTTTTAATTCAAAAGCCAAGTATAGACCAGCAAGAAAAATTGTGCAAGTTTCATTACATTGCGACGCCGTAAGGCGCACGAGTTTAAAGTCGTCGATCGGGCGCCGCAATGAATTTATTTATTTCTCATGGAGAATCAACAGAGATAGAAATATGACAAAACAATTAATTACTTATTATAATGAAGTTAACAAAAACAGTAGGTAAATCTAACTCCTTGACAATTCTCACCAAAACATACTGTGATAATAAAAATAACACTTAAAAAGTTACTGTATTATTTAAATGTGACAAAAGAAAACAATAGTGATGCAAAGAACAAAAATAAAAAAAAAATGTAATGCAACATGCACAATTTTTCTTGCAGGTCTAAATTGGGCTAAAGGAAGGAACGTGTTGCTGTTTCATTGACTTATTTGACACTAAGACTTTGTTATTCACCAGAACGCATTGGTGTAGCATAGCAGAATTTTACGAATGGTTCATTGTAGTAAAATATATTTTACCGTTGCCAACTAATTACATAAATCCATTAGCATACATACGGTAAATGAGTCAGGAAATTCTAAACCATTAGCATTTAACTACCAGCATTAATAAACTGGTCAGTAAATTTAGCAAATTTAATTTCTGGTGGCTTAATGGCTTCTCCGCATGGGCAGAAGTCATCCTCGAAGAGCGGGAATATGGTTCGAGCATCAGCATTTTCCAGTTTACCATTGCTGGTTTTATCATTTAAAAATAGTTTTTCAAATGCCATTACCGTAAACTGGGGTTACTTTGAAATGCGGGGCGCTACTTTAGAAAACAGTTTTTTACGCCGTGTCCCTATTTTTTTAGACCATCTGTGGCAGTAAAATAACTACCTTGATAAATCACCTAACTTTTTACGTCCTTTGCTCAATCGAGCCATGAATATTTTCGTTTTTATAACCGTTTTAAATCTATCAAAGTAGCCCCAAAATTTCCTAAAGAAACCCCAGTTTATCGGTACCGCATTTCACTATTTCGCTCAAATAGTAATTTACATATAATACTATGAAGAAAGTGTACCTTGCCGTACTGCAACCGCTTCTCGCAGGGCTCTGTTTGCGTCGACGGCTTTCTTCAGCTCGATGCCACTTTTGGTTGTAAGGTTTGTGTATTATTTATAAAGTCCCGAATAGCTATAGCACCTAAAAACCGCATTTGAAGTATTAAAATTGCGCATAGGCACACAGCGCCAACCGAATACTCGAGAGTATTTGACGATCAGATGGCCTAGTGGTTAGAGAACCTGACTATGAAGCTTGAGGTCCCGGGTTCGATTCCCGTGTCGGGTCAGGTATTTGTATGAAAAATACGAATGTTTGTTCTCGGGTCTTGGGTGTTTTAATATGTATTTAAGTATGTATCTATCTATATAAGTATGTTTATCCGTTGTCTAGTACCCATAACACAAGCTTTGCTAAGCTTACTTTGGGACTAGGTCAATTGGTGTGAATTGTCCCGTGATATTTTTTTTTTTTTTATTTTGTTTTTATTTCTGATGGAATGCACGACAAGTCCTATCAAGGTTTAAAACTGAATAGGGAGAAATAAACAAAAAAAAAACAGTTTTTGTTTCTTATAAGGACTATTGATTACAAATGGTTATCTATCAATTACTGAAACTGAAAAAGTGGTTTCGGATTACTCCGCTGTCTTCCTGTACATACGTTTTCATCGCATACGTGGCCAGAAGCTGAATCTAGGCTATTGTATTTTTGAATCATTATTATTTTAACATTCGTGAAGTGTGAGGCGAAAGTATAATTTTTCTCGTACGGCGCGAGCCCATTATAGGTGATTCACGTTTATGCATCATAATAAAAACGCCATAAAATCGCCTTTATTGGCCATCCTCCATGCATGAGTGGTATAAAGTAAATTAAATTATTCAGTGTTTATTAAATTTTCAGTTGGCTCTGGATACATATTTTATAACTGCAGTCGTAAATAAGAAAGTCAGCCAAATAGTCTTGTGTTCTACGAGTATTTATTGCTAATTTAAGTTTGCTAATAGAACGTAGGTACTTCGGAAATATAATCAAGTTTGGTTTGTTATGAACAAGAAACAAAATTATAATTTTTTAGTTAGAATAACGACACCTGGCAGTCGTTGAATGTATTGGTGATACCGTTCAGAAAGACATAACTAGCAGCTAAGTGTATCGCAATTTTTAGGTTTTAATGTCAATTCGAACGCACGAACGAAAAAAATCTGACGTCAATTAGCGATACTTTGTCAATATTATTAGACTTCACATCAAAATTTGTTCAAATTATGACAGACAATAACATGCTAGCTAATACTGATGTTGAACACAACAACTCAATCAAACTTTGACCAAACAAAATGATTACTTAAGTACACAATTCCAACCAATAACATCAGCGAAAATATCTCCAGAGCGCCTCGCAACACGGTTCATTTAATTCTTATCGATTCTCGTGGTTCGTTACAAATGCAAAAACTTCTATTAGACATTTCTTGTGGAGCTTTGATATGCAAATCAGACTTTTAAACGAAACAATGGATTTCATTTCAACCTTGGGATCGGTTCGGTAAGAGCGATTGCTATCGTGAACTTGTATTAACGGTTAGCAAGAAGATTGCGTGTTATTACGTCCATATCTTTTTATTTACGAAATGAGAAAGAAATGAAAGTTCCATTCGACTAAATAACAATCGTGAAAGTCTTACGGGTAGAGTTTAAAACCTCGAAGCCGGTAATTCAAATTAGTATGAAATTTTCCGTTGTGTGTCTGTTTTCCTTGTTACGTTTTCCTTCACCGTAAAGCTCGTTATAAAAGACCCCGCAGCAAATATATGAAAAAATGATTTTTAGACAAATTTATTGTGATATGATGTAGGTATTGACTTCCTTATCAAAATTGAGTATGGGCGTAAGCACCAGAAAATACTAGTTTCTGAGTTATTTAATTTAACAAGGTTGTTGATGTAAACAGTTAAGTACTTACTCTTAACATAATCAGTAAATACCCAACTATCTATAGATGGGGACCATGGAACCGCTGTTTAAATTTTATTTTAAAAACTAGTCATTTACGGTGTTTACGCCCATATTCAATTTTGATTAAGAAGCCTACACTAAATATACTTATATTTAATTACTTAATTACACATAAATTACCTGCACAACCTGCCAACCTACCTACCTATCTACGTATCTGCGAAGAAATTCAATGGTGTGTGTGAAGTTCCCAATCCGCGCTGGGCCCTCGTGGGAACTACGGCCTAAGCCCTCTCATTCTGAGAGAAGGCCTTTGCCCGGCAGTGGGACGTATATAGAATGGGACGATGATGATAATGACACATACATTTCGAAAAATTCAGATGTTTGAGCCCAGGCTCAACCCACGATCCTCTGCTTTAGTGGCCATAGGTGAAATTATCACGACTATCACGACTTACGTAAATAACTTATACAAATATAATTATACTTTACTTCAGTAAAAACAAGTTGGTGTTACAGAATTAAACGTCTTCTTCCAGAAATGAGTGGCCTTCGGAAAACTTCGAGGCTTCCGTTCTGTCAAAGGAATTATTTTATAAATTAACGGGACAGACAAACTTTGTAATAGACCATTTGAAGCTTTAATTGTACTTATTTAGTACATTATCTACACTGAAGCTTTACCATGGCTCTGGTATTCTCACCGAATTATAAGTAAAAGATCAGTTTAATTATGTCATTTTATAATTTACCTAATTTGACTTTTCTAAAATAATGTGAGCACAGCATTTCTCCTAATTTTTAATCAAGAACGCCCTGTCGCCTAAACGGCTGAATGGGTTTTAAAGTGTGAGGTGTCATTAGATTCGTCTCAGTTCCGCGAGTGATATAGAGTATACAGGGTAATTTTTTAATCAGTGCACAAATTTTGATACGTGATTCAGTATCGTTAATAGATCACGATTATCTGTTCAAGATTTTTTTTTTACATTTTTAATTTTGGGTTGTCCAATAAATATGGTCGAGTTACTACGAAAAATAAAAAAATAAGTGATAAATATTATAACCCAAAATACTGAAATTTGTTATTTTAACGATACAGTATCACATATTAAAATTTGTGCACTTATTAAAAAATTACCCTCTATAATTTCCATGGGAACGGGAATTATACAGGCGGGTTTTTTCATCTAGTATTGAAATTTAAGTTATTGCTTGCAACTGTTACTTTACCTACTAGAATATCGACGGTGTTCTGAGTCAACCTCGTATATAAAATTGTACGAAATTAGAATAACCACTTTTGGCCTTGTATCTAAAATAAGAAGTATAAAACATTAAAATAAAGTAGAATAGTGCAAACATAAACCTTATTAATAAAATTTGAAATAAAAAAACTTTAGGTCTATCAGTTGAATTTTAAATTCTAAGATTTTACTAAATTATCGTGAAAAATTCAGAAAAATTACTTCTTGGTCTTTTTTTCAAATAAAGAGCATTTGTGCAAAAAATAATTTCTCTAGAGTTAGCAGTTAATGTCGGGATTTTATACTTATGCTTACATTTCGAAGTCCTATTGTGTAACGCAATGACGTTTGCGATCGCCTTCCCCGTCTCTTTCTACCCTTAAATTATACCGTATGAGAGAAAGAAGCGGTAATAACTTTAATTTCAATACTAGATGAAAAAAACCCGCCTGTATAAAGATACATAAATACATTCGCTCGAAAAACATAACCCTCCTTCGACAGTCAGGTGAAAATAATTATGATTCTGAGTGCGTTAGACAAGGCCTCAAATCTCGTGAAAATATCGGAATGGAAAAATAGCCAGCTATGTTCATTATACCAGCCTATATCCAGGCTTCTTCTCAGCACTTGAGGGCTTAGGCCGTAGTTCCCAGTTAGGCCAATGCGTATTGGGAATTTCACACACACCATTGAATTTCTTCGCAGGTGTTTATGTTTCCTCAGAATGTTTTCCTTTATCGTAAAGCTTATGCTAAATTTCAAATGTAATTTCGCACATAAATTTCGAAAAATCCACATCCACGACCCTCTGCTTGAGAGGACATAGTTCAAACCACTAGGCTACCACGGCTTTTATATTAGAGCCAAAGATTAGGTCAGCTGTATTAAATTTCATCTAAATCTGTTCAGCCATTTAAGCATGAAATTACACTCAACACTAACAAACAAAGGAGCACAACTTGACGCAATATGAAGTGTTTGGATTCTACAATTTCAAAACTCTGAACTCGACCACAACAGTCATCCTCGTAAGATTAGTCGTCGGTTGAGACCGTTTGTTTCACGTAACATTCACAGTGCGTGACACACAAAGCTAAATGCTTCCTGTGTTTGGGCGTCGGGTACAAATAATTCTACTTAGTGGCGGTCACCTTTGTATTACCTTAATTGAATGCCGGGCACTCACTTAATGTGTCTACGACTGGGGTAGGGAGGCGATAAAATTTGTTTTTAATTATTTTTGTTTGTCGTCGTTGCTTTTGTCCTTCTGTGTGACAAAAAAACCAGTGGTTACTAGTTTGATACACAAAAGGTTTGTATTTGATTTTGAATTGATTTATTTTTAACGCGTGGACGCTCGCAGTCACATGCACCATTTCTTTTTGCCCTCATCTTATAGCATTTGACAGAAAGAAATAGTGCTTGTAATTGTGATTCTGATAGTGTTAGAAAATATGGTCTGATACTTTAAAGCAGGACTCTAAATAACTTTAAATATAACAATGTAACCAGCTTACCTTGTTCTCACTAACTTTGTGGAAATAATTAAAAAGATGCCGCACTGTTGATTTATAGCATCAAAATTCGAGGAGCTAAGTGTAAAGTCGCATAAAATTCCGGCAAAAGAAGTAAAGACCACACACGATCAAAGCAAGACAGAAATAAAGCTATAACTATAAAAGTTCAGTTTTCAGAAATAGCCACGTTCGATTTCCGTATGTTTTCACTGTAGTGATAATAAATATATCAGCAGTAAACAATTAATTCGTTTTAACGAGCTATTTCACGGATCCGAATGCATTTTTATTTTTGAATTTTAACCCAGTTTGCTCCAGACTCATGCAAAAGGAAAGAAAGAGACATTTTGTATTTTGATGCATGGTTGTTTTTGTCATTGGAGCGCGAAATGGTAAAAATTTTAGCCATCTAGAATTTTAACTGCGTGAGATGAGAAATGCGACGCTACTTGAGCGTGAAATTTTACAGATTTTGGCAAACGGTGAATTGAGGTTTTATTACCTATGGACTTTGTAGTATTTGCGTTCAGTTTCGTGGAAGTTAACTGTAATGAATCAGGAAGGGGGTAAACTTGGACTGGATGCTGACAAGCAACCCACATGAACATCATTTTAAAAAAATGGCCGCTAAGGCCGTGGTCTCCTATATACGCTATCGGCCACTTAAAGCGTCACGTCGTACGCTGCGTCACAATAGAAATGTAATGTTGTCCTCCTTGGTCTCCTTGGTCTTTGTTGTTGGTCTCTTTTTACGGTGACTGCAATATTTATTTATCATGAAAGCTTATTACCTGTTTTAAAGCGACAATGCGCCTGCGAGCCGCGTCTCTAATGCGGCGCGTGCGCGACAGCCCCAACACCATCCTATCAATGATTGCGGACAAAATTGACTGTCCGTACGTTATGCACTGTTGTGGACTTCACAGGCCCAGTAACAACAGTGTAGTGTTGTAAAATGTATCACTAACATAGTTTTTAAGTTTTATTGTAACTAACATAATTTTGAGCCACGAGATTGAAATAAACGTATTATTATTATTATGTTGGTACGGATTTCCGATCACGGGCCCATGGGGACCCGGTCATTTGAAAGGCATTCATGGGGCCGAAGCCAACACGAAGAGGCCTTTGGTACCATATAATATAAATGAGATGGGCGCAACTATGGAGGTCTATCCCCTAATACACCATGAGGATGTGCTAGCGGACAGTCCTCCACAGTTGCCAATCTATTGCCAGGTAGGAAGCGACATGGAATTGGCTATTATGGGGTTGGGATGTTGTGGACAGGATTACCGGGCTATGGAGTGAGATAACGGATTATTATTATTACTAGGTTAGTGTTTATTGATGAACTACGAACTATTTGTCGAAGTTAACGGAAATAAAAAAAAACATTGGGTTTTATTATATCCTGCTGAATTTCTTAGTTGTCCTGGTACAGTGTTAGTTAACGTACGTTCCTCAGTTCTAAAGCTTAACACCCTACATAAATCAAAACTTTATGAAAATAGAAATATCTAAAAAATTCCACTACATTGTTACAGTACGTCACCGACAGTTAAAACATTGCGACGTAAATAAAGGACGGAATTCCAATCCGCTAAGCCCACGCAATCTTGTTGCTTCTTTTACTTTTTAACGTTTCCTAGCTAAATGCGATAGAACTGAGCTAAACGTAATAACTACAGTTTTTTATCCCGGAAAAATCGGGTGGTATTTTGAAATTATTTCAATTTTAACTCATAAAACAAAATTCTAGCGTTTCAAGCTTATTTAACCTAATTGTTTCTACTCCACTCCACTGAGCTCTAATCAGATCAATTTTTTTCCCAATTTTTAATAGCGATTGCAAAATGAGTAAAAAACTTGTCCTCCTCAACTTGCACGAGACAAGCACTAAAAATTCACTTAAGATTTGATCTGACGTGTTAAACTTTTACAACCTGCACTAAAACACGACCGATTAAAGTCTACAAAATCTAAGACAGCCCGGACAGCACTGAACAACAAAGTTTAAAGCACGAAGACATTTTGCTTAACACACCCATAAATTTTACAGTTGTCAAGTTGTTGGTGGGTCTTGACGTTTATCACAGTCCGGTCGAGAACCCCTGGTATCAGTGAGGCGACAGGAAACAACGGACTGTGTCCCCACCCCCAGCCGAGCTGAGATTAATTCACTGAATAAATAAAAGTCAGCGGATTAGGCCAAAGTCGTTTCCTCCCTCTTAAGCTGACCTCGCGTGCTTTTGTGGAAAAATGCCCTCCACATAAATAAAGTCCGGACAACCAATCAAAGTAGCGGGCGTAAGTGTTCGCAGTCTAGGTGAATACTAAATAGGGATAAATAGGGTAGAAAATAGCCTAAAAAACATGTCGCTTTGAAAGACGTAATCCCTTCTTTTCGTATATCAAGAGGTTTTTTTGCTTTATCTGTCTGTTTAAATTATCAATATATCGTCATTACCTTAAAAAAAGCTCGTAGTACCTATTTGAAAGTAATACGTAAACCAAACTGTAGGTACATTGAAATACTTACACTTAGTAAAGTACACTTGGCCAGATTATCGATTTGGAGATACGAGCCTTTTCAAAGTATTTAGTGACGATATGACAAAACAAAAATTCGTTATTGAAATTACAAATTAGTCACTTAACAAAATACAATAAAATAATAAAGCAGGGTAAACAATAGGCAGCCTTGTTGCTGAAAAGCAGTCTTTTCCAGATAGAAAAACAGTAAGTGTAGTGACACCTACAATACTTATACATATACAAGAAAGATGCAGCCGTTTTCATGAAGTTAAAAAGATCACAAGCCACAGGATGTTATTTTAAAGATATTTTTCTAATTTGTTATTAATAATAAATACTACCTACCGGAAATCAAACTAAAGCATAAAACATGGCATAAATTCAAACTAAATTACACTAGTAAACGAGTATGTAGAAATAGGAACTTGTTACAATGTAACTTTCCTCTTCAGGATTAAGTACAACGACACTCGTAAATATGGCACAGGTAGAAGTGAGGTGAAACTCCCTTCTACCCAAATCTTTTCAAATATTTGCAAGGAGCAAATGTTTAATGTGTCCAGGTCAAACAAAGGTCCCGGTATGATGGTTTTTATTCCCAAAGGAATGGAAACATGAATCACTGAAATTGAAAAGGCTTTTTAAAAATTTGCAGAAGCCAGGAGCATGGAGTCATGAAATTTTCAGCATGCGGCTTTGTACTTACAAAAATGAAAAATAGTGCTTCATTTTTATAGCCTGGTCGAAATTGGAAGCGCGAATCACATTTTAAACAGGCGTTGGATATTTTAATGTAAAAAAATGCTATGGTAACCTAATGCATCGCTTCGACCAATGGCCTGACAAACAGAGGATCTTCGGTTCAAACCCCGGCTCGCACCGCTGAATTTTTCGGAGTTCATGCGCGAAATTATAGTTGACAATTCTCTTCTTTGTCGGTATCACTCATGACAGAGTGGTCGTGGTCATCACTTCAGGTGTACCAACACCTGGCAAGCTTCACAACACGCCGCCACTCCTCTCTGATGGCTGCCTTCCTCGTGCATTCATGCAGTGATGATGAGCCATTTACTGCCGCTTTTATTATAGTTGACAATTACCACGAGTTTTAAGGTGACAGAACATTTCCAGAACAAAATTTCCAGTCGGCACTAGACAGACGTGAAAACTAGGTACAGACCAAACTCTTTGATTCAGAGAGAAGGCCTGTGTCTAGTAATGAAAGAGACCTATGTAGGCCGAAGCTGGAACACTTTTAAGCAAATACAAAAACTATTTCTGTTGTACCTAAATACTGATAAGTCAGCTATAAACTGACGATAAAATTATTCTGTTCTTAAACAATTCATTTAGAAAACGTTCGCCAAATTTAAATGAAAGATAATGTTATCTCACATTCCATTTGACTTTATTAATGTATTCCATTAACAAGCGCCTCCTTTGAATTTCAAATAATTAATTTTATGATTTAATTACTTTTAGGCTTATCTATTTGTACTTATTTATTTTATGATTACGTTTAAGTTTATCTTAGAGATACTGTTCAAAAATGTTTTTTCATAACTTCAAAAAAATATTAGTCCGCATTTTAACAGAAAAAAAAAAACAGAATAGAGGAAACGAAATAAGTTACGTAAAAGACTGCTAAGGCCATCTTTACTAAAGTTGGTATTTACTTTTATAACTTACTAAAATGTTTTAGAAAAGGGCACCAGATCGAACAACAACTACATACACCTATAAAAACCAATTCCGTGCCATCGTTACCTGCCTTAATTTTTGTCTCATATCGAAAGGAATCGAGCTCTAGTCGTGAGTGGTAACGTTCCGACGACATTCGGTCTGCGCCCCACTCTACATTACCGCAAATTGCATTAAGGTTTACCTGGATATTGCGTAGTATACGCCAAACTTGACGAACAACTTTTTAAGAAATCACTTTTTTTTTTTTTTTTTTTTTTTTATGTGAATGTAGCCAGACAAACGAACTAGTGGGTCACCTGATGTTAAATGAACACCACTGTCCATAGACACTCGCAGCGCTTTACGCGATACCAGTGCGTTGTCGGCCCTGCAGAAAATTGTACACTCGCCTCTTAAAGGCACCCTGGTCGTAACTCGATGGGAAGACCCCAGCGGGAAGCTCGTTCCAGATTTTGCAAGTTCGTGGTAAAAAAGACCGCTTAAAACGCACCGTCGAAGACTGCCATTCATCAACATGATGTCGATGAAATGAACGCTTACGACGGGAGGATCTGTAATGGAACCCCGCAGCTGGAATGAGGTCAAAGAGTTCCTCAGAGCATTCCCCGTTGTAGATCTTATAGAACACGCAAAGGGAGCTAACGTATATTTAAGAAAAAACTCAAAATACTGGTCTCAAAGTGCGTCCAGTGCATCCTACCGTCATGACATATATACGGTGTCGAAACATGGACACTCACTGTAGGGCTGGTCCACAAATTTAAAGTTGCTCAACGTGCTATGGAAAGGGCTATGCTCGGAGTTTCTCTAAAAGATCGAATTCGTAACGAAGTGATCCGACAGAGAACCAAAGTTATCGACATAGCCCACCGCATCAGCACGCTGAAGTGGCAATGGGCAGGCCATATAACCCGAAGAACCGATAACCGTTGGGGTAGACGAGTTCTTGAGTGGAGACCACGGATCGGCAAACGTAGCGTGGGACGTCCTCAGACTCGGTGGAGCGATGATCTTCGCAAGGCGGCTGGCAAGAGCTGGATGAGAGTGGCCGAGGATCGTGCTCAGTGGCGTGCCATGGGAGAGGCCTATGTCCAGTGAACGAACATAAGCTGATGATGATGAAGATGACTGGTCTCAAATTAAAAGTTAGATCAATTAGGGTCCTTAGGGTCAGTTTTCACTGAGACGCCGGCCGCGCTTCACATTTCACTGAGATGATACATCAACACGTGCTTTACACTGGTACCGTACGACTGCAGCGTCGTGTACAGCTCGCGCGATAAGAGTTTGGCTTTGACCGTTATTGCGCATTGGGTATCAACGGGGGTGCGGGGTATGCGCAGTAATCCCCTCCACCCGAAGGTCAAAGCCAAACTCTTATCGCGCGAGCTGTATCGGTGTAAACTGCCCTCATTAATTCACACGTGTTTAAGTTTTTTTATTATGAGAGTGAGGCAAACGAGCAAGCGGGTCATCTGATGGGAAATGATCACCGCCGCCCATAAATATCAAAAATTTAAAGAGAGTCACTGATCTGACGAGGAG
This sequence comes from Archips xylosteana, assembly GCA_947563465.1. Taxonomy (NCBI): domain Eukaryota; kingdom Metazoa; phylum Arthropoda; class Insecta; order Lepidoptera; family Tortricidae; genus Archips; species Archips xylosteana. The sequence goes on along the minus strand of OX387357.1, from coordinate 12,097,259 downwards.
AGGGAATAGAGGGAGGGGGGGGGGGGGGGGGGGAGTTTTTACAAAGATGAATAATAATTGAGATGCATTGACGATAATATACGTAATAATAATAATAAATAAATATGATTTGTAGAGTGAAAGTAGCAAGAGACAGACAAGACTGGAAAAGTAGAGACTAAACTCTATAAGGGGCTTTTATTATTATCATCATCATCATTTCAACCGAAAGACATCCACTGCTGAACATAGGCCTCCCCCAAGGCTCACCAAACAGATCGGTCCCGCGTCATCCGCATCCAACGCGATCCCGCCACCTAAACCAGGTCGTCGCTCCATCTTGTTGGAGGCCTACCTACACTGCGTCTTCCGGTCCGTGGACGCCACTCGAGCTTTTAAAGGGCTACTATACATAAACAGATATTATATTAAATCACTTGAAGTCTTTACATTAGATTACTTGAAATATTTAGAACGTTATGTTCCTAGGACGTCTGTCTGGGTGGTTGTTTAATCATAGACGAAACTGTATAATAGACAGAGGAAGGCTTCAAATACATAACCCAAAATACGTAAAGGAAAAAGATCTAAAATATTTCACATGCACATGATCCATCAAAAACCCTCAATTCAAAAACTGAACGTTAAACAAAATTTATTTTCAAAACTTCAAACTACACGATTGATGAAACTTGAAGCTTGCTACAGCACCGTTGTAACTGATCATCTCGATTTTTCGTTTACTACGTCAAACTGATCGGAGAAGTAGAACGGATCATAAAATGCACGTCGCCTGAGAGAAGTCGGTTCAATCAATCACAGACTAATCGAAAATTCCGACTCAATAAGCGAAGAGCCGATCCACTGCGGATTATGTGTCTCATTATTAGATATTACTCGGATTACGAACCATCCTCATTGAAGCAATTCCTTTCAATTCAATCTACTTTTATTTCATGATCAAAGACGCCAACGAATAAATTAAAGGAATTAAATGTAATGAGCACTAAAGTCGAGTGGGTTGGTACAATGCATTACTCTGATTAAAAATGGTTGAAGACTCGCGATTGATTTGTTTCATCGGGGTTCGATGCGATTTTGTTTTCAATTTTACGAAACAACTCTAAGAGTTCCGTAACAAAAAAGGATACTTAACCTTTTAGTTACCAAATTAATTGTAAGTATGCGTTGTTGGCTTGAAAAACAATAATGCTATGTGTGTTCCTAAATGTAGCGGTTTAAAGAGCCATGCTCTAGTATACTCGTAAATCGGACAGGAAGGGCAAGCTTTAAATCTCAAGTTATCAGAAGCAGTTCAGAAAAAAATCATTTCATCATTCAGTCATTGATTCTTCGCTTGTCGTTGTGATCAGACGTGTCCATTTAACTTTAAATTTAAAAATTAATCACTTGCAAAATCGTGACCTAGCACTACATCACGCGTACGCGACTTATCTGGGTCAATTCGTGTTAAGTGTGTTTCCGTAATGGAGTGTTGAGAGTGTTAACTTTATTGATAAAAATGTCTGAAAGCCCTTTTAACCGAAGCGCATTGACGCAACGTAGCCCGCCGCCAACCCCTGAGCCGCCTCCCCGTACCTCAAGCGCAACGCTCCCCGACAAACGGGTCGCCGATTTACCTAAAATAGTACAAACAGCAGAGATTCGCAGCTGGTTGAATAATGTGGAGCAGTGCCTAAATGAGATAGGTACCATCTCCTGCGAAGGGAAACTTAACTCAGAACAAAAAATAAGGATACAAACTTTGTGCCGAAATGTGTATCATGCTACATCGCAAGTGGCGTTGGAATATCAGTCCCTATCACACACGACCATCCAGCTCCATGCTGCCCATCAAGCCCTAGAAGAAAAACAAAATCTATCGCAGCAAATTAAAGACCTTGAACTTAGTATACAAAAGTCCCCGATACCTGCCCCAGCAACTGTTTCCTTCGCCGACATAATAAAAAAAGGTCCTAAAAATTATATTCAGGCGTCTAATGTAAACTCTGTAGCCATATACCCCTCTGACAAAAATAAGTCCAGCAATGACACCAAAGCCCTTGTTCAGAAAATCATCCGTCCGGAACAAATGAAGCTTCAAGTGAGAAGTCTTCATAAGACCAAAAACGGCGGTGTCATCATCAGCACCGACACAAAGGACGATATTGAGAAACTGAAGAAGTCGACACAACTGGCGACCTCCGGGCTCACTGTGGATGACCCGCTCAAGCGCAAGCCAAGGATAGCAGTCATCGGTGTGCCCACGTCCATGCAGGAAACAGAGGTTTTTACTTGCATTTATCAACAAAATCTAGCCGGCAAACTCCAAGGTATGACTATCGAGAACTTTTTGACCTCAATTAAACTTAGCCATAAGTCTGGTAAGAGGGAAGCGGAGACCTGTAATTACGTCATAGAAGTCCCAGCGCATATCCGAAAGGCCTTAATAATAAAGGAAAGATTATTTATCAACTGGTCGTCGTGCCCGGTTAGGGATTTTACTCTAGTTACACGGTGCTTCAAGTGTCAACAGTATGGTCACGCAGCCAAGACATGCCGGGAGGAGGTCAACACCTGCGGCCACTGCGGTGATTTGGGTCACAGCATTAAAGATTGCACAAAGAAAGCTGAGCCAGCGAAGTGTGCTACTTGTTGGCGTTACAAGAAGCCTCACAACCACAGCACTGGAAATCCTGATTGTCCCGCAAAAAAAATGGCCGAAAAACGGTATTTAAACTCAATTGATTATGAAGGCGTCTAAGAGCGCCTCGCTTACTGTATTTTTCTGCTCTTTTTATTTAATTTAAATTTACGCCTATGACTGATAGTTTGATATCCGACCTAGATAATTTTTCTGTATCCGAGTCCTCAACTTGTGAAGTTGAAGAGTGCAAGCAATATCTATCCAATTTCATTGAGCCGCTTACAATAGTTACACAAAACATACGCAGTATTTTTAAGAATTTCGACAATTACTGTACTTTTCAGCATAGGTTGAACATTAATTGTGACATTATCGTTTTAACAGAGTGCTGGTTAGGTAAACACAAGCACTTGCCACTGTTGCCTGGCTATAACATGCACAACACTAATGTAAACTTCAACCAAAACGACGGTATAGTGGTTTATACTAGGGATTATTTAAATGTGACCATCGAGGAGCCAAATATATCAGATTGTAATCGGCTGCTAATTGAAATTGGGTCTGATTTTGCGATACTAGCTTTGTACAGACCGCCATCTTTTAGAAATAGTAATACCTTTATCGAGTCACTCAATTCAACATTACAACAACTATCTAATTTTAAAAATATTATAATTATAGGAGACATAAACATTAACATCCTTCCTGATAGCAACGATTCCGCTGCTCAGGACTACCTGAATGCATGCTCTTTTCATGGCTTACTTCCCGCGCACACGCTACCTACTCATCAAAGCGGCTCCTGTTTGGATCATATCATGCTTAAAACCTATCTCCCATCAATAACACTAGTAACTAACTCATCAATAACCGATCACAACGCTGCCCTACTAACCTTAAACTGCAAATTACCTAAAGCAACGTGCACAAAAGTAATTACTAAAATTAATTTTAATAAACTTGAAGAAGATTTATGCAACGTAGACTTTGACCCGCTTTACCTTTCTGATAACGCGGAGACGTGCATGTTGAGTCTTATAAAATGTGTGCAGCAATTAATTATAAAAAATTCTGAGATAGTTCGTCTGAGTAGTAAAAAATACAACATTAAGCCATGGATAACGCCGGGGCTTATTCGGTCTATGAGACATAGAGACAAATTACATAAAAAGGCAAAATTAAATCCAGACAACATGATTTTACAATTATCGTACAAACGATATAGAAATTTTTGTAATAATCTTCTTAAAAAAGTTAAAAATAGTTACGATAAAAAGCAATTAGAAAAAGCTGGAAAAAACAGCAAAAAAGTCTGGCAGTTTATTAAATACGTAACACATTCAACAAAACAGCATGAATCATCTTCAAGGTTATTACAATTGCACTCATCGCAGCTGACGTCTGCTAATAGCGTAAATGAATATTTCGTTAACGTAGGAATAAATCTGGCACAACAATTCCAAAAACAATCGTTTACAGCAGATTCATCTCCGTGCTTCCAATCAACAAATCACAGTTCACTAAACTCTTTTGTGCTGTTAGATACTGACGAAGCTGAGGTCCACAGAATCATTATGAACCTAAAGGAAGACTCCGCTGTTGGTTGGGATAACATATCTAATATTATACTGAAACGATTTAAGCACTTATTTGTCCCTATATTAAGTAATATTTTTAATAAATGCTTGGCTAAAGGATGTTTTCCTAAATGTTTAAAAAAAGCCGTTGTTGTTCCCGTACATAAAGGTGGCAGTAAAGAGCAAATAACAAATTATAGGCCTATCTCAATTCTACCGGCAATATCAAAAATATTAGAAAAAATTATTAATATTAGACTAGTAAAATTCTTGGAGGAAAAATCCGTACTGTCAAAAACACAGTTTGGCTTTAGATCCAAATTATCGACTGCGGATGCCGTGCATGAACTCACGGACTATGTAGTGAGGGAACTGGACAAGGGTAATCGGGCAGTGGGAATTTTCCTGGACCTCGCAAAAGCATTTGATTCAGTTTCTATACCTATTCTATTGCAGAAACTTGAATCTTTAGGTATTAGAGGGACCCAACTAAAATTATTTGAAAATTATCTAGATGAGCGCACTCAATGTGTAAAAATTGGCACAACGTTTAGTTCTGATTTGGAAAATACATCTTTTGGCGTGCCACAGGGAAGTATTTTAGGCCCCACTTTATTTTTAATTTACATAAATGACCTTTGTAATCTAAAATTGGATGGTGGTAAAATTATTTCATATGCTGATGATACTGCCTTGTTATTTTCAGCAGGCACCGAAAGAGAGGTTTATATACTTGCTCAACAAGGTTTCAATGTAGTGAATAATTGGCTTCGGAACCACATATTAACACTAAATGCGGGAAAAACTAATTGTGTACAATTTTCAATGCGCAAATCGAAGTTAACTAGTCCATCAGTAATTGCCCACCAATGTGAAGTCTCCCGTACTAACCCGTGTAATTGCCCAAACATTGCAATGACTAATAATATTAAGTATTTAGGTGTAATATTGGATGAAACTCTTTCTTTTAGGCCTCATATTGAAGCTTTAAGTGGCAGAGTCCGTAAGTTAATATATGTTTTCAAAAAATTACGTACAGTCATGGATTCGATAACAATAAGACAAGTTTATTTTGCCCTATGTCAATCTATATTAACTTACTGTATTACGTCATGGGGTGGCACGTATAAATCGGTTTTACTAACCATTGAGAGAGCACAGCGAGCAATTCTAAAGGTTTCTACAAATCGCACTTATCTTTACCCTACTGACCTTCTATATAAATCTTGTAATGTACTAACAGTTAGACAATTATTTATAATGAGCACAGTTCTTAAACAGCACGCTGCACTTCCCTTTAACAATGAAGCTACAAAAAAAAGGCGTAAGGATTTAGTTTGCCCTCCTAATATTAATAAAAAGCATGCCTTCTCCTCCAGATTTTATGTTTTCCTGGCACCACTACTGTACAATAGATTACACGCTAAATTAGGCATATACTCTTTTAATTATAATAAAACCAAAAAAATTCTCCAAGAAGATCTTCTAAAAATGTCTTATGAGGATGCAGAAAAGTTATTGGCTGTCTTAAAATAAATAGGATTAAATAGTGTTAAGGTTATTTTAAGTGCTTATTTTAGATCCAAAAATGTTTTACTACTTGTCTTTTATTCAAAATCTACTTAAAAACATTAGGTGTGTAGGTATTTTGCATTTGATTATTTATGTTAGCATTTTAAGTCCTTTTATACCTGAAACACAGGATTTTATTTTATCCTAGTTCAGGGTGTGTATTATTTACATTTTTTACTGTTTGTTTATCCTTTTAGTTATATTTGTCAAATACGATGTAAAAGTTAATAAAGATTTATTATTATTATTATTATTATTTCTACCGCGAGTTTGCACAAATATTTGGCTTAATGTTTTTCCTGCGTGCCAGGTGTATCAACCCCATAAAGGTTTACGGTATATAATAATTTCACCTCTTTCCGTGTAATATTACTAAGTTGCCCAGGGATTTCATGCACCACAACTTTATATCATAAAAGGTAATTTTGAAGAAAGGAAATTCACGGAGTCTCTTTCATGGCAATATGGGAGAAGTGATTGAGCTTTTGAGACGAAAGCTTCGAGAAAATCTAAGGATTACTGCTACTTGGGAACATCATTTAGGCTATTTAAAGACAATCTTCCTACTTAAATAAGTTTTTATTAGAATTAGTGCAATTATTTTTACCACTTTTATTTTTTTTCTCAAAAAACTAACAGTAAATTTACCAATAACAATGCTTCGAGACACCTAATATTTACTACCGTCATCCCAAGTTGGATGTTGGACCGAGATACTCCTAATACCAGAAATATAAGGGCGAGTACTCGCAGAGCGGGTAGACGTTTTATTGAATAACGACCTCTCGGTGCTTGCCGCGATAAGCTACTGCCAGGCTATTACGACCCCTACACCTTTTGGAGTCGAACGCAGTACAGTTCGGGACAGTAAGACAAATATCCAGGATTTACGCCTTGTTTAGCTCATTTTAAAGAGCTTCGTAGCTATATTAATCGATTATGAGCTAGCGAGTTTCTATTGACAATAGGGTTGCAGTAAACAAGCAAACATCATATTTTAACTATCAGTTTACAACGATATTTAGCGATGAAATTTAAGAAATTTTAAGAGTTCATTAGTAGTATGTGATATTCCGCTTAATTAGAACAAAAGACCTGGTTAAAGTCGCTAGTAACTAGTTCATAGAGACCTTTAGTTTTTGCGAGTCCTTCAAAACAATGGGTAGGTTTGAGCAGATTATAATCATGCATGGGAGCATGGGTTTATGTGGTTGTTTGCAAAAACTATGATATAAATTGGATAATTAACAGACTACAGCCCTTACGGTAAAATGCCTTTGATGATCACAGCCATGATGCTTATCGCGTGATAATTCAATTATTTCATAAACATTAATACTGATGCTACAATCAGATTTAAAATTCTTTGTTATAAGATAATTTTCAAGCGTTCATTCTTGCGTGAATTCTTTAGAAAATTCAAGTGAAGAGCTCCTATAATAAAGCAAGGTACTGCAACAATTATCTAATAATTATAATCTTCCGCTCTGACGGGTCGAGACAAAGATAAAATTAACATATTTCTTTAACCTGAAATCGACTATTGTCCCAGAAAATTAGACACTGGCCGTACAAATCGTTAGCCCGGCAATTTGGTGTAAAAATTATGTGGCGTGGGAGCTAATTAGAAGCAGTGGAGGTTAGACGGGGCTTTAAAACGAAATGGGGTTTTTGTGATCGTTAATTCATCTTAATTACCTTTCTGATGGACATTTTGAAGGTTTTTCCCGCTCAAAGGGATGAAGTCACTTAGTATTCAGTTTGTAATCTTTTTATTTCAATATTGCATTGATTCTATACGACATACTTTAGTGTTAAAGAGGACATGAAAATCAAAGATATTAAATGACATGTTAATTGGTTTCTTACGTTGTTTTAAAATAGCTGAGACATGTAATAACGCGCCTTAAATACCTCTTTGAAAATATCATCGTAACATAATCCATCAATACCTAACTAGCTCAATTTACATTTGTGCATAATGCCATTCTCAAGTTGATTGCAGTTCTAACAAGCGAATAAAATTAATACCTTAACTCTAAGTTCAGGAGCCAAAAACTGGATTACCTTGTGTAGTCAAATAGCATAGAATATCAATGCTTGTGCCAAAAGATCATCATTCAGGTGACCACGCTAATTATCAAAGTGGCACAGAAAAGCATTTGGCACTGTTGTCCATGGAAATGTTCGCATCAATGAGTTACTGTTCTGACATTTGAAATGACGTCGGGTGTGCCAACAAGATGTCTGCTTGGAACAAGAATATTGTTTGGAATTGTTTAGATTTCACGACTTCAGCATCACATGTATGTGTACTTAGTCGTTTGTAACATGGTTACATGGTATACACAGGTGTAAACACGCTGTTCTTAAAGATGGAAACTGGAGTACCTATAACTTCTAGGGAGTCATTGCGTGTTTTTAAGTTATTCGTGGTGAAAAGGAATAGTTAAAAAATACTTACTTGCAAAGATTAATTCTGAATCAGACAATCCAATTTATTCTAGATAATTTTAGTCTCTAGTTTTCTACTACTTGTTTTAGCATCTTGACGAAACTTAAAATAACCATTGAGTGTCTTCTGAAGGCGGCTTACTTGTCCTACCGTATTTTAGTACCTATAGTGATGCTATGCCTGCATAAATATAACATAAATAATTATTGGCATGTTTTGTTATTATACCAACTACCGAGTGAATGCAGCGGCAGTTAAACCTTGTATGGTTTTACAAGCTGCTTCGTCGAAAACTGCATTTTTAGAATATTGTATTAAAAAAATCGAAATTGTTTAATTTTCGTTCTTGGTTTTTATTTATTACACTTGAAGTCTTAGTGTTATTTCTGTTCTGCATTTTATTTCGTAGATTTTCAATTTTGAACTCTTTGCAAACCACTTAGATCTCAAAAATTGGTAGGTAATCTCTTTCGTTTTTATACGTACTAAAATCCGAAGGTGGGATGTGTTTTTAAATCTTTTTCCGTATCTCTATTTATGTTTGCCGGGCGCCAAATGGAAAGCACCAATTTATTTTATAGTTTTTAAATTGTAATCGATTGGAAAGTTTTAAAAATCTGCAGCCTTTATCAGAGCTTTGAAGTTGAATATAGAAAAAAAAATATATATGAAAATAGAAAAAATGTTCCCAATTAGTCAATAGGTGCATGGTTTAGTTTTGAGTAAAATACGATACGCACCTCTCTTGTACCTTTGTGTTTTCAGGAATATGCGACATTACATTTGAAATTTACCACGAGTTTTACGATGATGGAAATCATAGTCAGTATAACTGCACACATTGTGTGCAGTTATACTGACTATGATTTCCATCTGCGAAGCAATTCAATGGTGGGTGTGAAGTTCCCTATCCGTACCGGGCCCGCGTAGGAACTATAATCCAAGCCTTGTGCCCAACAGTGGGACGCATATTAGCCGAAGTGATGATGATGATTGTTGGTAATTTCTGTATAACAAGTGAAGATGAAGCTGACTGAATAACTGACTGACAGACAGGCTTAATAGGAGCTTAAAATTTCACAAAGGTGTTCCTTTAATCACGTATGGAAGCCTAAGGACGAATTTTGCGTGGGTGGTAGGTACAACCTTGCGCAAGCTCCGTCTGGATAGTTGCCACCATTTTACTCGCTATTCCTGCCGCCAAGCAGTGCTTTTACTGTTTCGTTTCGGCGTGGAGAATACGTCGGTGAAATTGCCACATGAGGCATGTTATCTTGGCCCTGTAAGCTGACAACGCATCTGAAATCCTTTGGTGTTGTGGGTGTCCACTAGCTCATGGATCAGCTACTGTCAGCAAATACCAAAATCTGAGCCACAACGAATCCACAACGAGCTCGTTTGCCCACTGTAGGCCATTAAAAAAATGTGGCTTTGCTAGAGACAGCCAAAACATATTTCTTCTTATAAGAGACTGGCCTTCCGTACGCAGCTTCGCCCGCGATAAATTAATTTTCCCGTAGGAAAAGGTATTTTCCCGCGGTAAAAAGTAGCCTATGTTACTCAGTGATAAATAATGTAGCTTTCTAACGGTAAAAGAATTTTTGAAATCGGTCCAGTAGTTTCGGAGCCTATTCAATGCAAACAAACAAACAATCAATCAAATCTTTCCTGTTTATAATATCTTATAAGAGACTAGCTGCACACGACTCAGTCTGCAAAGTATTAGTGTTTCGTTATCCCGCGGGAACTATGCAATGTTCCGGGATAAAAGCTATCCTGTGTCCTTTACCAGAGATTTAAACTGTCTCCATACCAAATTTCATCTAAGTATATCTGTTGCACGCTTTGAGCGTAAAGAAGTAACAAACAGACAGGCACACTTTCGCATTAGTTAGTATGGATTTGTAGCTTGTTAACCCTTTGAACGCCCCATTTCAACTACAAATGTGTCACCAACACGCCGAGTGTAGACGATAAGTAACGCAAATTTCAATCGTAATGTCGCGTGTCAAAGTTTCTTTGACAATAAACGTCATGACCATACTACAAGCGTCGGTGGCGCGGTAGGCACGGCAGTACACGACCTCTTTAGGCGTTCTTGGTGTTCAAAGGGTTAAAGAAGGAGCTTGGTTTAATTAAATTGTTTATTGAAGATTTAAAAAACGTCGTTTTAATTTACTTGTAAAATAAGAGAGGCTGCGCTATTAACACGCTTTCAGCCTGTCGTACAGCGCATTAACTAAGATAATGGGTAATAAATCGAGGAACACTGATCACATTCAAAGTGCTAAAACTTTATATCGGCGTCGGGCCATTTTTAGGGTTCCGTACCCAAAGGGTAAAAACGGGAACCCTATTACTGAGGCTCCGCTGACCGTCCGTCCGTCCGTCTGTCACCAGGCTGTATCTCGGGAACCGTGATAGCTAGAGAGTTGAAATTTTCACAGATGATGTATTTCGGTTGCCGCTATAACAACAAATACTAAAAAATGAAATAAAATAAATATTTAAGGGGGCTCCCATACAACAATAGTACATTGTGCATCTAAGGCCGTAAGTAGGGGATTACTAACGAGGGTCTATTAGAAGCCCGACGCCGAAGGCGGAGGACTTTTAATGACTCGAGTTTGTAATCCCCTTAATGCCCGTAATACACACAATGATTTTCATCACATTGCGAGAAAAAAAAATCCAAAAATAAAATTATTTTGTCTCTAAACACTTAAATTGAATAAAATAATGGCTACCCGCCAATACAGATTGTCACTTTTTCGAGTCATCTACCATAGATAATGTAAACTGTGTTTAGTTTAGAATTCGAAAGGTCATACGGCCAGATTGTTACAACATTTTAAAAAAATATTACTAAAATTATTGCAAAACTATTTGTTATAAATTTAAAATATAAAAATAACGAATTTTCATGAAGCGTAAATAAGTTTTGTGTTGTAAAATTTGGGTTATAGCTAAGTTTTAAAGATAATAAATAGAACGTTGGCTGACTTGAAACCTCCTTAGTCTGAAATTACTTGTTTGCAAATTTTAAAACTAAAGTTAGAACTCCCTTGGGTAGAAAAATTGTACGTAAATCCATAACTCCCTTAAGAACAATTTAGGCCTTTGACATTTAGTATACAGACATGGAATAACACCATTGACGAGCAAGAGTGATGAAAACGTGATTTTTTTGCTCGATATTGATAACGGCAACAGGTAGAATCTTAAAATATTCACAGAATATTTAATTATATATTGACATGAAAAATAAATCATTAAATTAAAATAAAAAATATTTAAGGGGGGCTCCCATACAACAAACGTGATTTTTATAGATAATTGTACGGAACCCTTCGTGCGCGAGTCCGACTTGCACTTGGTCGGTTTTTTAAAGACAATCGTCGAACAAAGTATTTTTTCTTTTTAATGAAATCTAGAGACGTTTTTTGTCTGCCTGTGTAGTATTCATTAAGTTACCTACAAAATTTTTAGATACAACTTTAAACTTATCAACATCATCATCATCATCCCAGCCCATAGGCTTATGCCGTAGTTCCCACGCGGGCCTAGTCAGGATTGGAATCTTTACACGCATCATAGAATTTCTTCTCAGGTGTGTGCAGGTTTCCTCACGATGTTTTCCTTCACCGTAAAGCTCATTAAATTTCAAATATAATTTTGCACATTAATAACGAAATAATTTTGACGTGCGAGCTCGGCATGGCTCGGCCTCGAACCCACGACCCTCTACTTGATCGCCACTTTAAATCTAGCTTCTATTAATTGTATCATTTAATCTCATCATCATCATCATCATCCCAGCCTGTATACGTCCCACTGCAGGGCACAGGCCTCCCCTCAGAGTGCAAGGGCTTGGTCCGTAGTTCCCACGCGGGCCTACTGCTGATTGGGAACTATCATCATCATTTAATCTGTCGAAATAAAATTGAGTTACTGAAATTCTACTGGCCACATTTTTTATTTCCATTAAATATAATGACGTAACGTGTAACTTAATTATACCAACTGTACTCGCATCATAAAACATATTCTACTACAAGGCAGACTCATTTGTCCGCTGTTACTTTGAAGTCTACCCACCACATCTGTTACACTTATACGCTAAAGAAACACGGAGAATAATAATAACAATTATACAAAATCCTCAGAACGTGTCATAACATATTTCCCACCATTACAACTACAGTCACATTAATGCGAGTTTCAGTCAAGTCGAATTTTATTTATCCCTAAGGACGATTTCCTCTTGTCAGACGTCGGCCACCCAGCCGGCGTTCGCTATAATGAGAAAAAGACCAAATCAACTTGGCCCAAATTAGACGCGCGCCCAATGGTTTATATGCCGACAAATATAGTAAAAAGAACAGTCTAAATTGGATATGGAAATTAAATGTGTTTTTAAGTTTTGACCAGCATGCGGGACTGTGGGTGCTTTTAGTTGTGTCCGGCTTTTGTTTTTTCTTTATGGATTGTAAGGTAAACGTCCCTGTGCTCGACACTCAAATTTATGTCATAGTAAGAGAGGTGACCGATATGGGTGTCATCTACTGGGCGTTGCGGTATCGAGCATTGGTACGTTTACTTTACAACTAAAACTAAACCTGACCTATTGATCAAATAAGCTCCGGCGTCACTGACGCAGCGACACGAACGCGGCGTCCTTGGCTCGGTGTTTGTTATTGAACTCCTCTGAAACGGCTTATTTATTTATTTATTTATTTATTTATTTTAGGGATAACAAACAACTGTACAATAGGTAGTATAAAAAATTAACAAGCATAGGGTACTAATAGTACAGTCAACGACATTATCCACATATTACTAAGTATTATATAATGACAAAAATATCGTAGTGCGGACATTGCAATCTCCGCTTTTGACAGTAAGTACCTTTCATACAAGACAAATACAAGAAAAGTAGAAAAATAAAAAAAGATAATAACTATAAAATAAATAAACTAATAATACTGAATTCATATAGATACTACAAATATACAATTACTGAGTTAAAATTCATTTGAGGGTGTCCAAAATAGCTTTTTTATAAGGCGCTGTAGACAGGTGAAATATATCTACATCGGTAAACAATTCATTATAAGTGGCAAGAAGCCGTCGAAGAGGCGCTCGCGCACCAGCATTAGTCCGGCAGGCAGTTGTCACAAATAGCCGGTAGGCGCGCGCCGCGCGGCGGTTCACATTTCGGGGGATAACGTAACATATTTTGTTGACAAGAGATGGACAATCAAACCTGTTATGGCACAGTCCGTGTAGAAACATGGCTTGCAAAAGTGACCTTCTACTTTTAAGAGTCATCAATCCATACTTGGATAGAAGTTCTTCATAGGATGAGTGACTTTTTCTGTACAGTTTATAATTTACAAATCGAAGGAACTTTTTTTGCACTTTTTCTATGGCATCATTATATTTTATATAAAAGGGATCCCAAATTGAACAAGCATACTCCAATTGTGGACGGATAACACATTTAAACAAGTACACAAATGTGGAAGCTCTAGTGAAGTCAGAGGCGGCCCTCGTGACAAAACGATGCATGCGAAGAGCTTTAGACACGATCACGTCAATATGTTGGTTTAAGTGTAATTTTGAGTCCAGATAAACTCCAAGATCACGACCGATTTTTATGACACTTTTTTCTCTGTATTCGGTTTGTCTGAGAATAGGTCGTAGGCTATTTTTATATCCCTAGTATGTGATATATAATTTATTGAATTAGGCGATACTTTGCGGAGGCCCATATTAATGAACTGAAACAAATTAGTTTGCTCACCCGCGACCTAACGATAGTTGCGTTTATGTAAGAACACACAAATCACACAAACCCAACTACCACCAACACCAAACTACACTGACACTTTTTGAACTGAACCAGAGCTCGTATTCAGAGTAGGTACCACAACCATACGCTATGCTACCAAATTATTTAAACCATAAACCATTATTTATGGTAGGTTCGCGGGTGAGCAAATTAATTGTTTCAGTTCATTATGTGATATATGGCAAAACAACGTTTGCAGGGTTAGCTAGTAAAATATAGAAATCTATAAAGGAGTATGTGATGGAGAATGAAGGAAGTCCAATTTAAAACTTGCAATGTCAGGCCGACTTGCGCAATAAAAAGTAGTTTTAGGTTTAGGCGTGGTTTAACTGTCTCAAAGGCTTTTAAGTTCACCTTAATTACAACACCATGGGTCAAAAACATTTCGTAAAGACATTGAAATAATTTTGATTCCTTGAAAACCGTCAGTTAACAAAAATAAGCCGAATAATACATACACGTGCCTTGTGAATAAATCATGCGGAGTTTATCAGTAAATCGCTTTAAATATCTTAAGCCCGATTTCACAAAACGTACACGTGTCATCAATAAATAGATCCCACAATAAGATACCCGACTACAAAATACTCAATAAATATATACCAAATCACCCTTTCAAAACTTCTTCGTGTGTTAAACCAACTGTAACCGTACACAGTAAAACTGTTGTTAAGAACATTTCGGTAATATTTAACGTGAATTTATCTCCATTAGTCAGTGTTTAAATTGAACTATTCAACCGTGTAACTCGTTTATCTAAACTGCTCCATTATTGTGAAAAATAGACCTAAGCCCGCTTTTATAAAATGGGTAACGGTGGATGTTGGAGATAATTTAAGACCTATTAATTTAAGTCAGATTTTTGGTAAAATAACCTTGATATCGTCTTCATCAAACTAAAAATAATAGTTGATATTTTAGAGTGTAGTAAATTAATTTAGTCGGTCAAGAAATTTTTTTACCACTCTCAAGTTCAATGTCATTTTGTATTATGTAGGAGAGATAGGGGAGCATTGGGCACTTTTTTACTTAAGTCGTAATAAAAATGCTATTTTTTAATAAAATCAACTTTTTTAATTCTTATTATAGTAGCACATATATTTGGCTTCAATTATCACTAAGAACGCTTATACAATTATAATCAGTCTCAAAATTGCAAGAGTTTTTCTAAACACTGTCAAAAGTGCCCAAACCTCCCAATGGTCGGGTGGTTTGGGCACCTCAATGGAAGGTTTGGGCACTGTATTAAATACGCCAATTAATGGTAAATTACTTGAATATTAAGTAATGTAACTATAAAAATTTGCAATAAAATCGACAAACAATCAACTGTTTTAAACTATAAGTACTCAAATACTAAAGATTTAGTAGTTACTCAATACTCATAATACGTTAATATTAGCTTTCGCAAACACATAACTAGATGACAATACAGAAACTTACGCCTTTTCGCAGATCACGTTGTTATTTCTTTCGAAATCACATCAAAATATTTACTTTTGCACGCACGAAACGGTCGACGGCATATGATACTGACAACTAATCAAAATGGCAGATCACATTAGCCTGAGCGGTGTTGGTGGTTACTAAGCTAGCCTACCACTGTATACAAAATTAAGTAGCTTCCATACGACCTGACTTACAAGGTGGTTCCCGAACCTCCCGACTGCCCAATGCTTCCCTACCTCCCCTATGACCCTTGGTATGTCTTAAACTTAAAAAATCAAAGGCTATTTTCAATTCGAAGTCAATGTAACAATCAGCCTCATTGTTCCGTACCCAAAGGGTAAAATGAGTCCCTATTCTTAGACTCCGCTGTCCGTCCGTCTGTCTGTCTGTCCGTCTGTTGCCAAGCTGTATCTCATGAACCGTGAGAGTTAGACAATTGAAATTTTCACTGATGATATATTTTTGTTGCCGCTATAACAATAAGTAGGTACCAGAAAATAGTATGAAATAAATATTATTCAAGAGGGCTCCAATACAACAAACGTGATTTTTTTGCCGTTTTTATAGACACGGAACCCTTCGTGCACGAGTCTGACTCGCACTTGACCGTTTTTTTAATTCTGATGTAGGAACTGACATACAAAATTGTAAAGCACTTACTTGGTCGACTATAGGTAGGTGCAAACCACCAAGCGTGATTGAAAAAACTTTGTTTTTTTTTTTATCCAAAACTCTTCCTTTAAAACTTTTGTGATTCTCAGTACCTACTGCTCACGGAACTTAATCACATAATTAAATGTTGTTCAAAGTACCTCGATCTTTCTTCGTTCCCTCAGCCAAATTGGAGCGGGCGTGCGCAGGAGCAGACGAGCAATGGAGGCAAGGAGTGAACTCTTGACTACGGCTGCTGCAAATGCGCTGCGCTGAAACATTGGGCTTGTCTATTTTTTTGCAATGTATAGTAAACTAACTTTTTTACGAGACTCAGTCTTCGAAGAATACTTTTATCGCTATCTCGCGGGAACTATGAAATTATCCGGGATAAAACTATCTCTGTATCATCTTAATCGGTTCAGCGGTTTAAGTGTAAACAGACAGACAGACAGATAGACAGACAACAGACAGACAGACATACTTTCGCATTTGTAATATTAGTATGGATCTGTAATACGCGTGGGGAACCCTTTATTGCATTCTAACGTCATCAATCAAAATATCTAGTATCAATAGTTAATTTTGAAAAAAGTAGTGCACTTAATGAAAAAATATTGAAATTAGTTTCTTATGATTGACTTTTCTACACAAAAAAAACCATTGGTTATTTTTTTAGACAATCTCAATTGAAATAATTTTTTTTACTTCATAAGTACCGTGAATGGTAGTTACAAAATCTGAAAGCTACCCTAAAAGTTTAGCGCGTGAGACCTGAAATTATCCAATTCGTCGAGTATTCGAAGTGGCCAAATGTCCATATAAACCAATGTCAAAGGCACTTGTAGACAAACATTACGTTAGCGCCACGTACAATTAAAGTCACGATCAGTATCTGTTCGCCGAAGAGTTCGCCCCAACTTTCGTAATGTCATCAGACGAAAATAATTGTCGCCTGCATGTCGCAGGCATGATTGAAGATACACTTTTAAGGAATCAACTGATTTAACCTTACATAATTTTTAATTGAAAGTTACGCAGCTGCTTAGGGACATAGCTACAAAATATTGCAAGATTAATTTCGAATTTTTGGTAAAGTTGCTTTAAAAGAAAGAAAGAAAATACATTTATTTACAAGAACACAAAACACACCATCAATATTTTTACAAAAAAAAGACAACATGAAAGCTAAAGATACAATGTAAATAAAAAAAAAAATGTGTTTAGGTAAATATGTACGGTCATAATTTTCTGAATGACAATTATGGCTCAAATGTAAAAGCATTTATGCTGATCCTGAGCCTATCGCCACGAAGTTTTTTTTCTGTGTGTTGCTGTATGTTTTTTTTATTTTTTTTCTGTTCTTTTTTTATATTCATTGTATTTCTTTTTATTTTGTATGGTTGTGGCAATAAATGAATTTATTATTATTAAAATAAATCTAATCTCGCGCACAAATTCCGAAAATTTCACGAGGTGTGAACTTAAATAACGATCTTCTTCACGAAGAGCCATAGATCAAACCACAAAGCTACCACGGCATTAAAGTTCCCAATTTGCACTGAGCCCGCGTAGGAATTACAGCCCAAACTCTCTCAATCAGTGTTGCCTATCGATAGTCCAATATCATCAGACTATCGATAGTCCATCAATAGTTAAGATAAAAACAATAGTATCGCTAATCTATCGATAGTATCACCACGTGTCAATACTATCGATACTATCGCTATCGATATCATCGCTAGTATTAACACGTGGTGATACTATCGATAGACTATCGATATTATTGATACTATCGCTAGTATCGATAGTGATTTATAAGCAATACTATTGATAATGGCAATACTATCGATACTATCGATAGTTTTATGTCCAATACAATCGATAGTATTGAGAAATTAGGCAATACTGACCGAAAACAATCGATACTATCGATAGTATCGATTGTTTTCAGTCATTATTGCAATACTATCGATACCATCGATTGTATTGGACATAAAACTATCGATAGTTTCGATAGTATTGCCATTATCAATAGTATTGCTTATGGGCCATTCTACTTTTAAGTAACCATTAATCTTTTGTGAAATATAAGGCATACCTGGTGATTTTTTTCAAGTGTATATAACTTATATACAAACTGAAACACCTAAATTTAATGTTTTAAAGCAATAAAACTTTAAATTCAAAGAAATTTTGTGGAAAAAATTGGTAACTCAGCGGAAAATACATCATTTCCATACAAATTGCGGGGACATGCATGTCCACTGCGTTACCTACTTTATAGATAATAATGATTACTTTTTATACGTAGTGATAATTTTAAATGTAAGCTTAATTATGTGCCTATTTAAATTTTAAATGATTTAAACCGAGCACTTTACCGTTTTTGTAAAAAAAATATTTGAAGGGCACAGTACAAAAAATTACTGGTCAACGAAAAGTAGAATAGCCCTTATAAATCACTATCGATACTATCGATAGTATTGGCATGTGCGATACTATCGATAGGAATATCGATATCCTGAATAGTTTGATAGGTCAGAGATCGATAGTCAAACTATCGATAGTTCTGCAACACTGCTCTCAATCTGAGAGGAAGCTTGAACGTGGGACGTTTATATTTCGGAAATGATGATGATGATTGAATCAAGATTGCTGACATTTTTAAACGCACGTTTAAATGTAAACCGATGGAGTGTATCTAACCGTCGCGGAGTTGCATTTCATCGTTCATCATGGTGTATTTCAAGCTCAAGTTGAATTTTATGTTTATCTGTGACATTTGAAGCAGACGAAGAAAACGGCGGCAAATTGCAAGACATGTGCGTCGGATGCCAACGTCGGCGATTCCGGGAATAAGTTCAAATTTAAGAAATATGGAGCTCCTTTGTTTAGAGGCGGCAATATGTAATTAGAAGTTGAATTTTCAGACGGTATTTTAGAACACACTCTGACTAATGTATTCGCATATTGTACGTAAAATATATTATGTATACCTACCTAATTGGAAGTTCCGTACAAAATACATTGAATACAGTAGTACACGTCGTAACTGATGCGGAACTCTATCCTGGGCGTGTCCAATACGATCTTGGCCGGTTTTTGTATAATAAACTCATTTTCGTGAATTTTGAGTTGCATCACTTTCGTTCTCAGCATGCGACAAAGCTGCGGCTCTAACATGTAACGAAACTAGTACGATATTACTCGCACCGTGTATAGTAGAAATCTTCCCAGGTGAATTTTTCGCTTCGAGCCATTACATTAAATTTGAACCTTAATACCATACAGTTTGTTTTGAAAGATAAGGGCTCAAAGCGAAAAATTCACCTAGGAAGATTTCTAATATAAATGAAGCTTTTTAAGCTCCAAACACACACACAGTGGAGGCGTGGCGGTGCGGTGTCGTTGTAATATTCTAACTTGTATGAACGAGTTCGCGGTACGGTACCGCACAACCGTTCATACGAGTTTGAATATTACAACCGTCACCGCTCCGCTGTCTATGCTTTTGGAGCTTTATTGACATCTTTGACTTAATAAAGCCGTACATTATTTTAACACGTCATAAATATGATTACGTTTCAAAGCACCGATCAAAAGTTGTGTAAGCCCAAGCATGCATTAACGAACTAAGACCTTATTCTCTCCCAAAAGTAATTACAGTCAAATCACCAATGCGTTATTATTATGCAAATCGAAATGAATAAATTCCTTAGAGATTCACTGACGTTAGAGGTGTGAATAAACTTATATTAATGCCCATGAATACTGGTAATCTATTCATAAGAACAACGAACTGTTATGTGACATAATTGCTTAAGTTTCAACGCAGTCTGTAATTAACAAATCATATTATCGATGCTCCCTTTTAAAACTTAACTGTACTAATGAAAAAGTTTGTGAAGATGTTTGGATGTTTAGATGTTCGGATATGTGGATGTTTATTACTCAGTCACACAATAAAGGCTGAACGGATTTAGAACAAGATACTTAATACCCCGGTATATGCACTCCCGTGGCATAACATTTTAACTTATAGACAATAATAGAGGCCGCTGTACAAGCCCATTGAAGTAACACGGCTTTCAAGATGACGTGTTAACTTTGTCTGCAATCGATAGATGGCGTTAACCGAGTAGACGTTGTGCTTTAAACATTTTACCGTATACTTTCTCAGGCTAAATTCTAATATTGTAAATATTATTTCTCGTGAAGGTATTTCTAAACTCGGGTGGAGCCGCGGAATAAAAGTAGTAATTAATAACACGTCAACCCTTCATCATCATCATCATCATCATTTCAACCGAAAGATGTCCACTGCTGAACATAGGCCCATCGTTAGCGGCCACGTCTCAGTGCCATAAGTTATCACTGGCAACAGACACTGGTCAAGGTTGAGACATTGCGGTACATTGGATGACAAGATATTGCGGGGCTTCCCGAACGCTGCCCAGCCGAGCCTTAACCCTTAGCACACGCGTGAATTAAGTATTAAATCTGACAATTGAATTGAAATTTCGTGATTTTAATAAATTCCCGTAAAAATTCCTAAAAGTTATTAAAATAATCCTGTCTCTAAATTTCTAACCGCTAAGCCAAAAATTCCCATTGAAATTTAGTAAAATCCCGGAATTTCTATTTTAACGTCAGATTTAGTTTACGCAACCAAAGTCACGGGACTTGTTTATGTTCCAACGCGGCCTTTAATTAACAAACCAGAATCGATGTTCTGTTTTAAAATTTAAAATAATACTTCTATTTGATCACGAGGGTCATCGATCAAACAAGGTATTATCTTTTCCTGTCTAACTCCGATTTGTCACCAGCAATGGATGACAGAGGGCAATTAGTGGGACCACCCAGACTCACACTCGTCAAAACGACGGATGACTGCAGCACTGTCAGCCTTGGCCGACTAAAACAATTTGTTACCACTCTTTCAGATAAAAAAAGCGAACGATGACGGATGACTACGCACCTGTTATTTTTGAACGAGTCGCTTTAGTGTTATAAGTCGACAAAATATACTTTGAATGATGACAGATTTAATATTTTTTTGGAATTCCGTACGCAAAAGGTGTTAACTGATTATTCGTCCATCGGTCCGTTTGTTCGTTCCTCTGTTCAAGGATTAAGAGGTTTCTAGTATGGAGAACAGTTTATTTACCATAATAAAAATAAAGTAACTTAATTTTTTCAACTGCTGCATAAATATAGCTGTTACAGCAAGGTGGTTCTACTTGCGTTTCGACCCCTATCAGTATCCTGTCGAATATATCGAAGAAACGAGCGGAACTCCATCTAGCGGAGCGTATTTACAATACGGTACAGTGCGCTTGCGGTACAATTTCAATTTGTTACACATCGGTCCGTATGTTCGTTCCTCTGTTCCAGGATTAAGAGGTTTCTAGTATGGAGAACAGTTTATTTACCATAATAAAAATAAAGTAACTTAATTTTTTCAACTGCTGCATAAATATAGCTGTTACAGCAAGGTGGTTCTACTTGCGTTTCGACCCCTATCAGTATCCTGTCGAATATATCGAAGAAACGAGCAGAACTCCATCTAGCGGAGCGGTACAGTGTGCTTGCGGTACAATTTCAATTTGTTCCATTTTTTTAAATTTATTTTTTCTTTTTGTTTGGTTCTTATTTAATTTTATATTGTTTACTGTGTCTATTTTATTTTGTTTTTTCTTTTTGGTTTTTGTTTTTGGATTATTTTGGTTTTTTTAATTCTCATACACTTAGTTATTTAATGTGTTGTTTAAATTTTGATTTCATTTGATTTTATTTTATTTTGACTTTGGATTGTAATTTATTGATATTTTTATTGTATTTTGTTAATTTGTAATTGTGATTGAAGGATTTTGTAGTTTTTCATCTTTTAATTGATTGTTGGTCTGCTGCTGGTGGGTTCGTCCAAACAGGCAAGTAATGCTCTACAGAAAAAGAATAATCTGTCACTTTAAAAGTAATTAAATAATAAAAGAGATTTTTCATAAAGATGTTGAATCAAAAAGAATTCTGGTTCATGTAGTGAAAGGATTAACACTACGGAAAAGATGACGTTTCCTTCCAGTAGTAGTACTCGCTAAACTTAGTTTTAAGATTGACCGTCTACTTTATTTTAGTTTTCTTTATTTTTAGTTTGTATTATTTTAGCTTTAAGGGTTAGGTTTGGTTAACTTTTTTATCCCGGTTTCGTCCTCTATTGGAAGCAATAGGGTTCATACGCAATTTTGGGGGACGAAACTGGGATTTTTACTTGTAATTAAGATAGATTTTCGCAAGGTTTTTATTTAACTTATTAGATCAAATCGCAGAATTTTAACATATCTGCGGTACTATATCTTTCACAATAAAAAAAAAAAAAAAAATAATATAGCGTAATAATAACAATTACTGATGTAACTGGGTTGTCTAGACAGTATAACTACGAGGTGCGGTGCGGAGCAGGAGCTCAATGCTAATTTCGCAGGCCCTATTCAGTAAAGTGCGCACTGGGACTTGGCCGATTGTGAATTGTAAATAGCGCCAGACAAAATGTTCACTTACTATTAGAAATTATCACGCTATGGTAATAGGTTCGATGGCACATTTTGTATACGGAAACCTGTAAAATATATACCTAATTCTAGAGTTACATTTTACTCGGTGGCACAGAATCCTCCGTGTACAAACCGGACTCGTGTTGGCTATTTTCTCAAAGGTCGTCGTTTTATTTAGGTATACGTATAAAATAACGTGCATCGCATCAACAATAGTGTGAGGAATATCAACTTTTTATAACCCTGACGTGTTTATCTCGCGTCAGAAACACAATTACAACAACCCGCAGAAAAACAAGAACAATAAACAGCGACCTCGCAGTCGTATCTTCGGGAAAGTTCGCAACCTTATAGCCAATTGACATCCAGACACGAATACCGCGTTGGGTCGTGATCGAAAGAAAGAAAGATCCTCGTTATTCGCGGGCCGGCGTTGGGCTATAAACGTTATCACTAACTAGCGATCGGGGCGGATCGATCTCCTGATTCGCCTCACGAAATTAAGGAAATCGCTCATGGGGATATTATTCTCCGCGTCGCAGATAACATCTGCTCTGGATATATAGGAGATTTGCGCCGTACTTTTGTGAACTTTTTCGGCAACTTTAGTGCCTACCTACTAGTGAATCTTCTTCATGTTCGCTCTCTCAGTAATTTGGGTAATAGCCAAGATCGTTTTTTACCATCTACAAGATAGCACAGTGTTTTTCTCGGACATCTTACCAGGGCTACTTGATATGTTTCATTTTAATCAGTTTTTATTCCCTATTATGGATCTATACATTTATGAAAAACTCCATAATCAGTGTCTTTTTCAACTGTTATAGTAATATATTAAGTATAAACTTGTACATGTTGGTGTTGTTTCAAAATAAACGATTTTCTTTCTAATTTGTGAACGTGTGCGTAACTCGAAGAGTCCTTAGTCGCTATCGGTACCGTCATTCACGTACACTAAGACACCTTGTAAGCACGAGCTTGTACTATCAGTACTATCACATTGATAATTTTCTGTGGATATACGTGCTTTCGAGTCTAAACAGAGGCCATGTCCTCATTGATTTCACTCCATCGTGGGTGCAAAAGGATTCCTACGCGCAGACTTGTTGCTACCTGCCGCGCCGCCCGCGCCCCCTGAACTTTGCTACTGCTTCAAAAGAGAATCTACGGTGGTTGACCGACAAAACCGAAAGTGATTGTGAACAGAGGTGCCGGCTTCACCCCTGTGGTGAATCGAAAGCGCCATCTCAGGCGCAATCGCAGTCAATATGGGGCCATCCCTGCAGCGTTGTTCTGTATCCAAGCTCTAGTACTGTTGGTGAGCATCTCTTAGTTAGACAAGAAGACGACAGAGAATGTCTTCAGGCACATCTGCGAGGTAGTTCAGGGTCTATTACAGTTATACGTTCATCAACCTGCTTGAGTCCAAATAGGGCTCACAATTTCAGCTTCTTTAGACTCCCACTGCCAGCTAATCACTAGCAGTTGTCCCCTTAAGAGTATATATAAGCAAGCTCATACTCTAAGGTTGTCCTTGTGCTTCAAATTCTGGCAGAAAGGCATTTTTTTAATACATTTTGAATTTGAATGTAATGAATTTTTTATTGACAAATAAATAAATAAATCTCTTCCTACTCTCATCAGTCACCCGTTAGACAGAAAAAAATGAATGCTTTACCTAGTGATTTGAAGTGCGTTAGACATCGCGGCCTCAGATCTAAAGCCAGCTGGGGTTTAGTACCGCGATGTTGTGACAGCGATACAAAAGCGGTAGCTGGATTGTCTGACGCAAACCGATGACAGCTGATTAGTGAAGAAATCAATGGCTATGATCCCAAAGAGTTCCAAACAATAGTCACTACCGATTTTATCGACAATAATGATTGGCGACGAATCTTTTTTGATCAACATTCATACTGCGCGCAATCATTATTCTTATAACTTTTATAACACGGTAACGAAAAATTTTAAGTAATCTTGAGTGCATGATGGTCATTGCTTGAAACCTATTATAATAATAATTATTGCCAATAAATATTATTTTCCGCTGTTGTTTAAACTTTAAATAAAATAAAGAAATAAATCATGGGATAATTTACACCCATTGACTTAGTCCCAAACTAAGCAAAGCTTGTACTATGGATACTAGATAACGGATAAATACATATGAAACATCCAATACTAGAGCACCAACATTCGTATTTTTCAAATAAATATCTGCTTCGACCGGGAATCGAACCCGGGACCTCAAGCTTCGTAGTTAGGTTCTCTAACCACTAGGCTATCCGGTCGTCAAATAAAATATTAAAGCCAATCGTCCACTTTTATATGAACAAACAAAACACCAAATCCGCTTTAAAATATGTTATAGAATTACACAGCGATTCTCTGAAACCTTATACTGAAAGAAAGCCGTGTGCTCACCGCTCGACCAATCAGCTGCGACCGGTAAGGCTTATGTCAGATGGGCGAGGCTTTGTACTCGACGAGTCGGGTCTTGTTACACGTTTGTATGGCCGCAGCTTTAGATTTTGATGTGACCTGTGGTAAATTGCTTTATGTACGACTAGCTGCTTGCAACTTTGTCCGAAGGGGACTTCGTATATTTCCCGGATAAAAAATCTATGATAAGATAATCTGATATAGTGTTCATTTCTATTAGTAAAGATACTTTTAAGAAACGGTTTAGTAGTCCCAGAGATTACCTCCTACAAACAAACAACAAGATGTAGGTACCGGAGAAGCCGAAAAGTTTTGAAAATAGTTTCGGCATCTGTTGGTATTTCATTTTCATTTTAATATTAGCTTTTATCAAAGTCACATAACTCTGTTTATAAAAGGTTTGTAATTATCTTCAGACGACCGGATAGCCTAGTTGTTAGAGAACCTGACTACGAAGCTTGAGGTCCCGGGTTCGATTCCAGGTCGGGGCAGACATTTGTGTGAATAATGCGAATGTTTGTGCTCGAGACTTGGGTGTTTAATATGTATTTAAGTACCTATTACGGACCCAAGTACTTTGCGGATAGGAATTTCCCTAAGACTTGGGGCCAGAATATGCATTCCTCACATCTGCGCTTGTGGCAAAAACGTGGATCAACTGGGACGACATGGGCTTTCATGTGTTAGGAGCGCCGGCCGTATGTACCGTCATGGCACCATAAATGACTTAGTACGTCGGTCGCTTGCCACCGTGTCAGTGCCTTCGGCTTTAGAGCCGGCTGGCATGGCAAGGGACGATGGCAAGCGTCCAGACGGGGTCACACTGGTGCCGTGGAAGCTCGGTAGGGCTCTGGTGTGGGACGCTACATGCGTTGATACTTTCGCTCTGTCCCACATCAAGGCAACTAGCTCACAAGCCGGCGCTGCGGCTGATCAGGCCCAACTCCTCAAGCGCCGCAAATACTCATCTTTATTAAAGGATTACGAGTTTGCTGCGCTTGCTGTTGAGACCTTAGGGCCTTGGTCAGCCGACATGAAGTCCTTCATAAAGGCCCTTTCTTCCCGGTTGGTCGACACCTCTGGGGACCCAAGAGCTGGCGCATATTTATCCCAGCGGATCGCACTTGCGATCCAAAGGGGTAATTCGGCCAGCATCATGGGAACCCTGCCACAGACAGATCTTTTGGACGGGGTATTCTTTTTATAATTTCTATTTTTATAGTAACATGTACATATTTAGTTAATTTTTCTTAGGTAAGTTATCTTTATCTTCTTTATAGCTGTTAATTTCATGTGTTTATGTTTTTTATTTTATTCAATATTCCATTATTATTGTAAATAAAACAATAGTACCTATTTATCTATCTATATAAGTATGTTTATCCGTTGTCTAGTACCCATAGTACAAGCTTTGCTTAGTTTGGGACTAGGTCAATTGGTGTGAATTGTCCCGTGATATTTATTTATTTATTTTATTTTATATTATCTGCTTCTATAAATAAGGAAGAAAGAAAATTATTACTTTCCGTAATTTTAAAGGGACATAGCTAAATTTCATCTCCAACTTGTCCAATAAAAACAATAGAAATCAGTAAATCAATATTGGCATATCAATTATCAATAATATTTTTTATCCTATTCAAATAACAAAGCTTCGAGATATCGTAAGTGTTTTACCCTCCATGCCGACTACAGTTTCCTTATGACTGTCAGTTTCCTTATTTCGCGATATTCCGTTTTGAGCCCAACCCTTGTCACTAGCACCTAAAAAAAACTAAGTACAGGCAAATTTAGATTAAATATTTTTATCATCACTTATTGAAGCCCACCCAAGACTTGAAACGATTTAAGCTGGGTTTTCTCATTAGGTACGGTACGAGTAAAATCGTCCCAATAGCTATCTATGCCACCGTACTAAGCAAGTAGTTACGATGTGATGTATCATTCAAATCAAAGCCCTTTCCTTGATTCCTTGACTATGAATAATTGAGCTAAAATCTGTTCATTAGTTTGACCTGCCATTATACTCTGATAAACGAAGTGATGAAAATTATTTGCTAATGATGATCACTACATAGTATAAAACAAAGTCGCTTCCCGCTGTCTGTCTGTCTGTCCCTATTTATGTTTAGATCTTTAAATCTACGCAACGGATTTTGATGCGGTTTTTTTTTAATAGATAAAGTGATTCATAAGGAAGGTTAATAACGTGCTTTACTACCCGTGCGAAGCCGGGGCCGGGTCGCTAGTTAAAACTAAATGCTATCTCGAAAAAATAAATCGCAGTTAGGTCTCATGTTTATTGTACCTACCTACTAAATAAACAAACTCATCTACATCTACACTAATCTACACTAATATTATAAAGAGGAAAGATTTATATTTTTGTATGTAATCACTCACAACTACTGGACCGATTTCAAAAATTCTTTTGCCGTTAGAAAGCTACATTATCACTGAGTAACATAGGCTATATTTATAACTAGAAAAAATTAGAGATCCTCAGTAAATCTTAATAAAACCAACCCAAGGTGTAAAAAAATTAGCCATAAAATGTCTTTCATCGCATACGCTGCGGAAAGTATTGATGATAGAACA
This sequence comes from Archips xylosteana, assembly GCA_947563465.1. NCBI lineage: Eukaryota > Metazoa > Arthropoda > Insecta > Lepidoptera > Tortricidae > Archips > Archips xylosteana. Next base: position 12,069,478 of record OX387357.1, on the reverse strand, counting down.
AAAAAATGTTCTACAATATTATAGAACGTATCAATATCTGAAAAAACTTTGCGAGACCATATGACCAACTATTGTAGTTACGTCACTATAACTACTTTTTTACATTTTAAAAGATGATAGAAATGCCTATCAAAATCAGACCATGTTATCCACACCTTTGTATTGATTCTTATCCAAAAAAAGTATTTCGTATTCAAGACTGGTTTAATACCTGTTAATTTCTTTTTGAATTATCGAAATCGGACATTCCGTTCAAAAAATATTACGAAATTAAAAATGTCAATATAAATAAATGCCTTAGTTTTTAATTTTGGAAATTTGGACAAACTAGCGACCCGCCCCGGCTTCGCTCGGGTGCAATTATGCATGTATTATACATTATAAAGCTTCCTCTTGAATCACTCGATCTATTAAAAAAAACCGCATCAAAATCCGTTGCGTAGTTTTAAAGATCTAAGCATACATAGGGACAGACAGACAGCGAGAAGCGACTTTGTTATATTATACTTTGTAGTGATTGAGTCATGTACGTTATAATATAATTAGCATACTTATATATAAGTTTAATTATCTTTATTTATTCCAAAATGTTTATAAAGATAATAGATTAGTGTAGATAAAATAAACATTCCAAATAAAATACAGATCATTTCGGTGGGACCTGCCTGCCAATTAAAAAAATTAGGGTCAATTGATGATTGCTCACGGACATGAGGTTCAAAGTAGCTTTACGTTTGGCTAAGCTTGACGTTGAAAGGGTTAAAAAAGCCACTAGAGAATTAAAACAGTAAATTATTATAGCTAGACCGTTTAAATGTGTCTTCGGCCGCGCGGTACAGGGGCTGGGGGTATGATTAGAAAGGGGCCGAGAGGGGTGCGTTTCATAAAACAATTTCATAAAACTCGCGAGATCTACTACAGCTCACAGAGCCAGCAGTCTATCCATACTAATTCCATACTAATATTATAAATCCGAAAGTGTATCTGTCTGTCTGTCTGTCAGTCTGTCTGACTGTCTGTTACCTCTTCACGCTTAAACCGCTGAACCGATTTAGATGAAATTTAGTATACAGATAGTTTGAGTCCCGGGAAAGGACATAGAATAGTTTTTATCCCAGAAATCGCCCTTTAAGGAGGTGAAAAGGGGTGAAACTTTGTATGGAGAATCAATAACCACTTAACCGATTTAGATGAAATTTGGTAAGCTTCCACGCATCCTTGATTGCTTGCATGCTTGCTTGCTTCCATGCCTGCTTGCATGTCTGCTTCCATGCCTGCTAGCATGCCTGCCTGCATGCTCGCTTAAATGCCTGCATGCATACTCGCTAGCATGCCTGCTTGGATGCTCGCTTGCATGCTCGCTTGCATGCTTGCTTGCATGCTCGCTTGCATGCTTGCTTGCATGCTTGCTTGGATGTTTGCTCGCATGCTCGCTAGCATCCTGCTTGGATTCTCGCTTGCATGCTTGCTTTCATGCTTTCTTACAAGCTTACTTGCTTGCATGCTTCTTGCACGCTTGCTTGCATGCTTGCTTGCATGATTGTTTGCGTGCTTGCTTGCGTGCTTACTTGCGTGCATGCTTGCGTGCTTGCTAGCGTGCTTACTAGCGTGCTAGCTTGCGTGCTTGCTTGCAAGTTTGCTTGCTTGCATGCTTGCTTGCATGCTTGCATGCTTGCTTGGATGTTTGCTCGCATGCTCGCTAGAATCCTGCTTGGATTCTCGCTTGCATGCTTGCTTTCATGCTTTCTTGCAAGCTTGCTTGCATACTGCTTGCATGCTTGCTTGCGTGATTGTTTGCGTGCTTACTTGCGTGCTTGCTTGCTTGCTTGCGTGCTTGCCTGCATGCTTGCTTGCATGCTTGCTTGCATGCTTGCTTGCATGCTGCTTGCACGCTGGCTAGAATCCGTTAGGATTGTCGCTTGCTTGCTTTTTTACCCACGACGGAACGGAGCAGGTATATGCGTTTAGGGTGAGAGATGTTTGTGTATGCGTTTATGCAAAGAAATGTTCCCACCTAACTTCTAAACTAATGATCCGATTTTGATGCGGTTTTCAATAACGGGTTTGTGTTTGATGAGTTCATGTTCTTAGACAGGTGTCATGGCTGTAACTCACTAGGGGGCGCCACAATATTAGTGCAAAACAATGTTGCAATATAATCAAAACGAAATGTCCGATTACAATTCTGTTTTCAGCAATGTGTACGTGGTAGCTTAATGCATGTTCCCAAATAATAAAAATAACGTCTGTAACTCACTAGAGGGCGCTACAATATTAGTGCAAAATAATATTGCAATAATATTAAAACGAATTGTCCGATTTCAATGCGGTTTTTCAGCAATGGGTTCGTAGTTGATTGGTGCATGGTCTAAGATAAGTCTTATGATATTAACTCACTAGGGGGCACTGCTATATTAGATCATTGAATTCAGAGTTCAAACACAAATATTATAGTCTCAAGAGTATTGACACCAATTCTAAACAAAAACCAACAGAAAGCAACTGTATAATATTTAATAAGGAACTTAATATTATGTGGTAGGATGAATCATACTTATTGTTTTGCGAGATCTTACCTACACATTATATAGATTATAATTCGTATATGCTCTCTAAAAAGTCTGATATAAAATTAAACAAAATTAAAAATTTTGAAAAAAACCCACGACGATAAAAATCTCATCGAAAAAGAAAAAAAATCTCATCGAAAAAGAATAAAATAACTCAAAACTCCCGACTTAACCCAATTATTATGTAACGAAATATTATAATAGACGTAAAAATACTTTCTAAAAAAGAGTTGATATCTCGAGAAATCGGTAATAGATATACTTAAGTACCTAAACAATGAATATCGATGTTTACAGTTTTTCCCTAACGTGTCTGTTTCTCGAAGAAGTACTTAGATGTAGCGATAATAATTTTACAATAATACATAACCGAGGAATATCCGTCGGGGGCTGCCTTTCCTTTATGAAATTTCAACAAAAATTTAATCATATTCATAAGTGTATTTTATGTCGTCGTTAAACATCTACAATTCTTCAATAATTGTATTCACGTCACTAGAAAAACTTTAGCTGGTTTAATGGCAGCCCCCGACGGATATTCCTCGGTTATGTATTATGGTAAAATTATTATCGCTACATCTAGGTACATCTTCGCGAAACAGACACGTTAGGGAAAAACTGTAAACATCGATATTAATTGTTTAGGTACTTAAGTATATGTATTACCGATTTCTCGAGATATCAACTCTTTTTTAGAAAGTATTTTTTTGTCTATTATAATATTTCTTTACATAATAATTGGGTTAAGTCGGGGGTTTTGAGTTATTTTATTCTTTTTCGATGAGATTTTTTTTCTTTTTTGATGAGATTTTTACCGTCGTGGGTTTTTTTCATTACATGCTTGGTTGCATGCTTGCTTGCTTGCTTGCATGCATGCTAATTTTCATGCTAGCTTGCTTGCATGCTCGCTAGTATCCTGCTTGGATTCTCGCTTACATGCTTTCTTGCATGCTTGAATGCTTCTTTGCATGCTTCCTTGCATGCTTGCTTGCATGCTGCTTGCATGCTTGCGTGCTTGCTTGCTTCAGGCTTGCTTGCATAATTGCTTGCTTCTCTGAAATAATTATGGTTCACGCGAGCAAAGCCGCGGGTAAAAGCTATAATAGATAAAGTGATTCAAGAGGAAGGTTTATATGTATAATAAATGCATAATAAATATAGTTGTACCCGTGCGAAGCCGGGGCAGGTCGCTAGTTTTTAAATAATACACAACAAAATACTCAATAAATTTTGATATTTGGCATGACATTGGACTAAAAGTGTGGTTTATTGCCTTCTACCTCGTCTCATACAAACTAAAGTTTAAACAAGTTATGTATATACCTATACGAACATCGCATGCGCAGAACACCCGCATAATATGCTACAAAGTGGCGCATAATAAAATCCGCCGCTGTAATTTTAATAACGTTCGATAAATATATTTTTATTATTCAACAGCCAATAAATATTAAGTTGGACATGGTCTGCGGTAGCGTGTTAAATGCAACACTTGCGAGTAATGATAGTCGTTCTCGTTATAATGTCAAGTAAACATGCCTTATATGATAATATGCGACTTGATGTGGAATATCTACACGATCTCAACTGGCGATTTTTTCACAGTGAGATTGAGTTGAGAGGTAAGGCTTTGTTGCTTTCAGACGACCGGGTGATCTAGTGGTTAGAGAACCTGACTACAAAGCTTTATGCCGGCTCCACACTCTCGCGAGGCGCCTCGTAAACAACCAAGTGAGCGAGCGCGAGAGTGTGGTTCATTCCCTCGCCTCATCCCCTCGCGTCCTTTGACTCGCGTACAAAACCGACACAAAGCGGAGCGACAGCGAGGCGAGGCGAGGGAAGACGAGGCGACACGAGCGCACCGTCCTCACTCTCGTACTCGCGTCCCCTCGTGTAGCCTCATGATCATGTGATTTCATTCCCCGCTTCGGTACCGATTTTACGTACATAAATTCGAACGTTTGCTGTCGCGTAGGTATTGGAGGTTAAATATTGTGTTTATTCGTTTCCTAAGTACTACCCATAACACATCACAAGTTTTGCTTGCTTTGGGACTAGGTGTTTACATTATTAGGTCGTTCATTTCAGGTCGACAAATACAGGTATCATTTAACGGCATCCTTGCTTGCAACACCCGTCACTTTAGTCAGTTTCCTAACTTCAGATAAAAAATTCGATACCTTTTTATTATTAATTTATTTATTAGCATTTTGCTAAAAAAAATCTTACCGTTTTGAAAATATCGTCCAAAACAACAGTCGTTTGGAGGTAGCTTTGCAGCCGAGAAAATAGTATTAAATCACGATGATTTTCCGTACCATGACATCAAAAGTTGATATCGCTGCTTTTATTGATACGGAAAATTAGCGTAATTACACGCAAGTTTTGCTGCATTTTGTATTTAGGTTAATAGTAGAATACAATCTTTTCTATTTTTCCCGCTTCTGCTTTCTGCTTCCCGCTACCTTCACCAGGTCACACCTGTGCGACGACCTGTTGAAGGTAGCGGGAACGCATTGGATGCGGATGGCGCACGGCCGATCTGTTTGGCGAGCCTTGGGGGAGGCCTATGTTCAGCAGTGGACGTCTTTCGTCTGAAATGATGATGATGATGATATGCTGCTTAATATTACATGAATTTATGTACCGATTGGATTTTGTAAGAAGGTACAAGGTAGCTCAAAATTGCTCCGAAATTCACTTACTTTGGATACGACGACATTATACTTACTGTAAATTTTCACGTCTAAGATCTGTTACCTTTTGAACAATGACCAAAAGTATCAAATTACTTTCTTGACTTTCGCCTAATGTCGTTGTCATAGTTTGGCACTCATTTGAACGCAATGTGCTTTTGTGGCACCTGAAGAAGTCTCGAGTCTGACAGCTGGCAGCGAATGCGTTAAGAATTTCTAAAAAACTTAACTGGGTGTTCAGTTGATGTAACTTGATATTGATCAAGTCTTGAAAAATGAAAAATGAAAATGAAAATGATTTATTCCAATAGCCAGAGTAACATGCAAGAAGGTTAGAGACCTCCAGTAGGTATGTGAGAATACCTTGTGACAGGAGATCCCACTCTTCTAGAATAAAATGTAATTATAAAGACATGATTAATACCAGTAACAGAAGATAATTCACTTATAATTATACAAAACAATCACAGTAATATTATGCAATACAGGTAACAATTATAATATTATGTAATAATAAATTTAATTTCATGCAATATTAATTATAATTTATGTAATAATAACAATTATTAGTTTACTACAATCTCATAAAATTCTATACATTCGATTCATTAAAATTATAATTTAATTTTATACCCTTTTTGTTTGAATGTATGTGTGTGTGTGTGTGTGTGTGTGTGTGTGCGTGTGTTTATGTGTGTGTGTGTGTGTGGTGATTAAGCTACGCGGTGAAATAGTGCTTCTGTATCGTCATAGCTCAGGTCTCTCAACCACACAGTTAGAGTTTTTTTACATTCTTACCAGGTTAACGGGTAAATATTAATCTTTTTATTAATTTAGTCTTGATATTGATTATTTAAGCCATTGAGCAGATATATTCTGGATAAATTTTAAAACATCTCGTATACTAACTTTAAGAAAATCTACCAAAGTTACTTCGACTTACTTTAAATTCAACCGCACGATTGGGTAGCGCCACGCCGGTTGTCACAACCAATAAAATTGTACGCTGCCACCATTTTGCAACCCTCACGCATAAATTCTGATGATATCTCAACAGTTGACTTATTTAAATGTATCACAAAATATATCACGGGTGCTGAGGGTACGGATGGAATTAGGCTTTGTGCAAAATTTTATCGTTTTACCGTAATATTTATGAGCAAACTCGCTACAAGTTTGTAATTTCAATGCGATTAGTTGTATTACCGGAATGGTATTAATAGTCAATTGAAGAAGTTTATTTAAACTTCAAATCCTGAGGTGCATATCCATCCTTGACGAGCAGGCTAGCTAAGTCTATGAGGCATTAGTTTATCATCATAGCATTAGGCATGTGACACACTTCACAATTGCTATTAAGTAGGTAAGTAATTTTTAAAATTTTACAAAATTAAATAACGAAGCTCGAGGTCACTCAGTGGGCGATGGAGAGGGTTATGTTGGTAGTTTTCTGCGAGACCACATTAGAAATGATGAAATCCGCGTAAGAACTAAAATCACCGACATAGCTTGAAGATTTGGTTGTGGGCAGGCAAGGCACATCGCTCGAAGAAATGATTTTCGATGATGATGAAAACAACGTCTTCCGAAATTCAGTGCAAAACGGTGCATTTCATTTCGAATTCACATGAATGCAGGTAGTGATATCGCATGCCAATTTTGAAAATTGCGGCTCAACACATGTTGGAAGTTGAGGCTTCGGTCTATGTGTAATAAGAAGTGGAATGGAAGGCACAGCCCTGCCTCGTTGTCAGCCTGAATAAACTTCCAAATCGATTCAGCATCTGAGAGTGACACCCCTGGATAAGGTTCGCCCGCTTCCACATTTGCATAAAGAATAGCAAGACGTATTCGAGTAAATGGAAATAACTACGGGACTATGAAATTTCCTTGCTACGAGTAACTGCTTGTGTTTGGATTTAGCATTAATTTTCAAGTGACTTGTTTCACTTGTGCGACTTCTGTTCAAATTAGTGCATTCGTCAGTTTTATTTTTGCATATTAATGCTAAAGCAGTATCTTATTTTCAATGTGGTTAAATTAATTTGTGTAAGTTCCCGTACGTTTCTTGCTAAAAACAAAGACATACCTACGTGTGTCTAACCTGTTAAAAGTAATGGTACAAGACTAAGACCAGTAACCGCAGTTCTTGCCATTTACGTCGGAAAATTTATGTCTTAATCCCATTTAAGGCTAAAGTGATAACTCCTGACCATCGGATCCGAACGGAGTAATTATTTGAGTCAATATTGCGGTGCTTTTAGCGAAGGCGGAGACAATCGATCAAGCAGCTGGTCGCAAGGCCACGTAATTTGATACACATAGGAATGTGAACACAAATAAAATCACTTAGCCGCAGAGTGGCGCCCTGCCGGGCACATCTACCGCTCACTGCGACGCGAAGACGTAGAATCGGGCTGGAAAGGTCTATAGTGATTGGAGTCGTCAAAACTTTTTCAATATTAGAAAAAAAATTATCTCATTTCATATCATCTTTATTCGGACAATATTATAAAATACCTACAATTAGAAAACTAAAACTGACTATGGGCTAAACTGAAACTAAAATGTAAAAACGTCGTCAAGATTTTCTGCCACAGGCATTGATCCTAAGGCACTGGCCGCACTACCTATCTGAACTGCTATTTCTAATATTTCAGAAAACTAAGTGCCAACCCTGGGGTCGCCTGAAGTCAAACCCAGACGTGATGACAACTCTTTAATAAAAGGTTTAGTGTGTAAAAAAACTTGATCTATTTGACAAATATTGAAGTGCGGTGTAGTTGAAATAAGAACTTTAATTTTCACCCCGGAATAAACGGCAGAAATCTACGACCTGATAATTTAAATCACGAAAAGAAACTGAATCACGTACCAGGGTGAACCCTTTTCATTGCAAATGTTATATTGACATTCCATATATCTGCCATAGAAATCATCGTGAAATTGGTTGTGAAAAGGTTCCACCCGTACGCGATTCAGTTTTCTTGACTGCCATAAGAGTACAAATTATCAGGTTGTTGTTCATTCACAGTCGACAAATACGATATTGTACTCTAACTGCACCCATAATGTGGTACTTAACTCCTTAAATAAGTAAGTTAGGAAAATTAGGAAAAATTAATTAATTTTTGATTTACTTTTAGTAACTATTGTTACTAATAGTTATTGTCCCAGTATTGGTAAGTAAATTTCATTATTTAATAAACGCAAAATATAATTTTGTTTAAATTGGTTAAAATTTGCTCATTAGTTTATTTTGCATTCGAATCAAGAGCACTTTTGCATTTAATTGAAAATGATTCGCAGTTTGTCCTTGCCTTGTCGTGGTTTATTTGCCCGACAGTTTTAATTTATTTGATCAATGCAATCCTAAGTGTTGCTTGTGTATTTTAAACCGTTTATGCTAACATTTTACAAATTCCACCCACGCGCGCTTCGCTAAATTTGTTTTTCGTATTTCCGTGTTAGCCAACTATGGCGCTAAATTGAATTAAGAATGAACGTCATTTATCCACAGGAAAAAAATAGTGTGTAATAAAAAGTTCACACACAAAAGCGGCGGTTTGCGGTGGATTTTCAATTGCGGGCTAGGAAATTCGTACCGAGTAAAATAGGGCATGAAATTGCCCCATGAATGAAAAGAATTTGTTTTGAAAGTTGTGAGAGATTTAGAATTTAGATGCATATGGAAAACACTGGTCGTTTGTTGGCTGTTACGTACAGCGTATGGCTTTTCTAGTGATACATTGTTGGACAAAATGTTCAATGCGCGTGTTGTTTGTTTAGAAGCGTATGAAAAGTTATTCTCGTTAACACTTGCGCGTCAGTAAATATGCGGATAGTTCTAGCGTCGAGACTATTCACTAGTAAATTTTAATTGCCTTTCTTTTGTGCTATTGGTATTACTGAAACAAAAGAAGAAAAGTTACTTTAACTAAGTACCTATTATTTTAAGTAATTTTCTTTAAGAACTGGAAACAACACTATCTTGAGATTCCACATTTCTTTATTTATTAATTTTGCAAATGCATACAAATTTTGCACAGTTTAGGACTAAGTCAATTGGACTATGTATGACTGTATGCGATCCTATAAATAAGTTAAATAAAATGATAATAATTACAATTATTAGTATTATACTAATTTTAAAGAAAAAGATGACGTTTTAAAGAAGAAGTGACAGCCGTGGTTTCCTCCTGGTTTGATCTATGGCCTCTCAGGCAGACGATTGTGGGTCCCGTGCTCAGACCTCTGAGCTTATCAGAATTCATGTGCAAAACCTGTACGCAACCTGTACAGGACACACTTGCGAAGCATTCAGAGAACCCAAACCCTCCCATTTTGAAAGAAAGCCTGCGCGCTCAGCTGTGGGACGCATATAGGTTGAGACGATGTTGATGACTTTTTACCACTAAACATACAATTTAATATTTTTGACTTATTCCCTCTACTTTGAAATCAACACGAACACTTCTTCAAAACATAACTTGTACAACGAACCTTCATAATTCAACTGCTACAGAAACAGCGGAGCCAATTCTGAATGACAAATGCACCTCATATAGTTAAGGTTGTTTGCATTCACAGTATACGGTTGCACTTTGACAAATAGCTGTAGTTTCTTGAGCGGTGTGCCTATATACCGCTCCCATTCTGTTAACGCACTCTGAATAACTAACACAAGCTGTATAACTTTCTTATGGGTTTAAGATTTAAATGAAGCTTAGTATTCTAAGCTTCAAACAATTGCTAGTTACTTTTGTACGATGTTTGAATGATGTCAACATAACGATGTACTTATTGGGTAAACGCAACAGATATTATATTTCGATTCCTATCGAATTGCCTAAATTGTATTACAGGATTTCTGCTACTGATGACAAGTATGGCAAAAGTCGTGTACTGTGAGATTTTGCATTCAAAGACAAGCTTTTCGATAAAAGAATGTATTTGGAACATTCTTAATTCGCACCGGGTCCACGTGGCATCTACAGCCCAAGCACTCTTGTTCTGAGTCCAGCAGTGAGCTGCGTCAGTAATACGAAGAATTTATTATGACGGCTTTGATGATGATAATAGAGTTGATACTAGTTGTAAGTTATTTCAAAATTGAGGCCTATACCTCAATTAAATATTCACATATTTATTTTAGTCCAAGACCAAAAATTTTATTGTTTTCGTAGTCTTTACAGGTGTGGAAAATAGTAAACATAATATTTCACGGCTGTCTCAAGCATACGTGACTTCGTTGGTCAGTTGGCTACGTATCCAGATTATATACATATAAAGGAATACTAAAAACTGAAATCCCTAGAAACGAAAAAGGAAATAGAGTCAACAACTAAAAGGAGAAGAAACTGGGTGAATGAACTCAAATTCGTTGAAGGTCCAAACTGGAGAAGAGTTGAAATGGACAGACAGCAATGGAAACTATATTATTTGATTGATAAACTAAGCACCGCAGTCTACTAAAACTTATCAAAACACGAAAAAACGTGAGCTTATTGACAGGGGGATAGGTAAAAATGACGACATCGATGGTGGAAGGAAATTCAGACAGTAAAGTTTTTATTTCTATTATTATTAGTTCTATAGTCACCACCAACCAACCCCTAAATAATAATAATAATAATAAATAAATATTTGGGGACAATCTTACACAAATCGACCTAATCCCAAACTAAGCAAAGCTTGTACTATGGGTACTAGACGACGATAAACATACTTATATAGATAAATAAATATCATACATACATATAAAATAAAAAAAAATAAAAAATGATCTTTAACTATGTAAATTGCATACAAACTTACTGTTAATTTAAAATGGAAGAAGAACTCTAAACACGTTTATTCATTAGAATGTTATTAAGAAGGTATTCGCTGTCTAGACTGAATATGAATATTATGTTGTGGGTATTTTGAATAAACAGGGCAGTCACAGAGCTTGGTTTAAAAATTAATTATCCAGCGGAAAGACACTATTTTTTTTAAGTAGAACATTTTTTCAACTAGAACCTTTTTACCCCCCGACACAAAAAGAGGGGTGTTATAAGTTTGACCGCTATGTGTGTGTGTCTGTCTGCCTGACCGTCTGTCCGTGCCATCATAGCTCGCACACGGGTAAACCGATTTGGATTCAGTTATTTTTTACTTGAAAGCAGGTTTATTGACAATGGTTCTTAGATATGTTTCATCAAAAACGTTTCAGCAGTTTCAAAGTCATCAGCTCTTTTGTAAGCTTGTAAGCTGCGAAAGGGATCTTTGACGCATAATGGGCATTTACATTATTTTCAAACAAACGTGACCTAATTGCGTTGGGGGTTTGTAAAATTTTTAATTTAAAGTTATTCATATTTTTTCTGGGACGTTATAACTTGGCCTCTTGCCCAGAATCAGACTATCGTTGAGTTTTGGAACACCCTGTGTACAAACATACTTTTCGGAACCTAGTTCTAGTTTCGGTAGGTATAATTTAGGAAAAAAAGGAATAGGAAAAATTGCATAGTCCTACGTTACACAACAACTAGGCATGTTCAGGGTTCAACAATTCCTTATTGCGACATTTTCTTATCAGCATGATAACCGAATATGTATTCTAGTGCAGTCTCTAGTTTTAGTTAACATTACCAACGTAATTTTATCCTGCATACGTTCGATTTTGAACTTTTACTAAACACAATATGAACGGGTGGAGGATAAGAGCAAGTTGGTTAACGCGATGGTCACACCACACGCACCAGTGGCGCCGCGCGGGTTTTAGAAACAACAGGCCAAGTTCCTTGCCCCTTATCACCTCATACATGATGCATGCTATAAACCTGATTATTTTCTTATGACATCGTTAAAGAATTTTATAAGGGAAATAATAAAAATGCTTTGGAGTCCGATCCATTCGCATAAAGAAGCAAAGTTTATCGAAGAAAGTGAGCACTTAAATTACTTAAAATTTACATCATTATCATTGTTTGTTTTCATTCATTGTAGTGACGTAAGAAAAAGGTTTTTACTTATCTTACACAGCTTTTTCTTAAGAAATACGGTGTAAAACTAGTAAATATGTAGGTATGTAAATAAATACGAAGGTTTGTACTCGAATCTTGGACGTCAATCGGTGTGAATCGTCCCATGATTTATTTATTTAAATTGTACCAAAAGGATGCATCCAGCCAGTCTAAGTGCTAAGATCCACCATACAATTTTAGTAAAAATTATGAAACTGAATTATGACGTCAATAAAATTTTAGAACATAATAGGGCCTTTTTCACCCACCATTTATTAAGTTCGTGTTATTTTATGTAATGAGTAATGAACTAACTTTTGTCCGTCACTTTGTGCGCGCACAGATAAAATTTATTTAAAAACTTCCGATCTCTATCCCGTGGGAAATTCCAAAAATCTTTTCTCACTGAACCTCTTTTATCCTAAATCCTCTGTCAAGTGTCAAAATGTCTATAATAAATAAATAAATAATAAATAAATATCACCTAGTTATTTTGTTAAAAATAATCCTCTTTATACGTTATCGTTTATGTTCTAATTACCTATTTTTATTTACTTGTATGCCAAATTTGAAGATTCAAGTAATCATAGTTACGGACTTTGAGTAATTCTGGATCGAAATCAGTTTTTTTACATTACAATCACCTAGTCGTATATAAAACTTAAAGAGCCTGGTAATTACTTATGGTAACGGAGGTGATGCCGTATCTAATTAATAAAAAAAATTAACAAAGACAGCATCTTAGATATCTGTCGCATATGTACATAACAGGAACTTAGCAAAGTAATGATACAGGGGGCTAATCTACTATAGTTAAATATTAAGTAAGCATTATATAAATTCAGTCTGTTCGCGAGTCATGAACAAAACTCTTTGACTTTAACATCCCTCAAGCACGAAGTTCACCAAGTACTCTAAAAGTTACCGCGCGTCCAATCTGATCTTCGTACATCGCCCTAGTCGTGCCATAAAAGTTTAATACAGCAAAGTGCTCAAGTGTTTACCTGCTTGATAAATGAAAAATAAAACGCTGAGTTATTACCCGGCCCAATATGCTGCGAATCCAAAGCGACAAGCATTAAATAAGTCGTCGCTTCGACTTTGTTTGTTCCGATTATCATTTGGCATTATCTTCAGCCAGAGAGACAACCCGTTAAATGCGCATGCGGTCCTAACATCTTAATAATCCGCTGAAGGGCCATGTCTGCCCAGCATGACGCATTTCCATATACACTACCCAAGCAGCAAAAATTGGTTTTATAATTATCCTGGAACCACCGTTTTATCAGGACTATAACGGGATAGTAAGGTCTTATAACCACGGAAAAGGGCCCAATTTATAGGCATACTTTTTCTTCTAAGACACCCATTAGAGATTTGGTGGCTACCACTTAGACCACTAATATCCCTATAGTCGAACTACGCAGAACTAACTGCTCCCCGCGAAGTCAACTATTAGCGTCTTACAGAACCACACACGACTTTAACGTACTCCTTGCTTCTGTTACAAGCTCTTTCAAAAACAGTTGGGAATTATAAAGTAAACGTGGTCGTTGGAGCGCATATTGAAAAAAATATACAAATAAGTATTTGATATTTGATAAAAAGGAAAGTTATTTTTCCTTAATAATGTATTATCTACAGTATGGCATAACAGTAAACGTGTTACTTGTGTTTGTGTGGCAAACGAGTATTTTCGATGAAGTATATTATGTTTTATATCTAAATTTTTACTCGCTTCTTGAAATTAGTGTATATAATAAGTTGTATTTGAAAATAATATTCATTTTAATAAAGCATACAATGAAAAGTTCATTTTTTACAATTAGCCTTCCTAAGTTCATTACAGAACTTTTATAGACGTTCTTGGTTTTAAAATGGTTTGCATTAGAACCAAACCATCGCCATACTGTTAGGAATTAGGGTTCCATAATTATTTTAAGGACCGAACGATTTTTGAAATGGGGGATTTTCGGCTACGATTTAAAAATAAAATAGCTCCTTAGTGATCGATAGATGGCATTTAAAAATAATGAAGTGGCCAAAGATGTATTAACGGTAGTGTTGTTATGAGGGTTTTTCGACAGGCGAAACATCGCCAGACGGCGTTAGTATCGTGAGGTCTGTTTGACATTTGCGTCGCGCTCGTGACTGGTTAAATAACTAAATGAGCCAATCGCAAGCAAGACTGAACGTTAAATGGACCTCACGATACTAAAGCCATCCAGCGACACTTCGCCTGTTGAAAAACCTTCAATAAGAAAATATGAAGTTTAAACATAAAATTGCACCGAAAATTACTTCAAAACGTGATAAATATTATTATGGTCATTAAGGAATTTTATTGATTCTTTTTCAAATAACTACCTATTTCTTTGTAATAAAAAACTCGAACTCGATAATGTACCTACTTAATTATTTATGAACGCCATCTGTTTCAGTCTTTTAGAACAATTTGTTTTTATTGAGAGCTGTGCACATATTTTGTATCAGGTTTAATATTTCGCCATGTGTAGATGGTGTTGGGTATGGGTTGTATTTTTAATATTTTTAGGTTTATGTGCAATGATCGGAACTATGGGTGCAAAACCCTAACAAAACTTGCCAAGCGGGCATGAAACAGTGCTTACAGACATGAAAATATTAATAAACTACTGAAAATCTGAGATTTCGATATAGAATTAAATTGAACACTAATCTGCCAATAATATTCTTATTTTTCTTGGTTGTAAATTCTCCTTAATGTCAGCTTTACAAGCTTTGCCAAAGTTCTGCACCCAGAGTTCCGATCACTGTTTATGTGTCATCCTTTGAATCTATCATGGTAGTGCTTATGGACATCGATGTTGTTTTGTCCAGAACTATCAATATTAACATTTTGTGTACATATGGACCTCCGCAAAGTAACGCCTGATTCAATAAATTACAATTTACAAATTTACTATTTTGTCCGGAACCCTCGCTAACTTCTACGATACCTTCTTTGCCTAAAATTTATAACCACGAGCCACGCACGACACAAAAAAATAGCTGCGATGAGACTATAACAGTATTACTGCGACCATTAAAAGCAATTGTACACTTTTACTGGACTTCACGAAGACAATTTTGAATAGTAATTATATTACACGGAACTCTTATAATCGTGTTAAGATTATAACAGCGTTCGACATATCCACAATAGAACCAAGTATAATTACTCTTGGAATAAGCCGTTATAGAACTAATTTACTTATTATTGATCCACATTGTGAACTTATAAACCCTTATAAACTCAAGTAATAAGTGCAAATGGTTTCCAGTACATTTAGTTCTAATTGATACTCTTATAAGCATACTTTGCTTACAATGGACTTATAATTATTCTTGTAGGCAATTATAAGTATAGCTTACCAGTGCAAGTATACTCAAGCGTGTTTACACCTTCGCAGTACTTTTATAGGACATCTCAGCTTATACTGTGCTGTTAATTTGGGTCTATAAGCGGTAATAAATTAACTTATAAGGAAGGATGTCCTACAAGAATAAATAGACTCCGTGCATGCTATAATAAGCGGGGCAGCAAATTCTAGAACTAATAAGAGACCGCTATTAGTGCTGTAGGCCTATAAAGCGTGCACTATAGGATAATTTTGTTGCTTGGGTATAATTATTTTTCAACGTAGTGACAACTTACGTGGAATTCGAGTGCGCTCTTGCAGAAATTACGGCTACATTAATTTAAACGCGCAGCAAAAAACGATTCATACAACAAGCGAAAATTTAATTAGGTGGTTACACCTTTGTCTTTTTATGACAGTAATGTGAGACGGAATAAAGCGTCGGTTTGAAACAATCCCGTAATTTGAGAATGTTCGTTTGAAGCGCAATGTTTTTCTGAAACGTGTGTCCCTTTGACGTTTGACAAGCGTCTTCTCTAAAGTTTAACGCAACTCAACCGGCGGTAACGTCACGTCGATACGCGTAGAAAGTCAACCTTTGCCGCGGTTGAGTGAACGAAACAAAACGAGTTGGACATGTCAATGCCCACGCCTTGGTATGGTAACCTGATACGAGCAGACGGATACATTTAACACCACAGCATCGGAGGTTCGCGAGCGGAGTCGCGTGAGACCCGGGCATTAGCGGAGCGACAAGCGATGCGACCCGAAGGACGTCGCCTATAGTTTCGCGATCCTAAGTACCTCTGTCGCAAACGTAACGTAGGAGACTACTAGATGTCACGCACGCGTTCCAACCACCTTAACTACTTGCTACTCTGTATTCAAGATATTGCTACCTGCATGCCACAGACGTAAATGTTTCAGGTATTCAAACGGCTTTCCAGTCAAAGCTGTAATAAAAGACTACAATGTTGTTTAGGAGACGTACTTACTTTACCTTTATTTGTATTGTTACAAAATATCCGCCGTAAGAGCTTTCAAAACATGTGATACATTTCGGTTGAGTTACTTACTAAAAATTCCCGTTACTTGACTAGAATGTTTTTTTTTTTTTTACAATATACCAGTCAATCTACTATAATGCGGTTTTGTATTTACGCTAGATAACATTTTTCCCGCGGCTTCGCTGCCATGGGTGAATAAAAAAAATTTGGCTAACATCGTTCTCGATAGAGTTTAGTTATGTCTATGATTTTGAAGATCTCCATCATCTGCAAAATTTCAAGTTTCTCGCTCCAGTACAGATCTATAGGTTAAAGATCTATCTGGATTTAAAAGTATCTCATTTTATAATTTATAGTAACTTACATGAAGCCGACACGTCAACGATGAATTCTTTCCTCACTAAGAACACAGCCTAAGGAGCCCATCCGCTCGCCCGTGTCAAGAAAGAAGATACTTTAATATCCGATTCATTGTTCTGTTACAAATTTGTCAGTGATCTTTACATTAAACTTTTTCCTTTAAAAATTTGAGACGGGCCCATAATCCCCGTACGACCGGCACTTGTAAGTAAATCTTCGTCAGTTGATAAAGTGGACCACACAAATAAAATTATTTGATACCTTGAAACTATTGACGATACTTTTTAGTAATAAGCTTGTCAGTATGATTAACTAGTAAGAGACAGTTCTTTCACACCGGTGTTAAATTTCTGTTTTATTATTTATCGAAGATGTTAACTATGCGGTCTGATAAGTAACGATTATTGTACATTGGTTTTCGAAGCAATACAATTTGTAATCTTACTATTTTTACTATAATTTATCATCATCATCATCCCAGCCTATATATGTCCCACTACAGGGCACAGGCTTCCTCTCAGAATGAGAGGGCTTGGGCCGTAGTACCCACGCGGGCTCAGTGCGGATTGGGGACTCCACACACACCATTGAATTTCTTCGCAGGTGTATGCAGATTTCCTCTCGATGTAATTTTGCGCAAAAATTCCGAAAAACTCTAGAGGCCGTAGGTCAAACCACCTGCCCAAAACGGCTCTTTAACACGCTTTTTTTTACTATAATTATATTACATGTATTCTTCGGTGTTTGTTACTAAATCATGTAAAAACAGCTAAAAGGATTTTGATTAAATTTGGCACGTTATCTTACGAGTATAAGATACTTTATATCCCGGCAAATATTATAGTACCGCCTGTCCTGTATAACGATAAACAAATTCTTTGCAGACAAAGTCTTCACACCACCTGTGTTCAGTTCAAGTAATAAAGTTGGTTTTCCGGTGAAACATTGCGATTTAATTTTTTTATTTTATTTTATTTTTATTTTATAACCACACTTACAACTATCTTTACAGGATCTTAGCCTAAAACAATAGTGTAACTGAATCTATAGGTAAAAATTTAAGTAAAAATAAATTATACCATAAATGGTATAATTTATTTTTACTTAAAATTAATTAATTAACAATAATCGCCTTGCCGAGTAGGTTTGTGCGCGCGCGCGGCACGGCCAGCAACGGCGGCCGGCGCCGGCGCAGCGCGTACCCGTCGGGAACACGCAGGCCCACGCAGCTTAACACTTGGCTGTTGTGCAACTGCCCCCTAATTACTTTAAATATGTAGCTCACCAAAGAAAGCTCCCTACGCACTCGCAGCTCGTTATATCCTACCATACCCAAAATAAATAGAGTGGGGTACATTAAAGGGTAAAAAGGATAGACGCCATACTTCTTAAGATACAGAAATCTTACAAATTTATTCTGTATGCGCTCCACCATAAGATTATATTTTGTCTCATGGGGAGCCCGTCTGCAGGTATCACACACAGCGCAGTTGCGAGGTTTTACATTCACTCTAAAATTTCGGAGCCGAGTAGACGTGTTTTGTGGTGCGGATGGCTTATACAGGGTGTTTTTTTTATATAAAAGGGGGTAAACGAGCATGCGGGTCACCTGATGGGGAGCAATCACCGCCGCCCATGGACACCCGCAACATTAAGGTTGTCACAAGTGCGTTGCCGGCCCTTTGAGAGATAGATAGGCTACAATGAAATTTCAATGAAAGCACGTTACAATTTCTTTATTTCTCTTCACGACAAAATGTAAAAAAATGCGAAAATGCATTTCTACGCAAGGATGACTTGTTGTTTGCTTAAGTAGTACGTAATTTTATATTTATTTTATTATACACTGAAGTTCCTAATCCGCACTGGGCCCGCGTGGGAACTACGACCCAAACCCTCTTATTCTGAGAGGAAGCCTGTGCCCTGCAGTGGGACGTAATATAGACTGGGATGATGATAATGATGATGAAAGTGTGCTTCAGTGTATCCACCTGTATTTATCTGCAGATATAATCTTCACATCTGTCGGATTCTGTCAATATATGTCGGTGCTCACAGATACGCAGATAAAAATCTTACCGCATCTGCGCTGTGTGTGGTCCTCCATTGAATTGTATAGGGAGCGATATTGACAGATATCTGTTCAGATACATATATCATACCGCATCTGCGCTGTGTGTGATGGGCTTAATACTTGTGAAACCGCGGGAAGTCCGAAGTATGAATCCCAAAATTCTATTTATAAGCTTTTTTACAAGTACTGGTGATATGTTCTCGAAACCTTAAATCTGATGTAAATTTTACCTCTAGATCCTTAACGTCTGACACTCTCTTTAATTTAAACCTTAAATCTGATGTAAATTTTACCCCTAGATCCTTAACGTCTGACACTCTCTTTAATTTAAACCTTAAATCTGATGTAAATTTTACCCCTAGATCCTTAACGTCTGACACTCTCTTTAATTTAAACCTTAAATCTGATGTAAATTTTACCCCTAGATCCTTAACGTCTGACACTCTCTTTAATTTAAACCTTAAATCTGATGTAAATTTTACCCCTAGATCCTTAACGTCGGACACTCTCTTTAATTTCATAGCTTCTCTTTAATTTTTTTTTGAAACACTATTTATGGAAAGTACATTTTAATCGCCCATTTGTTACATAAAGAGTAACTACTATTGGTCAGTTAGGTAAGGGTATTGTCGAATGTATTTACTATAACGCTGTTTAACAATAAATTCTGATCACGTTAATTTTCGCTACTCATGACATTTATTGTTTTATTTCAAGGAATGTAATAAAATATATGTAAAATTCAAGTCGGCCAACATAATAACGAGTAGGTAAGTACTTACCTACTGTTCTGTATTACTTTTGAAATTTAAGTTATCAAATCTTATTATTATGTGCTTATAAAATATTCTAAAATCCTTAATCACCATAAAAGCGTGCAAAATGCGAATTGAAATATTTTAACGCGACATTATTTTCGAAAAAATTGGCGAGCAACTTAGTTAGTCGTAATTAAAAGTAGCCTATGTTAATCTAGAATAGTGCAGCTTTCTATTAGACACCACTTTTTTCAACAATTGAGACTACCACTTACATACAAACACACAAAGTTTTCCTCGTAACCTTATTAACAATATAAGACAAAGATTACATGCAGTGATACTTATGTACTTATACTACAATAAACAGTTTCTGTCTTGTCCACGGTTAATTCCATCGAATATTGTGGTCTGCAAATTATTCTGATCGGGGGTAATTACTATGAAATTATTAATATTTTGCTGCTGTCATGCAACCGTCGGCCCGGGGGCAGGCATTAATGCTCCTCCACTGACGATGGGCAAGGGAGTTGTAACCACCAGACGATAATTTGAACTAATTTTCGTAATTCTGAATAATTTCCAGTCAAACTCATGTTATGCTCAACGTAACTTATACTTTTCAGAATTTCGCTCCTGATCTAATTCTAAGTGCCCGCGAGCGCGGTTCGTTATAATAAGTTTTTAGAAATATTTTTCTTTCGCTGAGAAACGTACCTATTCATGGTCTTGGATTCTCTGAAATTGATTTGGCTGTTGTTTATTTTTGTTCGACTAAGTTTGTTATTGTTAGCGAAAACAGGTTTCTTAGGCATTTCTGAACTGGTTGTGACAGCCGCTGGGCAAAAATAAATAGGGTACTAACTTATCTTTACCGTATCAAATTTCCGATTTACAGAAGTCAATTTCAAAAGTAACATCCAATCTTCATCCAATATGAAGAGAAAACAAAATGTATTTCGAAGGAGAAAATGTGTGATAACTTTTGTATGACAATCAAAACCACGATTTATATTATGTAGTAAAATGTTGTCGATTTTATATATAGAACCAGACATTCAATTAAAAAAAATAATGTTATTGCCCATAAACTACAGAAATAACGGATCCAAACATATTTCCCATATTTTTGATCACATCTCAATTTAGTAACGTGACGTTTTCCTACTCAGATAACATCTTGATATCAATAATAGTGACACTGAACTAATATTGATACTCTTCGTGAAATATAATAGCTGTAATAACAATACTAATAGATTGGACGTGTGATAGAGCTCGCTTGGTTTCTAGAAAGTTTACCCGGAAACTACTTTAGAGTTTGTAAACACACGGGTGGTTACACAACGCAAGGTTGAATCCTTTACTAAGAGACGGATTTAATGGATACTATACAAGAAAATAAACAAACCACAGAATTAATAAGAGGAATAAAACAAAGTCACGTAAGTTAAAAGCGTGACTGCGCAAAAAAAAGACAATAATAAAAAAGCCATATATATTTTTTTTTTTACCTCAGTCAATAAACAAAGGTAATAGCTTAAAACATAGTTTTTTGCAAATATGATGATTTAAAAATAATTAAATTTCATTGGTGTACTAAAACTTGTGAAAACACAAAAAATGGTGCGTGAAAACACAAAAAATGGTGTGTGGAGGACAAATACACGATAACATTCCTGTTCCGTTTATTATTAGATCTGTGGAAAAAACAAACAAAACACAATCCAACGTCTCTATTTTCGCAAAACATTAAACTGAATTGTCTGCGATGCTGTCATCTCTACATTCTCCATTAGTCTTTTATACCCTCGGAATACAGCAAAGTTCATCAGATAATGAGTACATTTGTTGCGTGTGAAACTAGAATTCCATTTTGCACGAACCAGCAACGTTTCGCGTAAGCATCAAAGGTGAGTGCGGACCCAGTCTTGTAATTCGCTTAAATTATTGCGCAACCAAATACTCCGTCGCCTTGTACATCGCTGCTTTTATTCGCCCTCTTAGAACTGTATACAGAACTTAAACAGACATGTAAAGTAAAAAGACGAGGTTTTAATAGGGTCGCTACGTTGTTATTTCTCAAATTCGAAGTCGTCTCGATAAATCAAGCTGCGGTTAAAACATTCTAACGCTTCATTTTGCAGATTCAGCTCTGCGATTCAGCCCTCGGAACCTGGTTCTTTCTTAAACGCTGTTTTGTAATAAATCCTTTAGAATGGTGCGTTGCAATAACATAAAATCAGATTAACAAACCCTATTACGTTTTGTGCAAAGGTATTTATTACATTTTAACAGGCAATTAATGTGAAGTGAACAAATTACTTTAAAATATTTTGTGTTACGTATCAATTGTCATATTTAGTTGGTTACTTTGGTTTGTTAGAATAGAATATTATAGCTGGCACTTCACAAATATATTGTGCTAACAGGAACAGATTTTTATGTAAGAAAATATGACATAAATAAATACCCCAAAAATAGTCTTTCTAAGGGTTCCCAAACTATGCCAGTTTGCGACGCACCTAGTTAACTAGGTAGTTGCTGAAATAACCTAACATAAAATTTTTGTATTAAAATCTAGGGAGATTATTTATTTTGTACTCGTGAATACCCAAGTTATGTTTCCAAAAAAGGATTCACAGGAGCGACACGCGATGCCGGTTACGGTTACTGAACATAGCGCTCCAGGGCGCCATGCTGCCCTGTTTGAGAACCCCTGGCCTATCCGTATTACCAGATTCCTTACACAGCAATTCGAACCCTTTCCTAAATAAATATAACGATCTTTCGTCGGGCATTAAAAACGTTGCCACAATAAATAACGCTTAATCCACTCGTACAGTGAAAGTATTATGTAAACAGTTCCCCTCAGGACATGGAAAATTTATCGTCATCTAATAACCAAATTCCTGAGAAACAAATTACTAAGAAGCGTTGAGTTACTGAATGGGCGAAAGCAACAAATAGTATAGTAATTCCGAAGAGTTTTGAGTTGAGTCCAACACTATTTTAGTCGTCGAACGCTGATCTTTAACTTTTATTTCTTTTTCGTTGCCGAAGAGAATGGCGGCTTACTATGAGGTGCTTTGAAAAAGGAATTAATGGGATAATAAAGGGATTACAACCTACAAGTTTAAATATAATCGATCATTCTAAATATGTGTATCAAATTGTTTCTTATTGGAGAATTTGTTTTAGTATATAAAATATAAGTAGTTATTGCACATAAATCAAAATGTTTTATGCTTTAATTAAATCACTGTCTGGAGTAAATCAATTAAATATCAAGATTTTATTATATCTATATCTTACAATACCATAACTAAATACTATAAAAGTGTAAAAATAATTGCAACTAATAAATCACATTGTACCTATAACTAGAGTTCCCATTTTAACTGTCGGATTTTCAGTCTACTATATTCAATAAATCTTGTTTTATAGTAAATCAAAAGATTTGGGTACCATATTAATCTAGCTTCGACAGACATATGCCCCCGTACTCCCACATAAACATTTACAACAAAATATGTAAAACTTTAAAAAACTCCAAACACCTGTCTGCTACTAAGCTAAAGAGTGCTATAGAAGAGCGTCTCGCTAAACTGAATTACCAAGAGACTGAAGATCTCCTTAAAGCCTGTCATTAAACGCTTGGAAGAACAAACATACACACACACACACACACACACACACACACACACACACACACACACACACACATCACATTAAGTTGTTGAGTCTTTATTTCTTTATTCTACCTTATTTTATTTTTTTGTTATTTAGAATCTCACTTGGCACTCGCGATACAGACCCAGAGTCTAGTGCGAAGGCCGCTGTAATGTCACATATAAGTACCTATCTTATCACTTAAGTAAAAATGTGTTATAAGTAATTCCGTGTACAGTGTAACTTCATTGGTTAATAAATTATTCTTATTCTTATTATTATAAGCTTAAAATAGTCAAATATTTGTGATATAAAACAAAAATATATCCAAAATGAAGTAATACAATCCCTTTTACTTTCGATCTTGTGCCCATAGTGGGATGGATATTGGCTCCAGATCCAATTTTTCATTAAATCCCATCAAATCAGCAATTGAATTTAATCCATTCCCGCCTCGCGTCCAGGAGCTGCAATCGCAGTGCAGATGCGACGGGCGCTTGCATCTCAATAATGGATGCATTGTCCGTCAGTGCCGATACCGGGAGGAGACTATTTTTGCTCAAACCTGCGCGCGTCAGTCAAGAAAAATGTTTGCGTGGAGTCGACTGTAAAAACTATCGTAATTTAAAATTTTCAAAATAAATACTTTCTGAAGGCTTTCTGAAATATATAAGTTTATGCAAAATTTATAACCGTCCAAGTTCGAGTCGGACTCGCGCACGAAGGGTTCCGTACCATTATCTATTAAAACGGCAAAAGATCACGTTTTCCTATGAGAGCCCCTCTTAAATATTTGTTTTATTTTAATTTAATTAATTCTTTTTAAAGTGAATATATAATTAAATATTCTGTGAATATTTCAAGCGTCTATTATACCTGTTGCCGTTATCAGTATCGAGCAAAACCGAGCAAAAAAATCACGTTTGTTGTATGGGAGCCCCCTTAAATATTTATTTTATTATGTATTAGTATTTTGTTGATATAGCGGCAACCGAAATCCATCATCTGTGAAAATTTCAAGTGTCTAGCTATCACGGTTTGTGAGATACAGCCTGGTGACAGATGGCCAGACGGACGGACAGTGAAGTTCTTTTGGGTACAGAACCCTAAATAAAAAAGCGCTGCGGCAAGTAAATAAAAACAAATTGTGACATATTATATTGATTGAGAATTGAATTGAAAGGTTAAAAAGTAAGATACAACATTAATGAAATGACACAAATTCGAAACAAACGTAAAAGAATAAAAAGTCAAATACCAAAATAACCAAGTGCCAAATAGCGCCAATGGTCAAATTTGTTACTTTGAGTAAGTAAAGAATAAATCCTGTACTTAGTTATATCTGAGTCATACACATTTTTTGTTCTTGTCTCTCCTACCTGTGGACATGGC
The DNA here is from genome assembly GCA_947563465.1 of Archips xylosteana. Lineage (NCBI taxonomy): Eukaryota > Metazoa > Arthropoda > Insecta > Lepidoptera > Tortricidae > Archips > Archips xylosteana. Next base: position 12,044,562 of record OX387357.1, on the reverse strand, counting down.
AAAAGTTAAGTGTCTTTAGCCAATATTTATTAATCAAATCTACATATAACGTAAATCTATCCAGTGATGACTTATGGCACTGAGACGTGGCCGCTAACGATGGGTCTTATAAGGAAGCTCGAGGTCACTCAGAGGGCGATGGAGAGGGCTATGCTTGGAGTTTCTCTGCGGGATCGCATTAGAAATGATGAAATCCGCGCAAGAACTAAAGTCACGGACATAGCTCGAAGAATCGCTAGACTTAAGCGGCAGTGGGCAGGGCACATCGCCCGTGGAACTGACGGCCGATGGGGCCGAAAGGTTCTCGAGTGGCGTCCGCGGACCGGAAGACGCAGTGTAGGTAGGCCTCCAACAAGATGGAGCGACGACCTGGTGAAGGTAGCGGGAACGCATTGGTTGCGGATGGCGCAGGGCCGATCTGTTTGGCGAGCCTTGGGGGAGGCCTATGTTCAGCAGTGGACGTCTTTCGGCTGAAATGATGATGATGATGAAATCTACATCAGCGTGTGCGGCGCCTGGCCAACTTACGGTCCATTTAACTACTTTTGTGTCCACAGGAGAGACAACTTTGCTTTCTTACGGTGTATATGCCCCATCTCTCAGATAATGTATAGAGCGCCATGACAATTTCTTGACTAAGCTCCTAAAACCAGGAATAAAAAGTCTATGTTGGGTTAACGTGTGCAAAAAATGTATTGGTTTAGCCGAAAAGCACGAAAACTTGTTCAAATTAGGTATTGCAAAAATCCAGGCGCCAGACGATTGATGGCATTCCTCAGCATATTGGCACGTTTTTTATTTTTCTAAAATCCGAAAGATGACAAGCTGGAAATGCAAAAAACGAGATGGTTTAAAAATATTTGCACTTAAGATCAACGTGATGTTGATTAAAAGTTAGATTAAATCTTTAACTTGTCTATTAGCAACAAGTTATTCCAGTAAAATATACACAGGTTGGTTTAAAACGTTATCATTCGTTTTAACCGATCGAAGTTATCGTTAGTAATGTTTATGACCAGGACCAAAGTGGCGTAGGTACTCCTGCAATATTTTATTTCTTTGATCATCATCATTTCTGCCGAAAGACGTCAACTACTGAACATAGGCCTCCCCCAAGGTTCGTCAAACAGATCCGCACCTGCCTTCCGCATCCAACGCATTCCCGCAACCTTAACCATGCCGTCGCTCCATCTTGTTGTAGGCCTACCTACACCGTATCTTTCGGTCCGTGGACGCTACTCGAGAACCTTTTTGGCTTCAGCCATCAGTTCTATGAGCGATGTGCCCTGCCCACTGCCACTTGAGCCTGGCAATTCTTCGAATTATATTTATTTCTTTACTTACTCGTATTTTCGTTCATACTCAAATTTGAGCTGTTTACCAATCAAGATTATCAGAACGACTTCTCCATAGCTTTTTAATGCTTTAGCGTACTGGCATGAATGAAGACACATTTGCCAACGACAGCGAATCCGGCAGAGTTATTTGATTTATTCCAAGCCGGGCCCATTGAAACCCTATGTTATTTATAAAGATTATTTGATATATCCGTGTATTTTCAAAGAGGCAAATGGATGCTATAATTATTGTTACATTGCTACTTTGTCGGGCTTTTTCATTGTCTGCCGGAAATAGAACTCACGTAAAATAAACGTAAAAACTCAAGACTGAGAATCGTTAATACTAAATTAGTCATCATCATCATCCGAGCTTATATACGTCTCACTGAATGGCACAGGCCTCCTCTCAGAGTAGTTCAGTGCGGATTGGGAGCTTCACACACACAATTGAATTTCTTCGAAAGTGTTTGCAGATTTCCTCACGATGTTTTACTTCGACGTACAAAGATCATGGTAAAATTATTACATTTACTTTCATTAATTAATTCATTTTATTCGAGTAAATTAATACAAAATGTAAAATCAGTGGCACTACTAAAGGAATTGACGCTGAGAGAATTACTAATAAAATAAAGGATGGCGAAGAAAAAATCACCATAGTAGGTACATAAAAACTTGATGTTTTAAGTTAAAAAAAGGTCGCAAGAATTGATGCATGCATACAGGTTGTTCGTGTTAATTGTATGACAAACTGTCATTTATTATATTCAATGACAACAATATAAGAAGTGTATCGACAATGTTTTAAAGTCAATAACTACAACGGATATGTAAAAAAAAAAACATTGTAAGACAGCATGCACGACAGATGGATCTTTGTCACCACCGCCGTAATTGTAATAACCTCGAACAATTTAAAAACTTCTTTGCGTGCCCGAAACAAATAATACAATTGACTTACCAGTTTTTGTGCGAAAATGTAACATTGTGTGACAAGAACACGACATGACAGTTGGCTGTGGCTGATTGTTGGTATGTCGCCATCGATGCCACGTTGATCGCGACGTCGTGGCTGGCAATCTTGCAATTTGTGAAATATTTCAAATATCCCAGCGCACGGCCACCAACGGCGGAGCCTGGCTTCACGAACTCTTCCCTAATATAAGTGAGACACACGAAATCCTTTTTATGCTGGTTTAAACTTAGTGTGTGGTACTTTTTATAGCAGAATTTTCTTAGTAAAAGACCCATACCCTGAATTCAATACCAACAATTTCAACCGAGTTCATTTCTAAATAAAAACTTCATAGTTCAACTGGAAATACACGCTTTAGTCTAATTAACATTAAAACTTGCCTCTCAATAAAAATAGTGGTTATCAAGAGTTTCAAGTTTTTGCTACAAAAAAAAACAATTAAAGTCTAGAAATTAATAATCATTACGATAACTGGTTCTGTATATAGTAACAGCCTAACAGGCAAATGCCCGCATGGTTTTCCTTGGTAATAAGAGCATACTACATTCTGACCAGTTTTTGTGCTGTCAACTTATCATTTAGCCGGTGCATAATTTTATTTATGCAAGTTAATGTTGCAAGCTGACTCAAGTTATAAGTTAAGTGAGCTATTAAATCAAATAGTTAGTTCTTTGCGACAGTGTGTCCTGGGTGGTCGACGTAGATATCTCAATAATGATCGTTGCAGACTTCTTCGATGTGGCGGCTCCACACAGACAGGGACCGCAAAAACCGACTTGTTGGAATCGTTTAACAAAAGCCCTAACAAATAAAACGTATTATAGTGCAATTTATGCTTCTTTGAATTGGGTTACGTAATTGTTTACACAGGCCGTCATAATCGTAAAATTATTTTAGGGTCTCTTTAGCGCAGGTATATTACAATGAGGTTCGAGCTTACTACAAAAGCGCATTTTATATCTCTGTCATGTTAAAGCCGACCTGATATGAAGAAAGAGATAGGACAAACAAATAAAATACATATCGCTAAAAGCGTGCTCGTTACTGGCTAATCTTGATAATGATAACGTACCTAGCTAACTCCCACGATTTCTTGAAGCTGAAAAACGGACATGATTCCGAGATATCATAAAAGTAAATTAGACACCATGCGTTTATTTGTACAGAGTGAATTATTTCGCATCTAATGTATCTATATTCCGTTCTTGATACAATTATGGCTAACAAAAAACGCTTTTTATGACATGTCAGAATATAATAATAATAATAATAATAATAATAATAATGTATAATAATATGTACCTATAATAATATGACATGTAAATTTTTTAATTTTATCAATAAATGAATATGAATATGAATATAAAGATGAGCATAATCAGATACATACTTCACTGGTTACTTTTACTTATTTTGAAAGTTTTGTTTGCAAAAAAAAAATGCAAAAAGATGCATAGCAGAGCGTGGTTTCGATCCACGGACCTCTGGGTTATGGGCCCAGCACGCTTCCACTGCGCCACTCTGCTCTCGACAGTTGTGCTCGAAAATACGCGCCCCAATCCATTACCTAAATATTATTATTAAGTACAGTCGTAGGTATAGTTTCTTAAATAGGGAACGAATATTTTAGTTACTGAAGCATTTATTCATAATATTCATTACAAGTCATTCTTAAAATTATTTTAATATATTATTCCATCGTCATCATAATAATCAGTAAGTAGAAATTATATTTTAATGAGTCATAATCAACACCAAACTACTATAGCGATACAATTTCTTAGTATTTACAATAAAATATGCCTTATAAATAAATAAACAAAAATTCAAGGTAGTTTTATAATATGTCAATAAAAGTTAATTTTTGTGGGGTAGTTTGAGAGTAAGAAAAAGAAAAAAACGCTTTTCTCCATCACGTATACGTCTCAGGTTGCAAACTGACTCGCACCCGGCCCAAAAGTGCCGAAAACACCCGCTGCATTACCGCGTTGTATTGCTAAAGATATTCGTTGAACCAGGTACGAGCCCGACCTAGGATCACATCCCCTTTTAGTTACTTAATCTATCTATCTATACTATATAATAAAACAGTAGAAGTAGAGCTCTGTCTGTCTGTATGTACACTCTAATCTCCGAAACTACTGAACAGATTTTCTTGCGGTTTTCGCAGATAGATGAAGCTTAAATTGGAGCAACATTTAAGCTTAGTTTCATCAAAATTGGGTCACATTGAAAAAAGTTAGCTATCGTCGTATAATCTAGTATACTGTTCGGGCATTGTAATCTTTTAATATGAGGGTAAGTTAACCTAGGTAGACTAAGTCTAAAAAAGGCCCCCGTGGCATCGTAAAATAAATAAATCTTTCTCAAGATTAAAACAGAAAAAAAGACATTGCTCGATGAGAAAAAATCACTAAGACTTAAATCTCTTCACGGGTTACGAAAGTAAATAAAGTTTTGGTAATACCAGTTTTAATTTAATCTTAATTCGTTGTAAAATTGATTTGGCACAGCGTTTTTTTAATCCGACGACCTACTTATAATTGTATCAAGAACGGAATATAGATACATTAGATGCGAAATAATTCACTCTGTACAAATAAACGCATGGTGTCTAATTTACTTTTAGGGACTGAATATAAAGAGGTACTTACTTTTAATTTAAGGAGATGCATGCATAATTCTCACAAGCCTAGACAATAATTTATTACACATCCAGTTTTCAGCAAAGACCACATAATAATCTAGATACTGGTCCTCACACGAGAAATGTGTTTTTAGGGTTCCGTACCCAAAGGGTAAAAACGGGAACCCTATTACTGAGGCTCCGCTGTCCGTCCGTCAGTCTGTCCGTCTGTCACCAGGCTGTATCTCGGGAACCGTGATAGCTAGAGAGTTGAAATTTTCACAGATGATGTATTTCTATTATGTATTATGTATTATGTAATACTAAAAAATGGAATAAAATAAATATTTAAGGGGACTCCCATACAACAAACGTGATTTTTTTGCTCGTTTTTGCTCGATATTGATAACGGCAACAGGTAGACGCTTGAAATATTCACAGAATATTTAATTATTACATTGACTTTAATAATAAATCATTAAATTAAAATAAAAAAATATTTAAGGGGGGCTCCCATACAACAAACGTGATTTTTATAGATAATTGTACGGAACCCTTCGTGCGCGAGTCCGACTCGCACTTTTTTTTTAAATATTTTTATGTTAGAGAGGCCAGACAAACGAACTAGTGGGTCACCTGACGTTAAATGAACACCACTGTCCATAGACACTCGCAGCGCCTTACGCGATACCAGTGCGTTGTCGGCCCTTGGCCGGTTTTTATTTGTTCTTTGGTAGGGAACACTTCATTTGTCCGACGCGCACTTGGCCAGTTTCTTTTACTTTATTTTATACTTATTATTCAAACTCAGAGCTATTTCTATCTTTTAAACGTTAAAAGTACGGTCGCACATAAGAACAGCCAGACAGCGGAAGCTCTTTTTAAATAAAATGTAAAAAGTGAGCGTAACATTTTTCGGGACATCTCATTACGCTGCAAGTAGATAACATGCGGCACCTCTATCATCAAAGAGCTAGGATCTCGAGCGTTTATTTCTCGAATCGATCCTCTGTAGTATGAAACCTCTATGTAATCACTTAGCAACTTTCTGTTATTATTTTATACATCTGTCGATTTCACGGGACAACGCTTCCAGTCAAAGAAACGGTAACAGCCTGTCTTTGTTTAGCGCTAGTTGAGCGTAAGAAAATAATTATACGGACAAATTGACGGAGGAAACAATTTCAGATGGAGTATAAAATAATTATCCACGTAACGATTGCTGCCTTTCAACTGTGAAGTTGCGTTGGAAATACGCCCTGATTAGTTTAATTAATTAGTACCTAATATACGAATGGAGGTTGAGGAGTTCAAATTTTGTAAGTTTAAGCTCGTCGCCCATACAACCCCTCGGCATCGCTTGGGCTAAAGTTAATAGGCATTTTTCTATGTAGATATACGTACATATTTTAAGCACATGTATGTAAGTATCGTTTCAAAAACAAATCGCGGCAGGTTTCAAATCTAAGTATGTGCTTACAAATAAAGTACCTAAAATCTATGCAAGTCTTGGGAAACCTACTTAATTTTTTGAAGTCAGTCAAATATTTATAAAAAGAACAAAAGTCATACATAGCTGAAAAGAAACCAAAGATAATAATTATGTACAGTCAAGGTCATAAATATATTTGTACGTTACCAACTCTATGCCACTAACCATAAGGTTGGGGTTTGTATATTGGTATTTGGCTCGATGGTATGTCTTCGACTGTACTTTTTGTTGACTGTAGGCACTTGTATTGTCATTCAAACTAAGTACTTATCCATACCAAGTTTCAAGACGATGCCATAAATCGTTGAAGAGTTCCATCTGTTGCGTCTGCCCACCAGTATTTCATTACCGGATATATTGTCACCGAACTTACATAAGCATGCCAATCATCTCAGCCTATAGGTATATGTCCCACTGCAGGGCACAGGCCTCCTCTCAGAATGAGAGGACTTGGGCCGTAGTTCCCACACGGGAGTAGTGTGGATTGAGAACTACATACACACCATTGAATTTTCTTCTCAGGTGTATGCAGGTTTCCTCATGATGCTTTCCTTCACCGTCAAGCTCATGGTAAATTATGGTAGATTCCAAAAAACTCAGAGGTGCGAGCCCGGACTCTGCTTGAGAGACCATAGGTCAAACCACTAGCCCACCACTGCTTTTAAGCATTCCAAATTTCACCTCAATCGGAAAACAAGAAGTGACCAGAAAATAGTTTGCAAGTTTTAAACCACAACAGCCGAGGAAGCTGAATTGCGTACCGGGGTGGAACCTTCTTGATCCTAATTTCATATTGAAGTTCTAAACCTAACATTCTCTACATCTGCCAAAAACTTTTTTTTTATTTGATTGTGAAGAGGTTCCAGCGTGGTAGGAACGCGATTCAGTTTCCTCGACTGTTACATACATACATGAGAACGTTGCAAGGTTTGTAAAAAATAATAATAATCAGTAATTTTTCAAAATATTCGTTGAGGCTGTAGAAAAGATTAGTCAAAATATAGTTTTGAGCCTTTATGTAAACCTAATTTAACGCCAAAAAAGTGTTCAATGGTTTCCAACATCATTTTCATTCAAACCATAATTTTTATAGCAAACTAACTGTTTTTCGCGAAAAATAGGGGTAAAATAAAGCCTACGACCTATTCTCACACCTACCAAATAAAGAGAAAAAAAAAAATCGTTCAAGCCGTTTCGGAGGAGCTCGATAACAAACACTGTGACACGAAATTTTTATATATTAGAGATAATAAATACATGAAAAATTTAAGCTTTTCTCGTGACAAGTTTGTAAAGCATTAGATGGACGAACTCCTTTTGAATTAAATCAAAACCTGTTCGCATGAAATCACATTTCATTTGCACTGCGCCTACCTAATTTCTTGATACCTTATATGATTTTGGCTTCTCACCACATACGTTACATTTAAGTACATATTTAATTACCCTTAAGTACTAATATTATTGTCTGTCTGTGCGTTACCTCTTCACGCTTAAACCGCTGAACCAATTTAGATGAAACTTGGTACAAAAATTGTTTGAGACCGTAAAATAGTAAGGATAGTTCCCGACGGACAGCAACAAACAAAAATTTCGCTGGCGAAGTCGCGAGCAACACCTAGTATGTTATAAATATGTTACTGTGTTTTTATAAAAGTCAAATTATTGTACGAAATATAACAAGAATAGTTATTTTTTAAATACCTATATTTTTTGCTTGATACAAGAGAGCGCTGCATCAGTTCAACGTAAATAGGAACCAAAGAAATCACAACTTATTTTAATTGGGCTCCATTTTGTGGATACACAAATTTATAAATCCAGATGACATGGTTTTCCCTTCAGTTTTTTACCAAGTTTTTTAGAGAGATTTGATCAATGAAATACCTAAAAATACAGGACGCTATTTTTTCAGATTTTCGCCAGTTTGATTCCCGGGTGCGGCAAGCGAATTTTCCAAAATCTTTGAATGCAAGTTGTCTTTCTTTTCAAAAATAAAGGAATATTTCTTTTGAGTAGATTTTCCTATTTTCAGTATTTAGAGTACTTTCCCTGGATGTGGCATTAGAAATTTTCACCTTATATTACGCGGTGTTTCCTGGTTAATTTCAATACGGCTTTCGACAGACTTGGACTCACACAACTGTACCGATAGACCCATAAAGGCAGAACACTTACCATTAAATCTGCTTCTTCAGATTTAACAATACATCTTAACTTTATACCCATAAATTTAAAATCACGAGGCTATCTCGTCGGAACATAAACCAAAATTGCGTTAAATAAAAAATGCATTTTTTGTTTGTTCAGCGCTGAGCGTTGTAAATGTTTTACAGGTGTAATTTGGCCGTCGAGGCCGACAGCGGGCCTTGTTAAGATATCAAAATTATCCAACCGCTCGGGGATGTGTGTTGTTCACTCGACCACGTACTGATAGAGGGTAGTATGTGCTGGAAATTGCTTTAAAATATATACAGAGTTATTTTTGATTTCCTTTAACTTTAAGGGACTATTCGATACTGAGGTTAGGTAATTTCTCTAAAACACTAAGCGTCCTAATTCTTATTGCCGAAATATAGCTCCGACGTTCGATGTTTGACGAGTATTTGCGACTGTATACTACACGTCTCTCGAAAGTGGACAAGCAGATTTTTTTTTCCTTTTACACTTTCTTGAATGACCAAATTGACCAATGTTGACCTACTTGTGAGTTATATGGCATCTGTACACCTAATCTCATCTACATATATTAAGGTCGATTTCAGATTAGTCGGTCACCAGTTACGCAAGTAAAATTTATCCATTCTCCAGAAATTGTCAAAGCTATGTAAATAGGTGAAGTATGTTTGTTAAGTTAGTTAACATTACAAATAAAAACTATACGCGTGTACTTACAGTATGCATGTATTTGAACGAGCTCAGTAGCTTTACGTACAACTTGATCATCATTATCAGCATTTCAGCCGAAAGATGTCCACTGCGGAACGTAGGCCTCACCCAAGATTTGCCAGACCAGGCCTGCGCCCTCCCCATCCAACCCATTCCCCCAACCTTAACCAGGTCGACGCTCCATCTTGCTAGAGGCTTATCTGCACTAACTGTAAGTCTTCCGGTAAAACTTCATCCTCTATGTAAGCTTCGATATAATATAGCCGCTTTGTGTAGCCGTAAAATATTAAACTGAGAGACAGGTACTTTTTAATTACAGGTGTATCAAATTCTACGTGTTATTAACTGTATCCTAAAAACTGAAATGTATTTGTTAAATCGGCCATTGTTGGCCCTTGGAATTCCCGATTCCACCACAAAGCAACATTTCCCAACTTTTCAAAAGCCCTTTCACACCCTGCCATTGAACAGAAAATATAATGTAAACAGAAATCCCGTACAAGTTGGCTACTCAAATGAAAACCGCTGTTCCCGCTTTCGTACAATATTACCCTTTTCTACATAACTTACACATGAATATAAAGCAAGCTACATACTGTGGCGACATTTTTATGATACTTGTTCTGTGAAAATCCCTCAATCTGTCTGCTATTCACTTTATGTTTCATACGCTTCTGCGGTACAGAGTAATGCTTGTTTTTATCTTTTCAGCCGCTCTTGAAACACGGTGCAATGTGAATATTTCTCTGATTCGAGCGAAAAGTAAAAATCATCAATAATGAATCCGTCGTCGTGACTATTGACTATACTGACTTGGTGATTTTTGATTGCTGATTCAAACTGTAACAAGGCAAAACGGCACCCTCGCCGCTTGCCTATGAGAAGCAACATGATTATGGTAACACTAAAATTACGACGGTGGAAAATAATACCTTCAAATCTATAACCAAAGATCCCGTGGCAGAGTACGCTCGATAGACAGGCAATAGAGACCGAAGACCAATGAAGAAAGATGGTGAAGGAGGCGACCGCAGTGGGGAGCGACTCCTCATGACCACGATTACTCTGCCAAGAGTGAACTAATCAAAAGAAGAAAACCTTTTGAGCCGGGTATGACGCGGGGTGGTGGTACTTAGTTTTAGTTCTTTGTGACTTTGTTTTATTTTAATTATTTATTGTTATTTTTTTAATTGTGCATTTAATTTTAATTTTGATGTATTTTTGTTTTTGAATTTAATTTATTGTTATTGGTGTTATTATTGGCTGTAATTTAATTTTTTATTGACCTGTAACTAATGTATAATTGACAACAATTCAAATGTACTAAGTAATTAAAATAAAAAAACCGTTTGTAGATTTTTCACTGCTGATTACAGGAAAAATATTTTGGGATTTTTTTATGCAGTAGTTTTTTTTATATCTAGGAAAAAGAGTAAAAAAAGTTGGATTGTGAATGTTAGGCATACACTTAGCGGCTCTTAGTCCATTTATTACCATAAAATGAAAAAAAAACAACTGTCAGTTCATTTTTTATCTGTCTTGTTTGACGTATTACTTAAATTCTAGCGACACGCTTTCGGTTATCTTAATATCATTGTTTTGAATTACACTTTGATAACATTTTCAAATGGAAGTGACTGGCAGATTCGTAAAAGCTGATAGTCCCAATCTGCCCAATGTCGACGAATGGATGTTGTTACAGTTCATGCGAAAAAAATGACTGTTTTAATGTTCGCGAAGGAGCGAAGGTTCTCAAGTCCTCTAGCACATTCTCACGCTACGCTCGTAACCAGTAAACCAGTGCAAAATACAAATGCACGCTACAGGAAAAAGTAAGACATGATCTCGTGTGGTTGATCCCAGTTTAGAGAGAACATAAGTAATCAAGCTTTATTGGCTTTCATAACATCAATCATATATGTTAACTGGTGCAGAAGAATCTCGGAGAATATTTATACTAGAAAAAAGTGTGATTCTACTACATTGTAAAAGTGTTACTTTTATATTACAATACTAACCCACAGATTCAAGTTTTTTATTACAATTACATCAAGTCATTTACCCTTATGTTTACATTAAAATCGCTGTCAATTGAAATTGCAAACAATGTAAATAAACCATATCCATATTCTAGCACATGTTTATTGTTTTAATGGTTTAGGATAGTGTTGTGGTCTTTTGGTAAGTATTGATTAAATAACACATGGATTTAGCAGTATTTGATGAGGGAAAATGGAAATTAAAGACATTTTAAATAGGTACAAGGTTTGTTTACATTGTTTGCAATTTCAATTCACTGACATTTTATCATACCTAGCTAAGGGAACTTATCCTGTACCTGTACTGTACTGCACAAAGACGAGTCACTTTCAGAAAATTCAAGTTCACAACAGTACGTACCTGCGCTTATACTGTTTTAGTCGAATATTTTCCCCAGTTACCTGTTAAAGTTACTGTGTCAGTGGTAGGTTATGTCAACTTTGAAATACCGGTAGGTCTGAAGGATAAACAAATAAAGATTACAGTGTTTTATTTAATATGTATTTAGGAGCAAAAAGTAACAATACATGTAAAAAATATTTATATTTTATTTGGTTACAGTTCAAAGTTCTTCAATTTTCAATTCCATCCAATTCCATTAATGCCGTGTTTTTGCAACTTGGGACGAAACAAATGGTCAAGGCATCTTGATGCTACTTTTTTCCGGTCGTCATTATAAAGAAATATTTAAAAACTCAAAGCAACAAACACAGAAAATAACAAATTCGTGAATTTGCAACGGATGGTTGACAAAATATTTGACGCGAATTGACATAATGACATATTATGACAGTTATGTTTTTTTTTAAATTTTATATCATGCTAAGACTGAGACATTATTATTCCTATCTTTGTATATACGGACTTTTTAATGATCATTTCTTTAATTAATCATTAACGACCAATTTAAGCAAAATAAAGGAAAACCGAGAAACACGGGTAGTCTGATTTTTAACCAGCTATTATAAAAGCAAAATAACAAGAATGATTTTTTTTTTGAAATGTTGTCAATTGTATTTAATAAAGTTTTTGATTATTTAAATTAAATATGATTAATTTAAAGAAGAAGAAAATTGCGACAAAATAAACCGGAATGAAAAACAAAAAAAATAATATACAAATATCTACGAGTAGCTTTTCCCCGCGACTCCGTCTGCAAATAATTAGTTTATCATTATTCCGTGTGAACTATGGATTTTCAGGGATAAAAATTATCGTATGTAATTTCCATGTCCTCAGACCTCGGGTTTCTCAGACTTATCTCCATACCAAAGTTCATCTGAATCAGTTCAGCGTTTAAGCATGAATAGGTAACAGACAGACAGAGCTACTTTTGTATTTATAAGGATTAATACAAGAACTTTCGGTTCGGCAAGGTTAGGTTAGATAGTATGAGGTTACCATGCTTGAAAAACGCTATCGTTTTTCTACTCGGTTATCCGTTAGCTAGAGATTTTTTTCTAGTTTCTTTATGCAGTTAAATTATTAGTATACCTAAGTCAAACTTGACTCTGTTTGTTAATAACCGAAATTCACAAGTTCCTTTTCCGCGCCATGTATGTACGTGAAGTATACGTTTATAATTACAATCCGCCTATTTCGACGATGTTTTAATAACAAGTACAAGCCTTGTACATACACTTAATTCTACCGGATGATCGCTATTCTTGCTAGTTACAATAACTATCAAAGCAAACCGTTTCCGTGAGTTTGCGATAAAGTTATTTCTTGTGAGAAAATGTTCTCTATTAATTTTTTCTTGCAAATGCCACGACAGATATAAAACCAGCGCCTTTTTATTTTTCTCTTCGTCCAGTTGTATAATGAAACAAAGTTATATAAAATCTTGTATTTGCACTGGGCATTGAGGTTGGATTTGAGTTCCCTTCATGGGTGGTAAAAGTGATATTATCGGATGACTTAGGTTCTCATCATCGCACTTGTACAAATATTAAACCAAACATGTTTGCTCAATATTTTGCTTTGGGAATTTCCATTTAAAAGTCAAAGCGCGGGACTGGAACACACTAAGTTATCTACGGAGGGTTTACTTTAATGATTTTATGACCTGTATCGGTGAGCGAACAACGATTTTATTGCAACCCATAAAAAGTTTTTTTTGACCCATGGTTATGATACTTGAATACTTGCAAATTGTATAACGGCAGGTCTAAACTGCATTTTTGCAAATTTTTTCGTTAGTAAAAATTTCCAATTTGTAAAAAAGGTGCCTTTTGTTAAGTCGAGTAACTGTTTTATTACTCGTAAATTCGTAAAAAGGGACGTACCTGGAAAAAGCGAAATGTGCGAATTTCAATGGAAAAAAACATTACTACTGCTTTTTAAGTTAACAACGGCTTATTTTTCTAGAAAACACCGCATGACACTACCAAATATTTGAAGGCGTGTATCTTGCATAACTAAAAACAATAATAAATCTTCGGAGGCCAAGCATCCCGTACACCAATAGTACATTTCTGGCATGTTTACATCCCTGAATTTACCTAGCGGAATATTTCCCAAGTTGGCAAAGCAAACACGTTGGTTTTTCTCAGCGAGCGGATTAAAGCGTGGTAGCGGGGCCCATAAATCTATGGATTAAACTAACCTATCGGGAGATTGCAATCTTGCCGTCCGTGGCTCCTATCGATAATTGTACCGATACCGATACCTACAAAAAGGGCGAGCGTTAAAAAGTTAAAGCCTTTTTCCGATTAAAGTTTACTTGGAATGATTTAATGGCACTTTATAAACTAGAAAAGTTTCTGCCGTGGGACGTAGAACAACATTCTTTAAGGGATGACAGGTCAAGCTTAGTGTCGTTAGCGGGAGGCTAAAAAGCTAAAATGCTGGCAGATGCGATGCTATACGAGTATTTAAATAATGGTACAAGTTTTGCCTTTCGTATTTTATTTTAATCTAGCTCGTAGCCGTGGTTTCCCCTCCGTGTAAGAATAAAAACGGCTTCATCTCCTGTTCCGTTTTTTGTTGAACTCCTTTCTTAGTGCTCTTCCATGATACTCAAGCTTTATGTCTCCTAAACTTCAAGTGTTTGGTTCTAGTGGTTTTAGGCTGTGCATTGTCTGTCACTTAGTCGCGGTGCCCACTACTTTATAAGTGTACAGGAAATACGTAGATGGATGGATACGTGGATGGATGGTGGATGGATGGTCGGAAGATGGAGTGACAACCTGGTCATCAGAGCTTCATCTTGTTGCGGGATAGCGTTGGATGCGGATGGCACGGGACCGATCTGTTTGGTGAGTCTTGGGGGAGGCCTATGTTCAGCAGTGGACGTCTTTCGGCTGAAATGATGAATGATGACGTAGAATACCTACTTCTAAGAAGGAGGGGTTCTTAATTAAACAACGAATAAAACTTGGATGCAAAATAAATAAAAAATATTGCAGAAAAATTTAGACTTAAGTCCAATATTTGTTTTACCGTTACGTATGTATTGGGATTGCCATTATCACTGTTTCAAGTTGCGTCAACCAAGTACCTTTAATTACTCATGAATGACTGCTTGATTTTATTAATGTATCTTTTATTCTAGGTACCTTGTTATTCCTAATCCGTGTTAGTCTGACTGTTTATCTAGTCGATTTTTCAAATTATGATTTTGTTTTACAGGTATTACAAATTTCTTTGTTGAATAATAAATAAAAGTTATGATGTAATAAAAATGCTTCTGTTTATATAAATCCGGTAGCTATCATAACAAATTTTGGACTTGATGGCACAGCGATTGGAAGATGACAATATCACAATGCAAGATCGTTTTATATTCGATTGCCATATTGGAATAACTTTGTGTAATCTTATACCAAAACAACCAGAAAAGAACTGAATGAGCGATATCAGGTTACACTACAAATAATGCTATCGCTTTTGGTTCTTTTTTGTATGAACTTTGTCATACGATTTAGGAGCGACGGATGTAATAAGGAATGGCTTTGTATTTTATTTGGATTTTATTGAAGACACAAATTTAATGTATGATAATTTAAAAAATGCCATTCTTGCCCAATATTAAACTTTAAGACTCATTTAGTTTTAAGTATTTTTTGTTACTTTATGATTACTCTAACGTTTTGTACAAAAAACCTGATAGGTGGTAATAAATACGATCTTTGTGCACGACAGTCAATTAGAAGATTCCATTAGTTTCACTAATTACGATATTTTACAACCATAGTAAACTGAAGTTTTATGACTATTAGAACGCTATCTATCGGATTCGAAGCAAAGGGCTATAAAGTTATTACGGAAAATCATAATTTTAGTTTAGACTTAAATGTGTTACCGCTACTTTTGAAATTGAATTATTGGTTCCTATTGATGACGTTAACTATAAAACATCAGAAATAACTGATTTTCTTATGTATAAAAACTAATAAAAAGTTACAGAGCTGTTATATGCAGTACAAAGACATTCGTTAATGTGACAGATGAAAAAAAACGAATAGGTAGTGGGTTAATTGTTAATTATGTAAATTTTTATACAACGTAAGACTTACTTGACTAAACTTAAGTGAGTTTAACACAACCGATTTTGATTAAAAGAAATCTTTATAAAATTATGTCGTCTTTCTTCCTTTTTTCTTTTATCTCATTATTTTTTATTCTTTTCTTATTTTAATTTGTATGATCTCACGAATAAATCTTTTCTTTCTTTTCTTTTATCCTCGACCGGTATGCGTCCCATAGCTGAGCACAGACCTCTTCTCAGATTGAGAGAGTTTAGGCTGTATACTTCCCACGCGAGCCTAGTTCGTATTAGAAACTTCACACACACACTAAGTTCAAGTTAATGTCAAATATCAAGCATGTGTAAATATAAATACGAAAATCCACATATCTACATATATGCGATACTCTGCTTGAGAGGAATTAAATCAAACCAGTAGGCCGCCACGGCTTAGACACTGCGCAAGCTAAATAAATCAAAATCAGTGCTAACGATTTTCATTTAACCCAATGAATAAGAATAAGAATATTTTTTAACCAAAGAAGTTATACAAATTGCACGAAATTACATAATACACATTGTTACTTAAGTGATAGCAACTATGTGACATTACAGCGGCCTTCGCACTAGACTCTACCTAGGTCTGTATCGCGAGTGCCAAGTGAGGTTCCAAAATTAGAAAAAAATCATCATCATCATCAAATTTATATACGCTCCACTGAAGGATACAGGCCTCATCTCAGAATGAGATGGGTTGGGAAAAATTTTCCACGCGGGCTCAGTGCGAATTGGGAACTTCACACGCACCATGAACAAAGAATAAGAAATAAAATAAGAATCGCTTACATAACTAAAACTAACAGCACGACCATTAAAATCATTAAAATCAAAATAAAACTTAAACAATATAAACCCCGGTTAATATTTACAGAAAAATACTGGACTTTGAATAAACCGTGGGCGTGCCACAATGAGCGCGTCACAGTCTGCCCTTTGAGCTGTCAGCCCCTTGAAGGAACCAGGGCAATTATATTGAAAACCTCCGCAGTGGTATCTTTAAGAATGAAGTCTGTTAAGTACACGTTGGATATTAAATTCAGGTTCCGCTTTTTAGCCGACTTCATAAAAGGAAGTTCTATTTTCATTTGTATGTTCACCGATAATTTCCATAAATTTCACACGATTTGAAAAAAATATTGCTCCCTTCAAAATGATACACACCCGAAGTAGTGTTGTGTGAATTTTGTCTAAATTAGTCGCATAACATTTTTACGCATAATTCATCATCATTATTTGGTATAATTTATCATTTCGCATAACTCTATTTTTCTCAGAAACCATTAATTATTCAGGATCGTTATATAAAGGTTGGAACTTCTTTTAAAATTTACCTACTCACTTGCTCTGTAGCGTCGCCACTTTTCGATGGACACTTTTGCACACAAAGTTTCCTTTAATCTTTGCTCTCCATAATCAAAAACTTATAAGAGAGCGGTGATACAGGCCCCGAGTGTTATTGTTTGCTAAATAGTAGATATAGTATGTGGTATTTAGTTACTAATAGATTGATTGTTGATTTTTGACTAATTTTAGTAGGATACCATTGTTAAACACCTATTTTAAATAAATTATACGAAGTCAGAACTTTTATCTAATCATGTTATCAATTCTAATCAAAAATACTGTAAAGAAACCATGTGATATATCAGATACGAATGCTTTTATTATTGGATTAAGGCAAGAATTTGTCTGACGGACGTGAAATTCGCCTAGATGGTGAACAATGTCACACAGTATACAGTGACCTAGTTGAGCATACGGTAAACCGAAGAACATAGCATTCTGTCGGAAAGTTGGTATCGAAACTTGCCGTCCAGTATCTAGGACCAGTGCAAATTGAGGATTTCTGGGACATATTTATTATTAAACTATCTCGACGTTTCGATCACATTGCAGAGGCCGTGGTCACAAGTAGACTGAAATGTAGAGCACGGTAGTTTAGGCGCACGAGTTTTTGGAACTACCCGCACTTGATTTTGTTTTTCACCAGGAACTTGACACTTGGCTCACACACACACACACACACACACATGATGTCATATTTATGTATAATGCCACAGGGCAAGATGCCATTTCTCACCGTGCCACAACTCTAAGGTTGCTAGGGTTGCAGTCCTTGCACCTCTCGGCGGGAGGTGACCTATTTTATCCCATTTATTTAGATTCATACCTTTTCTATAGCACGCCCGCCGGAACTTAATTTACTTTCCAAGCGAATTAGAGTAGGTAATTGTCAAAAAACTGACCAAGGGCGAGTCAGACTTGCACACTGAAGGCAAAATTTTTTTAAGTCAAAGTAAAAGTCAAAAATTCTTATTCAGTTAAGGGTTCGAGGTATGTCAAAATGACACCGACTGATGACAATCCAGTGTTAGTAGAGCGTTGCTTCTAAGTAAAAATTAATGTCATTTTATATTGGTTGGTTGGGGCTACTTGTTTCTTTTTATCGTTGTAGTAGCAATAGAAATACACATTATGGATAAATTACAGCAATGTACTTATTACGGTTCTTGAGGTATAGCTCTGTGACGGACAGACGGACGGATAGTGTAGCGATATATTAATAGGGTGAAGTTGGTCACCTTTTAATACAACTTAATGCTTTTAATATTGTTTTTAACGATTTACGATTAATAACAAGATATAATATTACTATGGGACCGCGATTACTTCTAATAGGGTTCTTCTTTTTAGGGTTCCGTAGTCAACTAGGAACCTTTATAGTTTCGCCATGTTTGTCCGTCTGTCTGTCCGTCCGCGGCTAAGGTCAGAGACTGTTAGTATTAAAAAGCTGTAGTTTGCCATGAATATACGTATCAGTCATGCCAACAAAGTAGTAAAATAAAAAATAAAAAAATATTTTTTTTAGGTTACCTCCCATAGACGTAAAGTGGGGGTGATTTTTTTCTCGACTAACCCTATAGTGTGGGGTATCGTTGGATAGGTATTTTAAAACCATTGGGGGGTTGCTACCATGATTTTTGTATTCAGTGATCTATTTGCGAAATATTCAACTTTAAAGTGAAAATTTTCATTGAAATCGACCGTCTCCCCCCCCCCGTCTAAAATCTAAACTATTGGGTGGAAAAGTTTGAAAAAATTCAAAATGGTAGTAAATGTATTAAATTTACAAGGAAAATTATAGCGGCTAAGATTGCTTGGAAATTATTTGTAGTTTAAGAGTAAATAGTAGCCTAAGGTATAAAACATACAGTCACTACTTTGAAAAAAGCTCGTATCTCAAATCAGCATGTAAACAAAACTGAACCTTGATAGCCGCGTAATAAAGTTTACTTAGCCAGATTATCGATTGTGAGATACGAGCTTTTTCAAAGTATTGATGATACCTATAAATTGGAAGATTCCGTACACATACGAAATCCTTAGAAAAATATTACTTGATTTTTTCGTAATGGCTACGGAAGACGGAACCCTATCTTGTTCTTTCTTCCTTTTTTTTCTTAACTTTAAAGCTGAAAAAATTATGGTAAAAAAGCTCGAGTCAAGATATGTTGCTAGGTAAGTCATTTTAATCAAAATATCCTTACCTAGACAACCAAGCGTCGCTCGGGCTACGGCCGTGTTCAAACCAAACGTACTTATAGTCAGCCGCCGAATGTGAGCAGGCTCACTGAGCCCCAGTGTTTAATATGAAAAACGTAATAGCGTATTGTCGGTTAGGTGTAAACGAAATAATGAATATGTATGGAAATACAATAAACTGCGTAATACTCGCTCACTTTCGGCGGCTGACAGTCAGTTTGGTCTGAACACGGCGTAAAACTCAGAAACGCGCGTTTTACCAGGGATAACAACAAGCTCCCAAGCTCCCTGTAATCCTAACCTACTAATATTATAAATAAGAAAGTTTGTGTAAATGTTTGAATATTGTAATAATTGGATGTTTGAATGTTTGTTAATCAATCATGTAATTACGGCTGAACGGATTTAGATAAAACTTGGATACAGATGAAAAAAGATCTAAATTGAGACATAGAATAAGTATTTAATATCCTGGTAATGAGTTCCCGAGGGATAATATTTTTACCTTAAACAAAAATAAACGGCGCTGCGCGAGAAGGTTGAAGTTCCTCGGCTTTCAAGATGTTTAAACTTCGACTGGTATTCCATAGATGGCGTTGACCAAGCGAACGTTGTGCTTTACAAGTGTTACCGAAACCTTTTTTCATGGATTTCTATAATGAGCAAAACCGCGGGATAAAAAACATAATAATAATAATAATAATTGAACTGCATAAAAACATGGTATTAGATAAGTGGTATAAAGGTTTTTAGTTTCATACGCTTTTGTCACAATATATTATGACATGCAAATTTCAATTTCAATAGGTACAATTTTTGAGTCATAAATTAATATAACGTGCTCGTTTAAAGACATTAGATATAGATAGACAACAGATAATGTAGGTATCGAATTGGTCTAGCTAAAAAAAAGTAATCTGGAAACTTGAACAATTTTAAATCTTATTTCAGCTCTCTACTCTGCTAGGTACAGGGTTCTTTAGGGAATTTGATAAATTAGTAATAATGTTTCATGTAGAGATAGCAGTAGAACGGTACCCTAAATATGAAACAAGCTTTGAGTCGCTTGACATAAGGAGCTTATTACCACGCTCGGCTCTGACAACCAGTAGGCCGCTTAGCCTTTGTATTTGATACTGATAAAATTATTTTCCCATTTACAGTAATGAAAAATTGTTTTGAGAATAATTAGGTGTGTACTGGATAATTTTCATTCTATTTACCTAAACATTTTTATCGGGTTTTATTTCTAACATTTCCTTGCATTTTTATTTGGGAAAGTTCACAGGAGAGACACAAACAAAAAATGGTCTGACCCTTAACGGAAATTCGGTATAGTCACAGTATATTTATACAATACTACGCACATTTTTATACAAAACAATGAACTGAGATTGCAGAAATATGATGGGGAAGATTATAATCTATACGTAAAATAAAACTTCATTATTTTGACAAACGTTTGTAGTTTGACTGGATTGAAGAATCATCTCAAGTGTTGTGATAAATCAATGAAGCCTCGGAAGGCCGATGTCCGGCCGCGTCTGATTGGTCAATCCGAAGTAGGTGGTATAACGAAAGCCGCACTAAACCCATCAACCTCTCAAATTACCCAATACGCCCAAACTATGGATCGTGTGACTAATTGGTATTAAAGGTGCTGTTATATCTTAATTAAATTATACTCGTAATTCCGTGGTAATTCTGTTGCGGTCGAAGAATTTTACAACGTTACAAATTTTGTACAATGGAGCAATTTCTGAGGCGAATGAGAGAACGACTGCGTTAATTAAGGGAGTTAGTTACACTCAGAACCATGTTTGATACTTTGGAGTGATTTCAACAAATTTATAAGGAACCTACGTATACAAAAAACTAAAAATAAATTAAATCGCTAAAAGTGACCTCGAAACGTAAATTTAACGTTTTTTGTGCTCTGCCTACATCCTTTGGATATACAGGCGTGATTTTGTGTATTATGCATGAGCTGAAACAATTACTTCGCTCACCCGCGACCATCATCATCATCTTAGCATTAAGGTCGCGAGTGAGCAAAGTAATTGTTTCAGTTCATTAATATGGACCTCCGCAAAGTAACTCCTGATTCAATAATGTATGTATGTATAAGAAAACTAGCCTTCACCGCGGTTCACTCGATTTTTAAATCAGGCATTTGAATAAACTTCCGAGATTTCACAAAAATTCCCGAGGGAATCACCAAAAATTACATCGTGCTCTTCATTACTGTTGCATAAAAATCACTCGTGCCAAATTTCATGTCTCTAAGCTTCGCGGTTGAGGTTTCAGGATTTTGTTCCCATCCCGTCGGGATATAAATAAATAAATAAATAAATAAATATTAGGGGACAATCTTACACAAATCGACCTAGTCCCAAACTAAGCAAAGCTTGTACTATGGGTACTAGACGACGATATATATACTTATATAGATAAATAAATACTTAAATACATAGAAAACATCCATAACTCAGGAACAAATATTCGTGCTCATCACACAAATAAATGCCCTTACCGGGATTTGAACCCAGGACCTCTTGCTTCGTAGGCAGGGTCAATACCAACTAGGCTAAAGCGGTCGTTAAATCGAGATAAAAAGTAGCCTATGATCAGCTTTCGTATACCAAATTTAATCTAAATACGTCCAACCGTTTTAGCGTTAAGAAGTACCTAACAAACACACGTACGTACACGCAAGCATGCACATACTCACAAAATTTCAATTTTATAATATTTGCAGATAGAAAAGAAAACCGGCCAAGTGCGAGTCGGACTCGCGCACGAAGAGTTCCGTACCATTTTATAAAAACGGCAAAATAATCACGTTTTTTGTATGAGAGCCTAGGTAATATCCTAATATTTCGTTTTATTTTAATTAATTAATTTATTTTTAAAGTGAATGTAATATTATAACTAAATATTCTGTGAATATTTCAAGCGACTACCTGTTGTCATTATCAATATCGAGCAAAAACGAGCAAAAAAATCACGTTTGTTGTATGGGAGCCCCCTTACATATTTATTTTATTCTGTTTTTTAGTATAGTTTGTGTCTCGAAATACATCATCTGTGAAATTTTCAATTGTCTAGCTATCACGGTTCATGAGATAAAGCCTGGTGACGGACGGACGGACAGCGAAGTCTCATTAATAGGGTCCCGTTCTTACCCTTCGGGTACGGAACCCTAAAAACCGATCAGCGGTGTAACTTACAATCAAGTGCAAAAATATATATTGATTTAATCCTCTCATAATTATATAGCGATACCTTAATTCGACAACACAAGGGCTATGATGAGAAATAATCATGAGTAAGTTTTATACACCCATATTTTGACACTTGACTGTACAGTAAAAGATGACGGTATCATATGCCTTAGAAGTTTTGGCTTTATTATCCTTAGAAGTGCGAGCGCTAAATGCCTCGAAGCAGAATGCGGTTCAGCAATAAAACGAGAGCGTCTAATCTACTCAGGTATTCCTGCAGAAAATAGTTTTACTAAGTTAACCACGAAAATAGGCAAGGGAAATGGGAATTTCTCCGTCCATTAAATTTACGACTTGTCTCAAGAAAAGCCTTGTCTCCTTCCCGGATCTCTTTTTATAATTTATTTGGTTTGTTACGACCGCACGTCCCTCGCAGCTAACAAGGATACGTACATAATCTTCTGTAACATAACGTTGCAAAATATACAGCTCGTGTCATTTGTAAATTGTCCTCGGCTACATTTACATTTTACGTGTAAAAATAAGTTTTTCGCAAAAAAAAAACATTTTTAGCGCCAGTTTTATTGTTAACTTTTCTTTATTATTGCATTGTTCTGATTACTAAATTATGTGTAAAATTTTAAGTTAATTTCTAGTTATGTGTAGAATTTCAAGTTAATTTCTAGTTATGTCAAAATTTCATGTTAATTTCTAAAAATGTAAAATTTAAAGTTATTTCTGCCGCTGGAAGTGTTGAAAAACAATAAAAAGGAATGAATAAAGAAGCATAGTAAAAAAATAATAGTTCATTGACATACAATTGCAAGATTTGAAGGAACAAACAAAGATATATACGAATAGACAAAGTTAATAAAAGGCTTGCCTATAGAAATATTATGATATGATTTACAGGAACGAGTCTCCATAAATACTTTATTATCCATCTACATCTACAACTACTAATGGTACTAATATGATAAATGTTTATGTGTGTGTGTGCGCGCGTGTTTATGTGTGTGTGTGTGTGTGTGTGTGTGTGTGTGTGTGTGTGTGCGTGTCTGTATTTGTTAGTCCTTCACGATAAAACGGCTGAACAAATTTAGATAGTCCATGTAGGTCCAGATATATGAAATTTTGAACGGTGTTTGTCATAGGTACAACGTAAATAAGACAAAGATATAATTTTTGGGAATTCCCATGGAAATTCAATAAAATCCCGGAGTTTCTCTTCAACTGCTAGATTTAATGGTTTCCCGAGCAAAGCCGCGAGTTAAGTTTAGGCTTGAATATACGGGGGATTTAAATACTGTTGCAAACAAATTTTGGGTTATTTCTACTCAGAATCACAAGCAGTATCGATTTAAGCAATAAAAAAAGTGCCCCACTTTTAATTTTCAGTTTTGTGACACAGTTAACCATACATACATGTTGTATGGACCGTCACAAAACTGACTAATAAATTTTGTATGGAAAATTAAGGATAATTAAGGCAAAACGGGTACATTTTTTTCTGAAAACCCTATGGGGGTTACCTATATACCCTACGATCGGAAACTACAGGCTACAGGCTGGTTAATTTTGCAATGATAATATGCGATATGGTTATCAGAACCCCTATCAAGTGGACAAGGGGTTATTACGGCTTGGTCACGTCCAATCTTTTCGGTCGGGACTTTGCTCACAGTGTGTAAAATTTATGGAAATTGCATTTCCGCATTATGTCCAACATGAGGGTGAAACGTAAGACCGGGAAAGTTTCTTTAAAGTAAGCGCTGACGTTGCAAGCCTTTTGTCGTCAGACGCAAGGGAGTTTTCTATTTCAATAGTTGTAATTTGAACGCAATCGCGCGCAGTTTGTTGCTTAGTTTAGAATGTTTGCGTCGGAAACGGTTGGAAAATCTGTTGGCCGTCACAAGAATATGAAATGCGTGTGTGCGCTGTATTTTTGAATAAAAAGTGTCGATTAAAAATTTGACCTGTTTACAATCCATCATTAAGTCCCATAAATATTATAAATGTGAAAATTTGTTTGGATGGATGGATTTGTGGACGATTCTCTCACGTTAAAATGGATTGACGAATTCTGATGAAATTTGGCACACAGATAGTTTTTTAACCCGGAAAACTGTTTTTTTTTTGCGGGGTAGCGATAAACTTTTTCTTGGCAGACAGAGTCGCGGGCAACATCTGGTACGTTAATAAAGTCACAAAACTAATGAAGCATTTGGAATAATTACGGTATATTTTAAAGGCCAATATAAATGCAAACTTTTGTTATGGTTAGATAAAAACTTCATAACGTGTGCTCGCTCCCGTAAAAACTTTATAAGAATATTTTTTGTTCCACGAACTTAATGGAACGCTCATACTTCCTGCTTGAGACTCGTGAGTTTGAAAATTCACATTAAAGAAAAATTTCGCACTCGGGATGTATGAAATATAACTTAAAAGATGCAATTGGACTATAAACGCCAACATCAGTGGCAGTAGTGAAAGAAGCTTCGGCAACACAGACCAAAAATGTCCAACTGCTTCATTTCAGTGATTAAATTGGGTAAGAAAAAATAATAGTAAAACATGTTTCTAATATTATTATAAATAACTGGCCTTCCGTCCGCAGCTTCGACCGCGATAAGTTAATTTTCCCGTAGGAAAAGGTATTTTCCCGCGGTAAAAAGTAGCCTATGTCACTCAGTGATAATGTAGCTTTCTAACGGCAAAAGAATTTTTGAAGTCGTTCCAGTAGTTTTTAAGTTTATTCGTTACATTCAAAAATACATGTCTTTCCTCTTTATATTATTAAGTGTAGATAAAGTTTGTAAATATTATAATTAATAAAGACATCTTAGATGTGAGTCAATCAATCACGCAATAATAGCTGAATTAGATGAATTTTGTCGTAGAGATAAATAAACAAAGACATAGAGACAAAGACTGAGACACAGAATATTTAATATCCTTCGCATACGGGAAAAGTATAAAAAAGACTAAAGTTGCGTTAAGATAAAAAAATCCATCATCACCACTCGTGCGTTTTTGAATCTTGGTTACATTTCAATGCTTATAGCGAGAAGATAGCTCGAAGAATCGCCAGACTGAAGTGGCAGTGGGCAGGGCACATCGCTCGTAGAACTGATGGCCGATGTGGCAAAAAGGTTCTCGAGTGGCGTCCACGGACCGCAAGACGCGGTGTGGGTAGGCCTTCAACAAGATGGAGCGACGACCTGGTTAAGGTTGCGGAATCGCGTTGGATGCGGATGGCACGGGACCGATCTGTTTCACGGGACTTGGGGGAGGCTTATGTTCAGCAGTGGACGTCTTTTGGCTGAAATGATGATGATGAAGCGAAAAAATGTTGTTTTACTACAAGTAGTTATCTCGAATTAATGGATGTTAAATTGTGCAATGCTCGTACCTACATTACTCTTTGAAACTAATAAACGTCACGAATACAAACTTCAAAGTTCAACTTCGTTCAACCTAATTTGGTGAAATATATAAAAGAAAACTTATCCAATCCAACTTAAATGAGGGCAGTCTTCGTACATGTTCTAATTATCTTTTATGTAAATTACAGGTACCCGCATCGCCGTCACTTTGGTCAAACTTTAACACAATAAGCAGAAGTTCTAATCAAAGTAACGATGTGAGCTCATCGCCTCCTTTGAGACTAGAAACTCTTTTACATCTTCAAAGGGAGTGACTCGCAAACTTTTGAAATACGAGTTTTTCTACAGTTCGTCTCAAGAAGGTATTTTGACCGGCGAATATAATTTAACGATGGCGCGACGTGGTTGACATGGGTATGTTATGATAGAAATATTATTTGGTATAACAGCCATTTGCCATAAGCCATAATGTTACATTTGATATAATTCGATTTACTCGTGAAGTGAACTTCCTAAGACTGTTTTTATAAAATAAACCTAACCTAACCTAGCCTATCCTAATGCATATCAAATATAAATAATAACAATCCTGCAAAATTCAATTGTTGAGTAAATCGGATTATATTCCTATATTAGAAAAGTTATGAAATAAGCAATATTATTTAAAAAACGATTATTAAAATTGTAACAATATATAAATAAATGCAGGTCGATAATTTTAAATGGTACAAAATAAGTGTTAATAGCTCAACTAATAATAGACAATGCATTAACATTTTTTCATTAAGTAGTCTTATTTCATTGTTTAAGTTGAATGTACGTGTAAGTTGTATGTTGTTGTTGTATTATATTTACCAGTATTAAATAAGCTGCATACCAGCATTAAATAAACTACAAACACTATTTTTTTTTTTTTTTTTTTTTTTTTTTTATACAATATAGGCTTGCGTTTGGCCACAATCACGCCTGATGGAAAGCGAAGATGAGGCCTACGATGGAGCACGCTTGCCTAGTAAATGCTCATTCACCCTAGACTTGAAAGCGGCCAAATTGTAGTGTTCAGGGAACACAGTCGCAGGCAGGGAATTCCACTCCATAGCTGTGCGATTAATGAAGGAAGAGCGAAAACGCTTTTAAATCGCCTAAAAAAATTCGCTCTGTGTAATAATGAATAATGACGAAAACTTTCGAGATTTCTAAATTAAATGACGGCCGAAAATAAAGTAATTGCGATCCGTTGGCTATCGTACTTACGTCAAAACAAAACCTGAGTGCGCAGTATTGCCAACTAAACTTTAATTTTGACAGTAAAACTACGAATGTGAACAACACTGTACTGACCAGCATGTTAAATAATTGAATAATTTTATTTCCACGCGAAACCAAAAACGAAAAGAGCTGCAATTGAGATTAAATTTATTTTAACCATTTCGTAGTCAACGCAAATTAAAACAATAAGTAAAGAGTTAAATTACATTGCAATGAAATAAACATTGCTAGAAACGAAACGTCGAGACCTCTCGCAATTGCAAGAAATCTGCAAAACTCATTTCGTTATAAAAATAATGCCATAAAAAATGTTAAATATGGAAAGATGGCTCTATTCTTGCCTTGCTGTAACAGTTTCATCTTCGCACTGTAATTTCTCGGTACAGAGTATGAAAAAAGATGAGATAGTGCAAATAACAGTTCCTATCACACTTGAAGAGGAAAAAACCGACTAAGGTGCCAAGCTTTGATTTGAATGCCATCCTTTACTTTTTTATCTAATCTTAATTTTTTTTTTATTTGTTGTACGGTCGCCATCACAAACACTGAAACTTTCTAGGTACAATAACGCCAAACACCGCTCTGATGCTAAAGATGGCGACTGTATCAACGCGGCTATGGTAATTGGGAATGTCTAAAAAAAATTACCAATCTATACATATAAAATCCTTTGTCCTGACTGACGGATCAACGCACAGCCTAAACCGCTGATCGTAGAGACCTGAAACTTGGAGGGTGTGTTCTTTGTATGACGTAGGCATCCGATAAGAAAGGATTTTCCGTAGTTCTACTTCTAAGGGGGTAAAAAAGGGGGGCAAATTTTGTATGAGACATCGTGATTCCTTGGTCCAATCTACTTCAAATTTTGCATAAACATTCTTTAACAAAATTGATGGAAGACGTGTTTCGTATTTTATTGAAATTCATCCCTTGACGGGGTCAAAAAGTAGTAGAAAGTTATTTTGGGGGTGAATTGCTTCGAAGTTGATATCAATACTCCTTAGTGCTTTTGATTTAAATTACATTTTATTTTGACACATTGTTAACGAAACGAAACTTCAAATATTGCAAACCATTTTTGTCTACGTTTGTCAACCACGTCTTGATCTGATCTCTGATAATAGCTAATTATATGTATTAAGTATTTGCATTTCACCAAGCTTTTGCTTTTACAAGCGCAGCGTGGGACGTCCACCAACGAGATGGAAGGACGTTTTGGTGAAGGCCGCAGGTTCAGGGTGGATGCAAGTCGCTTCCAACCGTAATGATTGGACGTCAATGAGGGAGGCCTATGTCCAGCAGTGGACATCCTATGGCTGAAATGATGATGATGATGAAGCTTTTATGCGAGTTCAACCTTTTTCGAATAAAATCGAATTGAGTATTCAAATATCATTGTTGAACTCGCATAAAAGCTTGGTGCAATGCAAATACATATAAAATGCTTTGTCCTGAAGTCCTAAATGACTGACTGCCGGATTAACGCACAGCCTAAACCGCTGTATGTAGAGACCTAAAACGTGGAGGGTGTGTTCTTTGTATGACGTAGGCATCCGATAAGAAAGGATTTTCCGGAATTTCCACGGGATAAGGAATAATCGGGATTTATATATTTCATCAAGAGTGACCCTATGCCCATAACGAAGATTACTAAACTGTACAAATTGGGCATGCAATTAGACTATTAGAATATAAAGCGAATATAAAGAATTTTGAAAATTTCCACGGGATAAAGTTAAATCAGGATTTATATATGTAGGTACTCAAATCAACTGGACCATATCTCCGTAACTACAATTACTAATCTTTTCAAATACAGTATTAACGAAAATGACCATAACAACAAAAAAACTTATTGCAGGATTTTTGGAAATTCCTGTGGGATAGATAATCTCTGAAACTTCCGAGCCGATTAAAAAAAAAAACTTTTACCAGTAAAAAGTTACACTATCCTTTATTGACATAGGCTACTTTTTTCCGGGGAAATGCAAAATTCCCAAGGGATAGAAAAAAGAAAATTCAACTTCGGAGCTCATTTTAAAATGTCTTACACCAATAGAAAAGATGAACTGTCCTTGGTTAACATAGGATGCTTTTTTCCGGATAAATGCAAAATTCCCGCGGTATAGAAAATAGTAAAATTAACTTAGGGGCTGAGTTTAAAAAAAAATCACCAATAGAAAGCTTCACTATCCTTTATTGGTATAGGCTACCTACTATTTATTCGGTAAAATGCAAAATTCCCCTGGGATATTAAGAAGTGAATTTCACTTCAGGGCTGATTTGAAAATTTCTTTCACCTATTAGTGAGTAGCTACACTAACCCTTACTTACATAGACTATTTTCTCCGTGAAAAATCAAAATTCCCACGGGAAAAAAATAAGTGAACTCAACTACGCGGCTGATTTTAAAAGTTCTTTTATCGGTAGAAAGCTTTAAGGACATAGGCTACTTTTCTCGGGGAAAATGCAAAATACCCGCGGGATAAAAATAAGTGTAATTTTGCAAAGAATAAGGACAAATTTGTTGAAATTCCCGCGGGATAGGGAATAAACGGGATTTATAATATTCACTAACTGATACTCATGATGAAATGATAATAATGATGGATGTTGCCGGTGCCGGATTTTTGTTTTATACAATGAAAGAGATGAAGAAGCTTTACCACAAATTGGAATTCTACGCGGACGAAGTCGCGGGCAAAAGCTAGTCTAAATATATAAAAGAAGAAACTGACTGACTGACTGACATATCAACGCACAGCCCAAACCACTGGGCCTAGAGATTCCAAATTTGGCATGTAGGTTCCTTATAAGGTCTAGGGGTGCACTAAGAAAGGATTTTTCAAAATTCACTCCCTAAGGGGGTGAAACGGGGGTCCAAAGTTTGTATGGGGAAACAAGATTCGTTCGCCTATTTTATTCGAAACTTCACAGAAGTACTCCTAATGATAAATGAGTAAACACGTGTTTCAGGTTTTTTGAGAATTCAACCCCTAAAAGGGCGAAAAGGGGTAACAAAGTCTGAAAATCAACATGGATGTTGTTTCTATGGTTTATCGGATCGCTGGTTATGAAAACAACAACGGTTTTAAAATCCGATGTGGCGGACGTAAAATACCATCTCCCTGGATGGGGTTGAAATGTCTAATTAAACTAAATGACTGTTGATATATCAACGCACAGCCCAAACCACTGGACCTAGAGACTTGAAATTTTGCACATAGATACCTTATACAATGTAGGCATCCACTAAGGAAGGATTTTTGGGAATTCCCACGGGGACGAGAAAAAACGGGATTAATATATTCAATTCCGAGTGACCCTATCTCATTAACTATAATAACTAGACTCTTCAAACTTGATACACAAGTAGGTATTACATTAGTTAAAACATTTATTTCAGGATTTTTCAAAATTCCCACGGGATAAGGAAAAAACGGGATTTATATATTCAGTTCAACGGGATCCTATGAACTATAATTACTAGACTCTTGAAATTTGGCATAGAAGTAGGTAATTATAATAGTAACAAACTATTTTAAGGATTTTCGGAAATTCCCACGGGATAAGGAAAAAACGGTATTTTTCGCTTTACTGGTCGTAGAAAGCTAAAATTCGGCATCTAGGTTGCTTGGAGAGTGTAGAGGAGGATTAAGAGAGGACTTTCCAAAATTCCAATGGGAACGGGAAAAAACGGGATTTTTCGTTTTACTGGTCGTAGAAAGCTAAAATTCGGCATGTAGGTTGCTCGGGGAGTGTAGAGGAGCATTAAGAGAGGACTTTCTAAAATTCCTACGGGAACGGGAAAAAACGGGATTTTTCGTTTTACTGGTCGTAGAAAGCTGAAATTCGGCATCTAGGTTGCTTGGAGAGTGTAGAAGAGTATTAGAGTAGGACTTTCAAAAATTCCCACGGGAACGGGAAAAAATGGGATTTTTCGTTTTACTGGTCGTAGAAAGCTGAAATTTGGCAAGTAGGTTGCTTGGGAAGTGTAGAAGAGAATTAAGGGAGGACTATACAAAATTCCCACGGGAACGAGAAAAACGAGATTTTTCATTTTACTGGTCGTAGAAAGCTGAAATTCGGCATGAGGTTGCTTGGGGAGTGTAGAGGAGCATTGAGAAAGGACTTTCCGAAATTCTTACGGGAACGGGAAATACGGGATTTTGCGTTTTACTGGTTTTAAGCTAAAATTTCAAAATTCATAAGTTTATATTGTAAATAGGCCGCAAAGGGCTCTTTAACCGACTTCAAAAAAGGAGGAGGTTATGCATTCCACTTTATGTATTTTTTTATGAAGGTGTGTTCACCGATTTCTCGGTCAATTGTGGACCGATTTTATAAATTCTTTTTTTATTCGAAAGAATATAATATACTCCTGAGATGGTCCCATTGTCACGCAAGCAAGCAAGCGTGCATGCATGCTTGCATCTTGCTTGCATGCTTGCTTGCTTGCCTGTATGCTTGCTTGCTTGATATCTTGGTACTTTGGAATTCTTGTGGTACACGCGAGCGAAGCCGCGGGCAAAAGCTAGTGGTTTTATATTTCGGGTCGGGGGTTAGAATTACACCTCTCCATTTCATCCGTGGGTGTCGTAAGAAGCGACTAAGGACATAGTTTAAGGTATATTGTTGGCGATAGCCTAGCAAACTTTCATTATTATACTTACTACTTTTACCTTTAAACCTAAAATTGCTAAAAGTGGCCTCGAAACGTAAATGTAACATTAACCCCATGTTTCACCATCCATTGATCAAATTTATTTGACCGATAAATGTGATGTCGTCTTTGTTTGTTTTGTTCGAATAGACGGAGACGGCATCACATTTATCTGTCAGTTAAAATTAATCAATAGGTGGTGAAACAGCCCCTTAGTGTGCTCTGGGAATACAGGCGTGATTTTATGCATATATGTATGTAAGAAAAATCAAAGATAGTGTATACCTATTACTATTTAAAAGAAAAAGCTCTTAAATAGCCCTATGACAAACGGACGGACAAACAGCGGAGCTATATATTAGGTAGTAATGGGGTCCAACTAACAACTTTTAGGCCCTAAATCCTAATTTTTCAAGAAAATCAGATATTTATTTCAGAATCACGTATTTTCCGTAATTTCTCCCGCAGAAAGAAACTATTTCGCTACGCTAAGGCTAAGTCATCAATTTGAAATTATACTTTTATACATATTTCAAAAACAGTTTCAGAGCTCTCTTTAATATTACAAGCATCTAGGTGCATAGCGGGCGGGCAGACCGAGTAAAATAAAAAAGCTCAGACCGGAGAAATAAACGAAAGTATGCATTATTATGATGACTGTTCTGAACCGGGATCCTTGGAGATTTCAATTATGACACAAAAATAATATTTACCTAGAAGCATGCTCATGCTGAGAACAAAGAATATACATTTCTTGTACCTTTACATACCTCAGAAATCGAAGTTTCTTTAGTCAAGAAAATATTTTCTATTTATCTTACTAAATGTAAAGAGTGAAAATGCTTTGTTTCTTTATTTTTGCTAGTAAACGCTAGTGTGATAGAATACATACTATGTTCATAAAATTAAAATGTAAGAGAACGATGTCTGTAGTAGTACATTGGAAATACATATTAAAGAAAAATCAAATAATGAGAAGTCTTCATAACAGGAATGTTATGAAGAGTTTGACCTCAATAAGTACGTTGCGGTAGATAAAAAAACAACAACACAAGAATTAGCATCTAATTTTTTACAATCTATTATGGTGTACAATTTAGACATGATGTGGCTTTTTCTTCTTACTATGAAGCAAATATCTAAAATATCAGTTCAAATACTTCCCCAGTTCTTGCCAAAATCAATGGAAGAGTGGAAACGGTCGAGGACTCCCAGGTCGATTTTATGCATTGCATATGATACAACAAAACGTACATCGAGACAAGATATTTACTCTTTTCGGTTAGCGTGAAAATTTTCCAACGAATTTCGGAATATTGACTTGCTTCTCTGCTTGGGAGATTAGTCTGGGTCGTAATGTAATATGAAAGTGGAATATATCACGTGTTTTCTTTTTAATTATGACTAGGGTTGCCATCTCTCAAATTTGGCAACCAGGACAAAAGGTGTAAAATCCCCGGATTTTGGAGCACAGAACTCAGACAGGTCAACAGTTTTTTTTATTTCCCGTCCCGCACCCTGCTCACGGGGGCCACGATTAGGTTATCATCGCGGCGCGGCGCTCCTGGCTGCCCTTTTGCCGCTCTCAGCGGCGACCAAAAGCTGGAAAAATTTAAGCCCGGACTACAAATGAAACCCTACCCGGACGCTCGCTAAACCAGGACAAATCCGGAGAAATACTGGTAGATTGCAGCCCTATGACTAACCTTTAATAGTATCTACTCCGTTCTAGAGTAAGTGCACGCTAAGTTTTTATTACTTACAACGCCCAAATGTTTTAAGACTGTCTTCATCATCATCGTCCGCCGAAAAACGTCCACTGCTGGACATCTTCCTCCAAAAATTTGGTACAGTGACGTTTTCGAGCGACTTCCGCCAGGTAAGACTGTAGATAGAGATAAAAAGAAAAATTCATTCATTCATTTTCAAATTGTACCTTTAAAATGAAACTTTTGGGTTCCCTATTGTTTGTCCTAATTTCATATGCCGTAATGTACGTATCGTTTTCCGAATGTACAGTTTTGAAAGTTGCTTTAGCCAAATTTTAGCTTTATTCAATAGAAAATATGAAGAAGTCTTACCACAAATTTGAATCCTGTGAGGACGAAGTCGCGG
The DNA here is from genome assembly GCA_947563465.1 of Archips xylosteana. Taxonomy (NCBI): domain Eukaryota; kingdom Metazoa; phylum Arthropoda; class Insecta; order Lepidoptera; family Tortricidae; genus Archips; species Archips xylosteana. Next base: position 12,010,465 of record OX387357.1, on the reverse strand, counting down.
GCAAAAGCTAGTCATCTATACGAATACTCCCTATAAAATATATATCGTAAGTACTTCGCTACACTTTCTCCCGCTCAGTAAAAAGGCACTATAAACGAACACTAGAGTGCGGCGCGTCGTAATTTTGTTTCGAGACAAGGCAGCTAATTACTAACAGCAGGCAACAAGATACAAGCTTAGGTGACAAGTACGAAATCGTAGACTGCTAATTACCAATGTAGGTGGAAAAAAATAGTAATTTTTGCCTTTTATTTATACGGAACACTTAAAAAGCGCCCAAGTGAAAAGGGAATCATACGCAAAAGACTTCGTGTCAGGTTCTGAAATACACTTGTATAGATAAATTACCACGAGCGTGGAATTGCATAATATGTAGTGGTATTGTGTGTTTACAGGCATTGGAGAGAGAGATTTTTATATTTTTGTCTCTCACTCACTAAATTGAAATACCCATAATCACACAATACCACTACATTGCAATTCCACGCTCTAGGTAATTTATCTACATAATATTACGAACCCTATCAATTTATTTTTAAATATATGTGTTCCCCTCCACTAGCTGAAGGACCCCGACTTTACGGTACTTTGTTATGACCTTCTTCTCAATATCTTCCTAGGTTTTTATCCGAACCGCTAACAGATTCTTAGCGTTTATAGCTTTCTATAAGTTATAAGGCCTAGCATGAATAACAGTAATTCAACCTTGACTTTGACATCTTTAATTACTGTCATTTGTTTCCCCAGTCGATCCGAAATCCTTATATTCCGGAGCTTGGGCTGTAAACCCTTCACTCGTAGCTCGACAATGCTCGCTAGTCGCTGCCCAACCATAAAATGCTGACTACGGATCGTCTGTCAACAGTATAAACTCCAGATCGTGGCTTGTGTAAGGGATCAAGGCCGTAGCTTCAGTATTTTATGGATCTGCAAGCACTTACCTCGGAGGGATTAAACTGTGCCATGGTTCTATAGTTGCCGTGGGAGTTTTAGAGATCGTTAAAGTATATTTTAGATTTTTTTAAAGTAATGGTTATAGGTATGTCATCATCATCATTTCAGCCGAAAGACGTCCACTGGATTACTTTAGTTACGGCTGTTTACAGCGTATATTTTTAAATAGTCTGACTCGCACTTGGCCGTTTTTTATGACAGTTCTTGTATGAAAAGTAAACTTTATATTATACAAAAATTAAAAAAAAAAAAACAAATATCCAGAGATTCATTATACATTTACCGAACTTACCCCTTCAGTAAGAGGCTGATAAATAATACCTAAGTTTACAAGTAAGAAATAGTGAAAGCAGCAATACAATTCTGTAGTAAATACACAAACCCATATAAAAAAACCTATTCTATTATATACGAAACATAATTATGTTTATTTCATGTGTTATGCATATATATTATTCGTCATCCAATAAAGGAGAAGGACACAAAATCACTGACCAGTAATTTTTTTTTAATAGAAAAATTAACCGCATTTTTTTACCTTCCTTCTTCAATACCAAAGCTAGTTTTTGGCAGCGAAGTAGTAAAGTAAAACGGTAGTAGTTCTTTGATAAGGATCTTCACAAAGTAACGCCTGAATCAATCAATACCATGACAGACAAACTTATTTTTCGATTACCTTTCAATTTATAAGAATCCTCTGTCCTTGACCCTTTTCCGGTTTTTTAAACTTATGCGTAGGTACAGTAATTAATAGGACAATAATAGCTAGCGTTTAAGAAACTAATTTGATCCCATTGTGCAAAATTAACCATCAGAAGTATACAACTTATAATATCAGTACCTAATCTAAATCTAAATACGGAGTCATTATAGATTATGAATAAAAGTGACACAAGTTTGAGAGGCACGTAGGCTGGTGTCATTTTGCGTCTAAAGTAATATTTAATCTTATTACAAGTATCGTGTGACTGACATTATGTTTATCCAAAGTTTTTATTAAATCAGCCACCGCTTGTCCACCCACTACCAAAACGGACTTTTCAGCTACTTGGGACTTGAGTCCAAGGAGTCTAACCCCCTGTTCCACCATCCATTGATCAAATTTATTTGACGGATAAATGTGATGCCAGCTCTGTATGTTTTGTTCGAATAGACGGAAACAGCATCACATTTGTCCGTCAGTTAAATTAATCAATGGGTGGTGAAACAGCCCCTAAATGTCAACTTTGTTTCTAATATTTGTTACAAATATCGTGTGATTTTTTTTCATCATGACTTATTAATTACACAATTTGAGAGCTATATTAAGAACTAGACATTTTAAAACAAACAAGCAAAAATTGAGCGCAGGCAAATCAAAGGCAAAAATTAATCTAATATATAAAAATCTCGTGTCACGGTGTTTGTTATCGAACTCCTCCGAAATGGTTTGACCGAATTTTATGATTTTTTTTCTCTATACTCGGTTGGTCTGAGAATAGGTCGTAGGTTATTTTTATACCCCTATTCTTCGCAGACGGAGTCGCGGGCAACAGCTAGTTCTATCATAATATTTAAGAGGACTTTTAGACAAATTCAACTTTCCTGGTTTTACGTTAGTTTTAGGAACACCCTATAAAAATGTATTTATTTTCATTTTAAATGTCCTTTCTTTATTTTTAAATATTTTCCTGATTTTATTTGTATTTTGAGATTAACATGGGGTCAGAGGTCAGCATTAAACTTTTAGACTATAACCATGTATTCACCGAAGTAATAACCTAGGCATTCCCAATATACCCGAAGCGTATCGTAATTGTGAACGTACCATGGACCCGGTTCCGTCTAGACAAAGTCTAGGAAGACTGGAAGATTAAAGACAGCGGGATGAATAGAACCAGCCTAAAAAAAGAATACGAAAAATGCCTTTACGTAGGAAGGCTTGTGCGCTGTCACGTACATTGTAGTCTTATTTAATCTTTTTGCAGGTTTTGCGAATGGCCATTTGCAGATATTGTACGTATTTTTTTGTCCCGGAGATTTGTTGTCGATGACATGTTTAGCTGTTTAGGTAAAACTTTTTTTCTTTAATCCAAACGTTTTTTTGAAAGACAGGCGTGTCATCTTAACCTAACTTTTTTTTAAAGTAATTTACACTTTTAGGGGCTGTTTCACCACCCATTGATTAATTTTAACTGACGGATAAATGTGATGCCGTCTCCGTCTATCCGAACAAAACAAACAGAGACGGCATCACATTTATTATCCGTCAATAAATTTGATCAATAGATGGTGAAACAGGGGGTTAGTGTCTTTTATTTAAATCAACTTTATGTTAAGTAGGTACGTTATTAATCGACATTATGTAACAATTTTCATTGGTAAAATTAATTTCAAATTTATCATTTAAAATTGAACTGACTTTCGTGAAACGTTGATAGATATTAAATAATAATGAACAAATAAATAAATATCACGGGACAATTCACACCAATTGATCTGGCAAAGAAAGCCAAAGTAAGCGAAGCAAAGCTTATGTTATGCATACTGGGCAACGGTTATCTATCTACATAAGTATGTTTATACTTTCCTTATATTATGTTGTTGTTTTCCTGTATTTGGGTATTTCTATTATTCGTTGTACCCAATTAAGAAATTGTTAACAGGGAGTTAAAATTAGTCCGTTTGGTTACGAACTTTTTCAAGCCTTTACAATAAATAAAAGCAACAAATCGGATGAGTTTAACAATGTTTAACAAGAAGTGTTCGGTCTGTTAAATTTTTTTTTATTGTAAAGGCTTGAAAAAGTGCCTAACCAAACGGAGTAATTTTAACTCCCTGTTAACCATTTCTTAATTGGGTATAACGAATAATAGAAATGCCCATGTTTTACATGCCATACATACTTAAATACATATTAAACACCCAAGACCCGAGACCAAACATTCGTTTTTTTTCATACAAATATCTACCCCGACACGGGAATCGAACCCGGTACCTCAAGCTTCGTAGTCAGGCTCTCTAACCACTAGGCTATCTGGTCGACTAAATCTATTGTAAATACATATCAACCTGCTTCAAATACATTAATTCCGTTCCGTTTTCAAGTTTTTTTCGGTTGTGTTTGCAGCATGAATCCATCGTTCCGAGAAGACGTGTCAGTTTATACATAAACCAAACTTCATTCCTGTCGTCATCATTCGATAATAATAAGACCTATTACAGAGTTCTATGACAACGGCGAATAAAAAATAGAGCCCAATTAAGTAGTTTGTGGGCTGGTGGCACGTTAACCGTTAATGAGGAAATAATTATAGTAAAATATCGTTCCGTCCTAAATCAGATTCAGAGGAAATATAAAAAATACAAATTAGGAATAAAGTGCTGTTTAATAACATATTCATAAAACCCTCTGATAATAAAAAGTAGTGTGGATGATGCGGCAGCCATTAATATTATTAATATGGCTTCATGACGCGAGAACCATAAAGTTGAACAAACGAGAGAGGCGGGATATTTTTTACCGCCTGAGCTCCCATAAAAACACAGGCCCTGAATTAGCTCGGTTCTTTGTCACCCCTTTTGAACAACCCTTAAATTTCTACGACCTACCACTGTCTTTGTCTAACAATAACCACTACATTCCTATCCGTTAAACTGCATCAACGAAAAACAACGTAAAACCGCCCGAGATGAAACGAGATAGAATAAAATATATGCACTAGTAGAGACGACAGAGAGAGCGACATACGTAGTAGTATCCACGAACGTATACTTTGTCCTCAGCAAGAAAGAGACAGCCGAGAACCCTCATGAGCGAGCGAGAGCAGAATAGAAATTAACCAACAGAGGGGAGAGGAGCCGAGCTTCTTCAGGCGGGGTGGTTAGTCCGCATTCGACCGCGCTCGCGGTAGCGTCGGCTATCTGAAATTAATCTCAGGCGAACGATCAGAGTTGTGAAAACATTTTTCTAGTGCGTTTCTACGTTAAATACTGTGCTCTATCAAATATTGTTATGGAACTACGATCATTTAACCTGGAACGTGAATTTTAACGAAGCTGGAAGCGACTTTAGTCAACTGTTAAATGAACATGTTTTCGTGACATGAAAAACTGTTAAAATATTTGCAGTTGGCATCTGAAGAATATTTTAAAAACTGTTATATTATGACTAACACCTTATCACTTGGATTTACGTGCGCGTTATGATAAGCGAGGAGCTTTGACCGTAACTCTTGTTGAGAACTGCAGGGATACCAAAGATAATGTGTGCCAAAATGTTTTTGTATAGTTTCTCCTTGGTTTCGGTTATATCATGGATTGGAGTGTTAGCTGAAGAGGAGGTGTCGTCACCGTTGCGGGTAGCGCAGTGCAGAGCGACATGTTTGCAAAAGGTAAGAACCTACTAACGAAACAAATTGGATCCTTAACCCTTAGAAATTCGGAAACAAATTGAAAGAATGTGGAACACAATGAGCTCTTGTTAAAGGTATAAGAAAGGTTTATGTTAAGGAAGCCACATGGCGGTCCTGTAAATTAGAATCGTATCCCGGACCCTTGCTTTGTCCATTTGTCCCTCAATCAATCGCACTGAAGGCCATCCGTTACCCGTTAGACCCTCGATAATCCTGTGTTCAGGCTGATTAGCAACCTACCTATTAGGATCGTTACAGATCATAGATCAAAGACCACCCGAGCCGGCTCAATGATGCGATGGAATAACTACGGCAAAAAGGTTTCTTGTTGATACTATTCTTAAATTTAGCGTACCTTTTGTAGTAGATCATTTTACGTAGGTTTTAATGGAAATCTCTCACTTGGTTCTTGGGTTTCAGATGGAGCCACATTCATTTTGATATTGCTTCTTACTTCAAAATTATAATAATAATTTAGCCTTCATAAATTACTTCAGGCTTGTAAGACAATCGTAACGCTGTGTTGTGCTTGTCATTCAACATTTCTGCCTTTCATGTATCTAACTTGGATTTACCATTTACTTAAACCTCGTTTCTGGCTTAAAAATATTGAAACAATATCTAAATGGAAATGAAAAATAATCATATAGTCTCTCAAGTTAATAAATCACGCCAGTTATTATAATTTATCTCACCTTTCGTACCAAAATATTGAAAATGTCGTGGTAGGGGAACCTAATTTATTATGCTGTCGAAAACTCGACGGCAGTTTGTTGAAAAATTACTTGTTTGAATTTCTTTACTTCAAGCACCATCAATAATGTCTTACCTTACCTCATAATAATAATGCAAAACGAAATTATGTAAGTTAGAATACCTATCTTAGCTCTCTAAAACGATAAGTACGATTTATATCAAACAATATTTACAGATATAATTTATCTAAACTGGTTGGGTTATTTATTTGGACCATTGGGAACAGGTTGCTGGCTGGTTATCGGTATAGGGACCGAGCCTCCATAAATGTATTTTGTATCTATCCCTTGGAATTGTAATAAACTTATTTGTTTCAGCTCTCGTTCGAGATTGACCAATAAATTATGTTTATTATTAAGTTCCGTATTTAAATTTTTAATTAACATATTTGGATTGCGCTGCTTTATAACGTTTCTCGCGTCCATTAATAACAGTAAGACATTTTTAATTTGATGTCGTGAATCAATGAGTTTCGGCGGAATTATTAATATGAAAGTCTAAAATTATACTCATACTTATTTTGATCGCTATAGGTACACAGCCATTTTAATTTTAGCTCAATGTCAGGCAGGCATTGCACAAAAAAAGCTATGATATGGGTCCTGCCAATCTCGTGGATCAAATCGACATATGTTGATAAATCTAAAGCATTTGGGCATGATCACGCTTCGTCCAATTTTTTCCCCCAAGTTTTTTGTTATTATTCTACCTGCGACTAAGCAAAGGACTAAGGTTGTGCACAATAAGCCGCCATTTTAGCATTTTTTCCATTTTGTTTGCAAAGGGATGTGCGTGACGTTTCCAAGGGCGGAAGGATAGACAGCAAAGGCTTTTATTGTTCACAAAATTAGAGTAGCCGTATAACCAGGAAATGAGCCGGGTTGAAAAAACATAATTGCCTATAATGGAGCAGAGTTGATCCCTGATTTTTTTACCTTTTGTTAATTTAAGTATCCTTTTATGTTTTGTATAAAATGCGCACATCAATTTTACCAAGACAAGTGTAATAAAATCCAACATTTAGCAATATTTATGCAACACTATGCGTGCTCTTTAAAATGAAATTCAAAGTTCTTAAAAAAATTAACATGTTCTAAAAAGTTGAGTGATTTCTTCGTGGCCTTAAATGTTCTCGAAACCTATTATCTATTGTGTCTTATTGAAACACGAGCTTTTGTATATATGTTTGTCTACAACTTTTCATTCTTGTGTTTTTTGGGTTGTAAGTTTTTTTTAGAAAGCATGCCCCTAAGCTGACATTGTGAGTTCCAAAAACACGATATGAATTTAAATAAGCACAAGCCATACCTATCTTGTACTTTTAAGTAACAAATATCCAACAGGCTTTTGACACATGCCTCGTAATTATTACAATACGTTTTAAACATCATTCCCAAATTCTAACACGTCACCTTCTCACCCCTGCTGCATTCAAAGTAGGTACTAGTTACTTAGGTTCTTCAATAATATAAGGACTTCTAATTATTGTTGAGGTAAATTAAAGTAATACCTACCCGACTGTTAAACCTTGGCCCAATAGCAGTACCTACTTACGTCAACTAATAAAAATCCTAAAATACCCGTTTCACCTTGAGACCCTAAATAATGCAAAAAGAAACCATAAAGAACCAGCCGGTCGATTGCGAAATAAAATCTCGATTAGAAATTTAGGGACTCTCCGACCACTCCTTACGGTCCCTTTTGAAGCGGCTACTTCGGACTGAGCATTATTATTTTATCGGTGTTCAGCCATGCACAAGAGGTAGAATAAAAATTTTGTTCGACGGAAAATCGAAAAAAAAGTGAAGGTTTCGGATGCACGTCCTCGGGCCACGCAGCGCTTAGAAAAAATAAACGAGAAAGTCAACGCCGAAATGACCTGCGTTTTTGTTCAAGATTTGTTTTTGTTACGTTTGAGTTCATTTGGAAGTAGCCATGTCTGTTGCTTACTGGATTAGGTTAAATTGAGTTTGCTTTTTGTATTGAGCATTGCTTTATTTTCTTTAGTACCCATAATTTTTTGATCGGTTGATGGAATTGAAAATGGTCAAGTTGATTCAGAAGCTTGATTAGGTTCAACGTACTTTATAGTGAAAATAAACGGATCACTCACGTCTCAAAACGAGTTTAACTCGACATGTTTCGGGCTAATCCGTAGCCCTTCCTCTCGGAGTCGCACGTCACGGCGGCTGCCAAACGTGCACATGTCGAGTTAAACTCGTTATGAGACGTGAGTGATCCGTTTATTTTCACTATGAGTGATTCTCACGGTAGTTTCATGTTTAAAACGTACTTTATCATCAAAATACGTGTAATTTAGTTGTTATTATATGAAATGTTGTGTTAAGGATATACTTGGTTGATAACGGTTAAAAGATATATCAACGAAGTAAATCTAGAAGCTAACTAGACCATGCTGAGCGGAGACTGCAGACAAAAAATTTTGGTCCAAAGTAAATCGGGTAAGATCTGTTCCATTTACTTGGGATTTTACTTACTTTATTCTTTATGATGATGACATTGGGTAAAGGATAAGGCAGCATAATTTTAACATGCAATAAAACAGTAACTTACACTTAGATCACCTCGGACATTAATTTATGAAAAAGGTAAGCACGTGGATCGGACTAAGAGTCGCGAGATGGTATTACCTGTACAAGACTCTTGAGAAGGGGGTCTTGCCTTATCTGCTAAGGCAGTCGTAATAGAGCCGTAGACGAGAGCAGACGATTAATGATTCATGACCCCTCGTAGCGCAGTGTCATCAATATTATTCTGTTTGTATCCCGCACGTTTGGCCCACCCTCGCCCGCGCCCCGTTCATACATAAATAAGCGCGACACGTCGTCTTCTCTGATTACATCGCACCGATGTAGTGAGAAATAGTGTAGTCAGATGCTGAGCCCGTCTTTTGTTCAATATATTCCCTAGACACCAAATGAATAGTTAACACTGTATGCTCAACGTGCAAGTTTAAGGTTTCGGGTTTCTCTTAAAAGATTGGAGATAAAGTCGCTGGAATTTATTTGTTTGTCAATAAGCTGATGTTACAATCGGGCTTGGTGTTAAGCGTTTGGGTTCTTTTGACGCTGATAGGTATCACTGTTCTTGTGACGAAATATCGAAAGCCGATTAAGGGATTGACGAAGTTCAGAGTGAGATATTAAATAAGACGACAGCAGCATTGACGACATTCTTCAAACGAAGATAAAGTTGGCAAATCATTTTCGAAGACACTATAAAGCTTTTTAAATCCTTCCAAGAATTAAAACAATTTCAAAGTTAGACAGAAACATTGATGAATTAAATTTAATAATAAATAATATGATAATTATTATGAATGTTTATTAGCCGCAGATGAGGCAACGTATAATAGTACAGTGTCAAATGACAGTAAGAGAAACACGTCATTACTGGATATTACATGATGTTCCGTTAGTCCCAAAATTGATGTAGAGTTTCTTGTCACGCGATCCAGCGATAAAGCAAGTTCCAGGGCAAATTAAGTAAAAGGAATACGGAATTCTTTGACAAATGCAATAAATATCGGTTTTAAAGCATAACTTATTAACGTATTACATGAAAAAAAAATACTTTTTTACACAAGAATACCGTACCTCGATTAATAAAATGCCTGGGCTATTTCTCACTAATGAACAAAACAAACAGCGCACGCTTTTAAATTCCACCTTATTAATGTGACCCGTTCTGAGTGTATGTTTTTCCTTACCGATCCCATCTAGCGACATTAAAGCGCGCGGAAGAGCGACTTGCTCACTGATAAATGATGTGCCTGCTACTGCTACACCGCTTCGCTTTTAATCCTCTCGCCACCATTGTGTCGACGTCCAATTTTTGACATCTACCGTTTCCTTCCAAACCACGCCCACGCTGTTCGGTAAATAAGAAATTAATGGCCTATCTGTATCTATGTTTGAAATCAATTGCCCACCAGTCCCATCTAATGATTTGTCGCTCCGATATATCTCTTGATAGATCTTTATGTTAAGCACAATTACTGTACAAGCACCATTAGTCGAGCAAACGAAGTATGTTAGAGAGAAGCACAAGATTAACTGCCGAAATTAATTGCAATCAACACAAAAATGTTTCTTGTCGTAAAAATTATAACTCGTAAACAAGTATCAGTAAGATAAACAGTCAGATCGGCCAGGTTATAAACATTAAAAATTATGAAACAGTTTATCAGTTTTAATAGTTTTGTGAGCGCGAGCGGTCGTTTTGATTACATATTTAATGTTTCAGTAAACTATTTAACATCGTTCCGAAGTTGATTGGGATTCGATTAAAAGCAGCTGCTCTGAAGGCATACACTAAGCCCTGCAGCCACCGATGAAATGGAGATAGTTTTAATGCTCGTAAATTTCGTTTAGAGACTCCGTCGTCCGATCAACTAATCGCTTTCGTCGGGATATTTGCCTAAGTTTCAAACTAAATTTTGTGCTCCATTTAATAATATCGTATCACAATTCACACGTAGGTACCTACATTAAAAAAATTTACTATCACAGGGGAATACTAGAGACCACATTAAAGCTAAATGTAGCTTACCAATACGTAATCGTGAGACAAAACAAAAACTTTTATTAGTAATAAATATTCCCTTGACTTCTAAAATCGAAAATCAAAGGTAAGGCAGTCAATATTCAATGATGGGTGATATATTTTTCCCATAATCTGGATTTAATGTAAGTTAAAAAATCCAAACGTATGATTACAATGGCTTCATGATGGCTTCATGCATCGTCAACTTTGTTATTTTAAACAAAGCACAGTAGGATGTCCGCAATGGGCGGAGCCTAGCCTTTGCAATGCGTACGCGCAACAGAATGCTCGTACTTCAACGGGAGTGGTGCTACAAAAAGGGGGAAGACTCGTTATTCCCAAGTTAATTAAAATGTTATTCGAACCAACTTCATAATAAAGTACCATAAAATTATTCACGAAACTAACTAGCGTGGATTTCTTTTAATAGGTGTCAAAATTTATTGTCTCCAAATTCGTTCAGTCTACAGCCCCAAATCTCTTTATCTGAGCATTAATCTTTTAAAACCCATAAAAACGAATCTTTGGATCTTACCAAATATTTTGTACGAAATTGATGGAGGGACCGTCACTTATCAGAGACTCGAATCTAAGACGATCAAAATTCCTAGAGGTGTCGATACAAGCTATGAGTATGCCATACTTGTAAAAGAGCATAATTTATAATTTAAGATTTCGAAGTGACTTATGAACAAGTACATAAGTATATTTAATATTTTGTCAAGAAATCATGACAATTTTAAAAATATGATTATTGCAGTGAAATTATGTAAGTCATTTTGAAATGACTTAATGTCGATTCCATATTTTATCGTTACCAGCTGTGCCTCGTCAGGAGAACACAGAATTGTAAAAACTACGGAGTCTTAGTTTTAAAATAGCTCGAGTAGTTTTAAATCACTACTGTACTGCCACTTAAAGTGTGAAGCGATCATGGGTTGCTCGCGTGGGCCGCGACACAGTTGGCATTCTCTTAACAAAAAAACAACCGGCACCCCGTTGTTTAAGAGGAAAAAAATAATGAAATATGTCTTTTGACTTTTTTTCGACATACGAGAAAAACGTTCAGAATTTAAAACTGTCGTATTTAAATGAACAACCCACAGCGAAGTGACATTAAGATTCGATTGTGCCCCTTTGTACAAGTTTTATACGCGAGTTAGTCATATTGTTATGTGTGTCTCGTTATGAAACATTATCAGCACATTCATTCACGGTTTTTAAACACTCGTGGTGGCTTTTATGATCTTTCATTGTTAAATTCTGACTCCTATTTGTATCTATTGAAATTCCTAAATTTTCAAGATTCTAATTGGGTATTAAAATCATAGAGCACCCTATTTCAGAAGTCGATTCATCTGAGTAAACACCACGAGTAAACGTAGCAGACAAAAATACCGATTGGGGTAGATGTGTCGTACGGAGTCTCCTGTCATGGCCAATAACACTGATCAATGTTGCGTGCAGTTGGCCACGCCACTCGGAACACACTTATTTCGGAATCTAGCAACACAGAGCTATAAATAAATGAAGAATTGGATTGTATTTAGGAGAAGATTAATCGGGGCAGATTTCAGAGACTTTAAGCAGTTATTGGTTTAGGAAATAATCTCGAGGCACGTTTTTAGTTTCAGATTGATATAAGTAAATGTTCTATTTCTCTGCAATCACACTTTTATAGATAAGTATTATACGAATCTACGTAAGGAAGGAATAAGAAACTAGCTCGTTGTGAAGTACTTATTATTCGAGCAGTATATTACCATTTCATTGCTGCATCGTGTCACAAATGCGCAGACAATTTTATTATAGAACAAGATATTTTAACGAACCCAAAAGTGCCTACGTCTAAAATAAAAGAGGCGCAAGACGGAAATATTTTTGTTTCTCGGACACGCCATTTAAGTCACAATCGTAAATTTTATTGAAATGTCCCTACAACGATCGCCGCACGAAATGCCTTGTCTTCGGGGACGAATTTATGCGTAATTCGTAAACAAATTGACGTGTTCAGAACATTTTTGAATGGCGCTCCGACTTGATGATTTGACACGTCTGTTAATACTTTGACATTAAAAGACAGAGGAAAAACGAATTGTTGAATAGGTACCCACTTTTTTAAAATGAAAAGTTTCGTCGTCAATCGCTTGTAATAATTGATTTTCATGCACCGTGAAAGATTCGCAACGGATATCGCTTGCACTTTTTAAAACGACACCTCAATGCGTTGTCGGCGCGCGGACGTACGGCTTCGTAAGTCGTAAAATCATATCACATTACACAATAGCTAGGTACTATTGTCTTTTTATTAGAACTCATTGTTTCGTTTGCTTCATTAAATTTCATTAGCCCTTTGATGTCTAATATCGATTGCCTGTTCTTAGAAGACAACAATACATCCGCCATTGCAAATAATTGTTAGTCTCGATAAAATTTTATTCAATCACAATTTTACCGCAAACTCGAACAAAAGCTTCTAGAAACAATCTCATTATGAAATTTTAAGTGTATCGGAGTGTTCCAAAAGCGTTTTGGAGCCATCGGAATTGTAAAGTTTATCAACAGCTCACCAAGAAATCCCGAGTCAAGTTTATGGAATGGAGCAATAAACTTTTTAATTTGTGGCTAAGTCAATCAATAAGAACAGGCGAAGTGTCGTAAACACGGGCGACGCCCGCGGCGCCGCGCGGCGTCCGCGCGGCTCGACAAGGCTTCCTGCTGTTCAGGCTTGCCATATCCAAATGGCTATTAGTACTTTTACGCGACGCACGCCAGGCGTTCCTACATGTTTATCCCCAATTCACTCCTAAACATCCTCGTTTTGACTCGTGAATCGTGTTAATCGGACATATTTATTTGACGACATGAAAGCGTACACTTTAATGAGCCGTTCGAACCTGGCTTGTTATATCGGCATTGGGGAACCAGCCGATATAGATACGTTTCCGCCGCTTGTTAATTAAATAACTGCGGTCAAACTTTACGATAGGCAATAGTCGCGAGTCGCAACAATAATACATGGCTGCTTAACGGTCGCGTTTCCTAAGTCGCTCGAGGGCGTTCAGTGGTTATCTGATGTCGTGAGGAGTATCGGCGGGGCTATCTGGCCGCGTCAGACATCCGTTGTCCCGTTGCTACTTATCAGCTCACTAAATAAAAAGCTTTTCCGCCGATCGTCGCGCAACCTTTGCCTCGGGCGCTGCTTATTCTTACCCTGACCAAGGGCTCGTTTATCGTACGTGACGTGACAATTCTTTTATTCCTGACACTTTGTTTCCACATAAATTACTCCGCTCTTCGGCTACCGCATATCGCTTCGGCCGGCGTCACAGTGCTTGTGAGTCTCCTTTATTCGCCTTCGTTTTGCATTCCGCCAGCTGTGTTTGCTCATTGTCTCTCCACTTTAAATTAAAAAAGGATTTTATTTTTATGTGCACAGTCCTCCTCACCAACGACTTATGTGACGTTAAGTTTGGAATGAAGTATTCTTATTGTGGCCCCATGCGGTCTTTACGCAACGTTGCATAAATTATTTCCTTTTTTTAATTAAAGGGATAAGAGTTGTTTATTTTGTGTAGGCGGTCGTTTGGTGTTTCATTGTATGTTTATCGCGCAATTTATTAAATAATTGCCCGGCTTGATTAAAAGATTGATAGTAGCGCAGTCATTACATTGTTAGCAAGTTAAGAATCTTTATATACCTAACTAGTTACTTACGTAGTAGGTAGACTATACGCCTATACGTGATCACGCACCAATTGAGTACCGCACGATCAAATAACTCACTTGGACTACTAATGAGCAATACAATCGGGCAATCGTAGGTTATTAAAAATCAACATCAACGTTTATTGAAAAGTAACGGTTATTACACAGTTATACAAACCGATTAGAATTTTAACAAACGAATAAAATGAAAGCCTTGAAGATGAGGTTTTGGGAGTCGTGTAAGATAAGAAGGTCGTTAACATTAACACACATTATGAGAACACAGCCGCTAAAGTAACAAGTGCCTAATCTCCGCCGGTCACATCGTTGTGTGATGTCGCATGAAAATTAGGTCCTTTAGTGAGCTCCTTCGTAATAAAGGCGGTGGAAGTGCTTCTATAGAAACCTCGTAATAATAAGTAGAAAGACGATAGATAACATTGAAATAAATCTTTTGTTGTTGAGACATTTGCTTAGAGTTGCTTCATTGTTATTTGTGATAATATTCGAAATAAAACTGTTCTGCCGAGTCTACAATAAGTAGATAGTCTTTTGAAATGTTCTGCTTGTTTATGAAAATGTTTATTACTTTATCTTATCAAAGCAATTCCACAACAAATCGAAATTTATGATTTCAAAGTTTAAATTACATACTTAGCATTAAAACGATTATCGGCTCATTTTCCAAACATCGTTTATTACCTAAATTAGTTCTATGTGTTGGGAATTAGAACTGAATGTCTCCCGTGCAGCGATAACGGTAGAACCAGTGCATTGACCCGCCCAGCCCCGATCAACGCTGTAAATGAGTAGTAATAGTTATTTAATATGTATAATAAGCGAGTCTTAGTAGCCCAGCCATGCCTGCAATGACTTCCTAAGTAGCAGTGTTGCAAACATACTTATTATGCACACATGCGAGTAATATGATAGGTAGCTAGGTAGTAATGATCTAATGGGTGTAGAAAGATTCTTGATAATTTATTTGATAACACACATCACAGGAAATAATCATACAAAACCAGTTCTGAACAAATGATTGCATTTTACCAGGTGGCTGCGAAAGAATTTATAAGTTGATTTTTCAATGCCCAGTTGCCATCTGTGCTCATTATTATGCTTTACACAAAAAAAAATGTACCACATCCGCAATTTAGATATATTACTAGCAAATTATAACCATTATTATAACACTTTTCAATGGTAGGAAGGAAGACTCCTTCTATGATGATCGTACAATTTTATTGCGACCGCACGCTATGAATGAATGGCTGTCAATTCTTTTATACGTAACTGACATAAATTTGTCATGAATAACCGTCTGTATAATAGGCAGTCTTTGTTGCTCGGCATCTAGAGAAGCATTTCGCAAACATTCCGTGAACGTTCGAAGCATTCTTTTTATATAGAACGGAAATCGCCGAAATTGAAATTGGCCGCGTTCATAACAATGTCGTCCGAACCGAACCCACAAATAAAATCTACCGCCTTCCTATTCAGAGCTGGCTCGCGTTCTAGGATCATTTCAATAAAAGTTATTGTATTGAAAACTGACAATGGGTTGCACAGGAAGTGATGTGAGTTGGTGTATTGGAGCAAGTGGACTGTTTATAATTTGTGCATTGTGGAGGCACGGGCAGGGACGCAGCGCGCTTGGTCGCCATTGTATGTGCGCGGGTCCAATGTTCCTAATTGGCTTTTTACACTACGAACAAAATTGAATCGCGGCTAAACGATTTTGGTGACGGGCGAAATGTTTGGCCGCAGTTTATAACTAGTGACACTGATACCCGGATTAATTAAACGGGTTCACGGCAGCTTTTTGCTATTCGGATCGTGTCGGAACGACGGCTTTTATGTGCGCGACGCGCGCTTGTATACAATTTGTAGTACGTTGTTTATGTTCGAAGCCTGTCTCTTATATGTTCTAGCTTTAATGCTTAACGAGTCTGCTATGTAAGTTACCAAAGTAGTAACTGCTAGTAGTATGAAAAGGTTCATTTGATAATGTTTTGTTTGTGAGGTTATACAAAGTTTTCATGGATGACTTGACAATTTCACACTAACAGGGAGCCAATTTTTGACAGAACATACCATTTGGTAACAAATAAAAGTCTATAACCACAGCTAGAGCAAAATTTACGATTAACTGACCAAATTAATCAGTACTGTTGTTTTCTACTACTCCTATCGTATCTAGATAGATAGTATGTAGATACAAATTTAAATTTTAGCACGGTCTTGCACCATTTTTGTAGATGTGATTTAAAAAATTTAATTCTGTTTGGAGATAAAAAACCAATGCCTGGTTTGCTTACATACATAGCTAACTTTACTATAAGACTTCTTAAGTACAAACAAGCAAGCTTAATAACTAGATAATCTTTATTTTATCAGAAGCTTTAGTCCAGAAGCATTTTGTGGAAATTACCTCACTAATCTAAAGTACTAAGTCAAAACATCCTCCCCTGCTACTTAAGGCGCTTCTTTCATCTCCTCGGATTACAATGGGTACCACAAGAATGCGTGATAAGTAATCGCATTATGTCTGTTACTAATTAATTCTCGGAAATATACTAACCGTGATAGACGTTATCTTTAAGCCGATCTGTATCAGATACCGAAATCGATACCGTGCAGCGTACATGATGGGCAGAGGGATCACTTGATGTAAGGCTGTGATTTCGTAGCTACAGAATCACGTGTGATAAGAACGTCATTGATAATTAAAAATTGTGTTACTAAAACCGGCTATAGTCTACCCTGCGTTTTTATCTTTGCAATCTCATCGTACTGATTTGTTGTGCTCAATAAATATTTTATGTACCTACTGTTACAATTCTGAGTATGATGGTGTAATTATTCGTAATACCAGCCAATTATTACGCGTATTCAACGAAAGTTTGTTTTGGCTTGTGATTTAAAGTTTCAACAATAAATTTCAATTTGCGAAGGGAATTAATATCACTTCTTCTTAGTCCTTTCCAATCGTTTCGACGAAGACCTCGTTCAATTTATGCCACTCTTCTCTTATTTGTGCTTTTTGTATCTATTTTGTGTCAGCCGGTTGTTGCCATTTGTGGTGTCTAGCGTGGAAGCTTTTCATGATATGCTCTCCACCAATTCTTTTACACCATAAGCTGTATTAACATGCTAAATGACCTGCCTATTTCCACTTGTGCTTTGATATTCGCTATTTATTTTACTATGACGTCCCTAACCTTGCTGTACTGAAGAAGCTACTTAATAATCTAATAAAAAAATCTCGTGTCACCGGACGGAGTCGCGGGCAACAGCTAGTTTATTAATAATACGTAATCGTCGTAAGTGAACTATGAAACGACCCCAACATAAATTAAGTTATTTTCAATGAATAACAACTTAACTTTCTGTTTTATTTTTACACTGTGCTCATATAAAACAAGTCACCTTCCTTGTCAAATCTGTACAGAAGAGCGAGCGACCGTTCGTTCTTAAAGTAACCTGTTTTTTTACTTAAATTCATAAGATCTTCAAAATGTGTAAAAATGCTCAATTTTTTTAAATATTTTTAGGATTATGTATTACATACTAGGTACTATAATATTATAAATGAGAAAAATTGTGAATACTTATGTTTGAATGTTTGGATATTTGGATGTTTGTTATTCAATCAAACAACAACGGCTGAACGGATTTAGATGAAACTTGACTCTGTACGTAAGGATCTGGATTGGGACAAAGAATACTTGATATTCCGGTAATGTTCTTGTGGTGTGATATTTTAACTTTGAAAAAGAATAAAAGAAGCTGTCCAAGGACGTTGAAGTAACTCGGCTTCAAGACGACGTGCTATGTTCGTCCGCTATCAATAGATGAAGGGTTGTCGAAGCGACATTATTAAAAATATTGTGTAGGGGTAGCTTTATATGTCTCTTCGAATGATAACTCATACTTCAGCTTGAATCCATTTATTGCGTATCACACGTTAGTACATAGTGGTGGGCGAGAGACTACTGACGTTCCGGACTGCTTAGCAGGCGCGTGACAACCATATCGCAAACTAAGCAATCCTATGTATGTGTATGTGTAGTATACACAGTTTGCGATATGGTTGTCACGCGCCTGCTAAGCAGTCCGAAACGTCAGTAGTCTCTCGCCCACCACTATGTACTAACGTGTGAAACGCAATAAATGGAGTCAAGCTGAAGTATGAGTTATCATTCGAAGAGACATATAAAGCTACCCCTACATTGGTGACCCTCGACTAAGGATAAGACGCAACCTTCGGTCCAGTGAGCATTATGGTGATTTTGGAGAATTGGAGAGAGACTACTCCCTCCTAGCAAGGCCACGTGGAAGCACATGCCACGTGTAGCGCTAATGTAGGGGTAACTTTAGATGTCACTTCAAATGATAATTCATACTTCAGCTTGACTCCATTTATTGCGTTTCACAAGTTAGTACATAGTGGTGGGCGAGAGACTACTGACGTTCCGGACTGCTTAGCAGGCGCGTGACAACCATATCGCAAACTAAGCAATCCTGTGTCCCCACAATTGTTTTTTTTTTATTTATTCGGTCGAAGGGATTAAAGCTAGCATTAAATAAATCGAGCAATAAATAACGCATATTTTTTTACTGACAGTATGTAGGTACAGTTTAGTATGAAAATATGGGTGCATACAACTTACTCATAAATTTGTCCCATAGTTCTTATGTCGTTGAATTAAGGTATCGGATCGTAAATATGAGAGGATTAAATCGATACATATTTTTGCACTTGACCGTACTTGATTATTACACTGTCATCAAAGCTCTATATAATACTAGCTGTTGCCCGCGACTCCGTCCGCGAAAAATAGGGGTATAAAAATAGCCTACGACCTATTCTCAGACCTACCGAGTACAGAGAAAAAAGTTTCATTAGAATCAGTCAAGCCGTTTCGGAGGAGTTCGGTAACAAACACCATGACACGAGATTTTTATATATTAGAAGATGTACACCTACCAAATTTCAAGTCAAACCAACAACTGGAATGGAATACATGGGTTGAAATGTACCTACTACATATATTTGAAACTAACTATTTATTCATAATAAGAACAAAAAAATAACTAAAAATGCTTTTAGGTATATCTTTAAGTAATTCGACTCTTATACCGACTGATATTCCGTTATGCGCCATACTGTTCGTTACACCTCGAGCTCAAGATCCTTATGCAACCGTTAACACCACTAAAACCCCACATCCTAAATACCTGAGCACACATTAATTTATCTATAAAAACGTTCAAGGCTTATACTAAGCAATGACGTCATACTGACACGTCCATTTGTCAGGCTGAGCTGCGGTGAGTCGCCTTATCTATAAGAAAGCTGGCTTAGACCCGTATCGTATCGCACAATAACTCGACTCGATACGGCTGCCAGCTCTACAGAAGCGCTGCATGGATTTATTCGATGAAGAATATATTTTCTCTGGGTGTCTGGAACTGATACAAAATGTCACTTTGATGGCAGATCCGTCTTTCGATTCGGAAAATGTTATTTGAAGTAGTAACGAGACTTTGCATAATATTGAGATCCAGTCTACACCGGCATTACACCTCTACTTGTACTATTACCTTTATTCTGTGGCTCTACGTCGATACTCTCGCATCTTTAGTACAACACAACTAGACACTCTTTGAGGCAAACTGCAAAACTCATTACCTTAAGTCACACATTACCACAGATTACAGATAGCGACATAGAAAAGTAGTCGGTTTTAGTTCAGGAATTTTTAATAATTTTTATTCTAGAAAGATATCTAGGATCATAATAAGTAGGTAGTTTGTTTTTTGCGTAACTAGTAGACTTCACTCACTCTTAACTATTATATAAAAAAATACATAACAACAAAAAAGAATGATGACAGTACAGGCTTCGTCGGGAAACTACAATAAAAGTTCATCCCCAAAATTTTATTAGACAGCTTAAAATTAATAATGAGAAAGCTTACTTTAATAACAAACGTAATTAGTAACTCGTGGTTATTATTATTAGCCACTCTGGTCAATTTGTAATTTTAGCAAAAAAAAATTGTTTGCGTTTGAATCCAGGATGCAATAATAACTATGATTGAAAATCTCGAAAGCTTAAAACACAACTTCCGTACAATCACAATTTCCGTACACAAACACCATTTCTAAGAACTCGACGGAATATTTACTCGATCAGTTCTTTACTATTGACCATTATAATTTAAATTCTTAACTAACCATGGCTCTTGGGCAATCTTAACCTTTTCAAACTTCGTACATTATTCGTAACGTCCATACTTTAGTGAAAGAACAGTGTAAAGGTCACTTGGGAATCGATGGTACTAAACATTCAAATCCGTTTATGAGAATTAGCACTTGCGTTAGTAACTATTCACACCTAACTTCACACTTCATGTTCACACACTTTCGACCCACTTTCAGAACAGCTTTTCACGAGAAAATACAACAACGAGGATTAGGTTTTGGTGCTTCATAGAAAGTGCAAATTCAGACAAAATATTGTCTGAATTTGTTTTGAACACAAGACTAATAATTAGCAAATTAGAAATGTGAGGTTATTACCTTTGTTTTGCTCTTCTACTATTAGGAGCGTTCATTCCATGTAAGTGCGAAATGTGTGATATATATAATATATACCATATTTTCGGGCTTGACTTTCGTAGTACCTTACGTAAACATTAGGTACGAACAACTTATTGACTTTTCGATTTCCAATTTATTAATACAGTTCAGGGCATTTCCTTTATCAACGTTTCTGAAATCTACCAAAATTTTTGATTTTAATGTCGATTTAATTTTAAACAGTGTAATATTTCAACGCATTGTCTATGTTTTTTAAAACTTCATAACATGATTTACATTTTTATCTGATGAAAATTTCGAAATTTTATGTTTTGTTCAACTGAACTGGCTGAAGAAACCTATTTTAATTAGGTTCTTGCCAAAGGTTTTCTCAATACATTAATAAGATTAAATAATTTATCTTTTATCTTATTATTTATCTTTTATCATATAAAGTCAAAAATGGAACGAAAAAGTATAAAAAAAAAACACTAATTTTACCTTGTTCAGACTGCCTTTAAAAAAAGTCTTAAGCGTGTAGCAATAAAAATAAAAGTTAATAAGTTGTTTATTGTACAGTCTACATATATTTTTTCTTGCATAGTAAAAACGAAAATCGAGGTCAGCAAAAACGAAGCAAATTGCCGATTTTACACGTCTGTGGAATAATCCCTATCTTGAGACGCAACTTATATTTGTTGTCAATTATCTGGTTGTTACTTTACTTACTCTAATCATCTCACTCTTGATAGAACAAAATGGATTTGTAAAAGCATTGTCGCATTTTTTTGGATTCTTCCTTGCCCTGGTACTTTTCTTGTTGCGCTCTTTACAGTTTTATTATTTGATACACTGGACTTAATATATTAATGTCCGACCATCAAAACGAGAAGTTTAGATGTAACAGCATTTTGTGCTGTAACTTAGTATGTACTTAATCCACAGCACATTTGACTTAACGTCCAGGACGATTTATTTAGCTAAGTTGATAGTTATCCCGGTCTGTACATGCTCTTTACTTGGTTTTTACGATGTCGTTACAATCCGAGCGCCATTCTTAGCAGTTTTTCTTTTTGTGTCCCTTAGAGTCGCATTAGACGTCTATTAAAAGCACGAACCGTAATAAAGATTGTTCTCTGACGTCAATTTGAATAAAAAAGTAACACGGTTCTGCCAAAAAAACTAATTTGAAACTTAGTTGACTGCCGAATCAAACCCCACAAAAAGTTAATTTCCGCTGTCCCGTAGGTACAGAACCGTAGACCAAAAATTCGTTACCCATACACTCATTACACAAACCAATTTATTTTCAAAGTGCCCCGAATTACCTTTTTGTCATACTGTATCGTTTGAATCTTTTAATTATAAAGTATACAAATAAGAGGCTATTACGTTTACAAACGGAGTGCTTGGCGCAGGTACGGCCACGCGACAAAGCGGCAGGTAGCACCGGCGGCCTCCGCCAAGTAAATTGGATACCAATCGAAGCGTGACGATTTTATCTCACAAAAAATAGGTAACCCTTTCTCCGGTCGCTCTACGTAACTAATTCTGGGTACACAATGTACCCGACTTTTTACCTCCGAAATATTCTTATGTAACCAATTCTGTTGATTCATTATGGATTGAAGCTAATCTGCATGGCTCAACTTCGTCGCTTACTTGGAATTAAAATAAAATAATAAAATTAAAAATGTTTAACGCTTTTTTTCTATACCATTTAGCGTTTTTTTTGCTGTCTAATTCATAGCTTGTATATAGTTTAATATTTTGAGAATACTTAGCATTTCTATGGTAGTTTGATTTTCTCTCCTAATTCACCTCGTCTCATCCTCTGATACCTTTGTTTAGTCTTAAACTGTTAAGTTTAATTCGGAATTATCAAAGTTGAGGGGAAATTTTCATTCCGGCGGAAAAACTTTAGCTAAATTAGGAAGGGGTCTACGAAAATATTCAATTGAACATGCCCCGGCATAAATCCCGGAGGTGTCGGCACGAGCTGAAGTTTCTGTTTAATCTGCGCTTTGATAACATTAATTTTACCAGAACATGAAAGCCGCGTACAAGTTCAAAACAAAATCAAATAGTTTCCACGGCTCTTGGAAGAGTGCTCTGCTCTGTATTTCAGTTAGCACGGGTTCACCTTCCCGAGTGATTAGCACCTCCATAAAGACAGCTACAAAGCGCACTGGCCCCGGAGATTTATCGCGACTCGGGCAGAACCGGGTGAAGCATCACCGTAAATATCCGCCTTACGCTTCCACTTCCTCTGAACTTCGCTCTATTGATTTATAGCGAGGGGTTTTAAAAGCCAACTTTTTATAAGGCAACTCGGCCCGGTTGTTTCCAACTGTCTGCAGCATCTGGCTTCTTTAGCAGTTTTTAGTTGCTGTTTCACCAACTTTGTCGTTTTAAACTTCGCCTTTGAAATGAGTTTAAGTGACACTTGTGATTGTCCATAACTTGGATGGACATGCGCATTATTTCTTAGTTTCCCTTCGGCAGAGATCGATGTAATAAATTCCATTTAAATAGATTGAAGAACAAACACTAAGACAGGTGACAGATGAATGGTAGGATAATGCGCGGTATTATAGCTTAGGCTAGCCAGTGCTATTGATATAGTAGAAAGTCGCTATTCTGTTTGACCAACGATAAATCCTTATTAATCCTCATTTGGAAGTCGATTCAATGAGCAATATTAAAGACAAGACTACCCAGACCTATAATTCTTAGGAGCACTTTCCAGCTTACTAGTTAATAGTATAAATCAAATACTCGTGTACTTGTCATCGGTGCCGCAATAATCAAAGCTGGTTGCTAGATAAACCGGGTTATTTGAACGAAGCAATCGTCGAGGAGGATTTAGCGTTTAGTACGCGCCTACTCAAACCAGCCGTCTGTGAGCCTGGCTGCGGGCTGGCAGTTGCATTACGGTTAGTTGTGCTATCTTCGCGTCAGTTTATTTAGCTTAACACCAACTTAATTGGCTATAAATTAGGCGCATGCAAGTTAGCTAGTTACTGGCTTACGATTTCTAAGTGCACCTTCCCGTCTTGTTACGTCGGGATTCCGTATTTGCTGTATAGAAATCTTAACCGCATTTTTTGATGTTTGTATTTTATTCAATTACGGCGGCTAACTCTGTTTTATTATCTTTTTGATAGTTTTATTCAGCCAAATTGATTCATAAATAGTGGTAAGTATTGTAAATCTCGGAACCATTATATTTTATTCGTTGACATCGATTTCGAGGTTGTAAATTTAGTACCTAGACAAGGTTGACAAAGTAAATTATTTTATTTGAGTTAGGAATACATTTAGTCATTTTTCCCATTTTTTTACATTTGCTAATTAATTCTTAAACGAACCAATCCTCGTTAAATTTTTATTTTTATGCTCCCCACTTGCGACTGTTGCATTCACTCCCGCATCCACTTCTTTGGCATTGTAGGGGAAGACAAGTGATTGCACAGATTTGTCGCGTCCCCCTTCGCTGTTCCGAACCGCTGAGGCAGACCAAGCAGGTGGAGTCACAATTAGCGACATGCTAGTACACAGTATGTGCACCTACGCCCACTTTTGCAACGATTGGGATGCTAGGTTGTTAAGGCGACATTATTTAATTTTAAGCGTAATCAAAACTCACTTTGTTTATTTGCATTTAAAAGGACAAAACTGCAAATAATGAGGTAAGGAAAACTAAGAAAGGCACATTAATAAACATAATAATTATGTACGTTAAACATTGAAATGCTTCATCATCATCATCATCCCACCCAGCCTAAATAAGTATATCCCACTGTAGAGTATAGGCCTCCTCTCTAGAATGAGAGGGCTTGGCCCGTAGTTCCCACGCGGGCCCGGTGCGGATTGAGAACTTCACACATAAAGCTCATGGTAAATTTCAAATTTAAATTCGCATATAATCTTTCGAGCTCGGACTTGAACCCACGAGCTTCTGCTCGAGAGGCCATAGGTCAAATCAGCAGGCTACCCCGGTTTACAACCATTGAAATGCTTATAGCCATTAAAACATTTATCCCCAGCTTAGTTTTATTGTTACAACTCCAAAATTAACAATAATTTATGCTGATGAATGTTATCTCAGACGCTACTTTTATGCAGCTACAAAATCTATAAACAGAATTTCGTTGCGTGTTTGCTTTACGCTGAAGGGGTAACACACGATTTGATAAATTTCGACACTCCAGTTTTAATGTAGTGTAGGTATGCAGATTGCATCTTAATCCAGAGAGTTTCTGAGTAAGCCATTTACATTTTGTATCGTCGGGCCCGCCTTAACTGGCATAGTGCGACTTCTCGCTACGAGGGATTACCTCACTTTATGACACGATGCTCTCCTGTTTGCCCTTAGGGTGGGAGAGCCCTCTCCGGTATTTGTGTCCCGCTCGTGTAATTCTTTCAGCCTGTTTGTCTTGGATTAAACGCATGTCTTTGCTTTTAACGCTACTGTTTGCTCGGCCGCCTATATAAATATTCCTAAGAGAATGCGGCTATTTACTTTCACGGTTATGAACCCTTTAATTGCTCTTCTTATTTTATGCTTTTTGAAATACGGCTTTGATAAATTCTTTAAGCTCGAGCCGCGGTCGTAAATTTAATCGTAAACAATGCCAGTGCGCCCCAGATTACTTTTACTAAAATATAACTGCGGGTGCTTTACATAAAACCTACCATTATAGGTGCAGTTAAATGAGAATACTGTGTAATTGGGAACTAAAGTGGTTATTCCTTTTAGCAGATAATTACAAAAATCTAGAATAATTAGAGGGAGGTTAAAAGAATCTTGGTGGTTGGCAGTTTAGCACCGTCCGCTATAAGCAAGCGGTACTTTTTCCCACACACGACCAAGTTTTGGAACCAGCTTCCTAGGACAGCATTCCCGGAGCATTCTTGGAGATCTTTAAAAAACGAGCCTATCTATCTCTCAAAGGGCTGGCAACGCACCTGTGACACCCTTAGAGTTCCAGGTGTCCGTGGGTGGCGGTAATGGCTTCCCATCAGGTGACCCTCATGCTTGTTTCCCCCTTTCATATAAAAAAAGAAAGATAATGACGGTAGACAGTTTGTTCGTCTTCAGTATGTTTAACTGAAGTTTTTGGGGTTACAAATGTTCAATTACTTATTTTTTTGTAAGAGTAAAGGCTAATAAAGTGTGTAATATAAAATACACACTAAATATAAATGGCTGAATATTCAATTCAAGTGTTTTGACCGTTCTGTTGTACATCCCTTACCATTGCACGATTATTACCACAACGGAAATACGAGTCGAAAGACAAAATAAATTTAGCATCGGTATTGTTTGTAGTTTTCATAAAAACTTAAGAGGGTACGTACGATGGCTGAGAGGCTTTTGAGAAATAGGTATTTTAATGAAATGTCGCTGTCTCGCCCGAACCCCTCCGTGTCAGTACAGCGAGAGCGGGACAACTGCAGCTCAGACCGATAATAGGCGCGTAAAATTGATCAAAACAGCATTTCGTAGTCCCCTGTTTTCTTCTTGAAACCTGGACCAATAAAATTATTTTTTTCAAAAATAATTAGAGTACAGAATTAGCTTTGCCCCTATGTTTTCCTTTTTTTGTTTATATGAGGAATTCTTTTCTGATGAGTGTTTGAAAATGACGTCGAAATTGGGCAATTTTTTCAGTTTTTGAAAGCTCATATTTCTTATGTTAATTGAAATATGGAAAAAAACGAAACATAGGGGCATAGCTGTGGTAGATACAGATTACACAGTAAAAAAAATTTGGATCTAAAACCATTATCCAGGGAGGAAACAGGGGACTACGTTTGTATGGTGAAATGGTGCGCATCGTACCCTCTTAAGCCGTCACCTTTAAAAAAAATTTGCTGTAACGGTAATGACGAAAAAAAAAACGCCGTAACAGCACTGAATATTCACCCAACTGCCTATGTACCTATACGCAACCTCGAGAGTCAGGCCTACTGAACAGGTGACCCCTGACATCTGGTTGGGTCTACCGTTTCTCGTTACCACACTCCTATAAGGTGATCCCGAAGTGTTTCGCACAACTGTACCGCTGATCCATTGTTCACGTTTCTGATCGATTGGCAGTATCGTATTGTAATGACTTTGATATAAGTAGGTACTTAGACCAAGCTCACATTGATGATTTATTTAGAAGGAATAACAACAAAACTCTTTAATTTTTGATAGGTATCCAATTAATTTAGAGGTATGTAGAATGGAAAAGGAAACGGAGCACTCAAAATAGTATCTAAAAAAATATAACTATGTAGATCAAATTGAACATTTCAAAATATTTTGGTTATTTTGGTTTGGTGATAAGTTGATAATTCTTACTTAGACAAAATAAAGCGTAATTCCGCAATAAAAAATCGGCCAGCATAAGATTCACCGTTACCTTCTTAAGATCTTAAAGTTCGACCCGTTAACTCTAAGTGCTGACAAGATTTGACAAGTACGTGCTAAATTCTTAAACAGAAACGTCTCTATAAACTCTTCAATTCTTATCAAAGTATGAAAAGCAATGTATTACCGCGATATGGATTTTGCAAAGTGTTCATCTATCCCATTGTATCGTTCCAAGAACTCGCTCACGACCACCCTGACTACAGCTTAGACAAATGCGCCAGGTTCGCAACTAGTAAGTATCACATTACTAAAACCACTTGTGTGAAGTTGTGTGGCTGTTTAAGTGTTATCTTACAAGAGTATGAACCACTATGAACCACAAAACCTTATATTCTGAAAACCATAATTCACCACAACATTTTCATGTTGCTACCGGCAGGCGAACAAATGACGTGTCAATTTAAATCAGATATGTAGAAACGTAACCATTTTCTAACAATTTACGCCCTCACTGTACTTGCATACAATACTGTGGAGGATAATTTTCGCATTGCGCCAATCAGATTCAATGCCGATATCGCTTTGTAACGGTCTTTGGATCGGGACTGCATTCTACACATTTCCTTCGACTCAAATCGCGATTGCGTAGGTACAAGGCAGATTCCTAATCTTCTAATATATAAAAATCTCGTGTCACGGTGTTTGTTATCGAACTCCTCCGAAACGGTTTGACCGATTTTTACGAATTTTTTTTCTCCTTATTCGGTAGATCTGAGAATAGGTTGTAGGTAGGCTATTTTTTATACCTACCCCTATTCTTCGCGGACGGATTCGCGGGCAACAGCTAGTATAATATATAAAAATCTCGTGTCACGGTGTTTGTTATTAAACTCCTCCTCCGAGACGGCTTGACCAATTTTTATGAAACTTTTTTTTCTGTATTCAGCAGGTCTGAGAATAGATCGTAGTCTATTTTTTATACGCCTATCCTTCGCAGAAGGAGTCGCGGGCAACAGCTAGTAATATACAAGAAAATAGAACATTGATGGATTAAATCCTAATAATGTGTAAATTACCCTCGTTCTGCAGCCACAAAAATTAACAGTATACCAAAAGTAGATTTTATTTTCCAATATAAAATCACGCTCTTTCACGATTTGTCTTTCGGAAATATAACGACGCTTTACGTAGACCTAAATAAATAAAATATCGAATTAATGTTCAACCATTCAGGGCCACATAATCAAATTGATTGATTATCTCAATTTGATACATGCGTCGTTACCAACCGCATCCATGCGCACATCTGTCGCTCGGTCGAGAGAGCTCGTGATCCTTACAAAAACGGATAAGGTCTAACCTGAAAGAGACGGACGGATTCCTGTCTACCAACTAACAGAGACAGACTACATTATACACCCCTTGATACAGTTGGAGGAATTCTGTACACGTAGGTATCGAAAAAAAGTAATACTTATTATGAATTTTAAATCTGCCAATGATGATATCACTAATGTTCAGTTCAACAACTTCTCATTCACCAATTTACTTCTTGCTGGGAAAGCAGCGGTCGGTTTTTACTATCGTAGCCTCCGTGTAGGATTTATTTTTATGTTTCTCCAAAAATATACAAAGGTGTGTTGAATAGGGGTTCTCCGTAGAGGAATAGTGTTATGGAGATTCTTGTAATCCTTTACGTCTGTCGTAAATCGGACTCTGTGTGTGGCAACCTTTCAGTAAATAACAGAGTTTAAGCAAGGGTTATAAATCGAGATTTCAAAACTACGCTTGAAAAACAACGACAGAAATTTCAAGTAAAATAAATACCTTTGGAAGAAACATAAACGAAATGTGCGGTAAAAACTAAATGATGTCAATAAAGAATTCCAGAGACGAATCTCCGCTGTACCTATTAATTTTAAGATAACTAATATGGTTATAATTTATCATCAATGCGTGCATTTATAAAATAAATAAAGCTCTGAAATTACGGCAAACGAATAAATTGGGCAGTTTATAGCAGACACAAAATATTGTTTTTGAACGTTACATATTCTAAAAGGTTTTACTATACCATAAAAGTGGCTGTTTTATTTAACATAAAGTATTTAAATTTATAGCCGTTGTTTCATATGTGACAGTACGCGTATAAAAATCAGTTTCCGAAGTTTCGGGGTTCATACAAAGTGTTTGGTGGTGTCATTAATATTCATATTATTAATGTTATTTTAATAAGGATACATAAATTGAACCGTAAAACTTTAATGGTTAGAAATCTATTGGCATTTTAATAACATAATCGGCGTGATAGCACCAGCATCGGCGTCGGGCGAATATTGTAATGCAGTTCCATAACTGCTTAACATACAGAGCCAGTTTTCTTGTTGGAAACGTATGCTATTGTCTCCGGTTAGATATAAAATACCGATATGACCCTACGTCTTCGTTGCAAGAAATATTCAAGGGATACAGCCCACACTTTTAATAGCGGTTACATCATTTCCACACAATGAGAGCGCCGTCCACACCCATTCTCTGTCCGTATGATTTGAAATTATAGCACCGTTTTATTTGCTCTCAGCGCATTTATATGCGGTCGCCGAGCCGCACAATGTGCCACAATATTATATGTTAAGGCTACGCCTGTCTACCCGAATTCCGGTCATCCTACTAATTTCGTAATTCTGAAAAATAACCTCCATTTGGGCAAAAGCTGTTTAACGCAGGTTCATTTTGTTTCTCAGTTTACAACAATTTGTTGACATTGCAGCTTTGACACTGGTTTCAAAGATGTTCAGCAGTCACAGCATTTAGAAAGTTTTTCGTTTCTGCTTTGTAAGTTTATATTTAAAAATGTTAGACGAGAAACAGTATTTTTAACTAATTTAGTTTTTTTCTTCATAATTCTTCAACTTCATCTAAAGACTTACCTATCTTTACTTATTTATCCTTTGCATCACTTAGCACCTTTGTAATTATAGCACACTCGGGACTATCACAATGATATATTCCTGAAATTACCTCGACGTTCCCCCTGTCCCTGCAGTGGGACGTTTATATGCTGGGATGATGATGATAATGATGACCTTGACGTTTCAGCCACATTGCACTGGCTGCGGTCACAATTAGAACCTCCTTGACGTCAACTACTCGTGCATGACCACTACAATGAGATTGAAACGTCGAGGTAATTTTAGCAATACATAATATCATCGTGATAGTCCTGAGTATGATATTAATTACAGGATTGGGTTCATTGTGTTTTTTAATTTAAATAATTCGTCGTGATTGAATCCCAGGTGTGGTGTTAATTATGAGTGAAAATCGCGGCAGTTTAACCTGGCACCTTAGTTACAGTAACTAAGGGCCATTCAAGTACATACTCGTACATAAGCTTGCGAAGTGTCGCACCGCACGTGTTCTGCGACGGACGGTGCGTGGGCGGCATAATGAACCAGTAATTTAATCCTTGATTGTGTTCCTATTAAATTTATTCGCTGCATGATCAAATTTGGTACGTGTTTGTAACCATTTACATCATTGTTGGTAAGTGGCAGCATGATTTACTTCGCCTTTACACGACAACTTCCACACTGTAAAGGGTGACAGCGAGATTTATGTGAACCAGACTTTTTATACTTAGGCCCTAAAGTTCCTGATTTGGATGTTTTGTTGGCAAATGCTATTGAAAGGAACTTTAATGTTTGTATCTACTGCTGCTAATACTAACATCACAGGCATTATTAAAACAACCTTAATATTTCCCAGGGTCAAAACTTTATGGTTTGCCAATTAATAAATAAGTTCAGTTATTGCTGTTACCAACGTGAGATCACTCCTCGACTAATTAATGAAGAGTTGGTAGCGTGATTGATGCATCACATTTTTTCATTATTTTTAATGATAATTATAGCTTCGGGAGAGTTGATTAGCGTACAGCTAGATTTAATTCCAAACTTGTTTGAAAAGTCATTTGCGTACTACCGCATAGCACATTTTATATTCAAATTATTCACTCTGCTTATTTATTACATCGTAGGTACCAATTAAGCAATTTCGCTCGTAATACTTATTATCCTTATTGGACCAGATTTGAGACCTTTGTGGTATAATTTAAAAATAGTTTAAGGACCATAGTCTCGATCGTCATTATAATTATAGGCGGTCCGTCTGAAAGGCAATGGGTATAAAAACTTAATGATGCTATAATATAACATCAATAAAGTAAATTGGCAGGATACGTTTATAATAAGTAAACGGTTCGACACGTCGCTACGCCTGTTTTAAACGACCATTGTTATGTACCATAATATCTGTTATTTATTCTTTAACCTTGTTCCCCCAAAACGAAAATTTATCAAACAAAGCGATGGAATTCAAAAGGTTTTTCTAAAATGTTGCGTAACTTAACTAGTTCACAAAGGCACGTTACAATCGTCCATTCCGTTGCCGATCAAATGCCCGCAAAAACTCAGGCACTGTAAACAATCGATGAAAATAATAAAACAGATGCCTCAGAACACAGGACTTGTCGCAATAAACGTGCACTATACGCGTCCATATTTCATGAAAAATTCATATCATGGCGGGCACCTAATGATGTCGATGCCATCTTTTATCGCCACCAGGGTTATATTGTTCACTAGACATTACCTGCAGCTTCGCTCGCGTAAACCATTGGCTTTGGGAGTCGACTTAAAATTCCGAGATTTACAAAAAAATCTGTGAGAATACCCAAAAATGACGTCGTACACTTCATTATCATTGTCAAATTAATTTGCTATCAAATGTTTCATTTTAACTTTATGAATCTTAGATCTGAAATAAATGATGATTGTAATTATTATTAACGTTGCATAATAAACACCAATGCCAAATTTGATGTCTCTAAATCTAATGGTGGAGATTTTGAGATTTTATTCTGATCCTGTAAGAATATGTGTTTTTCATGTTTGGAATCTACTTACTCCAGATTCTATAGGTAGGTATAGATACCAAATTTCGTCTTCCAGCCGTTCTTTCGTATAATATTAGTAGAACTAACCTTCGTTCCAGTTGACACGACTGTTACAAACAGCACCTAAAATTATAAAATATAAATTAAAGTTTACGTCCAATCACATAAAGTTATATCGCTTCTTTTAATAATCCTGACCTCAAAACATGGGTTCGCTCAGTCACAGTTCATTTACTTCTTCCCTCTACTATCGGATAACATTTTTCACTGAGAAAAGGGGACTGAAATCGAATTTCTACTTGTAAAAACGGACCGGTAATAGAGTTTACCTACTGTAGATCAAATAAAATAACAACTGACGTAGGACTCTCTGGAACACATTTCTCGTGCAACGTACTATGTGCCTCATATTTATGTTGCTGAGGCAAACTGGTTGGTACGTAGGATTGGGATGCGGATTAAAAGATTGCAGCTTTTTTCATCGTCGTTCCTTGCTATGGGTTATAAATATTTATACTGAAGTTTTTCCCAGTCTAGCCTATTTACTGCTTATACATTTTCATATTATGAATAACTTTAATAAGCAAGTACTTTCTTATCAAACTACAGCGTAGCAACAAGAATATTTTAATCACTACCCGCATCACACAACCCCTATTTCTTGTCCCGCTTCTCAAACTGCGGTCGTCTTCTAAGAAATTACATTTCTTGCTACTATTTGGCGCCTGCTTATATTGTATTTTATCTTTATGCGAAATCATAATTCACGCTGTTTTTGTTCCTTTTTCCCGTGGAAGTTGTTAGGTGTATAATGTTTTTCATTTTCTATCTATGTTGGCATGTAAATGTCGTCATTATTTTTGTTTATTGCAAGTGATAAGACACAATATACGGCATAGGCAGAGATAAGTGCTGTAATTTTAGCGGGTTGAGTCTAGAACTAAATTGATTTAATAAATAGCCAAGCATAAACACAGGTAGGACTAATTAGAAATAAACAAAAAACTTGTTTACATATTATGGAGTCGTGATGTTCCGCCGTTTATTTTGTACGGACATTTGGTTTGACCCCCAAGAGCGTCCGGTCACTACCCACAAAACAAAATGATAAATGAAGATCATCTGTAGTTACGCGTTACATAAACGCTGATGGATTGATTGTAAACGACCGTGTGTGCGCATCGATCGATTAGTTCCTGCCCGGGCGCAGCCGCGGGCCCGACTTATGGACGATTATCTTTAATGGATTTCGTAAACTTTTAAGTGTCGGATCCTGGGTCGCCTTGGAAAAAATGTAATCCATCTTGAACCCTAATTTTCGATTCAGGCTATTAACGGACGACTTAGAATAATAATATCGAGAATCATGTGGGTAATATTTAACGGCTAGTTGGCTCAGCTGCTTAACGTGTTTTTTGTGATTTTGGTACCTAACTATTATTGTGTTTAGATATGATTTGTTTCTTTGTTAAGACAAAGGACCAAGGTCTGTTACTGTAATACTGTAACGTCCTTCGACTAGCCTCATAATACCTATTCCAATGTTATCAATTATAACTTTGTTACGTGTGTTAGGTATACGTATAGGCAAGTACTAATGCCAATGATTGCACCATCAATTACGATATCAAGTATATAAATCAGTACTCGAAGAACTAGCTTTCGATCTAACTTCGGACTCATTTTTCATACTTTCTATTCAACATCCAAGTCAAACACGAAAGATTAATTAAATAATATTCAATAAACGTTGTTTGATTAAGAAAAGGGTAATCTGCGGCGGCATCTAACACAAATACGAGGGCACTCGCCGAGCTGTTTTCAATCGTCATTCATTATTCACTCACTTCCCTTTGCAGTTGCCGAAGTATATTTCGTTTTGTTTTGTTTAACTTTCATATTCGAGCTCTAGAAGGCGAAGCCGTGCAATACAATACTGGCAATAATTGAATTGGTTGAATTTTTTAGGCGGCATTATCGGAAAGGTGAAAGTTGAGTCAAGCGCTGGCGTTTTATCTGTTTTGATTTTTTGACGTTTATTGCTTCCAAATATAAATAGCTAAGCTCGGTCATGTTTATAAATAAACAAATCAGTGATTGAGAAGTATAAACTTGACTTTTACTCTAAGTACATACGTATTATAATGTCTAACGTTTTAAGTTTAAACTCATAGATCGAGTTCCTTTGTGAAAACTCCTTATAGTGCTGTACGAGTACGTAATACTTCACTTACATTTTTTGTTGTCATTAGTAGACGTGAGATAGTATCGTGGTCAAAAAAAGAAATTGTGTGAAAAATTACGATGATTACATCTAATAACTCTGGCTGACGGAGTCGCTTGATGGCCTCTGTCCGAGATTGGCATCATTAGCCACAATGATAGTGGCCTAAATATGTATTATTTGTTTTCTTTGCTACCGACTCTACGTCTGACATTGCCGGATTTAGATACTTAATATTTATACCTGGCAAGCTACGACTTCAGTTCCCTTACATAAATAAGTGTCAAAGTCGGAACTTTTGATAATCTACTCTTAAACAAAATTAATTACGAAAAACTTTTAATTCAGGCCACAATTTTTTCGTTCTTTTAATTTCAGGCGTTCGTTTCTTATTCTTTCATTTAGTCATTTCAGTACACAAAGTATTGAAGTGGAAGGCCTTCTTAGGAAATAATAGTGGGACAATAAATCGTCGCGTCAATCGAGCTGCTGATCAGCGGTAGCAAGATTTATACGAGTTCAAATGTTAGAGGCACAGAACGTGAGTGAGCGGATCAACTTTCGCGCTACCACTTTTTGCAGTGGAGAAAGCTTTAGCTGCCCGGATATATTTACTTAGGGCCACTTATACTGTCGTAGGGCTTTCTTATGTCAATTAGAGACTTGCACTTTTATCAAAAATAGGTAAGTAGAGGTTACGTAGGAATAATTTTGTAGAATCACAATATTAGGGATAGGTCTTACCTTAACTATTTGAACATTTATCTTTGGGTTAATCGTTAAAACTCTATGTCTATAGTATAGTATATATGTATATTTTTTTATACTTTGGTGTATTATGATCACTTGGAGATTGATAGAGGTATATAAATAATTTATATGACACTAATTTCAAGCTTATACTATAATTAAAAGGAATGAGACTTTAAACAGTAATGCTCGACCGAAATGACGCAAAAACTAAGTCTCAAATATTACCCCTTTAATAATTTACAAAGTATATTAATCTCATAACCTAATTACAAAAATGTTATGTTATTACTTCTATATCAAGTAAAAGTATATCGATTCAAAATATTGCCAACCTTATAGATCGAAGTTAAAACGAAGACTTTCCCAAGCTCATGAGATTGGTATCAATGATGGATCACATTGTTTTAATTGATCTCAAGTAGCGTTTCATGGATGAATAAACACGGAATAATGATACATTACGGTTGCATCGTTTATAATATAACTGACTTTGACTTTGAATACTGGCATGTGCGATGCGTCGCATCTTCGTGAAGCGTAAGGTCGTGTTCATATATTATCACTTTTTGCTCTGTGTCGCTTAATATGTTGGATCATGATTATAGAGTGCTGTGTAATATCTATATATATAAAAGAAGAAACTGACTGACTGACTGACTGACTGACTGACATATCAACGCACAGCCCAAACCACTGAGCCTAGAGATTCCAAATTTGGCATGTAGGTTCCTTATAAGATCTAGGGGTGCACTAAGAAAGGATTTTTCAATATTCACTCCCTAAGGGGGTGAAAAGGGGGTCCAAAGTTTGTATGGGGAAACAAGATTAGTTCGACTATTTTATTCGAAACTTCACAGAAGTACTCCTAATGGTAAATGAGTAAACACGTGTTTCAGGTTTTTTGAGAATTAAACCCCTAAAAGGGGGGAAAGGGGTAAAAAAGTCTGAAAATCAACATGGGTGTTGTTTCTATGGTTTATCGGGTCGCTGGTTATGAAAACAACAACGGTTTTAAAATCCGATGTGGCGGACGTAAAATACCATCTCCCTGGGTGGGATTGAAATGTCTAATTAAACTAAATGACTGTTGATATATCAACGCACAGCCCACTGGACCTAGAGACTTGAAATTTTGCACATAGATACCATATACAATTTAGGCATCCAGGATTTTTGGGAATTCCCACGGGGACGGGAAAAAACGGGATTTATATATTCGATTCCGAGTGACCCTATCTCATTAACTATAATAACTAGACTCTTCAAACTTGATACACAAGTAGGTATTACATTAGTTAAAACATTTATTTCAGGATTTTTCAAAATTCCCACGGGATAAGGATAAAACGGGATTTATATATTCAGTTCAACGGGATCCTATGAAGTATAATTACTAGACTCTTGAAATTTGGCATAAAAGTAGGTAATTATAATAGTAAAAAATTATTTGAAGGATTTTCGGAAATTCCCACGAGATAAGGAAAAAACGGGATTTTCGCTTTACTGGCCGTAGAAAGCTGAAATTCGGCATCTAGGTTGCTTGGAAAGTGTAGAGGAGGATTAAGAGAGGACTTTCTAAAATTCTCATGGGAACGGGAAAAAACGGGATTTTTCGGTTTACTGGTCGTAGAAAGCTAAAATTCGGCATGTAGGTTGCTTGGGGAGTGTAGAGGAGCATTGAGAGAGGACTTTCCAAAATTCTTACGGGAACGGGAAAAAACGGGATTTTTCGTTTTACTGGTCGTAGAAAGCCGAAATTCGGCATCTAGGTTGCTTTGAGAGTGTAGAGGAGGATTAAGAGAGGACTTTTCAAAATTCCCACGGGAACGGGAAAAACGGGATTTTTCGTTTTACTGGTCGCAGAAAGCTGAAATTTGGCATGTAGGTTGCTTGGGAAGTGTAGAAGAGCATTAAGGGAGGACTATACAAAATTCCCACGGGAACGAGAAAAACGGGATTTTTCATTTTACTGGTCGTAGAAAGTTGAAATTCGGCATGAGGTTGCTTGGGGAGTGTAGAGGAGCATTGAGAGAGGACTTTCCAAAATTCCCACGGGAACGGGAAAAAATGGGATTTTTCGTTTTACTGGCCGTAGAAAGCTGAAATTTGGCAAGTGGGTTTCCTGGGGAGTGTAGGGGAGTATTAAGAAACTATTTCCCGAAATTCTTACGGGAACGGGAAAAAAAGGGATTTTGCGTTTTACTGATTGTAAGCTAAAATTTCAAAATTCATAAGTTTATACTGTAAGTAGGCCGCAAAGGGCTCTTTAACCGACTTCAAAAAAGGAGGAGGTTATGCATTCCACTTAATGTATTTTTTTTTATGTAAGTATGTTCACTGATTTCACGGTCAATTGTAGACCGATTTTAAAAATTATTTTTTTATTCGAAAGAATATAATATACTACTGAGATGGTCTCATTGTCACGCAAGCAAGCAAGCGTGCATACATGCTTGCATCTTGCTTGCATGCTTGCTTGCTTGCCTGTATGCTTGCTTGCTTGATATCTTGGTGCTTTGGAATTCTCATGGTACACGCGAGCGAAGCCGCGGGCAAAAGCTAGTACTGTCATAAGATGATAGTGTAGCAATTATTTATAATTAATGGAATTTAGTGTCTACCGAATGATGTCTTGTTCTTGTAAGCTGTTTGTCCGATGAAAATAATGCAAAAAAAACTCAGATGTAACTAGAGCTCGTTACCTACATTATATGTTTTGTTTACTATGGGGTTGGACCGGCATTGGGATTGTACCTATTTACCAAGAACTTTAGAGTTACCTGACAATTTCGAGTTCTTTTAACATACTTAAAAAAGAGGTTCTTAATTTATATTCTTTTTGCCAATGAACAAAACTGACGCATTTGTTTAACAAACCTATATCGCCGGCCCCGGAGAACAAAATGATAACCACCATTATCTTAGTTTTATTTTTATGCCATATTTGGAATCCGTAGGTGCCAATGCACCAGCTCAATTTTTTTCGTAATTTTTGTACGGTAAATGACAAAATTGAAACATAATACAATACTATTCAATTTTTTTGTTTATATACCTTGTAACTAGAATAAAAGTGTGCAATAATTTTATCATAAAATACTGAAAGCTCATCGCATGACAAACATCTATATTATTATGTTCTCGTCAAAATTAGATCGCTAAGTAATGATATGCGCAGTTATCTTTTTATTCTCGTCGCAAACCGCTAAATACTGTTCGTGCAATGGCGCTCACCAAAACTACGCATTTGAAACGGAACTCTAAAACGTCTTGCCATATCCTTTTGTCACATTGCACGGGTCGAATGTAAATTGCAATGGTCTATATCGACATGTCAAGTGCTAAGGGTACGTGGCAATGTTTATTTACAATAACAAACTGCCTCTCAATGTGATCTCAAACCGGCTCGCGAAAACATTGTGTCGGCTTTTTAGTGTTCGATTTCTAAAACTATATAATAATTGGTGTGATTGGAGTATAAGTGAAGTGAGTGACAATGAACAAACAAAGGACATCGCGTTTAATGAATATTATGAATAAACTGCGACGGATAAAAATGTAGTGACTACGAATCATATATATGATTTAAGACAAATATCTAGAGAAAAAAAAATATTGCGATGAAAATGATTCTGAATTGAACCAAGATTTCTCACCAGATGTGTCTGAATATTTGCCTAGCCCAGAGTGATTTCAAAATTTACAGCGCAGTAAGAGTTCTTCAAGCATTGGAGGAGACTCAGATTATTTAGAAAACGCCTCTCAAAATATAATAAGCACTCCATCAAATATATCGAACATTTCCCTCGTATTGAATTCTGTGAATTTTATAGCATCACCTTCAATCGTTTGTCAACAACTTAAGGGAACTCCAGAAACAAACACTAATTGTTCTATTGATTTGACACCAACCTCAACACATGAATGTATAGGACCCTCTCATAAGAATTCAAAACGATGTCTGAGTCAAATATTCCTTAACGATGCTCAGCCGTCAACATCGTCTAATTCTATAGGTATTTTTAATAACCGAGAACAAGAACTAGTGTCGCCTTTTGACGGTAATGATTTAGATGAAACATTACAGAGGAATAGTAATTGTAGCAGTGTACTCTCAGATAAAACGATTATCGGTAATTCAAGCATGACGTATAGACCTGCCCACCAGAGTCCTGGCCCTCAGAGTCCTCCCTGTCACAGTTTTGGCAATGAGAGCCCGGTTCACCAAAGTCCTGTCCGTTGCAGTCCTGCCCATCAGAGTTCCGATCAGAGTTCAGCCCATCAAACTCTTGTCAATCATATTCCTGAGCAGTACACTCCCAACCATCAAAGTCTTGACCCTCAGAGATCTGCCCGTCACAGTCTTGACGGTGAGAGCTTGGTTCACCAAAGTCCTGTTCGTCGCAGTTCTGCCCATCAGAGTCCCGATCAGAGTCCAGTCCATCAAACTCCTGCCCATCATAGTCCAGAGCAGTACTCTCCCAGCCACCAGTGTCCTAACCCTCAGACTCCTGCCTGTCACAGTATTGACAATGAGAGTCCGTTTCACCAAAGTCCTGTCCGTCGCAGTCCTGCCCATCAGAGTCCCGATTACAGTCCACATCAAACTCTTGCCCATCATAGTCTTGAGCAGTACGCTCCCAGCCACCAAAGTCCTGACCTTCAGAGTCCTATCCATCACAGTCTTGACAACGATGGCCAGAGTGAGGGAGACTCTGTGCACGCCAACATTGAAAGAGAATTAAAAAATAGAGTCGTGTACACCCCGGACCAGATGTACGCAATCATTATGATCGCGAAAGTCAACGGAGAAAAGTACAACGTTAAAGAAATGCTTCAAAATGAGTTTTATAACATAAAAGAACCAATAAATAATAAAAATTGGGTCAAAAATGAGGTAGGGCAAAAAGTATCATGGACACAGATAATGCTCACAGCCCTCAATTTTACAGTATAAATATGATTTTGATTCTGGATATTCTCTAATGAACATAGAACCTGTCCAAAAAACAAAAAGCAAGCGGGGAACCAAGACAAACAGCAGTTCCTTAGTCAACCCAAATCCTGCCTCCGATTTTGAACATGCCACTCAGAATATATTGAGAACTCCGTCAACTATTTCAAATATTTCGCTTATTTTGAATGCAGCAGATTTCATAGCATCACCTTC
The DNA here is from genome assembly GCA_947563465.1 of Archips xylosteana. Taxonomy (NCBI): domain Eukaryota; kingdom Metazoa; phylum Arthropoda; class Insecta; order Lepidoptera; family Tortricidae; genus Archips; species Archips xylosteana. The sequence continues at coordinate 11,970,028 of OX387357.1, read as the reverse complement.
ACCGACAGTCGGTGGAAATAACAAGATTTGTACTTCTGATTTGACACCAACTTCAAAGCATGCGTTGAATGAATCTTCATTGCAGCGGTCATCAAAACGATGTCTAAATCAAATATTCCAGAACTGCAACCAGCCCTCGACCTTTGATGCTTACGAAGGTGACAAGCACAAAGAACAAACAAGGACCCTTGATGCTACTGATTTTGACGAAACTCTACAACCAGAAAATAATACAGAAAGTATCTTAACGGACGAAACGATGATCAGCAATGAAAGCACAACAACGATTCAAAGTTAACCGATAATAATAAATAATAAAATAATGAAAGTCAGTGTTTCTTCTGCAGAGCCGTCCATTTTAAAATACAAATTTTAATATGATATCGATTCTGAATATTTCCGAATAAACACAGAGTCAATCCAAAAATTAAGAAGCATGCGAGGTACCAGACAGACACTTAAATCTATAGTCAGCCCAAGCCCTGTCCTTGAAACCGAACTACCAGACCAGTATTATACACCCAGCTCTTGCCAATTATATTATACGACGACCTGATTAGCTTTTGTAAGGCAGGTGATATTCCAAGCTACTATCATGCTTTTTATGAGTCCTTGACTTATGTAAAGAACTCTGAAATGAATAATGATGATGAAGATGATGATCAAGAATAAGAATTAAGTAATAAGTACCTAATAAATTGTATTGTTTTAGTTTTTTTCGAGATTCTGTTAATTTTAACCTAATAATTGAAATAAAGCCAAAGTTGATTACCATGTTATTGTTTCATTGCAATACCAGATAAATTACATTATCATAAAACAAATTTCACAATATTAACGAGAATAAGATGATATGAAACTATTATTTTTACTATTCGAACCGTAAAAATAGTAGAATAAAATGATAAAACAACCATACAATACGTATTTTAAACCCTTGAAAAAGCGGGAATAAAATGATAATCGACTTTATAAATCACAGATGATGATCGATTTCCACTAACTTCTAATTTTTTAAATAACTCCTTTATAATATGTATTATATAAGTGACACTAAAAAAAGAAGAATTCTTAAAAAATTAGCTTTCCGTAACGCTGACTATCATCAGTTTACGTCCACTTGTTTAGAAGTAATTGGCAAAAATGTGTTTTTTAATTTTCCTGAAAAGTTACGTTTTTGCGATTATCATTTTATTCGCCGGAGGCGGCGATATGTATTTGCTAAAATCACACACATTTTTCTTTTTAATGAAATTCATGTGCAAATGTTATGTTTACAAAATTAATATACGCTCAAACACAAGATCAATAACAAAGAGCGATATTTACAAAAATGTCGCAAATTTTTACACGATTTGAGCGAAGTTTTAAGCAAATTTATTCCTTATAATCATGGAAATGCATAGTAGGTACTATACTTATTCCTTAAGGTGACTGTGATCGCATCCTTTCGTCCTCGACGGGCGTATCAGGCAATTAAAACGACCGACCGACGGTAAGCAGATGCCTGTCACTTTTATCAAATACATTAAACTCGCTGCTTGGATCGAACATTTTATTTTTTTCTTTGCTTTCCCCTGGGGTATTAAACTCTGTCTCGATAAAAAGTAATGTATTGGTTCTCAAGGGAATAATTAAATGTCCCCTTTTGTATTAACTTTCCATTCCACGAATGCTTTAAATTGAATGAAATGATCCTCATTTTTGACAGCCACCAAGGAGCCCGTCAGAAATTAGGTTCAATGTGCTTTTATTACTTTTTTGTGATGGCACTTTAGTTTTTGTTACCTTAATAACTGTCACTTCTTTTGTTTTATTATACTTATAGCTACACTATTTATTTAACATAGAAGTCTGACGTTTACTTTCGTGCGTTACGTAGCATAATTTTTCATCAACTTGGCCTATATACGTAGTCCTGAGCACATGCCTCCACTTAGAATGAGAGGATTTGGGCTGTAGTTCCCACGCGAGCTCAGTGAGGATCGAACTTCACACATATGTAATTGTGTTTCGCAATTGTGTGCAGGGTTCCTCGCGATGTTTGTCCTTCACAATAAAGCTTGTGGTAAATTTCAAATGTAATTTCGTGAATTCCGAAAAACTCAGAGGAGTTTGAACTTACAATCCTATGGTAGAGAAGCCGCAGATCAAACTGCTAGGTTATCATTGCTGTAACTTTTATGGTGCCATTAAATTGGTCTCTTGCAAATTCTGTGTGAGATATAATCTTACTAATATTATAAACGTGAAAGTTTGTATTTATGGATTTGTAGATGTTTGTTACTATTTCACGCTAAATGCATTATAACGGTTTGACGGATTATGATAAAATTTGGCACACAGATAGACCTCGTTTTATATATACGATAATTTTTATCGCGGCAAATTGAATATTTTTTCCAGGACACCTAACGATAAACGAATTCTTTGCAGAGAGAGTCTCGAGCAACAGCTAGTAATAAATATATCAGTGTAAATTAATGTGTAGGGCGGACTGCGGAGTCAGTGACAAACAATCATAGATAGCGAACGGTACTTTAGTACCTATTTATACTGAGGTCCTGACCAAGTAAAGAACTTTTCTTTTTGGATAAATATACAGGTACGTGACGAGTATCTACCTATATTTCTCCAAGTAGTTACGACAGTCATCTAAGTAAACGGAGGTGATTATTTTATGCCAATACAACCATCATAGAACTAATGAGAGGAATATAATTTCTGTCGTATCTCCTCCCAAGCTCGATTTCGCCATTTTATCACCTCTCCAGCTAATCTGCATACGCCTTTTTTGCTATCATAGGTTACGGACCTAATACAACCTAAGCGTAATTAATTTTGACCGACTTATCAATTTGATTGTATTTTCTCATGTTTGTTGCTTTAGAACTCTATCATTTATAAACCGACAAGCTGTTGGCCGCGACTCTGTCCGCGACATATTCATTTATCGCTATCCCGCGGGAACTTTGTAGTTTTCTGGGATAAAATATATTCTACGTCCTTCCCAGGGTTATAACGCAGCTACGCAGTTTGGCAGTACAATTAATTTATGTAAAAATGTATGTGTCAATAATTCTGAAAATAAACGATAATAATAATAAAATATTTACTAAATCAGTTCAGCAGTTTAAGCGTGAAGAAGTAAGAGGGTGACAGATAGTTACTATCGCATTTATAATTGGCCAACTGGCCTAGTGGTTAGAGAACCTGACTACGAAGCTTGAGTTTCCGGGTTCGAATCCCGCGTCGGGGCAGATATTTGTATGAAAAATACGAATGTTTGTGCTCATGTCTTGGATGTTTAATATGTATATAAGTATGTATTTATCTATATAAGTATGTTTATCCGTTGTCTAGTACCCATAGTATAAGCTTTGGTTAGTTTGGGACTAGGTCAATTCGTGTGAATTGTCCCGTGATATTATTATTATTATTAATAAGTAAGGAGGTGAGGACATGAAATATTTATTTTTGGTTGGAAAGGGAATACTTTCAATTAGTTCCCATTGCCGCTAAAGTCAGGATTTGATGAGGCGCCAACTTCAAACAGACCAGTGGAAAGTTAATATCGTGGTTTTTTTGAGTTTTTCAATTCCTATTTTATAAGTACTTTTTTATTGAACTGGAAATTCCGCGATATCCCATATTTTATAAGCAATTAACTTCGTCACATCACAGTCTGAGCTAAGAAAATAAATATCTTCGCGTGTTTAGGTCCTCTTTTTAAGCTATGTAACTGTCATTTCTGCTAATTGTCTCATGCAACTTATTACATACACATGAAAAGATTATAAAATACCTTTTTAATAAACGATTTCTCTGCTTGTTCACAGTTCGCAACGCCTCGGCCCGGTGGGGAGTCATCGTGTTTGCAGGGCCCAGATTGCTTTATGGTGAGTTTTAACTTTTTTATTTATGAGAGGGGGAAACGAGCATGCGGGTCACCTGGTGGGAAGCAATCATAGCCACCTATAGACACTTACAACACAAAGGATATCACAGGTATGTTGCCGTCCCCTTGAGAGATAGATAGGCTCGTTTTTTAAAGATACCTAAGTTGTACAGCTCAGGGAATGTTGTCTTAAGAACCCGGTTCCAAAACTACGGTTCAAAAGCGGACGGTGCTAGACTGACAACCATCAAGATGTCACCATCTTGACGAAACAAATGGATGAAACAATTTTATTGATGGTTACGCAAAGTATGGTAGTGGACTTCCTATGCGTCTAATATTAAACAGGCAATTCTGAAATGGGTCATTTTCAAATTTTGCGCAGGTAAACTTATCGCAACATAAATTAATTTTTTTTTTTACTTAAGTCTTGAGATCTCTTCCGCAGCATACACAGCTGATAACTTTTAAACGGCTGGAACAATTTTAATGAAACATGTCTTAGAACCATCGCCAAGAAAATAGGTTTCAAATAAAAAAAAAACCGCATCCAAATCGATCCACCCGTTTCAGAGTTATGATGACACAGACACAGACACACTCACACCGGGCGAGAGGCCAAGTTGTAACAGTGCTGTTATTTAGTTAAGCGATAGTAAACATTTTATTGAATATTATGTAATCATCGTCATCATTTCAGCCGAAAAACGTCCACTGCTGAACATAGGCCTCCCCCAAGGCTCGCCAAACAGATCAGTCCTACGCCATCTCTCTCTTATATCGTCAAATTAAGGTATCGTTACATAATGATAAAATCGATTAAATCGATACATATTTTTACATTTGACTGTACCTACCTAGAAGAAAAGAAAGAACACAAAGAAAAAAATACATGAATATTACATAAAAAGTTATCCCACGACAGCTTACCACGTAACTTATGACTTACTTAGTAATAAATATTCACTATTTACTTGAGTCTAAGCTCTCTGTCTTGTCTGTTCCCTGCAAAGCCTGTAATGAAACTTACTCGTTAATATTGATAGCTGCAAGCTTCGAAAGTTATACGGCTTTTTAATTTGACTCCTCGCCGAACCACATAACCTCTGTAAGTGGTTAAAACAGAAATAGTTATTGAAGTTTTACTGTAAAGTGGAACTCTACATATATACGAGCTATAAATTATGGGTAGGTATTTCAACCTTTTACAATTGTCGTTGTAAATCGTTACCTATAATTGCGTCGTGTTTTAAAAAAGAAATCCTAGCAAATCTGGGAACTTCTGAAATTTTTCTAGTTTCACCCGATTGTCCAAGGAGGGTTATGTTTTTCGATACGATACTCGTATGTGTCATGTTTTGGCACGCCCTGCCGCAGCCTAAACGGCACCTCACACTTCAAAGGATTTTGAAGTGTGAGGTGTCATTAGATTCGTCTCTGTTCCGAGAGTGACATAGGATAGATATATTTTCCCAGAATTTCCATGGGAACGGCAATTATACAGGCGGATTTTTTTTATCTAGTGTTGAAATTAAAATTATTATTACCAGTGGATTTTTGACATTCTTTCCTAGCATTTCTTTGCCTGCGTTAAAATACGCAGAAACGTTTGGTCATGCAACGCCATCTATTGATTGCAAACGAAGTTAACGCGTCATCTTTAGAGCTACCACACTGGCGATTTGCTTACGTATTAGAGGGGGAGCGAACGCGCGGCTTGTTCGCCTCGGAATGAAACATAACGGATTCGCCGCGAACTTAGTTACATTACCGCTGTTATTTTTTACACGCTTTATATTAGCTTCACCTGTATGTTTGTATGTTTGTATGTTTTTCACATGATACTACCAAACTTTTATATTTTTAAACGAATTTCTGAATCAAAAACGGATTTCGCACGCGCACTTGCAATATTTTTGAAAGACCTATCCAATGACATAAGAATGGAATAGTCAAGGTTAAATATTCAGTTTCCTGATTCAATAAGACAATTTAATAAGTGTAGGTACAGTCGAGACAGCTAAATCACGCACCAGGGTGGAACCTTTGAGCTACTAATGTCGTGTTGATATTTACCAAAAAATTGTAGCGAAATCGAATACGAAAAGGTTCCACCCTAGTACGTGATTCAGTTTCCTCGACTGTACATACAAAGTCGCATTTTCAGCCCATAGTTAACATTACAATATGGCCAGTATTAGCTTCTACGCCTGCTGAAATTAATTTAGCAAGTAATTCATTTACCCAGTAATTAAAACACGAAAATTTAAGCTTTAAATTTCATTCTCGAAATCGGAGCGACAGAACGTTTTGTCAATACCAGCAATTAATATCAGCGGCTGCTGGTTCTTATAATTATTAAAGCTTACCGAGGCGAAAGCTGGCGTCAAGTTAACGTCAACTCCAACTAATGAGTGTTTCCAATGACAAATGCTGCATTCGACTCGACCACCGTTGTGAAATTTGGCTAGATACGGGGCCTCAATTACGCCAGTCCTTAATTGGAATGCTGTACGTTTTGTGTTGACGATTCCGGGGGGAATGAGAAGTTCTGTTTCTGTTACATTAAAATAAGTACGTTGAATGTTAGAAGTAATTAAGGAAGAAAAAATATGTTGATAGCTTGTTAAAGATTCATACCACATCGTATGGTAGTATCACGTGAGAAATTATTTCTAAATTACTTAAAACCAGTCAAGTGCGAGTCGGACTCATACATGGAGGGTTCCGTATCGTAGTTTAGTAAAAAAAAACACATAAGATGTCTCGTTAATTCCATAATAAAGTACGTTCTGTACGTTTTCTTTGGCACTTCCTGCCACATACGGTGAAACTGTGTAACCAGCTTCCAGCAGCAGTGTTTCCAGACAACTATGATATCGGGGCTCGTTTGCCTCCTTCTCATAATAAAAAAAGATAGTTAATAAATATGAAAAAAACACGTTCCTTGAAAAACTCCCTTAAATTTTTTACTTTATTTAATTTTTAATATTTGTTCTCATAGCGGCCAGAATATTACATAATCGGTTAAAAATAAGGGTCTAGCTAGCTATTACGTGCTATTACGGTTCAAAAGATAGAGCCCTGTGACAGACTGACAGACAGCGGAGTCTCAATAATAGGGTCCCGTTGGTTTCAAGTACGGAACCCTAAAAATTACATAGTTTTAGAAGGTACATTTAAACATTTTGCGCCAATATACAATATCTAATCACATAAGTACTAAGTAGGTACTTCGGTTACATATTTTAACAATTCATTTAGAAATGTACCAAACTAAATTTAGTTTTTTAGCAGTCGCAATTAGTGTGAGCTTGATTTATTATACTTTACGGACAGAACGATTAATTTCACAAGTTCAACTTCTAATAACTATTATTTTTGTGCTAATAAGCGGCACTTAGAAATGAAATAACAAATGACTGAAATCACACGCGACGCGAACCAACTAAATGATAAGGCGTGTAAGGCGTTTACTAAATGCTTCTTGTGAAAAACTGATTCGTTAGTGAGCTATTTTTATTTTAATCGATTTTATTTGAGTAGAATTGTGTATTAATGTTCCTTTTCTATTGTTGTAGTGCTGGGAGAATTGTGAACTCCTTCAATCTAACTACCAAATATGGGGAGCTGTCTGCGATGAAAAAGATATTTGCGTAAGTATTTATATCAATTCAAACCATTATTTAGCGTAGACAACGCTGCTGTTTATACTTCCCGCTACATTGAAAGACATCCTTATTAATAATGACAAAGCACCCGCAAACGGTCGGAATGCGGTTGACAAATACAAATTGCAATTACCTTTGATCTTGATACATTGCTAGTCGAAACGGTTGTTTTGAAATATTTGTAGTTTGTCTAACGAACCTAGACACCATTTATTATTGCGCGCTTTCTACATGTTGCCTTTTCTTGCAGTTTCCCGGATGCAAAGTGGCCTGTGAGTTTCACACCGAAGCTGCGCGGGCGTCGCAAACACAGCCCGTGATCCACACCAAAGGCGAGGGTGTCATGCGCGTGAGCGGAGCGCTGGCTCGCTGGCCTCCTCCCGCACCCCGCGCCACCTCCCGCCCCGCACCCCTCGTCTACGTAGTCATGCGACGCGCTGCCGAAGGCCCATGGCGACAAATTATACAAACGCAATCACTTGCCACCAGAGTGCCTTCCAACAACGAAGGTGCACTCCTACGTGTCTTAGTAGTAGACCCGCTAGGCCTTGTCACTATCTATAGCCCCGACGAGACATGGATCGCTCATGACACAAACACCTCCAACCATGACCAACACAAATGGACATTGAAGGAAATATCTCTTATACATCAGAAAGTTCTTGTCATCGGCGAGATTGCATGGGAACCGAGAATAGCACGTGGCGTGTACCTCGTAACCTGGGAAGTTGATGGTGGAGGACTGAAAGGAAATCTTTTCACGGACTCTACTCGAGTCACGCTATCTTTATGGCCTGACACTATTTATCATATCCAAGTAGAACTGGTGTCTCGAACACCAGGTGTAGACAACGAAAGATCAGAAACGATGACCATCGACACAAGCCGGGCGCAGCGTGTATCGACCGAAAGCGTTCAAGACGTGCAGGTCAGCGAAGGAGACCGACTCATGTCTGTCCTTGTTAGTTCAATGAGAGGAGAGCGCGTGCCAGAGCGAGCCTCTGACTCAGAATTAATATTAGGTTGTCTATCAGCTATGATTGCTTTTGGTCTGGCTGTGCTCGCTGCTGTTTTGTGGAGGCGGAGGCGACGAGGCACATTTCCTGGTACCAACGTTTACGTCGGGTCCTCCTCTGTTCTCAAGCGAAAGCTTGTTGAGGATTTTACCCCGGCGGCTCATTGCTTTCAACCTGTACTGGCTCCACAGGCCCCAAACAACGAAGTCGCTTCGCGGGATGTCGTTGTGTGACGTCACAGTTTTGACATGCTGTCTTTAGAAGACCGCGCCTTCAGTTCCTAAACTTGTGGACGATACTCTCGCTTTCATTTTAAAGTTACGAACAGGGAACCAGTGCAGTTTCGTATAAATAAACATGTGATAAAGTTTCAAAAATGTTTGGACAAGTGAAATCACAAATGTTGGTGTGACAACTCTCGATACGTTTCGTGATTTACGTAAAATATTTTGTCACGATGAACTTTTATAAGTCACCTGTATATGCTAATATAATAAAATGATCTACCTATGTGAAAAAATCTTCTATGTAGATTTAGGCGATTGTAAATTAAAAATTATACCTATGTATTTATGAATCACAGTAAGGTTAACACCAGAAAAATTAGCATTGTAAATAAGTTAAGAACAAAATAGTAAATCAACATAGTAATTTTCTAATTATAAATTGGTTTGTACCGCTTGTAAATAAAGTTACTATTATAGTATCTACATACAGGATAAATAAATGTTGGACGTCTATTTGTTTCGTATAGTTTTCGGAATCATTGGTATGGAAGCATGTTTTGATAGTATATCAGTAAAATTTAGAACTGTTTCTACAACTAGTCCTTATATTGTTTAGTTAAACATAGCGTTAGATATATTTTACAAAAAATACTTTTGATGATGATCTTACTCATTCTAGTGAACTTACGATGTCTTCTTCAGCAATAAATAGTTACATTTGTAATTGTAAATAAAATAAAACGAGATATTGTAAAAAAGACAGAGAAGTTATTTTTGTTGTCCGTCGGCAAAAATATTTAGGTCTTACGAATGTAAATAATGAAAGGCGTATTCTAAATGTTACTTTGCAGAACGGTAATACATTTCCTACAGTTTTACCATGGACATTGTATGACTCTCTAAATCAGATTTTCTACGTAAACAATTACTGTGTAATTTGTCACTAGTAAACAAGCAAGTCTCGAGTCGTCGTCTATTTGTTTAAAGTTGATGTTAGCTTTAAACAATGTACTTAATAACTTAAGTTTGTCATGTAGTGCAATGCGAAACTGCGAGTAAATTTAAACGCCAAATATATGTACTTGATCTGGACAAGTACCTAAGCGTTTTAAGTAACCAAAATCTGAAAAGTTTACGTTAAGCGCTTAATTAAAGTTATTTATTTGTGATTAATTTTGTACCTTCACTCGAATTTGTAAATAGATATTACGTGCTATTTGATGAAGCTGAACTTTAACGAGTATAAATAAATATGTCTGCCAAATTAAAGCATTGGTTTAATTTTTTGTCACACGCAACACCTTTTTGAATATTGTTTAATGGGAGGTAATTTAACTTGAATTTCTTCGCGCCTTAGGAACGATTCGCACGTTACAAAAACTAGACACGAGTGTTCTTTGGATAATTTACAACGCTTCAGAGGTATGCGTCCTAACGAACGGTTCTGACACCTAAGAGAGATTATCTGGCTTTTTGTTAAAATTTTAATGTTTCGCGGCGGCCCCTATAAACGAATATCCGGACGATTCTCGTTTTTATTGGATAATTCCTCAACCTGAATCGATGTTTGTTTTTTCCCTCCACGGAACGCTGGATTAAATCTTTAAAAGTTTCTTTGTTCTCATCCAAAACAATTTAAAAGCTTGTTTCGTAAAATACTTGCTCCGCTAAACTTCCATCGATTTGACGCTTGAATGGATCTCACTAAAAGCAATAATTTCAACGAAATCCTTTAAATAAATATTAACTTGCGGATTTAACATTGTTTAAAAAGGATACCGTTGGTCGGGCCGTCATTTGGTTCTCTCGGATAGAACAGTACCATTGTCTGGGGATTAACGTCAACGAATTTGTTGTCAACAAACGCCTGATCAAACAAAAAGATTTGTGCGTCACAGAACCCCAAGGAACCCTCATTTCAATCATTGTTGTTAGCTCGAGCGTGCGAGCTTAAGTACTTACCCAGAATATTTTTAAAATAACTGTCCAAGATAATACATCTCCCGATTAAAGCAGATCCGAAAAAAATCTCAGCGGTCGAAGAAAAGACGGCAACAAAAATTAAAAGTTACCAATCGTAAATTTGGTCCTATCTTTTTAAAAGCCAATTACCAAGTTTGGAGTTCATTAAATTGAGAAATCCATTAGGCTAATCGCTAAGTTGGAAGCCACCAATGTGACGATTATGAAAAGGTTATTCTGTCATGCAAATTAGAAGGCATCTTAATGTAAATTACGTGTAAATGGAAGACAGAACTAACATTTGAGGTTAGTCGAGCTTCTAGGTATACGTAGACAACAGGTTGGACGTTGTCGAATAAATCACCAGCGAGATAAGATAGGCAAAACGCTTTTTGTTTGTATGGATAACACCGCATTAACAAAATGGCCGTTCCGACGTTTTCTGGTTGCCTGTTTCTGCTTGTGTAGAACTTCTCGTCTTGTTTCACTTCAAAGCTACCGCCTTAATTTTCATTTTATCTAACGTTTATTTAATCAAAAACACATTTTTAAACTCACAGTATATTCCTTAATTGAATCCACAGCCGATTCCACGTCATGCGCACTTCTAAAGCCGATTACATTTAAAATACAATGTTTGGTTTGGTAATCTGCTATCATGGTAACATAGTTCCATTTATTTTAGTTACCCATTTTATTCCTGGCTCGCGGTTCTAGCATAAAGCATAGGCCCATAAATAACAGGGAAAATAGAAGGTGAACGCTTCCACGAGTATCCTTTTGGGAGCGGCCAAAGCATTCTTTTAAGATTTATTACAGAACTTGAGCACATTACTTATTCCTTATGTGCCTTCGAATCGGGATAGTCCCTTAAATGTAGACATTTTTTCGGCTGGTTTTCGTTTGGTTTAATTCTGATTATTAATGACTTTAATTTATTACATACTTTGAAGTAAAGCCGTAGTTAGTTAGTAATCGATAGTTAAAACTGCTGAGACATATCGGTGTTCATATACACTGTACTAACTATGATAGGAGATATTTTCAGTCAAATGCCATTATACCATTGCCATAATGAGTAGGTACTATGCTAAGACACCGTGGCTTCAAATATTAATTTTAGTTTTAGTACTGACGTACGAGTTGAAGTTCTTAACCTACATATTTAAGACTGAGAGCTACGGTCCAAACCCTCTTATTCTAATACTAGCTGCATCCGGTAGTAGTCGTGGTAGCCTGGATATTGAGTTGATTAGTACCTGCTTACGTACCATGAATATGCGCACGGATCCTGCCGTTTTGCAAAAAATATTTTGGTAGTTTCATTAGGTACCCAAACCAATTTTAGCAACTCTTTTTTGCCAATGCAATCTTATGAATAATTATTACAGACGTTGCCATTTGGTCTCCCTCAGCAGAATATTACAACGTAAGATGACATTAAGCCATTTGGTCTTTTATCGAATGCTTTATTAAAGCAGGAAATCAATAGTCAATAAACATTTAGTTAAATTAATTGTTGTGACAAAATGTATAAGACGAATATAGGATTTTATAGGAAAAATGCGCTGTTAGGTTATGTAGATGCGATGTCGAGCGAACGAGGAAGAGTATTAGTTTTGTAATAATAACTGTGCGTGAGCAGAGTGAGTGGAGCGAGCGTGCCACGGTAGCGGGAGGCGAAGCGCCAGAATCAAGCTGCTAACATTACCTTATTTTATTGTTCGTAAAATATGTTGTACCAACTGAATAATTTGACTACTTACACGAAATTTAGTAAATTTACCAGTCGGTGAGCGAATGTGAAGAGTTCATTTGCCAAATAGTAACTTGGCAAATTAAAATCTACGAAAAATTGTTTGGGAAGTGATAATTACCCGACTGCGAACCCTTATGTGTTTGACCCGTATGTATGTATGTATGTATGTATGTATGTTTGTATGTATGTATGTATGTCCATTCCTATGTCCTCTCGTAACTACAGAACGGCTGAACCACTTTTGATAAATGATACGTCATTGGATTCGTTTTGATAACGCGAGTAACACTGGATACATGAAATTCATGAAAAATCAAAATGGCGTATTTTCGGCGCCAAATTGTGAGTCTTCAAAAAAATTTTTTTATGCAAACCTATCGAGTAGGGTATCAAAATAAAGGGATTTTAAAAGAGATTACAAAAATATATACAAGTCATGTGTTTAAATTTACTTTGGAATAGTAAATTGGTAATCAATGCATTAAAAATTACCATACTATAAGACCTTACTGTACTGTATTCTGGCAAATAAATACATTTGATTTGATTTGATTTGATTTGATTTGAAAAAGACGACGTACCTACTTACTCAGATATCTTTGAGCAATAATTTTCTCTATGAAACCCGAGTGGAAAATTAAGTACCTACATATTTCAAAATTGGTTTTGAAATTTAACTAAAAGCAACGGTTAATTCAAATACTCAATAATTTATCTGGGTCTTAGGAGGTTACACTAAAAAGCAAGAAATAAAAAAAGTAATTAAAAAAACTAAAACCCGCCTGCGGTGTAAATAAAATAATAAACTAAAAAATCAGAAAACCCGCCTGCAGAAATACTGAAAAGGTGGAAACAAGATAAAATGTTCAATATCAATAAGAAGCTAACTGAACTCAACGAAAGACACCGAAAAAAAAACTAAACATTGAAACGAATTTAAAACACGTCGATGGCAGTCTTTCAAAATTTAATGCAACGATAAAAGCAGTCGGAGGCATGGGAGTCAGTGGCTGCATGGGATTTAATGTCACTTCATGCATGCCTCCGACTGCATTTTATCGTTGCGTTAAATTTTGAAAGACTGACATCGACGTGTTTTAAATTCGTTTCAATGTTTAGTTTTTTTTTTCGATTTCTTTCGTTGAGTTCAGTTAGCTTCTTATTGATATTGAACATTTTATCTTGTTTCCACCTTTTCAGTATTTCTGCAGGCGGGTTTTCTGATTTTTTTAATTTATTATTTTATTTACACCGCAGGCGGGTTTTAGTTTTTTTAATTACTTTTTTATTTGTCAATAGTTTTTTGATGAAACAAAGGTAAGCTATACGCGCGACCGGCGGCTCGGCGACTGTTTTCTCTGTTAATTATGCGACACTAGTCGCACAGTGGTTTCCTAACAGCACATGCAATGTACAGAAAGATTAAATACTCACCGCCACAGTCACAGGTGTCACCAGTCGCAGGTCGTGTAGCCGGATTGTCACTATGATCGCCTTTATAGCTTTCTTTATCTACTCTTAATAATTTTTGGCATTTAAGAAAAACTTAATACAAATATCAGCGACTCTCTCAACTCATTCATGTAGTAATGTTTTTTTTAGGGTTCCGTAGTTAACTAGGAACCCTTATAGTTTCGCCATATCTGTCCGTCTGTCTGTCTGTCTGTCTGTCCGCGTCTAAGCTCAGAGACTGTTAGTACTAGAAAGGTATAATTTGGCATGAATATATATATCAGTCACGCCGACAAAGTGGTTAAATAAAAAAAGCAAAAAAATGTTTTTTGGGTTACCTCCCATAGACGTAAAGTGGGGGTGATTTTTTTTCTCGACTAACCCTATATTGTGGGGTATCGTTGGATAGGTATTTAAAAATAAATACGGGTTTGCTAAAACTATTTTTTGATAAAGTGAATATTTTCGGAGATATTCACTCCGAAAGTTCAAAATAATGTGTCCCCCCCTCTAAATTTTGAACCGCACGTCTAAAAAATATGAAAAAAATCACGTAAGTTAAACTTAACAAAAACTTTCTAGAAAAATTATTTTCAACTTAATCAGTTGAGCAGTTTTTAAGTTTTTGTAAAAAAATATTTCTAAACTAAGATTGTAATTTAACCGCCACTGCAAGCATTTTTTTTAAGTAGGTACCTATAAGATCACGCTAACAGTATCTTCTTTCAAATAAAAAAAATAAAATACATCTGAAAATAATCAACATTATCTACATACTAGTTTCTAGTAGACCGCAGATTAGTTACCCAATTAGCCGATAGATGGCGCTGTACCGCCGACGTTGGGACCAAACCAACCACATTAATAAAGTACTTACCTGTGTAAAGATTTTTTCGTACCTGCTACGGAACCCTATCTTGGGCGTGTCCGACACGCTCATGGCCGGTTTTTTGCTATAGCAAATACTAAAGATTATTCAGAAAACGAACACGTATTATTTCTGGATATTCTATAAAAACATCCGACGCAACTCCTTTTCCGTTACAAGCTACAAACCAAATCATATTATTTTTCTAACATAATGGATTCATAAGTTGGAATAGAAGATACGTAATACGACTGCCGATTCTCTATAACGCACACATGTTTATTGCTCGTGAACGGGATTACAGGGTCTTATCATAACACACAGATACCAACAGTATGTAAATACTAAAGCATACCCAAGCAGAACAATTCGCGATATCGCTAATGTAAGCGCCTTAATGGGCCTAAAAGGAATGTTGTAGGCGTGTATATGAATGAAACAACTGGCGATTATCTGTGTACTGTTCTTTTATTTCGCTACAAGGGATAACACTGCGATATCGAGCTGAGATATTTGAAGTTGATTCTATCTTAACTGCCTATGCAGAGCGAATGTGTGGGACCATTCTTGTTAACGTCCTCAAGATTCCCTTCTATTTATTATGGATTATCATTTGTTTGAAGAAGCTTTTAATTTCGTGTCGTTTTCACTTTATTTCGCTAGTTAATAATGTAGTTCTTGTCTTTACTGTGACTAATAAATTGTTTGTTACAGTTTAAAGTAGCAGTCTCCTTCACGAATGGTTGTGAGACATCTGCAAAACAGTTGATTATTTATCGTGGGACCATTTCAAACCAACTAAGTGGTTCAATCAGACTTATATGTTCTAATAGTATGTCCATGTGTTTGAATACAAGTAACTGTTTTAATGCATAACAGATCCGAACAAGCAAGAGCCGTGATAAAGAATAGGCGGATACCTACTTGTGGGCGGGAGTGGGCTAAAATAGATGTGATTGATGGTATTGTACAATTGCTTTACTATTTTGTTTAAATTTACGGAGTTAAAACAACAAACAGCATCCGGCTCGTAAAAAAGAATGATTCTGTAAAGTATCGGTTCTTTCAAAACACAGGTTATTTCATCGTCGTTCAAAGAAGGTTGGGTTTAATATTAAAAACATGACTAGGTTTAAAGTGATAAAAGGAATATACCTGAATGTCTTGCCAGATCCGATAATTCAACCGAGATCAGTCGTGGTCATCAGTTGACTTTGAGCAGTAAAGGCATCTAAAACCTATCGATATCTATACTACAATATACTAAAGAGGTTGCGTGTTTGTGTTTGTTTGTAGGGAGCTCTATCTTTGAAGCTACTGAACTAATACTAAAATTTCTTTTACCAATACAAAGATTATAAATAACTCTTTAAAAAAAACTTTTATCCAGGAAGTGTAAGTTACCTTTAAGTTACGAGCAAAAGCTAGTCATATGGAATGAAAATTGCATCCAAAGATCGTGAAATACAAACCAACATTTCATATCCTGATCCTCTTTCATCCTATAAATGTACCTTATGTATGTAGTTGTCAGTAGTATTCTAGTATTTTAACAAACCTACTTAAATAATAATTTGATGTTTCACGGAACTTCCTCCTATGTTGTCTTAAGACCATAATATGCCTCAGGGAGCTCGCATTAATGGGCGCCTGTCAGCGTAGGCGCATCGAGAGATCACTTGCAACATGGTAAATATTTGTCTTCAACGTAATTACGGTAATTGTTAACCTGCTATACTCGTGGCAACGGTTCATTATCAAATGAAGTAAGTATAATTAGAATCAATCTGCACAAAGGATGTGTTGAATTTTCTTGCATTGACAGTTAGCAGATGTAAATGGTTTGTTTAAAGGTTTCAACAATGTAATTTATTGAATTGTCAACAATATACATAAGTGTAGATTGACTCTTTGCTTTTAGTAAAGAGTACTTTCGATCATTAATGCTTTTTCGTGCTTAAGGGTCTACCAAGCTTTTGGCGCTATTCGATTTTAGGTATTCTATGCACTCGTGTATGTGAGCGTGAGAGCGACTAGAGTTAAAGCCGTGCGTAAGCACAAGCGACACAAGTTATCCTCTCATCCGATGGCCGAAGGAGAAATAACGCAACTAAATATACGGACAAGGGGGAAGAACGACGGCTCAAGATAGGTTGGTCCAACCGCGTGTGTATTTAGGTATTTTCATTGTTACTAAAACAAATAAATATTTTAAGGCCCTAGAAAACATCTTGTTTTATTAACATTCAAAAATTCATGACCTGCTATGCAGTATTTCCGCCGTACTAAGGATTTATTTTATTTTTTAGAGACGACTTTGATTTTTTTTTCTATCCTGCAAACTACAAGTAATCGTGTTTTGAAAAACTATGATCACTAGAGTGAATCCTGAAATATCTTACACATGAATTTCAGAACGAAAACTTTGCTAGTAATAACTTTGTTACTGCAAGGGATTAAATAAATGCACCAAAAGCTCGGTAGGGCCTTAAGAAAACCTTGCTTAACTGTTTTACTAGACGCTAAAGAAGGTAAAGTATAAGGTTGGGACGACTATTTAATTGTTAATTCATCTGTGGGTAAATTTAACTATAAATAAAATAAATAATAAATATCAATGAACACATAACATCGATTAAAATAGTCCCAAAGTAAGCACAAATTGTAATATGTATACTAGGCAACGGATACCTAAACATACTTAAATTCATAATAAACTCCCAAGATTTGAAAACAAGCGTTCTTACTTTTCATAAATAATATATCTTGCCTTGAGCTGGGCTCGAACCCGGACCTCAAACTACGTAAATAGGTTCTGGAGACTATGGTGTTGTTAAAGATAGTTTAACCAGTTCCACAGTTGCAATCGATTTTTTAACCTAGATACAGTGTTTATGATCGCTACCTAGTATGGTGCGCAGTGCATCGTTTTTATAAGTAAAATTAAAAAAATATATACTGCGAATTTCGTTCTAAATTCAAATCATTCATGGCCATGCAGGCCAGTTTTCAATTAGGGAATCATAAAATAAAATTTAATTTCAAAATCAACATTCATAAAAAGAAAAACGGACTATTTAAGCTTACGCAGAGGCCAGTATTTTCGACGACTAATCTAATCAGCCTCCATCCACGGAGAAACTAGCAGGTTCGCATATTATTTTTTAAACACTGGCCATTTCAAATCCTGTTTAGCTGCACTTAACTATAATTTGCGGAAGGAAAACATTAGCCGATGAAATACCTAGATGCTCACACCGACATAAAATTGCATAGGAGATACTAAACAGACAGGTTAAGTATCGGTTTGTATAAATTCGTGGCATAATTTTACATTTTGCGTGGTGGACAGTGGGAAAATTAATTCAATGGAACTTGTACATTTTGTGTAGTTAATCGTTGGCAAGTTGTAAAAGCTCAATGAAATGTATATACTTGTCGCAGTATTTGAAGAAATTACTTTACTTTAAACTTTTGCGATCTTCCATTGCGTATGAAAAGATTTAAACACACACGTTTTTTAATCTTTTTAATTTATTATTAAATATACCTACAGTAAATGTGTAAAGCATGCTTGCTGTAGAACGAAGATATGTTTTGATTATTAAAAAAAAACTTATATATAAAAGCGTGTTTGCACAAATAAACATGATGCCAGCTTGTGTGTGTAGGTACTTCAAGACGTGGGTTTTTGAACTTTTGACTGAAAATATAATCTATGTTCTCACCAAGCCATTCGAGCACCACCACACAGAGGGACCATTTTTTTTTCAATATACCTAATGCACACTAAAAAAACCAGAAGAGCTCTGGCTGTTGAATAATTTTAGTTCCTTTTTCAAACGCGTTTTTTTTTATAAACCGCCACCTCGATCGAGTGTAACAGGTGGCGCCACCGTCGGTCACCGTTAATTACGAGCAACAAACAACCGGTTATAATAATTAGTGAGGGGCGGAGTGGGCGTAGTCGTGTGTCCTCCCGCGAGTCTCAGGCGGGGCCGCTTTCGTCGCACGCGACTATGACCGAATCAGCCTGTATTAATGAAGTGAAATTAAATAATGAGGTGGAGTATGTTAATGAACAACAATGTGTTCGATTGAGTTGCTAGTTGGGTTTGATTGAGATGCAGTGAACGTTTTTGCGGCCATTTTGTTTTGCTTTTCGTCATCTCGGATATAACTGGGGCTCTAGAGAAAAGGCCTGCAAAGAATTCTGCAGAAAGGATTCTGCAGAAGTTGAACAGCTGATTTTGACTTAACCCCTTTACACATAAAATAGCTGTTTAATTTCTGCAGATTTAACCCCTTTTACACTTGATCCCCAGTACGTCCCACTGCAGTGCACGGCCTCCTCTCAGAATGAGAGAGCTTGAGCCCTAATTCCCACGCGGGCCCAATATTTTAGCAGATGTATTTGTTTCTTCAATATGTTTTCCTTAACAGTAAAGCTCATGGTAAATATTTCAATATTATGTTAATTCCAAAAAAAGCTCTAATGGTGCTCAGAGATTTGTTTTCGTATCTATAATTAATTTTGACTTATATATTTGAAGACTCTTTTTAAAAACTCAGAAAAGTCAGTTTTACATTTTCACGAAGTTTCCCAGTTTAGCGGCTTAAAGATAGAAAGTCATATTTTTTTAGTGTGAATATGTCTGCCTTATTTAAGATAAAATATAATCTAAATCTCTTTCACAAACCCAATAACCATTTAAAATCAGGCAGGTACAGTATTACAACCAAGTGAAATTTCATCGCAACATTCCGAAATACTTCTCACACTCCAACGCTTATATTTCCCAAATAAACTTTAAACCGAAATCACGAATAAAATACAAATTACGTAGTTACACACGAGCTTACGATTCATTTGGCTTGCTGTGCGCGTACGCCGGTCGTGCCCGGTGCGCGTGACCATACAAACGCAAGAGCAACATCAAATGTAGCGCTTTATTTTTAAAGAAAAGCTATAAAGGAATGATATTATTATTATATACTCTCTCTCATTACTAACGGCTTTACTCGGATGTATCCATTAGATTCGACAGTTAATTTGAAACTCTTTGTGGCAGATATTCGAAAAATTATTAATATTTATCATTGTTTTCATTTTATCTAGCGTAAGAAAACTTAAACTCGTTTTAAGACGTGAGTGATCCGTATATTTTCACTATGAGTGATTCTCACGGTAGTTTCATGTTTAAAGAAAATTTATTCAAAATACCGCGTTTCTAGAATCTCCTGGAGATATCACACACACACACACACACGCGGGTGCGCGCACGCACGCACCGCAGAAACTTTTACGTTCATAAATCATAATATTAGTAGAATAGGTACGAAGATGAACTAAAGTCACGGACATAGCTCGAAGAATCGCTAGACTTAAGTGGCAGTGGGCAGGGCACATCGCCCGTAGAACTGACGGCCGATGGGGCCGAAAGGTTCTCGAGTGGCGTCCGCGGACCGGAAGACGCAGTGTAGGTAGGCCTCCAACAAGATGGAGCGACGACCTGGTGAAGGTAGCGGGAACGCATTGGATGCGGATGGCACAGGGCCGATCTGTTTGGAGAGCCTTGGGGGAGGCCTATGTTCAGCAGTGGACGTCTTTCGGCTGAAATGATGATGATGATGATGATGAGGTACGAAGATTGGTTGGTATGTCGTCTCTTCTTTGATTTTAACAGAAAAGTTAGAAAGTATACCTACCTACATGGTAGGTAAGTCAATCGGGTGTAATAGGTAGGCTACATATATGCACTTGAAATTATCACAATGTGTCTCTAACCATACTATGGTTTCTATAACAATAAATCTACATCTACATCTACATCTAAACTATATATATATATATTATATATATATAATATTATAAAAAGGAAAGATTTGTATTTTTGTATGTAATGAATAAACTTAAAAACTACTGGACCGATTTCAAAAATTCTTGTGCCGTTAGAAAGCTACATTATCACTGAGTAACAGGCTATATTTATTACTAGAAAAAATTAGAAATCCTCAGAAAATCTTACTAAAACCAACCCAAGGTGTAAAAAAATTAGCCATAAAATGTCATTCATCGCATGCGCTGCAGAAAGTATTGATGATAGAACAAAAAAATGTTTTACAATATTATAGAACGTATCAATATCTACAAAAAACATCGCGAGACCATACGTCCAACTATTGTAGTTATGTCACTATTACTACTTTTTTACATTTTAAAAGATGATAGAAATGCCTATCAAAATCAGACCATGTTATCCACACCTTTGTATTAACTCTTATCCAAATAAATTACTTCGTATGCAAGACTGGTTCAATACCTGTTGATTGTTTTTTGAATTATTGAAATCAGACGTTCCATTCAAAAGATAATACGAAATTAAAAATGTCAATATAAATTAATGTCAGTTTTTAATTTTGAAAATTTGGGCCTCCTGCTTGGATTCTCGCTAGCATGCCTGCATGCATGCTTGCTTGCTTGCTTGCATGCTTGCTTGCTTGCTTGCATACTTGCATACTTGCTTCCATGCTTGCTTGCATGCTTGCTCGCATGCTCGCTAGAATCCTGCTTGGATTCTCGCTTGCATGCTTGCTTTCATGCTTTCTTGCAAGCTTGCTTGCTTGCATGCTGCTTGCACGCTTGCTTGCATGCTTGCTTGCATGACTGCTTGCTTGCTTGCGTGCTTGCTTGCGTGTTTGATTGCGTGCTTGCTTGCGTGCTTGATTGCGTGCTTGCTTGCATGCTTGCTTGCATGCTTGCTTGCTTGCATGCTTGCTTGCATTCTTGCTTGTATGCTTGCTTGCTTGCATGCTTGCTTGCATGCTCGCTAGAATCCTGCTTGGATTCTCGCTTGCATGTTTTCTTGCATGCTTAAATGCTTCCTTGCATGCTTTCTTGCAAGATTACATGCTTGCTTGCATGCTGTTTGCATGCTTGCTTAAATGCATGCTTCTCTAAAATATTTATGGTTCACGCGAGCGAAGCCGCGGGTAAAAAAGCTAGTAGGTAATAAAGATATTACCTAATTAAACGGAGTCCCAGTAGAAGAAACTTGTTGTTTTCGGCGTTTTTGCACGATCATTGCAATCATAAAAAATAGAGGCATGAATGTATTTTAGACTCGTCAATGTCCTAGATTGACGAGGAGAGTGGTACCTGTGGTATGATGTGTCACTTGCCTATTATTATTTTTTCAGTTTTTAATAGGTACTTTAATCTGCATCAGTATTGTTTCTTTACAATATACCTACCGTGTAACAAAAAAAATAGACGAATTAATTAAAGTTTAAGCTGATGACGACATTCTCATCGAAGTACCAATCTTGATTTCCTTTTAATTAAGGCAAAGGCCTATCTATCTATTTAATCTATCAGCCAACTATAAATACTTATATCCATAATATCCTAATTCACGTGCAGGCCGGCTACTTAGTTTTTGTGAGCCTCGCGAAGGACCCTGGCGTTTATTGCCTACGTGACGAGTTCTTAGACGGCAGCAGGATTCTTGTACAGCCTTCTACAGCAGTGTAGAAAATACCGTTTTCATTTCTCATACTCGGAAAGTGAGGCAAATCATATCTGACATACGGGAGGATAACTATTATTTTCTTCCCTAGGGTAGAAATGAATTAAAAAAAATAAAGGCATTGGCTGTCAATGGAACACATACGCATTCAGCCAAGCATTACGGCATATACATGGAATAATTAAGTATTGAGTTTTTTTTTCTTAATTAATCATATTACAAATTTTATAATGCCAGTGAAATATTATTAAATTAAATTATTAATTTACATTAGTTTCTTATTTAGTGACTTAAACCAGAAAAGTTAAAAAAAGTGAAGAATAAAAACACGGTAAACGACAATGTTATATGTCCACACAGCCTATCTCTATACAGCTTAACTCCTTGGTTCAAATTGGTTATTTACTTATTTTACAAATAAATTTACTAAAATACCTAGATAGGTAACTATCTACTGTTTCCATTGATTATTATATTGAATATAGATTGTCCCCTAATATTTATTTTATTTTATTTTTATATATTAAATTTTGTTAAATTAATTATTGCTTAACAATAAAGTATTTTACAACGATCATATTGACCGGTTTTGACATGTTTATTTATTTATACTTATATTTTCTTACTTTCCTTGTAGTCGAAATGAAAAGCAGAGTGCTTAACTCGGGAAAAACACCAATATCACCCTCGAAATATTGCCACCCTCGCTGTGCTCGGGTGTCAAGTAACCTCGTGTGATATTGGTTATTTTCCTCCCTTGTTGAACAAATTTTTAACCCATCTAATTTTATAAAATTGGTGCTCTCTTATACCAAAAAGTCAAAGTCGAAAGTCAAAATATTTATTTAATTTTGGTAAGTATTTACGAATACCGAAGAATCTACCACCGATTCAGTAAAAAACTCTGTTGAAAAGAATTTCGTAAGAAACTTCAGAAAGTATATGCAGTCACTAGCTTTAATTCGGGACCAACTTAAGGTTGACAGTCCTGTCATATTGTATAGTAATTGAAAAGATAGTTTTTCGAAATGTGTCCCAAATTAAAGCACGCAACCGTATATATTTTTCTTCAAACAGATCTACATTTACTAAATTTGGTACATAGGTATATTATAAACAGCTTTTTTTTTAATAAGTACAGCAGATCCACTTTTCTATGAAGTTAGTATGGAAAAGTGGATACTTAAGTTAGGGAACCGACCCTACTGCAGGGCACAGGCCTCCTCTCAGAATAAGAGAGCTTTGCTGTAGTTCCCAGGTGGGCCCAGTACGGACTGGGAACTTCTCATACACCATTGATTTTCTTCTCAGGTGTATGCAGATTTCCTCACGATGTTTTCCTTCACCGTAAAGCTCATGGTAAATTACAAATGTGATTTCGCACATAAATATTCCGAAAAACTCAGAGGTGCGAGCCCGGACTCGAACCCACGACCCTCTGCTTGAGAGACCATAGGTCAAACCACTAGGCCACCACGGCTTCACAAAAAATCTTATTCATCGTATTTTTTATAAAAAAAAAACTGAGCAGAAGAGCAACTTGCCAATGCAGATTAGTTAATTTAGTTCCTATGTAAAATAGTAGGTATTTTTGTCGCACTAGTGACTGTAAAAGATATTCAATGAGAATTTTGAAGTCCAGTTAGTAATAAACAAAAGTAATACGCAGTAAATAACTAACATTACAATTAAATTATTCTTGTGTAACCTGTTGTAAATACCTGTATTATAATAACACTTTAAATTGAAAGTAATTTCTGCATTTACAAGTACCTAACTCATAATACAATTCAGACAGATAAATAACAAGATTAAGCTTTTACAACACATTAGTATTGCAAAAGCAGTAGATTACTTAGTCCGCTATTGATTTTCATTATTCAAACTAATTTCAACGCGGAACCTACTTAACTTACGGTTTACCAGTTTTCTAGAAACACTGAATCAATTACCATTTGTCTTAAAATAGAAACGGGGAACAGATAAAGCATATAACTGAATAGCAACATGCAACTAGGGCTGCCTACACATTTTTCACCGGCGCTCAGTCGTAGATGGTATCAGTAATTGGCATATCTGAGTACCGGCACACGGTAGATCATTTAATTTTCTTAATAATTTTCTATCGGAACTTGCCCCGGGCTGCGCGCGGCCGGCTTGCCTCGCGTTTTGTACTTTTTAGTAATACAGCATAATCAATCTCGCTCTACGGATGCTTAGTTCTTGCGCAGTATATCAGAAATGTACAGAGCTAGCCAGTGGCGTGGAGTGAATGTTTTCGTTTGGCAACCCAGTGAGTGAGAGAAGCGTGAGTTAGTTACGTTTTCGGACGTGACTAGTGACTTATTGCGCACAAAGTTTGCCACGCTTGAAAATAATTTAGGTAACTCAGTGAGAATTAAGTTGTTATGGCGCCACCACTAAAAGCTATGAAGTAAATATTGACACATTGCATACCTATAAAATATCTGAATTTTGACAATGTCATCCATAAGAAAAGAATGCTACACTTACTTGTTGCGTGTGGTAGATTAGCTAGTAGGTTCGACATCGTCAACAACCACAAACTATAGGGTATGTAAACTACATAATAATAAACTAAATTTACTCTTTACTTTAGAAAATTTGTATGATTTTGATTTAGTAACGTTTTGATCGCATGCTATCATGCCAAGAAATCCGCCTTCTAAAAATAAAATAAAGCAATAAAATTCATAAAAGCGACTTATTTATATGCATAACATGTTGTTATAATCGTTTATTAATATTTAAACGACTGTCTGTTAAGTTGCAGCTTCATTACATTTTGTTTTACTAAAAGGCATGCACAACGTTGAGAATTGCAGTCAACGCATGAAAATTGTAATCGCAATAATTACATACAAGTGCGAAACTATGTGAGCGTGGACACGCGTGCGTATTTGTTTCTCTTTCATGCTAAAATCGCTAAACGGATTTGCATGAAATTTATTAAGTAGGTAGCTGTTGAATAGTTAATTTTTAACGCGATAGTCCCACGGGATCCATGTTAGATCCCAAAATCTTAACTGCTAAGTCTACAGTCTACATGTTTACTAATGTTTCGGCGAAAAACTTTTCGCAAAATGATTCATTTGGCAAATGTTTCATTTCTCAAATGTTTATTTTTTCAGAAACTGTTAACTTTCAGGATTGTGATAAAACAAACCTAACTCACAGGACAGTCCTGATCTTTGTGGCAATGACGTCACAATAGGGCAGTTTGGGGAGTAAATGGAACGGTGTTAATTAATACGAAAAACTAACGGGTTTTAACCGAATTCATTTTAGTAAGTAATTCACGATAAAAATTACCTAGTAAATTGAATAAATTGATCAATATTATCTTTTGATATATTACTTAACTGTAAACCACACATTTGTAGGGTAAATTGGCTTTTGAAGAATAAAAAGTAAGCGGCCGTAAAAACCAAAGTTCCATTCAGGAAATGGAACATAATAATATTATCACTTCAGTCACTTTTTATTCATCAAAAGACAGTTCAATGTACAAATGTATGGTTTGCAGTGATATACCAAAAAATAATACCTATTGATTAATTTATTTAATTTACTGGGTAACTTTTATCCTGAATTAATAAAATGTACTCGGTTAAAACCAGTTAGTTTTTCGTATTAGTTAACACTGTTCCATTTACTCCCCAAACTACCCTATTGTGACGTCATTGCCACAGAGATCCGGGGTTTAAGTCTTCATACAACTATGACTAAATGAAGATTATGACGTAAGTTTTGAGAATATGGTTGTTACTGAACCAGTTTGATACACCTTCGTCGTTATTACTTTTCATTAGGTAAGTAGGGGTGAATCATGGGTCAGCTTGATGTAAAAAAAAAAGAATTGCCCATGGCTATTTTAGTAATAATAATGCCAAAATTTAAATTCGACAGAATATCATCTAATGGATTAAACGGGCGATGCCGCGGGTAACGGCTAGTGCAGCATAAGGTAAATGTCCTAGTGTTTGATACACAGCAGTCACCTTTATTTATCATCATCATCATTCCAGCCAATATACGTCCCACCGCAGGGCACAGGCCTTCTCTCAGAACGGGAGGTATTGGACCGTAATTTCCATGCGGCCCCAGTGTGAATTGGGAACTTCACACACGCCATTAAATTTCTGCGCAGGTGTATGCAGGTTTCATTACAAGTTTTTCCTTCATCGTAAAGCTCATAGTAAATTTTGAATGTTATTTTACACATAAATTCCGAAAAACTAAGAGGTGCGAACCCGGAAATATAAAATGATATAAAATATATGATGATATAAAATTAAAGATGGAAGCTACTGGGACTGTAACCAGGGCGCTCGGACGTCTACCTTATTTAGCCGAAATTAATTTGAAAGAAACTGCTGGTTACCAACATCCTGTAAGCATCTCCGCTCGCAGTTTACTACGTCGGTAATCTGAATCGGTTGCGCCTCAGTGATTTATAGGACGTGGGCAACGTCCTAACATTCCGCCTTGTCTCACGGCCGTAATAAAGGCAATTTCGTGCGACGGGGGTGTACTGGATGTTCACAATATAACTTCTATTAGTTGTAAAATGGTCCTATAATGGGTGTCATAGTGGATGTCGTTTTAAGTGAGATTTATGTTTGCCGCAATCGTTAGCTGAGCTTGCAACGATATGTGGTTGTGGCGGCAAGATACATTTTAATATACTTAGGGTCTAGACACACTAAGCCGAAATTACGAAACTAATTTCGGCGTAGTCGCGCCCACAATATTACATTCATTATAATTACTAACAACACAATGACCGAAACTTTGTCACGTTTTCGAGTACAACCGAATTTCAGTCGGATGTTAACTGGTTCCGTCGATGTGACGTGATTTCGGCAAATGTGTCGCTGGTAATTTAAATAGCATTGCAAGCGTAATCACGCCGAATTTTCGTCGCATAATTTCCGCGTTTATGGTGTGTCATGTTAGCCGAATATGTCGGAACGTAAAATCAGTCGCGGAATTTCGGTCATGTATCTTCTGCACAATGTTTAGACACTTAGTCATCATCATCATCATGATCATCATGAGTGTGTTTAGTTAGACACTTAGTAATGAACAATATTTTTTTTTTAAAATCCCCAACGCAATTTGGTCACACGTATGTTTGAAAATAAAGTAAATGCCAATTATGCGTCTAAGATCCATTCCGCAGCTAACAAAAGAACTGATAACTTTGAAACGGCTGAATCAATTTTGATGAAACATGTCTAAGAACCATTGCCAAGAAACCCGCTTTTAAATAAAAAAACGCATCCAAATCGGCTTACCCGTTTAAGAGCTATGATGCCACAGCTAGATACACAGACACACGCACATCGTGCTCAAACTTATATATAACACCCCTCTTTTTGAGTCGGGGGTTAAAAATAAAGAATCACGTCGTTTCCCATAATTCCATTTGTCATAATTTCACTTGCATTACCAACGTTTGCCGTAAAATATAAAGTCTGTATAGAATAGGGCAGGTTTTTTTTTATTGTCATCTTATGAAATACAGTTAGTTAAGTTAGTTTAGTAACTAATCTCCAGAAATACGGTTTTGGAATTTAATTACTTTATGACAAGTGGAAATTATAGAAAACTATACATTGCAGCTTATGAAAATTCTGGGAAACGATAGATAAACACTAAATAAACCAGTAGGATTAGAATAATAAATATGATTTGTTTTATTTCACTAAAATTGCTTAACCTCTGCCCACGGCTTAAGTCTATTAATTAAATATCGAATAACAGAAAACAACTGAGCTTTAATGGCAGGCTCACAGTCCAAGCCTAACCTTGAGATCATTAAGTTGTCAGTGTTGACTTATATCACTTTAGAAAGCACTCCGGGTAATTACTTAATTTACACATTTCAATTAAATTAAATTAATACCCCTACTCCCACGTGCATTTGTCAAATGTTAAATACATTAAAAATAACAATCAGACCATCCATCAACCAGCATCTACGTATAAAGCCATACTTCGGGCGGATTAACAAAATTTGAATTGCTTATGAACTTGATTGAAATATACCATAATACCGTATATAAAACTTTAATTGAATCGGAGCGCTATAAATGTTTAGCTACGTTATGAATTTCAACCGTGGTTTCGAGTTAATCTGTAGTATCTAATCTAGATCGGGCGAGATTGACGGGTGCACGTTGCCTACTTACAGCTCTCTAATTTATTCCACTTGTTTCGTTTCGCATTGCCTCGGCCTGGGAACGCTTTGGAGATTGTCACTGAAACCCAGTTAGTTAAAATATAATATAGCAGTAACAATGACGTAGAGGCTCGTTAAAATTATGATCGCATCTAAAATGGGCGTTGCACTGCTTGCGTTCCGGCAATTATTGTGAGGTTATGAGCCATTCTTTAATGTTGTGACAGTTAAACAGATAAAATAACACTGCATTCTGGAACGCTTTATTTTACAGTTAGAAAATTTTACGATTTTGCAACGTTGACATAAAATAGGTACACAAAGCGTTTAACTAAGATTTGAGCGTACAATTATATATTTGATTTATTTTACGTCAAATGAGAAACACAATGAATATGAGGGAAATAAAGAGACAGGAATATGGCAATCTATTATCGATACTGTGTATACAGTTGAACGTAGTAACTCACTGAGATTACTTATTCACAGTACTTATCTCCACTTAAAAGGAGACAAAAGGTTCAAATGCAACCTTTGTACGAAACAAACAAAAGATTATCCTATTCAAATATATTACATCAACCCAAATGGTCTCCAGTTTGATATTAACTACACATAATAATATATTATGTGAAGTCTTTAGCGTACGTATACAAATGAACCCTCAAACCGCGGTTTCAGCAATTCGTCATCAAGAATTCCAATATTCGGACCATTTTGGAACAGGCTGTCGTTCGTGCAAACTACATGCTCGGCAGAATACACTTGTAACGTGTGAATGGGCAATGGTGTACAAATAGAGCAGTTGCAAACAAGCTGATTGTTTAGTTTAAGACATGCTGTAACCGAATTATGGTGAGAGAATTTGACCATTGGGTTAGTGCAGATATTTGGTAACATCACAAATTAGTTTATTTTATCATCATCACAACCATCATTGTCATCTTCATCCTAGACTTTCTAGGCTCGTAGCATTTTGGTAGCATTTGACGTTTCTGACAGACTAGTGATGAAACCGTGTTTTTACGCGTAGGTACGAGAACGGTACAAGTCGAGCAAAGGACACCAATTAGAAAAAATATTTTTTTTAATTTTTCATATATGACATTCGTTATATACAATTATAAATGCTTGTTTATGTTATGTGTCTTGCAGACTATAAAAACATCGCGACGGGTGCATTTTATTTGGTCATCTTCTAGCAGGAGTTCTGGATGTTTTGTTTTGATGTCCTCCATTATTTGAAACAATATGTAACATCCGCAACAATCGCGACACGACTTCTTTTAATTATTGAATTAATGACAATGTTTACACCACGACGGTCCCCAAATGATATTTCACTGCTTGCTTTATAGGAATTTATTATGCTACCAAGTAAGGTGCATAAATAATATGGTCCATCTTCGGCTAAGTCATTAACTCAGGAAAAATCTCAACAGCGCGATGCAGGATGGGGTCTGAATTTGATAGTGACATCTAAAGAAAAACATGAGAACTAAAAATTGTATGCAAAAATGAAATTAGGTTTAAATGCCCTGAATTGTGTGCGCTAACGCCATCTGTTGAGAGATTTCATATAACATAAAATAAACAAGGCTATTGTGTAGTGGAATTTAACTATTGCAATTTGGTTTCCTATGACGGTTGAACAGACAACGACATACCTAATATTGACAATTGATATTGATGGTTCTTAAATAGCGATCAAACCTACTTCTTCACAGATATGTTAAAACCATGTAGGTTGAAACCTAATAAAATAAGTATTCAATGGTTATTTTATCTTATCTGAAAAGGCACTGGAATAACGTGTCTCATCACTAGTGCTACCTTAATGCTACCAGCCGCCGATATCTATTCATCACCGCTATCGTCCACCGAAGGATACTGCACATAACCGATCGTAAGCCGCCTATATCCAACAGACTCCATCGATCTGGACCCAATAATTAGTCCACTTTGTGGAGGGCCTACCCACGCTTCTTCTTCCGGTAGGTGTTGCCACTTAACAACACATTGGCCTTATATCTGGCATAGCCCTTTCTATTGCTTTGTGAATGACTTTGAGCCTCCTTATTAATAAAGAAAGGCCACGACATCTCAGAACCATGAGTCATCACTGGAACACACTGATCAAATACTTTATTCATTACCCTATTGTCATAATTAACTTTAACATCAGTTCCTAAGTTTTCATCAGAAATATAGTCACGGCTACCAAAAACGTGTAGTTGAGACATTTTGCGCAATGTATTCACATTTGTTTCAAAATAATCATAAATATAGGATAAAAATATTAAAATGAGGCGTCGATGTCAAAGATTCAGTAATGACAATCCATTGCTACAAACATTTTTATCCATGCAGATGCAAAATAGCGAAAAAAAAACCGGCCAAGAGCGTGTCGGACACGCCGAAGATAGGGTTCCGTAGCCATTACGAAAAAATCAAGTAATATTTTTCTAAGGATTTCGTATGTGTACGGAATCTTCCAAGTTAGGTATCGTCAATACTTTGAAAAAGATCGTATCTCAAAATCGTTAATCTAGCAAAGTGAACTTTATTACGCGGGTATCAAGGTTCTGTTTTGTTTACATGCTGATTTGAGATACGAGTTTTTCAAAGTAGTGACGGTATTTTTAATACCTTAGGCTACTATTTACTCTTAAACTACAAATAATTCCCAAGCAATCTTAGCCGCTATAATTTTCCTTGTAAATTTAATATATTTACTACCTTTTTGAATTTTTTCAAATTTTTCCACCCAACAGTTTAGATTTTAGAGGGGGGGGGACGGTCGATTTAAATGAAAATTTTCACTTGAAAGTTGAATATTTCGCAAACAAATCACTGAATACAAAAATCATGTAAGCAACCCCCCAATGGTTTTAAAAGACCTATCCAACGATACCCCACACTATAGGGTTAGTCGAGAAAAAAAAATCACCCCCACTTTACCCTAAAAAAATTTTTTTTAGTATTTTTTATTTAACCACTTTGTCGGCGTGACTAATTCATGCCAAATTACAGTTTTCTAGTACTAACAGTCTCTGAGCTTAGCCGCGGACAGACAGACGGACAGACATGGCGAAACTATAAGGGTTCCTAGTTGACTACGGAACCCTAAAAATGAACCCTCTATTGGCTTTGATTACTGCCGATTTTAAGCCATTTTTAGGGTTTCGTACCCAAAGGGTAAAAACGGGACCCTATTACTGAGGCTCCGCTGTCAGTCCGTCCGTCCGTCTGTCCGTCTGTCACCAGGATGTATCTCATGAACCGTGATAGCTAGACAGTTGAAATTTTCACAGATGATAAATTTCGGTTGCCGCTATAACAACAGATACTTACTAAAAAACAGAATGAAATAAATATATTTAAGGGGGCTCCCATACAACAACCGTGATTTGTTTGCTCGATATTGATAACGGCAACAGGTAGACACTTGAAATATTCACAGAATATTTAGTTATAAGTATATTCACTTTAAAAATAAATAATTAAATTAAAATAAAACAAATATTTAAGAGGGGCTCCCATACAACAAGCGTGTTTTATTGCCGTTTTGATAGATAATGGTACGGAAACCTTCGTGCACGTGTTCGACTCGCACTTGGCCGGTTTTTTGATTTGTCAATTGCAGTGGCCCAGGAAAGTTGTCGAAATGAAACAAAGCCTTTTGTAGGTTGCAAACTATTTTGTACACAGGATTCTGATTTCAGATACTGCGGCAGATTGGGGTCGGTCCAGCGGAGTTAGCGGGGATTTCAGCCTAAAGCACTCTCCGCTTTGATTGCGAGCTTTCCGAGTTTTCGTTGGGAACATGTACGGTCTTGTATAATGTGATGTTTGAAAAAATAAATGCATCAAAATTGCTACCAATTAATATTTAGCCTAGTTTTGGTTTCCTAGAAATTATCATTGTACTCTTTAAAACTTTCGTGATTTTCACTCATAATTACTATACTCACATACTAAACGGGACTTATCACGCAAAATAAAATCTAGGTAAATCGAGGTAAATACACTGACGAGCAAAAATAAAGGGTCGGTTACAAAAATGACGATAACTACAAAACCCTCTGTGATAGCTTCTTAGAGTAAAATGAGTTTAGTAAAGAGTTTTATTCTTAACAAGAAAAAGTTAAATTGAGAATAATACTCTTTACTAACCTCATTTTACTCGAAGAAGCTATCACAGCGGGTTTTGTTGTTATCGTCATTTCTGTAACCGACCCTTTATTTTTGCTCGTCAGTATATTATTTTGCGTCGTAAGTCCCATTTGGTATAGTAATAATTATAAATGATCATTGATTTGAGGGTTGGGTCGGATGGTCGATGAGACCAAAAGGTTCTCGAATGGCGTCCATGGACTAGAAGACGCAGTGTAGATATGCCTCCAACAAGATAGAGCGACGACCTGGTTAAGGTTAAGGTTTGGCGAGCCTTGGGGGCCTATGTTCAGCAGTGGACGTCTTTCGGCTGAATTGATGATGATGATTTCCTTACTAATTTGTATTATAAGTGCGAAAAAAACTGTTTTTTATCTCTTTGCCCTCAAACCGCCCAATTTAGACGAAATTTTATATGAAAATAGTTTGAAATTTTAGGAAGGACATAGGATAGTTTTTATCCCTTTAAATTGCATAGTTCCCGCGGGATAGCGATAAACGAATTCTTCGCAGACGAAGTCGCGGACAACAGCTAGTATCTACTATACTCACTAAATTGCACTGAATCATTTAATTTTATTAGATTCCGCCGACTTTTTTTAAATTTTACTTGCTGAACAATTTTGGCAGATTTTATTTAACTCTTTTTAAACAAGCTATTACAATTTTAAATGAGATTTTTATTTATAATTCTAACTTTACTCTCGCATGAACATTTTACGACTTGTTCGTAAATAAGTTTTAAATGCACCAAGTTTGATTGCTGTCTTGAACTTTGTCTGACTGAAGTGAGATAAAAGCGAGCTTTGACTACCTATAACTTGGAAATAAAATTTTGCTCTTAACACGACACGATTTTGAAATGAGAATGGAGTTAATTAACCGTCTTTTAGGGTTCCGTACCCTAAGGGTGCCAACGGGACCCTATTAATGAGACAGCGCTGTCTGTCCGTCCGTGTCTGCCACAAGGCTCTAACTGTTGAATAGTAATAAGCAAATATTACTGTGGGCGCTCTAACAACAAATAGGTAAACACGAAAAACAAAATAAATAAACTTAAAAATTAAAGGGGACGCGACGTTTCTACAATACGTTTACTTTTGGTTTACCACTGACAGATGGCTTGCCTTCATTTCTTTTCCAACTTTAACACCATTCAAATAAAGTAGCTATTACAAAATCTGCAAACGTGGGTAACAGTATTCTAAAATTGGCTTTATTTGTAGGTCGTTAAAGTTGAATATGAAATGAAGGCAAACCATCTGTCAGTGGTAAACTTTATGTAATTTTACTGTAATATGAATTAGAAACGTGTTTTTTAAGCGTTTTAACTCGATGTTTATGTTTTTTTTTACTGATCTACTTTTAAAACTTTGTACGGAGGTAAGGAACTCATCATGTACGAGTCCGACTCGCACTTAATCGGTTTTTCATTATTACTGCAAACCTGGAAATTGGACCTTTTATGACTCTGCATTTTATTTGCAACACTAGGTGCCTACTACGAGTACTTATTGTTAGTCCACTAGCCTGTACCGATGATATCACTGGCGTAAACGATTAGAGCTATCAGTCGAATCGGAAAGCCAGTACATTATTAAATTCCTGCGGGAATTCCCGAAAATTACATCATGGTTTCCATTTAAGGCCGACGCAGACCAGATGCATGTGCGTGTCACGCACCAGTTATAATGAATGAAACTGTAAGAAAGGAGGCACACCATGTGCACGCATCTAGTGCGCCATCTTTCTTACAGTTTAATTTATTACAACTGGTGCGTGTGAGTGGCGTGACACGCTCACGCATCTGGTCTGCACCGGCCTTTACGTTACATGATGAACACGCATGCAAAATTTCATATCTCTAGACTTACATTTTGCTATTGTAAATCGTACATAGATCCCGTGGAAATATTGGAATTAAAAGTACTAGCCTATGTATTATTCTACATGTCCAGGTTTCTACATACCAAATGTCATCCAAAACCGTCGAACCGTTTTAGCGTGAAGGAGTAAAAAACACACACACAAGCACGCACGTACGCACATGCACAGAAACTTTTGAATTTATAATATTAGTACGATTGATTTTGTGATTATTTAGACTCGCAAGCTCAGTCCGCATTCTTCCACTTAAAACCACCATATCAGATCAGTTTCAAGCCTCAATTTACTGTCACTTACAATCTATGGTACGTACAATTTCGGCGTAAACCTTTAAAGGTGCATTCGATAATGGAATCGCTGGGAAAGGACGAATCATCTGGCGTCGGCACGTGATCGGACGACAAAAGATGTTCGGCAGAGGCAGGTATCCGGTGAGCTCAAAATTGGATAGTAATCGATGCGTGAAACTCTACTTACGCGCGAGACATACCGCTGGTGGGGTGAGAGAACTATGGGTTCTACATTATACTCGTACACTGTTTTAAAATCAATTATTTTAATCACATAGTTGGATTACTTTGATTGAGCACACCTATAAAGATTCTATCGGTTATCATAATAAATTGCAAATGTTTAAATTCTGTCGGTTATCGAAAAATTTAATTTGAAATGTAGTCAAGCCTTTGACGCGGTACTTTTAAACAGATAGCTCCAAGATTCTCCAGACTTTAGCGGTAGTGGCCAGGGCACATCGCTTGTAGAACTGATGAGTGATGGGCCCAAAAGGTTCTTGAACAGCGTCCACGAACCGGAAGACGCATTAGGTACAGGTAGGCCTCCAATAAAATAAATAAATAATAAATAAATAATAATAGTCTGCTTGGAGAACCTCGGAGAAGGCCTATGTTCAGGCAGTGGACGTCTTCCGGCTAAAACGATGATGATGATGAACATCTAACATTACGGAGTGTAAATAGTAAATTTTGTGAGGTGTGTAGGCCAGGAGCTTGCTGACGGTAGTAATTGCGTGCTTCGGCGATGGTTCAGTGAGCACCATCAATCATCATGCAAAGCGGACGCGGATACGATAAACATAAAACACAATAAAATGACAATATACTTAATTGGATTCGGAATCGTTTGAAAATTCGTAGAATCAGTCAAGGTGACACTGTTTTGCTCGTCTTACTTCTTACTTTACCTAGAGCACCATGCACTACATTAAAGAAATGTATTAGTGCGCGAATAGACTAAAATTTATTAATTACGACCCATCACACGGATCCATTACACGGAATGCACAAATCTGGAGAAAGACCGATTACATGTCGCCAGAATTGTAGTTCATAAAATTGGTAGCTGAATAAGTTGGCTAACCTAAACGACTTTATCTCTCCTAAAGCAATAAGGCGCCGGCCAGCACCACTAGACTTGGCTTTATGCACAATTGAAGGTCAGGAAGGATATTCAATTTACCATTGCACTGATTCGTCCAAAAAAACGTCTGCAAACTGTCGGTAAAGTATCAAGTCTATATACGTTTCTTTATATGAAAATGTATCCATAGATTCAGCTCTTTTTTTTGATTAGGATGATCTATGCTATATAAATATAAATGCGATTTTGTTTAAGTCAACATTATACAGAAACAAGGTCGTAAATATACGTCTATATGTCGATAACGAGCACCGAACATCGAAAAGCGTGTGTGGTAGAATTATTTACTCCATCGACTTCTCGCCAACGTGAAAATTATCCAAAACTCTTATAAAATACCCATATTGTAGAGCGTTCGTAAAATGTTGCTTCATAAAAACGACCAGCCCAAAAGAGACGTGATAAATAAGGAGCTATTCAATTTTAAATTTACACGAATTAAATTATCAAGTTCTAAACCTGAATGACATCAGCGCAAGTTCCAAGTCAGATTCGTCGTCATTAAATATAAATTGGTTTATTTTACGATATGGCCAACCAATAATAATAATAATAATAATAAATCTTTATTAAATTTTACATTTAGGTACAATTAGATAACTTATACACTAAAATATTTTAAATTAGAACAAAAACAGTTATGTATACCTGAACTAGGAAAATTCCTGTGTTTCAGGTGTAAAAGAGCTAACAAAACTAAACTTAAATATTAAATTACATGCAAAAGAAACAAAATCATTTAGGACAATTTAAATTGTTTTAAGTAATTTAAGTAACCAACTAACTAATAGAATTATCTAACTAACTGAACTATACTATGTTTATTTTAGAACAACTAATAATAGTTCTGTATCTTCATAGGACATGTGTTGAAGTGCTTCTTGAAGAATTTTCTTAGTTTGGATGTAATTAAGCGCATAAAACTCAACTTTGGCGTTTAACCTGTTATAAAGGAATGGTGCCAGGAATGCATGAAATCTGGAGGAGAAAGGGTGTTTCTTATTTAAATTTGGTGGGCAAACTATATCCTTACGTCGCTTGTTAGTAGTTTCAATATTATATGGCAAAGCAGCATGCTGTTTTAGAACCGTGTTGATTATAAATAATTGTCTCACTGTTAGTACCTTGCAGGATTTATACAGAAGGTCCGTTGGATACAGAAAAGAGCGAAAAGTAGAGACCTTTAGGATTGCTCGCTGTGCCCTTTCAATGGTTAATAATGCAGATTTGTATGTGCCACCCCATGACGTAATGCAGTATGTTAATATAGACTGACACAAACCAAAGTAAACTAGACGCATCGTTGTAGAGTCTGCAAATTCACGTAACTTTTTAAAAACATATATTAGCTTCCGGACTCTACCACTTAAGGCGGCAATGTGTTGTTTAAATGAGAGTGTGTCATCTATTATAACACCCAGATATTTAATATTTTTTGCCTTTGTAATCATAGGACATACGCATGAGTCTGAAGTGCAGTTACAATTATGTGCAATTATTGTTTGGTTAGTTGTGGCATAATTCGATTTACGCATTGTGAATTGTACATAGTTAGTTTTTGCTGCATTTAGTGACAATATGTGTTCCCGGAGCCAGTTATTAACCACATCAAAGCCTTTTTGTGCGAGCTCGTAGACCTCTTTTTCTGTGCTGGCAGAAAACAAGAGAACAGTATCATCAGCATATGAAATAATTTTACCACCATCCAATTTTAGGTCACATAGGTCATTAATATAGATTAAGAAAAGCGTTGGACCTAGAATACTTCCTTGTGGGACTCCAAAAGGTTTATTTTCAAGGTCACAACTGAGAGTATGGCCTATTTTGACACATTGGGTGCGCTCACTTAGATAACTTTTAAATAATTTGAGCTGGGTTCCTCTTATACCCAAAGATTCTATCTTTCGCAATAAAATAGGAATAGAGACCGTATCGAAAGCTTTTGCGAGGTCCAAAAATATTCCTACTGTTCTATTACCATTGTCTAGTTCCCGCACTACATAGTCCGTTAGTTCATGAACAGCATCAGCAGTTGATAGTTTCGATCTAAAGCCATATTGTGCATTTGATAGTACAGAGACTTTCTCCAAGAATTTAATAAGCCGATTATTTATGATTTTTTCTAACAATTTAGATATTGCCGGAAGTATTGAAATTGGCCTATAATTCTCTACTTGGACTTTACTGCCAGTTTTGTATATGGGTATAACAACAGCTTTTTTTAAACACTTAGGGAAGCAGCCTTGAGAGAGGCATTGATTAAAAAGTTTGGTTAGTACCGGGACAAAAATGTGATTAAATCGTTTTAATATTTTGTTAGGTATATTATCCCACCCTACTGCTGAGTCGTCTTTTAGGTTCCTAATTAATCTTTGGACCTCAGCTTCGTCCGTATCTAACAACACAAATGAATTTAGCGGATTCGTATAGCCTGTAGTTGATTGATTATTTTGAAATTTTTGAGCTAGATTTATTCCTACGTTAACAAAATATTCATTTACTCTATTTGCAGATGTCAGCTGTGATGAATGCAGTTGTAATAACCTTGAAGATGATTCCTGCTGTTTTTTTATATGTGTGACATTTTTTACAATCTGCCAGACCTTTTTGTGGTTTTTTCCAGCCTTTTCTAATTGGTTTTGGTCGTAAATACTTTTAATTTTCTTTAAAAGATTGTTACAAAAGTTCCTGTATCTTTTGTATGATAACTGTAAAGCCATATTACTAGGATTCGATTTTGCCTTTTTATGTAGTTTATCTCTATGCCTCATACATCGAATAAGCCCCGGGGTTATCCAGGGCTTAATATTGTATGTTTTATTGGTCAATCGCACATATTTGGTGTTTTTTGTAATTGATTGCTGAATATACTGTATTAGGTTCGACATACAGGCATCCGCGTCATCAGAATGATAAACTGGGTCAAAGTGAAGTCTACATAAATCGTCTTCAAGGTTATCAAAATTTATCTTAGTCACTATTTTTGTGCAAGTTGTGTTAGGTAATTTGCAATTTAAGGTTAGTAGGGCAGCACT
This sequence comes from Archips xylosteana, assembly GCA_947563465.1. Taxonomy (NCBI): domain Eukaryota; kingdom Metazoa; phylum Arthropoda; class Insecta; order Lepidoptera; family Tortricidae; genus Archips; species Archips xylosteana. The sequence continues at coordinate 11,930,903 of OX387357.1, read as the reverse complement.
ATGATCGGTTATCGTCGTGTTAGTAACTAATGTTATTGATGGGAAATCGGTTTTAAGCATGATATGATCTAGGCAGGAGCCGCTTTGATGTGTGGGAAGCGTGTGCGCAGGGAGTAAGCCATGAAAGGAGCAAACGTTTAGGTAACTTTGGACAGCGGAGTCACAGTTGTCTTGAATAATATTAAGGTTTATGTCGCCTATTGCTATTACATTCCTAATTTTAGACATATCTTGTAATGTTGTATTAAGAGACTCAATAAAACTGCTACTATCCCTAAAAGATGGCGGTCGATACAATGCTAATATTGCAAAATCAGCTCCAATTTTAATTAAGAGCCGATTACAATCCAAAATAATAGGTTCCTCTACGGTAATATTTAGATTATTCCTAGCATAAATAACTACTCCGTCATTTTGGTTGTAATTTACTGTAGTGTAGTATACACTATAGCCGGGTAACTGCGGTATGTGACTATGTTTACCTAACCAGCACTCTGTTAAAACAATAATGTCACAGTTGAAATTTAACCTTTGTTGAAAAATTGTGAAATTGTCAAAATTTTTATATACACTTCGTATGTTTTGTGTGATTATTGTAAGAGGATCATTGAAAGAAGATAGAAATTGTTTGCACTCTTCAACTTCACATGTCGCTGAATCCGATACAGTAAAATCATCTAAATCAGAAATTAAACTATCTGTCATTGTTAAGTAATTAAACTTATAAAACTAATAAAGAGCCGAAAAAAATAAAAGGGGCGCGGCGCTCTTAGACGCCTTCATAATCAATTGTATTGATGTATCTTTTCTCGGCGATTTTTTTGGCGGGGCACTCAGGGTCACCTGTTTTGTGATTATGCGGCTTCTTAAATTTGTAGCACGTGGCACACCTCCCTGGTTCAGATTTTTTTGCGCACTCCTTGATGGTGTGGCCTACTTCACCGCAGTGGCCGCAGCTGACGGTCTCCTCCCGGCACGACTTGGCGGCATGGCCATACTGTTGGCACTTGTAGCACCTAGTGACTGCCGTGAAATCCCTTACGGGGCATGAAGACCAATTAATAAATAATCGCTCCTTCATTATCAAGGCCTTTCGGATGTTCGCCGGGACTTCGATGACATAGTTGCAGGTATCTGCTTCTCTCTTTCCAGATTTATGGCTCAGTTTGATGGAGGACAAAAAAGATTCGATGGACATACCTTGCACCCTGTCGGCAACGTTTTGGTGGTATATGCAGTTGTAGACCTCAGCCTCCTGCATAGACGTAGGCACTCCGATTACAACGATTCTCGGCTTTCTTTTTTGTGGGTCATCTACCGTGAGCCCGGAAATCGTCAGCTGTTTCGATTGCTTGAGCTTCTGGATGTCGTCCTTGGTGTCCGTGCTAATGACGACACCTCCATTTTTCGTCTTGCGTAAGCCTCTTACTTGTAGCTGCATTTCTTCAGGGCGGATAATTTTTTGTACAAGGGCTTTAGTTTCTTCACTCGACTTCGTCTTGTCAGAAGGGTAAATGACTACGGAGTTCATATTACTGGCCTGAACGTACTTATTAGAACCTTTTTTTATAATGTCCGCAAAAGAAACTGCCGTTGGGACAGGTCTAGGGGATTCCTGTATACTTTGTTTAAGGTCTAAAAGGTGTTGCGACAGATCATGCTTCTCTTTTTGGGCTAGTAGGGCAGTATGAATTTGGATGGCCTTGTGGGACAGGGACTGATACTCCAATGCGACTTGAGCAGTTCCATGGTACACTTTCCTGCACAGAGTTTGCACCTTGCTCTTCTGTTCCGAATTAAGCTTCCCTTCAGAAGCGATTACGCATACCTCGTTCAGACTCTGCTCTATTTTGGAGAGCCAGTTTTTGATCTCCGTTGTCCCCACGACATCTGGTTGCGCATCGTCCGGGTGGTCGTGTGCATGGGGTTCTGATCCGGGGGTAGGCGGCGGGCTCCGTCGTGTTAAACCACTTCGGTTAAAAGGACTTTCACTCATTTTAAATATTTAAGTCTGAACTACACTACACAATTCATTGCGGAAGTACTATAACGACTTGACCTAGATGAGATGTTTACGCGGTATGTAGAGCTAGGTCGCGATTTTGCACGTAATTAATAAAAATTGCTGTAAAGCTAAATGGACACGTCCGATTGCTATGATTGCTCGAGAATCAAAAAAAAAAACCACTCCAGTTTTGCCGTTTGGCTAATTTTAATTGCTTTCGGATTTTTACACCGTACATTCATGTAATCGAGTACTATAATTCACATACAATTTATTGTTTTAAACGGGCGCATAATAATTTAGCTACAATATACAGGGGACTCTGTGCTCGCCGTAAATAAACAGAGATTTAATGCAAATCCACATGCCGTTTGATTTCGCTTTATTCTGTGCTATCTGATTACGGTTTTGTTTCACCAATGCGTAAGTAAAGGTTTATTTAAAGTGCCAAATAAACGTACGTATGTATATCTATTTAACACTTAAAACATGAAAAAAAAAAATGTTATGAAGAAATGTAGCGAGTTTTTATGGATAGACCTACCTTGAATCACCAGCTTATTTAACTTGCAATGTTTGTTTTTATGTTTTTTATGGTCGGAACTTGCAGGAAGTGGTTAGAACTTGACTGTGAAGCTTGAGGTCCCGGGTTCGATAGGTCAGTGCAGATATTTGTATGAAAATATGAATGTTTGCTCTCGAATCTTGGACGTTCAATATGTAAATATTTAGTTATGTATTTATTTATCTATTTAAGTACTTACCTATGTTTTCCTACATACCTATAGTACAAGTTTTGTTTGGTTTACGACAAGGTTAATTGGTTTTAAAATTGTCCCATGATATTATATTATTATCATGTCGAATTTCACTCACTTTTAATGATCTGGCAGAATTTAAATTTGATGCTAAAACCACAAAAATGGATTGGTGAAGTTTAGTGTTTGAAGTTCTATTCGGGACTGAAACGAGTGATACAATACTGCTGGATTCAGACATTTATTTGCCGTGACAGCTTATAAGGTATAAAATAGTGACATTTAAAAGTGCCCTTTGAAGCCTTACAGAATAAATATTTTGATTTTTATACTAGTGGAAGTAACCACTAGTACTTAGTTTTGGTGAATTGCGAGTAACAGTTAGCAAAAACCTATAGTAAAAATGAAAATTAGTATGTTTCCAAGTAAAACGGAGAGAAATGTTACGTACGTACATATGTAGTGGCAACGGATAAGTGACTCTCCTTGAGTTATTGATACTCAAGGTCGGGAGTGATCATTTCTTATTAGTTGACCCGCTTGCTCGTTTTCCTCCCTCTCATAATAAAAATAATTAAATTAATTTGCAAAATGACGTTATGAATCCATTTCGGAAACTAATTCTGGATGTTATTCAATTTAAATTCATAATGCAGTATGAATGCTAAAGAAGTTTATTTCGGGTCGTTTTAATGCCGGAACAATGCATTCACCCCTACGGAATACATCTGCTAATGATAAGCTGTCACGAGCAACGAATTTGAAATGGAAAATGTCAGTGAAAAGAAAAATATATAAAATGTAGGTATTCACCTAATTTATATCAAAGATGAGTACCGTAAATTCGCGGTACTTTGGGTCTAAAGAATAGCTTTAAATATCATTGGCCATACCTAGGCTGCCACGAAAGTTTTTAGCTGTATGAAAACTATAAATATTTTATTCCTAAATTGCATGCTAAATTAAAGATAATTTATCTATTAACCTCTTTGTATAGTGACATTGCATACTGGCCAGTAACATTTTCTTTTTAAAAATTTTTTGTTGACAATGTCAGTCCAGTTTTGTTTTTTGCAATGGAGCTCTCGCGAGAAGCATTTCGTGCTATGATATTCTATGACTATAAAAGAAACTTAACATTCAAGGAATCTCGCAAAAATTTAAACGTTGCATTTGGGACATCCGCTCCATCGTTAGCCACAGTTTCGTATTGGTACCGCGAGTTTAAACGGGGTCGAGAGTGCATCAAAGATGAGCCGAGACCAGGACGGCCGTCAAGTGCAGTAACGCCAGAAAACGTGATCAGAGCCGAGTGGTTGATTAAGGAACGAAGGAATATTACACAACGGGAAATCGAACATGAACTAGGCATTGGATCACCCGCAGTTTTAAGCATTTTACATGATCATCTTCGCGTCAGGAAGGTCGCGTCGCGTTGGATACCACATTTGCTGACCGAAGAGCAAAAAACCCAGCGTGTAGATTGGTGTCAGTTTATGCTCGGCAAATTTGACGGAGGCGATTCCCAGCAGGTTTCTAACATCCTTACTACTGATGAGTCTTGAATATACTGCTATGACCCCCTGACAAAGCAGCAATCTATGCAGTGGGTGTTTGAAGAAGACGGACCGCCTTTAAAAATTGCTCGAGGCCGAAGTGTCAACAAAAAAATGATCGCCGTTTTCTTACGTCGCAGTGGGCCAGTGGCTGTAACTCCACTTGAAGATCAAAGAACAGTTACTAGCCAGTGGTACACCGAAGTTTGTCTACCCCAAGCGTTCGAAAAACTGGGTGAGGAACGCCCAAAGAGCGGCATTCGGGGAATTTTTTTTCCACCAAGATAATGCACCAGCACACACTGCAGCAAAAATAATAGACTTTTTGAACAGCACAGGTGTTCAGACGGTGTCGCATCCACCCTACAGCCCTGACCTGGCCCCGTGTGACTTTTTCTTATTCCCCACTGTGAAGAAAATGATGCGTGGCCGGACTTTCATGAATTCGGACGAGGCAGTACAAGAATTTGAGCGGCTTTTCTTCGACCTACCGCAGAACGCGTTTTTTAAGTGTTTTGAGGATTGGTTTTTGAGAATGAGGCGATTTGTAGACCTTGGAGGGGTATATTTTGAAAAATATTAAAATAATTTACAAAAAAAAATGAATGGTTTTGATACAGCTAAAAACTTTCGTAGCAACCCTCGTATGGTTAGTTTTAGCTGATCGCCCACGTTTTAATGTTTTTTTATTAGGTAGATCTTTCCATTTATGGTTTTCATATGGGCTAAAGTTACACTTCATTTAGTCAAAGTAGCCCGAGTTTATGGTACTTACTCGTGAAATTTATGTATGTATTGTATAATTACCATTAAAAAGCCGTGGTGCCCCAGTCAGTGGTTTGACCTCTCAATCAGAGGGTCGTGGGTTCAAATCCCGGCTAGTACCTACCTCCGAGTTTTTCAGAATATATGTGCGAAATTACATTTGAAATTTACCATGAGCTTTACGGTAAAGGAAAACATCGTGAGGAAACTTGCATACACCTGCGAAGAAATTCAATGGTGTGTGTGAAGTTCCCAATCCGGACTGGACTAGCGTGGGAACTACGTAACGGCCCAACCCTTCTCATTCTGAGAGGAGGCCTGTGCCCTGCAGTGGGACGTAGGTATGTATGCTGGGATGATGATGATGATGATAATTAGCATTATTTTCGATATTTTCCAAATTGGAACGCATTTTATACTTTTAACAAACACTTACATACCTACAGTCAACCAATTTGATTCCTATGCTATCCTAATAGGACCTTATTAATTATAGTAAATAATTTTACCTATTTGTCATCAACAATGCTCATCGAATGACGTAAAATGACACAACGACAAGGTTCTGTGGTGGCCTAGGAATCAAATTGCTTCACTGTATGTACCTACCTACATACTTGTTTTATGAAATAGGGCGGAATAAACGAAAACAAAACGTTTACGTGCGAAATTACAATTGAAATTTCTCATGAGCTTTACGGTGAAGGAACCATATTTATCAATAATTATCATATTTAAACTTTATGTATTTTGACAAGTTCTCCTAACAAGTAAGAGCAATGACCAAAATCATTGGGATATGACAAATCCGGAGAGTCAGGCTCATATTTTATGCATTAGGCATGTCCGATATGCGCTTGGTTCGTGTCGCCTGAGACGGTTATTCTAGAAATAATTCAGTGTCGAGCAATATGCGAGAGGCGACATAATTTGCATCGCTGAGGCTGTGGACTAATGGTGATACTGTTATAGTAGTTTAATGCTTGTTTAGAAAATGTTATTTATTTTTATATGGTTCAACCTATTATTTTACCATAGTAAAAGTCATAGGAGGGGAATGACATGCAGAATAATAGGTACATTTGCTTAGAGATATTTTATCAACATTATCGTCAGCTAGGGAACATTCGATCATGGACATAGGCTTCCTCAAAGAACGTCACAATGTTCGGTTCTGCTCCTGATTTTTTCTGTATTCATATACATTCTAATATTATAAATGTGAAAATGCGTCAGTTACCTCTTCACACTTAAGCCACTGAACCGATTTAGTTAAAATTTGGTATAGAGTTAGTTTAAGTCCCGGAAAATTGCACACTTCCCGCTGGATAGCGATAAACGAATTCTTCGCAGACGGAGTCGTGGGCAACAGCTAGTATGTAATATTCAGCAGAGTTCGGCTGAAATGATGATGATGATGAGGTGCTTATGTAAAAAAATAAAAATATAGCATTTTAAATATTATCTAAGTAAATGTTGTCGTTTCTTTTTTATAAAACTGGGTAATATATTTGAAATGTCTATAGAAAGGGGTTGCTGATAACGTGAAATATGATTTCAAGCGCTTTCTAAGCTCTTTGTGTGTTGCTGTCTAGTATATCATTTATCAGTTATTTATTGTTGCTATTTAGGTTATTCAGTAAACTTTTTTTGCTGGTTTTACACTTACTCACGAAATTACCACCACCTTTTACGATATCACATTTAGGTACATAGGAAATCGACCAGAATGGCGCAAAAATGTGTAGTGGAGGGTCGCAAGTTTTGCGATGAGGCCTGGTTCAGGACACTTGCTGACAAGAGGCAGAAACAATATCAAGGTGCCTCGGTAACAACCACCGCAAACTTCTCTTGTCAAGCCTGCGGTAGAGTGTGTGGCTCTCGTATTGGTTTGCATAGCCATAGAAGACGTTGTATCCCACACGGTACGCCATAAATCATAGACGCAAAGGCCTATATATATAAAATGGACTTATTCCTAAGGAGTACCAACTGAAATGATTGCAATTAAATACAATACAGCACATTATAAAAAAAATCAGAAAAATAACAAGGTAAGCAACAGGCGGTGTTATCGCTACAAACTGATCTCTTCCATGCTAGGTTTACAAAGGAAAGAAGAAAAAACAGCTATAAAGTAGGTGATGCAAAATTTTATATGAGAATTAATAACATATCTCGCCCTATATACGTCACAATGCAGGAAACAAGCTTCCTCTCAGAATGATATGACATTAGCGCATGCTCTCCTTAGTAAAGTCTTGACGTCACTGCGATTCCGCACCGTCAGCGTATTTTGAGTAGCGGTGTGGAGAGCATGCAAAAAAACGGTGCGGATACGATGCGTCACTGCGATTCCGTAACGTCTCCGTATTTTAAGCAGCGGTATGACCGAACCTATTTGATTTACACGGTCAATCTGGAAGAATTTATTCAACTAGTGTGCACACAATCGTACCGATGTCGCGAAGTATAACCATAATACTCCATTGCCATCCGATATATCTCTCGGTCAAATGTGTCTCGGCTAACCAATGATCCTATTTCATGCACAATAACAGTACATGTTTAATACATTAAGATTATACCAACGTAATTTCGCTTCATTTGTGAGCAATAAGTGGCAATAAGGTCCCACTCACGTAGGACTCAGGCGGCGAAAGGCACGTATTTTTCGCATTATCGGCTAAATTATTATAAAAGGAAAAGACGTGTGGCTGCCAGTAATTCTAGGGAAACTGAAACTGTTGCGGTGTGAAACCATTGTCGAGGAAATAACACGTTGGGATTTGAAACGAATCTTGTGAGCAATAATAAGTACCTGCAATAAAACATGCGTTACGTTCTCTTCTTTAAAAATAAGTTATTTTTGTCTTTTATGTCCACTGCTTTTTTACTCTCTTTTTAAAAATTTCGTTCTCCAGCAACCCACTCTATAGTACCCAGTAGTTTATAATAGGTATATTTTTTAAATAGCCTATTGGACGTACCACTGCTAGGCAAAGGCCTCCCCTTTTTCTTTTCACTCTTCTCTGTTCACAAAATTCGCCAAGATGGGCCAAAACGTTTCAAAAAAGAAAAGTCCTGACTGATTGACTCACAAAGTGACTCATCAACGCCCAATCCAAATCCTTGGCGCTAGAAGGTTGAAATTTTGCATAGAGTTTACCTTTATAATGTAGAAAACGAATACGGGCAGATTTGATTAAATTCCTACTGATTAGGGAATAAACGAGTTTGTGTATGTTCGATTCAACCAGGCTCTATCTCCGTATCTACATAATAAACACTTCATTCAATTTTGGAATACATAGGTGATAAAGACTCAAAAAACTGGTTTTTAGATTTTTTGAGATTCCCGCGGGCTAAAAAAAAAATGGGATTTATGTTATGTAATTAACTAACTGATATCGATGATGATGATAGTGGATTTTTGGGTCGCTTTGCTGGATTTTTGCTTTATTGAATGAAAGTGATAAAGAATCTTTACCACAAAAGTGCATTCTGCCGGACGAAGTCGCGGGTAAAAGCCAGCAGTCAATATGCGAGTATGTTAAGCCGGAATAATACATGCCAGTAGATTTTACTCGTTCGTGCCAGTAGCATTCAAGCTTACGTCGGATTTGTATTAAATACTTATATTGATGACAACGCACTTGCATAAAAGTGTGCAAGCAACAAGAGCGTGTTAGCGGCTAATGTAAGTCATTATAGAGAGCAAGGTTGGAGATGTAAGCGAGGACACCGCAAATGAAGGGTTCTCTTTGGTAAATACCTAAATAAACGTCGTTGTTTTATGATTTAGTTTTAATATTCACCCTCAAAAGAGCACGAGCATGATATCGTCAACGTATTGTAAAAGAGATTCAGTTGCAAAATTTTGCCATCTATTTTATAAAAAACTGCTTAAAAAGTACACTGATAGTGACCATTGTAAAATATTTCATAGTCAGGGCATAGTAAGATAGTCTACGCAAGAACTAAATGATGTAGCTCGAAAAATCGCCACACTCAAATGGCAGTGGGCAGGGCACACCGCTCGTAGAACTGATGGCCGGTGGGGCCAAAAGGTTCTCGAGTGGCGTCCAGAAACCATAAGAAGCAGTGATGGTGAGCTTCCAACAAGATGGAGCGATAACCTGGTTAGGTTAGGTTGGCGAACCTTGGGTGAGGCCTATGTTCAGCAGTGGACGTCTTTCGGCTGAAATGATGATGATAATGAGGGCATAGTAAGTGATTAACACGGACAAAGTCACAGCCAATTGCTAGTACCTTAATGTATTCACTTGTCAGATATCGTGAACAAGGCAAAGGTTGTATCATCCGGACATCAAACACTTGTAGGAACGATTGTACTATGCGAACAATAAAACAATTTCCATATCGAAACATCATTGTGACATGATTGAATTAATATTTTATGTTAGTGTCATACAATAGACAGACCGACTGACATCTCCAAATCGTCTGCGAGGTCGATGAACAATAACATTTAAAATTATTTTATAAAGTTATTATTCGAATGGTTACAGCGAGTACTTTAAAACAGGTTTTAAATGGAGCTCCATTTTTCGTTGCTGAAACAAACTACTTTTTATATAGTAATAATTTACTATGGTCTTACATACAAATAATTAAATCGAAGCTGTAAATATTGGCACAGTTTTATCACAGTAAATAAAGCCGTGGTAGCATAGTGGTTTGACTTAGGGCCTCACAAGCAAAAGATCGTGGGTTCGAGCACGGGTTCGCACCTCTGAGTTTTTCGGAGTTTACGTGCAAAATTACATTTGAAATTTATCATGAACTTTACGTTGTAGAAAAGCGTCGTGAGGAAACCTACACACCTGCAAAGAAATTCAATGGTGTTTGTGAAGTTCCCAATCCGCCCTGGGCCCGCGCGGGAACTGCGGTCCAACCCCTATATTTCTGAGAGGAGGCTTGTACCCTGCAGTGGGACGTTTGTAGGCTGGGATGACATTATTAATGTGGTTGTTTGTTCTCTCAATTAATTTAATTCCATAGAGTTCCATGATTCGGTCCTCGTGTTTCTTCCTCCAAGTGCCCGAGACACAAACAAAACCCTCATTAGAATTCTATCGCACTTTAAATTTCAGATTTTAAACCGCTTTATCAAAAGCAATATCGTCTATGTATTAAACATCAGGTTTGCTTAAAATGCGACCGAAGAGGGGCGTCTTCTTTCCAAACTTTGGGAAGTGGAAAGGAAAGATTCCCAGGATTTTTGAGACTAATAAGTGTCGTAGCAAGACCTGCATACTAAGAAGAGTTCTCGTGCATGGTAATAAGAAGAACGAGGAATGAATATAAAAACGTCAAGTCTACCAAATCATTTTAAACACGGAGACTCGAGATACGAGGAAGTGATATATCAGGACGTTTCTTAGATTACACGTCGCGTCAAGACGATTCATTTTGCAGAAAAATAACTTGCTTCTTCATCGCAGTTGTAATACGACTATAAAGTGCTATCTACTAATAAAAATCCTGCATCTTTTTTTGTTCAAATCGTCTGACTATATGAGAAATAATAATAATGGTCACGTAGTAAACTCGTAGGTATGAGACAAAGATATTAAATCCGGTGAGGAAATGCTTGTCAACTGGCGCGAATTATGTAGGTAGACAACATCTGAATGCAAAACTTTTTATTGCGGAACATAAGAAAAGAACATAAAGTTACCTACGTAGTCGTAGGTACATAGATTTAGAATGAAATAGAAGAATAAAATCCTTTCGTACGATAATAAAATAAAAAAGCCGTGTTTAGTGCTTTTAACTATGACCTCTCAAGCAGAGGCTTGTGGAATCTATCGGGGCTTGTGTTCGTGAGTTTTTCGGAATTTAGATATGTGGGAAAAGTACTTACCAGCAGCTTTTCGGTGAAAAAAAAATCGCGATTTAACTTATATACAAAACAAAGCAGTTTAGTGGTGGGTGTGAAGCTCACAAACCGCACTGGGCCCACGTGGGAACTATACTTAATGCCTTAACCTTTTCGTTTGGGCGCTTTCATTGAAGTCGGTTAAAAACTACGAGTACCTACGTCAAGTACGGCAATCAGGTGTCACGGTGGGATCACCATGCACATAATGATATTTTTTTTTAGTAAAATATCCTGTCATTTGGTGACAAAGGTGACTTTCAAAATTTCGATTTAAATTATCCTAATTTAGTTCCACGAAAGGTTTTTTTAAAACAACATCCTGGTCTTATCATTCGTGTTGATTATACGTTGGCTCGCACGACAGAAGGATGCTATTATAATGTCGTTAGACTTACCTCAGTGTCATCTGCGAGTCCTTTCGTGAGAATTTTTTGTTGTCGTTTTAAAACTTTATTCTTATACCTATTTTTAGCTGTTTCTTTGAAATAATTTTGATAATTTCAAGTCATTAGTAGCGCCAAAAAGGAAATTTTTATAATAATATTGCAGCGACTGGCTGCGGGTTGTACTAAGCTGATCGTCGCATAGATCCTTGGGGAAATCTTATGTTTAGCAGCGGAAGTCTTTCGGCTGATATAAAACTGATAAGTGATAGCAAATTGAACTTAACAGTAGTTCAACAACCAGCGCTCGTAAAAATTAAAACAAATTTGAAAAAAAAATAAAACATAATTTTGAAATGGTATTTAATAATGAACTTATAATAAAAACCGTTCTATTTTCTGAAAACTATGTTTATATAAAAGCTAGTTTGTCCAAAAAGTAACATTCTGTAACTGTGCACAGTTGGGTAGATAGTTATAAAATGTTAGGTATAAGGTCAACAAAAGATTTATTTACGATTCTCCCTCTGAATCGAGACCTTACCAACAGCTGAGAAGTCGGTCGAGTTCTGTTAATGACATTTGATGTAATTTGATGTAAATTGACTGCCGCCCGACGGGAGCGGGCACGCAACATGTCAACTATGAAATTGTTACCTAACTATACTTTAATTTAGCTATGATTGATGCACGAAACCGAAGAATTTGTTACTAATGTGGACTCAATTTCACTTGTGAACGTGAACGAAATTTGTCATAGAGGCAGCCGTAATCAAATTGAACTGCTTTTCTTTGAAATTGTTCCTGAACTTACGACTCTTCTTTATACTATTTTATCTTATGTAAAAACCTTATTGCGTTCACAAGTTATCGCTGAATAACATTGCGTGATTTTGACAAAATAGTATACATATAGTGATGACCGTGTAAAATGCAAAAAATACAAAATACAAAATAATTTATTTATTTGGCAAGAAACAACGTTGCATTGAAAAAAGACACCAGCTAATTATAAAAATCAAAATCGAAACCACAACGTTTATTCTGTAAGTAGAGTAGGTAGGCTATTAAAATCCCTCGCACCGCACTTCTAAGATTGAAGACGATGATTTCTTCCAAGTAATATGTATCAAATCTCTATACCATCTGCAGCTTCAGTTACAGATAAGGTTACTTCAAATTAAATACAATTATATCAATTAAAAAAAGATGAATGTAATCGGTAAAGTGGTTCTCAAGTTATCCTGTGACCAAGAGAAATCGTTTTTTTATATATAGAGGTAATAGGATAGATCGATCTACTTTTTAAAGGGGTTCCCCTTATTAAGTAGGTAACACTAAACATCTAAACCACGTCTTTAAAAAAACCGGGATACTTACCTCGCTCGCTTTCCTATACCAACGACTCGTGCTACTACTCAGCAAGTAATAACACGGTGCATTATTTAATTTGTGGCAGAATCTACTCTCAAAGGTTGACTGTACGGTATTTTTGTGATGACTGTCACGCCGATTCCGCGGTCAGGAATTATCGCGGGAAATTACTCCTCCGTTGCGTAATGGCCGATGTGACCGCGATATCTTAATAAGTGGTTCTTGATCAAGTTCCTGGGCCCTGAGGCTTTGCATAATTGTTAACTCCAGCATCGCTTCTGATGCGGTGTTTAGCAGTTATCAAACTTGAATCATGGCTCGTGAAATTGCTTTAATGTCTGTAAGGAAAGGGTATTAAGGTGTTCCTGTCATTTTCCACTTACAATGCACTTGTTTGATCGACTCCGAAAATATAGTACAACTTATAAAGGTTATATTTTCGCGTGCAAGGTTTTTTTTTCTATTTGTCTAGGTATAACTTAGAGAACTTTATGATCCGATTAGAAAAAAACACTTTTTGGTTTCAAATGATGTTCAGACATCGGATTAGCAATTACAAAACAATGACATTTTGACGTTTTTAAATAATGTAAAAATTTGTTTTAATTTGAATCACAACATTTAAATTAAACATAACGTAAACATTATGATAGACGTTATTCTCAACAATCAACTTTTGTGTTAGATAGGTACCTACTTATATGTTTCAGCTTTCTGCCACTGGATTCAAAACTTACGTAAATAATGCCCGTTGTTAGGTAGAATCGTGTTTGTACAAAGGAATAAATTAAAATAGCCTTTATATACAAATTTCCATTCTACTTAAAGATACGATTGTGTTCTAAAGTTGGTCCCGAAGTGATTTGAATTTCAGAATTTCAATTGCAAACCTCCACCTAACAATTCTATGGACTACGCCTAAATATCCTCGCTCCAATTCTAACTTAGTTTTGTGTAAGAGGCGGGCAGGTAGGCACATCGAAGATTTATTCAAACCTGAGACCAAATTGTACGTGGGAATCGTGATGTAGGCAGTCTGTACGGCGGTAAGCGGTCCATTGCTTTCATATTTACGACAATGAGATGAACACCGACAATGAATCGAAGCAATAAAAATAAATAAGCCAATTAAATTTTTTCGTATCTACAAAAATCTTGATTTGGATCAGTTAAATCTTTGAATAAAAGCAATCTTGTTTTAAATATATTATCTTTGAAGTCGATGCAAAACGCGTAAGAAAAGGTTACATTGAAGATGAAAGTTTTTGCTTATTAACTACATGTAGTATCAGAATGGAGGCGCAGGCGATAGATGCAGACGAATCGCTAAAAAATGAAATAGATCGCATGAAATACATTATAATAATGACGATGAACAAAGAGTGGGAGCCGCTCTCTCGTCATTAATGTCAGTGGAGGCGAACTAAAAAGTTATTCGATTTCATCCCGCGCATCTGTGGTTATTACGCATAACTCGTTTTTGTAACCTTATTACGGGATGCAAAAACCTGTGTAATTTTGATTGTTTATATTTTGATTATAAATAATGCAGCTTTACACGGATGATTGATAGCTTGAGCATTTGGAATCCCATTTCACTTTAATGAAGCTAATTTTCTTTCAGCAAAAAGTAAATCATCTTGAAGAAGGCATAACTTCTTACATCATTTAAATTTAATCGTTTTTGCATTTAGTTTATTACTTTTTGATGCCGTCATTTAATGTATTATCGACAGCATAATCTAAATTCACAAGTAGGGTTTTAAAGTCAAAAAAATTACTTGACTTAAATTGATTTAAGAGTCCTCCCGTTGGAGACTTAAGTACTCGTAATATTTACCTATCTTAACTTGAACCTGTAGACGCTTAACTACAACCATTTGGTAATGCCCGGAGGTTACACAAACGAGGTAGCCTCAGCCACAATACTGCAGTTACAGCTCTAATATTGTTATTACCAGTTTAAATAACAGATACTTGTGACGTTGTAACGTTTCCTGGCGTCGTTAGAACGTTGGTACACCGCGTAAATATGAAATTTATTGTGCTTCCCGCAGCGCCAGATTGTCTTGTTTTTGCATATTCGTTTAAAATCGTTTTATGCGACATCCGATGGTGTAGAGTTACTAGAATAAACGTTAAATTTATGTATAGCATCATTTAAAATCATATTAAATTAGAAGAAGTTGCTTATGATTTTCAATTAACTCAAATCGTAAATTGACTGTCAAAACATACTCACAGGTGTAATATTTAATAGAACACGGCGTTGAGATAAATAACCTAGCAACTAATCTTCAGCATGTTAAAAGACTATTCTTAACTACATTTAACGCGGACAAAGGTGACAACAACCTCTTCTAAAAAGATCGTAAAATTTCACGTGATACGAGTACCCAGTATCATCCATAGATACAAAAGGGTGACACTGATACACCCCACTGTTTCTTTATGTTTGGCGTCATAAGCCCGAAATGGGTTCCTCTGAATCGAATCAGGACAGGTCTTTTCATTGTAAAGCAAATGATAATGGTAATGGCTAGACACCATGTTGCGCTTTGTTGTGATATTTGGTGATATAGACACTGGATGGGGAGTGTTGTCTGATGTAGCTACGGTGCAAATAATAGAACTTGTTTTCATGAGGTTATTTGGGCGGTGTAAAAAAGAAAATGTAGTGTAAGCTCTAAATTCCAAACTTACCTTAAATGAAGTAACACGTAGATTTTTATTAGAAAATCATTTTTAAAAGTTACAAGCTTTTTTTGCTGGATGATAGCATTGATATAAAATCTACATGTTACCAAATTTCGAATCAATTGGAACACTGGAAGTACCGTACGTCAAACAAGCAAGATTTGATTACAGACATACCCAGCGACACCGGAACATCTTCAACTAAATAAAAGCTTCTAAAAAGATAGCATACACTGTTTTCATCCAACGTGAAGGGTAAGATAACTGGGTTTATCATTGGCACATTAAGCATTATCCTCGCTCTCTAAGTTAGTATTGGCATGCTTGCTTGCGATCCCTAGGTTGGTCTAAGGGTAGTGGTGATTATTTTCCGTATTGTAAGCCAGTTGTTTAATTTTCCAGTATTTCACAAAAAAGGTAGACTCGAATTTAAAAGAGCACTCAGAAGTTTTCGAAGCTCTGAAGTAATTTTTTTCTTCTTCAGTGTGTTTGCAATCACATCTGGCCGCTCACCAAAATAAAAAATAAACACAGATATTTTTAGTCACTTCTAGCCTCATTATTTCTGTAAGCCTGGTCCCTGTGCTTTAACGGTTCAGATAAGGGGTGGGCCGTGATGTCGATAATTTAGTATGGAAATGACTAAATAAACACAGATATGAGGGATAAAACGTTGCTGTAGTGCTAAGATTATAGGATTTACGCCATTGTTCTTGTTCAAATATGCTTTAGTGTCGAGATAATATGAGACGTATGTTACGGCTTTTATTAGTTATGCAAACTCAACTAATTCAGATGCATAATGCATTTATGTTTCTTGAACAGAGTAACATGTTGTAATTGGGTACGACACCGTCGTTTGTAGATGGAATTGGGTTGTGAATATGACGCGACGTGGACTCTGCTATATACATAGAAGAGGGTTAAGATATTTTGAGCGAAACAAGGATAGTCATATTGATGATTTTTGTTTTGAATTGAAACTAAATCAAATTGAAATTTACATGAGGTGATTTAGAAAATAAAGTCAACATACGTGGCGGACTAAAAAAGCCAAGTAAAAAAAAACTGTAGCCTCTTTTCTAACGCGCGGGTGCTTGCAATCGCATTCACTATCTCTTTATGTCAAACGGCATAAGATGGTAACAGAAAGAGATGATGAATGAGATGGCAAGCGCCCGCGCGTTAGACAATTAAATATGGCCTCTGGTTAACCCTTACCTTTCATTATAAGTACTGAACTGGCTTTTACGTAACCTTTCAATACAACCGTAATAGATTGAATAGGAATTTAGGAATTTTACCGGCAGTACTCGTTATATTGCCAGTGAGGCCTGGCTGCGCATCGTTCGCAATTAGCCGGGACTCCACTGAGTGAGCCGCCTCGCGAGGCAAGCGCATGAGGCATGATTTTGTTCTAAACAAAGCTCAAAATCGCACCGAAAACGGCTGCCTCGCTCATGGAGACCCGGCTATTGCGGTGCAAGTCTTTGGATACTAAGTATAAGAATGGCTACTATTCGCCCCCCACTGGTAAAGTATTCCCCGCGCCTCGGGCAGCGATTGAGTATTTTTTGAGGGAGCTTAGTCGGTTTCGTTTTGCATTAGGAACACTTGAAACTAACTTTATAAAAGCCATAAACAGTTTTTAATGAATGACCTATAAATTAATTACATTGGACATGTTTGTTACAAAATATAGATTGTGATTACTTATAATGAGCTCTTATTTAAAAACTATAATTTGTAAGAAAACTTAGAGAATTTTCAATAAAATTATATCTCCTAAATTCTCGACAGAAAAAAATATTTTAAAATTTGAAATAAATTTGGCTCTAACTAAAAAATCTGTAGGTCGATTTGAAGTCTCAAACTTAAAATTGAGATGATTCTTAAATTATTTGATATGCGGGCGCGGATTCCAACGCTTCGCTACACTGACCACAAACCGATGAACTCATTGGTTGTAATAAAAGTCAACTATTAAATGTATGTGTTTGAGATTGGAGTCACGGGCCCATCCTGTAAGCTACCTCGAAATTTAAGTTTTTTTTTAAGCAATGCAATGTTTTAAGTACGTAAAATGTAACATTGAAATAACTTTAACAAATCCTGTCTCAATGATTGATTGACTCATCAACGCTGAGCCCAAACCCTTGGACCTAAAAGGCTGAAAATATTCACAGTTTTTTTAAATTTATAATCTAGACCAGGAATACTTTGTGTTTTTTTACGGGATAGAGAGTTCTTGGGTAAAGTCACAGGCCACGCTCAGAATTGCAATGCCACGAACCACAGCTCGATGAAGAGACATAATTAAAAACAACAGTGTTCAATATTATATCTAGTTCTTTTAAAATTCTCTTCATATACAGGTAGAGCCAAGCCTTAAAACAGACAATTGTATGAGATTGATTTATAATTATAGTGAAAATGGGTTTCAACTCACAATTTTACCATTCATGTTTCAATGGTAGAGCAATAACAAAAAATACCTACCACCAAGAGACATTATGTATTATAAACTCTTTATTGCACAAAAATAAGGAAAGAAAAAAAACATTATTGACAACCATTGAAATACATTTACAAAGGCGAACTCATCCCTTTAAGGGATCTAAGGGATCTCTACCAGTCAACTTTTGAGTGGATGAAAGGAGCATTTAGTAAGGGACCGACAAACTATAAGTATAAACGATACGACGGGAGATATAAAGTTAATGTCAACCTAAATTATTAATACTTTAGTAATACAATTAAAAAACCAAGATACAATTAAAAAAAACAACATCAGTCAGTCAATTAAACCGCCCCGAATCGTACCAGGCGCAAAGGTGCCCAACACACTAGCCGCATTTCCCCGCTGCACGTTGACGAAATTTTGTTTATCAACTAGATAACAATGATTATTGGGTAATGATATATAATATGAACATTAATAATTTTAATATGCGAAAACGCAAATTATTATAGGTACAAAGCAAATGAATACTTCAGCAACATAAATAGTTAATTTAATACGCTATACCCTACTGGGTATACTACTGTTGGCAATGTTAGATCGTTGACAGATCGCATGGCTGTGACAGTTGGCCATAATGAATTCCACAATTACATAGAGTTGGTTAATACTTGCAAATCAAACTCAACATTCTCACAAATCCTGAGCCTTTGTGACACAGTTGAATTTGCATCAAATGGATAGTAAAGTAAGTTGGCAAACTACAATCCTTTGATACGATAAATCCGAGGATACGGACTATTAGCGGTACCAGTCGCATGCCTTTAATATATTATAATATCGACAAATAATTTGAAAATTGCGGAAAACAAATTGCTATGCTGACATCTATCCTTTTAATTCCGTTGGTCGTTACGTAAATTTAATGATGTTTCTTTGTTTTTGTACGGTATCTGTTCGGATAATGCAGCTGCTATGGAAATAAATCGCTGACATTTGCATGAAACATCGCAACATCGGTAATTTTCAGTACTGATCAGTCAAAAACACTTGAGTAATCGTTGAGTAATCGCAACCTTTACAGACCATAAACGATATCAAGTTCATAAAGCTTCGCTTTCCAGATATTAAATCGCGTGAAAATAGTACAAACTAAAGTTCCACGGAATGGGCGCGCACTGTTCTTGGCTCAGGAATTGTGGATGAAGTTATCCCGGTGGGAACAGTGCGCTGATAGAATTCCCCGCTCTGCTCTATCACTGAATGAAAATTTCAGGGACATATGTATATGGCGGCGGAAATATACAAGTTCGAGGCTGTTGTTGGGTTTATATGTGGCTGGTGCCTTAATTATAAAATAAATGTGGGTCTAATGTAATGAAGTTAAGGATACGTAAATTCTTTATATTAGGTACAAAAATACAGAAACTGTATTAACAGTTAATTACAGGTTATAGGTAGTGGTATTTTGTTCAATTATATTTCATCTTTCCGATAGAAATGACAAAGTTACAGACGATTAGACAGTAAAATATTTATACAGACAACTATTTTAAGCGCATCTAAACATTCAAAAACTCCATTCACAGGGAACATAATTTTCATGATTTTTATTTAAAAGCGAAAAAGTTTTTCGGGTGCGCCGGTGGGATTCGAACCCACGTCTCCTGGGTATGCGCCCCAACGGGTGTTCTACCAATTGAACCACGTCGAATCCAACCGACTCCCCCGAAATTCTTAATCGCTTACATACGCCAACAGTGGCGTGTGGTAACATCCATCGCAACTATTAGAAGCTACGACTCCTACGTTCCAAATTACATTGGAAATGCGTAAGAAATTATGTACCACATCTATTTATTCAAATATTATTTATTTTATTAGCAGTATGGCTGCTCACCGAATCTAAGATTATTTAAAAGCGAAAAAGTTTTTCGGGTGCGCCGGTGGGATTCGAACCCACGTCTCCTGGGTAACCGCCCCAACGGGTGTTCTACCAATTGAAACTTTTTCGCTTTTAAATAATCTTAGATTCGGTGAACAGCCATAATGCTAATAAAATAAATAATATTTGAATATATAGATGTGGTACATCATTTCTTACGCATTTCCAATGTAATTTGGAACGTAGGAGTCGTAGCTTCTAATAGTTGCGATGGATGTTACCACACGCCACTGTTGGCGTATGTAAGCGATTAAGAATTTCGGGGGAGTCAGTTGGATGCGACGTGATTCAATTGGTAGAACACCCGTTGGGGCGCATACCCAGGAGACGTGGGTTCGAATCCCACCGGCGCACCCGATAAACTTTTTCGCTTTTAAATAATCTTAGATTCGGTGAGCAGCCGTACTGCTAATAAAATAAATAATATTTTCTCAAACATGCTTTGAAATGTATGCGTTAATGTCACGAAATGAAGCCATGAAGTTTGTTGTTTATGGCTCCCTACATTACTTCTTGGCCTAGGCCATAAAAGTAAGTATGAAAAACCATTATTGTCCGCTGCTGTAACTTTTTAAATTTGCTTACTAACACTAAACTGACAAAGGAAAAATTACATACAGCCAAAATACGACATTAAAAAAAATCTATCTTCTTTTATTTCTATAAAACCGCCTAAACTACTGGTGATGGATGGATGGATGTATAGATGGATGTATGGATATATGGATGTATGGATGGATGTATGGATGTATGGATGTACGGATGGATGTATGGATGTATGGATGGATGTATGGATGGATGGTTGGATGGATGTATGGATGGATGGATGTATGGATGTGTGGATGGATGCATGGATGTATGGATGTATGGATGGATGTATGGATGGATTGATGTATGGATGGATGTATAGATGTATGGATGGATGTATGGATGGATGGATGGATGGATGGATGGATGGATGGATGGATGGATGGATGGATGGATGGATGTATGGATGGATGGATGTATGGATGGATGTATGGATGGATGTATGGATGGATGGATGTATGGATGGATGGATGTATGGATGGATGTATGGATGGATGGATGTATGGATGGATGTATGGATGGATGGATGTATGGATGGATGTATGGATGGATGGATGTATGGATGTATGGATAGATGGATGGATGTATGGATGGATGGATGTATGTATGGATGGATGGATGGATGTATGGATGGATGTATGGATGGATGTATCGATGGATGTATGGATGGATGTATGGGTGAATGTATGGATGGATGTATGGATGGATGTATGGATGGATGTATGGATGGATGGATGGATGGTTGGATGGATGGATGATGATGATGATGATGATGATGATGATGATGCATATTTGAGAAAAGCTCTATACAATCCTCGGCCGGAAGAGGGATTGCTGGACTCGTTTTATCCGGCCTCGTCTACGACTCGGCCGTATACCCCAAATCTCGTCCATCAATCCCTTACTTCACGGCCTCTGCAGTAATGTACTATTTCATGATTTTTGTTTCGTTTCAAAAATATCGCATGTACTTAATTGCATGTTAGTTATTATACTTGATACACTTTTCTAAATAGTTTTTAAATCAACTTGCAGCTTTCGGCCATCAAACTTTACAGCTGTAAGAATCAGTCAGTTAAATTGAATATCGTATAGCCACGAGACCTAAACATCATGAACTATAAGCATACCGCACCGTATCTCGTATCTCCTTAACCCGTCCACACCCACTATTACCCCACCAAATTGCATTTCGAATCACATCCCGTAATAACAACGCACTGCGCCTGCAGATAGTAAATAAGCCGAAATCGGAGCAACGGATGTACGTCAGTTGCGGCTAACCGACGCGAACGTCATGTCACGCGCAGGCCCTCAGTCCGTGAAATCATGTAACCCAGGTATAATGGGCATTATACCTACATTCTACAAATGGGTTGGGTGACGTCACAACTAGGGTTGTACTGGAATTTCACCGCCTTCGCAAATGCAGATCTTCGGCAAGAAATTGTTTCCGCGAAATCGGTGTTTACGTTATTACTTGCGACCCTATTTAATGGTGCCGGTTTTATTTAAAAGCGCTTAATGCTTCGAAAGTGACACAATCATTGTTTTAAAAATGTAATTTTCCTTTTAATTTCGATTGCCAGTGATTTTTTTCCTTTAATGCAATACCAATGACTCTTTATTGTACACCAGACACAAAACAATACAGAAAAACAAATATATGGAAAAATACATAAGCAAAAAATATGTAAATTTATATAAATAATACAATAAGTAAATATATAAGTAAATACTATTAAATTAAACTTTTTACTTTATCACACATCTCACCTCCGACTTCACTAAAATACCTCTGTTACATTTTTATTTCCAACGACCATTTTGTCCTCCGATTTCTACAAGATTTGTACTGAAAAATTAAAATCGTGTGAAATATACAACTGATGTGCCTGAAATAGTTTGTTTTTAACAAGTCCCTAACTACCTACAAATACACGTGGCATGCTGTTCAGTAAATTATACATATTAGGTAAAGTAACTACATCATACTGACATTAACAAAAACGCAATACACAGGAACAAGCAGCATACGCGACAACTAAAGTCACCGACATAGCTCGAAGAATCTCCAGACTCTAGTGGCAGTGGGCAGGGCACATCGTTCGTAGAACTGATGTCCGATGGGGCAAAAAAGGTTCACGAATGGCGTCCAAGGATCGGAAGACGCAGTGTAGGTAGGCTTCCAGCAAGATGGATGCGCATGGCGCAGGAACGATCTGTTTGGCGAACCTTAGGGGAGACCATTGTGTATATATGTGTCGACGTATTTCGGCTGAAATGATGATACAAGCATGGGCTTACTTCAATTGGTAAGAAAAATATCAAAATAAGTATTCAAAAGGAAATTGCTGGATTCGAAATCCTCGAGTCAATTCGTTTAAAATTAATATAATGCTATGATTCAGATTAAAATTAATATATGCTAATGCTTTGATTCAGATAACCAGCTACTTACTTGAGCAGACACATCCAGCCAATATAAACTAAGCAAAGATGACCATCGGTAAAGGACACCAGAGACTGATAATTTAATTTGTTATTTTAAAACGGCGGCTCAAAAAAAGAAAGAAAAAACACAGATCTAAAGCAAAAAGTCAATTGAGCGCCAGGTTTTTATTTAAAATTGTTTGAAGTCACCGTAAACACATTACAAAATTCTTAGGTATAGTCCCAATGTAATTCCACAAGGTGGTCACCGTGTTCACCTTTGCATGTCAGTATGACGTTATTGGCTCCCGAATGATAACGTTAATGGGGGTCCAGTTTTAATGATCGTTTAGCTCTCGGATCGCCTATAAAAGAGATACGGACCTAATTTATTACCATTGAGACGTTACCATAAGTCGGCTGTTCTGGTTGATCCCACGCAAATCAGCCGCGTAGGTATTTAATAAGAAACTTAAGCGATGGTCTGTTATCATTATCACGTTTATGTCTTTATTCTTTATTCTAATTTTACAGCTCATCTATAAGAGTGTTAAAGTCAAACTTGACTAGTGAAATGTGGAGTAAGATAATTGTAATGCAAGTGAGTCATTACCATGATAATAATATTAAAGTGATTTACCTTTTGTAAATTCGGGGTAAAGGTATCAAAACTGCAAATTGAACGATATTCTTGTATGGCAAAAGCTCGTAAAAGCAAGGTGTAAATTTAAAATAATAATTTGCTGTTACCATTTACGTTCGTCGTTGGACTTAATTCTGCCGCTCTAAGATCCAGTAAAATAAATAACCGCAAAATTCAATTCAACAAACCGTTATAAAATAAGCTGGAGGCAACAAAGTCAAATCGTTTTGCGCGGTTAACCACAACACTCTCTGTCAGGTAAGCGTGGATTTGAAAGTTTATGCTTAGACTTGTCGGTTTCAATCCTCCAATATTTCAAATAGCGCATCAGCCGCGTGAACATTTTTAAGTTGGTATTTGCATACCTGTTGAGTCAAACATCCCCACATTCTGCTGCGAAAGTGGAAAATAAATTATGAATTTATTGAATCTAAACTGGCGTGTATCGAGACACTAGAGATGACTTGAGTAAGGTTATTAAGTTGACTAGTATTTGCAACGTTCACGTTGTTTGAGACATCATTAATCTTTCTTTTTCAACTAAGTACTATTATTGAACCAACCGCATCCGGACTGACTGTGGAATCTTTTCTTAGTGAATATAACATTGACATCGAATCGCATGACAAGCAAAATCATGATGACATTTAGTGTGAGAACGTTCTACTGTGGGTTTGACTATTATCTACTTACCTACTTGGATTTATTGCAAACGATACGCATAATTGCATACTGACATAAACGCCGTTTTTACACTAATTACGAAAGTCCTAGTAATTGTGAAAGTTTGGATGTTCTGATTTTGAAATGTTTGTTAACTCCATTAACCAAAAATGGATCAGTGGATTAGAATTAAATTTGGCACACAGATAATTTATTATCTGGATAAACACAAAGAATACATCCCGAAAAATTGCAATGTCCCCGTGGGATAGCGATAAGCGGATTCTTCACAAATACAATACCTCGTTATTTATAAAGTTGCGTAAATTAACTGAATTCAGGGCATAGTTAGTAAAAATGATAACTATTTATTTGCATAACTGTTATATTTTTGCAAATGAACCAGTACAAATGGTTCTGCATTTCACTTCTCGACGGCCCGTAACTACGCTTGCTCAGTAGACGTCTGTAATCTAGTCTGGACACTTGATTTATGTGTATCATTCAGGACCCAAGGTGTTTTGCTGCAAGGGAAAATATTCGAGATGCAGAGTTCATTTCGCATAATTACAGCATCGTCAGTGCACTTCTTGGCAAATGTGCGTTCTTGGTTTGTTAAAGGTTGCCATTTTTGGGTAAACTGCCTCTCCATTTTTCCGCTTTTCGCTGAGTCGAGAACATAACCTTGCCACTCTTCGAAATTTAAACACCCAAGTCGTCGCATTATCTTATTTTCGGCATGCTTCTGCTTCAATGACTGTCCTACTACTGCCTATTACAATTTTTCCTACTTTGCCGTTGCAGGCAATTTAATTTAAATAGGAGCTACTTTAAACAATCAATTGTTTAGCTGTGTGATTTTGATTGCATTTATGTTTGAAACAAACTTATTGCTTTCCGAATGGTTAAGTAGGTTATTTAGCGATAGGACATTTTTCTAATAATTCCTAAAATGAAAACCTAGCTAAACAAATTAGGTACCTACTCACAATTCATCAACTAATGACAACTTGTGAAATAGTTGTATTAAATGTAGGATGACCATGCAGTAGTTAATATTACTTTTCATCTTTTTGCTATTATGTAATTGATTACTTTTGAATTAAGCTATAATTTACTTTTTGTCAAGACATTAAAAAAATTTGGTTCGTGTATACGAATCCAAATTCTATCTGTTCATTATTATATTTTTGTTGGAAGTGTGGTGACCGAGTCCCCAACTGACCGACAGTGAAATACGTGCGTCTGATTTAGCCAAATCGTTGATAGCTCCTTTCAAATCGCCGTAGGTAACAATTGAACAGCTTACGTTCGCTCGCTCCATTGTGCTTACTGTTTTCATTCAATCGTCTCTGTTGATTTTATCTCACTCAACGGGCTGTCGCCCTCTGACAAAAAGTTACTTTAAATTATTGCCACGCTATACGTTTCTGTGCAAGTCTTGAAAAAGTCCCCCGGCTGTCCCTAATACCCGACGAAACCAATTTCAATTCAATTTAGGTTTTTTTCGAGCAAGCTTTTGTTGGCTCTCAGTTGTGTTTACCTTATTCGATTTCTGTAATTTCATTCATAACAAACTGGATTTGGGGTTCGAAAAGCCCATCGGGGTTAACAGGGGCGTTTGAAATAATATTCTCTTTGATAAGAGCCGGTTGGTGCGGTGCCGTAAGTGGTAGGGTCCGCGTTATCGCGCCATGGATTCAAATGGGATTTGTCGATGTGAAGTGACAAAAACTAATTATGCTCCACACGGATTTGCTCAGGCAAGGGGTAGCACCGATCGATTTCACTTCACGGACAGCTGTCGAAAGCAGGCGCTGTTGAGCATTACCTCCTGTTTACGTCAATCATTGGGAACTTCATAAACACGTGCAGCGGTAACAACACACAACAACAAAACTTGCCTTCCGTTACTACGCCAGTTCATTCAACTTGTCGCAAAAACAGTAACGATGCAAATGTATGCGTTTCTGTTAATCTCTTAACTTCGTACTGGCTCGCGTCGTTTATTTGTTCTTTTATCGGCAAAATGTAAATTGTCACTTAAGCATTAATGTTTTTGCAATGTAAATTGGCTAACGTTTTTAAATCTCCATTTTTATTGCGACACAAACGACGTTGTCTTCCATCGGATTTGGCGGCGTTAGTATGCAAGCCGCATAACGACTTTTGTCTTTATAAAAGTAGTTTATTCTTAATCAATTAAGTACGTAGGTATCGACGAAAAGCTACGTATATTTTTTTTGTCTAGATATTCAATGTAACTATGTAAATACTTTTAATTCTTGGTTGTTCTCAGTTCAATAAGTAAACTACGTATTTAAAAAAATGCATTTGGTGCTTTTTGAAACATTACTAAATTTAAACTTATCCCAAAATTAAAACAAAAACCTGATCATGTAGGAACATTACTAAATATTCCACGAAGAAGGAAGTAATATAAAACATAGCGGTAGGTAGACGTGTTTAACAGCCCCCTGCTATTTTTTCTTCCATTCGATTAACTCAACAATATCTGCGTTATATTCCCCATTAATACTAAACATGGGTCCAAAACCGACATTAACAGTACATACCAAATCAATCATTGCTGTAAATTATTTATAAATTCACTAAACAGCCCGAACTTTATAATCATTTCACAATCGCCGAAGCTGTTATACTTGCCACCATTTGCATTTTAAACGTCACAAATTTTTTAAAGAGTCGATTATAAATCTATATGTTTTTAAACGTGCGTGATTATATCCATCAATTTGTCTGAAGTATACAAGAACGGCGGCATCCTGCTGCGATGTGGGACAAGACAAACAATAACACGGCTCCCCGCGGCTACTTATTGTCTCACAGCCGCATCGATTATAATCTCATCCCGGTGTTAATAGACCTCTGACAAACCACTCTTTAGCCTTAATCGGAAATGGATACCGTCATACTTGTATAAACAACTTGACTACACCTATTCATCAATTTGGTAATACAAATTCGGTTATTTAGCTAGACGCTGAATAAACAATTGAATCGACGGCTTCGGAATAAATTTGCGTAACGAAAATTAGATTTTTCATGTAAATAAAATACGTGTTAGGTCTTGGAACTTTCTTTGTATATAAAAGCATTATTTCGTATCGAGGTAAATCGGTATCGAACCTAACATGTTTTTTTTTCTGATACTTCATTGAACTAGTAGTAACAATGGTTGCTCTAACAAACCTACGCTTACCTCATTAGTAATAATAATAAATGAGGTTGCGGTAACATATTGGTGATTAGCGAAAATAATGACGTCAAGTGCGTTATCCCCCAAGAAAAGCCGCGGGCCCTCGCTTGTTTGTCATTATAGCACACACATGAAACGTTTCTGTTCTACCCAGGGCGATTCCTTTTCTGTACCATTCGGACGTACTTCGCAAATTGGTTTTTTAATTATGCCTCAGGATTCTTTTATTCTTTTCATTCGTCTAATTTAGGGACTAATCTGGGGCCCGTTGGACCCCATTGCCTGGGGCGCCGTTTGCCCCTGTCTCTATTTATACGGTTTATTATTAAAATGTACCCTCAGACGTAATTTGTCCGGGCGTCTTAGACTTGACTTGTAAGGGGTTTAGTACAAGGTTAATGCTTCCACTCCGTCACTACTATTAATGGTCACGTCTTTGTATCCGTCTATGAATAAAGGAGGCGATTGAACTACTAGATTTATTACATGTGATATGCTTAAATTAAACACTAGTACCTTTGATTTTTTAAATAACTATTAGACGTCCCGCTCCTGGGCAAAGGTCTTAGTTTTTAATTTCCACCTGTTTCTATGTTTTAAAATGGGTCAATACGGTCCAAATTATCCCGCCTTCTCCGTTTTGGCCTAGCTCTGCTTCGGTCCTCGTCGCTTAAAATTGATTTAATTTCTTGATAGAAAAAATGTTCACTTTAAAAAAACACGTGCGTTTTATCAGACGTGATGTTGTTTTAGTTGAAGTAAGTACTTAAAAACGTGAAAATAAAACACCGACAGTCGCACCATAAACCATTAAATGACTATGTCCGATGCTTAACTTAATTTATAGAGAAAGTATGAATAGCATGGTCTGATTTCATTCGGCATTTCTATCAACTTTTAAAATATAAAAAAGTAGTTCATCATCGTCATATATACAATACATTAGTACCTACAATACCTACAATGGTTGGATATATCTATGGCATCGCAAAGCTTTTGTAGATACTGATATGTTCTTCAATATTGCAGAAAATTTTTTTTATTCTATAGTCAATAGCTTCCGCAGCGTATGCGAAGAAAGAGATTTTATGACTGATTTTTTACACCTTGGGTTACATTATTGAAGTTTTAGTTAGGATCCCTATTTTTTTCTACAAGTATAGCCTACGAGTATGTTACTCAGGGATCAGGGATAATGAAGCATTCTAACGGTGAAAGAATGTTTGAAATCGGTTCATTAGTTTTTGAGTTTATTCATTACAAACAAACGAAAGTACAAATCTTTCCTCTTTATAATATTAGTGTAGATATAAAATGCTATAATTTGACACATCTTTAGGTCATGTTCAAAATTATAAGAAAAATATTTTAAGACTTGCTTTGATTAAAATCACGAAGATAGACTTGAACGAAATTGTAAATGAAACGTGACTTTTCAAAGTGCCTTATTTCGATTCTATGAACACTTAAAATGTAGACTTTCCCTTTAATATTAATTTAAAACGTTACCGAGGCGTAAAAGTCCTTCTGAAAAGTTATATCAAATGCCTATAGATTACTTACTTGCTTGTATTCGAAAATATTTAATAATGCAGTACGAGTAGAACCAAGTTACGATTTTCAATAATGCTCATTTCTCAAGGAGATATTATCGATTTTATTATGTATGTATCGAAAACGCATTGATAATTTTATTGTTGTTATGGTGTAACCACTAGAATTCTAATCAGATTTCACCCACGTAAAATGAAAGATAAAACTTCCCGAGCAAATTGCTCAGCGCAGTCTATACAAACAAAATATTATCATACATTTCTCAGTTATTAAAAGCAAACACTATAAATCAAATGAAAATAATCGAGCTTTGTTTCGCCTTGGGTCATTGTAATCAACTTAAGAGGTTTTTTTTGTCGAAGCTCAAATGTATTACGAAAGTTCTGCTCATTCTTTTAATAAAGTTGACTTTCCTTAATGTTTTCAAACTTGAGACTTGCTTTTATTTTTGAAGATCACGTATTATGACCAGGACCAGGTTCATTAGTTTTTGTTAGATTGAGGTGTACCGTTGCATTCTTTGCATTTTAAGTAGTTTTTGTTCGGCAACATCAAGAAGCGAAACTTGGCGCACCTTGTTCGTTAATGCATTTATTTAGATTGTTGAAATTTACCTTCTGTTCAACTTCTAAACGCACTTAGAAACAAACATAAAAATTTAACCCACGTATCAACACTTACGACGATTTTTGCAATGTGATTGAATCGTCAAATCCCACAAAGTAAGCCTTAATATACAGAATTGCTATTTTTATATCCTCACTTAAGTTGATTACTAATAATTAGACTTAAATTACGATTCTGTTAAACAAATATTATAATGCAAGCATTATATTGTGTCATCCTACGCAACAGGCTTAGCGTAGTGTAGGTTATACGGGCAAATCAGATCCTCTTTGAGTAACTTAGATCAAATTCCTGTATAAATAAACTAAAAATCATCATTATCATCATCCTAGAGATGCTTCTAATTAGAGGGCTTGGGGCATAGTTACTCTTAGGCCCAGTGCTGCTTGGGAACGTTGCGCACACACACTAATGTACTTTCTAAGCAGCAGGCTTATTGCGTAACGTTTCTGACGCTTGCCTTCGCAATCACTATTTCTTTCTGTCAAATGGTATAAAATGATGACAGAAAGAGATGGTGAAAGCGAAGGCAAGCGCCAGAAGCGTTAGACAATAAGCCCGCAGGTGTGTGCTGGTTTCCTCACAATAAAGCTCATGGTAAATTTCAAATGCAAACTCAGAGGTGCGAGTCCGGCCTCGAACGCATGACCCTCTGCTTGAGCCGCCATAGTTTAAACCGCTAGCCTACCACGACCGAAAGGTGGTATTGTATGAAATACAATTTATGATATCTTTATTTTATAACTAGCTGATGCCCGCGGCTTCACCCCCGTTGTATTTTTTCAAAAAATTCTTTCATAAAAACCTTCTCCTGGCAATAACAAACGCAACAAAAAAAGTATTATCTAATTTAGTGCAGTCAATCGGAAGTTATGCGCGTACAAACATTTCGGTGATTTATTTTTATTTATATACTTAGATTTACCTTATCTGGTCGAACTTCTATGACTAAAGTATGTTCTACATAGGCTCCTCGTAAAGGTTTGTCCATCATAAATTAATACCAATTGGAGCACGCACGTCCGCTACAATAGCGTGGAAGAGCGCACGAGCACTATAAAATCAACAAACCTATTACAAATAGCCGTGGGACACAATATCGGACCGGTATTCGGTGTTACAATTCATAGGCACGTTAATTAATACCAAAGGAGATAATCCACTTTATCAGTGAACCGTTATCTTGGCCGATCTGCGCCACGTCACGAGATCCGATATTAAGATAGTTAATGCTATGTAACAAGTATAACAGGCATTTATCGTGCATCTCTATCATGTTTGTAAATACACCGACGAGCAAAATAACGGATCACTTTTGATAGTCAATGTTTAAAAAGTTTAATTAGTATTAATTCATCATCCCAGCCTATATACGTCCTGCTTTAGGGCACAGGCCTCCTCTCAGAATGAGAGGGCTTGGGCCGTAGTTCCCACGCGGGCCCAGTGTGGATTGGGAACTTCACATACACCATTGAATTTTTTCTCAGGTGTATGCAGGTTTCCTCACGATGTTTTCCTTCACCGTAAAGCTCATGGTAAATTACAAATGTAATTTCGCACATAAATTCCGAAAAACTCAGAGGTACGAGCCCGGACTCGAACCCACGACCCTCTGCTTGAGAGATCATAGGAAAAACCACTATGCCACCACGGTTTAATTAGTATTAGTTTAGTTTAGTATTAAATCTTGTCAAATAAGACATTAAAAAGAAAATCATAAGACATTAAAGTCAAAATTAAAAAGATATTACCGTATTATTTATTTAAAGTTTAAAATTAAATAAAATATAATGTAGTTTAAACCGGATTTCGCTTACACCTAAATGCTTTCAACAAATTTCACTTTAAAATGTACTCTGTATTTTTATTGAACTTAAATATCAAACTACAACTGGACCCAAATTGAAAAGTTCAATTCACTTTGACAAAATAAACATGTACGTTTGTCTTAAAGTAGCTTTGGTGCAGGACGAGATAGCTTGACACTTTATTTAACTTAACACTAAGTTAATTGGCCATAAATTAAGTTCTGACTTAAAGGCTTCGGTGCCCACCTTGTCCGCTCTCCTGGTGCATTCGAGTTACTCTAAAGGACAACATTTTGTGCTCTAATTACTTGTACTTGCTTCACATCCTCGTTTTATTTAACGAATGCCCGAATTCTCTTTTTGGGAGTAGAAAACGAGAAACTACTAAGTGTAGGTGTGTCTTTTATGTAAATAAATTTATAGGCATTTACCTACGTAGTTCATAGTTTTAGATAAACTATGGTTTTTACTTAAGCAACAGAAATGACTAAATAATCTCGACATTGTATTTTAATTTAAAATATACCTTTTAATTATTAATTACACAAATAGAAAAAATAAAAATATTAATGATTATGTCACATCAATATTTAACTGTTACTTATTTTATAAAAGTCTTTTTAAATAAAATACACATTAAACTTGTTAAGTTATTTCCATTGCTAAAACTGCCGAAATACAGTAGGTAAGTGGCGAAGTAAATGCAAAAGTATCAGCTTATAAATCTCGCAGCAAAGTACCTATCTTATATAAAATGATACTTAATTTAGAAAACAATCACTAAGCTGTCGAATTCTTTGAAAATAGATTTTAATTAAAAATATTTATTAAACATTTACAACCGTAAAATGAGTCAAATTTAGCTTTCATGATACAACCTACGCATACTAACAGAGCAAGTTAAATAAAACCTTGTATAAGTACTTTTTTAGAGTACCGACGCAAACAAATTTAAATTTAACAATTTGTATTAAATATACCACCTAATGAATCGGTTAGTTGCTCCATTACGAAACAATATTTTACAAACAAATGTAAAGATAATAATTTAAACTGCATTACATTTCCGTATTAACACCTCACTGGATAATATCAGCTCAAATGTACGTGACATCGCATCGGTAAACAAAAGACACCCACAACAGAGTATTACGTTAACATACGTTGGTAACGACATCGAGCCAAGTACCCGTGTGAAGTGTAACATTGTACGGCGGTACGTGTAACAAAGTGATTTACTAATATAAATTGCTGTGCAGTCCAAAGTAACAAGCGACTAGCTACTTGGAAGATGCTAGGGAGATACAAATTCACAATTAACAGTAGCAGGGTTAAGCCCCCCCGTGACACAGCAATGCTGTCGCGGATCCCGTGAACTCCGCGATGTACTAGTTGGTGGCATTCATGCAGTGACACCTATTCTGATCTGTCAATCCTATTTTAAGCTGGCAATCTTAGGGATGACATTGACGTTTATGACGAGGAGGGAAAATCGGTTGATATTTGAACTTGATGGATAAGTGGGTGAGTGAACTGCCCTCAGATTAGATAGAATATGATTGAGGACTGATGGCGAGAGGATATAGATGCAGTTCCAGAGAACAAGAAAGCTGTGAGTTTGTTCCATATTATTTACCCAATCTTGACCTATATAAATTTACCTGTTGTGCAGAATTGTACTTGTAATACTAGCTCTTGCAAGCGCCGTTGTTAGCGCATTACTCTAATGCAATACGTATCTCCCTGTAGATTCGTATTGAAGAAGGAGGCGTGAGGAGAGGTCGAGGGGTGGTATCGGTGGACCTCCCGGGTTCCTTATGGAACCCGGTTTCATCTGTATTATTGGTACAATTGTGTCATTTACATTAAGCCAACTTCTTGTTTATGTGGTTACCCGATGACGTCATAATCACACTGTATATAATTAACTGATGCGAACCAGATGTATGTAAATCAATAATCATGAAGAGTACATAAACCCTGTATCTGTACTATCATAATAAACTGAGTTATATCCTCATATGTAGTGGTTGAATCATTCTGGCCCTTACCCAGGCTCCAGACTTATAAACTCCGCTACATATTTTGGTGGAGATGCTGTGAGAAACTGTAACTAAGCATGCTCTGTGAAACATAGTATGTGTGTACTTTACCTATAAAAAATCTAAAGAGCATGAGTGTCCAATATAATGGGCATATGGTCTTGATCAATGTGATCAACGTGGTTACATTAAATTTATGTTATGAAAGATAATAATTAAATATTATTTTAATGATAAAAGATGAATAATTGAAAAACAAGAACATTCTTTGCCGTTGGGAGGCCTGCCCAACTAACAGGGCTAGGTCTGCATCTGGTGGCAATATGGGTGTTGGTATGCTAGTGGTGGTGGTGTTGTGTTTGTATATATATGGAACTAGATTAAGGCTTGATGCATACCCAACGGTTAAAGAGTGTACTTGCTAAGTAGGAACAGACTGAGCAGCTTGGGAAAAGTTCAAGTGGTAGCTCGCACCCTTTGAACTGGGCTCCTGGTTTAGTCCCCGCAGCAACACTGAGAGGAGCGCTGGGCGCTCAAAGGAAGTGGTTCTATTTCTCTCAGGCACATAAGCAGCCAAGGGCGGCCACCATAAACACTCATGGTGCCCAGCTGGGCTGGGCCCGCCTCAGCGAGGGGGTGAAGTGGGTGGCACACCAGAGCTGCGACTCAAATACATAGTCACAACGGGGGATAGCTGCACATTGAGATCTATTCACTCATAGATTAGATGTTGTTTGCTGCACGGGGTTACCTTGGTAGGCCTATCCTCGGCTATCAGTGCTGTTTAGGTAGGAAAACTAGAGTGGAAAGCGAAATGGATGGTGGATCCCGCTATATTGCACAGTAGGCGATGAACAATTACGCTGTCAGGGACAGCGTAGGTGGCAATTACTGTACTACATTAATAACATTTGAGATGTCTCTTATTGACAAAGTAGTGTTGTTGTAGTAATATAATATTATGTGGTGGTACAATTATATCGCATTGTGTGGCTATACAACACGGGCTGAGATGCTTTCTTGGCCGTGTATTGGTTCGAGGACGCAGGTACACCACAAGCAATTCACTGATCATGATAATGTCCAGCAGCGGACTGGCCATATATATAGTCGAGGTGGCATTTGCCAGCCGGGCCCCAGCCGGCGCGGGCCCCTCACGGGCCTGGCTTGCGGGGGGGCAGTATTTTCCGATAGTATCCTATCTACCATCATCTAGTATCGGGCCCCGGGTTTGTGGTCACCACCCGGGCCCTTCCGACCCTGATAATGTCACATAAAATGTTGTGACGTGGTTAATAGAGACATGTAATTGCCCTGCAAGTGGACACACGGGCCCTTCATTTTCGCAGATTATCCAACCAAGTACATACTCTTGACGTGTTAAATACAGTTGCTACCTATGAACACGATCACAAATCACGTATACTGCAGTGGAGTGACGTTATCGGGAACCCTTGGCTTATATATTCACAATGATTACCAATAAAATTATAACATTTCATTTCAATTTCATTCATCCATACGTTGTATTATTTTATTATTTATATTTTGACATTGACATGTTGTCAGAAATGTCAGAATTCTATCTTTATATTTTATTCGATTTATTCCTAATTGGCAAAGGAAATTGTACCATACAATCATGCCTGGTATATTCTGACACTGGCAGCACGAAAAACCTTTCTTCGTGATATCTTCGATGTTGTTTGTTTGCGCCCGCAATTGTTTGAAATACAAAAATGGACTGTGGGAGGATAAATATAGAATTATCCATAATAATTATCACGCAGTCCGAGTGTCGCTCTGGGAAAGAGACGGATCTATTACACTATGAGATATTGAAGTTGTGACATGGCCTGTTACACATTAATTTTATAGCTGTACCGTCATTTTATTATGTGCCACTTTACAGGTTAAATAAATATTTGAAGAAATTATTTGTTTGTTATTACCCTAATACCAAAACTGATATTATTTTAATTTTCATTGTTTTATTATGTTAGTATTGAACGTCGAGTAAATATTTACTTAGTGTAAAGTGTGAAACGGTCTTTAGAAATGAATACCACAGACAACTCTGCTCCTGTTTCCTGTTCCTGCTGGTTGCTTACTGATCTCGTATTTGAGGGTATACGGAGTATACGTCCAAGTTTGATATTCGATCTCGTGTTGTGCCGTCCCCTTCACTCTCCCTTTGGATACTATGAGCGTGAATGAGACAACAGGTTCAGGTCTGAGAACTTTTAAACTATAAGGCCTGTTCCGAGGCTGATTCGTATGACTGATCGATTGAGATCGAAACATCTCAGCGTTACCTACTTGTTTGTTATTGAGTGCGATATACGATTAAATAGCGACTTAATATTAAAGTGCACTTGAGATACATTGCGTGCTACTATATATAAAAGGTGACTAAATAGTGGAAGCTACTAATGGTTTGAGCAACGGCTATCTGTACCCTTGCGTATCGTCAAAAACCTGAAGGCAAGTACTGTAGTGAATGGCGTTCAAAATGGATTCCGTTGATATGTACTGAGAATTGTTAATATAATAAGGAATGTTGTTCGTTACAGTTGACGTCCGGATAGGTACAGCTGTCGATGCAATGCAATTTCTGCATATAATAAGGATTAGCCTACTTCAATACGGAGGCGGCCTTTGTGTGGAGGATTGAGGGCGTCCCCTGTCGAAAAACTCGAGTCGACGACCTGATGTATATAGCGTTAGGGGCAATCAGCGTCCATAGCAAGAACAAGCCCCTTTAAGCTAGATCATCATGGAGCAAGTCCTACACAGTCAACTGCAAAGGTATTTACCGAAAGTAGAGGAGTGCAAACTAAGGGCAGAAAGACTCCTCCATCAAGAGACCATCCCTTATGAGGAGATACTAGAACTAAAATTGAAGCTAAAAATCTATCATGAGCGGTTGACTCAAACATTTGAGAAGTATCTCCAAATAGTAGCGACTCCATCTGAAGAGTTCGTGCAACGTTGCATTGACACTCAAGCGACCGCCGAAGAGGCACTTATAAATATGGAAATTTTAGTCCAAACCCAGGAACAGCTAAAAAGGAGTCAACCATCAACGTCAACAGCCGTGACGCGTCTTCCCAAACTGTCACTGCCCAAATTCAATGGCAATATCCTAGAATTTACCGAATTTTGGGACAGATTTGTGTCGAGTGTAGGGAACCAGAACCTGAACGACGTTGACAAATTGACCTACCTTTTGGGCTGTCTTAGCGGAACGGCCTTAGACACGATCAGTGGGCTGCCGACGACAAACACTAATTATAATATAGCTGTCAAAGCATTACAAGATCGTTTCGGCAGCAAGACCCTGACCTTAGACGCACATTATAAGGCCCTTTCTGAACTCAAGAAGGCCAATGATTCAGCTGAAAGTTGTAGGTACACACTGAATGCCCTCGAGAAGAACTTGCGGATATTGAAAAATTTAGGCGAAGATGTAAACAGCAACCACCTTAGAGTCGTTATCATGAGCAAGTTTCCTGAGCGCATTCTATATGAGGTAAACGTTTTAAACGGTATCGACAGTAATGCTGAGAAGACGATGCAAGGTCTCGAGCGCATCATCACGGCCATGGAACTTGCCAATGAAGGACCTAACGTGAAGACAGAAGAGAAACGTACGACGTCGACAGAAGCTCTTCACATTGGTACGTCCAGAAAACGTAAACGCGAAGCTTCGGGAAGGGAAACTGATAGTCAGGTGAAACGCAAGCCTCAACAGTACCCGTGGACTATTTCCAGCCAAGAAAGAGCGCCAGTAAGACCCGACAAGCGAAAGAACATTCCAATAGCAGCAGGGCCTACTAAACGAATTAAACGAGAAATTGTTTGCGTATTCTGTACAGGCGAGCATTACAGCTACTTATGTAAACAAGTAACATCTAACAAAGACAGAAGAAAGAAATTGTCGTCAACGTCAAGATGTTTCAGTTGTCTCGGCGCCGGACACCATGCTAATGCCTGCCGCTACCGTCAACACTGTGCCTTCTGTGGAGGGAATCACAACCGAGCTCTATGTCCGAGGAATGGTGAGGACTTACCTAAATACAAAAGAGTCGAGACGCGTATGTATAATTATAACGACAGTTATTCCTTCTTACAGACGGCAACAGTGGCAGTAAAGGCGGGAGGTAAGACAAGCAGAGGTAGAGTGCTGTTGGACAGCGGGAGCCAACGGTCGTACATCACAAGCAGTCTAGCAAACAAATTGGATATTAAGATTGATGGAAAAGACCAGCTGTTGGTATACACTTTTGGCGCAAAAAAAACCTAAAGAAGTGCCAAGCTCATTTACGAATGTTATATTAAAGACAAAACGAGGCATTGAGAAATCGATTCGCGTGAATATTGTTCCGTACATAACATCGAAAATACCTGTACCTGATACATCTAACCTACCAGTGGATATTATTGCAGATGATGAAAAATTAGGTGAATCAATTGATTTGTTAATTGGTAACGATTATTACTTTTCCTTTATACATAATGAAACTGTTAGGTTAGATGAAAACTTGTATCTAATTAATACTGATTTTGGCTGGATTGTATCTGGTAATTTAAAAAGGGACCCACCGAATGATAATACATTGTCCGTTTTAACGTACTGTCACTGTCACGAACATAACATGTACTTTAGCGAACCTGATCTTCCATTGCAAAATAGAGACATGAAGTTTCTCTGGTCACTCGAAAGCATCGGAATAACAGATTCGCCAAAAACTACAATAGACGAGGAAGCGATAGAGCATTTTAATAAAACGGTAGAATATAAGGACGGCAGGTATTTGGTAAAATGGCCTTGGACTCAGTCACCTCCAGACCTGCCAACTAATTACGGACTTGCTTATGGGAGACTAAAGGGTCTACTGAACAGATTGGATACAAATACTTTGCAAGAATATGATAAGATCCTAAAGGAGCAGTTAGATATGAACATAATCGAAGAAGTTGTTAACCCTGGGAACGCTTATCATCAAACTACTCCTCCAATCCATTATTTAGCACATCACATGGTAAAGCAAGAAGGCAAGCGAGGAAGAATCGTTTACGATGCGTCAGCAAGACTTAAGGACCAGAAAGGACTTAATGAATGTATGTACAGAGGACCATCGCTGTTGCAAGAATTAACAGCACTGATACTGAAGTTTAGGACGTATAAAATTGGTATCGTTGCAGACGTTGAAAAGGCCTTTTTGCAGATCGGATTGCAAGAACATGACAGGGACGTTACACGATTTTTATGGTTAAAGGATCCGAGCAAACCCTTATCAGACGATAACCTAATTCATCTTAGATTTTGTAGAGTGCCATTTGGCATCATTTCAAGTCCATTTCTGTTGACGGCATCCATACGCTATCATATGGCTAAAACGAATCCGCAATTGCTATCGAGAATAGCAGACAAATGTTACGTTGACAATCTGGTCACAGGAGCAACATCCAAAACTGAAGCCTACGAACTGTATGAAGAAACTAATAAGACATTCCAAGAACTTTCAATGAATATAAGGGACTGGAACTCAAATGACGAAAAGTTTCTTCAAACAATTCCTAAAACACAGCAGTCGAAAGAAACTAATGAAACAAAGGTCCTTGGACTCACATGGAATTTGAAAAGGGATACATTGCAGTTGAAGATCAAAGAAGACTTATTGAACGAACAGAAAATCAGAAACACAAAGGATAAAAGAGAATTTTTGAGCATTGTTGCGTCATTATATGATCCTTGTGGGTTTGTGTCTCCTTTGATTTTGCCGTCAAAATTACTATTTCAGGAAATATGTAATCGAAAACTAAAATGGGATTCTGAGCTCCCAGATGATTTGAAAGCAAAATGGGAAATCGTCGCTGCAAGACTGAAACTAGCAGTACATGTAGAAGTACCACGTTTTGTTGGATTACCACAAAACAAAGATGTAAAGTATGAATTACATTGCTTTACAGACGCATCAAAGGATTCATTTGCCGCAGTAGTGTATATCAGGTCGTATAATGAGAAACAGTCGAAAATATCATTTCTCATGTCTAAGTCAAGAGTGACCCCTTCAGAAAACAGAGAAAACCTACAAATTCCAAGACTGGAGTTACTTGGCTATACAATCGGAAGCAAGCTATTAAAATATGTCAAAAACGCACTCGAACTTCCTATTGAGAAGGAATATCTGTGGACGGACAGCCAAGTCGTTTTGAGTTGGATACGATCTAACAAACTGTTACCACCATTCGTCGCAAGAAGGATTTCCGAAATCAAACAGAACAAATTGGTGGAATTTTGCTACATAGATACTGCACAAAACCCAGCTGATGTCGCAACTAGGCCAGAATTATGGTCACAAAAGGTGAATTTGTGGTTTCACGGACCACAATTTCTTTCACAGGATGAAATTTACTGGCCAAACAACAGACACTTCAAAGGCAGTCACACGCTTGTGGCTGGGGAAAGTCTGGACGCGGATGGTCCAGAAGAAATTCTAATAAATGCAGATGACATAAACGAAGAACAAAATATGTCAATTAATGAAAACGAGACAGCACAAAATGAATATGAGCAAAGAAGTAATCCGATTGACAGTCACCAGACAATGAGTAGTGACACTCAAGCTATCAAGAAAATACAGGAAACATTTTTCCCTGAAGAAGTCAAGGGAAAGGAGACTCATCTGTCAAGAAACTTGGGCTTATTTCTGGACGTTGATGGCGTCTTAAGATGTAAAGGACGAATGGCAAACACTGATTGGGCTTACGACAAAAAACATCCAATTTTAATACCCAAAGGATCCCAATTTACAAGCGAGATAGTCCGAAAGACACATGAGACAAATTATCACGTCGGTGTACCGCACACATTGAGCTTGGTTCGCCAGCAATATTGGATACCTGGGGGAAGAGCCGAAGTGCAAAGGATACTGAAACGGTGCCCCCAGTGTACCAAACACGGAGGTGGTCCGTACCAGCTGCCACCCACACCAGCGCTGCCAGCGGAGCGAGTAAGCTACAGCTCAGCATTCACATATACGGGAATCGACTATTTCGGACCTGTGTATATAGATGCAGGCAAGGGTCCTGAAAAGAGATGGGTTTGTCTTATGACTTGCTTGGCTATCAGAGCCGTTCACATAGAAGTTGTACAGAACTTGACCGCGGAAGAATGCATTATGGCACTTCGACGATTTATATCTACAAGAGGTGTGCCTATGCTTGTAGTTTCGGACAATGCGCTGTATTTCAAACTCAGCTCTGAAGTCTTAAGCAGCGAGCTCTGCAAAAGCAATCAAATAAGGTGGAAGTTTATCCCCAGTCTCGCACCGTGGCATGGGGGTTTTTATGAAAGAATGATGGCATTGGTTAAGAACTGTATGAAACGGACCTTAGAAAAACAGTTGCTGAACGACTCTCAACTTCAGACTGTTATAAAGGAAATTGAAGCCGTTATAAATACAAGACCTTTAACCAATGTAGGTTCTGACTTGGACGACATCCTCAGACCATCAGATTTCCTAACTCTAGGCAGATGTCTCAATTTGGAGATGTCACAAGATAAGGAAACGCATTGTGAAGGTACATTAACGAAACAAAGCCTAGTTGAAGGCTGGAGAAAGGGCCAGATGTTGCTGGAACGTTTCAAGGAAATGTTCATAAACCAATATTTAGTAAGCTTGCGAGAGAGATATCAACATGCTCCCAAACAACCAAGGATTAAATCACACCGAGTGCCACGAATCGGAGACTTTGTACAAATCAAAGGAGATTCGAAAAATAGGGTGAATTGGAAAGTGGGCAAAATCACACACTTGATCACAGGATCGGATGGTCAACACAGAATTGCAAGAGTTCAAGTAGGTGACAGCGTTTTCACTCGATCAATCGGGCACCTGTACCCTCTCGAAGCTGACGAGAGTGGTGAGGCTATAGGCGGGGACGGCAGAACCGAATCAGCACCGAACTCAGGTCGGAGTCGACTGATCGGTGGCAGCATTGCGAGTGCTCCCTTACAGGAATTTCCGGCACAGCCGAATGACTGTGGGGTTACGTCTGCAGAATCACAATCACAAGCCCCCGATAACTCAAGTCTAATGCAACGAGTCTCTGATCCCGTTGTTGATTCAGAAACTGTTGCACCCGAGACATCTATTCAGCAAGAGGATACGATACTTCCTGAAGTCCAGGAAGTTCAATCTGAAATACAGGAAGAAGCACCAGCAGTGGGACAGGACGGGCTTACGGTGGGAATCACTGATGACAGACCGAGGAGGCAAGCGGCCATTCGAGCGCGAGAAAAGATTGTGCAGTGGACACGCAATCTGGCCGCGCTATTCTAACGCTTCGGCCGTGGGAGTGTCGCGGATCCCGTGAACTCCGCGATGTACTAGTTGGTGGCATTCATGCAGTGACACCTATTCTGATCTGTCAATCCTATTTTAAGCTGGCAATCTTAGGGATGACATTGACGTTTATGACGAGGAGGGAAAATCGGTTGATATTTGAACTTGATGGATAAGTGGGTGAGTGAACTGCCCTCAGATTAGATAGAATATGATTGAGGACTGATGGCGAGAGGATATAGATGCAGTTCCAGAGAACAAGAAAGCTGTGAGTTTGTTCCATATTATTTACCCAATCTTGACCTATATAAATTTACCTGTTGTGCAGAATTGTACTTGTAATACTAGCTCTTGCAAGCGCCGTTGTTAGCGCATTACTCTAATGCAATACGTATCTCCCTGTAGATTCGTATTGAAGAAGGAGGCGTGAGGAGAGGTCGAGGGGTGGTATCGGTGGACCTCCCGGGTTCCTTATGGAACCCGGTTTCATCTGTATTATTGGTACAATTGTGTCATTTACATTAAGCCAACTTCTTGTTTATGTGGTTACCCGATGACGTCATAATCACACTGTATATAATTAACTGATGCGAACCAGATGTATGTAAATCAATAATCATGAAGAGTACATAAACCCTGTATCTGTACTATCATAATAAACTGAGTTATATCCTCATATGTAGTGGTTGAATCATTCTGGCCCTTACCCAGGCTCCAGACTTATAAACTCCGCTACAAATGCGTCTTCTTCTCTGTTATCTGCCCCGCGCACCTGTCGCTAAGTCCGGACTTTGTTTGCGGCATCGTGCCCGCCTCTCTCTAATTAGCCTCTCTGATGACTCTCTGAGTTCATTAATTATAACACAAACCGCGGTTTGATGCGGGCAAACAACTTAAAAAAACTTTGATAACCTCTCTGGAAGCTTTGAAGAACATCTGTCGCCTCGAAACGAAAAATTTTGTACCTGCTAAAAAATGAGGTTTTCTAGCTTCCTTTGAGACTGAGGTTTCTCGAGTACCTAATTATTATGTTCAAAGTAGCAGTCACTCCAGACTATTGTAAATGTTTTCCTTTGTTACAGATCTCACTTTGGAAACCCTTTATAATGACGCTGCAAGATGCCACAACTGACAAAACTCACGAGAAACCGTACACGATATCACGGAGCTCAGACTGTGATGCAATAAAACGTTTATTTCAATAGGCTGAAGTCAATGAACATTTCAAAGCCGAATTATTTCGTAATTAAAACTGACGTATCAACACGAAACATACTTCATTAAATTGAAGGCAAGTTCTCAAGAGCCACTGATCTCATCGTGACTCAGCTGGCCCGCTCGCATCCGTTTTTTACCTAATAAAATGAAGTCGATCTTTCTGACGGGATCATCGACAAAACAACTCGAGTCATCCACTTTATTAATTACGTTACAAACTTTATTAATCACAATTTGTCGAAAGTTAATTTTAACAAGACATTTTGCTTGTTCTGCTAACATTTCGTAAATAACATTGTTCATCCGTTGTTGGGAATATTTTCCCTATGCAATGTTTTGCTTAAGCGCAAAATTTAAGAAAAAGTATTTCAATGTGTAGAAATTCTTAACGCCTCGTGATTTACGCCTTAAACGGAACTCCGATGAAATATGAGTTCTTTTACTGGGCGACAGCTGCTAACAATGCAGCTTTCTCTTTGTCTCATGTCGTAGGCGGACTTATTAGAGCAATAGTCCTATAGGGCAAAATCATACACAGTTAACCTACCGAATCGAATGCACAGATAATTTGCGTTAAGATTTTTTATTAATTGAATAAGAACATTATTTCGGATCTATATTATAAACCGTGGTACCCTAGTGGTTTGACCTATGGCCTCTCAAGGATCGTGGGTTCAAACCCGGGCTTGCACTTGTGACTTTTCGGAATTCAAATTCAAAATTACATTTGAATTTTATCAGGAGCTTTACGGTGATAAAAAACCTGCACACAGTCACCTGTGAAGCAATTCAATGGATGGTGTGAAGTTCCCAATCCGCACTGGGCTCGCGTTGGGACTATAGCCCAAGCCCTCTCATTCTGCAAGGCCAGTGCCCAGCAGTGGGACGTATATGGGCCAAGATGATGATATACATGAATAATCTCAAATGATATGAACCGAGTACCATTTTGGAATGACTCTGCCCCTAATGCGATATTAATCACGATCACATTTATTTCATATCTAAACGCGGACGTAATCGTCTGCGATCGAAGGCGCAGTGACACGTCGCGCTTGACGTCCCGGACTCAAAACAATAATATGTCTAGGTTCTTTATTTTTCTTAATAAATTATTCATATTATAATCCAAGTGATGGAAGCGATCGTATGGCTGCGTTCCGCCGACTCATCCGACAGGTCTAATTTAATGCTTGCATTTATTATTGGTAATGGAATTAACCGCGTCCGATTATCATATAATTTGATGGACTCACTATCTCCCGATCGCGGTGCCGCCACTGTACTTATAAAAAACCCACCCGAGCCACAGAGGACGTGGTCATTACGCCTAATTATTGTTATCTTTATGGTAGCAATCGGTCTGCCATGTTCGTTTAGAGCCGCCTCTCGATAAGACGCCGTCATAATGCGAAACCTTTGTCATTTTACGTCCCCTTAAAAATATTTTATGTTTTTTGTGCGCCGATTCTGGTCAATTAAGATTTTTTCGGTAGGTAATAATATGAGTTGCCCGGTTTACTTTACCTTCATTAAATGCAATGATATGGATATTCCATCTCTTTTTGATTAAAATTTCTCAACAAGTTGCCGCATGAGTGCGTGATATTTTATTCTCATAATGGAATTTCGATTCTCGCTGCTTTTATTTTTAATTTATATTTACGCATTGCTTTAAAAACCGGAGCGTAATTACTTAGCTTTGAAACATAAATTTTTCGCTCAATA
Source organism: Archips xylosteana (assembly GCA_947563465.1). Lineage (NCBI taxonomy): Eukaryota > Metazoa > Arthropoda > Insecta > Lepidoptera > Tortricidae > Archips > Archips xylosteana. The sequence goes on along the minus strand of OX387357.1, from coordinate 11,886,173 downwards.
TACCTGAACGAGGTCATTTCACATTCAAGTCATACAAAGTTGTCCGTTTCTGCAAATCCATCGTTTAAATTAGAGGTTCAAGCGTGCTTAGTCACGTACCCTGCGTTCTAGAAAATTTGCGTACGATTAAGAACTAAGCGAATAGCGGACTACATCCAAAAACTTCCTTAATAACTAATACTTAATATCCAAAAGCGATAATTATTCGTAACTTATAGGAGACAAAAGATATTTTCTAGACATGATTCGTAACTTTTGAAAGTCAAATTACTTGGACTTTTATTAATGTTGAGATATAATTTTGTAACTTGAACGCGGGCAGAAGAGAGAGTAGTTTAAAATCAGGAGCTCGGGAACTAACGGGCGCTCGATTTGGGCGTAGCTAAACCGAGCAGCTGCTTTGGACGTGACCACGAAACCAAGCAGGTTAATGATGGGGCATTAAAATAATATTTGGCAGGAAGTTACTTCATGACAATTCTCATAATTCCGACTAAAATATTTTTGATTTTTCTTATTTTTTGTTAATTTGCCTCGATGGTTTACAAATTATTGGTTTCCACAAACTTTTTTATCACTGTATTTTATGTACCTCTATACCTACTTACTTTATGATCTATTAACTCAAGAATCAACAATGTGCAGAAATAAAAGTATTTGTGAGCTACTGGTACAAACAGTTACTATAAGTGGTAAACTTTTTTATCCTTAAAATTCGAAGCCACAGCCAGTTTTATCATTCCAAATTTAAAACTTGTAACAAACTGCCTAGAAAAATGATCGTATAAATTCTTTTTTCGAAGACGTACCTAAGTGTGAAGTGATTAATCGGCGTAGCGGCTGGGACACATGCGACGGGGTGTTATTTCGGAAAGAATGCCGGGAACGTGCTTCCACGCTGACCCCCAGCGAGTAACAAATGCCCCGTGCGACGGAACGGATATCGGCCATTCGTTATATGATCGCTCATTTGAATTTGGATTTGTGTCTCAATTTCGTACGGTCCGATACAACCGAAACGTATGGGCTAACCTTAATCTGACTCACATTGAAGCAGGCTGACTATTTTTAGGCAAAAAAACTACCCATTGCTCGGTCGCTGAGTTGTTTCTTAGTAATGAATCATTACATAGCTACCGAAACGTCATTAAATTTCACGGCGGGCGTCTCAAACTGCCTTTCCGCCGTGACAATTTTATGCACTCTTTCTTATGGCTTTAAAGCAAAATAATCACCCGACAATTATTACAGTACGGACGTAAATCGGCGCACAACCAGAGCAGTCGTTATTGTTTTTAGGAAAGGTGTATTTTGCATGAGAGTATTTAAAATTTTCGTACCGTGCCAGCATTGTGTGGTGGAGGAAGCCGGAAACCATTATAGCGCCACATGCTCGGGGTGTCACACGAGTTTCGGCGCTTCGCTGTCAAAGGTCTTCTACATAAAGCCGCAGATAATATTTTCTGAGCGCTTATGTTACATTTTCTTTTTAAACTAAAAGGCTAGAAGACTTTCTTGGATAACGATTATGATATCTCGCACGCAAACTTGCAATCTCCTCAAAGAAAATGAAAGAAAACTCGTAGAATATAATCCTAGTGGACTTAGGAATTCAAATGATAACAATTAAGCTTTTTTAAGCTACTATTTTAAACATGTGCACGGATTCACAGGGATACTATCCTATTTTTACGGCTATAGTATCGTGAAGCCACCTCGGGCATGTAATGAATTTGTCACAAGACAGCTCTAAATAAAATCCTGTCAACGCTTCAGATGTTTTATAAAAATCAAGGCTTTAACGACGTCCTCACTCCATAAAATTTATTATTTTGATGGTTTTATGAGCCTTGATTTGTAATAATTTTAGCACCTCTACATATTTAGAGCTTAAACTTGTAAATGTAACTGATAGTCATCTTAATGTTTTGCTTTAAATAAACGCTTAGACTTAGCATAATTTATTGCAAATGTGTGGCCGGTTTTCATGCTTAATTGTGATGCGGAAATTGACTTTTTTTGTAATTACGAAGTGGAATAGGTCGTTGATAATTTTTAACAAAAGCTCAAAGCGCAAACGAATAGGTTTTATCACTTCGTTTATATTGGTAGGTCAAACTAATAACAAGGTTTTAGTTCAACTATTTATAGTCAAGGAACATTAAATTGATTCGACTAAGGGTGAGGCCACACGAGCGTAATTTTGTGAGTTGTGAGCGGCAGAATTTCGGTTGCGCCATACATTGCGTCACGTGATGGCCCGCATATTTTATGGCGCGAACCGAAATTCTGCCGCTCACGACTCACAAAATTACGCTCGTGTGGCCTCACCCTTAATGTAAATCTGTTAAAAATAATAATTTCTATGCAACAGTCCTGTTTGATATATAGTTTAGAAAGGTTACATCTGCTTGCAAAGTGTTAAAGTATTTGAAAATTAACGAACCTGTTCGTTCCGCAACTGCACAAGCATTGTAATTAATTACCAATGCTTCACTTTTGTATTTGTCTTAAAACTCAAAATCAATCTTCACTTTGCTAAGTAACTTAAAATTCTATGTTTAGTAAATAGTACCTGGGCGACCGAGCTCTGCTCGGGCAGAAACTCGGTACCAAGCGTTTTCCCAGAGATAAGACCAAGCTAGATCAATTTTTCATCCCCGAAAACCCCCAAATACCAAATTTCATCGAAATCGTTGGAACCGTTTCCGAGATCCTGATTATATACACCGGAGGGGTGGGGGGGGGGGTTGAGAGGGGGGGAGGGGATGCGGGAGAGGGAGCGCGGGGGTATTAAAGGGGGGATGAAAATTTCATTGATTTTGCCGTAGGATGCACCGTTTTCAAGATATTTGACAAAAACACCGGAGGGGGTGGAGCGGTGAGTCACGTTAAACTATAGTCCGTAAACCGACTTTACAGACAACCGGCTTTTCCTGTTCTGTGTGCTCCCAATAGGGAACGTGCACATAGACGGTGCTGCCAACTGGTGCCATAAGGGTGCCATCAATTTGAATGTTTTACCTTGATAAGTTTGTTTTACTGTCCGCATAGTGTCTCTTCTGTCGCATTAGTGCTGCCGCCTATAGTTACTGCACGTTCCCTATAATACTTTTTCTAACAAAAAAGTAACTTTTTCTTGCAAAAAAATAACTTTTTCTCACAAAAAAGTAACTTTTTCTCACAATAAAAGAATCTTGACGTTTTCTCATAAAAAATAAACTTAAAAAAAAAACTAAAAATCTTGAAAAAAAACGTGGTATCGAACCGAGGTCGGCTGGATCCGCGACCACCCGATTTCTAATGTGCCATTATGATCTGCTCGAAGTCGGCGAAATTTAGCTTTATATTCTAATGCAAACAAAAATAGCCGGAAAACACGAGTAAAAGCGATTTTCTGAAAATGAAACATAGCTAGATCAGTTTTTCATCCCCGAAAACCCCCACATACCAAATTTCATCGAAATCGTTGGAGCCGTTTCCGAGATCCTGATTATATATATATATACAAGAATTGCTCGTTTAAAGGTATTAGATGTAGCAAAAAGTAGCGTAATGAATAAGAATTTAAAACACAGTGTCATTTTAGTTTTAAGAGGGTACGATAGCTGAGAGACTTTTGAGAAATAGGTATATAGGTATTAGGAAATGTCGCTGTCTTGCCCGAACCCCTCCGTGTCAGTAGGTACAGCGAGAGCGGGACAACTGCAGCTGAGACCGTTAATAGGCGCGTAAAATTGATCAAAACAGCATTTCGTAATCCCCTGTTTTCTTCTCGAAAATTGGACCAATAAAATTATTTTTTTCAAATATAATTAGAGGATAGATTTAGCTATGTTTTCCTTTTTCTGTTTATATGAGGGATTCTTTTCTGATGAGTGTCTGAAAATGACGTTGAAATTGGGCAATTTTTTCAGTTTTTGAAAGCTCATATTTCTTATGTTAATTGAAATATGGAAAAAAACGAAACCTAGGGGCATAGCTGTGGTAGATACAGATTACACAGTAAAAAAAATTTGGCTCTAAAGTCATTATCCAGGGAGGAAACAGGGGATTACGTTTGTATGGAGAAATGGTGCGCATCGTATCCTCTTAATGCTGGCCGGCTTAAGCCATTTCGAATAGTCAGGCCTTATACTACGTAATTCCATTTTCGAACTTTGTAGCATGCAGTTCCGGTCACGCTTATAGTTATAAACAGAAGAGGGAAAGGGACAGCAAGATACGAACTTTGAATTTCGAATTTTGTAATAGCCCCAGATCGACTTTATATTTGGCAGTTAGCAAAATACAGTTGACTTATTAATTTTTTCATGGTATAAGAGCTCGGGTTCGGTCAAGTCCAGTTCGCTTTTAACCAGCTATTTACATTAGTGGGGTGTTCGTCAAAACACCCCTTGTAGCGTCAATCGACGGATATCGGAGCGTACTTCCGCGGGTCACAACTCACAATGAACCATAATGAGTCGTTACTGTTACCGTTTTTGTAATGTAATGGTTAGGTGTGGATATAAAGGAGTTTACACAAGTGTTGTATTTTGTATTTCTTATCTTTGATACACTCATAATTACTATACTAAATGGAACTTATCATGCAAATAATATTAACCTCGACGTAATAATGATGAGTAATTATGAGTGAAAATCACGAAAGTTTAAAAGAGAATTTTGATACACTCGTTATATTTTGGGACCTGTTTTTTTTTATTACGAGAGGGAGACAAATGAGCAAGCGGGTCATCTGATGGGAAATGATCACCACCGCCCATAAATATCAACAACTCAAAGAGAGTCAGTAATCTGTTTCCGGCCTTTAAAGGAAAGTTTAACGCTTTTCTTGAAAGCACCGATGTCACAGTTGACTGGAAACACTGCTGCCAGAAGTTGACTCCACGTTTCACTGTAAGTGGCAAGAAGTGCCGACGAAAACGTACAGTGGTGGATCGCCATTCATCGAGATGGTGACGAGATGTGACCTGTTGTCGTTCCAGCTCAAATTTTTTAAGTCTATTTCTACCCAGTTATATTTTGTCTCAAAAGAAAGCTCAAAGTCACTCAAACAGCGATGGAGCAAGCTATGCTCGAAGTTTTCCTTCCTGATCGTTTAATTAAATGGCAGTGGGCTACATACTCGTAAAACAGACGATTTTTTCGATACTTACTTAGTTAGCGTCTTAAAAAAGTTAGGTATTTACAATAGAAGCCTGTATTAGGTTTTCCCGATTTATTAATTTTCTAGTGTAGTTATAGCAAATAGACGCGTTTTTGTCGTTACAATCAATATCTCTAAAATTAGAATTAATAATAATAATAATAATTTATTCGATGCATGTGGGACATGGGTTACATTACATAGTGTTTATTTTAACAAAACAAGATAGTTTTCTAATGATAAAAAGTGACATCACAATCGATACTAAAACTACACGGAAGAAATTTTCTCATGTAACTGAGCAAACGAAGTTTAAATTGATTAAAAATAATATAAGTAAATAAATCCAACTCACACCCGCTGGGCAGTGTGAAGACGCCTTAACCAACAGGTACTATGCTTTAACTAATACACTGTTTGCCACAGCTTACACCAGCATCAGCATTTAGGTTTAAAAAATAATAATAATCTGAAAAAGACACAATGTGTAAGAAGTAAGATTTCTTTCGTGTGCTAAAAAACTCATTTCTCAAATTTGGTAAAAGTTTAGAACCAGGGACAAACCCTGGACCTCAAGCTTCGTAGTCAGCTTCTTAGTTCTTTAACAACTAGGCTATTCGGTCGTCTACTTTTGTATTTCACTATCGTACCACTTTCATCTAACTTTAAACCTAAAATTAAAAAAATATAATAAACCGCGGTGGCTTAGTGGTTTGACCTATGGCCTCTCAAGAAGAGGGTCGTGGGTTCAAATCCCGACTTGCACCTCTGAGTTTTTCGGTATTTATGTGCGAAATTACATTTGTAATGAGCTTTACGATGAAGGAAAACGTCGTGAGGAGACCTGCATACACCTGCGAAGAAATTCAATGGTGTGTGTGAAGTTCCCAATCCGCACTGGGCCCGCTTGGGAACTACGGCCCAAGCCCTCTCATTCTGAGAGGAGGCCTGTGCCCTGCAGTGGGATGTATATAGGCTGGGATGATGATGATGATGAAACCTAAAAAAAAACCCGAAACGTAAATGTTGCGTTTGGTGTGCCCCTTTGAGGATACGCAGGCGTGATGTGTGTAGTGTATGTAAGAATAAGAATGAGAATAAATTTATTTTCAAAATCATCCTTGAGAATTAGGTACATTGTTGAAAGATATCTGGCATGTATAATGGATTGTTGGTATGTAAAGTGCTCTCTCTGTTTTTATCCCTGTGCTTCACCGAACAGACTTCCGTGACCAATCGTGACGGATAAGACTAATTTATCAAACAGTGCTTCAATTTTATAATAACTCGCAGGTTGCGTGTGTGACAGAATATTCTATTACTTGCACCTAGACGATTAATCTTCAGCGGCGTTATTACTGTCCGGCGTGAATTAATAGCTGTTTGTTAAGTTCTTTCAACCGCGTGTTAATTCTATAATGTGGCGGCCATAATTGCTTGGTGCAGTTGGTTTTACAGTGTGTACTTTCAGATACTAAGTTTTTCTTAAGCTGGAAAAGTTAGTTGTTACTTTTATCTAATTGAAAAAAATACATTCTCTCCACGGGTGGAACTCTGAAAAAAAAATGAGGAGAGAATAAACAAAGTTTAATCTAATCCGATAACTTCACATTTTTCATCTCCCTTTCCCCAAAAACTACCCACACGAAGGTGTGGATATAATACTTATGTCACAGAATATAATAACAGAATGGCCAAGCTCCGCCCCGCACCGATTCGAGTTACCCCACCCCTCAAGGCGCAGATTGCCGGAACCGCCGAAATCCAGTCGGGTGCGCGCGCGATGTATGTAGGCGTACGCGTGTACAGACGTCGTCGTGCTTATGTAGATTCAAGAACGCGTATTTTGTACGTCGTGGCCGCCGTGTGCTTATGTGTAGACCTTTCGTGTACTGCGGGCATTTCGAAAAATCCTTTCTCAATTAATGCTCACATCATAACTAATAGCCATTTGTGTGCCAATTTTCAGAACAATCTGTTCAGTGGTTTGAGCAGTGCGTTGATCGATCAGTCAATCACCTTTTCCTTTTATAAATATAAGATTCCAGCTGTACTACGATTTTCGAGATACAGCTCCGTAACAAACAGACGAAAAGTGTGGCGAGCGACATTATTAGTGTTCCGTATGCCACATTAAAAAGAAAGAATGTAAGTAGGTAGGTACGTAGCGACAATTTTTGGAGACAAAAAATTTTGATAGATCTGCACAATTTTTAACTAAACGCATCTGCAAAAAAATCATAATAATCGCAGTGCCGATCTGAATACAGAGATATAAATACTGAGAGCAAAACTTGATCTCAATATGACGATACGGTTTGATCTACAGCTAATGTACCTACGTAATGCTATAGTAAGGTACCAGCGTGCAGCGTCTGCTATTGTACATATAATAATTTCCGTATCTTGATCCTTCTGTGTTATCCATAAATTAAATAAAGGATCTGAATAGAAGATCTTAGCTCCAATAAAGTTTATGGCTGGCAACACCTAGTCTCAACCAGAGCCCGACCTTTATGGATCCTGTAGGTATAAAATGAGGGATAATTCCAACCTATCTAACAAGAGAGCATTTCCCTTGTATTTATTGCACTAATAAATATTTATGTCATAATCCGAAGTAATGGTAGCGACGGATCACTGTATGCGTCCTATTCTACTCATTTCAAAGTTGCATCTCGTGTACACTATACAAACTGGCCATGCACTTTGCCACAGACTGGACAATTTCAATATAAAATTGGACCAAGATCTAGCAGAATGCAAAAGTGTAGCCCGTTAAAATCTGGTTACAAATTTTAGTAGCGTGCAATGTAAGTGTGAAGAGTGGTCGGTTCGGTCTATAAGTAATGGAATTAACCGAGACCGATTATCATATAATTTGATGGACGTTCTATCTCCACATCTGAGCCGTGAGGCTGCAATTCGAGTAAAAAGCCTTCGGCTACCGACCGCCTATTAGATCTAATTATAGTTATACCGCATACTTTTATTTCGTTGAATAATTGTATAATGAAGGAGACATTTTTTAATCAAATAAAAGAACTATTAACATTACAGCTCGAGGGAATACTGAAGCTATGATTATGTATAAGTGCCATGGCGACATTGCGTAAAGGAAACGATGGCACGGGTAATTTGATTGCAAATCTTTAACGTGCTTATATACGACATAATTACATGCATTTAAGATACGCACCGATAATTTTTTATGTGTACAAACTACTTTACTTAAGGGATAGAAAAGTCACTGACGGTTATAGTGTAATTTACTTTACAACAGCTTGTAGCCAATACACCGCCGCTAGAGGCACGCCTTTTCGCCTGTACTAATCAAAACGTTAACCTTAAACTGTTTTGGTGTTAAAAACGTCCACTAGCTATACCTACGTTCTTAACTTGTCACTGACGTTCACTCTTAATTTCACGAAACTTTAATTTTGTAGCAATTTCAAAGACGCTCTGGATATAAAGTAAGATATTTATCAAAACAGTGACAAAAAAACTAGGAAAGCGCGAGTCGGAATAAAATATAAATAATCATGTAGATATGTCAAAATAAACGCTAAGAACGACCATCTTTAATAATCCAGTGCCAAAGAGAGTAAAATTACCCCTTTTAATTTAATTTATTTTTTATTATTAAAGACGTCCACTGCTGATCATAGGCCTCCCCTAAGATTCGCCAAACAAACCGGTCCTGCGCCATCTCTTCCAACGCGTTCCCGCAATCATACCCAATTCATCGCTCCATCTTGTTGGAGGTTTATCTTCACTGCATCTTGTGGTACGCCATTTGAAAACCTTTTAGCACCATCACCTATTAGTTCTACGAGCGATGTGCCCTCCCCACTGCCACTTGAGTCTGCCACTTGAATGTACATAGAGTTAGGTAATTTTATGATAGTTTTAATTTCAATTCTTTGTACATGTTATAAGTATGATAAAATAATATCAAAGTCACCTCGATATACGGTACTTCTAACTTGACATAAGTCAAAAGACTGACAGCTAGATAGCATCTCGAGAAGCAAAACACAAACCGCACCATAACGGTAGCTCGGTGGTAAAAGAAACTACAGCTCGGAGAGCAATTCTTAGCAAGGATTTAAAGCAAGAGCTATAGCGGTGCCGGAGGACGTTGTAATAAGCGTTGTCAGTTACCCAAGGAGCTGTTAAATTGCTTTTGTCAGATTAAGGAAATACTCTACACAATTTTAATGCTAGAGCTCTCATAAGCGAAATTGCTTAACATTACCTTGTCGTTTTACTTGTCATAATGATTATTATGCTAAACCCTACCGAGATAATGATAGCTATTAGATTTTATTGAAACATAGGTATTATTAGGAAATGATTATTTATATATTTCAAGTGAGCGTTGGTTCCTGCCGACATATTTTTGTTTGTATACCTGCCTACTCTAAATTTTAAGTATATTTTAAGTAAGTATTTGTAAGTTTATTTTATTTTCACGGCTCCGTGCCTGAAAATAAATAAGGAACCTTTATAAAATAACTCAGCTATCTGTCTGTCTGTCAAGACCATTTTTCCCAGGAAGAAGTCAGAAGATATCAAGCTGTAATGTATTATAGTATCATGTTTCTAATTTTTCACGTTTAAGCAACTACAATATTTTAAAGTGTTTTATTAATTAATATAATTCTCGTTGAATAGAACTATGAAATTTGACAAGATATACCTAAGACTTATTGGAAAAACCCCGAAAATTAGTAAACAGCAAAAAACCTTAGTTATTCATAGAAATTCTATGAATTCTATTTACGAGTAGGTAGGTATCTACAAAGTTTTTTTTGCTCGCTCTTTCTTACCTAGGTATATAGGTACCAGTATTTGCACTGGATCGTCAATAGGCAATTCCAACTTGAACTTGGCCTGTTTTTTATGGATTTTCTTCACTCTAACTAGGTAACGATTTAAAAAGGATATTATAAAAGAGAAATTCGATCCGAACAATCGTGCTTTAGTGATATCCATTTTTTGTGAGTTTACATTAACTTTTTGAAATTTATTGGTCGCTAACGAATATGTCGATAAATTATATTTCTAAGCCGTCATGCTCCCGGTTCATAGGCGCGTTCCTTACAGCTTAAGGGGAATGCGGTTTGTTAATAATAAAAAATTAAAATAAAGTTATGAATATATTATAAATAATATTTTCAAATCCATAAATGTGGTAAATTTAATTTATAACTGGCAACATTTGTGCCTGTAAAGAACTCTATTGTCTATGTGTTTTCCACTGTGTTCAGCCTTCTTATTCGCTGGCTGCGCTTTTATGTAAAAATTATAAATTACTCCATTAAAGTGAGTTTTATTTTCTTTGCTTTAGTGCACTGTCAGCAGTGAAGAACCAAACTAAAAATATTGTGGTTCATTAATGGATTTAATGTCACTTCATGCATGCCTCCGACTGCATTTTATTTTGAAGGACTGCCATCAACATGTTTTCAGTTGCTTTAAATGTTTAGTTTTTTTTTCGATTTCTTTTGTTGAGTTCAGTTAGCTTTTAATTGTTATTGAATGTTTTATCTTGTTTTTATCTTTTCAGTATTTCAGCAGGCGGTTTTTTTTTGACTTTTTAAATTTATATTTTAGCTGGTAAATTCACTGACTTAGTGAAAATGATTAATTTACAAAATAAGTCTGAAAACGAATAATTAAAATGAGTTTGACATTTGTGAGTGTATTCTCCTTAACGCGGCAGATACGGAATTAAAAAAAAACTCTATAATAAAATTGTTTGTTCCTCCAACGGAGCGTATTAGTAATTAAAACGGACTCTATAATATTTGCTCATGCATAAAATCATCATAAATATGACACATTAAATGACATTCTAACTCGTTATGAATAAGAAATTTATTGTTTAGACTCGTAAATTTGTCAAAAGCAAACTGTCTTTATTTTATCAAAAGTTTATTAATACGTTTTTTACTTTTGACTATTATGACCAATAACTTGTCCTAATTAATATTCCGTAGAACTCAAAAAAATAACAAATCAATCCACATTGAAAAAGTTGTGTGTTTATTAATATTTCTGATCTAAATGTAATTATTATGTAAAAAAAAATAACACGTTATTTTTAAGTAGGTACAGCCGGATAAAAATTCTTAAAAATAAATTTGAAGTATGAAACCAACCTTTTTATATATTTTTTTATTTACCTTCAACTTTTTGTTTACATGTATGTTAAGGTCAAGTCTTGCATGTATAATATCACCCATTCGTAGTAATCGGATCCGCGCGAAATTTAATATGGAGAAGAAGTTTGCCAATGCAAATAATGCATTCAGCAAAAAGTTTAAATTAAAAAAAAACTTGTAAGTTAGAACTTAGAACTAAAATTCTTAAAAGTAATTGTGTTTTTAATTCAGTACCGTAAAGTCGTGTTACTTTGGCCCTGAAGAGTAACTTTGGCCATTGGGTAACTCGATCCAGACTTTATTATTCCATTGAAATTTATGTCAAAATACCACATGGTTGATTTTAGCTCACCGCCAACGTTTTATATTTTTATTAGACCTTTCTGTGTGATACGAACTATATAGTTACCCTCTATTGTGTCTAAGTAGAGTTGCCCACATTAAAATTTGACAACAAAGTCAAAAAGCGTAAAATTCCCGGAAATAGTTAGTCATTAATAATTTACTTATTTATATTTTCAAACAAACTTTTAACTAAATTTATTCATATTTCTTTCATCGAAGTCAGTGCCAAAACAGAATATTCATACATTTTAGAGAAGCCTCTGCAAAATCATAGTATGCTTTTGACAACCGCCCAGCGGTGACCAAAAACTACAAAAATTCAAACCTGGGCCCAATTGCATAACAAACTACAACTAATATTACAAGCGGAACTCTCGCTTCAGTTATATTAACTAGAAAGGGAGTTCCGCTTGTAATATAAGTTGTACTTTGTTATGCAATTGGGCCCTGGAATACAAATGAAACTCCGCCCGGACGCGTCCCCCGAACGCTATCTAAACTAGGACAAATCCAGAGAAACCCAGACGAATGGCAGCCCTAGGAGACTTCACGGTATTGTAAAAAGTTTTAACCCGCCGTCGCCGTGGTGGCCTAGTGGTTTGACCTATGGTCTCTCAAGCAGAGGATCGTGGGTTCGAGTCCGGGCTCGCACCTCTGAGTTTTTGGAATTTATGTGCGAAATTACATTTGTTATTTACCATGAGCTTTACGGTGAAGGAAAACATCGTGAGGAAACCTGCACACACCTGAGAAGAAATTAAATGGTGTGTGTGAATTTCCCAATCCGCACTGGGCCCGCGTGGGAACTACGGTCAAAGCCCTCTCATTCTGAGAGGAGGCCTGTGCCCTGCAGTGGGACATATAAAGGCTGTAATGATAATGATTAAAAAGTTAAAACACCTTTAAATTCGAGACACCCGCATAATGACTTCAAGAAATCCCCCTGCAGCATTGCCACCCACATGACTTAAATGGATTCAAATATTGCGTGCCGACATTGCATGCGCGTTGACAGAATGACATTACCATGACATGTCTTGCACACCGACAGGGGTTACCAACTTTAACATGATGTGTCATGATCAAGTAAATACAGGGTCAAGATACCAGCATTCCTATTTTTTTTCTTTTCTAGGCTTCCGTATCCAAAGGGTAAAAACGGGATCCTATTACTCAGACTTCGCTGTCCGTCCGTCTGTCCGTCGGTCCATCCGTCTGTCTGTCCGTGCATCTGTCACCAGGCTGTATCTCATGAACCGTTATAGCTAGACAATTGAAATTTTCACAGATGATGTATATCGGTTGCCGCTATAACAAAAAATACTAAAAACAGAATAAAATAAATATTTAGGGAGGCTATCATACAACAAACGTGAATTTTTTGCCGTTTTTATAGATAATGGTACGGAACCCTTCGTGCGCGAGTCCGACTCGCACATGGCCGGTTTTTTATATGATGAAGAGTAAACGAGCAGGCAGAGAGGCGATCAAATGCAATCACCATACACACCATAAGGTAAGTAACATAAGTGCACTTACGGGTACGTTGCCGGCCAATTGAAAAAAGGAGTAGGCTTGATTTTAGGGTTCTGTAGTCTTACAAGGAATTCGTTGCGCTATGTTCGTCCATCTGTCCGACCTAGTGTCCGCGGATAAATAAATATTACGCTATACGTATTTACTATACGCAGTTTTGTTTTTGATTTCCATTAATTTAAGGGAGGCTTTTTCATGCAAAATAAAGCTAATTTCTTTAAGATACTAGTATCCTAGCTAGTGTCTACTATTTAAAATGTAATTAACTATTAAATTTAATGATTAAGTACCTGGTTGACCGAGCTTCTCTCGAGTTAAAACTCGAAAACACATGTTTTCCCAGAGTGGACACTAAGCTAGATCGATTTATAACCCCCGAAACCCCCTGTATACTAAATTTCATGGAAATCGTTTAAGCCGTTTTCGAGATTCTGATTATATTATTAAAGTCAAAAACTCTTTATTCAATTTAGGCATCAATTGATGCTCCTATGAACGTCGAAGAATCTAGCACCGGTTCGGAAAAACCCTGTTGAGAAGAAATCGGCAAGAAACTCAACAAGGTATATTTTTTCAATCAGATCTACATTGTTATTAAATTACATACATCTAAAGTATTTAATACAATTAAAATGTATTAACACAGTAGATACGCTATTTGAGACTAGGGATCGCCAATGCGGATCGGAATTATTTCCAAACATCCCTGTCCATGATATAGTCATTAATTTTATAGTACGCCTTAGATATTTAATGTCTTCTTCACAATGGATTTGAATTTTGTACCAGTTTGTTCGGTTATTGTTTTCGGAATTTTATTATAAAAACGTATGCATCTTCACAGAAACGACTTTTTAGTTTTAGCCATTATTTACATATAAAAAAAGGTTAGTTAGTAGACGTCACAGGAGACCGAAGAGCTGGCAGCTACCTCGCATAAAGAATGAAATAGTTTAGCTATTCAAAGAGGGAACGCTGTCACCATCTTCGGAACCTTACCTAAAGGGACTCCTTTACATAATATATTTTAGTTATTATTGTTATATTTCTTAAGATTTTTAGTTTTAGGATAGTTGCACTTGTATATACAGGGTGGAAACGATGAGTGATCTCACTCGATTATTTCTAAACTATACAAGATAGGTATCGAAAAACTGGTTACTGATCCTGAAAGTTCTTCACGAGCTCTATCAAACGGTATCAATAATAGGTTACAGAATAAACTGGATCTATCCGAAAATTCAATGTTTCCAGCTTCCATAAATTTATTATAGACACAGAGATACTATTTTATCATTTAAGTAGGTACTTGAAAATATATTATTATTATTAAGATATACCGTTTGATAGAGCTCGTGAAGCCTTGCCTTTGATATGTCATATCAATGTCATGTCACGTATCTTAGAGCATTAAACCTACTGGAAAGTGACTATTTTTATTTGTTGTTTAGTTTGTGCGCATGGCTCCTCCCTTTTGATTTCTGAATTCTCTAAAATAGAGTCGTAACACTTGACACTGACTTTATATAAAGTGGCTTCTACATTGACCATCAGTAGAGTTTTCAATAATTATGCATAGAAAACAGAAAAGGGAAAAAAACGGTTAGAACAAAAAATGATTTACCAGGTACTTAGTTTTTGTGAGTGTACCAAGTGATATATCGCAGTTAATGGAAATAAAAAAAGCACGGTGTATAAATCAGATCTAGAAGTGTATGGTTACAGCTCATTTGTCACGATCATTTTTAACTGACGACGATTCGTGAGTCACGGGACAGAAACGTTTGCGAGTCGCACGCGTTCTTTTGCTACTTAACTTATTGCTGTATTGACGAGGGGTAAAATTATCCTTGAGATATACTGTAGGTATACAATATGTTTGCTACTTATTAATGTGTCTGACTGTTCCTTCAGCATTTCATTTGAAAGTACTAGCTTAATAAAAACCTGCGAACTATATATAACTGTAAGAACTCTTTGTTTCGCACTTTTTTATGAAATAAGGTGGAAATTAAGTAAGTAGGTCGCCTAGTTGTAAGTGAGACCCACTACCCATGGACATCCGCAACTCTAAAAGGCTAAGACATACTCGAAGTAAACATACAAGTTAACGACATACCTATTTCAAAATGTGATGCTCTGTAGAACTTATAATTAAGTGATCAATGTGCAAATTATTCATAATACATTGCATCGATTAACGAATACGAAAATAACTAATTTTAGAGTCTAATTCAGTCTACCTAAAAATAAAGCACAGAAATTTAACGTTTCTGTATATATTATTTTCAGAACCTATTCCCAGCAGAATATCTGTTTCGACAAAAAAATCAGTGACAAGTTGTCGAAAATGAGGCATGAAAATGAGGCATGAAAATGTTGATATAAACTTTCTAAAAATAGACTGTCGGGTTCTATTAGCGAATAAGCTAATAAAATATTCATGACTACCGTTTGATAATGAAGATAATGTCATATAATGCTATAGATTAGAAATTATTAATTGTTGCCCGCAACTTTTTCTGAGTCCCGTGGGAACTTTGCACTGCCGGTATTAAAAATAATCTGTGTTAATCAAACATACTGTAGCTCAGCTTTCTATCGGTGAAATGTTTACTAGAATCCCAAAGCTGATTTTTCAGTGGAACCCATTTCAAAAACTAAAGACAAAAACATACACTGTGACGATACGAACGCCAATGAAAAGTGTAGTTCATAACGAAAATTAAGAACATACCCGAAATTTGATCAGTTTAATCAGATCTAAGTTTTTAGTCACCTTCTAAAATATTAGATACGATTTATCAGTAGTCTTTTGTAAATAAAAAAATACTAAAAATAAATGATTCCCATTAATAACAGATTTCTGCGTCAAAACTTTCAATATTTTCTTGGAGCATAGAAACAAATTAAGATCGTTCCTTTGAAATCGAAAAAAAATATATTAAAAGTTACAAAGTACGAGAAAAAATTATAATACCAGTTACTTTGTTAGCGTTCCTCTAAGTGCTTTAAGTAGACATGATTGAGACGAAAGTCTATCTCGGCTTTACACTTGCGAACTTCAACTTGGTCTTTATTGAAAAGTTTTCTAGAGACGAAGACAAACTTGTCACAGATGTCAGCCAAATTGATGGCTCTTGATTGTTTCTGACATAACCTCTTGTTTAGTTTCTAGTCGTTTACCAAACATTACACAGACTTGTCAAATAAAACGACGACGTTAACGACCGCTTTAGCCTACGAAGCAAGAGGTCCTGGGTTCGAATCCCGGTAAGTGCATTTATTTGTGTGATGAGCACGAATATTTGTTCCTGAGTTATGGATGTTTTCTATATATTTAAGTATTTATTTATCTATATAAGTATGTTTATCGTCATCTAGTACCCATAGTATAAGCTTTGCTTACTTTGGGGACTAGGTCGATTTGTGTAAGATTGTCCCCTAATATAAAAAAAAAAAAAAAAAAAAAACAGGCATATTAAAATTAAACTATCTTAATTGAGTGTTTATATTATTAGTTTTTGCATCATACCTGAAAAAGCTGTGGTAGCCTAGTGGTTTGACCAATGACCTCTCAAGCAGAGGGTCGTGGGGTCACATCTAAGAACTTTCGGAATTTACATGCAAAATTTACCATGAGACGTATATGGGCTGGGATGATGATGGAAGGTGAACTAAAATGGGAAAATGGAAGTATTATAGTTTCGATCTGTTTAGATAATCAAACGGTGTGAGAGAAGTTCCCCATACGCATTGGGCGCGCGTGGGAACTTTCCGATCCGTCTCATTCTGAGTAGAGGCTTGTGCCCAGCAGTGGGATGTATATAGGCTGGAAATGGATATAGTTTCAACCACCAGACGATTAGATGACCAGATGGCCTAGTGGTTAGAGAAACTGACTACGTACGTGTATGAAAAAATACGAATGTTTGTTCTCGGGTCTTAGCTGTTTAATATGTATTTAAGTGTGTATCTATCTATATAAGTATGTTTATCCGTTGCTTAGTACCCGTAACACAAGCTTTGTTTAGCTTACTTTGGGACTAGGCCAACTGGTGTGAATTGTCCCCTATATTTATTTATTTATTTATCTTCTTTATTATCTGTGTGTTCAATGGTATGCTTAAATTTCCCAATCTACACTGGGACCTCGTGGGAACTAACAGCCTGTGCCTAAGAGTAGGACGCATCTATATACGTCTGGCCTACGCCAGAGATGGTCTGTGTATTTGGGAATGTCACAATTAATCATGCAATGAATATGCTGTCAATTGTCCCATGACGTTTATTTATTTAATTACTAGCTGTTGCCCGCGACTCAGTCTGCGAAGAAAAATAGCTTACGACCTATTCTCAGACCTATCGAGTATAGAGAAAAAAAAATCATATTAATCGGTCAAGCCGTTTCGGAGGAGTTCGATAACAAACACCGTGATACGAGATTTTTATATATTATAATGACATTTGTATCAAAAGTAAAATATAAATTCATATGCAAATAATGCATTCAGCAAAAAGTTTAAATTAAAAAAAAACTTGTAAGTTAGAACTTAGAACTAAAATTCTTAAAAGTAATTGTGTTTTTAATTCAGTACCGTAAAGTCGTGTTACTTTGGCCCTGAAGAGTAACTTTGGCCATTGGGTAACTCGATCCAGACTTTATTATTCCATTGAAATTTATGTCAAAATACCACATGGTTGATTTTAGCTCACCGCCAACGTTTTATATTTTTATTAGACCTTTCTGTGTGATACGAACTATATAGTTACCCTCTATTGTGTCTAAGTAGAGTTGCCCACATTAAAATTTGACAACAAAGTCAAAAAGCGTAAAATTCCCGGAAATAGTTAGTCATTAATAATTTACTTATTTATATTTTCAAACAAACTTTTAACTAAATTTATTCATATTTCTTTCATCGAAGTCAGTGCCAAAACAGAATATTCATACATTTTAGAGAAGCCTCTGCAAAATCATAGTATGCTTTTGACAACCGCCCAGCGGTGACCAAAAACTACAAAAATTCAAACCTGGGCCCAATTGCATAACAAACTACAACTAATATTACAAGCGGAACTCTCGCTTCAGTTATATTAACTAGAAAGGGAGTTCCGCTTGTAATATAAGTTGTACTTTGTTATGCAATTGGGCCCTGGAATACAAATGAAACTCCGCCCGGACGCGTCCCCCGAACGCTATCTAAACTAGGACAAATCCAGAGAAACCCAGACGAATGGCAGCCCTAGGAGACTTCACGGTATTGTAAAAAGTTTTAACCCGCCGTCGCCGTGGTGGCCTAGTGGTTTGACCTATGGTCTCTCAAGCAGAGGATCGTGGGTTCGAGTCCGGGCTCGCACCTCTGAGTTTTTGGAATTTATGTGCGAAATTACATTTGTTATTTACCATGAGCTTTACGGTGAAGGAAAACATCGTGAGGAAACCTGCACACACCTGAGAAGAAATTAAATGGTGTGTGTGAATTTCCCAATCCGCACTGGGCCCGCGTGGGAACTACGGTCAAAGCCCTCTCATTCTGAGAGGAGGCCTGTGCCCTGCAGTGGGACATATAAAGGCTGTAATGATAATGATTAAAAAGTTAAAACACCTTTAAATTCGAGACACCCGCATAATGACTTCAAGAAATCCCCCTGCAGCATTGCCACCCACATGACTTAAATGGATTCAAATATTGCGTGCCGACATTGCATGCGCGTTGACAGAATGACATTACCATGACATGTCTTGCACACCGACAGGGGTTACCAACTTTAACATGATGTGTCATGATCAAGTAAATACAGGGTCAAGATACCAGCATTCCTATTTTTTTTCTTTTCTAGGCTTCCGTATCCAAAGGGTAAAAACGGGATCCTATTACTCAGACTTCGCTGTCCGTCCGTCTGTCCGTCGGTCCATCCGTCTGTCTGTCCGTGCATCTGTCACCAGGCTGTATCTCATGAACCGTTATAGCTAGACAATTGAAATTTTCACAGATGATGTATATCGGTTGCCGCTATAACAAAAAATACTAAAAACAGAATAAAATAAATATTTAGGGAGGCTATCATACAACAAACGTGAATTTTTTGCCGTTTTTATAGATAATGGTACGGAACCCTTCGTGCGCGAGTCCGACTCGCACATGGCCGGTTTTTTATATGATGAAGAGTAAACGAGCAGGCAGAGAGGCGATCAAATGCAATCACCATACACACCATAAGGTAAGTAACATAAGTGCACTTACGGGTACGTTGCCGGCCAATTGAAAAAAGGAGTAGGCTTGATTTTAGGGTTCTGTAGTCTTACAAGGAATTCGTTGCGCTATGTTCGTCCATCTGTCCGACCTAGTGTCCGCGGATAAATAAATATTACGCTATACGTATTTACTATACGCAGTTTTGTTTTTGATTTCCATTAATTTAAGGGAGGCTTTTTCATGCAAAATAAAGCTAATTTCTTTAAGATACTAGTATCCTAGCTAGTGTCTACTATTTAAAATGTAATTAACTATTAAATTTAATGATTAAGTACCTGGTTGACCGAGCTTCTCTCGAGTTAAAACTCGAAAACACATGTTTTCCCAGAGTGGACACTAAGCTAGATCGATTTATAACCCCCGAAACCCCCTGCATACTAAATTTCATGGAAATCGTTTAAGCCGTTTTCGAGATTCTGATTATATTATTAAAGTCAAAAACTCTTTATTCAATTTAGGCATCAATTGATGCTCCTATGAACGTCGAAGAATCTAGCACCGGTTCGGAAAAACCCTGTTGAGAAGAAATCGGCAAGAAACTCAACAAGGTATATTTTTTCAATCAGATCTACATTGTTATTAAATTACATACATCTAAAGTATTTAATACAATTAAAATGTATTAACACAGTAGATACGCTATTTGAGACTAGGGATCGCCAATGCGGATCGGAATTATTTCCAAACATCCCTGTCCATGATATAGTCATTAATTTTATAGTACGCCTTAGATATTTAATGTCTTCTTCACAATGGATTTGAATTTTGTACCAGTTTGTTCGGTTATTGTTTTCGGAATTTTATTATAAAAACGTATGCATCTTCACAGAAACGACTTTTTAGTTTTAGCCATTATTTACATATAAAAAAAGGTTAGTTAGTAGACGTCACAGGAGACCGAAGAGCTGGCAGCTACCTCGCATAAAGAATGAAATAGTTTAGCTATTCAAAGAGGGAACGCTGTCACCATCTTCGGAACCTTACCTAAAGGGACTCCTTTACATAATATATTTTAGTTATTATTGTTATATTTCTTAAGATTTTTAGTTTTAGGATAGTTGCACTTGTATATACAGGGTGGAAACGATGAGTGATCTCACTCGATTATTTCTAAACTATACAAGATAGGTATCGAAAAACTGGTTACTGATCCTGAAAGTTCTTCACGAGCTCTATCAAACGGTATCAATAATAGGTTACAGAATAAACTGGATCTATCCGAAAATTCAATGTTTCCAGCTTCCATAAATTTATTATAGACACAGAGATACTATTTTATCATTTAAGTAGGTACTTGAAAATATATTATTATTATTAAGATATACCGTTTGATAGAGCTCGTGAAGCCTTGCCTTTGATATGTCATATCAATGTCATGTCACGTATCTTAGAGCATTAAACCTACTGGAAAGTGACTATTTTTATTTGTTGTTTAGTTTGTGCGCATGGCTCCTCCCTTTTGATTTCTGAATTCTCTAAAATAGAGTCGTAACACTTGACACTGACTTTATATAAAGTGGCTTCTACATTGACCATCAGTAGAGTTTTCAATAATTATGCATAGAAAACAGAAAAGGGAAAAAAACGGTTAGAACAAAAAATGATTTACCAGGTACTTAGTTTTTGTGAGTGTACCAAGTGATATATCGCAGTTAATGGAAATAAAAAAAGCACGGTGTATAAATCAGATCTAGAAGTGTATGGTTACAGCTCATTTGTCACGATCATTTTTAACTGACGACGATTCGTGAGTCACGGGACAGAAACGTTTGCGAGTCGCACGCGTTCTTTTGCTACTTAACTTATTGCTGTATTGACGAGGGGTAAAATTATCCTTGAGATATACTGTAGGTATACAATATGTTTGCTACTTATTAATGTGTCTGACTGTTCCTTCAGCATTTCATTTGAAAGTACTAGCTTAATAAAAACCTGCGAACTATATATAACTGTAAGAACTCTTTGTTTCGCACTTTTTTATGAAATAAGGTGGAAATTAAGTAAGTAGGTCGCCTAGTTGTAAGTGAGACCCACTACCCATGGACATCCGCAACTCTAAAAGGCTAAGACATACTCGAAGTAAACATACAAGTTAACGACATACCTATTTCAAAATGTGATGCTCTGTAGAACTTATAATTAAGTGATCAATGTGCAAATTATTCATAATACATTGCATCGATTAACGAATACGAAAATAACTAATTTTAGAGTCTAATTCAGTCTACCTAAAAATAAAGCACAGAAATTTAACGTTTCTGTATATATTATTTTCAGAACCTATTCCCAGCAGAATATCTGTTTCGACAAAAAAATCAGTGACAAGTTGTCGAAAATGAGGCATGAAAATGAGGCATGAAAATGTTGATATAAACTTTCTAAAAATAGACTGTCGGGTTCTATTAGCGAATAAGCTAATAAAATATTCATGACTACCGTTTGATAATGAAGATAATGTCATATAATGCTATAGATTAGAAATTATTAATTGTTGCCCGCAACTTTTTCTGAGTCCCGTGGGAACTTTGCACTGCCGGTATTAAAAATAATCTGTGTTAATCAAACATACTGTAGCTCAGCTTTCTATCGGTGAAATGTTTACTAGAATCCCAAAGCTGATTTTTCAGTGGAACCCATTTCAAAAACTAAAGACAAAAACATACACTGTGACGATACGAACGCCAATGAAAAGTGTAGTTCATAACGAAAATTAAGAACATACCCGAAATTTGATCAGTTTAATCAGATCTAAGTTTTTAGTCACCTTCTAAAATATTAGATACGATTTATCAGTAGTCTTTTGTAAATAAAAAAATACTAAAAATAAATGATTCCCATTAATAACAGATTTCTGCGTCAAAACTTTCAATATTTTCTTGGAGCATAGAAACAAATTAAGATCGTTCCTTTGAAATCGAAAAAAAATATATTAAAAGTTACAAAGTACGAGAAAAAATTATAATACCAGTTACTTTGTTAGCGTTCCTCTAAGTGCTTTAAGTAGACATGATTGAGACGAAAGTCTATCTCGGCTTTACACTTGCGAACTTCA
Organism: Archips xylosteana; assembly: GCA_947563465.1. Taxonomy (NCBI): domain Eukaryota; kingdom Metazoa; phylum Arthropoda; class Insecta; order Lepidoptera; family Tortricidae; genus Archips; species Archips xylosteana. Next base: position 11,863,658 of record OX387357.1, on the reverse strand, counting down.
ACTTGGTCTTTATTGAAAAGTTTTCTAGAGACGAAGACAAACTTGTCACAGATGTCAGCCAAATTGATGGCTCTTGATTGTTTCTGACATAACCTCTTGTTTAGTTTCTAGTCGTTTACCAAACATTACACAGACTTGTCAAATAAAACGACGACGTTAACGACCGCTTTAGCCTACGAAGCAAGAGGTCCTGGGTTCGAATCCCGGTAAGTGCATTTATTTGTGTGATGAGCACGAATATTTGTTCCTGAGTTATGGATGTTTTCTATATATTTAAGTATTTATTTATCTATATAAGTATGTTTATCGTCATCTAGTACCCATAGTATAAGCTTTGCTTACTTTGGGGACTAGGTCGATTTGTGTAAGATTGTCCCCTAATATAAAAAAAAAAAAAAAAAAAAAACAGGCATATTAAAATTAAACTATCTTAATTGAGTGTTTATATTATTAGTTTTTGCATCATACCTGAAAAAGCTGTGGTAGCCTAGTGGTTTGACCAATGACCTCTCAAGCAGAGGGTCGTGGGGTCACATCTAAGAACTTTCGGAATTTACATGCAAAATTTACCATGAGCTTCACGGTGAAGAAAAATATTGTGAGGAAACCTGCACACGCCTACGACGGAATTCAATGGTGTATGTGAACATTCCACCGCTGTGGGCTCGCGTGAGAACTAGAGCCTAAGCCCTCTCATTCTGAGAGGAGGCCTAAATTAGATACATATTTTTTAAAGTTACTTTTTATTCAACTTATAGCCTTTTTTTATAGTCATTCAGCAAATTATTTAGTTTTTTAGCCATCTCCAAACATACTTTCTTGTTTTTAACGTCTGTTTTCAATCATCTACGCGGTTTACATTAAAGTAGCTGAATTACCTACTCTTAAAAAGTGCTCCAGTTCGTTCGTTAAAAATTTAATTTTTTTACTACCTATAAGTTATAGGTAGTAAAAAACGAACTGGAGCACTTTTTAAGAGTAGGTAATTCAGCTACTTTAATGTAAACCGCGTAGATGATTGAAAACAGACGTTAAAAACAAGAAAGTATGTTTGGAGATGGCTAAAAAACTAAATAATTTGCTGAATGACTGGCAATGACTTCAAAATCTCTTTCACTTTGATCAGTTTCTTAAAAGCTTTCTTCTATCAAACCGGCCAGAGACGCTGCTCACATACGATTGTAAGTATCTGTTCTGAATAATGTTATTACTGAGGGTCATGCTTAATGGTATAGAAAATCCTTATGAACGACTCGCACGCTAGGGAACGGGGAGGAAATGGAAAACAAATATCTGGAGGACTGACCTCACTAGTAGAGATGAGGCTTCGCCGGGAAATGAGATATTAAGGTCCACTATCAGATGGCGGGTATAGATTAGATAATATTTAACCCTACTGAGTTTGGGATTAGTGTTATTGAGGTTTAGTGGGCTATTATTAGGGTCATGCTGTTTATGAGTAAATTTAGCGAAAGATAACAGAGTTTTTGAAAAACTCAAGTTTTATTTTGCTATCGCACCACTAAACACGCTTTATTTATTATTGTATAGCAGCGTAGTAATTTGCAGGAAAACAGTTAGCATAATATTTCAAGTTATTTTTTTTTATTTATCTATCCCGTCTTGTTTGGCAAAGTAAATTATTCAGGGTGAAATTTTAAACGTGATGCAAAATTTGTATTTAACACAGTTAATGCTGGAAAATATGTATAATGAAATTACCTAACTATTTTAATCACTAATGTTGTATCACGTTCAAAATTTTACCTTGTATAACCATGGTGTTAACCAAAACAACGTAATTCGTGTGCCTACAAAGTTAGAGACGTTAATCCAACCAGTTATTAATTACGTTACATTTCAATAAAGCCGCATAATTTGAACTTATACGATTGTAGATCAGTTTTATTGGCGTCGTATACTTTTACGACAAAACCAGTTGGTCATTACCATTTGGAATCTATGTGGGTTATGTTATCAGTGTTTTTTACATAATTTTTAATTAGTTTAACAAACACAAAAACGGATATTGAGTCGTTTAAAAAAAAATGTTCACAATTAATGAATTTTATTAAAACGAAACTTAATTGATTCCGTTGTATAACGAAAGTTACCCATGTAGGTAGTTTGTATGACTAACTTTCGTTACTAAAAGGACGCAATCGTGATTGTGTTTTCGTTAAGCCTTTAATGTAGGAGCTTTTTTTAAAAAAAACGACTACCTATATTATTATTTTTATTAATTTCTACAATTTACTTACTATTTTTTTTTGTTTCATTCAATAGAATTTAAAAGCAGGATCTTAATGTAAAACTTCTAATATGTCGTAACAGACAAGCAAATTTTATGATCAGTATGATTCGACACAGTTAGTCTAATAAAGTTTTGTATAATAAAATAATATTAAAAATTGAATTGGGATGTTGACACCACCAGTCAACTAACGTACTTTTTATGAGCTGTCAAAACACAATTTTCCCATAAAGTTTGAATGGCAATAGCAACATATGACGTCACTTGTTCGCCAACTCAATCAACTAACTATTTATTTGTTTTAAAGGAACAAAAATCTAATTTTGCAATTAATCAAAAATTAATCTGGTTTTCAGGGCTAAAATAAAGCGTTTTCTTACTGGAATCGTGTCTTCGATTTATTTTTTAATGGCGTCAACTTCCCTATTGTTTATTGTCGCTCGCGCACTAACTTGAACCCCGTTTTAACTGTGAAAGTGTCAAGCTACCCTTTTCAAACTGTTAAGAAACATATTTCCATATTTGCCGTACAAACACTAATTAGAATAATAAATAAGTTAATCTGTTCGCGTTTGAAAATAATGTTTAATAAGTATTACGAGGAATAAATTATCCAGGCGTGTGACGAATGAGTCAGCTAATGGTGACAATGCTAAGTATAGTAAAAGAACAGAAGTAGCTGCTACTCAATTAGCAGTTGCGTGCTACTTTTTAGGGTTTCGTAAACAAAATGGTAAAGTCATGGTGGCCTAGTGGCTTGACCTATGGCCTCTCAAGCAGAGGGTTGTGGGTTCGAGCCCGGGCTCGCACCTCTGAGTTTATCGGAATTTACGTGCAAAATAAAATTTGAAATTCACCACGAACTTTACGGGGAAGAAAAGCATCGTGAGGTAACCGACACACATCTGAGAAGAAATTCAATGGTGAGTGTGAAGTTGCCAATGCGCACTGGGCCCGCGTGGGAACTAAGAGGATGCCTGTGCCCTGCAGTGGGACGTATATGGGCTGGGATGATGATGGAAGGTGAACTAAAATGGGAAAATGGAAGTATTATAGTTTCGATCTGTTTAGATAATCAAACGGTGTGAGAGAAGTTCCCCATACGCATTGGGCGCGCGTGGGAACTTTCCGATCCGTCTCATTCTGAGTAGAGGCTTGTGCCCAGCAGTGGGATGTATATAGGCTGGAAATGGATATAGTTTCAACCACCAGACGATTAGATGACCAGATGGCCTAGTGGTTAGAGAAACTGACTACGTACGTGTATGAAAAAATACGAATGTTTGTTCTCGGGTCTTAGCTGTTTAATATGTATTTAAGTGTGTATCTATCTATATAAGTATGTTTATCCGTTGCTTAGTACCCGTAACACAAGCTTTGTTTAGCTTACTTTGGGACTAGGCCAACTGGTGTGAATTGTCCCCTATATTTATTTATTTATTTATCTTCTTTATTATCTGTGTGTTCAATGGTATGCTTAAATTTCCCAATCTACACTGGGACCTCGTGGGAACTAACAGCCTGTGCCTAAGAGTAGGACGCATCTATATACGTCTGGCCTACGCCAGAGATGGTCTGTGTATTTGGGAATGTCACAATTAATCATGCAATGAATATGCTGTCAATTGTCCCATGACGTTTATTTATTTAATTACTAGCTGTTGCCCGCGACTCAGTCTGCGAAGAAAAATAGCTTACGACCTATTCTCAGACCTATCGAGTATAGAGAAAAAAAAATCATATTAATCGGTCAAGCCGTTTCGGAGGAGTTCGATAACAAACACCGTGATACGAGATTTTTATATATTATAATGACATTTGTATCAAAAGTAAAATATAAATTCATATTCAAATTTAAATTTGAATTTATATTCCAGTTCTATGGTCTCGTTTTAAAACAGAAAAACGCCAATGCCGAGTTTAATACAAAAGTCGATAGAAACTGAAGTAAATAACCCGAACGTAAGTAGAGAAGTACAAGAAAAAGAAACAGAATACTTAAAACACCCGGTGCGGGTAACGAGCCAGCGTCGTGTAGGAGCATTGCAAATGTAGGTGCCTACACTACTCGTCCGCTTGTTATTTTATTTGCTCTCTACTCAGTAAACTCTATTACCCAGTCGATGGTTTTGATTCGGAGAAGTCTGTGTTTACATTAACTGCTAGGCTTATGTCGTTGTTGTGACAATATTTTACTTATGATCCACACTGTGAGAAAGTTTACGGACTGACCAACATTGTTTATCTAAGCGCGTAGGCGTGTCATCGGCTCTATTATCTTTGTAATTAAGAACTGTTCATTCGAATAACTGAATATTTCCTGTGTTTGTCTTATCTCGACGTTTTGTTTCACTTTATCGACGTCGGCGTTTAAGATTATCGACGTTTTTATTCCCTCACTATCGCCGCGGCTTCTTGGCTCAAAACAACTAATGGACTACGTTATTAGCGGCCACCTCAACGAAAAAGTGCATTAGTGTACCGTAAGTGGTATAAAACTATTTGAATATAGCTCAAGTAAAGTGCGCTGAGAGTGCTTAAACCAGTTTCCATGCGGCGATTCGCCTCAATTACTATAATCGCTATAGTTTTATTTGAACTCGAATTCGGTAGCCGCCTTTGTTGATGTTCAACTCAGTGAATTAAACTACCGGCTATTAACATAATAAAGCCCGATATTTAGTTTATAATTATTTATCTTGTAAAATTCTGTCTGAGATATTTCAACGTTTGTGACTTTATTGTAAAGAACATTATTTGTTTAACCAGCCAGTGTTACTGGATCTGTGTAAGATTCATAAATCCTTTCTTCTATCTATTTGAAGGAATGATTTTGGGAATAGGACAGGTCCATGAAAATTGGACAGGGATTTAGTTTGGGGAGGTTCACTACGTAACCCCTTTTTGACTCTTATCACGGTTAGTTAGGTGCGCCTCGGGAGAGACGCCGCTAGTTTGAAAGGAGAGTGCCTTTTCTTTGAATATTGCATCTGACATCTGAGAGACTGAGTTTATCATAACCGTGACGGCTGGGAGTAAATCTTACGTTTGTAATAGGTACCTTATCCTCCCGAGAACCATATTCATAAGAGCAAAACCTTAATAGCTCTGAAACTCCGCGAGTGCCTATTCATTGAGATGCAAAAACTTCGGAGTTCACATGTACGAGTATACGTCTTCGCTTACAAATTTAGTCATTAAAATCCTGCTGAGAATAAAACCAAATAAAAATTATACTTTTTCCTTTTGCCTGTTAAACAAGCCCTTAGTTTGTATTTATGGGTCGTTTGTTAAGAATTACAATTTCTCACTCCGTTCACCTTGCGACTTAAGAGTCAGTGGTTCCCAGACAAAGAAATGGACATAATGAATTTTCAAGTCTGAATTCTCAAATAAATAATTCATTGTGAACAAGACGCAAGTTCCTAGTAATGTAAGAAAGCATATTTTAGCTCATATCGTAAACTGCAACGAATGACAACAGTCGTAAAATTTTATGTCTCGTACCAAGTCGTCCCGTCTCAATTACAATTACAAATTATTACAAATTTTCAAGTGTCGTATGGGGTATCGCGAATCTTACATTGTATGACGCTGATTTTATGGACACTTTTTTTATTAGTGTCCATGCGAAGCGAAACACAAGAGCCTAGTCAAATGTACTATAGTATTTCATTTAGAATTCTAGGGACGTAACCATCCGCTTAGAATACAATTTATTACAAGGCGTAAAGTAACTTGACATCGGCATTAGACAATGGTCACATCCTCACTGTATCTTTTCTTACCTCTTTATTGTTAAAAAGTTACAAAACTGTACTAAGAAAATTTTGTTTTGCCTGAGTTTGGCTAATATCGAAATTGAGATGGACTTTTTAGTTTTCCTACTCATACTAGTTTTCATGGCATAATATACCTGCAGTGATATTTATTACGTAGGAAGTATTGAATCACTAGTTTTACGTTATCCTCATTCAATATGAAATTACTTGTGACCACCTGTAGCTTTGTTCATATTCAGCTTCAATTCCAAAGTAGCTTCTATACGAGTAAGCAATGTAATTGTATCTGTCCATTTATAGACCTAGTCAAGTTTATTGTTGTGATAAATATTACAACCATTGTTTTATTACCTGTCAATATTTGAAACCATCGTAACTGTAAGTTGTTTTATTAGTAAATAAATAATATCTTGAAGTGTGCTAGTTTATAGTGTGGCAGTAATGTTATTAAAAATGTTTTGTCTTTTTTTATTTGAAGTTGACGTTGCCGATCAAACTATGAATTTAATTTTAAAAATAGTACCTGCTACTAGCTTATAGTAAGTAGCATAACGTACCGATATGATCAGCAATCGTTAGTCGGTAGATCGACATATATATAACACTTTCTCGCCTTGAAACGCGCGTAAGTTGGAACCTGGGAATCGGGGCATCTTCACCTTCTAACTAATTTTGGCCTAAAAACTGTTTGTCGTGCTCTAAAATCAACAATAGTAATTTTTTTAATATTGGTTAATGACGCGCTCTTATTTTGCACAGAATTTCGAATCTCTGTTTTTGGTGAATTTAATAGCTTAGTATAGTACAAATTGATAAACTCGTGTAGTTTCCAGCCCTATGGTTTGCGTCGAGCCTTCAATCTATACTCGATTTGTAATCTTTGACTTTCTCTCCTTGGTAAATAAACTATTATAATATTTCTCCATAACACGACCGTCTATACCCGAAGAATAACATGTATTATGAAACAAAAGTAAAACGCTAACGAAATTAATACATAAAAGCAGTAATGATACGGAGCGAGCGTAAAATGATTTAAACATCTATGTTCTAACTTTGAAGTATGTCTTAATGCTCTTGTTCAATAGAAGTTACTCCAGAAAGCCTTACCTCAAACAGCCTCCGGGTAAGTCTAGGGCTCTCTGACCTACTATTAAGGACTGTCTCGGAGCTCTTCAACATAGACGTACGATAGCAACAGCTAGTCCATTTTGATTTTAAACGCTTATATAAAAGTTTAAAAAGAGATCGTCAGAGATCAGTTTATTAATAAAAGGTTGAAGCTATTATAGCATAATTTATACTTTTTCTGTGTCTTACAAAAACAAATTTCAAAGTGACAAATAAAATTGCTGTTAGCCAAACAATAAAAAAACTTGATATTTTATTTTGGCTCATTTCATGAATCTTCCTTAGAGGTTGAATTTAGAAAAACCCGTCCTTAGTGCTTCTCTGCAAGATAAATGGAAGTCCTGTACAAAATTCCAAGCTCTTAATTACTGTACTCTGGACTGTGCTTTGATGTGTCAATCAGTCAGTCATTTAGTCAGCTTCTTCTTTTACTTCATGAAAATGCATGCAATAGTTTTCTAAGTACAAAAATTACCGCGGTAATTGCAAAACTCAGATTATATCGAAAAAACTCAGATACGTTTTACTATTTCGCAAGAAAATAAAAAGGACATGGATGATTTTTGCTATTACACTGCGCTGTATTAATTCTGTAGTATTTTTTTTCTATTTATGTAATCTTTACGTTTATTGTTATCGTATCACTTATTCACATTGCAATGACATTTTGGCACCATCAATCCCATTCTAACTGCGTTTATCCCCCGATGAATTGCGAATAATTTGACAATAAATCAGACGGCAGACCCTGATGAAACGCCATTTCACTACAACTGAACTGCGCTGCTGGTAAGCTATCTGTTTCGAATAAATTGGTTGATTACGTAGGTATTTGTTCTCTAGTTAGTATTTCAGTCTGACTCATGAGTATATCTGTTATAGTATCGCGCATAAAAATGTGTTTGTCTTTATTTATATCACACCAAATTCCATGCGTGACACGTTCACTCAGACCAGCAATAGTTAAGTCTAGACTTTATTTACATAATTAAGGGACAGAGAGCTTTTATAAGAACGATTTTGTATATACTTTTAGGCATAATTTTTTTATAATGTGTGTTTTTGATTTGTTTTTGTACGACAAATTATTTAATTGCATACCTATGTAGGTAAAACTATAATGTATAGTTTTAACAATATCTTTATAACAATGTTTTAAAGTTAATTTTCTTGCATTCAAAGTCAATTCCACTGCTTCGTTCAATATCCAAAATCTGATTGGTTACAAATGACGTTCTAAATTATGTGTTCTCACAAAACCCTTGTATTTACACTTCTAGGGGTGGGTGAATACCGGTTTTATATCATCTGCACGCGTATTGTAATTCAAATCAATCAAGTCTATACTCCAAATGTCTTTTGACATCATCATCACCATCTTACCTACGTATTCCCAGCGTTTATCGTCCAAATAACGTTATCTGTATGCCTGCCTCATCTACTCTCTCCCATATGCGACTCGCACACTGTAATTTGTGACAGCGCGCAGATTGCTCGTCTAAGATTTATTTACATAAAACAATAGTGCGCGGCCGCAGTGCGCTGTTATTATCGATTTTCGACTGAACAGCTGGTAATTGTAACGTAATGAATTATGCATGGTTTGCTTGTACGCATTGAGATGTCTGGAGACTAATTGTTTGAGTTCTGTGTAGCAGCGATCTCTTTACTTTTTGGCGGCGAAACCTTTTTGGTGAAGGAAATATTTTGTGGAGCCCTAAAATCGTTGAAAACTAGTTAACATGTTGTACATTCAAAGGCTTAAATATGTACACAGTCATCATGTCAAAATATGTAAACATCAACCTTATGATATGATTAAAAACATAGAGTTACAGAGTGTACAGTATATTTATGCCTTCAACTGTAGCTGTAGTAGCCTAGCGGTTTGACCTCTGACCTCTCAAGTAGAGGGTCATGGGTTCCTAACCGGGGGGGCACCTCTAAGTTTTCCGGAATTTATGTGCGAAATTACATTTGAAATTTATCACAAACTTTACGGTGAAGGAAACCATCGTGAGGAAACCTGCACAGACCTGTGAAGAAATTCAATGGTGTGCGAGAAGTTCTCAATCCGCACTGGGCACGTGTGGGAACTACGGGCCAAGCCCTTTTACTCTGAGAGGAGCCCTGTGGGATGTATGTAAGCTGGGATAATGATGACGATTGAAATAATAACTTGACATTAACATTTTCATCAGATGAGGAGTTGTACTCTGCAACATCACTGTACCTATACTTCATTTAATTTAGAATTGAAAACCACAACATCATTATATTGCGGCTCGTCATCTATTTCTTATCTAGCAAATAGTACAGTATAGTCGGGGTAAGAAAAGGTTCGTCACTTTTCGACTCTATGTCAACGAGTTAAGGTCGAAAAGTGACGAACCTTTTCTTACCCCGACTATACAATAGTCTAGGAGCCGCAAAATAAAATTGTTTTCATTTCTCATGCTCTTAAAATGTTACTTTAGTCTCTGCATACCGGGACTAAAGCTCTGTTTTGATCTCTAGGGATTAAAGTAAAATTTTTTTAATTTACTTTGGAAACCCCTAAACTGCCAATCACTGTGTTTGTGGATGGAGGATTATTGCCATTTTCAGTGACTGGGCATAGACAATTTTAAAGCTTTCCACGGACCGCAGCGCGCTGCGGACGCTCCGAAGCGCACCGTAGCGCCCGCTCCGTAGCGCCCTGCGCTTCGGTCTGTGGAAGCCTTTAGGGCGTGGAAATAACCTCAAAATGACAACTGTATAAAAAATATTTTAAAAAATAATAATTTCGTGAAACACCATGAATAATTACGAATATTAATCTATTTAATTATATTAAAGATGAATTCATTTTATTATGCATACTTAGTCCAATTAAGCTATGAAATAATTTTCAAGTTTGAATCTGTTGGCTAAATATGCAAACATTTAAAGCTTCACTCAACAAAAAAAAAACGCGGAACAAATTTAAATTGCTATTTGAATTCTGAACAGACGTCCATTGCTCGTATTGAGCGTACGTTGTATAAAAGTAATAATGTAGATTAGTTACCTAAAACATCGTTTTTTTCCTCGCATTCAAAGTGAAAAGTAGAGTGTTTAACGCGAGACTAAACTGCCATAATGACACGCGAATTATAGCCACCCTCGCTCTGCTCGGGTGGCTAAATATCTTGTGTCATTATGGCTTGTTTTAGTCCCTTGTTGAACAATCTACTATTTAATGTCACTTTATTTGCGTTTCGTCAATTGTTACTCTAGTACAAATTCTAAAGAGATTACAGTTCACGTGCCGCAATATAATGTTGTTGTGGTTTATAGTTCAAAATTAAATGGAGTATAAGTAGCCCTTTGGTAAAAACAGCTCTAGAAGCGTCTAGAAACAAAGCGTTGTGTCACACGAACTATTTCTGTCTACACATCTGGCTAATAGATCTGACATACGCTGTCGCCCGAATGCGTCCGGTCAGTCCGTCCGACCATTTCGGTGAATCTTAAATATTCCCACTACCCTTCTTCAGGTAATGGCCAGTTCGACTTTCTTGCAATAAGTCTAACATCAGGCGTCCAGAGTTAGTCGTGTAGATGCATAAACATACTTGTCCTACCTTAGATTCCAGCGAGAACGATTTCCGTGCAAAATGTATTAGGTATTTGTTTATATACACTAACATTGTGTATACCAGCTCTCTATTTCTGAGAAAGGTCATTTTAGAAAAAAATACAGGCCACAAAGTACCATCGCGTAGTGATGCGGCATCTAAGGATGCGGCAGTGAGTGCCCAGCACGACGCAATTCGACGAACATTTCAATAGGTAAAAAGTTAAGTAAATGACCTGTTGCATGTAGTAGTAGCGTGTTTGTATAAACAAATTGACGTTCCAAATTTGAAAAACGAGTTAAGTTCCATATCAATTCTGTGCACTACTACATACAACTGAGGCCATATTGTCTAACGCTTCTGACGCTTGCCTTCGCCTTCACCGTCTCTTTATGTCATCGTTTTATACCGTTTGACAAAAAGAAATAGTGATTGCGAAGCCCAGTTTAGAGTAACAAGAAAAATCGCGCAAGTTGCTTTACATTGCAGCGTTCGTTTGCCCACTTCAAACTAGTTTGCTTTGCGGCCGCGCAATGTAATTCAACTTGCACGATCTTTCTTGCAGGTCTAAACTTGGCTTTAGAGAGTAAGCCTGCAGGTCATTTTAATTAAATTTTTCAACTAAACATGCTAATTTTTATTTCTCATGTGCTACTGCCCTACACACGCATCTGATGTATGTCGTAAGGTCGTAAGGCATTTCTAGAACGTAAAATTTAATTTTATGTTTAAAATATATATTACCCTTAGGTATTGTTATTTATTGACCTATAACTATTCCGATCTTGATTATATTCCTGCTCATTGTACCTACAGTTCGAGAAAACAATTAAAATTAATATGATCTTAAAACCAGAGCAGTCCAGTGTCATTAAAAGGTATTATTTATCACTTCCATACTATCCGTTGACGTGGCCATATTCTAATTTAAATGTTACCAGATATAATGAGTATACGCGTACCTATCTCCTTCTGTCTCCGTAAGGAATGTATTCTAGTCTGTAATTTCAACATTATTTAGAGGGTACTCAAACGTGATAGTTAACTAGTGTTTTAAATCATCATTAGTTTTTATTTTGCTTTCATAAGTCAAAAATTTGTGGAATAGAAAATTCATACTGCTATGTATAAATCCGGACTCGTATCTTTAAGTTTTTCATATTTGTCATCATGTACAAATTATAAATAATACATTAAACATCGTAAGGAAACCTGCGAAGAAATTCAATGGTCTATGTGAATTTCCCAATGCGCACTGAGTCGTGGGAGCTACGGCCTAAGGCCTCACGTTCTAAGACGAGGCCTGTGCCCTGTAGTGGGACGTATATAGGCTGGGATGATGATGAAGGTATAACATAATTATCTACCTCTTATGACTGCAGATATAGGTAACGCCACCAGAGTTGAGGCCACGCACACAACCACATCTCATGTAATGACAGCGGGATTTTGACGTTGTGTTGTCGTTAAACGTCAACACAACGTCAAAATCCCGTTGTCATTACATGAGATGTGGTTGTGTGCGTGGCCTCAACTCTGATGGCGTTACCTATATTAAAATGTAAACGAAACCAAAAATTTGAGAATTATTCCTGTGTTTGTTTATTAGTTTTATTTGGACTGAATATCTCCCAAGTTATTACTAATTGATAGTAATTACTGAAAATGTGATAAAAAACCTAAACATTGACTTTTGTTTCAACCTCCTGCAGTAGAACGGCACTGCAACCGCACACAAACATAACAACAATGTGGGTACTACAGTTCAACACATAAAATTTATTTATTATTGTGCTGGCGCACCGCACGCACGTCTATTTCGCGGCAGAATTTATTGTTTGCCGATTCAGCATTATGCAGTCGGTAGGGTCAGCAGCCGGGCGGGATGCGTTGCTTGCTCTAATTTTACAAATTCGTGGTCCACTTTCGCGATATTCAGAACCCCAATTTTCATTACACAATGCGACATTGTAAGTTTTGGACTTCTAACTAATTTCGTTTGCGTAATCGATTCGTGAATCGACCAAATGTGCGTACCTAATGCATTTTTTTAGTAAACTAAAACATTACTTTCAATTAAAACCGGTTTGAGGCACATTTATGAATTGTTTCTGTCTGAAACGGACATAGGTAGTTTTTTTATTTAGTACAGTTGTGGAAACTGAATTAAGTACAAAACAGAGTAGAACCTTTTCATAATCAATTTGATAATTATTTCTTTGGCAGATTTATGAAATGTGAACATGACATTTGCAGCGAAAAGGTTCCACTCTGGTACGCGATTCAGTTTGTTCGACTGTAAATATATTCCAATTTGGAGAAGATTTACCTCTTTGTTCATGAACGCTGGTTAACCCTAATGTTAATTACCTAAATATTTTTTGGCTTTATATTTAATTTCCCCAGATACAAACAACATTAAATCATAATTTACCTATAACGGTTTTGTAACTTTTGGGAATAAGATTTTTATTTATGTAGATTTACAAAGATCAATTATTACATGACATAACTATAAGTATTAAACTAAATCAAAACAATAATATAAAATAAAAATAAAATAATACATCTATTTTTTTAAGATTAGAAAGGCATAGTACAGATTGTCAAAAACAGTTTCCCCGCACTATTATTTTAAAATACCAACAATAGTACACGCGTATCTAAATTCGCCTGAAGTCGTTGTTCAGCCGCATGTCGGCAATGTTTTAAAATAAAAATCAAAAGTAGGAATTTGTTTGTATAAAATGCAAATCCGAACAGTCTTCAGGAAATAAAGAGGTATGCGCATCGTAAACCTCAATGATACATGTCGGCGCCGACCAATAAAACAAAATTCGAACCGTTGTTTCTATCGCACACTTTCTGGGGGCTACTACGAAATTCTATTTTCAAACTTCGTATCGTGCCGTCCAGATAACGCTAATAGTATCAAATAGTAGAGTGAAAGGGCACCACGATACGAACTTCGAATTTCGTAGTAACCCCCCTGATTCGTTGCCCTATTCCCGTGCGTTACGTGTTATTGCAGGCTTTATGTTTTGAGTTTTGAATGGCATTGTGTTCTAAAACTTCGATGTTGGTTTTTGAGAGGTCACTGAAGTTTTAAATTTCTGTTGGCTCTAGTTGTGGTGAACGTTCAGTGCTTAGAAGGTGAAGGCTTCGGCCGTACTTCTTACTCGGGCTCAATGCGGATTGGGAACTTCACACACACTAACGAAATTAATAACAGGTGTACAGTTCTTCTCTCGATATTTGTTCTTTACCTTAAAGCTCACGGTAAATTTCAAATGTAATTTTGCACAAAATTCCGAAAAACGCAGAGGTCAGAGCCCTTGAACCCACAACCCTCTGCTAGAGAGGTCATGGGTCAAACCATTAAACTACCACGACTGTGTTGCATCACAGAAGAACCCTATTTTTCTGCTTTCACTTCTCGCAATCTTGTAATTTGAGGTTGCTTCTCTTCACTTTTTAGCGTCAAGTGGTCGATGTTAGGTTGCATTATCAGGCAACTTGGTTTTATTGAGATCTCTTTCTATATGCTCTTCTACAAGGTTGATGGTAAGCGGCCTATTCCGCTTTTCTATTCCAGCAAATTTCGCGCATCAAAGCGATTTCCAATGTTTTATCTTTTTGGCTAATCAAGTAATTTTAGTGTATAAAAATATATTTTAAATATATTTAGTGTATATTTTTGTATTTATTTAGTGGTTGAGAACCTGACTACGAAGCTTGAGGTCCCGGGTTCGATTCCCGTGTAAGGGCAGATACTTATATGAAAAATACGAATGTTTGTTCTCGGGTCTTGGGTATTCAAGATGTATTTAAATATGTATCTATCTATATAAGTATGTTTATCCGTTGCCTAGTACCCATAACACAAGCTTTGCTTAGCTTACTTTGGGACTAGGTCAATTGGTGTGAATTGTCCCGTGATATTTATTTATTTATTTTGATAGATAATTATTAATAACAATTATATTAGGTAACTACCTACCTATTTATATCTGTGAACTCCATAGTGTACAAAAAAGTAAATAAATAAAATAAATAAATAACATAATAAGTAAATGTTAAAAGGCAACAAAGTGAATTTATTACGACTTAACCAATATTTGAACCATAATTAATAACGATAGGCGAATACAAAATACCGGAAAGCAAGTTTACAAATGGAAGTTCATTACCGCTTCCTTAATTACAAACATTAATAATTTCACAGGAAAGCAACGAGGAAGCTTGTTTTAACCAATTCCAATATAATAATTTTATTAGTCGTAAACTGGCGTTATTGTATTATTTTAAATTATTTTATGTTGCAATAAAATATACATAAACATTCTTTCCATAGTCACCGGTGCGGGTGTGGCCCTAGTTACAGCGGCACAGATAACATCTATTTCGTGAAATCTCTAAACTAGCCTGCTCTCTTTAACTATACCTCTAATCTATCTATCTAATACCTTTAAACGAGCAATTCTTGTATATATGTATATAATAATATATATGTATATATATAATCAGGATCTCGGAAACGGCTCCAACGATTTCGATGAAATTTGGTATGTGGGGGTTTTCGGGATTGAAAAACTGATCTAGCTATGTTTCATTTTCAGAAAATCGCTTTTACTCGTGTTTTCCGGCTATTTTTGTTTGCATTAGAATATAAAGCTAAATTTCGCCGACTTCGAGCAGATCATAATGGCACATTAGAAATCGGGTGGTCGCGGATCCAGCCGACCTCGGTTCGATTCCACGTTTTTTTTCAAGATAATTAGTTTTTTTTTAAGTTTATTTTTCATAAGAAAACGTCAAGTTTCTTCTTTTGTGAGAAAAAGTTACTTTTTTGTTAGAAAAAGTATTATAGGGAACGTGCAGTAACTATAGGCGGCAGCACTAATGCGACAGAAGAGACACTATGCGGACAGTAAAACAAACTTATTAAGGTAAAACATTCAAATTGATGGCACCCTTATGGCACCAGTTGGCAGCACCGTCTATGTGCACGTTCCCTATTGGGAGCACAGAACAGGAAAAGCCGGTTGTCTGTAAAGTCGGTTTACGGACGATAGTTTAACGTGACTCACCCCCCCCCCCCTCACCCCCTCCGGTGTTTTTGTCAAATATCTTGAAAACGGTGCATCCTACGGCAAAATCAATGAAATTTTCATCCCCCCTTTGAAACCTCCTGAACCCCCTCCCCCGCCCCCCCGCCCCCGCACATATATAATCAGGATCTCGGAAACGGCTCCAACGATTTCGATGAAATTTGGTATTTGGGGGTTTTCGGGGATGAAAAATTGATCTAGCTTGGTCTTATCTCTGGGAAAACGCTTGGTACCGAGTTTATGCCCGAGCTGAGCTCGGTCGCCCAGGTATCTATCTTTAAATGTGTAAAATCTAGCCTGTTTCTTTGATTGATTGATACTGCTGCATCTCAGGTTAAAATGATACTAGCCGGGATTTTCAAGTACTAACTTGAAACACGCTATGATAATTTTTTGACAAGCATGCAAAATTGCACATGTACTATCGCCCCAAGCGCCAGATAACCACCTTAAAGGCCCAGTTTGCGTGCAGTGGCTAAACATCTGTCCATAACAATCCATAGCAATAAACATCAACGGCTGCAAGCAAATTTGTTTTAAAAATGGGTATCTGACGTCTGGGGCGATGGTACATACGTAGGTAAATCCTGACTTACCTTTATCGAGCTTCTGATATTTTGACGTACCTACTAGCGTCATTAGCACAGCAGCAGCAGTTTAAGTTAGCAGTATTGTAGTTAGGAGTTGTGTCGAGCTACCGGGAGCTCATTAAAAAGTACTCATACTCATACTCATAATATTTATTACATGTCATTTTTAAAATTATTTTATTATAATATACCATATACGTAGTCGTCATAATAATTACCTAGTACTAAGTTGAAGTTTCTGGCTGAAAGTTAAGGAATTCATCAAAAGTGTAAGTAGTAGTAATGTGTGTGTGAGTAGTGTGTGTGTGTGTGTGTGTGTGTAGTAATTGAGGTAAACATCCCGTAGACAAAATGTGTAATGAAAAATCATTCGAAACTGCTTTAGGTTGGGTGACTAAATACAAATTTATGCAGCCAGTATACTATAAGTTCTTTTATCCCTTAATCTTACGCGTAGTTAGGTAGTTTCACTACTTCCGTATAAGCCAAACCATATCAGACTCATTGCATTCTGAGGACGCCTGTGCGCTGTAATAGGACATTTATAATATAAGAGAGTACTTTATTTGCCAGAATACATAAATAAAGGTACAAGATGTTAAGGTACATAGTGGTGCGAACTAGTATTCAGTCGATCAGGAAACGACATGCAAATATTAAACAAACGTTAAAAAAAAATAAAAAAAAAATGAAACCAATAATCAATAATCAATAATATAATGGAACCATCAATCAATCATAAAAATAATTAAATGAAAATATGTCAGAATTTTAAATTAAATCATTAAATTATACCAAATTTGAATACAAATCAACTATCCATCAATTAACATGTCAATCCAAATTTATAAAATTCCCCTAAACTGTAAAAGCAACGTTCCAATAACCATTTACCAAATTTTGTCTTAAATTCTTGACCATGCAGGACCTTCAGTTCAAATGGAATGTTCATATATAGGCTTTGATAATGATGCAATCATCAATTCAATTACATTACAGTTCAAGGAATTGGTATAAACGCTAACATTACGTCCATACCTTTCGGCTCTAAATTGAACTTTGTTATCAGCCTAAGCCATGAAACGTGCTAAGAAAATTAAACGACGAACGAATAAAATGTTATTACGAGGAGGAAGCTTTATTCACACGAATTTTCTATCAACTTACTTTCTTGACAGCTCATTTTGGACTAAAAAAACTTTTTATTTAGCGCACGAATAAACTGCTTGGAAACTTATTTTGGTGACAAAACAGGTATTAGTGAAGTATCTAAGTAAAGTACTTCAGTAAATCTTCAAGAATCTTTAGAAGCCGCGGTGGTCTAGTGGTTTGACCTACGGCCTGTCAAGCAGACGGCCGTTGGTTCAAGCCCCGGCTCACCTCTGAGTTTTTTGGAATTTATGTGCAAAAGACTTATAGAACCTGACTACGAAGATTGAGGACCCGGGTTTGATTCCCGTGTCGGGGTAGATACTTGTATGAAAAATACGAATATTTGTTCTTGGGTCTTGGGTGTTTAAAATGTATTTTCACTTCTCATGCTCTTAAAATGTTACTTTAGTCTCTGCATATCGGGACTAAAGCTCTTTTTTGATCTGTAGGGATTAAAGTAAAATTTTTTTAATTGACTGTGGAAACCCCTAAACTGCCAATCACGGTGTTTGTGAATGAAGGATTATCGCCATCTTCAGTGACTGGGTATAGACAATTTTAAAGATTTCCACAGACCAAAGCGCGCTGCGGACGCTCCGTAGCGCCCTGAGCTTCGTTCTGTTAAGCCTTTAGGGCGTGGAAATAACCTCAAAATGACAACTGTATAAAAAATATTAAAAAAATAATAATTTCGTGAAACACGATGAATAATTATGAATATTAATCTATTTAATTATATAATATTAAAGATGAATTCATTTTATTCTGCATGTAAAGAAAGATTTCCTTTAGCTTAGGTGTTTTTTAATTTGTTTTTTTTTAAAAGCGCTGTCGGCAAACCAGTTCCCTGCTCTGTCGATAAAATAGCAATCCGCACTGTCGGCAAAGCAGTGCTGGATGGAGTGTACGGTAGATAGAGCAGTTACGTTTGAAAGTTAATATGGCGTGACTTGGCGTGACTTCAAAATAATGCGATGTCAGTTGCATTTAATAGTAAATAGAAAGTATAATTAGATATAATTTAACAAAGAATTGGCATATAGAAAATAAACTTAAAATGTCGTTTCTTTATTCACGGGTAAGTG
This sequence comes from Archips xylosteana, assembly GCA_947563465.1. Taxonomy (NCBI): domain Eukaryota; kingdom Metazoa; phylum Arthropoda; class Insecta; order Lepidoptera; family Tortricidae; genus Archips; species Archips xylosteana. Next base: position 11,844,954 of record OX387357.1, on the reverse strand, counting down.
TTTCGGTTAACAATATATTTTGTGTGTGAACTTAGTTAGATCAATTAGGTTAATTTATTTGCCGATTCTAATGAATGAACAATTATCATTCTTACATGCATAGTCCAATTAGTTTTAACATAGTCTTTAAGTTAGAATCTGTTGGCTAATTATGCAAGCATTTAAAGCGTCACTTTACAAAAAAATATAAAAGAAAAGAAAAGACAGCGGATTTTTTTTTGCTATTTGAATTTTGAACAGATGTCCATTGCTCGTATTGAGCATACGTTGTAAAAAAGTAATTTTTTACGTCGTTTTTTCCTCGCATTCAAAGTGAAAAGTAGAGTGTTTAACGCGAGACTAAACTGCCATAATGACAACTCGAATTATAGCCTCCCTCGCTATCGCTCGGGTGGCTAAATATCTCGTGTCATTATGGCTTGTTTTAGTCCCTTGTTGAACAATCTACTATTAAGTATGTATCTGTCTATATAAGTATGTTTATCCGTTGCTTAGTACCCATAACACAAGCTTTGCTTAGCTTACTTTGGGACTAGGTCAGTTGGTGTGAATTGTCCCGTGATAAAAAAATATTTATTCTTCTAATATTGTACTATAACCGTTTGCCGCAATAAACTAGTGTCTCGCCATAACTACTTGTTGCAAAAAGTTAACAATTTCAGATATTTACCCACTCATAATAACTATAGTTCCGCGTGCACATCGCATTTTTTATGTTAACTCGTTTTAAATAGCAAAAAATAATCAAAGAAACTTTAAAAGTCCCTGCAGTTATATTACGTCTCATAAATACTGGACATGATTTTATCCCCGAGTCTCCAGTAAATTAACCTTCGACATCCAAACATCAGACTCAGTTTTATTATCGGAGATCCGGTGAGCAGACTTCTGCGGTGCAGTCACGAATTCTCCTACCTATAGCTAATGCCACATTTTTGTACGTAATAACGTCCCGACGGGTTCCTCGGTGTAGCATGCTGATGGGCCCTACATAGCAAGAATACGAAATGACGTCTGTCTTCTCAATTTGAGTGTTCTTTAAAGTTTAAAGTAAGATAACTGTGTTTAGAAAAGCGAAAGACAGCAAAATTTAAGAACGAACAAGAACAAAAAAAAACATATTTTACTTAGCTTTGTATACATATATAATACCTATATAAATAATAAATAAAAATCACGGGACAATTCACACCAATTGACCTAGTCCCAAACTAAGCAAAGCTTGTACTATGGGTACTAGACAGCGGATAAACATACTTATATAGATAAACACATACTTAAATACATATTAAATACCCAGCACTCTAGCACAAACATTCGTATTTTTCACACAAATATCTGCCCCGACCGGGAATCGAACCCAGGACCTCAAGCTTCGTAGTCAGGTTCTCTAACAACTAGGCTATCCGGTCGTCGAATATATTTGACTATTCTTTGAAGAATGAGAAACTAGTTATAATCCGTGACTTTGCCTGCATTAGAAATACCGTTACGAGAATTTTTTATAATCTTACACTAAAGTGTTTGGCCTGAAAAATAGTAATGGTAACATTTTTAAAGCATAAAGTTGGTCCAGACAACCCCGTATATTGATTATACAGACGAAATTAACACGTCATCATGAAAGCCAAAATAGTACAAACCTACAAATAATCTTAATCTAAGTATATTAATAATAAAATCTAGTCATCATCATCATTTCAGCCGAAAAACGGTCACTGCTGAACATAGGCCTCACCCAAGGCTCGCCAAACAGATCGGTCCCATGCCATCCGCATCCAACGCGATCCCTAACCAGGTTAACCAGGTTTTTTGTCTCAAGTCAAGGGTCTTTGACCAGTGTGTGTTACCAGTGATGACTTATGGCACTGAGATGTGGCCACTAACGATGGGCCTCATAAAAATTAATAATATAACTAAAACATAATTATGAAAAGTGGTACCCTTAGACAATGTTCCGAAGATACTGGCAGCATTTTCTCTTTGAATAGCAATGCTAATTCTTCGTCCGAGGAAACTGCCAGCTCTTCGGTCTTGAAAGCCGATTGTACTTTAACGTTCTCGGAACGCATTACCGGAATATTAAGTATATGTCACACACAATCCAGATCTTTGTGTATCTGTACGCCAAGTTTCACCTAAATCTGTTCGACCGTAATTGCGTGATAGAGTGAAAAAAAATCCAAACATCGTCTCAAACTTTCTCATCTATAATTTAGTCAAATAGTCATAATCATAATATTCTATAACAAGTTATTGATATACAGCTTGACTTCAGTGCATAATGTTTTTGTCTCAAGTACCTACATTAAATCCAATAAGAAAAGAACAGCGAAATAAAATGAACTAAATGTAACTACGAATATAAGCACGATATTCAGGAATGTAAATGAATATGTGACCAAAGTTTTTGTTTGAATACAGTTCATATCTCAAGATAGGTGCGCAACACTCCACAGACACACATTCCTCAGTTTACATTAAATTTGCAATTCATGCGGAATTATTACGCAGCATCAAACTTGGAGGAAGTTTTACCCACTGTATCCTTACTTGAAATATGTTAATGTAGGATCTAGGAACTACCTAGAGCCTTGAAAGACAAGCTTAGATGCGCACTTAGTTCACATTTAGCTCGCCTTAGGCCGCCGGGGCTCTGAGGTTAGGTTCTTAATTAGCCATCGCTTGCAGCTGACCGCCTAGAAATGAGATGACCCAGTACAGTGCAACCTATAGCAGTCCATGCAGCGAAATTAAATCCTTACGTGTTGGTAATACAGTTAGTTAAAGTGAAGCTGTGATTTGTGACTGACGAAGCGGTTGACATATAAGTACAAGTAAGACGAGTGTCTGTATCTATCTAGCAGTATGTGTCAATCTAATATTGTTTCAATTTCTAATCCCTTAATGTACTTACTTAAACAAGGAGTTTACACTAATTTTTTTTGTGATGGATTAAATGCTTTGTCAGCTATTATGCTGTATGCGCTGTAATGATTTTGTAAGTCATTCATTCATTTGTTCATCTTTTAAAATTGTTCGCAATATTTCCGCAGATGAATAGGTTGCTTTAAGTATCTAACCCTTAATAAAGGCCCTATTTATTGGATCATACTACCGCAGAATCAAAAGCAGCTACCAAATATGCATTACCGGATAAAGTACCTATATTTTTAAAACTAGTCGTATTTTCAATTATTTTATTACAATAATGGATATTGTGACGTATTATAAAAAGATAAGGTTGAATTTCCAAAGCAATGCATGTGGTCTGTTAATCGCCTCTACCTTTTTAAGGGTCAATTTTTTTGAAAATCACTGTAATTTTTTTATTGGAATTTTGATTCAAAATTTACTCATGTCTGATGCGGTAAATTATTAACATCAAACAATGTATGGCATCAAACATTTGTAAGCCACAATTATACAATCCTACCAAAACATGTAAGTATAAGGTGTTCAATTAAAGTAACTCAATCGCGTGCCAGAGCTATTCCGAATTAGTTTTGATACACCTTGATTATATATTCTTTTCGGTATTTGCATGGGCTTATTTTGTTATAGACGAACAAAACACACAAATTTTACTGATTTAAAACATAACAAAATGACGGTTCCGAAATCGTTGACAAAATTATCATAAGGCAGTTTCAAAATAGTATGTCAATTTAAGGGATAGCGGCACTTAACCGCTCGTTAAAACAACCTATACGCGTTTGCCATAAAAAAAAACCAATAAACTTTTAATGACTACATAAAGCATGTCGCTGTTTTGGATAAAGCCCATACAGCATCAATCATCTTTTTTCGTTGCAAGGTGAAGGAAATGAATTAATGCCCTAAGTGTAGTCAGTCTCGCGTGAAAAAATGTGTGAAAAATTGCCTCGATTACGTCTAATGACTGAGTGATGTTAGCTGTGTTTTCGGTAGCCGACGTAACATTAGACAGAGCGATATTACTTTGACCTTCATCTGTATTTTTGGGGTTCCGTAGCCAAAAAGTCTGCGGCTTTGTTTAGAGGCTATTAGTGGAAGCTGTAATTTTGCATGGCTGCCCTATAAGTTACAATTACTTCGACAATTAGTAAAACAAATTGAAGAAAAAAAATTTTTAGGGTACCTCCCATAGACGTGTGGAAGTGATTCAAAGTGGGGGTGATTTTTTTTCTCGTGTAACCTTATAGTGCGGTTACTTTTGGATAGGTCTTTTAAAATAATTACGGGGTTGCGAAAAGGATTTTTTGAAACAATGATTCGTTTGTTCAAATCGGGCGTCCCCCCCACCCCCTCTAAAGACTAAACTTGGTTGAAAAATTTGTAAAAATTCATGGTGAGAGTAAATGTATCAAATTATCATGAAATACTATTACGGCTAAGTTAATTATTAGTAGTTTAAGAATAAATACTCTGACCTATAAAATATACCTACTTGGGAAATTGCGTATAAAACACAAAACCCTTAGCAAAGTATTACTTAATACGGATAGTATAATTAATAGTAAAATTAAATAATAAAGATACGCAAGGATTTTTTCGTAACTGCTACAAAACCCTATCCTGGGCGTGTCCGATACGCTCTTGGCCGGTTTTTCATTACCGTTTCTAATAGATTAAGATTTAGTGGAACAAAGAGTAAACACCGGGGTGGGTGGTGGATACACGATTGTTTATGAGTTAGCCTGGTTAATTAAAATACAATAATACATACACATACATACATAAAATCACGCCTGTATTCCCAAAGGGAGTAGGCAGAGCATACAAAACGTTACATTTAGATACGTTTCGGGGCCACTTTTAGCAATTTTAGGTTTAAACGTAAAAGGACAACAATAACTAAAACAATAATAAAAAGTACCTACAATAAAATGTTGTTGCAATTGGGAGTTGTTGTATATGAGTGAATAAAAAACAGTAGTTTGTGTTATTTCAATCAAACAACGTATGTTTTTAAAAAGAACAAAATACCTATTATTTTAAGAGACATAACAATTTTACAAGGTAGGTAAGCAATACGCGGCTGTATCGCTTCGGAGCAACCTGTGCAAGGAAGAAAGAAACAATCAGTTAGACCAATCAAGCTAGCAGAGGATTCAATAGTTACGTTGTCCACTACGTAGACGTAGTACCAACAAACTTTGCTTTGCTTTGTAAGATGTGGTAACCTAGTGGTTAAAGCTAAGGTAGTGGGTTCGAGCCCGAGCTCGAACCTCTAAATTTTTCAAAATTTGTGCGGAATTTCATTTGAACCATGAGCTTTACAGTGAAGGAAAAATGACCTGAGAAGAGATTCAATGGTGTGTGTGATGTTCCCAATCCACGTTCCGCGAGGGAAGTACAGCCAAGCTCTTTCATTCCGAGAGCAGACCTGTGCCCTGCAGCTCATGGTAAATTTCAAATGTAATTTCGTACATCAATTCCGAAAAATTCAGAGATAATAAATAATAAATAAATAAATAAATATTAGGGGACAATCTTACACGAATCAAAAAACTAAGCAAAGCTTGTACTATGGGTACTAGACGACGATAAACATACTTATATAGATAAATAAATACTTAAATACATAGAAAACATCCATAACTCGGGAACAAATATTCGTGCTCATCACACAATTAAATGCCCTTACCGGGATTCGAACCCAGGACCTCTTGCTTCGTAGGCAAGGTCACTACCAACTAGGCTAAAGAGATCGTTATGCGGAGATGCGAGTCCGGATTCGAACCCACGACACGCTGCTTGAGAGGCAATAGGTGAAACCACTAGGCCACCGCGTATGTTCTTTTTTAGTAAAGAAGTGGGGTTTTTGTTTTTTATTGGTAACGAATATCGCCTCTGTTACAGTTCAATGCCCTTTAGATTGGATTAAGTGGCTGTAAACATAAAAGTCTCTAAGTATCCTTGCAATGATAAAAAAGTATAAAACATTATAAAGAAATGCATAGCCTGAGTCACCACCGTGACTTCCACGTTAATTGAAACCAAACAAACCTCAGAATGCACTAAATTAGCCTTGACTTGGAAGCAAGCAGTACTCATAAACAAGGAGATGAAAGGGCGGCCTACATAAGTGCTCACACGAATAAATATTGGATCGTACTAATTATCATAAAAGTACGTCGAGTTAGTCGTGCGCCCATTACCGAATAGCTGTCATTAAGGAGCGAGCGATAAGCGAAGCCTGCGCATGCGCAAACGCCACCCACCGCGATGCCCACAACACGGTAAACTGGTATTATATTACTACTAGCATACCAGAAACTCTAGCCATCTCATCAAAACTAACTAGCTTATATATTATTGCTTAAATACCCAAGAATATTCCACCGATACCGATATCAAGCCACGGTGGCCTAGAGGTTTACTCAAGCAGAGGGTCGTGGATTTGAGCCCGGACTCGCACCTCTGAGTTTTCGAAATTTATGTGCGAAATTACATTTGATTGAGATTACCATGAGTATCATGATGATAATGATTGTGATTATTAGCTTTACGGTGAAGGAAAACATCGTGAGAAGAAAATAAATAGTGTGTGCAAAGTTCTCAAACTGCAGTGGAACTACGCCCCAAGCACTCCTATTCTGACAGAAGGCTTGTGCCCTGCAGTAGGACGGGATATAGGCTGGGTTGATTATGATGACGATTCCTCCGATATAGATCTCCAGCAGATCCGCGCTTTAAAGCCATTCAAGTGCATACATTACCTCGGATTACTAAGTCGAAGATAAGAAAAGTAATGTGCAAAAGTTAGAGCATAAATCGCATCAAACGTCTGGTTTCGTCTCGGCCGATCGAAACCTTCAGATAATCCCACTTCGACAGTTCCGCCCAACTTTTTTCCGTGAACATGGAATTTATGCAATAACTTTTGTTCTGTTACGGTCAAGATATTTCACCATGAAACACCGTGTGTGTTTAGAAAGCAGCGCTTTAGATATTTATCGATGTAAATTATAGAGTTAGAATCTATAAGCGAAGTTTTTTTTATCTAGTTTAGTAATAATGTCGTCACGATAGAAATCAATTGCGGTGGCTCACCTCGGGAGCTGATCGTAATGACTGTGATCGGGAGCACCCCGAGGCTGCGCCGGCGCCGACCCGCGGACGCCACTATTCTGAACACAAATAATACCGATAAGGCACTTTACCATTTATTTTGCAACAAAGAAAGACCAGTATTAGTTGAAAGCTCAGTTTAGAAACCTCTATACCTCTCTAAACTGTTAACGTTGAAACAGATTTAACGACTTCAATAATGTAAAATTTTTTGGTGCGTTGGTCAATTCCGTCGTTTTGGTTCGAATAATTGTTGAAATAGAAACGAGTGAGTGCTTCAAATGGACAGGAAAATGCACTTACTTAAGTACAATAAATAATTATCAGTAAAGTGTCAAAAATTTGATTAGAAAGAATCGTTTGAAACTCAGTTAAGATTTTCGGTTAAAGTATAAGTGCAAACAAAGCCGAAATTATATTTTCGCTTCGCAAATAAATCTTTACCACTAAATAAGCTACAATTAAATCAACTTAGTGATAAAACAAAATCTATTTAAAAAAATCTAAAATAAACTTACGGCAGTTGTGATAAATGGCATCACACGGCATTACTCGCACTATCAAGCGATTTATGTTTTCGGGTGGATTAGTTTGGGGGCGACGTAGTGCAGTCGGTAGCATAGCGCCGCATATAACCAATATATGCAGGTTTGAATCCCGTCCAGCGCACCTGAAAACCTTTCAGTTTATTAAAAATCTTAGACTCAGGTTAGATCCAATAAAATGAACTTTTTTTTAATCAACTAAAATAGGCCATGAAATTCAAAAATTAATAAGTTTACCACCGCGTTAAGATCAACTCACATATAGACCTATTAAATGATAAGAGCTTTTAAGACTCCTCTTTAACAGAGCTAAGTCTTTTACTTGACAGTTTCGGTAGCAATACAAAAACAATTCAGACCCCAGAATAAGATTTTTCGATCTCTGATAAAATCGTTTCATTACAGTCCAACGGTGATCAATTACTATCGAAATAGATGATTTTATTAATCTCTTTGGTTCTATTTATACCAACTCAATGTTTTCATTTGTAAGTTAGTAATGCCATAGTGTAATTTCTAATAGTGGACACACTATCCTTTAATAGACCAATAGTGCAGATTGGTCTATTATCGGCTGAGTCCTGAGGCACTCCGAAGGTCGGACGGACTGGGGCGTGAAAGTAAGCGGCGAGGGGACGCTGTCCTGCAAGCACCGCACCGCACCGCGTACAGTTGCCTTATCCATTACGGCTGAGTTTTCTCACTGGCTGTTATTATTACACTGTAGTAATGTGACGAATATTATAGCCGTGATGGTCTAGTGGTTTGACCTATGGCCTCTCAAGCAGAGGGTCGTAGGTTCAAATCCAGGCTCGCACCTCAGTTTTTCGGAATTTATTCGCGTGGGAACTACGGCTCAACCTCTCATTCTTAGAGGAGGACGTATGCTGGGATGATGATGATTAATGTGATGAAAACTAGCTACTTTATATCTAATTGTACTGTTATAATCAAAAAGATCGAAAACGGCGTAGATTTCCTTAGTTCGTTACATTCCATTATCATTGGACGTAGTATTCAGTTTATAGGCATCCATCCAACCATCGCGCAATAAAAGGTCTTCACATTTTTTATCCACATAATATTTTCAAAGTCGTATCAATTTACGCCAAACTCGTAGATAACAACTTAATCGTGCAAAAAGTTGGTCTTCCATCGGCATCCATCGAAATGCATAAGCAGAGGGGCGTGAGTGAATAATTCCCTCTGATTTATGTATTTTGCTGTACGGAACCGCGTCCTACCTCATTACAGGTTGACGTTGAAGGATGATCAGTGTGCATGGAAAAATATCGCGAACTTTATGATTTAATCTTACTTATAATTATTGGAAAATGGAGGGTTAAAGGCGAATTGTTTGCCGTTGGGAAGCTTCCTTACTGTTGTTACATATTTTTTAATAGATATATGAAACTATAACCCAATGAAGCTCCTACGTGCCCCAGTGAAGTTTATGGAATCACTTACTGCCAAATTATGAAATTTTGAAATGCCTACCTATAATTTTATAAAATCAATCTATCTAGCTACCCTACTGCAATTTAATTATTAATAAAATAAGCCTAAATTAAAAACTATAAGTGTCGCTAACAGGATAATATTTCCATTGAGCTAAATACCTCCAGGATTTTTTTCAGTTCTGTTATGATATATTGAGATTACTTTGTAACTCAGTTCTTGCTCAATTTTGTTCTGCCTTGAACTAATTCGGTACAATTTCACGCGGACGTAGTATTTATTTAAATTTTGATGTGGTATGCGTTCACTTTGTATAATGATACGGTGGCAAAATAATACTCGATTAAAATGATTACCTATAATTTAAATTCGCAGCCGAGTAATGCGGGTTGAACGACATGATGTTGGTTGTTATTAATATCCTCAAGATAACCATGTTACAGACACTGCTTTTATCGAGAGTACTCGTGATGGTAATATATTTTCATTCGAATAAGAATAAAATGCGTATAAAAATATACTGAATTTTATTTCTCTGGTATTATGGCTTGGTCCTATTCCTAGAGAGCTGTAAATAAGTAGGTTTAATAGAGAATATCTTGTATTTGGCAAGGTGTAACCGATAAAAATAGAGTAAATGGAAAACATGATAAGATGATAGTTCGTTTGTTTATTTTTCAAGCAATATGTAGACAAAGAAACTTGTTTATTCTGTTTCAACGAACGCGTTCATTATTCACATCTTGTTCCAAAATCGTTTTTTGGACGCGAAACAATAAAACTTTGCCACGTTTGCAGTCTGCCATTTTTCGGAAACGGATGTTAGTTGGCACTTCCGGTATCGCTTCGACGAGGCACGATGCCAACACTGCGAGGATGTATCGATTCGTGCGAACGCTAGGTAATTAATATTACACGATGTGCCAAAGACAAAACCATCGTGCTTTCAGAATAAACGTTTGTGTTAAAAGAAGAAATTATGTCCAAAATTCTTTCTTGCTGAAACTCTAAGAGCATAATTTTACATAAAAACACGTCTCTTGCGCATTCGCGTTAGCATCTCAATTCATCATCATCATCACAGCCTATATGGCTTCATCTCAGACTGAGAGGGCTTGGATTGTACTTCCTACGAGGACACAGTCCGGTTTGAGAAATTCACCCACACCATCGGATTTCTTCGCAGGTTTAAGTAGGTCTCCTCGTGATTTTAGGTATAAGTATATGTAGAAATAAAAATCGTGTTTTTTTATGTACGTATAGATATATCTCGTTAACGTTTATCAACTTTCTTTTAACGCTAGGTAAATACGCCGAAAGCCTTTCGCAGATAAAAATGTATGTTAGGATAACAATATTCGGTATTCCCATCTATCGTGGATACTCATATCGGGTAATATTTTCACAAAACAAGTCACGTATTAAATGAGAATATTCGGGCGAGCCCGCGACTTATTTATCATTCCAGTCGGAGCTACACCCCATGAATTTTATACAAGATTGAGCGATTTACTGAGCAAAATTGATGAAACGTCTATTGAACGGTGTCAGCACTTGATTGTGAAATGTTGTCAAATTATGACGCGTGGACACCTGAGTGGACCAGAGGCCGTATTGTCTAACGCTTTTGGCGCTTGCCTTCGCTTTCACTATCTCTTTCTGTCAACGTTTTATACCGTTTGACAGAAAGAGATAGCGATTGCGAAGGCAAGCGTCAAAAACGTTAGACAATAAGCCTACTGGTAACCCATTCAACGGTCACTGTCCAGATTATGCATTCGGTCTATAAAATCGTCACATTTTTTCTCCACAAAAGCGATGAATTAATTAGAATGAGTGCATAAGTCTGATAGTGGTTGGTAGTCGGCAGACTTAATACACCTGGCCCCTATAGCAATTGCAATTCTATGAACATAATTATTGTCACTTTTTTGTATTAGAAAGTTAACAATTAATATGATGATTTGCAGTATTTGTATTTTTTTTTAGTACAGGAGAGTGGTCTAAATGGACGTGTCGATTTTGTGAAAAAAGCGATGCGTTAATTAGATGAAGTGCAAAAATCTGGAGAATTAACAAAAGTAGGTAGTGTGATCGTTTTATAACGAACATCCGATCCGCGAAAAATTTCATATCTCTAGACTTACCAGTTAAGAATTAGGGATCTTATCAATAATTTTGATATCAAAAACAGTTGTTTTTATTACCAGAACAATGTGGTTCGTGGTGGTTAACAAATAAGGGCATTTCTGTACAAAAGAATCCGGACATTTTGGGAAGCTGGCTCAGTTGGATTTACGCTATTTACCTGTAAATTTCTATGCGAATCGAATTCCAATATTAAAAGTACAAAGTTTTTTTGAAAAATTTATTTTCATGATTTCAAACCAACTACCAAGCAAGTTAGTTTATGATACCTGTACCATTCTACCCGTTTTATTTGGACTTCAGTGTGCTAAAACTAATTGCAAGCTGTAGTTCTTTCAAAAGTATGTTTTAGTAAAATATGACTGACGAGCAATAACAAATAGTCACTTTGTATGGAAATTTAGTTTAGACACAGAAGTTTACCAGCTCTGAACTGTATACATGACGTTGACTACTTGATATAAATAGGTATTACTGTAACAGGGTTATTCGTGTTTGCTAACGAAACGAAGGGTACGTGACCTAACTGTGTCATACATTAGTATTCGCCTGCTATACTTCCCTCCGAACACAAAAGGACATAACAGCCCCGACTTTCCTATAAAGATAAGCTCTTTTGCGTTAGCCCGGATTTTCGTCCGAAGTCCGGGTACACAATACTTGCGAGATTGTGTTTGAGGTCAGATCAAAACGTTTGTGTATTGATCACGTGTTTTGGTAAGCTCTACAATACTGGAGGTTTCAAATCGAAGATTTCCTCGTGTTTATTATTTACCAGCTCGCCTGCGACTTCGTTAGTGGAAAAACATGTATTGTATGGCTGCTCAGCGGCAGCTAAGAAATATTCTAAGAGTTAAAAAAAAAGTTAAAGACTATCCGTTGACCAAATGTGTCAATTCGTTTAAATACACACGGACATACTCACGAGCAATCACATTCATAGCATGTACCTACTTAATTATATGATATACTTATTATTTAGTCCTACACTATAATATGGCCAATTACTTTTAAACCTAGCTATAAATATTTACCTTACTTGACGAGTTATCGACGTCCAAAAAGCTTGGTATCCCATTATGTTGCTACATTGACTAATTTTCAGCCAAAAAAAGTAATTTATTTATGCACTAGTTATTTCCCGCGACTACGTCTGCAAAGAATTATTTTATTACTATCCAGTGGTTACTATGCAACTTCCCAGGGTAGAAAGTATCTTCTATATTAATCCAGGTTTTAACTATTTTTGTGCTAATTTTAATCAGAATCCGTCAAACAGTTTTAGCGTTTTTAAACTAGTAAAAAACATCCATACATCCATCTATTCAAACTTTTGCGCTTATAATAATATTAGTAAGATTTAAGAGTACAAACATGTTAGTAATTAAAAAATGCAGTGAATAAAAACAATAATTTAGCTAAGGAACGTCGCATTAAAAAATCTCATTTTTTAAATTATTTAAACACAAGATTTCGAAAATATTTTGAATATGCTTGACAATCGACATAACAGAGAGCAAGGTAACTTTGCGAAGCGTCATTTAAAATACAGTTTACGAACCTTCCAAAGATTTAACATACATTTAGGGGATAATTAAATCGTATGCGAGCATTTAAATGAAAAAGTGCAGTAAAATAAACATGCATGCGGTCCTGTTGAGCGTATAACGCGTTCACTGCAGTTTGATCGATATCAACATCTACTGTATTACCAAAGTAACATATGCGAAGTATCCCTTCCTCACGGTTTTCTTTGTACTTGTTATACTTATTATAGGTAGATTTGCGAGTCGTATTGAAATTCTGGAATTTCACTAAATTTTAATGGGAATTCTCAAAACTTTCATTGTGGTCTTTATTGACGTTTTATGACAAACACTCAAACAAAATTTCATATTTCCGTAGTGGTTAAGATTTTTGGACTTTACAAGGATCTCGTAGGAACATCGGTATTAAAAAAGTAACTTTACTAGTCTATTTATTATTTTAGACGTCCAATTAAAGGAATATAATATCTACATACCAAATTTTGACCAATTCTATCAAGCCTTTTTAGCGCGAAGTAAATTTTAGTTTAGTAACCCAGGCACAGATACATACTCACAAAGTTTTTAAAGCCGTGAGATTTGACCTATGGCCTCTCAAACAGAGGGTCGTGGGTTCAAATCCCGGCTCGCACCTCTGAAAATTCGGATTTATGCGCGATATTACATTTGAAATTTACCATGAGCTTTAGGGTGAAGGAAAACATCGTGAGAAAACCTGCATACATCTGCAAAGAAATTCAATAGTGTGTGTAAAGTTCCCAATCCGCACTGGGCCCGCGTGGGAACTACGGCCCAATATCTCTCATTCTGAGAGGACGCCTATGCCCTGCAATGGGACGTTTATAGGCTGGAGGCTGGAGTGATGATGATGATGATGATGATTATAAAGCTCAACATTTTTAATTTTAATACAACTTAGAATGCGATTATTCCTGTTATAGTACCTAGGTATAATTAGTCGATTCTCTGTGGCAATCACCGGATCTTAAATGGAAGCTCTTAGCACACTCTCTTTTAGCCCTCTATTATTTTTAACCGACTTCAAAAAAAAAGAGGAGGTTCTCAATTCGTCTGTATTTTTTTTTATAATGATATTTTAAGTTGAAAATTTAAAAGGATGGCTACTAACGTAATAGTTTACACATGCAAAATATTGTATACGTTCGCAATTCTATTATATTCTTAGGTTTACTAAACGTGAATAACAATAAGTAGCTAAGTTTATTAAAACCCATTATTGCGTCCGGGCAAAAACCACTATGGTTTGGGCTCAATACGACAGGCATCAAGCACAGGCAGGCTAAAAAGGAGATAGCGGGTCGATTTGGAACGTTCCGACCCACATTGGCGAAATTTTGGGACACCTGATAGACTAAGTAAATAAAAAAAATCACTGAAAAAACGTCTACTGCCAACTATTTCTTAAATTTTTCAATACAAAAAAGACAACCTCTAATTGTGTCCCTCAAACATCGTTAGTGTCAAGATTGAGGTGGTCGACTTATAAGGAGTGACGGGCGCCGTTCTTCTCCTGACAAGTGGTTTCGCATAAATGTAAAAGTGGATGATGTTCTCAGTGGGCCTGTCAAGCCTTTGAGGAGAGCAATTAATTATAAATTTAATTGAAAACATCGAAGAGGCAGGCGTTTAAACTAAGTACAGACGGCAACGGGTTAGCTGATTGAATTTTGATTAAGTTGAGGTTAAGGTCATTTGGCTTTGGGTGTTGAGACGCTTGAATTGTTTTTGTTGTGTTTGTAAATAAAATAAAATATTTTAGCTATTTACATTACAAGTACAATGGTGGTTCAGCCGGGAGGTCATATACGAAATTCATTCTTAGAAGGTCCTAAAAAATTTAACATTTCAATTTTAATAATAGAGATCACAGAATAAAGTATAAGACAAAATGATCACGTCCATAAACTTGTATTATAGACTCAAATCAGTCATATTTACTAAAAAAAATGATAAAAAAATGGTCCAACAGACCACAGAATTAATTATCAACAGTATAAAAAATTTATTCGGTTGAAAATCTGTGTAATTTTTATGAAAGGCGGGCTAATCAGAAACAAGGTGGGCCGCAAGTCGAGTATAACTTGCTGAATTACATTAAATACCAGTTACACGAGTTGTATCATGGTTTTTACAATGACCTAACACTACACCGGACCACCAACCTTCGACCATCTGGGGCTGCGTACACTTGTCGCGAATGCGGCCGAGGGATCCTATCCCGTATCGGTCTTTTTAGCCACGAGCGCAAGTGTCGCCAGGGTGCTACTTAAATCATCTGTCACAGATGTTAAGGCCTATTATTATTATTATTAACACTACAAGATTGCGTAAAAAATGCACAAATAAAGATTTTTTATCACAGCTATCTAACCAGGTCATGAGTGGTCGTGAATATGTTTTTGACCGTTTTATTCTGCCTCTCCTTCAATGAACTTACATGACAGTCATTCCTAGAAAGTAAGTTAATTTGCCTGTCTTCCTATTCAACCCACGTTGGCCCCACGGCCAACACGGAAAATTAAAAAGTACCTCAAATTATTCATGCGATGAAAAATAATATGTAATTGTAAGATTAATTTGTTAAAAGTAGCCTCAATACTCTTATTTTATTGCCTTTACTACTGTTCTTAATTTTCAGTCCAACCTTAAAATTTATTTATATTTTTGTCACTTGCAGTCATTCGTATAACGTTCTCCACAGCTCATTATTCAGCTGTTATCTTTATGGTGCCCTTCGGTAAGCTCTAATTGATTCCACATGTTCCAACAAATGTTCTGAGCTAACACTGTTGACAACTGTGTTGCACGTTTGGGAACGACATTTGTCAGCAATGTCATCAATTTTATCTATTAAAAACCCTTATAAGGGATACAAGGTACCTATTTACACAGTATGTATATAACTAAACGAAAGGCAAAGCTACCTGATTGATGGCAAAGTGGAGTATGATGCAATGGCATACTTTTTATTAACTTTAAGTACTTTTTTTTCGTTTGGTCAATCTAAAATTATATTACATATTAAATAACTTCAGATTGACCAAACGGAAGAAAAAGTAAATAATGTCCATCCATCGTACTCCACTTTGCCATGAACCAGGTATCGGCTTTAAACTTCGTTCTGTTACATACTGTACCTATAAATAAACATTGGGATTACAATAATTTCTCGCCATTAGCTGAAAATCTATAGGATGGAAAAACATTCTTTCATACCTGACGGCATTGTTCGTGCAAGAGAAAAGTATGTAGTTAATTTTTTATCACCTAAATTTACAGCCAAAGTAACGGAAGTTGGAAGTGTAAAGGAAATCGAAATAAATCTACCACAGATGCTTCCAGTCATTCACAGCCCATAAAAAGTGTACTGTGAAAGGGTTATAAACTGTTAACTTCTTGTGACCGAAATAGATCTGATACCTATAAAGCCATGGCTACTTAATCAGGGTGTCATTTCCTTTCACATTCTAAATCATTCGTTCATTCAAGTTTATTTATAAATCTATGACGATAGATATTCCAGGATCCAGAATAAATGTCATCGTAGTGTCTGCGCTACATTGACATAAAATCAGATTTAACTCTTTAAGCAGTCTATATTTAATAAAAAATACATAAATATGAAATTGTACGTGACCATTTGTCATTGATATCCTTTGAGATTTTTGCTTGTTACTGTTTGAATATTCAAAAATCATTTAATTTTATTTTTAATTACAAGTTATGATAGACTTATTTCAACGACATAATTATCACGACTATAGCCAATAAACATACACTTGTTTCTGTGTTTTTAGCATGTAGATCAATCCAAATATAAGTACATAGCTATTTCAAAAAACATACAAGATAACCTAGCTAGACGAATGTCGAAAAGTAATATTTACCACGCTCACCATGTCTCTCCGCTCCTTACAGTTTTGTTTTACTTTATAATCAATCGACGATTTCTGCGATAGCTTAATATTTTACTCGTCATAATATTGTTTCTTAAAATACTCCGGAGTTCATGTGTCTAAAACATTTTGTAAAAATTCTCTTAGCGGTAACACTTTTGAAGTTCTTTGTTGATTTTTTTCGAAAATACATTTCTTATGTCATCATCATCAACCCAGCCCTTATACGTCCCATTGCAGGGCACAGAAATCAAAATCAAATATGAAAATTGTATTTTTTTACTAAACTATACATATTAGATGCTGCGACATTACTATTGCAATTCTATTCACCGTAATTAAGCTAATTACGGCATCAAGTACTTACCTAACTAGTACGAAAATCCTTTAAAACCTATAGGAACACTAACTAATCCAGATACAAGATTTAATTGAGTTCTAAATTCGTCTGACCGTCGCGTCTTTACGACGTATTCGCGTTATAAACCGTTGTGACATATAGTCCGGTTGTGTAGTAATTTTGCTGTGTAATGGTCCGTCGGAGGCCTTAATATGACTTACAGCAGCGAGACAGAATGAAGATGCGATTTAGGAGATCGCTTTATTAACACTTGAAACCGTTCTTTTGCTATATACGATTTAATTTAATGTAAGGTGGGATGTTGTTTGTTTTTGATGCCTGCTGCTAGCTTTATTTATTTTGATTTGTAGAAGGTGATGAGCAGCTTTAGAAATTGTATTTATGTGCTCGCAGAATGGTAAGCTTCCAATTCTCGGAAGAGCTTTGAAACTAATTACAAATGTAATGTAAAACTGTTTATTTAGTGTTATGTAAAAAGTCATGTCAATATACTTACCTAGGTATTTTCTTGGCACCAACGATGTGTGGTTAGTGTTTGACATAATAAAAACATCGATTCGGTTTGGTGTTATTGTTCATACTTATACTTTCAAACGTGTCACATTGATATAATGCAACTTATAAGATAGGTATCGATAAACTAAGTATTCAGAAGGAAGTCGCAAGCATTGCATCGTTCGCGCTAGGTAAATCTCTAGGTATACTTATTACTCTTATTAGGAAGTATGACCTACTTAAGTATTAAACAATATCAAGTATTAACAATTTTTGAACTAAACTTCTGTTTATCTTTATTTTTTTAACCAGCTTTAGCCCGTGGATTTGCCCGTGTTAACATACCTTCACGAGAAACATCTGACAGTTTGGCCTGAAAAAAGGGTACTGTAACATTTTTGAAGCATAACGTGCGCTCGAGTGGCATCTATCTATTGATTGCAGACGAAGTAAACGCATCACCTTGGCGGTTGATACCTCAATCATCTTGATCAGCGCCTTCTATTCTTGTTTAAGTTCAAATATTATCCTAGGGGATTGCATTACCGGGAGATTTATAGTATCCTATGTCTCAATCCAAATCTTTGTCTAACTATACGCCAAGTTTCAAGTCGCTATTGCGTGATTGACTAAAAAACATTCTAACATCCAAACATCTTCAAAAACTATCAGTTTTAATATTATAGTAAAACTCATGTGATCACTTTAAGCATATTTATATTCCTCCAATAATACAGGTCAAAGAGAATACGTCTTATCACTCGAAACATACATATTTCTCCAACAATACAGCTCAAAGAGTACACGTCTTATTCCTTCCGCTCCTCCATATTGAATGTCAACCATCATCCCCGCTTGCCTTTCATTCGTTTTGGGCTCTCGTTAATACCCACCAATATTGCATTTTAATCAATCAACTGACTAGTATAATATTAAAATAAGGATACCTTACAATATTAATAGGATAGAACTGCGCCCTTTAAAACTAAAGTTTTTTATTCCTATAATTTTATATTTAGTTTCAGCCTTACTCATTTTGCGTAAAAACAATCAAACGATTTTAGACTCTTACTACTCTTTGCATAAAAAAGTTAGCAACGTTTGAGCCAAAACTCGAATAATATTAATTTGCTGCACACTAGACCTAATAAATTCGGATTCGAGTGTCGATGAACTGACATCAATCGTCGGATTAATGTCAGACAGAAGTCACGATGTGACGCATTGACATATTTTAATTAATGACTTGTGGCTAATATTATAACATTGATACTTGCAGAATTACTGGCTTATTGCAAAGTTAGGTTCATCGTTGTAGTATTTGTTAGGGAATTATAATTTATTGGGTTATGAGTTATGAAAATTAAACAATAAACGCGTGCAAATTTGTTAAGTAAACGTATCATATCGCATTTCTGTATTGAGTATTACTTACAAAATTACAGCCTAGTTTGACTTACGGCCTTTTAAGCTGAGGATCGTGGGTTCGAACCTGGGGTCGCACTTCTGAGTGTTTTGGAAACTGTGTACTAAATTGCATTTGAGATTCACAACGAGCTTTACGGTGAAGAAAAGCATTAAGTAGGTGAAACCTGCACACATCTGTGAAAATTTTCAATGGTGTGTATTGGGCCCACGTGGAAACTGCAGTTTTAGCTATTTTCATTCTGAGAGGAGGCCTGCGCCCAGCAGTGGAACGTTTAAAAGCCAAGATGATGTCTTATTCGGTTGGAATAATGGATCAAATTTTTCTGGAAAATTTGTAGGTTAATAAACTTCAAAATATGTATGTTTTAGGGCATCCTAAACCCTTTATTGTACAATAGTAACGCAAATAAACACTATAAAAAGAAAAAAGCACACTACAAAATATATTCCGATTGTTTTACCCTCAGATCCCAGTTTAGTGCAACAAACAAAATGAAGCAATATTTTGTAGAATAGAAACAACGTGTTTTTCTATGACGTAATTCTTTGTCCGTATGTAGAGCGACGTTACTTTGTTGTGTCACAGGGTGTCACTCGAGTTGCAGGACGTTTTTGAATTTATCATGAATTCAAAGCTTTTGGTCCACGTAGCAAGAAAACTGAAACATTTCAAGTAAATCCTGTCAGTGTTTACGAGTATGAGAATATGAAACGTTTTGTTGGAAAACACGATGCGCTACAGCAACTTACTTTTTAATAAGCGAAATTCGTTAAAATAAAGACAAAAACTAAAAATCCACACAAACACGTTCATTTTATTGTGTATAGTGGAATCCAAATGTTGAAAGCAATAAGAAACTAATTGTACCAATACCCTTTTAAGTATTTTTGAAAACTTCACCTTTATAGTTTTACTAGCTTTGCCAGCGACACCGTCCGCGAAGATTAGGGGTATAAAAAATAGCCTACCACAATACATATCCTCAGACCTACCGAATACAGGAAAAAAAAGTATTATAAAAACAGTCAAGCCGTTTCGGAATGTTCGATAACAAACACAGTGACACGAGATTTTAATATATTAGAGAAGATTTCATTGATTTTCTAATATTTCGCAGGTAAATTTGTAGTAGTTATAAAAAGTGTAGTATGTGGTGTATGTCGACGTCCGTTGTGAGATAGATAATATAATGTAGTTATCAAAATAGTAGTTATGTTAGACATTTTCTGTTGGAAACGCAACTAAACTTAGATCGTTTATGTTATTATATTTTACTATAGCAACATTCTCTTCTCCTTCTTCTTCGACCTTGTGCGCCTTATAACATAGCAATTGTGCATTTTGTATAAATTAATAAATTAACTGCTTTATTTTTACGGAATACTAGCTGACCCGGCAAACTTTGTTCCGCCTTAGAGTAGAGGCAATAAATGAGCAGATTTTGGATCACCCCGCACCCCCTCGCAACCCCCCCCCCCCCCCCATTAGCCGGCGTTCATCGATTTATTAAGACGTAGTCACGTCAAAAATTAAGGGGTGAACCACCCTTAACATTTAGGGGTGTGAAAAATAAATGTTGGCCGATTCTCAGATCTACCCGATATGCACACAAAATTTCATGAGAATCGGTCGAGCCATTTCGGAGGAGTTTGGTAACAAACACCGCGACACGAGAAGTTTATATATAAGATAGACTGCGATTACCTATTATTCGACGCATCTACACATGCGGACTAACCGTGATATACATCCCGTAGAATATTCAATGTTATTTTTAAACTCCACATGAAAAACTGGAAGTTATGTATATTAATAGGTATCCATAAAAGTACAAAATGTTATTTTGGATATAAAATCCAGCAGATTTGTAGTGAGCAGTGAACACGACAAACGTTACCGAATAGAAACGATTGCGTGAGCCCCAAAGGGTGGAAATATTCCATTGTTGAGTTCATTGAAAGGAAAAAAAACATAAGTAGTCAAGCAGAGTGAAGTACCTATTTGAGAAATATTTTGATATTGGTAAAAGACGGAATGCGCTGTAGATGGGGAGTGAAGTTATTATAAAAAGAGCAAAAAGATTACTGAAAGAAAAAAGATTGCAAGTCGTCGCAAAAAACAATTTTTGACCCTTATAAAGAAACAATGCTTTGGGCTGCAGTAGCTTCCTATTGTATCGTACCCATTTTTGTACTGATTAGTAATTTTTACGATCTTTGAAATATTCACCGAACACTTCCTATTCACATCAAGATGACGCACACAGCGGCATTTCTAACATTCCCTTTGTAATGTAGTGCGTCTACGGATAAAATGTCATTATTAATGACAGTATATTTGTCACAATTCATCTTGCGGATAGGTAGTGACTCTGCTCTATTACCAGAATATGCCAACTCATTGCCCGGTGGTTGCCCGCATCCTTATTCTGATGGGCATTATGATGGATTGTCGTGTAGCATCCAATTGTTTTTGCAAGATGAAGTCGAAATTAACTTTCGTTACTTTGAGAAGTTCTCGTTAACTTTTGTTATAAGCAGAGATCGGACGAATTTGTGTCATTGCTCGCAATAATATGGACATGCCTCAAAAATTAATTGATAAATTAATTATGAAATTATTTCTTGAAATCATATTTGAATTCCCGGAGATAACAATTTACATATGCATACAATTATTAGTAAAATGTTAATAAAAGTGACAGTTGTCGTTTTAGTATTTTTAATAATTGAAGAAATTTTCTAGTTCATATTATATACGATGTATAAATGTAATGGTGGCACTTTACTTGGCGTTGCGTGTTCGCGTTGCGCTATTGCCATCTCCGTCTTTCACGCTAGAATCGGCATAGTGCTCCTCTCTCGCACACGCAACTTTTTCGTGAAATACGCTAAGTGAAGTGCCAGCATGAAAACACCGTGGATATACTTTTCAAAAAAAAAATTAACATTGATATTAATTTGGAGAAACACTGATTATTCTTTAATAAATCTACATCATAAGAAATCTTTGTGTTATTTATTTTCTTGAGTAGGCATTAAGATTAAATCTCAGTTAAAAAATAATGAAATGATTAATTATTTAATTAATTTTGGAGTCATGTCCACATTATTGCGAGCAATGACGCCAATCCGTCCGATCTCTGGTTATAAGTAATTTATTTGTTAGTTCTGTGAAATTATAGAGATTTTTTGAGTGTAATAATTTTAGTTTTCTAAGTTTTGCCCAAATTTAAATAGGTGAGAACAAGAATAATGTACGTTTCGAACAGAGCTAGGACACAGAAGCAGTAACCCTATTCGAAATCGGCATGGATGACATCATAATATCGTCTGTATAGAAATTATGATATTTTTTGCCGTTGAAATCATTTAAATTATTATTGTTATTATTACCATCACAGAGTAATTTGTCTTACCACTTAATGCATATTTTTCAATTATCTGACAAAGTAAAAAACTTAAAGTTAACGTAACACTTCAGTTATATTTATTTCAAATCAAAATATACAAATTAGAAAACTAGAACTAAATACATATAGATAACTTAAACTAAAACTACAAAGTAAAAATATCGTACTATCGTGCACTTATCTCTCACAAAGACTAGGAATAGCAGTTCAGAGAGGTAACGCGGCCAGTATCTAACTTAACATAAAAGCTACGAATTTATATTTTAACATAACTTGCAATAAGAAGATATAGTATCAAGCGGCGTACAAATAGTAAAGTATTAAGTCATGCTTGATTAAAATAAAATATATATATTCTATACTAGCTGTTGCTCGCGACTCCGTCCGCGAAGAATAGGGGTATAAAAAATAGCCTACGACCTATTCTCAGGCCTACCGAATATAGAGAAAAAGTTTCATGAAAACCGACGAGCCGTTTCGGGGGAGTTCGATAACAAACACCGTGACGTGAGATTTTTATATATTACATGTATAAATCGTAGATGCACCTAAAACCAGTGCGTTATTTTTCTATAGCTTAATAACCCTATTGAGTTCAGAAATCTACAGACGCCATTATAAATAAATTATTAAAAAAGAACAGCTTAAAATGGGGACAAAACCACATTCATTTTAACACAACAATGCTGCTAGCCGATCGAAATACTTTTTCCCCAAATTTGTCGGCTTCCATCAATAAATCCCAAATTTGATTTATTGACAATGCGTACTATTCTCAACAGATTCGATATAATTTGTTAGCCAAATAATCCGGGATTTCGATGCGGACCCCACAAAGTTATAAATAAAAGCGTTTGCAATAAAAGAACGGAGACAATTACAGAGGACTGTTAGTCGGAACGAGCTAAATTTCACCCACATTATGGCAAATAATGGCTAACGGTAGGCGATGCGCTCGTCACCCTCGCTCGCACCGCGCGATGTGTTACGCCCAAATCCCCTTTATATCTAAATGCACAACAGGAGACCCAATAGAAGCAAAAAAATCCTAGCACGGGAGCTCAATAATACGGACATTTATGTCGCAGGCACGTGCTGATTTCACATAATGGCAACAAGGAATTCGCATATCGGTAATTACGTTTTCGGAGTTTTTATTAGCATTTATTATTTGTTTGTAACTTAAAACGGGCTTTATGGCGCACTGTTGGAAATGGATTATTGGTAACATTTTGCGAAAATAGGTAAATGAAAGCAGAGCCGTAATGTCAGCCGTTATTCCCGTTTATGATTCGAGTTGTGTCGTTAGCATATTATTTATGAATCCTAAAGTGCTCGAGCGTTGCAACATTGTACACCTACGGGAAACAACGGAGCGTAGATAAAGCTTTTATTCGATTCCACGTAAGCCGAGCTATTTGACCGAATGCCTTCGAATAACGAGGATAGCGAAGCTTCCGCACAAGTAGATAATGCCATTTTTTGTACTAAGGGATGAAGGGGACGAGTCTACCCAAGGGGACGCAGAATACAGTACGTTTCTAACTCCGTAAGACGACTAGCTGCATTCTCCCGGGAGCGCGGATTGCCTGGGGGCAGACGATAGAAAAACATTTTATACTGGGAAACGCCACCTGTGTGGATAGATTGAGAAATACTGGTCAACGCAACCCTCCTATTTGCTTGTCTCGTGTAATACAGATATCTGCACTGAACAAACAATTCATTATTGCTGCCTAGTTAAAAATTAATACCTTATTCAAATAAAAAAAGCTGAAACAATAGTTTCAAGAAAACAAGGCTGCGGTTTTTCAATTTCAATCGGCCTTTCGGTGCGCTCGGTTCGCTTAGCAGCGGACTTAACGGCGGAACAAAGAAACCGAATGAAAGTCTTACTCATCATGATTTATTGTGCAATACCTATAAAATGAAATTGCGGATTGTGAACTACGCTACACTTTTATAGTCGGTCTTATCCGACAGATGTAGGGGCATTCGACGCCTCGAGGGAGGCAGGGACGACGTAATAACGTTACCGAAGTTTAAGCAAGGAGGATGGCTATTGCCGGGCCAAATTGTGACCGTAGGTCACCACTCCTCTATTTGCTCGGGCAAATTACTCTCACCGAGGTTAATCCTGCCCAGGTTATTTAATAAGCCTAACGCAATCTTGTTGTTGAGTTTAGCGAGGTTATTCTTGATAAAATTAAAACAAAAGGTATCTGAGATATAAGATGTCATAACACACGCACATGCGCTATTAGGAGTCAAAATTATGGCGTCGCATAGTTGTGTGTATGTTAATCCGTTTTAGTATAGGAACGCGTTGTAAATCCGACGGAGAACGGGACTAAATTGATTTGGACTGGCCGCAACAATAATTAGAGCGGTATGATGTATGGTCCGCGGTAGCGGTGCTTCGTTGTCTATTTTTAATTCCATGTTTGTAATTTATGAATTAGCTTCGTTTTGTTCGTGAACTACAAATAAACTCTACAAATATTGGGTTATTCAGGACCCGTCAATGCTAAATAATTTTCATGAGCCAGCGAAATGATTGGCGACATTTAATTATTATTGATGTGACGTCATCCTCAACTTTTTTCTTTTTATATACCAACGTCTCTTTTTAATTCTTTAATAACTGAAATTGAAACGAGAATATTATCAAATCAAGCTTGTACAGAGACTTTAAACGTTATCAATTATGTCAATTCACATTTATAATCCGGTAATTTATAATTACAATGGGTTTTGTATTAATTGTGACGGCAGCTGCGTAATATCAATAAAATTATGGACCAATCAGCCTTCAATCAACGGGTCTGACTTGGTCTGACATCAATCAATAGACTGAGACGGTGAGCCAATCGATCTGGTTTATGTTGTCACAAAAAACGAGTGATCATTTATCATTCCGAATACCGCTACAAATACGATAATATTAATACGTGCCTTGTTTGTGAAAGAAGACGTGTATACGACGTCCTAATTGATAAAGTGCTGAGCAAAGACATATTTTATGTGGACTATAGCTAGGTTTATGCGTTTTTGATATCTTTAAACATGAAACTACCGTGAGAATGAAATAGTGAAATAAGCGGAGTTAAACACGTTTTGAGACGTGAGTAATCCGTATTATTTCACTATGACGTTTTTGATATAATTTAGAATATCGAAAATATTATGTAGGTATAGTAAAATGCTTTAAATCCAAACTGTCTATAAATCATCATTTTAAATTATAAAGGAACTAGCTGCGAACTCCGTCTGCGAAGAATAGGGGTATAAAAAAAGCCTACGACCTATTCTCAGATCTACCACATATAGAGAAAAAAAAATCATAAAAATCGGTCGAGCCGTTTCGGAGGTGGAATTCGATAACAAACACCGTGACACGAGATTTTTATATATTAGAAGATGTTATTGTTAACTCAAAATCCCAGACAACTGAGATTTAATTTCTCAGACTTCTAGATCAACTACGTAATACCTAACATATTTAATACATAGGTAAGTAGTTAAAACCATGAGGTAAAAGGAATCAAATCAAGGCAACCCTGGATGAGGGGTACTGGGATAGATTCCACTTAGTTAAGTTTTTAATAAAAAAAAAACTAATTAATTATAATTATTTGAAATTATTATGTAATACTTACATAGATTTAAGTTCAATTCATACGAACTAATTATGGAAATATTTCAAAAATAAATGATCATTATAATTGTTAATAAAAAGAAGAATTATTTATTGGTTAACTGAAAAATAGATAAAATAAATGAACAGCGATATTTTTTCCTAAATAGAAATACCTAAGTGCCTACTTCCACCGAGGTGGTCCACAAATTATTATTTTGTTACGATCTAGTGATTGACTAGATTCAAAGACAAACTCAATAACAGTGATTATATCAACACTATTAGGTATGTTTAACTTTGACAAATCACAAGCTTGAGTTTCCTATTTTCCCTGTGATTTTTCTTTGTAAATGAGAGCTAAAGTTCACGTATTGCCGTTCTCAGTCGATACATTTGACATGGCAAGAACAATAGTCTTTTGTGCAATCGAAGCGGTCCGCTGGTTCCATGGCATTGTACTCTTTTCAACCCCCGATCATGTTCTATTTTCCATTTATGAAGCAAAAGACTGATTATTTTTAGTTCCTGTTGGTTGCTTCTTACGTTATGATTCGCTCCGTATTTTTTACGTAAAATACGAATACTAACATTTTCAAAACATCTTTATTTGTGTACAAGAAAGTTTTTTTTTAATTGACTTAAAATCTCAGACACAAATGGTTTCGATGATTTTCTGTTAACATGGGACGGGAATAAGTTGACACAATGAAGGCCACTGGCCAATCGCACCAAAACACATCGTTACTTAATAAAAATGTAAGGAATATTCTACAATAGCCACAAAACCGAAAGCACAAAATAACTTGCAGACTTTCATAACAGTCGCATATAATTTACCAGTACCAAATCCACACCTAAATCGGAGCGGCGCAACCAACACCCACGTCACTTCATAATCCGAAAATCTCTAAAGGCACCGTCTTTCAATTATCACAAACATTTTTATGGCTAATAAAGTAGCTTAGAGGCGACAATCTCTATAATCCTGGAGGTAACTCAATGTAAATCAACTAATACAGCGTCACATGACCTGCCGTCACCCACCGCAATACCCTAATTTACTATCGAATTAGTAGCCGACGCGTCAATTATTTATACAAAATGGCTGGCTTAAAATCAAGCAAGCGTTTTACAATGTATAACGCTTCATCCAACATCTCTATTTATTGACGCAGAAATTTCATTAACATAACCATGCCTTCCGTGTGAAACTGCAGCATTTCATTTGATAGATTATCGCTCAGTTACTTTGCTCTGACGATGCGTGCTGCTGCTGTGTAAGATGCGTGTAATAACATTTATGCTTTTGTAAACTTGAATATTCTTAAAGAGAAATTGTAGATCTGTGTTCTGTGTACAATCGCCATCATTATCATCGGAGCTGTCTAGGTGCTTAAAAGTATCTGTCCTTAGGGCCATACACAGCGTAAGAAACGAAAGTTGTCTCTCCTGTGAAAATAAAATTAGCGAGTCAGTAACTTCGGATTTATTTAAATCGGGCGAAAGTTGGCTAGGCGTCCCAAACGCCGATGTAGACTTGACTAAAAAGTATTGGCCACAGACCCTTAACTTTTGCCATGACCACAGGAGAGACGCGAATAAAAAAATGTGTATGACCCGTGGACAAAGTTTTGATATTTTTGAGCTTCTAAACGGGCCGTCTACAACGGACCTAAAATTCTGTATTAAATATGTTTTTTTATTTAGTGGACCGTTTTTTTCTTCTATTTCACAACTATCGATATCGATAAAAAAATTGGTTCTAACACTAGCTTGATTGCGACAGACTTATATTTTGCCGTGAAAATTCCGATCTGGTGAGAACAAAAATAATAAGGGCGACTGTCATATTGGCTTGTAAGTGAAAATAGCCTTTAATGTTTTAAACTATACAACCGACATTGAACTCTAGGGTGGTAAAAGAATTTCTTGGTCGACTATACTAAAACATTTCGATCAACTTCTTACAACTTTTACAGGGATATTCAGTTCAATTGACCCAACCACTGGTTGAAGTAATCCGGGTCATTTTAAGATACATTGTATATAAGTACGATACAAGAAGGCAGCGAGTGGATTGGCTAGCAGGATGCAGGCAACAGGCGAGGCCCACACAGTTAGGCTGCGCTTACACAGCCTCCGGGCCACGAATACAAATAACACAATGAAAATTTAATCTTGTTATCGAATATGATTACAAAACATTGGTTTTATAAGCTAAATCAACTAATACACCGCGAGTTTGACTTACAGATGAGTTGACGACTACAAAACTATGATAATTTCATTAGTCAGACTAATTAAGAGGGTACGATGGCTGAGAGACTTTTGAGAAATAGGTATTTTAATGAAATGTCGCTGTCTCGCCCGAACCCCTCCGTGTCAGTACAGCGAGAGCGGGGCAACTGCAGCTCAGACCGTTAATAGGCGCGTAAAATTGATCAAAACAGCATTTCGTAATCCCCTGTTTTCTTCTCGAAAACTGGACCAATAAAATTATTTTTTTCAAATATAATTAGAGGATAGATTTAGCTATGCCCCTATGTTTTACTTTTTTGTTTATATGAGGGATTCTTTTCTGATGAGTGTCTGATAATGACGTTGAAATTGGGCAATTTTTTCAGTTTTTGAAAGCTCATATTTCTTATGTTAATTGAAGTATGGAAAAAAACGAAACCTAGGGGCATAGCTGTGGTAAATACAAATTACACAGTAAAAAAATTTGGCTCTAAAGCCATTATCCAGGGAGGAAACAGGGGATTACGTTTGTATGGAGAATTGGTGCGCATCGTATCCTCTTAATAACATCAACACCAAAGATGCTATAATAGAGCACTATAAACAATAACAAATAAGAAAATTTGAATTCTCCACCACCAACCCTCCAACAATGACAACGATAGGCACTATTCTCAAAAACATTTGCCCAGGAGGCGAGCCATCTGTAGTAGCGTATTTAACATATTTTACATTATTGGCAACTGACAATGCAGAATATGATGTTACGAGTTACAGCGGGCGCTTTCTTTTGTTTTGGTACTAAATACCTACAATCGACCTAGTTAATGGCGCTCATTATTGGTCGGACGGACTGGATCAGCAATAGTACATTACTGCAGCGGCCGCGAAATAGGGGATTGCCGGCCGAGTAGTTATAGATGGCCGAGTGTTAACGAGGCCATCTAGAGATACGACCGCTTTAGCCTAGTTGGTAGTGACCCTGCCTACGAAGCAAGAGGTCCTGGGTTCGAATCCCGGTAAGGGCATTTATTTGTGTGATGAGCACGAATATTTGTTCCTGAGTTATGGATGTTTTCTATGTATTTAAGTATTTATTTATCTATATAAGTATGTTTATCGTCGTCTGGTACCCATAGTACAAGCTTTGCTTAGTTTGGGACTAGGTCGATTTGTGTAAGATTGTCCCCTAATATTTATTTTTTTTATTTTTTTTTATACGAGGCCGGCAATCCCTGTTCGTGGCCAAGGCTTGTATAGAGTTTTTCTCAAACATGCATCATCATCATCATCATCACCATCGTCATCGTCGTCATCATCATCACCCATCATCACCATCATCATCACCATCATCATCATCATCATCATCATCATCTCATCATCACCATCACCATCATCACCATCATCATCATCATCATCATCAACATCATCATCATCATCTCATAATTACCATCATCATCACTATCATCATAATCATTATCACCATTATCATCACACCATCATCATCATCACCATCATCATCACCGCCATCATCAACACCATCACCACCATCAACATCACCATCATCATCACCATCACCCATCATCATCAACATCATCATCATCATCATCTCATCATCACCATCATCATCATCACCATCATCACACCATCATCATCATAACCACCATCATCATCATCATCATCATCACCCATTATAACCATCATCATCACCATCATCACCATCATCATCATCACCATCATCAACATCACACCACCATCATCATCACCACCATCATCATCACCACCATCATCATCACCACCCATCATCATTATCATCAACATCATCTCATCATCACCATCATCATCACCATCATCACCATCATCATCATCATCACCATCATCATCATGATCATCAACATCATTATCATCATCACCATCATCATCATCACTACCATCACCATCATCATCACCGCCATCATCAACACCATCACCACCATCAACATCATCATCACCATCATCATCTTACCTTACCTTAAATAAGCGTAGTGGCAGAATGTCTTAATGAACCAAAACGCAAATATTGCTTATAGTTTTTTTTTATAAACGTCATGGTATGAAACAATAGACGATCACTTTGCTGGCCAAGGCCAGCAATGTTGTATGAAATTCCATTATTGACCTCTCGTCTAGGCGCACACCACGCCGCGCCTGCATTGTGACACTTCGTGGCGTATTATAAGGAACATAATGTCAATATTTCATAGCATGTTTGAGAAAATTAAGTTTAGTAAGGGGGCACGCGGCCCTGCCCCGCACTGCACCACATAGTTGCCTTGACGGACGAGTTTCCGCACTAATTGTTATTATTACGCTATGACGATAACAAGTAACAAGTTTTAATCAACTGTTCGTAGTTTAATATGAGTTGCATAATTAATAAAACAGCTATTTATCCCGTTGAATACATTACACGTAACAAAATCAATAAATACTTACGCACGTTACTTGACCACTCCATTTTCTACAGCATCGTAAGCGCATGGTTAGGCTCAATTTTAAACAATTACTGTTGAGCGAAGGGTAAATGTTTGCGTTCGACTTAGAGCGGTCCGTGGATCGCCCACACGCGAGCCTGACAGGTACTCATTACGTACACGATGCATTGCATTCACGAACTGCAAAGATAAAAAACCATTTTTTCATGATACACGGATTGTGCTAGCTTTGTGGTAAAAAGATTCTGTATGCTAGACATGTATCATGGCAGTCAGACCGGCAAAATAGCCGGAAAACGTAAGGTTGGGAGACGCAAAATTCCATGGCTCCATACTTAACGTCAGAGAATGAACCAGCATCAAGACTGTAGAACAGCTATTTAAGTTGGCTATGAATGTGAACCTTCAATAATGAAGTGCCACTATAGGAAGAAGACGAAGAAAATGCTACATCACTTTCTATACCTATATGAAAAAAAAAACAAGAAACCGCGTTACAAATTCCATGTACACACTGTGTCCAAAATTAAATGGTAAAAACGCACACGAGCATAGGTTCCTTTCATTTCGATTTATCGTGATCTTGGTCGCTGAAAGCTGCAAGACAGCCGAAACATTGAGGATATCTTCATCATCATCATAACCTCAGCCTGCACACTATACGTCCCATTAAAGTTCACAAGCCTCCTCACAGAATTAGAGATTGGATCGTAGTTCTAACGTGGGCCCAATGTGGATTGGAAACTTATTAAGGTATTGAGGATATAAGAAATAATAAATGAAATAAAGACACGGGAAAAAGATAGGTACGTCAGTATATTGAATTAAAGATGACTGTCAAAACATGATATTATTTATTATTCTCTTTGGGACTAAAAACAGTGGCTTCAATAACAGACGCGTAAACGGTTTCTGGTTGGTTATTATATTCTAATATAAACTCGTACTAAGTCGTATGTAACAACTAGGTATAATAGAAAAAAAAATAACCAATCAATGTACCTTTAAGAACAGCTCTTAATTAAGTTGTGGATGCAGTGCCCTCTAATAATATAGACACAAAACTAACCTACTACTCATACATTACAAATGCTCCCTGCATTATTATGAACATGGGTACCAACTTTTTTTTTAGCATTTTTAACTCAATCTTTATAATTTTCTTACTGCACTAAGTATTTTTAAAACATTGTATGGAAGTCCGGAATCCTTTATCTACGAGTTCGACTCATATGACCAGTTTTTTTAATTAGACTCAAAAAAACAAGGAACAGTTGTCTCCAAACCCTCATAAGTTAAGTTTACCTCCCTTATCTCAGCCGTGGAACTTAACACCTCACATTTTACCGGATGACGCGATGATTTATTTTTTTAAGGAATCACGCTTTAAGATACACTAAGGTTTTATCTACCCTACAAAAAGTTTGTGCGATGTATACTAACAAGATGTTTGAGATATTTCAATAAATCACAAATGCGTATCGAATTTCAAAAGTATCGCCCTCCCTGTGTTATTTTATTTGTCTAGGGCTAATGCCACAGTGTACGTTGTTCTGCCAGTGGGTTCAATATAACATGAGCTCAATATGTCACGGTTAATGTATTATTTGTAATTGTAACGTTGTATTAACGGTTTAATTTGTCTGCCAGGAAAACCTAGGTAATTTTCTGAAGTATTTAGGTTGTTGTTATTGTGGGAAGAGGCCACAAAAA
The DNA here is from genome assembly GCA_947563465.1 of Archips xylosteana. Classification (NCBI taxonomy): domain Eukaryota; kingdom Metazoa; phylum Arthropoda; class Insecta; order Lepidoptera; family Tortricidae; genus Archips; species Archips xylosteana. The sequence goes on along the minus strand of OX387357.1, from coordinate 11,812,521 downwards.
AGATATCTCTTTCTAGCTAAGTAGATGCCATTCCTAGTGACCGTAATTTGAAGGAAGAGTGTTGGAAGTTGTTTTTATGCATCTGAGATTAAAAACTGCGATAGCGAAATGTAGTACATAAATGACGTCACCAGCGCAACCTACTTCAAATTAGTTCGAAAGGTGTGAATTTAATTGTTGGTAGGCAACTTTTGTGAAAGAGACTGTTTATTTTAATCAATAAAAGACAGATTACGCCAAATAAAAGATAGGTGTTACTAATTGGAAAGTACCTAACTACCTACTCAACAAAAAAAAGATTTAAAACAGAAACAGTAGTTTTTAGGGTTCCGTACCCAAAGGGTAAAAACGGAAACCCTATTACTGAGGCTCCGCTGTCCGTCCGTCCGTCCGTCTGTCACCAGGCTGTATCTCGGGAACCGTGATAGCTAGAGAGTTGAAATTTTCACAGATGATGTATTTTGGTTGCCGCTATAACAACAAATACTAAAAAATGGAATAAAATAAATATTTAAGGGGGCTCCCATACAACAAACGTGATTTTTATAGATAATTGTACGGAACCCTTCATGCGCGAGTCCGACTCGCACTTGGCCGGTTTTTTTATACTTACCTTCGCAGTTTAAATATGTATAGACGGCACCAATTGCTATATGTGACAAATAATTGTTTTTTTTTTCAATTTCCCAAATAAAATTAAAATTTCCAAAAAAAATGTAGTTCTGGCAATGTTTATTTCATGTGTGTTTATTTAGTATGTACTGATCGCTATAAATACACTGTGTGTGTCAGACGAAGGAATTTTAATCTCGGACGCTCGATTTTAATCACGTATCGAATTTTTACTGAGAATCTCGTAACATGCGTAATTCTTAAACGTTCCTCAAATTAGGATCTGAGACGAAAGTAAAAGCCCGGATTTATCGAACGATGAAAGAAAAAAGTTTTAAATTCGTTTGAGTTAATGGATTTTGTACATTTATCATCTCGATCTGCATGGCACAGGCATCCTCTTAGAATAAGAGGGCTAGTGCCGTAGTTCTCTCGTACCTTACCTTCACACGTACCATTGAATTTCTTCGCGGGTGTGTTCAGATGTCCCCAAGATGTTTTCCTTCACCGTCAATTGGTGAATTTCAAATGTAATTTCGCACATGAATCCCGAAACATTCAGATGTGCGAGCCCAGGCTCAAACCCACGTCCTCTACTTGAAAGGCGCTAGGTCAAATGACTAGGCTACCACGACTTTTTTATCCTATCCTACTAATATTATAAATGTTTGTTATTCAATCACGCAATAACGGCTAAACGGATTTGGGTGAAACTTGGGGAACAGATAGACAAAAACTGAATTGAGACATAGGATACTTACCCCTTGTTTCACCATCCATTAATCAAATTTAATTGACGGATAAATGTGATGCCTCTCCGTTTGTTTTGTTCGAATAGACGGAGACAATACAATATTTTAACTTAAAGCTGTAATAGAGGGCGTTGTATAGTAGCGGAATGAAAAGTTTGGTCACTTTGTCGGTCCCTTGCTAAATGTTCCTTTCATCCACTCAAAGGTGGACTGGTAGAGATCCCTTAAAGGGATAAGTTTGCCTTTGTACATGCATTTCAACGGTTGTCAATAATGTTTTTCTTTTTTTTTCCTTATTTTTGTACAATAAAGAGTTTACATACATACATACTTTTCGACCTTAACTCGTTGAAATAGAGTCGAAAAGAGACAAAACTTTTCATCCCGCAACTGAACAAGAATGATGACACGTTAACATCGTCTGCAATCAATAGATGGCGTTGTCCTAGCCAATGTTGCATTTATAAAATGTTACCGTAACCATTTTTAAAGGCCATATTACCTGTAGTCTTTCAATCAGATGGTCGTGGGTACGAGCACGGGCTCACACGAGTTTTTTTTTAAATTTGTGTGCGAAATTGTATTAATAATTTACCATGAGCTTGACGGTGAAGAAAAACATCGTGAGGAAACCCGCACACACCTGCAAAGAAATGCAATGGTGTTTGTAAAGTTCTCAATCTGCACTGGGTCCGCGTAGGAACTACGGCACAAGCCCTCTCATTCTTAAAGGAGGCCTGCTCTATGCGGATTACAAAGGCTGGGATCATTTCATTGATGGCCGAACATCTGGGCATCGGCCTAATGGATCAGATTTGACCTGGTTAAGGTTGCGGGATCTCGTTGGATGCGGATGGCGCGGGACTGGTCTGTTTGGAGAGCCTTGGGGGAGGCCTATGTTCAGCAGTGGACGTCTTTCGGTTGAAATGATGATCATTTCATTGAAGGCCGAACATCTGGGCATCGGCCTAATGGATCAGATTTGACCTGGTTAAGGTTGCGGGATCTCGTTGGATGCGGATGGCGCGGGACTGATCTGTTTGGCGAGCCTTGGGAGAGGCCTATGTTCAGCAGTGGACGTCTTTCGGTTGAAATGATGATCATTTCATTGATGGCCGAACATCTGGGCATCGGCCTAATGGATCAGATTTGACCTGGTTAAGGTTGCGGGATCTCGTTGGATGCGGATGGCGCGGGACTGATCTGTTTCGCGAGCCTTGGGGGAGGCCTATATTCAGCAGTGGACGTCTTTCGGCTTATGCCCAGATGTTCGGCCCATTCAAATAAATCTTAAGTTTGCTGACTCGGAGTCGCTAATTTTATGTCCACGGAAGAGACAACTTTTGATTCTTACGGTGTGTATGACCCTTATGATCAGTCATCAACGGCAATTAATGTACCTGCAATGTATGTACGAGTATACATTTCTTGCTCCGTCTAAATAAGGCTTTAGATATAGGTTATGCAGTATTGCACCACTGTTGATCGCAGGAGAAGATTTATACACGATAGTAAACCATAGCGTAGGCGAAAAAGCCATAGATGCGGCTCCTGATGCACCTTACGCCTCGGTAATAAAAGCGAAATTGCAACTTCTGTCAGGACAGAAGTGCTTGAACATTTGTCTTGGAAGCACATAGATTATCCCGTACCTTATGTTTGTCAAGTAGGTAAATATTTTATTACAACGTTAAGTTGTCGACAGATAATATCTACAGTGCTTTGCTTGTACAAATTATCATAGTCGTAGTATCTGTGAGTCATAATCATAGGCCAAGTTATATTTCACTCTAGAATTTATAACTCAACTAACTTTTGCATCCGACTTCGTCCGCACACAAATAAAATGTATTGTCAACCCATGTGTGTTCCAAAAATCCCTTTTTAGTGCACCTCTATAATCCTAAAGGAATGGTTACAGAGTGGTCCTATTGAATCGAATAGGTCTGTACATAAAACCCGTTTTTTCTTTATCCCGTGGAATACAATCAACTACATACTTACATGCCAAGTCTCTGATAAATGTGATAGAGCCACTATAAAGCGAAAATATAAATCCCATTTATTCCCTATCCCGTGGGAATTTAGAACAATCCCTTCTAAGTCTATCTCTAGTGCATTCAAGATATCGTGTGCCAAATTTAAAGTCTTTAGCTTCAGGGGCTTGGGCTGTGCGTTGTTGATATATCAGTCGGTCAGTCAGGACTTTGACTTTTATTATGTATAAATTTATACCAACAAGGATTTTATTAATTAACGCTGAAGACATGTCGTGGGAGTTCCCCAACAGGATGGACCAACGGTCTGGTCTGGTAATGGTCGCAGGATCCAGAACAGAAAGTACCCTTAAAAGGGGAATTGAAGCATGCAATTTGATTGGATGTCAGATATAAAATCAGCGTGTTTTTTCACCAAACATATGTTTTTTCCGTTTTCCTATAAGTTTTTTCCTTTATTTTATTTACGTATCAACAGTTTAAAATTTTTCTTTTCTTTAAGTGACATTTTGCATGTTTTATCAAAACATTTCATTGCAAACTAAAAAGAAACCGACGAACTGTCTAGGGCCGACAACGCACTGGCATCGCGTAAAGCGCTGCAGGTGTCCATGGACAGTGGTGATCATTTAACATCAGGTGACCCACTAGTTCATTTGTCTGGCCTCTCTGACATAAAAAAAACTGATAGTTTTTTTAATATTATTATGAATTATGAAAGCCTAAAATGGGCATTACTATTCATCTGATGTTAAATAATCACCACCGCCCATTGACACCTACACTATTGAGACAACTGGTGCGTTGCTGGCCTTGCAAAAATGGTCTCCATTCTTTTTAGAAATCGAGTGATGAAATGAAAATACTTCGCGACTTGGTTTTACTAAAGGCGTTTATTTAGTGATTTTAAATTGGAAACATTTTTTCTAGTCACCGTCAATTTGACAGTTGAGAATTGATTTGGGGTCAGCACGTTTTGCGATTTTACAATTCTTCGTCGTTTTACAACTTCAAAGCTTGTAAATTGTGCAAAAAAAATCATGGTTCAATATTTCAACTACCTACTTTAATTTTGTACTGCGATAGAATACAAATATTATTTTCTGTTCTCTTTCTGTTGCTCAATTAGCGACCTCTTTTACCCTGCTAATCGCTATTTACTTTATTTCATTACCAAAATTATTTTCTACCTGAAAAATATCCTAAAATAGTAAATTTAATATCGGTTAAGCACTAAACATTTAAACAAGGCAACCACTGAACTCTATGACCTACGGTTGTGGCTATTTGCCCGGTGTAAAGTCGGGAAGCCGGAGATCCCTGTTTTTAACAGTTAACACTGGATGTTGTGCAAACAAAATATGCAAAGTAGGTGCGGGCTGGGTGATAGGGGCCTAATTATGTACGAGCACGGCTTGCTGTGTCCACCCTCGCCCTACATTCGAAGTATTTCAAAGCTAATAAAAATGCGAAAAATGCTGCCGAATAATTATCAATTATAATTAGCTTGCTACGTTGGCGTTAATGAATTTAGGACGTTTTACCGTGGCCGCGAAATGTCATTAAAAAGTTGTTTCGTCGGCGGCATTACGGCTGTTATTTTGTACCCGCATTACCACGTTTTTATTTTTATGTGCTCTTTAGTAGCATTAAAACAAAAAAGGTTCGCGCAGATAAATGTTTATGTACCTGAGGTGTGATAAAAAACGTTGGTATATACCAGCTACCTACCTAGACATTTTTTGCAAATAATAATATTATTGTCTGTAAAAATCCCGCTGCTTTGACCCCTGCATCAAATCACTAAGGCGTTTGGGATAAATCTAACCTAACATTATATTATAAGTAATTATAATATTACAAGCTGCTGCCCGCGACTCCGTCTGCGAAGAGTTCGTTTATCGCTATCCCGCGGGAACTATGCAATTTTCCGGGAATAAAAGTTATCCTATATAATAATCCGGATTATAAACTATCTGTGTGCCATATTTCATCAGAATCCATCAAACCGTTTTAGCGTGAAAGAGTAACAAACATCCATCCATCCATCCATACTTACAAACATTCGCGTTTATAACATTATTAGGATAAGTTTAGTGTGAAAGTTTGTAAAGATGTTTGGATATTTGGATGTTTGTTACTCAATAACGCAATAATGGCTGAACCGATTTACATGAAATTTGGTATGGAGATATTTATTTTATTCCATTTTTTAGTATTTGTTGTTATAGCGGCAACCGAAATACATCATCTGTGAAAATTTCAACTCTCTAGCTATCACGGTTCCCGAGATACAGCCTGGTGACAGACGGACAGACGGACAGACGGACGAACGGACAGCGGAGCCTCAGTAATAAGGTCCCGTTTTTACCCTTTGGGTACGGAACCCTAAAAATGATTCAGCAAACAAAAACAATTCACTAAATTATCACAAAGTACTCAAGCCTTTGAGGATGTAAAGGGATTGTCAGTGTTTGAAACGGATTTCCCACCTGACGGAGTAGAAACAGCCTAAGACTTCAACTGAGCAACTTGGATACAAGTACAAGGGCTTGTTTATAGCCAAAGGATCCGACGGGATCCTTGACCCGACCCAGCTTTGATTTAGGACCTTAATTACACAGTAGACTTGCGTAAATACTGTTTTTAGTGCCACGTACAAATTGTTTTTCGAGTTACGTAAACAAGATATACATAGTTAGTTCATCAAAAGGTTCATCATTTTCAGACGCAATTAGGAGTAGTCGTAAGTTACGGATAGGTACGTATTATTCGTAGCCCTTGGTATACCTTGAACATCATCTTAATGTATATATTTTTGGATTGTTTATAATGCGGTGTTCACTAAAAAGAGTCGATTACAATACGTTTACTTTTAGTTTACCACTGTCAGATGGCTTGCCTTCATTTAATTTCCAACTTTAACACCATACAAATAAAGTAGCTATTACAAAATCTGCAAATGTGGGTAACAGGTTTAGGTAGCTTATTTTGTAATTTTATGTTTTGATTCCTTTTATTGTTAAATCTTCATTTCATTCTAGAATATCAATTTATTCTCACACAAAAATGCTGCGCCCTTCAGGGTTTCATATTTATGATTGAGTTGTACCTATTTACATGTGAATTGCATTTAATAAACAATACAATACAATACAGTATTCTAAAATTGGCTTTATTTGTAGGTCGTTAAAGTTGAATATGAAATGAAGGCAAACCATCTGTCAGTGGTAAACTTTATGTAATTTTACTGTACTAATTACCTATATCGTATTTTGCTTTGAGTTACTTTCACTTTCGTTTGACAGGTGTCTTTTACTTCCTGTAGAAGTCATCTGAGTGTCCACCAATCTGAGTCAGCTTGGTAGGTTCTGATTCCCTACGTGGCAACGGACCCTAATTTTTAATTTTATTGATTTGATTTTTTTTTTGCCACGTTATCATCAATCCTGAATAGATTTTAGTTCAAAACTAAACTTGCTCTATTGTAGATGGCTTGAAAGTCACTTCAATACAAAAAGTTATTTCACAGTCTCCCACCCAACACACCCATGGTTAAAGTAAAACTAAACCGATTTGAACTCAAGCACATGATTGATAGCAGAGCACAGATTAAGGTGTCTAGTGAACCCTAAATAAGAATTTTGAAACGCATTAGCTACGTGAAACAGAGCGCCCTTCGACCTAATACGTATAAAAACCCCTGTGATTTATCGAGTTCAGTATAAGTACTTACTTTTCCAAGCGAGGGTAGATAGCGCTCACAACAGGGGCACGGACTGAAAGTTTGCAGTGGGAAAAAATGCATTTGCTACTCGGGTTCTGTTGATTTAAATTCCTGTGTATCTTTATCCGGATTCGTCCCCATTGTTTGTGCCTTACATTGTGCTTGAATTTGAGGTTCTTAATACTATTTTCATAGACGTTTATGAAACTTAAATATTTGAACAGTAACGAAAAGTATTCGTGATGGAAAATTCGCGTTAAATCAGGATCAAAATTCATGTTGTGATTTAAAGAATTTCATGATTTTAATTTGCTATGTAGAAACAATTCTGCATTAATACAGGTATATGTAGAGTAGGTATATACCTATGTATTCATTTATTATAAATATTCAGAAAAAATAATAAAATTTAACAATATCAATCAAAATTAAAATTAAAATCAAAATTAAAATTAAAATCAAAATTAAAATTAAAATTAAAATTAAAATTAAAATTAAAATTAAAATTAAAATTAAAATCAAAATTAAAATTAAAATTAAAATTAAAATCAAAATTAAAATCAAAATCAAAATTAAAATTAAAATCAAACTTAAAATTAAAGTCAAAAAATAAAAATCGAACCTAAATCAATATTAAAATAATATGTCAATAAAATTTAATTTTTGTGGGGTAGTTTGAGAGTAAGAAAAAAAAAAAAACGCTTTTCTCCATCACGTATACGTCTCAGGTTGCAAACTGACTCGCACCCGGCCCGAAAGTGCCGAAAACACCCGCTGCATTACCACAGATTATTGTATTTAGGTTCGTGTAGGCATACAGGTTTTTGCATTCGTTACGTCATTTTTCTCGTGCCGAATAAGACGAGAACTACTTTTAACACATTATTGTACTTATGTGTTAAACCTAACGACTGCATTGACGATACGAGTTAAGTTAGGTCCGTGTCCCGTCCGATGTTAATCACTTTTTTACCTACAACTGACTTCATCTTCGCGGCTTAAGAAACAATAAAAAATTCGCTAGCTTATTCCGTGAAAATTTTAAAGAATCCCTTCTTAATGCACCTCTAAGATCCTCAAGGAATATGTCTGCCAAATTTCAAATCTATATCTCTAGTGGTTTGGGCTGTGCTTTGTCTGTCAGTCAGTCAGTGAAGAAGCGCGTCAGTCACGTTACTTTTTTATAGGCATAAATGTGTTTCAAGCTAAATTGTAAATGTACCAAAAAAAAGATACTCTAAATCCGTTTATTTCAAAGTATAAAAACTAACAAAAAATATGAAATAGTTTTGCGGAACCCTTGAGTGTATCGCTTTTTACCGGATGTTTTCCCGGTTTATTGTTGAGGGAACTACAAAAAGTTACCATTTCATACTTATCTTTGAACTCTTACTTCGGAGTGCACTATAATGGTGTATGCGTTGTACAAACGTTTGATGTTGCATGATTTTGATATTATGATAAATGGGAAGACAAAGTTTGATTTACAAATATTTCGAAAAATAGATTGCGTGCAAGTTTCGATAAGGCTTAAGTATTTTATTAAACACAAATCATCATCATTTCAGACATCCACTGGAAATAGATAAATAATAAAATACTCGGTTAGATAAATAAAAAAGAGTAAGGAGACTAACATCTTAGGGAAATTAACTTCATTTAGCTTGTTGAAAGTTCCCTTAAAGTTAAAGGTAGTCTAAAATAACTCTGTGTTTATAGATAATGTTAGGTAGAGTCGACCAAGAAATTCCTTCTCCACCTTAAAGTTCAATGTCAGTTGTACGTCTTAAAACATCACAAGCTATTTTCCTTTTTATGTCAATGTGACAATAAGACATTTTGTTTTTCATCTGATGTAGTAACTGTCATAAAAAAAATGTTAAAGCGCGTAATTCGTCGACTATCTGTAATAATGGACTCTAACACAATTAATTACCTAAATTGCCTGAAACCACACAATACACTATAATCTCTAAGATACAGAATATACAAGATAAGCTCCGCAGGAATTTCAGAAGTTTCTAGACAGGTGCCATTACAGATAGCTACACACATTACGCTAGGACTTGCAGTTGGCAGAACCCTATTAGTATGCTCGTTTAATAGAACTACCAACACAATCGTTTTAACTTTGTCTAGGTATGTCTGAAGTGTTTTAAATTTTGTTAATTTACAGAAATAATTATATTAATATTAACACTATCATCATAATGATTGTCATGAGTATATCTTTTCACTTTCACTTTACTCCTTATTTCATGAAGTAACGAAAGAAAAAGGGTGATTTATTTTTACTAAACATTATAAAACGTCTGTTCAAAAGAAAAGTAAGATTCACAGCGATCCTTAAATTAAATCACGCTTTAATAGAAAACAATGGTACATTATTGCATTACTTCCAGAAGTAGGCAATCACTGGCAGTGCAGTAGTTGAAACGGATGAGCTTGCAAGTTCGTTTAATAATACGAAGGCAGCAATTTCTGTTCTAGCTGAGATAAATACAGTGCTTTTCTCAAAAATCGAAAAAGGAGATAAGAAACCAAAATTAATAAAAATATAATTTTCATAAAAGTATAACAAAACAAACCGCCCCTTTTTCCCAAAACACCTAAATCTATTGGAGAAATATTCATTTTATATTGAGGGTTTTATATTTTAAAGTAGTTAACTACACAACAATGGAATTCGTAAGCAACAACTTAGAGATCCAGCACTTTTTGTCTTAGATTTACTGACAGCAACCCTTCTAATTATGTACTTAGTTAAAAATTACAACTTTTACGATTATTTTTGGGAAAAATAATTAACAACTACTAACAACATTAATGTACGAAACTAGCTCTCAACATTGCAGAAACCGCAAGCGAAAGCCGAATCATAACTCAGCATATCCACACAACGTGTGTGCAATATAAATTACCTACGATAGTAAGGAGCCAATGTGAACAGTTGGCGTTAATAGCGGCCGAACCCCAGGGAAATGTGTGCTTGATAATGTGAACTGTAATTTTATGTCGCAACAATAGCTAGTATCTGTATCTGATACGGAGATGGACGATATGCGGAATTAATTAGAAATTACTTGTTTATTTTGTGGCAAGTAAAAAAAAGTAGTTCATAATTTTCAAAATTCCGTTCCAAAAATTTTTCAGAATGAATACAATAAATCGGAATTTTAAAATGAATTGTATCGTTTGAAAATGAATTCTCTATAATATTGATATGTAAACAAAATAATATAACTATCGTAGAATAGTCAACACAAATTGACCTAATACCAAACAAAGCAAATCCTTTACTATGAGTACTATAGATAACGGATTAAAGTACTTCATTACTTAAAACATTTTGACTTTGAATGATTTTCACAAAGTTTACTTTTATAAAACAATGAATGTTTGTTTTGTTTTTTTTTCAGCGGAAACAAAAAACAACAGTACCATGATTTTGTTCATTTCGAACAAGTTAATAGGTCAACCGTAAAACGTAACATTATGCAAACCGCTGTTCTAAATTACAAGGAGAATGAAAAATGGACTGAAGGTTTTTTAAACCGTTATGGTTTCATTGTTTACCTACAGCTCCATCCAAATACCTGATTGTTTATTACCTGGGAAGAAAATTTGAAGAAATACTCAATGGTGCATGTAATTTAACAATCATTATTGATTCCATACGGAAGACGATTGAACTGAGTTTTGGATTCATATCTTCGTATTTTGTGCCTACCTATCAGTCATTTTTTTTATAACATAAAGATACAATGTAACATAAAACTATTTCTTTAGTCGATACAAAAGATGCATCAGTTGACAAAGTTAAATCGACTTACGATGCCAGACGTTCTGGGAAACTTCATAAAGAATAGGAGCTCATTAACGTCATGCAAATATTCACTTAACGTACGAATCCAACGAAATGAAAGTAAATTGAACGGAATACTTTCCAAATTGAATTTAATCTAAGAATAATTTACCCCTAATTGATTTATGATTGGAGACTGTAATAAAAATTCCATAGTGTCTACTAAAGGTAGGGTTACTGTCTCACTTTTTCGAAAGTTTTCGAATGTAACAAGAATAAAATATTAATATTAATAAAATTCATATTACTAAATTAAAAACCTCTGTTATCTAATACCTTCAAGTGAGCAATTCTTGTATACTTAATTTTTTTTGTGTATGTATGTATGTAAACTCTTTATTGTACAAAGAAACAAGAAAAAAAAACAATATTGACTACTGTTGAGATATTCGTACAAAGGCGAACATATCCCTTTAAGGGATCTCTACCAGTCATCCTTTAAGTGGATGAAAGGAGCATTTACCAAGGGACTAACAATAAGTAGGTTTAATAGTCACAAATAGTGAAAGCTCGAATAGCGGGAATCTCGGACAAGGCTCATACGATTTCGATAATATTTTTTAGGTGGGGGTTTTTTGAGGCGAACAATCGCTCTAGTTTGATCTTATCTCAGCTCTGGGAAAGCGCGTGTCTTTGAGTTTTAGCCCGAGTGAACCTCGGTCGCCCTAGTCTACCTAGCCTACCTGAAGAGGTCTACCTCTTTAAAGCTACATCGTCGTTATCATTACAACTTTATTACAAATCTTAGTGAAAATGATAAATGTAACAAAAAGTGAAAAAAAATCGCGGAATCCTTGGATTATATGTACGCTTGACTCTAACTCGAGTAGCGAAAATGATCTTTTTTTAATATTAAGTCGTTTTAATCTTTTCTCCCATTTTACTAATAAACACTAGTTTACTATTAGTATTGCTGTTATAATTACTTTGATCACTTTTAAACCTAAATAATCATTGTCGGCAAGTACTTTACTTATGTTTGTTTTTCAATGTTCAATTATCGAATAAATGTTTTTCTTCATCTTAAATTTAGATACTTCAACTTTACTGTGCCCACCCTAGGTGTAAAATATTCAGCCTAACGTAGGTACAGCCAGCCAGGTAATAGTCTAGATTTAGGGCAAGATAAGGGCGTCATCACACGTAGCGAACTCCGCTATTAGACGCCACATTTTCACACCGACTCCCCTTTGAATATCGTTTGATAGCCTTTTTCAATTTGCTTCTTACGACTTCTGAACAGCACTGTAAATATTTCTCAAAAATGTTTTTGGTTCAACAAGATTTATTATTTGACTATGACTATTCAACGAGAACTTTTATGAGACTATTTTTTCGATAAAACGTCCTAAGTTACAGCCAACTTCTTTGTGCAAAAAATACATTGATTTTTTTTATTTTTATTATCAAGCGAGGATGTAAAGATGATGTGCTAAAAACATTCAAGGGTAAATTCTTGATCATAATTTCAAAGGAAATACATCAATTCAGAAATACCAGAGTCAATTGAAGTTTACTTAGACAGAGTACCGTCAACATAATGTTCAAGGAATAAATCCAATAAGTTTTCAGTAATATTAAACGGATCAGCCAGCAAAATTCTATAAATAGACCTTGAACATTTTTGCTAGTCTTTCCGGTCATTATTCTAAACAATCAATAATGTTAAACCTGACATGCGCTCTTCAACACATTAATAAGTGCCTACTGTTGTCATAAATGAGAAATTGTGTTTGCTAATTTGTTGGTAAATCGTTTCACTCACGTAGCAACGAGGTAATATTTTGCAGAGCTGAGAAGTAGCCCTTTAAAATTTTAATAAGAAAACTACTTTTCCCCCAGCAAAATGCATTATTCTTCACAAGCTAATATAAAAAGGAAGTCGTGGACAATAGCTACTACAGCAGAAAAATCAGTTGGTCTTCTCCAAAACGATTCAATTACGAGACAAAACAATTTACTTCCTATTAATCCCCGTAAGTACCTTTTTTCCGCAAAAACCCCACAACTGCCACCAAGATTACAACACCCGAAATCACTTGAGAATTAAGAGCAGAACACAAGTTGATGTTCGCTCAGCCCCGAGCCGCGTTGAAGACCCCTGTCAATCTCGCTTTATCCTTTAACCTGCGCTCAATTTATTATGATTTGGGTTTTGTTACATTAAGTAGCTTGCGATGTTATTATCTGTGAAATTTTGTTCCGGAACAGACATTGGCTTTCACGGGGCGCGGCGGAGAGGTTGATCATTTGATATTTGCAATTCAACAAGTATACATTGGGATGAAGAGTTAGTAATTTGCAAGAACGCTCAATAAAAGTACCTACGCTTGACTCGTAGGCTCAGTATATTCTATGATAAGTAATAGCGTTAATGCGGTGTGAGCAATAAATTTCCGGTTACACCGTAGAAACTATAAGATCCTGGTTCCGAAGGATTTAACTACCCATATTACATACTAGCTTTTGCCTGCGACTCCGTCTGCGAAGAATTCGTTTATCGTTATCCCGCGGGAACTATACAATTTTCCTGGATTTTTCCCCCGATTTCCTATATTTGTTCCCGGGATTTAAACTACTAACTATTCCTATATCAAATTTCATCTGAATCGGTTCAGCGGTTTAAGTGTGAAGAGGTCACAGACAGATAGATAGACAGACACACTTTCGCATTTATAATATTAGTATCGAAGTATGGATTTAATTATCTAACTAACACACGTAAACTTTCTTTATAAACAGAAACCTTGTTCTGTAGGTATTGCATGTCTGATCTATTATAACAACCACTTTTGTGTAGAAGTTCATAATTAGAAATAAGTAAGGTTGAGTAATTCTGGTGTGTATAAATGCTGTGTACAATTAACTATACTAACTAACCTAACCTAAGTAAATGATAAATAAATAAATGACCCACTCTAGAAACCTGTTCACGGAAAATATAGTCATTATAGCATTGCAATGTTTCGCAGTGGTCAAGAAAGGTCTTTCAAATACTAGCTACATTACATTTTTTTTGTTCGCGAATCACCAACCTCCAAGCATAATGTGAAATCTCTGATACTATTTAGACAGTAAATTAACAGCCAATCTTTAGTCCCATAAGATATTTAGTACAGACCTTCCGTGCCACCAACCAATAACTATTAAAATTCGACATTAAATTTGAAATACCGCTATAGTATCAATTCCGTAGTGAAACAAACTTGGAACAAAACGTAGCGCAGTGAACGTATAGCAAAAACAAGTAGGCTGCAACAGCTGGGTGTAACGACGTCACGCGAGAAAGCAATATATATTGGCACAGAAGACGCTATTTCCTAAGCTACACTGCGGCGGTGATTGTAAATACTCGCTTGTCATAAGTATAGAGGAGGCAGGGAATATTTCTGCTTTGTTTATATCGATGAAGATTTTGAAACGGCAACGGTTGAGTTCTCACGCGTTTCGTATTATTTGCTATGCAAGTATCTGGAGTAGAGTTATGGTTTGAAATATACGACGCAGATTTACTTAGCAGTTTATTAGAAGTGCCTTCTATAAGTAGTCACTCCTCGGAGACTATTCCATCTCCTCTGGTGATGGAGATGGTTATGCTCGAAGTGTCTCTGCGGGATCGCATTAGAAATTTTGAAATTCGCGAAAGAACTAAAGTCACCGACATAGCTCAAAGAATTGTCAAACTCAAGTGGCACGACAGGGCACATCGATCGCATCGCTTGTAGAACTCGCGATGGCCAATGGGGCCAAAAGGTTCTCGAGTGGCGTCTACGGACCGGAAGACAGTGTAGGTAGGCCTCCACCAAGATAGAGCGACGATCTGGTTAACATTGCGGAAACGGGCTGGATACGGATGGCTCAGGAACGGTCTGTTTGGAGAACCTTCTGAAGGCCTAAGAGTATGCTCAGCAGTGGATGTCTCTCGGCTAAAATGATGATGATGACCTGCTAAGAGTATAAGATATAATTTTAACCGCCTCCATGAAATGGCTAAGTTTTTCAACTCAGTACACCCTAAAACTTATCCCTTTCGATCCATCGTCATGGTTTCAATTTCTTGGTAGAATACTATGTACAAAACTAAGTGCGAAAAAAATGCTAATTAACATTGAACTCTTTGCAATAAATTGGCGATGGGTATTGTTTTCGGTAGACACATACAGGGCAAGTAGGTACTTACACTTACAAAGATAGACAATCAATACTAACAATTTCGTACCTAAAATCTGCACTGTAGTAAAAGGTAAGTATAATATCCATCCTCCCTAAACACATTCCCGCGTAATACCACCCAATATTAGTGCGTGAAATCCATTTAAACGAATATGCGCGCACAATATATTCTAACAGCAATTAGCGAAACCGACGCCATTACCCCGAAGTACAAGTTAAATTAATGTCGGGTTACAGTCACTCGAAAGTTCCATTATCATTAGGAAACACGATAATGCTTAGGTGATACGTCGGCAGTCGACACGTACAAATGTGTACATTAAATGTGTTACACTAGCTTAAAGTGATGTGTGCCTGTACTTTCATGTGTACGGACCAAATTTATATGAATGCGGGATTGGTATGTATGTATGTATGTAAAACTCTTTATTGTACGTAAAACATGAAAAATAACAGTTAACAAGAAAAACAGATGTACAAAGGCGAACTTATCCCATAAAGGGATCTCTTCCAGTTAACCTTTGACCGATTGACAAGACATTAGAGACAAGAGTAGGCATTAGGCATTAGGTGGTCTTAATTAACTTGAATTACGTACAACTGGAGCGACTGCGCTTCAAGAACTAATTTGTTTAAAAATCTCATAACGGATGAGGTATTCCCGTGACATAACTTTAGTTACTCACATACAGACTGTCCCAAAACTAAATGAAAACCGTTCTGGAAAAAATGAAAAAAAAACAATTATTTAAGGGATAATAGACTTTATTTTAAAAATCAAAATTCTAAAAGTGAAATGTTATGTAACTGTATTATCGCTTAACCAAGTTTGTATTTTGGATTTATTTTTTATTTTTCCATGACTGGTATAACTTGATATATTACCCAATACTAGGTTATGATTGAGTTTTAGGACGCCCTGCATATATTTTTGTGGAAACTAGACGGTACGAATATTTATTCCAATTTTCTTTAATAAATTGAAAAGTGTGCCACTATGATTGAGGAAGCTTAGAGTTCGATAAAGTATACAATAAACAAACATTGCCATCTTAAATCTTGTAAACTATTATAAACCTGCTGCCTGACCTATACTTACAAGCCCATTATTTATCTAGGTAAAATAACCTAAGGGAAAGGTAGTATTAATAAGTATTGACTAAACCGTAACAGGTACCAATTTGTTAGCGGTTTTATAAATTGGAACTACTGCATTTACCTGTACTTTATAAATACAGTTGGGTTACCTTACACAGTTGTTCAGATTTTCTTTTTTTCCGATCGGAACAATAAATATTCATCGATACGTTCTTCGGTTCACGGCATTCAGGAATTTAAATAATTGGCTGATTTTTATGCAGTTGAATTAATGCAATTGGTATAACGATATTATTTCATACTGACAATCGACACGAGGCGGAGTTATATCATTGCTTCATTGTTTACGAAGAATAATCTCATCCTACGTAATTATAGCTCTCTGGAGATAGAATAAACATTATCCATATTCTGCCTACCTAATATTAGTAATTATAATGTTACACAAGCCACGTCTGATCGTGTACAGGGGTGCATATCAAATCGGTCAGTCTGTGTCAGGCCAGCTGCCACCATGGGTGCATTCGCAGATTGCTGGATGCAAAATTAATTCGTAGCCACGTCGTACCGATGAAATCCCTTTATTAACAATCGTTATACGTACTTAGTACTTAACATGTTAACCTAAGTATATTTGTACAAATCAAAATAGGAATAAGCAGGGACTTATGTAATTACATACAAGCTTTGACCCATGGTTTCCTCAGTGTTAAAAATAACTTGAGAAAAATCATTTAGGTATCATCTTGGAGATTGTTCTTAAAAAAAACCGGCCAAGTGCCAGTCGGACTCGCGCACGAAGGGTTCCGTACAATTATCTATAAAAATCACGTTTGTTGTATGGGAGCCCCCCTTAAATTTTTTTTTAATTTTAATTTAATGATTTATTTTTAAAGTCAATATATAATTAAATATTCCGTGAATATTTCAAGTACCGGTTGCCGTTATCAATATCGAGAAAAATGAGCAAAATAAAACCGGCCAAGCGCGAGTCGGACTCGCGCACGAAGGGATCCGTACAATTATCTATAAAAATCACGTTTGTTGTATGGGAGCCCCCTTAAATATATATTTTATTCCATTTTTTAGTATTTGTTGTTATAGCGGCAACCGAAATACATCATCTGTGAAAATTTCAACTCACTAGCTATCACGGTTCCCAAGATACAGCCTGGTGACCAACGGACGGACGGACGGACGGACAGCGGAGCCTCAGTAATAGGGTTTCCGTTTTTACCCTTTGGGTACGGAACTCTAAAAAAAGGTTATCGTAACATTTTAAGCACAACGTTCGCTCAGACAGCGTCATTACTTCAACATCTGTGGACAGCGCCTTTTATTTGTAAATAGTTGCCTACTTATATGAAGTAAGTAGCTAGTAATAGCTGAAAGTTTGCTCAAGAAAATCTAAGATATTTCAACAATTAAAAAGTTTTTCAAGCCTTGAATGCTTGGTATAAATAGCCAAGAGATCGTGTGTTCAAATCTATTATTTGTTTTTAAGTATCTTTTGAAGTTACGCATGTATGTTAAGGTGGTTCGACTTCCATACAAATCTCTGACCGTTTGCATTGCTTCCACAGACTTGATTTCAACGCGATTTTTTGGGGATAGTTATTTGAGGACATATTAGGTGGGCAAATTACTAAATGGAGATGATCTATCATACCTAAATTGCAGTAAAATGCAGTAAATTTCGATGCATTTTACAATAGTGTGAGTAGCTTATGTCAAATAAAACGAATTGTAAAAAGATATTGACTATTTCGAGCAGTCACGTGACCACCTAGTTTGGCTCACTGGTTACGATTCAAACTAGTGTCCAAGTTCAAATCTCACTGTTGCGTATAATTTTCTTTTTCCTTTTTTATTATTATTTGCAAAGGCTGACAACAGTGTTTTAATTTTGAGTAAAAAATCTTAAAATTCTATAATTTTATAGGTAAACAAACCAAAGAAAAAGGGGTTTTTTTATGGGCCTCTTATTTGGATTTGCTTGAATACTTAACTACAAAATACGAGTATGCATTTCCTAACTTCTCTACTATGTTATGTTCCTTACATATTAATCCTCAAAACGATGAAAAAAAACGTAAGATGTAACCAAGTACATAAGTCCAGGAATTATTTCAAAATAACTTGAGACAGACTCATAGTTTCGTAAAAGGCCTGCGTTTATTAGTAATAATAATGTTTAACAGGAGATTCATATTATGCAATGCTTTTCAAATATATCGTATAACCTTTTCGTAGTTAAGCCGTCGTCATATTTGTAAAATAATTCACAGTGTCGTTTATTGTGAGAAGGTCACATAGCGGATCAAAATTTTGCTGTCATGGTTTGGAAACAATACCTACCTGGCTTGGAGCATTCATAGTCGGGAGGGGTGGTTAGAAATGAAACTAAATATTTTGCATACAATCTCATTACATTCGCGTAGATGCTAGCGCCATGCAGTCATGTACCTAATATTTACGTATCTATAATTTGTTTTGAGTCCCATGTTAAGAAGGGGTACTTTACTACAAAAAAAACACATACTGAAATAAAAATAAACTTATATCTTTGTTCATAATATTACGAAAGTCTATCACAGGGACTCGAACCCTAAACCTCTATATTCAAAGTCAATAACCATTGTAAAATTCAGTTAGCGGTCATACCAAAATAGGCCGTTTAGAAATAGTTTTTAGCCATTGAAGAATGTTTAAAAAACTTGAAATGACATACTGGTTAGCTAGCTAAATAATTAAAAAAAAAATAATGCCACGGAATTGTCATTGTGTCAATTTGTCAAACAAAAAATTGTTATAGTTTTTTTTCAACTCATTTGATGTATTTAATAAATTGTAACATTTAGCAACACTTTATATGCTGTGAAATCTGACAAGACAAATAATAATAATCTAGGTAAGTACGTTTTTGTAGCTACATAGTTTGTTAATAACCGGACGCTCTCTGACCGGCTATGAATTGTTCGGGTTGTTGCCGGCAGCCAAGTTATACAGCATACTACGCGTGTAATCGTCAATTTATTTCGCCCTCATCACCTTGATGGTGAACATAGTCTAGCACTGTCCGCACCAAACGAACGCACTAGCAGAGCGGCGCGGCGCGGTGTGGTGTCGGTTGTAATATTCCAACTTCTATGAAAGGGTTCGCATAGAACACCGCCGGGAAAAAGGCTTGGCAGTAGCGGCGTGAATGAAGCGGTACCGAACAACGGTTGTATTTATTTACAACTTTTTAGGGTTCCGTACCCAAAGAGTAAAAACGGGACCCTAATACTGAGACTTCGCTGACCGTCCGTCCGTCCGTCCGTCTGTCCGTCCGTTCGTCTGTCCGTCCGTCCGTCTGTCCGTCCGTCCGTCCGTCTGTCTGTCTGTCCGTCTGTCTGTCCGTTTGTCCGTCCGTCCGTCCGTCCGTCCGTCTGTCTGTCCGTCTGTCCGTCCGTCCATCCGTGTGTCCGTCTGTCACCACTACCAGGCTGTATCTCACGAACCGTGATAGCTTGACAGTTGAAATTTTCACAGATGATACAGTACAATACAATACAATGACTCTTTATCGTACACCAGAAATAGTAAGCGATACAGAAAACAAGTACACAGAGAGAAAGTTACAAGGTAAGCAATAGGCGGCCTTATCGCTAAAGATGATGTATTTTGGTTGTCGCTATAACAACAAATACTAAAAAAGAGAATAAAATAAATATTCAAGGGGCTCTCAATACAACAAACGTGATTTTTTTTGCTAGTTTTTGCTCGATATTGTTAACGGCAACAGGTAGACGCTTGAAATATCCACTAATATTTAGTTACACCGCACCGCTTTCCCACGCAGTTTCCGTCCGGTTTTTTAAGTGCGACGTCCTTCGGACCGCTTTGCTTTCCGAAAAACCGGCGACGGCAACGCATATGTGACACTCTTAGTGTTGCGGGTGTGCTTGGGCGGCGGTGATTGCTTCCCATCAGGTGACCCGCATGCTCGGTTTCACCCTCCTATTATATAACAAAACCTGTTTAAAACAAAACGTGATACTGTCGTTTAGGTATAGTGTATAGTCGACCAAGTAAGTGCTCTACACTTTTTTATGACAACTCCTACATAAAATTAAAACAATAAGGCCGATTGGGGCATTAAGTTATTAGTGAAAATAGCCTTTGATGCTTTAAACTATACCTATATGATCACATATATTTCAGGCTTTATACGTCCCACTGCAGGTCACAGGCGTCCTCTCAGAATGCGAGGGCTTGAGCTGTAGTTTCTACGCGGGTCCACTGCGAAATTGGGAACTTCACGATTCCTCACGATTGTGTTTCCTCACGATGTTTTCATTCACCGTAAAGCTTATGGTCAATTTTAAATGTAATCTCGCACATACATAAATTCCAACAAAGTCAGACGTGCGAACCCACGTTTGAACCAACGACCGTCTGCTTGAGAGGCAATAGCCAAAACCCACTAGACCACCACGGTTTACCGATAAACCACACAACTGACATTGAACTTTAAACTTTTTAAGATTCCGTACCCAATGGTTGCCAATGGGACACTATTACTGAGACTGCGCTGTGTGTCTGTCTGTCTGTCCGTCCGTCCGTCCGTCATCCGTCCGTCATCCGTCCGTCATCCGTCCATCATCCGTCCGTCCGTCCGTACGTCCGTCGTCTGTCGCCTCTATCTCTTAAATTTTTACTCAATTGTTTTTAAAACATTCTAGGTACATAGGTACTGAACCCTCTTCATGTACGAGACCGACTCGCACTTTACCAGTTTATTTAGCGTGGTAGTACTTGAAAGACTAATACTTGGATTCGTAAATGTTGTTGCTTCTGTTTTAAACTTTCGTAATTTACACTCATAATTACTATACTAAACGGGACTTATCACACAATTTATATTTACCTCGACGTTTCAGCCACGTTGCAGCAGCCGTGGTCACGAGTTAACCGTAGTGTAGAGTGTCAAGTTCGTTTAACACCCTACCCTTCAGTTAACTCGTGACCACGGCTGCTGCAACGTGGCCGAAACGTCGAGGTAATAGTACATTACTGGAAAGACAAGTATGCCATCCTGGACGAGTAGAAGTTTGATGATACGAGGCCAGGATGGCATTACTGGTCGAAGCTTGTATAGTGCTTTTCTCAAAAATGATGATAATGGTGATAATGAAATGACAGTGATTGTGATGTGATGATGATAATGGTGAGAGAATGATGATGATAATGATAATGGTGATGATGATGATGTTTGATGATGGTTGATGATGATGATGATGATGATTGTTAGTGATGGTGACGATGATGGTCATTGATGGTGGTAATGATGATGATGATAGTGATGGTGATGATGATGATTGATGATGGTTGATGGTGATGATGGTGATGATGATGATGATTGTTGGTGATGATGGTGATGATGACGATGATGGTCGTTGATGGTGGTGATGATGATGATTGTGAAAATGATGATTGATGATGGTTGATGGTGATGATGATGATTGATGATGGTTGATAGTGATGATGATGATGGTAGTAGTGATGGTGATGATGATGAGATGACGATGATGATGGTGGTGATGATGATGGTGATGGTGGGTGATGGTGATGATGATGATGATGATGATGATGATGATGATGACGATGGTGGTGGTGTTGGTGATGGTGATGATGACGACGACGACGACGACGATGATGGTGATGGTGATGATGATGATGATGGTGATGGTGATGATGATGTTGATGATGATGATGGTGATGATGGTGATGGTGATAGTTGGTGATGATGATGATGATGGTGGTGATGGTGATGATGATGATGATGATGATGGTGATGATGATGCATGTTTGAGAAAAACTCTATACAAGCCTTGGCCACGAACAGGGATTGCCGGCCTCGTATCTCTAGATGGCCTTGTTAACACTCGGCCATCTATAACTACTCGGCCGGCAATCCCCTATTTCGCGGCCGTTGCAGTAATGTACTATTACAGGGCTGTTTGAATGACGTGTTTATTACTAGCTTATTGGTGCGGCCTTGCATTGGCCTTGCGAAAAAAGTGTGTTTTAGTTTACCTCTCTATGACACTAATCAAGTATAATAATTGACTTCCAAAATTCAAGGGGTAAGGCTCGTAAAACACACTTTCCCGAAATGTGCACTTTCGGTGCACTTCTTTAGAAGGGTCATTTTCTCGGAAGGCACACTGTCTCTAAAAGTGCACTTCCCGATATGTACACTTTGTCAATAGGTGCACTTTTCCAGAATGTGCACTTTCTCTAAAGGTGCACTACTTAAGAAGGGTCATTTTCTCGGAAGGTACAAAAAAAGTAAAAGTGCACATTTCGGGAAAGTGTGCGTTTTGGAAAAGTGCACTGTTTGAAAAAGTGCACATTTCGGGAAAGTTTCCAAATTGGGAAAGTGTACATTTTGGGAGTGTACATATTGCGGAAAGTGCACGTTTAGAGAAAGTGCACATTTCGGGAAAGTGTGTTTTACGAGCCTAACCCAATTCAAGTCTCTGGTTCGTGGAGTTGTGGTGCGTTTTGCATTAATCAATCACACACTCATTCAGTCATAATATTATGAAGTTTTAATAATTTATTTTTTTACTCATTCAGATTCATAACCAGTTCTTAGTAACTATAGTATTTATGTAAGTACTTATCGCTATTGTAGTACTATAAGTAAAATAAAATTAAGATAATAATCATCATCATCATCTCGGCCTCACTACTAGGCATAGGCCTCCTCTGAGAGTGAGAGGGCTTGAGCTGTAGTTCCCACGGGGACCAGTTCGGATTTGACACTTCACACACACCATTGAATTTCTTCGAAGATTTGTATGCAGTTTTCCTCACGCTGTTTTCTTTTGGCATGAAACTCATGGTAAATTTCAAATAAACCCACAATCCTCTTGAGAGGCTATAGGTAAATCACTGTAATACCACGGCTGTAAACTGCAGGTAACAATAATATATAGAAATAATGCCTTCTCCTTTTGTGCATGTATGTGTATGTATGCATGTATGTTTATCTTATGGGTGAATTTTCATCCACTTCCAGTGGTAATTGGTTATTTTCAGTGCTGTCCTAAGACCGCAATTATGAAACTTGCGTGATAGTAAAGAAGTATAAAATACCTGTCATGAAAGCCTAAGTGTCATGGTTTTTAACCCCCGACACAAAAAGAGGGGTGTTGTTATAAGTTTGACCGCTATGTGTGTGTGTATGTGCGTGTGTGTGTGTGTGTGTGTGTGTGTGTGTGTGTGTGTGTGTGTGTGTGTGTGTGTGTGTGTGTGTGTGTGTGTGTGTGTGTGTGTGTGTGTGTGTGTGTGTGTGTGTCTGTCTGTCTGTCGGGTGCACCGATTTGGATGTGGTTTTTTTTATTTGAAAGCAGGTTTCTTGGCGATGGTTCTTAGACATGTTTCATCAAAATTAGTCTAGCTGTTTTAAAGTTATCAGCTCTTTTGTATGCTGCGGAAGGTATCTTAGATTTAATTGCGTTGGGGGTTTTAAATTTTTAATTTCTAGTTATACTATGATATTATTACCTGTAAAAAACGTAGTTTACCTGATGATCTCAATGGAGGCCTTATAGTTACTGTCTGTCGGTTCGTCCGTATGTCACAATCGCTTAACTCTAATATTATAAGAGCTAGTATATGTACGAAATCTTGGAAAGTTAAGTTTATTATTATTTTTTAGAGCATTTTCAAGATGTATGTATCTTAAGTTTAAGCTAAGGACACTTCCTAGATTAGTCTTTAGTTTAGTTCCTAGTTTCTTAAGTACCACCTAAGTCTAAAGTACTTTGTTTAGTATGTCCCTAACCTTATATGAATTATTATTATTAAAATTTGCATGTCTTTGATCCTGTTCTACAATCAGATTGACTTTAAATTTGGTTTACACATAAACTAGAAGCAGTGAGTAAAACCTTCGATATTAATTTTTGGGTAAAGTTATATTAACTTTACGAGTATGTATGTGTGTTTGGGTCCAATCTTACGATTAAATTTTGATTTACTTGTGGTCAGACTGACTCAAAATTTGGTAGAGGAGTATTAAAGGACAGTCTATCAATTAACTTTTCTTGTATGCGTGTTTGAATCAAACTTTGCTAATGGATTCAGTTATTTTCATGATTGAATCGACTAATAAGTTATTTCCTCAATATACGACAGAGTCAAATAGAGAAAGAGCATCTATTTATTTAGCTATATTTGTATGTATCTGCGTATGTTCCTATGCAGCCCTAATAGTCCAAGAGGTGGCACCAATTTTTGGGTAGGTGTTTGAGGCAATCTGATAACTTGACACATACTTTTCCTATTATACCCCAACACGAAACTGCAGACCTGCTGGTGAGTAGCGGGGCTAAATGAACCTATGAATTTTTATTTATTTTTTTGTTTCCAATAATATATTTGAGGCAATATGCAATTTTTTTTTGTTTTTCTTCTTGGTTATTACTATTTATATTTATTTTATTTATTAAGTAATTATAAAAATTAAAACTAAAATTAAAAACTAGACTTAAAAATAAAAATTATAAATAAAAAATTTGCCCCAGATCGCTGCCTATGGTAGCGTGCCCAGAAGGCTGGCAGCATTGCCACGTTGGATGGCAATGCTGATCCTTTGTGCCAAGTATAACGCAGCCTTCTGGTCACGCGTCGCCTCAACCAACCGCTTGGAGCATTCCCTGTAGACTCTGTGGGCGCTTTCTCCCCAGGGCCCCAGAGTCTCAACCCCAAACGGCTCAAATAGGTAGCCACTATTAATAGTTGCGTATTTGCGCCGTTTGAGAAGCTCGGCCGAGTTTGCGGCAAAGCCAGCCTTTGATGCGGTGCCATTAAGATGGGACGGCGCCAGAGTATCGCTACACGTCGCGTCCCAAACCAGCGGCCGACCCATCCTCCATGGCACGAGGGTCATGCCGTCGGGTCTCTTGCCATCATCGCGGGCAAGGCCGGTCGGTTCTAAAATGGCCGGCGCTCCCGCGCTGACTAGGGCTCGACGGATGACGTCGTTAAGGCTGGCATGGCGAGGAGCACGCCTTGCGCTTCTGACGCAGGATAAACCATGGTGACCCAGTTTGTCGACTGAGTCACCACAGCGGCAATTGCAATTTTTATATGTTGTAGTTTTGAGTAGCGGGGCTAAATGAACCTATGAAATTTTTTTTTTTTTTTTTTTTTCCAGAAATATATTTCAGGCAATATGCAATTTTTATATGTTGTAGTTTAATGTTTAAAGAATTAAAAAAATAAATAAGCCAGACGATTGCCAGGCGCGTGCAAACATATTTTTCAAAAAAAAAATGTATTTGAGGAGACTTGAAATTTTAATAGGGTATTATTTATAACTAAAAAATAAGATTCTCAAAAAGACAGGTCATTTTGGTGGGACTTTCTACCTGCCAGGTGATGTAACAAATGATGTATAGGTGCGAGTGAGTAGCGCTATTAGACAAGCTGTAGTGTAAAACTAATTACGAAAAACCGGCCAAGTGCGAGTTGGACTCGCGCACCGAGGGTTCCGTACAAATTTATATGTATCTAAGAACATCCAGTCTTAGCAGACCCCTGCTCCTAAGCAAAATGTGCGCAGTGTGGGATCATTGTAGATTGGTTACTGATATAGACAGACAGACAAAAAAATTACGCTTTTCGCAATTTTTCCTTTCTGTGCTATAAGACCTCGCTTCGTACCAAATTTCAAGATTCTGAGTTCACGGGAAGCACCCTGTAGGTTTTAATTCCCTTGCGAGTGTCGAAAATTTGCGGCATAAATGGTTGTATCTTTTGATTGCGTTGGCTTAGAAGTTTGATTTTTTCACAGCTCCAAGGGACAGTTAGTAGACCTGATAATTTTATATACAAATAACTCTAAGGACTCGCAGAGAGCTTTCACCGTGATGTACATTTGAGATAGGGCAGCAAGAAAACTATCAGAAAGATCATTCCTAATCGATTAATTTTGTATTATAAAAATAAACTAAACTTTGTAACTAATTTCAGGGTTGAGTGGGGCAAATTTTTACAAAAATTTGACAAGCTATACTAAAGTGGACCAGTGGATGGTGAGACATTTCTGTTTTTTTTCCCATACACAAAAAAAGCAATCCCATCACACATCAGGAGTTCCCTCAGTGACACAGGTCTCTTCTTAGAATGTAAGAACCTGGGACAACAGTAATTCCTCCGCGGGTCCAGTGCGGATTGGAAACTTACACACACCGTCGAATTGTTTTGAAGGTGTAATTTCAAATGTTAATAGCACATATAAATTCAGAAACGCCCGTCCGTCCGTCCGTCCGCCCGTCCGCGGCTTAGCTCAGAGACTTTTTTTTCTCGTCTAGCCTTAGGTATAGTGTGTGGTATCGTTGGATAGGTCTTTTAAAATCACAATCACTATCATCATTACTATACATAGTATAAAATAAAGTCGCTTCCTGCTGTCTGTCCATATGTATGCTTAGATCTTATAACTACGCACCGACTTTTGATGCGGTTTTTTTTTAATATATAGAGTGATTCAAGAGGAAGGTTTATATGTATGATACATGCATCAAATAGTTGCACCCGTGCGAAGCCGGGGCGGGTCGCTAGTCAACAAATATTTTATTTTTATTTTTTCCTCTTTCCCCATTTGTTTTTCTGTGTTACTGTTTGTACTTACTAAAAATATTGAACTTTCAGATTCACAATGGACTCAAAATGTTATAATGCGTTTGTATCCAGTAATGTCCATTGAACAAACTATTTTTCATATTGTAACAGAATTGTTGGGTGAATATTCAGCTTTTTTTTTTTTTCATTACCTACCATTATTAAAAAGGATGATGATTAGGGTTAACTTTTTTATGAAAACTTAAGACAGTACCGGTATTGAATCTAGTCTATGCGACTTGTCCTTCGGTTATAGTAATAATCAACGAATGGTTATGAGGTTTGACCGAGCCGTCAAAACGCTCGAATATTCACCCAGATGCGAAGAATCACTCAATCAATTGCTTGCTACTTATACTGAAATAAAAACTTTCATAATTAGGTTGCTTTGGGTTCGTAAACAGGTATTAATTTACTACCATTATTTAAAAAAAATGTTGGAGTTCAAGAACATGTCCTGCAAGACTCTGAAAAACTGTCTTATTGCCGATAAAAATAGAAATAAATGAAAAAATTGTACTAAAACATTGTTGACTTTTCTGAAATATAATTTGTGTTAGAGTCATTCACCCTAGATAGATAACTGAGTGCCGAGATGGAAAGTTGGCACCCTGTCAATGCTGCTGCCGCGTGCTGGTGCCGAATGACAAAAAAATAATCCAGTTGCCAGATTGTTTTACATTTTGCTTTCCATGAGGCGTAATTGTTATCAAACGCAAGCCTATATTGTATAAATAAAAATGTTCACTTATTTAACATATTTCAAAATGTAAAAAAATTACTGATATCTGCCGCAAAAAACTACACTATCTAGCTACTTTTGATGCTGGCTATACGACTTCGGCAAAAATAGTTTTACTTATATTAGAAATATCAAAGTTGTGTTTAAATATTTTTTATATTTTCCATTCCGTTATGGTCATATTATAAAGCTTATGAAAAATGGTAGATGGGTCTTTATTTTATTTTTCGGCCAGTATTTTTTGTAATGTGCTCTTTAAATATTCTTTTTACAAGAACGGTAAACTGCTCGGTTTTATTATTAAACATTTAAATAGGTACATAATTAAGCTTACATTTAAAATTATCACTACGTATAAAAAGTAATCATTATTATCTATAAAGTAGGTAACGCAGTGGACATGCATGTCCCCGCCATTTGTATGGAAATTGGTGTATTCTCCGCTGAGTTACCAATTTTTTTCACAGAATTTCTTTAATATTAAAGTTTTTTTGCTTTAAAAGATTAAATTTAGTTATTTTAGTTTTTATATAAGTTATTTACACTTGAAAAAATCACCAGGTATGCCTTATATTGCACAAAAGATTAATGGCTGAAAAATAAAATAATGACTTAGGTAACGAAACCGGGAAAAAATTTGAACCATATTTTTTTTCTCCTAGTAGTATTGAGAAAACTCGTGATTCTGAGTATAAATCACATATAATTTTCCGAATTAAAAAAAAGTCAAAGATACAACAAATAAAAAATACAACATACAAAAAGAAGTGAAATCCCACTACAAAAATTTCCATTTTAAATGTTGCCAAGATCTTTATATAGAGCCAAGCTTTCTAACTATACACGCCCTAACTTCACAAACTTTACACATTTTAGTCAAAATATGTGGCTTAGCCGTTTTGCTACTACAAGAACAATTGTATGATAGAAAAGTAATAAACAGCAATAAATTGATATAAATAAATAAGAATAAAATTTTCACTTTATTTACGTGTGACGGTAGCCAAACGGCCAAGCCTCATAAATTTTGACTAAGGTGCAAACTTTGTGAAGTTAGGGCGTGTAGAGTTAGAAAGCTTGGCTCTATATATAAGATCTGATAATGATAACTTATTGACAGTGCGAGAAATATGGTCTGGTCTTGGCAACATTTTTTTTGTGGGATATCGTTTGTCCTAAAATCAAATGCCATACCACTTTTGCCCTACTTCAATACTTTTGACACATCATACATTTGTCACAATGATTATTTGCCATAATGATCGTATGATCTAACGATAAGTAGACCCTGGAATTTTGTCGTAATGACGTCACAATAAGGTAGTTTGGGGAGTAAATGGAATAGCGGAGCATAATATTATATTAAAATTAATCTTTACCAAGTTGTCAGTTTTAACCTATAAAACCTATGTATATTTTGACCTTAGATATAAAATGATTCCTTTATTTAGTATGTCACAGTGATTGTGATGCTGAATTAAAATATTTTTTACCAATAAATATCTTGTAAATATGGCTTTTTGAAAGTAATTTATCCATTTTGACGACCCAGTGGCCTAGTGGTAAGATAACCTGACTACGAAGCTTGTATAAAAAATAGGAGTGCATGTTTAGGGTCTCGGGTATTCAATATGTATTTTTAGTATGTATCTGCCAATATAAGTATGGTTATCTGTTACCTTATACCCATAACACAAGCTATGCTTACTTTAGGACTGGGTCAATTGGTGTGAAGATCCCCTGATATTATTATTTATTAATTGACATGGTATGTATTATTGATCAACAATGTTAGTATATACACGATTATGACAACCAGTATTAGGATATGTGTCTATAAAGACATATTATGATCATTAGTAGTTAAGAAAATGGTGCAAGTAAGTATTAGGTACGATATTCAATATTAGGATAAACAATACTATAGCATTCACATTAGGGCAAACGTTACTATGGCAAAAGATCAGTATGACCAAAGTTATTATGGAATTTACAATTAGGACAAAGGATATTATGGATTTCCACTCGTTCCCTAAATATCAGAATTGCATAATACTAGATTGCTGACTTACCCTATTTCTAAAATATCAAAGTCCCAGAATACCAGACTTTCGTGTCACCGTGTTTTTCTCTATGGTTGCCTATCAAAATTTAGAAAAAAAAAAATCCGAAGGTTTAAAATCCCGAATGCTTCATTTATCCGAATGCAATTTTTTCTGAAACTATAAATATTTCAGGATTTTTATAAAACAACCCTAACCTAACCTAAAAGGTTCTACACGATGGTCCTGAAATAAATCCTGAAATATTTACATTTTCGGAAAAAAATGCTTTCGGACAAATGAAGTTTTCGGGATTCTAATCCTTCGGAAATAAAATTTTCTAAACATCGATAGGATCCCTTTTTCTATATCAGATTGCCACAAAAGCTTGTTTTCTATACACCATGTTCAATTCAAAACCGAATTCCCATAATAGCAGATAGTGAAATCACCAGGCTCGTCAGAGAGGTCGTGGTCGTCGTGGGGAGGCAAGGGGGTCGTGTTGAATGAATCGGAAACGCAGTCTAAAGCGCAATTGCAATCAGCGTGGGACCATTCCTGCAGCGTCGTCTTGTATCCAAGCTGCAGTACCGTTGGTGGACATCTACCTGTCTCGGTTGGACTCAAAGACGACGACGGAGAAGGTCTTAGAACGTCCGCGACGCGGCACGGGGTTGGTTACAGGGATCCCAGCAGCTCGAGTCTCAAAGGGCTTTCAACTTTAGCTCATTTAGGCTCCAAATGCCTGCCAAGCTCCAGCAGATGTTCCTGCGCTTCGACTTCTGGCTGGAGGGTGTGGTATTCCGTCGCATCGTTTTAGGAAAGCGACGAAGACGCCTTTCAAAAATCCCTAAATAAAATAAATAAATAAATAGTTGTATTATTTAAGTTTATAAAAAGTTATTTGTATTTTTGAATTTTAGAGCGCATTGTTGTTATACTGTAATGTTGTAATTTTTAGAGATGAAGAAATAAATAAATATATTTTGATAGTACTTAATTTTTTTTTGATAGTGTTTTACGAGCCTGGTGATTTCACTATCTGGTATTATGGGAATTCGGTTTTGAATGAAACATGGTATATTGGAAACAAGCTTTTTTGGCAATCCGATGTAGAGAAAAACACGGTGACAAGAAAGTCTGGTATTCTGGGAATTTGGTATTTTCTTTGATCAATTATAACTGAAGATACACATTGCCGAACAAAATCCCCTTCAAAAAGTGTCCGAACTTTTTTATTTGTTTGCATAACAATTAAAATCATCACCTACACAGAAATTTGAACCTAGTCTTTACTTCATTACAGTCAAATTTCGGTTGACACTTGACAGCTAAACTTGACAATTTCACGCAAGGTACTGAGAAAAAAGAAGGCCACTTTTATCAAAGTGGCGCTCATTTGGCTCGGACATTTTCGGGCGCGCGACTGGATCTACAGTTATAATTGATCAAAGGATCAAAGGGTATTTTAGAAATAGGGTTAGTCGGAAATCTAGTATTTTGCAATTCTGATACTTAGGAAACAAGCGTGGATTTCAATATAAAACTCAAAATCTATGATAGAATACCTTCTTTCCTACCGTCCACCTCCCGAGACCACCTAGGTGAACCGTTGAAAAAATATTTTTACTACCTTTCACCCTCAATTTATTCAATTTCGTATAATTTATATTATATTCTATGGATTTTTTATTTTGTTAATAATTAATAATAATTACTATCTAAACCAAAGCCAGCGAGTGATCAAAGCGAGCGAGCAAGACCTATCGGAGCGTTAGCGACTCGGTGTAGTTAGGTGCAAAGGCTTTGGTGTTAGTTATTTTTTTTTATGACCACCCGGAAAATCTAATTTGTATTACTCTGCCTAAACTTGAAACCTGAAGAGTTCTGATAATAGGAGGTACGCCGTATTGATAACAAGGTGTACGGTGGAAACGAAAAATTTTTCATCTAACACCCAGGTCGTCAAAGGTGAACGGTAGTAAAAAAAATTTTCAACGGTTCACCTAGGTGGTCTCGGGAGGTGAACAGTGGGAAAGAAGGGGATAGAATGTATGCACCGAAGGAGTCCCGCTTTATCCTGTCGTCGGTCAAGCTATTCATCGATTGAGTAAATAGGTAAGTATTTTGTGTAAGTATATTTATACAATACAGAAGGCTAAAGACTTGGTATATCGACCAATTCGGGGTGTATCCCACTATTTCCATGGAAATACAAAATATAAAAAGTGGGACAAGACTTTTTTCCGAAATGAGTAGGTATCCCAATTTTCATTGCGGCAAAAATACCGCCGTCATTATATAGCGGTGATATACAGTGTTTTCTTTTGTCGCCACCGCCGCATGCAATAGAAATAGTGGGAGAATCAGTCCCAGTATTTCTATAAATAGAAATTCATAAATTATGAATTATAATAGAAATAGTCGGATCCACCCCCAATTCGCGGGAATCTCAACGATTCCTACCAATTGGTTGAAATGCAGAGAGAATACCGTTCAGATTATGATATCCGAATTTGTTTTGGAGTCGTGTTCCATATTCTATATAAGGAAGTAAGTATATTCCCAGTATTCCTACTATTTTATAAGAATTTGTATAGAATAACTATACTTATACGAATACTGGGTACACCTAATTGGCTAGGTTCAAAGTTATGACTGAACCATGTATAATATTAATTTTGATTACAAGACTGAACAAGTAGAGTCAAAACTCCAAAACAAATTTCACCGGATCCAAATGATATGAGAGGGAATAATAAGAAAGGCTAGCAAGGTTATCCAAGCGTATTCACGGTGTGATGCAAGCATAGTTCTTTTCTTTGTCTTCATAGTATTTTGCTTACATCTAGCAGCAATACGCTTGAATACATTACTGGTATGAAACGGTACAGGCCAGACAGTTCAGCAATAAAGCATAATAATGTAGAAGTATTGTCTACGAATACAGCAGTACCAGTCTTGAGATACTCCGAGAAGAATCCGAAATTTATGAGGAAAATACGCCCTAAATCTGATACTCAATACATTTCATAACAATGATGATGATGTTAGGTACTCTCCATCTGTGAGCACTCGTGCCATTTCCCGTAGGTTTCTACGTGGCGACAGTTTCAACGGTGCTGTTGCCCGTCCGACCTACTGGGTGCCACATGAACTGTGCTATGAAATGCACCATATTCCTGCTATCTTACCTTACCTTTTAAAGCTATGGATTGAAAGCATAGCAACCAAATAATCTGCACACCATGTTTGCACACTTGGTAATTGCCTACACGCAGCATTGACCTTCCGTCCTTCTCAGCTTTGCACAGTGACCATGCAAAATATTACCGCATGCATCACCAAGCCAAGTCCTCGAAAGTTAACTTCCAGCACGGGAAGACTGGTAGATGTAACAAAATACGAAGAGGTTTAGTACCTATCTAAAATTCAAAGAGACACTCGCATGCAACGCAATAATTATCATGAAGTATGTAAACGAGAGCATCCGATATGGTTACCAACTTGAGCACGATATCATACTCCTGAGTTTCCAACTTCAAAGCCAAAAATCACATTAGACTAGTTTCCTTAGACTCTATCACGTTTCATCTATTTTATGCCATGTGATACACTTATGTTTACCTAGAAAATTGAAAATTTTAAGGCAAAAGTACAGTTGATACAAAATTTCGGGACCCGACAAAAAATGTGAATATTATGTTGTAGGTAACTCCAACAGCCTAGAAAAGTGTCGCAAAAGATTTTCGCTAGTTGGCGCTGTCCATTTGCATGTGTGTGTGAGGCTCTAGTGTCCGTATAAGGCTGTAAATGACGCCTAAAGTTGTACCAGATTTTCTCAGAATTGACACACTTTTGTCATTCGACTGTAGTCTCGAAAAATCGGCCGTTCAAAATTGATTTCGCAAATAATAAAATTAACCATTGGTATTGTAAGTATACTCTAAAAACTACAAAAAACCATGAACATTTCGACATTTTGATTACAACGCCATCTAACGGGACTTTTACAGAGAGCTAACGTGGCGTTCCACCTTAAATGAAAATCGTGTCGAGCAGTCGCCTTACGTCGCCTTGAAGTGGTAGCCTAGCGGTTTGACTTAAGGTCACTCAAGCAGAGGGTCATGTATTCGAGCCCGGGCTCGCACCTCTAAGTTTTTCGGAGTTTATGTGCGAAATTACGTTTGAAATTTATCATTTAATCACCAATTTGCGGTGAAGGCAAACATCGGGACCTGCTCATACCCGTGAAGAAATTTATTGGTGTGTGTGAAGTTCCCAATCCCCACTAGACTCGCATGAAAACTATGGCCCAAGCCCTCTCATTTTGAGAAGAGACCTGTGCTCTTTAACGAGTCGGATATAGGCCGGGATGATGATGATGATGATAAGTCTTAACGGTTTTTGCTCTGACTTCCGTTTTGCTTTGTTTATGATTTTGTTAAAGATTTAATTACCAAAACTTGTATGGAGTTTGAGTAGATGTACATTAAAATTAAACGCTTGAACCAAACAGCGTTTCTTACAAGCGTTTCTGATAAGCGATAAGTATCTTAAAAAGCGGACTGAAAAAGCTTTACAAATCCTTTGTCCCGTCAGAAACAGGCGACAGCTGAATTTTAGAAAACGGATAGTGTCGAAACTAGCACAACTAGTGGGTGAGCCGTCAAGCGATTAATCTCATTGGGAGCCAGTTATCTGTCGAGGCTGTAGCCGTACGATGTCGTACAATACCGAGTAAGTAGCCGGTGCCAATGACGGCGGGAAAAACAAAAGCGTATCGCCTTGTTGAGTTTTGAAGCTTATCGCTACGAACAAACCGTTTATAACGTAACTTTACTATAAGAAAAATGTATTATTTTCAAATAAATGGGATAGCAAACAAGTAGGTACCTACCTGATGATAAATAATAGACAATGGCAGCACTACTGGTACTACAGACGCGTTGGTTCTTTAGGGCCGGCGCCCACTGACGGCATGGCACGGCATGGCATTTTATTACTATTAAGTTATTTTGAATGTTATTTCAATGAGTTTAGAATTCATTTTACTTTATTGGTTATAATAAATAATAAATAAATAAATAAATATCAGGGGACAATTCACACCAATTGACCTAGTCCCAAAGTAAGCTAAACAAAGCTTGTGTTATGGGTACTAAGCAACGGATAGATAGTATAGATAGATACATACTTAAATACATATTAAACACCCAAGACCCGAGAACAAACATTCGTATTTTTCATACAAATATCTGCCCCGACACAGGAATCGAACCCGGGACCTCAAGCTTCGTAGTCAGGTTCTCTAACCACTAGGCCATCTGGTCGTCTAAAGTTATGGTTATGCGTTGCGTCATCTCTCGGTACGTCGCAGTATCGTGTATCGAAATAAAGTAATATGAATTCTAAGGTCATTGAAATAAGATTCAAAATAACTTGATAGTAATAAAATGCCATGCCGTGCCATGCCGTCAGTGGGCGCCGGCCCTTAAACGGCTAAATTAGAATAAGGTCTCGACACCTCAACGCCCAGTAGATGACACCCATCTGTCACCTCTCTTACTATGACATAAGATTGAAGGTGCCACGTATTGGGTCAGTGTCGAGCGCAGAGGCTTTTGCCTTACTGGCTGTCTTATTCTTATATCTTGGTTTCAGGATTAACGAGTAAGATGGTGTTAGCGATCCAGGCGAACCTTGCACAGGATATTACCACCCATGTTACGTCTGTATTAAAAAAGGTAAATGGTTATTTTGCATTGAAATTACAGGTTTTGTAAAGTTTTTTTTGAAAATTTTGGGCCTGCCTGATACTTGTGCTCCATGTTTTTATTTGCAGTTTTGGTCGTATCCATGAATCAGATGTTATAGCGCTCATTTGTATTCGGATCGCGTCGCTTTCGCATCGCTTGAGTACAGGACGGCCTTATGTATAAATTCCGATGTGTCACGAACGTTTACCTTAACTTGAAAAATTGTTTTACGTCCCGACGTTGCGAAGCTTATAGGGCATTATTAAAACTTCAACCCCCCCAATGATAAGGTACGGCTTTTTCCCAGTTATTCGATTTTAGCGCACATTGTACAGAAGCGTAATTGAATTGCAGTCTAGCGGAAGGCGGAGGCACGTGCGCAGGCCCTTGGGATCCGCTCGAACAATATTTTTGTTTTATCTATTTTTAATAGCTGTTGCAGGGTTAATCATCGGTGCGGATTTGAGAGCCTGCGGTTTATTTTTGCCGTTAGAGTGATAGGGTTTGCGAACGCCGTTTCGTGGGGCCGTTGCGTAATTTTGTTTGCTTATTTAATTTGGAGGGAAATTAGGCTGTTGTTATTCTGAGGAGATTGGGAGTGGGTCGTTTATGTTTGGAGGGCTTCTGGCCTATTAGGGTTTTATCTTGCTGATTGAATCTGTAATAGAATTGTAGGAGTTTAATAGTAGTTATTTTTGTAGACCTGTCGTGTATAAAATGCGTACTTTTGACTACTTCATTATGGTTAGAATACCCCACGCGATGGAAAATGTAGAGATCTAATAACACCAACCACTTGCTCAACTTTTTTTTGTTACGTAACATAATTGGTCAAGCACGAGTTGAAATCGTGTGAACACTACTGTTGTATTATGTTCTGATGAATTAAGAACCTCCTCCTTTTTTTGAAGTCTGTTAAAAATACGGACCCAATACGACTCCGACTCGCACAACGGGGGGCTTCATACGTATACCAATATAAAGTTGCCATTAAGTATTTAAAACGCAAAAAAATGTTTTATTTTTATTTTATTTTCCATACGTGTGAAACAACGGTTGAACAGATACACAGTCTTGTAGCAGAACATTGAACAGACAGCGGAGCCTTATTAATTAGGGTTCCTTTGGTAACCTCTGGGTAAAGAACCATAACAAACACTACCAAAGTCATGTTCGCCATTATGTTTCAATATACCTGTCTCTGCCGTACCTTACTGATTTAGAGGCCGCATTGAAGGTTCAGATAATCCAACCTTAAATATACCTAGTCGTCTTTTAGGCGTTACGTGGCTCTTACAACCTGAAGCCACAGGATAAGCCCAGTAACAGTTTTCATACAAGCCAAGCATATTATCTAGGCGCCGCATAAGCGCGCTCTTAACCTCGGCTTACACGGAAACATAGCTGTATGTGGAAACATATTGACTGCTTTATTAAATTTGGCAGAGTGCCTGAAAGTATTTTGTATTTTTTGCTCAGCCTATTTGTGAAAAAGTTATCTGTAAAGTACGACGATAAAGAATAGGAGACGGGTGAAAGCAGAACTAGATGTATACGAAATTGTTGCCAGTTTCTGTCATTTTACATCAGAAATGTGACAGATACAAAGAAACTGGCGCTGTTTTTGCTGTACTACTCAAATCTACTTTACTCGTGGAATTGGTCTTGTATTTATACGTACTCTACAATTTTCAGCATGTCACGATTACAATCTAGTCTGTTTCAGTATAAGTAAATTAGATATTCTGTGACCAAGCTAAATCACTTATAACCATTACTATATACGGGACTAATCACGTATATATTTAACTCGACGTTTCGGCTACTTTACCAGCTAAATTAGTCCAATCGACATACAATCTGATAAAAAAAATTAATAAACAATTTATAAATTAATGGAGTAACTTTTAGGTACTTAATCCCAAATTAAAGCCATGGCGCCTTATATTATACAAAATGTCTAGACTAACGCATACCTTTTCCTGCCTAACATATTCCAATGTGGCCGTTCATTCTAAAACGAGCATTCATTTAGTTCATTGCTACTCCAGAGATGGCGCTATTCTTAAATTCCTTAACTTCACCGATCTCGAGTGTATTTTTGAGTATATTCTGTTAGTAACTGTAACGTGATCTATTCGTTTTGAGCGACAAATTGCAGGAGGCTTATGATTGCCAAAACATTGGACGGTTGCCAGGCAACCGGGCTGTAATTTAGATTGTTTCGTGTATCATTTCAGCATCGAAAGCGATAAAATTTTACGATTATAGCGAACCATATGCTCGCTCCACGTAACCCTAGCGTATTCGAGCTATACGAAGTCTTTGGCTCCGTATTGGAGTTGAAACTACTTATTTAATTTTATGTCATTAAATAGAAGTGGGTAATTTCACGAAATAACGAGTTGGTAGAGCCCCGAATAGAGCAAACACTATTGATATTAAATCATAATTATTTGTACTACGCTTCCCCAAACGTGGTCTCCACTCTAGGACACGTCTGTTCCAACCTTCCTGCGCGCCTGCCTGCTGTCTGGTCATATTCTGCGTCGTCTCCTGTTTTTTTAATGTGTTCTATTTACATTACTAATAATTTAACACCCTCATTTGTTTATTTCTACTGTAAGCAAGTATACTAGTTTTGACAAGTCAATGGGCCTGACCTTGTCTAGATGAAAAATAAGTGCGTTGTCAGTAAGAGTTTCAATAATTACGTTTATGTTGAGCATTATCAGAACATACAACATAGGTAATACAAAACAAAAAGTCTGTACTGAACACGGCTAATCACCACAACGAGATTGCAAAGGTAAAGGGCAACTGATGGTGCGGTGTTATCGCTTCAAAACAGGGAGGTCTATGTCCAACAGTGGACGTCCTGTAGCTAAAATGATGATTATGAAAAAAACCAATAGTAGGTACGTCTGTCAGCAGGGAGGTAGCTAAAATCGATATTCCAAACATCCACGATTCCAACGAGCAACGAACATAAACACAATCACCGCGAAAAGCTAGTTATGCATAATTTGATTAGAAACGTAATTATGCCCTTCGGGTACCTAACATAAATACGGCTACATTATTCAAATTCGTCGCTGTGAAACATTGGCGGGCAACTTCCACCGAAGTTTCGTCGAACTATGCAAATGTTTTAACACATTGGACAAACCGATGACTCGGTGCCGCGTCGCCGTGGAGCGCCATTTTACAGTTGGCATTTTACATATTTTGTATTGTCCACCAATTAAGTAGGTACTTTACAATATTTGTGGCAGTTCCTACATCAAAATAAAAACAATAAGGCCGACTGTCACTTTGACTTGTAAGTAAATAGCCTTTGATGTTTTAAGTGACACAACTGACGTGGAAGCTTAGGGTGATAAAGGAATTTCTTGGTCGACTATACTATCCCGTAAATGTATGGTTGGACACCAAAAAGTGGGACCACGTTAAATGGTAGTTAACCATACAAATCGACTGACTGTACAAAAAACGTTGTGACACGATAAATACAATTGTATGGTAAATTCCTGTGTCACAA
Source organism: Archips xylosteana (assembly GCA_947563465.1). NCBI lineage: Eukaryota > Metazoa > Arthropoda > Insecta > Lepidoptera > Tortricidae > Archips > Archips xylosteana. The sequence goes on along the minus strand of OX387357.1, from coordinate 11,773,530 downwards.
CGGAAAATTTTCATACAAATTGTAACCAGCGTTAAGGTGTTCAGCTTTTTGAGCTCCAGCCATATAAATCCTTACAACGTATTACAATTCAATTAGGTTCATATTGTATTTACAGCTACGTTTGTGCGAGACAATTCTGACATATTTTTTCTCTTTGTACACATTTAATAATGCTGAGTCAAAGTCCTTTTCAGTATCATGAACTATGTTTTTGAATGGTTATTTTTTTTCTGTATTTACTCAGTGTATTTTCTTTCTTTTTTGATTAACGTCTATGGCTATGTCTATTTCTGTTTATTATTAACGGGTTAGATTGAAAAGATTCCTTATAGGGATAAGTTTGCTTCTGTACTCTTCTTGTTTTGTTGTTTGTTTTTTGTATTATTTTGTGTTTTATGCACAGAAAAGTTTATTTATTATTATTTTTGTTTTTATACATAACTATCTGTTTTCCCGCGACTCCGTCTGCAAAGAATTAGTTTATCGCTATGCCGCGGGAACTACGCAATGTTCCGGGATAAAAACTATGCCCTTACTCTTGCCGGGACTCTTTTTTAGCAGCATTTAACTAGTGAGTTTATGGTAGTTTGAATTTTTAGCCTGTTTATGTGTTATTGTTGTTATGAATAAATGTTTTTCTTTCGTTGTTTTTATGTTCTTCCCAGGGTTTCAAACTATCTCCATACCAAATTTAATCTCAATTGGTAGTAGGTTTTGCATGAAATTATATATGTATTGCATAGACGTAGGTGTCCAGAACCTGTGGTAGCGTATAAGCAGTTGATATTCGATGAATGTTTTTGCATGAAATATTTCTAGTACTTAGTTGGCTTAAATTTTAAACACTTGTAACTAGATATTGCAATACCTGTCTAAAATAATTATTTTCTTCTCATTCCACGCCGCATAAAAGTTTATTAAGTTTGGGCTGAAAGTTAATAATTAATTAACACAGGGTGCGAGCTCTGTCTTCTCCAAGAAACTAAGTTTGATTCAATATTTGTCTTCCTTTCCCATGTTGAAGTTAGATCCACGAATAGTTATTACCTGGGGTTTAATGTTGTATGGGAATTGCTATCGCCATTGATATCGTTTGACGTTTACGTCGTGTGATGACTGAGAATGCTAACTGTAGGAGATCATTTAAATGGTTATTAAAGTGTATTGCAGGTTTTTTCTTTCATTAATCACCTGGTTTCCCTATCGTGGTTAGTAATCCTGATAGGTATTTTTGAGTGATCTCTGGTTTCAAACCAGGCAAGGGATCCTCGTGGGTGGTTTTAAAAGTCGAGTAGAAATAATTTTAACGACAAATTGGTCATATTTATTGTGTCAAGCATGTCGCTGAAATGGTAAAATCATAATTTAATTCCAGGTGAATTTATTACCTACATCTCAGCAATTAACTAATACCATTTTCCACACATGCCTTCGTACTCACTGGTTCCTACTATTTTGCAGATTTGCAGATTCTACTAATGCTATTGAGATTTAACTTGATTTGGAATACGTCACCATTTTAGTCAAAAAATATACTCAATATTACGTTTCTACTGGGAAGCCTCAACCTTTGCCTCGTTTTGTAACCACTGTTTTTGGAAAAATAAATTATTGTTTATTATTGTTTATTGTTTATTGTTATTGTTATTGTTTATTCTTTCTTTAGAAGTAACAAACAAAGTTAAAACAAAATATCTTGATGTACTCGACAATGATTAAATACCAAATCTAAACAAATTACGTATTAAAAGTTGTATCCTTAGGGGGCTACGTTCTCGAATTTTATAGTTACATAATATGTGCAGTACACACATAAAATACGAGACGATAGTGACTCATGTTATAGAATAGCAACGCAATAGCTACCTGCCTTAAGGAAGTTGCGGTTGTTCTAATAATATTGATTTAAGCGTATCTAATGAATAACTCTGGACACAGTTGGTGAGCTTAGTGACGTTAGTTTGAGTTAATTTCGTTCGTCACGCTGACTAACATTAAGTTATTTTCAAGTGTTGGCTAAGGTCTTGTGTTTGGTTGGCATACATATCGCTGCGTCAAATGCATTATGAGATTTGTGTTATTTTGTTCGTAACTGTCTACTATGACACTGCCTTCATGGATGGATGAAACCTAAGGCAATATTATTTTATAAAATTGTTCACCATTTCTTTCGCTCGCGCGTTCGGCAATATGGTCTCTGGATAACTATGATCTCAAGGGACACCTTGTATACAGGGTGTCCCACGCCACTGGTGCGTTCATTATGTGAATAATACATTAAACGATGCAATGCTAATTTCCGTAAGCAATATCTAATAATGTCGGATGTTTATTATTATATTATTACTCAGTTTGTTCCTTCATTTTAAATTTGTCATTTGGTTTTCCATATGTCGTGAGAAAACCAGCTTGTGAAGTTTGCAATTCACATTGAGTAAATGATGGAACTGAAGTCAACCCCTTTCACTGTGAGACAACCTTTGCCCAGCTGAAACATACGTAGTTAGATATGAGATTAATCTAACTTCAAAACTCCTCGCTCCATTAAATGCTTTGTAAGACCAATAAACTTAGATCTCATCGCCCAATGCTAAGGCATATTTGTCGATCCAGCTAAAGATTGTGCGGTGTTTTGACTCTAAAACTCCGCCATCCGCAGTTAAGTGGATAATAAAACATGGAAGGTTGCTTTCATTAGCCAGGCTCGCGCGATATAAACCCGGTTAAGTGGAGTTTACATCGTACGTTGTTCAGTGGGACAAATAACTCGCTATTCATTTATTTTTGTCGAGTTTCTTAAGAACGCACAATTTGTAAACATTACCGTAAAGTCGAGAAATTTTGACCTGATGAAGGGTAACTTTACCTCATACAAACCATTGTAATGGTGGGTCTACTGAAAAACATAGATACTTTGGTTATCAGCTTAAATCAACCATGTGCAATATTTTTAATGTAGTAATAAATGATGGACTGGGTTTAATTATTTTTTTATTTATTATTTTTTTATATAGTTTATCCCAATGGCCAAAGTTACCCGACCTTACTGTATTGAAAACCTGTGACTAAAACTTAAACAGCTTAACTCACGATTATAAGTTAGCTAGTTAGCTTGAATAGATCTCTTTTAGGGATAAGTTCGCCTTTGTACTCTTTTTGTTTTGTTGTTTTGTATTATTTTTGTGTTTTATGTACAATAAAGTGTTTACATACATACATACATAAGTTAGCAAGAGTTCGATTACTTTCGGCCTTTTTGAACACCTTTTTGAGCTTCATCTTTTTCTTCTTTGTCGGAGTGCGCCAGTCCATCTTGTGAGACTGCGACTTCGTGAGTTAAGCTGTTTAATTTCTAGTTATTACAAGTCATGTTTTACGAAAAATTTAATAAATCAATACAGTGAGTCTTTATTGTAAACCACTCCGAAAATAATACAGAAAAACAAGTACCTAACTGGAAATAAATAAAGTAAGCAATAAGCGGGCTTATCGGACATATTATACTACTACCTCTAAAATTGAATATAATAATTATTCTTTTTATGGAAGGATGTTTCGAAACCTGTTTAAATACAATTCTGAAATGATATAAAATTGTGTTAAATTTTTGCGATTTGTGTAGTAAGGACCCTCGCCCACGGCGACTTTTTGTAGCGATGCTGTCGCGCGTTTCGTAAACCACCGCTACAAACGCGCGTTAGTCGCATTTGTAACGCGCTATAGAAGCGATGCCAACGCGCTACTAACGCGCTACAGCATCGCGACTGTATCGATGCAAACGCGCGACCGTGTCGGACGACATCGGGGAGGGAACGGAGGGAGGGTGGCGCGTTAGTAGAGAACCGCGTGTTTGCATCGCGACAGAAGCGTGACGGTATCGCGTTTGCATCGCGTCAGAAGCGCGACGGTATCGCGTTTGCATCGCCACTGAATCGTGTTATGTGGGCGAGGGTACACAGCTAGCGACCGCATCGTGACTGTATCGATGCGAATGCGCGACAGCATCGGTACTGCATCGCTACAAAAAGTCGCCGTGGGCGAGGGCCCTAAGACATTACAACTCAAATTGATTTTGCCAAGTAGTCGACAATTTTAATTTCAGCTGTTTTGTAGCAATACACAGTTTTTTACCACTTTCGAATGATATCTTCACTGATTCCATTTCAAGAATCGGTCTCTCAGGTTTAGTGATAGATAGAAATTCGCTTGTGCCAGTTATGTTTCCGCTGTCTTGATCTCCATGCTCGAATATAGCAGTGGAAGCACTTGACTACTGCATAGTAGTAAGATTAACGGGTACGATGATGGAAAGCGATCCAAACAGATATTGCACAAGGTCCTTCCACCTACGAACTTACCAATTTCTTATTCGATTTTGTTGATTTTATTCACATACATGATTAACAGGTTGGAACACGTGTGAAATACCCTTAGTACAGCTCCACCAACTCCTAATGTAACCTTCACTTTATGACTGTTATAAAATTTCAAATTTCGCCACTCAGCGTTGTTAGATCATTGTACCTTTGTTTGTTGCAAACGGGAACACCCTCTATCTTTATCGGCCTATTGGAATTAACTTTAGTCATTAGGCAAGATAAAACAGATTTCATGAAATGGGGTGTATTAGTTGTTTTTAAGTTATAAACAAAAGGCTGTTTGCCACTGGCCAAAAAAATAAGATGTGTATTTTGCTACTTGTTTTAAAAAAGTAAATTATTTGGAATGGTTTGTATTGCAAACTGAGTTCTCAAGCCCAATTGATTACAGTCAACGGTCATGATGAAGTAGAACCTGACACATTGCCCACTATGTAGTTTCTGAAAATAGACAACGTGAACGACGTGAATCATAGGAAAAAATGCAAACATACTTGTTGCGTGTGACAGAAGAGTAAGTATCGCATTTTTTCATGTCAATATTCAGAAACTATTTACATAGTTTTGGAATGTTTCAAGATTTACTTCATAGCGGCCGTTGACTGTAACAGCTTTTTAATATTTTACTAGTCTATCTACTATTATTTTTATGCATATACATACTTGAATGGCTAGGTAGGTAAAACACTGTTGCAGAAAAAAAAATAAGACAAAGTAGTATTTTGATTCTTCTGATCTTTATCGTCTAGTCATCAAACCACAATAGGCGTTTACAAGTAATGGATTCTGCGCTCGTTTTTCATCAATGAATCGAATATCTCTTGTAATATTAGTACAATCAATATTCCAGGAAACATTTTATTGACATGTTGTACATAATCATCGTGACCAAAAATAACACAATAATTCATACGTTGACATGATGGCCGCATAAACTAATATTTGTGCGCTAGAAACTTGGTGCCATAAAGAAGTTTGACATCGTATCTTGAATTATTGGCGGCACGAATAAAAAACTTCCCCATCCTGAGAGGCCGGAACAAGTTTTGTAACAGTTGTAAATGTATAACATACTCATAATAGGGCTTGTGATATATCGGTGACGTAAATTTTTTTGTAGTTCGTTTTAGAATAATTTATGACCACTTTATCGTTGAGGAAATAAGTGCAATTGTGTAATTGTAATATGTATTTACTTTTTCTACTTTACGTAATACTTTCTTTCTGCAGTTACCTAATTATTAGAGACTTACACTAACTATTGATTACAATACTTATAATTGAAATCGCATGAAACAATCATTCGACCAAACAATACTTCCATTAAGACAAAAAAAATATTAGATCATCCAATATCCCTGTCAAAAAACACGAAGTCCGAGTGTCCAGATTTTTGCACATACACGCTACTTACGTTTCATCATTTCAATTAAACTGTTACATGCCCTACAAATCCTGCAATATACCACGTACCACAAGCCAATAAGTCTGTGTACAAGGCGGCAAGCATGTCTGCGGTCGACCGACATCCTTTGAGTCAGGTCGCAGATCGAAATGCAGGCATTGGCATTATTTAGCATTTCACGTGGTACATGGAAATTGTAACTTCGTGGAAACCGGAGTAGATGGATCGTAGAACTAATTAAGTGGCTTGACTGGTTGTTCAGGTACACTCGTAATTTTGGTTTTAGTACTCAACTGTAAAACTTCTTAACAAGTTTAATGATGTTTTTTTTACATAATTCAAACAAACTCACAATACGTGTTCACTTAGTAAAATCCTGAGAGTTATTAACTTCCATTCAACTTCTTGTAAGTATTTTTTAAATCTGTTTTATGAACATTAATGATGGACTACTCCAATTAATTCATTTGAGAATAGGTAGGTAAAGTTTATAGTATAATGAATCCGATTATATGACGTCGAGATTTCCGTTATAAATGGATTGCAATATAGTCAGTCATAGGTATTGTCGTATACAGGGTGACATCGGATAAATCAGAAACTATTTTTTCAGATTAGGTAATTGATTACTAGCCATGAGCAATAAAGGCCGGCGCAGACCAGATGCGTGTGCGTGTCACACACCAGTTGTAATGAATGAAAATGTAAGAAAAATGGCACACTATGTGCACGCATCTAGTGCGCCATCTTTCTTACAGTTTAATTTATTATAACTGGTGCGTATGCATGGCGTGACACGCACACGCATCTGTTCTGCGCCGGCCTTGAAAAATATATTTTACACATAAACAAAAACGGTTTTTTTTGGTTATTCCCCCATACCTATCTTTTTTTTAACGATAAAGTGTAGTAATCGCATTTAAAAAGCTATTCAAATAATAAAGGTAGCAACTGCGAAGTGAACATTTAAGACACGTGAGATACTTTTATCTTTTCATTTCTTTTTTGTCAGTAATTGCCACACTGTTAACACTAAATTATTTATTTTCAACATCTTTGTGATTACATAATTATAATTGGTGCATTTAATCACCTGCATAGCTATGTTATTATGATCCCATTCCATTGCTTAATTAAGTGGTATCACTTCTGATTATATCTCCGATGCCACCCTGTATGTAAATATTTATGTACAGACCTACGCAATAGCAAAGTTTAGTGGCGTCATGAGCTCGTTGCGGCTGCGTTGCGATTATAAAACAAACTGCCGTGAGCTTAGACCTTTACGACGGCAATTCCGCCCAGCAATCCCAACCTCTCTGTAATTCAATGAAAACGTCCCTAACTGTCACTACAACCGTCGAAAGCCACCAACAAATACCATCACAATTGAAATCTAAATTGCGTCGCATTTTAAAAAAGCAATCCCTTTTCTGTCTAGCTGACTCGATAATTGCTTGTGATAATTGGATTTCCGGTCATAAAAATGTAAAAATTGTGCGGTTTCTGAGACGCCCTTTCCCGCCAGCTTTCAGGGGGTCGCTTATTTATATGCTAATGCCGAGCTCTAGAAATGCCACGCACGGCCAAGGCGTCGGTGCACCTGTATGTACAATTAAGTACAAGAACAACATTCTCCCCTTGTGCATTTTCATGGAATTTTATACGTGAAAATTGAGCAAAATTTTAACACGTAGCAACGTATAATACTTTAAGAGCAGTATTCTGCGCGCTACCGTATGTATAAATAATATCTTAAAAGCTTAAAATGGTGTTATATTTTGGTTACAATGCAACATTGCAGGTACTTCAGTTTGTTGGTTTGGATTTTTTTTTACTTGGAATAATATACCATGTTTATTTACTATCCTTTAACTTCAACTCCCTGGTAATTATGTTTTTGTCGAAATGGAAAAAAATAAACTTTTTCCTTTTGTAGGTGCGCCTCCTGAGGCTTCGTAAAGATATAAATAAATAGAACTGTATCAAAAGGCACACGAACGTATAATGAAAGTATAAGAAAAAGATATCAAAAGTATTTACAATAAATGAGGCTCAGAGATTCGGAGTACGTAATGGGTAGGGACACTTAATGAGCTCTGCCTAGGACCGAGCCGCTGCAGGGAATGAGCCGCCGATTGAAGAACGACTGGTCTCCATTTTTTATCAGCCGCGCAGTTCCACGCGCCGGTGTGCAGTTGTTTCATCACTTTTGCCGACACGCGGAACCGACTGCGGCGAGGGGGGTAATGGTTATATCTGGCCGCTACACTACTCCCCCGCCGAGACCATTGCCTGCTATGGTCGATAGTGGTCTGGAAATCTTACATATCGCCCACTTCGCGTCGTTCTGACGGTACTCGATTCAGGCTCTGGCATTGATGAGGCTTGCTGGCTGCTGGATGGGCCTTCTATAGTGTCGCTTGTCATGAAAGCTGGCTTCAGGCGGTCGATAGTCACGGTGTTCGGCTTCCCATTTAAGATGATACGAAAGGTCTTGTCACGTCTCTCAAGAACCTTATACGGGCCTGAGTAAGGGGACTCCAGCGATCTCTTCGCGTGCCCTTGTCGAAGAAAGACATACTCGGCCGTGCTCAACTCTTTCGGGATGTAAAAGAGCCTCTTCGTGTGGTGGCTGGCTGGGACTGGGTTGAGTTTTCCAATGTGGTCACGAAGTCTGGCTGCAAAGTCCGTGTAGTCGACCGTAGTGCCCTTCGTAGGCGTGAAAAATTCTCCAGGTAGACGTAGAGGTTCTCCATAGACAAGCTCTGCTGCTGAAGCCTGTATGTCATCTTTCCAGGCGCTGCGGATACCCAGCAGCACCAGAGGCAAAGCTTCAGCCCAGTGCGTGTTGGTGTGGCACATGATTGAGGACTTGAGCTGGCGGTGGATTCTCTCAATAATCCCGTTACAGGCTGGATGGTAGGATGTGGTTGGCCGGTGCTCTGCCCCGAGGATGGATGACAGAGTGTGGAACAGCTCGGACTCGAACTGCCTGCCCCTGTCAGTGGTGATTTTGACAGGACAGCCGAAGCGGGCGACCCAGCCCGCGATGAAGGCTCGCGCGCAGGTCTCCGCTGTGATGTCGGCCAAGGGGTAGGCCTCAGGCCAACGGGTGAAGCGATCAATGACCGTCAAGCAGTATCTGTAACCACAAGAAAATGGTAATGGCCCTACTATGTCCATGTGGACATGTGAAAAACGAAGTGATGGTGTATGGAATGATGATATGGGTGATGAAGTATGACGTGAAATTTTGTTTCTCTGGCAATCTGTGCATTCTCTCGCCCAACGGCGGCAATCTCTGCGTATGTTGGGCCAGACAAACCGTTGAGTTACAAGCCTGACAGTTGCTTTGGCACCTGGATGGCTCAAGCCGTGCAATGAGTTGAATGCTGCACGTCGAAAGGTTTTGGTGAGGTATGGTCTTGAGCTTCCAGTAGAGATGTCGCAATAAATTTCGAAATTATTTTCATAAGATTTGATTTTCTTGAGGTTCAATGAAGATGATGATGAGCCAACCTGAAGAAGCGCTTGCAGTTCAGGATCTTCATCTTGAGCGCGTGCAAGGCTTTCATAGTTGATTGACCCATTTATTTCTTCTACTCTTGAGAGTGCGTCTGCAACAACATTTTCTTTTCCCGCTACGTACCGTATTTCCGTACTAAACTGTGAGATGAAGTCTAAGTAGCGGAACTGTCTCGGTGAGCATTTGTCTCTAGCGGTGGTGAACGCAAACGTCAGAGGTTTATGATCCGTATAAATAATGAAGGGCCTGGCTTCTACCATGTGACGGAAATGTCTGATGGCGTCATATATAGCCAGTAGCTCCCTGTCGTACGGGCTGTACTTCTTTTGAGCAGGATTCAGTGGTCTTGAAAAGAAAGCTAGTGGTTCCCAGGCTTCCGGTGCTGCGCGTTGTTGTAGTACCGCACCAATTGACACGTCAGAGGCGTCAGTGTGGATTGCGAGCTCTACGTCTGTCCGTGGATGAGCGAGAAGGGTGGCTTGAGAGAGAGCTTCCTTACATGACTCGAAAGCGTGCATCATGTCTTCTGTCATCTCGATCTCTTGCGTTGGCTTCTTCTTCGGACCGGACAGTACGACGTTCAAGGGCGCTTGCAAAGCTGATGCACCTGGTACGAACCGTCTGTAGAAGTTGAACATGCCCAGGAATCGTCTGAGTTCCTTCACATTCTTGGGTACAGGATAATTCTGGATGGCTTGTACCTTGGACTGTAGTGGGCGAATCCCCCCTGCAGACACTTCATGGCCAAGAAAGGTGATTTTCGTTACACCAAACTCACATTTTCCAGTGTTGATGAGGATTCCATATTCTGACAGTCGTCGAAATAGTTGATGTAGATGCTGCTGATGCTCTTCCTCGTTTCGAGAGAAGATTAAAATATCGTCCAGATATCCGTAGCAGAAGTCTAAGCCTCGCAGCGCTTCGTCCATGAAACGTTGGAACGTTTGAGCTGCATTCCGGAGACCAAACGTCATGTATGGGAACTGAAACAGGCCAAACGGTGTAATAATTGCGGTCTTCTTGATGTCATCTGGATAAACGGGGATCTGGTTGTAGGCTTTGACCAGATCAACCTTCGAGAAGATTGTACTCCCAGCGAGCTGCTGCGTAAAATCTTGAATATGTCGGATCGGGTACTTGTCTGGAATCGTACGCGCGTTAAGAGCACGGTAATCGCCACATGGACGCCAGCCGTCATCTTTCTTGGGAACTAGATGAAGCGGAGAAGACCATGGGCTTTCAGACTGACAAGCTGTACCGTTCTGCAGCATAGCCTCAAACTCCTTTTGTGCAATCTTCAAGCGATCCGGAGGAAGGCGACGGGGCTTACTCGATATCGGTGGGCCAGGAACTGTGCGTATATGATGCACTGTATTATGCTTGGGTACCTTTGGCGTACCTGAAGGTCTGGTAATGTCGGGATACTGGCGCAAGATCTCATGGTACATGGAATCCCCTGACATCACCTTTACTGACGAGATGTCATCAGATGTACTTTGGGTTGGTACGGCAGCGGAAAGAGTAGTGTGGCCATCTATAATGCGTTGTTTTCTGCAATCAATCAAAATATTAAAGAAGGACAGGAAATCAACACCAATAATGGGTTTAGCAACGTCCGCCACAACGAATCTCCATTTAAATTCTCGCCGCAAACCCAAGTCAAGTGTCAGCTGCACCGAACCGTAGGTAGATATAACTGAACCGTTCGCCGCTGTCAACTCGTAGCTGCTCTTAGGTCGGTTGCCACTCAGTGCCGTGCGCGGGTATACGCACAAATCCGACCCGGTGTCCACTAGGAAGAGAACTTTCGAGGAACGGTCCATTACAAAGAGGCGGCCCGGTTTGGTATGGCAGTCGTTAGCCGCTACTTCCGGCTGCCGTCGAAGTTTTCCGACCCAGGGTAGCTGCAAGGCCTGGTACAGCGAGTAGAGTCGTCTCCAAACCTGTAGTGGTACCAGCAGATGGACGGGTCTCTTGGCTTCGACGCAGAACGTGAACGCGCTCGTCGTCCAACTGGAGTTTTGTTCCTGTTGCGAGAATTGAAGCGCGAGCGAGATCTTGAGTGCGGTTGATCATTGAATTGCGCTTTGAGTGCAGCAATTTCGGATGTCAGCTCTGCCATTTGTTTTGCCATGACTTCTAAATTTGTAAAACTGTCACTTTTCACGGAACAAATTTGCGGTTCTTGAAGTACGAGACCGTGCACCTTGTCTGCCAAATCAGCGAGTTCATCCAACGTGGAATTCGGTTGCGATGCTACTACGATCTGTAGATTTTTGGGTAGCCGGCTTGTCCATACGGTGCGCAAAAAATCGTCCGTTACCGAATTTCCGGCCAAAGTGCGTAGCTGGCGTAAAAATTGAGATGGTTTTCTGTCGCCCATTTGCTCGTCTTTTAGTAATTGCAGCGATTTCTTTTCTTGCGACAATGACAGTCTTGAAATAAGCTCGGTTTTCAACTTGGCATATCGGCCTTCAGCGGGCGGAGAATTTATGATGTCTTTCACTTCTATCGCGTACTGAGGTTCTAATTGCGCTATAACGTAATTGAATTTTGTAGAATCTTGCGTTATTCCTGACAGAGAAAATTGTGCTTCCATCTGCGAAAACCATAGCGCAGGCTCTTGCGGCCAAAACGGCGGCGCTCGTACACCGACTTTGAAAACGGCGCCATCGCTGTCACTCGAGCTATTACCCATTGACATTTCAAAATAGGTTTAATATTCTTACTTGAATTTTGCGTTTCTTGTCCAATGCGGGGTCACCAGTGTAGGTGCGCCTCCTGAGGCTTCGTAAAGATATAAATAAATAGAACTGTATCAAAAGGCACACGAACGTATAATGAAAGTATAAGAAAAAGATATCAAAAGTATTTACAATAAATGAGGCTCAGAGATTCGGAGTACGTAATGGGTAGGGACACTTAATGAGCTCTGCCTAGGACCGAGCCGCTGCAGGGAATGAGCCGCCGATTGAAGAACGACTGGTCTCCATTTTTTATCAGCCGCGCAGTTCCACGCGCCGGTGTGCAGTTGTTTCATCACTTTTGCCGACACGCGGAACCGACTGCGGCGAGGGGGGTAATGGTTATATCTGGCCGCTACACTTTTTATAATGTATGTAATAAATATCTATTAAGTTATTGTAAAAGGACCTTTAGAGTTTAAAAAAAGTTAGTATCAAATATGACACTCTGTTTGAACTTTGACTTCACAGCTTAGCTTACTTTTACAAATTAATTTGTACATACCTAATTACTTTTACATAAGTTATCTTTTAACAAGTTAGGACATTAAAATTTCGTGGACATCATAGATTTATCTGTTAACTTTTACTTCATTAGTATTTTCTACGTGGTTCACTAAGACATTTTTGCTGATGTGAATCTGATGGGTACCTAATATTTTGTTCAAAAAGACTAACTTTAATCACGGATAAAAACATAGAAACAAGAAATAAACCGATTTCCTCATTATTAATGCAGAAACTATTTGAAATATTCTGTCTCTACGACCCAAACGCATCCGAGGTTGATTAAGTTAGCCTAACCACAGCAATTACTATTGTTGATTGTCCATAATTTCAAAGATACCACAACAAATCTCTTTTCAACTTAGTAAATACGTTACTTCCCATTTCACGTACCTTGCAAACATCCAAACCGTCTTAAGTTTGCCAATACGCTCGCAACGCTCACCGTGGGTGTATTCGCTACGCTCCTGACATTCGTAAACAGAAAGTCTCGCACCTTTAATGCCATTATCAGTAGTGCCATTTCTGTTGCTGGTGTTTCTACCCTAGGGCATTAGTATTCATGGAGTCAGTCGATTGAGAAAAGAATTTTCGCACCCCGGTCCGATCTTGACGAGGGAATGGACTGAGTGGTTGCCATTTTCTTTTCCCTTTTATTTTTTCTCCAACAACTTAATGGAGTCGTAAAGAATGGGCTGGCATTTCATTATAATGTATTAACTTTATCCGGGCTGGGTGTGCATAATTACATGTTTTTGCGCCGCTGCGTCTGAATAACGCGTTCGTGTCAACATAATATTCGTAACATTTCCACATTATATGTTACGAGTACATGTGTTTTCAAGCGATTATATCACTCACACGTTTGAACAATTTTTTAAATTCCACGTCAGTAAATTGACATCAGATCAACTATAATTTCTTTAAATATAAAACTTTTGCGTGCAAATTACGTTTTTAAGAACACGTACCGAGATCCGTATCCGAGATTAAAGTTGTGACTCATACCTCTATGACTAAGTCACTGCGATTCTCTTCTTATTAGAAGTGCTTCTTGTTAAAATTAGGTACAAAATAAATTACAAACCATTTTTAAAGATTACCCCTACAATTTAACTGAAAAAGGGGTTCCATTTGAAATAATTTAAAGTAAAAAAATGCTCCGGCGGACACATTCGCTTACTTAGCGTAGCCTAAGGAAAGACAGGAATTTATCTAACGCAAATCTCATTGTTCTCTGAGACGTGAGCGGAACTTGCAAGTAAGACAAATTTCCATCGACTTGATTAAAGTTGTCAGAGTAAGAACGCGAGAGATGCAATTTGCCGCAAGTGGCAAATATAACTCCTGGGCGGCTCGTATATTAGGTGATTTGGTTATAAGTAGTCTTGGAGGCAATAAGGATGGCAAATGTTTCCTTTTATTCTGAGAAACAAATTAAAAAAAGACAGAACAGTTGCATTGGTATATTATTATTAACCAGAATTAGAAGAATAAGACGAAAGAATCATCGCTGCTGGATGAAGATCACCCCAAATATAGTGGTCGGAACGAAACACAGGGTACCTATCTGTGGGTACTGCAGTCATGAGATACGCAACCATCGAAGTACCAATAACCTTTCTTATGAGGCGAACAACAAAAGTGGTATCATGTAATAATAAAAGTGTTATTTGTCGCCTTCACCAGGTTCTTTAATATATACGAGTATGTATTATATGAGTTATTTTCTAACACCTTTAGGCGAGCAATTCCTGCATATTTATTTCAGAGATCTTGGTTACGGTAAACGATTTCGATGAAATTTGCTGTGTGGGTCCTCGGGGACGAACAATCGTTCTAGCTTGGTCTTATTTCTAAGAAAACGCGTGGTTTCGAGTCCTAGAAAAAACTCCGAGCATAGTTAGTTACCTCCTTCTTATGCCAAAAAGTAACTATAAAGATTGCCACTAAAAAAGAGGTAGTTTAAAAACTATTAAAAACTACCGAGAACGCTGGAAACTAAATTATACCTACAGCAATCATTTCACGGTCTACAAAGTGTATGCAGAAAAGTCGACCGAACGAATTGGATAAGTTATATTACACCACAATAAACTGACGTTATAACTGCAAAAACAAGGTGACTTCATGAAACTGCAAAATGTGGTTAAAACTTTGCTATAACTAAGTGGTACTTTGTTTTAAAAATTATTTAAGTATTAAAGTTCAAATTTTAAAGCTGGGACTTTTAAAATGTATTCACAAAGTGAAGTGTTCAACAAAATGTACATTGAAAGTACTACACATAAATTGGGTCCGTATTAATTCAAATAAAGTTCAAGCAAAGAATCATGGACAAAATACATAATGATCATTTAATATAGGTAGCCCAATTTTCCAGGAAATTCTCAATTTTACAGGTTTTTTTATAAAATAAACCTAACTTAACTTAAACCAATCTGCAGTCTGTATCAATTACACGATCAAAACAGTTTGGTTAATTCATAGTTTCATCAAAAAATAGATTATATCAAATGACCATTATTATGCATTTCGTTTATTAGTTCATTATTCTTTTTAAACTTTACGTATTTTGACGCGTTCAGTATTTATGAATATCTTGACATGCACGAAAACCTATCAGAACTAGCATTTCGTTTATTCTCACACGCAAACAGAAATTGCTAGGTACTTGCACATGACTACAAATTTGCTACAAAGATCAAAGCCATATCATTGGTACGGAATTTTGTAAAATGCTTTCACCCCAATGCAAAGTCACGTTCAACAATAATAGCATCCATGTTCCTGCGAATGCAACACCGTTGATATTTCTAATCCACGAAATCCTTGGCACGCGCTACTATGCAGATTACACATTCAAATAACGCATGCTAGTCGCCACAGACGACGTTTTCCAGAACTAACACTGTGTCTCGCTAGTCCTACACTGCGGCACAAAGACAGTATTCGACCTGAAGGCAGTAGTGACACGGTGTTCTTTTAGCTCTCTACAGAAAAACGACCAGAGTAAACTAGGATTTAGCCCAATTTTGGGGCTTATGCCTCTAAACGTTTACTTGCAGGTTTACATGCATGGTCACAGCTACTGTCCTTTTGGAGGAGACTAAGAACACACAAAAACAAAACTAAATTAAATGACTAACATTTTGATGATTACCTTACTTACGAATTTATATAAAAATCAAAATTTTAAAACTTGCATTGCAGCAATTGCATATTTTACAATTTCCGCAAACAATTTTCTTTTCAAAGCCACGATATCAATGCGATGATAAAAGGACGGAATGCAACTGCAGTCTAAGTTGGCAGTTGATGCATTGCTACAGAAAAGTTAAAGCAATACTTTATACCTCTGCAAGAACTCTAATTTCCAGCGAAGCACGCCAATGGAAAAGGGTGGAAGTTTGTTATTGATTGTTGTTCCGTGTTGAAATAAACGTAAGTATACCTCAAGTTGGGCAAAAGTAAAAGTCAGTTCACGCAAAATCATAATATAAAAAAATGGTTTTGACTGTAAGAATAAAATACGAATGTATGTAAAGTATTTGTATAACATTTAAGATCTGTTTGAAAAAACAATACTTTGTTGAGTTTCTTCTCGGATTCTCCTCAACAGGATTTTTCCGAACCGTTGGTAGATTTTTCGACATTCATATCATATGTATTTGTTATTATAACCTAAATTGAATAAAGTTATTTTTACTTTGACTTTGACTGTTACTTTAAATATTGACATTTTATTTATATTTAAATTCTTATTAAAAAGATTATGATCGAAATAATTAAAGTAGGTACTTATAATAATAAAGGATTCGTGAGTGACTATTAGCTAATTACGTAAATGATATGAACCTCCGTATAGTAATGCAGTATTACTCCACACAATGAGACATAAAATAAGTACCTACCTACCGTTACCTTCCAATTTACAACCCCACAAAGCCAACATCACGTCAAGAGAAGGCACCAACCATCAAACTATTGAAATATTGTCAAAGAAGTGGCGTCAAAATAAGAGATTGCGGGCACGTAGCAATAACGAACCGATTGAGTGACAGCCCCCAATGCAGTGGATGCAGGACCTTTTAATAACGTTACCAGCCCCAACATGCGTGTTAATGTTGTGAAGGTTCCTTTATGATTTTGGGAGTTTTGACAGCTTGAACAGCAAAGAGTAGAGTACTATAAATTCAATACAAATTCAACGATGGCGCCATTTTTAACCGTCTTCCAAAAAAAGAAGGATGTTCTCAATTCATCTTTATGTTTTTTTTTTCTTCGTAAGTGTCATGTTTTTGACGTAGGTATCTAATGCTAAGGTAAACACAGCTAAAATTTCGTTTGTAAAATTTAAAGTCCTTTTCCATCTATTTTCTACTGTTCTGTGTTGTACACTCCATGAGCGCAATATAAGAAAAAATGTTCACTTGTCCATTTACAGTTACAGTCACAGTGACCATGTCGTGCGCACGGTCTTTTAGGTTATAAATGTCTGCGTTTGTTCGCCGCCAGACAGCGCTGCTCGTTGCAGTCGCAACGGCTGCGTTCAGCATACCCATTGACCTATAGCATACCGCTTAAGGCCGTGTTGCGCGACAGGGTTTCTGTGACTGATAAAAAAGGGTCTCGCCGGAAGACCAGCGCTGGCTCCACCTCAGGAGTCCGCATTTATGCTGAGGCGGGACCTTTTTCACACACAATTTAATTTTAATTTAATGTTTTATTTTTTTATATATTTTTTTGTAATTTTATGTGTTTTGTGAGTGAAATAAACTTTTTCATTTCATTTAAAATTACTTAGCTACTGTATGGTCTTGGGACTGCTATTATCAAAATCTATATCAAAACTGAGATAATGTATTAGAAATTATGGACTAGTTAATACGTTCTGAACTCTTATATTTTATGCTACTGGACGAACTGCACTGACTGTGGAAGAGGAGGATGTTGTATACACACATATCGAACAACACCATTTCCTTTTGACCTGAACCATGGCAAGTAAGTACTCCAAAAGTCGGTTACGTTAAGAGGATACGATGCGCACCATTTCTCCATACAAACGTAATCCCCTGTTTCCTCCCTGCGGCTAATGGCTTTAGAGCCATATTTTTTTTACTGTGTAATCTGTATCTACCACAGCTATGCCCCTAGGTTTCGTTTTTTTCCATATTTCAATTAACATAAAAAATATGAGCTTTCAAAAACTGAAAAAATTGCCCAATTTCAACGTCATTTTTAGACACTCATCAAAAAAGAATCCCTTATATAAACAAAAAAAGGAAAACATAGGGGGGCTGCAGTTATCCCGCTCTCGCTGTACTGACACGGAGGGGTTCGGGCGAGACAGCGACATTTCATTAAAATACCTATTTCTCAAAAGTCTTTCAGCCATCGTACCCTCTTAATAATTTTCAATTTCAGTAGCACAGTACACATAATTAAGTAAAATTTGACATAAACTCAGTCTGTAGACAATATTCATTACGTCATTATGCCGAGCTATCACAGAATATACGTTATAACGTATTCTTCGCAAGGTAAATATTAGGCCGCGTTCACACTCGGCTTGTAATGGCGATCACGCAACGCACGTTGAGTGACAGCGTGACAAGGCGGGGGAAATATTGCAATTGGAGACGTGTACGTTGCCATGGAATATTGTGTTTAACATGTTTGTTGTTTAAACTTTATTGTATAAAATTAAGAAAGAACGAAGGTAAGATAGGTTAGTATTTAGCTTGGCGTACCAAGTAAAGTTTTATTTTATAACGAGGGAAATAAAATAGTATTTATCTTTTTTACCCCGCAGAGAGCTCCACAAAGTAGTTCTTGCCTGCATTGAAAGTTTTGTTTACAGGTAATTCCGTGGAGTTACATAAAACTAAGTTTTGAGTACCTATGTGTCGCGCGTAGCGCGATTCGCCATGTAACAAACGGTATGTATCAACGCTGGTAATGTCAATCTATTTTGTAGTGTGGTAACACCACTCTAGGTTTGACTATATTTTTATGTTGGTACTGTGTTAGAGGAATGGCGGCAAGATGGCGGTGTGAAAACACACAAGCGGAGAGAGGCGGAGTAAAAAAATGGTGTTGTGTGACAAGGTGAGAAGCTACGAGCTTCTAGGAGGCCTGTGCCCCAAGGAATACTCGGGTGAGTGTTAACTGCTATGATATATCTATGTCGACCTATAAGTGCATGATATGTGGAAAGATGAGGAGACTGGTAAATTATAATATTCTTTCCGTTACAAGTAGTCCAATCTTGCAGTGTACGGCACATTTGGTAGTCAAGGACATTGGACAGGGAAGCCTGGAGCTCCCATAAATTCGAGTGTGGTCTGGAAACACACTGGCACGGTCGACTGAGTTGGAGCAACCGAGGCGGGGCTATTGGGGATGGTGGAGGCCCCCGGGAGGACACAGTCCTCCCGTCCGGCTAAGTGACTATATGAATAATATGGTAGAGTCACCAGGGTTGTACCCTGTCTAGACCGGAGCAGTCGACCGATGCCCAACTAGGAAATGAGGGTGCATAGCCATTGGAAGGCGGTATACCGCAACCATTTACCAGTCATAAGACGCCTCTATTGTGGGCATGGAGTTGCAACCATGCAGAGGTAACACGAGATGGAAAGGCACCGGGTAAAACCCAGACATGCGTGTAAGTGGCACAGCCACAGGTGAGAGGCAAGACCTTATCTTAAAGTATACACATAATTGCAATAACTGTGGAATAAATTTGGTCGACTCATCATTCCACTATTATGATAAATGTGTATTTTATTAATCCTTATGTCGTCCTTACATTGATGTGAAATTGTGAACCCAGCATTTAGTATTTCATACATAAATCATATAGGAGTGACGACATTTTGGCGGAGGATGCTGTGATGTTGATAGATGAAGCAGATAATTATATTTTGTTAAGAAAAAAAAAAATGTATAATATTAAAGATATTTAAGAAAAGTGAGTGTGATTTATTTATTGTTAGTTTATATTTTATACGTAGTCTAATGCTGAGTGATAGTCAGTCTCTTTGATAAAGGAAGAACTGAAAGGCGCACAGCTCTTACTGCGTAGTAGACAGGCTTAAAATAATTTTTCGTTCGAAAATGGTGTAATAACTACTTAAATTTCAGAATTTTTAAGTCTACAACACTACGGAACTTTTTAAGTGTCTATGGTCTAGTGCGGTGCTGCCGTAATCGACATTCACCGATTAAGCAACTATAAGTAAAAAAAAAAAAAAAAAAAAAAAAAAATATTGTTTCGACTCAACATGTTTTATATTTACGAGTAATAACAGTAATTTTATTTGATTATACGAATTAATTACATTTTTACGGAAAATAATTAATCATTGTTTAGGAGGATTTTGACAAATTGTGACAATTTACATAATCGACGATTCGTGTGTTCTGCGCGCAACACAACACTAGTGAAGGATTGCGGTTGGCAGCATTGTTGCGTCAGTCAGTCAGTTCTGTCTGTTGTCATTGAAAGTTTTTTCTGCTACAAAGTTTGTAAAAGTTTTAGACGGAAATTGGAAAAATAAGTGCTTAAGTGTGTTATTTTTTGTTGTGGAAGTAACGGCGTGCTTATAAAATATATGGAACAATAAAATAAAGGTATGCATCACATATTTCTATTGCGTAGTAACGCAACCGGCTCGAGGTGATATTTTTCGACTGTTACGAATAGTAAAATTACTTATTATTCGTTAATTTCAGTTCGGAACGAGTAAGAAACTAACTCAATCTGTCAGCACTCTGTTCATTGATTTGAAAAGTAGAGAAACGCGGCGTTGAGGTGAGTTTTTTTCACTATTGCGTACTTAATATTCAGTTTTAAATTTCGAACACCGATTACTTATAGTCAATTGTTTTGTCGCGTGTTTCAGTACAAATTAGAACAATGGAAGGAATTCTTATTGGAATAGTTCACATACGACAAAAGAAATTAAAAGAAAGTCTCGAAATTGCCAAACTTAATTATGAGTCAGGCGAGATGGTGTTGGACACCGCGTCTGGGATTGTAACACAGATTAAAGATTTGGTAAATAAACTACAAGATGAAATACGGCATTACACTTCCACCTCTCCGAATCCTCAAATGGAAGTAGTCACAAACGCCATGGAAATACAATTACAGGCTGAAGATTTCATATCAAATGTTGAATCATCCATGGCCACTGCAGCTACCCCGGTTACTGCGACTACCTCGTCATTTCAAACAACTGAACATCACACGTCAGCTCGTCATCTAAGCGTTAAATTGCCTAAATTGCAGTTACCTAAATTTAACGGGCAGCAACTTAGATGGTTAGAGTTTTGGGACAGGTTTTCCTCTAACATTGATAGTCAGCCTATGGCAGAGGCAGACAAATTAACCTATTTAATTAGCAGTCTTGAAGGTAAGGCCTTAGAAGCAGTGGCAGGCTTAAGCATAACTAACCATAATTATACGATAGCGGTTGAATCTTTAAAATCTAGGTATGGTTCAGATGACACACTAAAAGATGCGCACTACACCGCATTAAGTAACCTAGACCGAGCTGAATATACTGCGTCCAGTTGTAGGCGCATTATTGACGAAATTGAGCGGCATCTGAGAGTCTTAGAGAAGTTGGGAGAAAACACTTCCGGGAACCACCTCCGTGCTACTATACTTTCGAAATTTCCTGAACAAGTTCTACACCAGTACCATCTCATGCCCCAACAATCTAATAACATTAATTCAACATCCACAGTAAGGAAAATTTTACTGGATATTGTGGTGGCAATGGAGAAGGTGGCTGCATCAACATTAACACCGAAAACAATAGAAACTAAACGAGAAATTATCACCACTGAAGCTCTTCAAACAAAAACAGAATATCCGATACAAAACAGTACCAGCTACAGACAGAAGAGAAGTCTTAAAAGAAAGGTTGAAAATCAGGTCCAAAATAACATACCAAGAAAAAGAATCAGATTGCCATGTATCTTCTGCAACCTGGGCAACCATAGCAGTATGAACTGCAGAAAATTTAATACTGTGGAATCCAGGAAGAAGCAGTTAGCGGACAGGTGCCTCAAGTGTCTTAAAAGAGGTCACAAAACAGACCAGTGCCGCAGCAAAATGACATGTTTCCGATGTGGCGAAGGGCACCCTCAGCTACTGTGTCCAAAGCCAAAGGGTAATGAAGATATTCGGGATTGTGAACTTGTGGAGGTCAAGTGTTACATCACTAATAATTTAACCTTTTTACAGACAGCCGTAACACAAGTCACCAACCCCAACAACAAAGCAAAAAATTATAAGTGCAGACTTGTATTGGACAGTGGCTCGCAGAGAAGTTACATCAGTGAAAGGGCCGCATCTAAATTACAGCTTACACCAAGTAATGAAGACCGACTCTTAGTATACACGTTTGGAGCAACTGATCCGAAGGAAATGTCAAGCCCATCTGTAAACATTATTTTAGAAACCAAACGTGACATCAAGAAACAAGTAAGAGTTAATATCGTTCCATATATTACAGAAAGATTACCAGTAGCTAAATTCGATTTTTCCATGGTTGATTTAATAGCTGATGATGACTCTACTGGTGAAAATGTAGACATCTTAATAGGGAACGATTATTATATGAGTTTCATGCGCCAAGGGAAAGAGAAAATTCAAAATGATTTGTACTTGGTAGATTCTGACTTTGGTTGGCTACTATCAGGAATTCTAGAAAAATATGAACATATTGCGAGACAAGAAAACATATTAACTGTTAATACTTACTGCCACTGTCATAATTCAAGCTGCCCTTATTTTACAGAACCGGACTTACCTCTTAGAAACATTGATATCAAATTTCTATGGTCTCTTGAATGTATTGGCATAAATGACTCTCCTAAAGCTACTAGACAAGATGAAGCAGTCAAAAATTTTAATGATACCATACAATACATCAATGGGCGATATGAAGTAACATGGCCATGGATTGAATATCCACCTCAGCTCCCTATCAATTTTGGTATGGCATTAGGAAGATTGAAGAGTTTAATAAACAGACTGGATACAGCAATGCTACAGGAATATGATGATATTCTTAAGGAACAACTAAATGGGAATATTATTGAAATAGTTGAACCACATAATACTGACATTGAACACCCTGTACACTATCTTGCACATCATATAGTAAAAAGTGAAGGGAAACGAGGAAGGATTGTGTATGATGCTTCAATGAGAGGAAAAGGAAATAAAAGCCTAAACGAATGTCTTTATAGCGGACCCTCAATGCTAGAGGATCTCACCGCTCTTCTCCTGAAGTTTAGAACGAAGAAGGTGGCAATTGTAGCCGATGTCGAAAAAGCGTTCTTACAAGTTGGACTTCAGGAAAGGGATCGTGATGTGACAAGATTTCTGTGGGTAAAAGACATCACAAAGGCCCTGACACAAGAAAATCTGTTATATCTCCGATTTTGCCGAGTTCCATTTGGAATCATTTCAAGTCCATTTCTCCTGACAGCGAGCATTAGATATCACATGACACAAACAGATGTTGGTCTACTGAAAGATATAGCCAATCATTGCTATGTAGACAATTTGGTAACTGGAGCAAACTCTGTCCAAGAAGCGCAAGAGATATATCAGAAAACAAGAGAAACCTTTGAACAACTATCTATGAATATAAGAGATTGGATGTCAAATAGTAAGGAATTTCTTAATCTTGTACCCACAGAGCACCAAGCAAGGCATGAAGATACAGTCAAAATTCTTGGGTTATCTTGGAATGTGACAAATGACACTTTAAAATTAAAAATAACCAATCAACACTTTAACAAAGATGCACCAGCTAATACGAAGAGGAAGGTACTTCGTACCTTAGCCCGGATATATGATCCATGTGGCTTCATTTGTCCATTAACCCTACCACTGAAGATCTTGTTCAGAAACATCTGTGAACAAAAACATAAATGGGACGCTACCTTACCAGAAGACTTGGTACAGTCCATGCAGGAAATTCTAGAAACAATAAAGACAGCTATACACTTGGAACTGCCCAGATGTGTGACGAACCATGTTCCTGAGTCTGAATCTACGTACCAGTTAAATTGTTTTTCGGACGCTTCAAAAACTGGATATGCTGCTGTCATATACTTGACATCAAAGAACCAGCAAGGAACATCAGTATCTTTCTTAATGGGAAAGTCACGTATAGCAAAGAATGAAGACTCAAAAGAACTTCACATCCCAAAGTTGGAACTCCTGGGCTTACTTATAGCTAGTAGACTCCTAAAGTATGTAAGGGAGAACCTGTCTCTACCAATAAGCCAAGAAATCTTGTGGACAGACAGTTTAGTTGTACATGGATGCGTTCGAACAAACTACTGCCACCGTTTGTATCAAACAGAGTGGAAGAAATCAGAAAAAACCAGATGCAAGCAGAGTTGCATTATATTAATACAAAAATGAATCCAGCTGATGTTGCAACAAGGCCTGACAGATGGAGTCAGTCAAAGGAACTTTGGTTCAACGGTCCCATGTTCTTAAAGGAAGATGAATCAATGTGGCCGGAAGACAGGTACTACATGAAACATATTTCAGTACTTTCTGTTGGGGAGGGCCTGGACCAAAGTGATCACAGTTCCATTTCAGAAGTTGATGATGGTCCAGGAAATCAGAGGATAGCTGTCGAACAAAAAGAAAACCAACAAATGGAAATTGATGACCCCAATGACAAGACTATAAACGAAAATTCAAATAACGACATTACAGACTCTGACGCAATACAGAGAACTCTGTCTCCATCAAGTTCAGCAAATAATACTTTAGCAGAAATCAAGATACTGCAAAAGCACTATTTCGCAGATGAGATTGCAGGGAAAAAGACACATTTGTCTAGAAATCTCGGTTTGTTTCTAGATGTGGATGGAGTATTAAGGTGTCAGGGACGGATGGCTAACACCACATGGAATTACGAAATGAAACACCCTATCTTGTTGCCCAGAGATTGTAAGTTTACAAATGAAATTATTAAGGGCACTCATGAAGCTAATTACCATGTTGGCGCTACACACACACTTAGCCTTATTAGAGAGAAATACTGGATCCCACAAGGTAAACGTCAAGTGGAACGAGTCATCTCAAAATGCCAGCGGTGTGTCAAACACGGAGGTGGTCCTTATCGCTTACCAACTGCACCGGATCTGCCTAATGAGAGAGTGAACTATAGCGTACCGTTTACATACTGTGGATTGGATTATTTTGGACCACTGTATGTGAACACTCCAAATGGAAAAGAGAAGAGATGGGTTGCTCTATTCACTTGTCTGGCAGTGCGGGCTATACATTTAGAAATAGTAAACAACTTAACAGCGGAAGAATGTCTGTTGGCACTCAGACGATTTGCTGCCACTAGAAACACACCAAAGCGTTTGTATTCAGATAATGCTTCTTGTTTTAAACTAACATCGGAAGTTGTGAGTAAGCCCTTCTGTATTACAAATGGAATTGAATGGAGGTTCATTCCCCAGCTTGCGCCGTGGCATGGTGGATTTTACGAGCGGCTCATAGGCATAGTTAAGCATTCCCTAAAACGCACTCTAGAAAAGCACCTTCTCGGAGACAGCAAACTACTAACTGTAATGAAGGAAGTAGAAGCCGTTGTCAATTCAAGACCACTAACAAAGGTTGGAACTGAAGTGATTCATATATTAAGGCCATCTGATTTTCTAAGTCTAGGGAAGTGTCTAACATTAACCCCCGTGATGGACAATGTTTGTACGGTGGATGGTTCCCAAATTCAAGCCAATTTGATTGAGAGCTGGAAAAGAGGTTTGATAATTCTTGAGGAATTTAAGAAAATGTTTATGGCCCAGTACCTGACTAGTCTGAGAGAGAGATATCAGAACTCTCCTAAACAGCCAAGGGTTGTTTCAGGTTGTGAACCAAAATTAGGAGATATCGTACAAATAAAATCGGATTTGAAAAATCGTGAGTTGTGGAAGGTCGGAAAGATAGCGGAACTGGTAAAGAGTGCAGACGATAAACATAGAGTTGCTAAGGTTAAAGTAGGGGACTCTATAATGACTCGGTCTGTAGGTCATCTCTACCCGCTAGAGACGGAACCAGATAACTCCCCACAATCAGGACCTACAGAGGAAGAACCAACTGTACCACATCTGGACACACCAATAGAGTACTTGGATCTGGATGTTGCTCGACATCAGGTGGATGGGTTACAATCACCATCACCAACCAATCCAGTGCCTGAAAGACATGACTCTGAGGTAGACAGTATAATTGAAGTAATGCCAATGCAAAATACAGTGAATACCGAGACTTCAAGCTTAGAACCTACCAAGCCTGACAACATGGAACCAGGAATCAGGACTAAGAGAGACGCTGCAATTCGTGCCAGAGAGAAAATCCTGGAGTGGACGCGTCAGCTGCTCACACTGCTACATTAAAACCTTTTTTCGCCTCTGGGAGTGTCGCGCGTAGCGCGATTCGCCATGTAACAAACGGTATGTATCAACGCTGGTAATGTCAATCTATTTTGTAGTGTGGTAACACCACTCTAGGTTTGACTATATTTTTATGTTGGTACTGTGTTAGAGGAATGGCGGCAAGATGGCGGTGTGAAAACACACAAGCGGAGAGAGGCGGAGTAAAAAAATGGTGTTGTGTGACAAGGTGAGAAGCTACGAGCTTCTAGGAGGCCTGTGCCCCAAGGAATACTCGGGTGAGTGTTAACTGCTATGATATATCTATGTCGACCTATAAGTGCATGATATGTGGAAAGATGAGGAGACTGGTAAATTATAATATTCTTTCCGTTACAAGTAGTCCAATCTTGCAGTGTACGGCACATTTGGTAGTCAAGGACATTGGACAGGGAAGCCTGGAGCTCCCATAAATTCGAGTGTGGTCTGGAAACACACTGGCACGGTCGACTGAGTTGGAGCAACCGAGGCGGGGCTATTGGGGATGGTGGAGGCCCCCGGGAGGACACAGTCCTCCCGTCCGGCTAAGTGACTATATGAATAATATGGTAGAGTCACCAGGGTTGTACCCTGTCTAGACCGGAGCAGTCGACCGATGCCCAACTAGGAAATGAGGGTGCATAGCCATTGGAAGGCGGTATACCGCAACCATTTACCAGTCATAAGACGCCTCTATTGTGGGCATGGAGTTGCAACCATGCAGAGGTAACACGAGATGGAAAGGCACCGGGTAAAACCCAGACATGCGTGTAAGTGGCACAGCCACAGGTGAGAGGCAAGACCTTATCTTAAAGTATACACATAATTGCAATAACTGTGGAATAAATTTGGTCGACTCATCATTCCACTATTATGATAAATGTGTATTTTATTAATCCTTATGTCGTCCTTACATTGATGTGAAATTGTGAACCCAGCATTTAGTATTTCATACATAAATCATATAGGAGTGACGACACTATGTTCAATTGTCATCCTAAACAAATTGAAGCTGTCTGGAATATCAAATAATATGAACGCACTTACACAATTGATAACACGGTTGCGTTCAGAAGACAGCTCTAGTCTAGTATCTAGACAGTCCTGATTTTCATGATAAATTATGGTCACTGTGCGCAGTTGTTCTTTTTAACATTTTTTAGGATACTAGACAACATGGGAATCACCCGGTGATAAGTAATTTCCACCGCCCATTGATACCAGCGACTCTTTGTGTGTCTGTGGTGCGTTGAATTTTTACTTTTTTTTTTATGATTTTATTTGCGGAATATGGGTTACATAGGGTGTTTCATTATTAATAATAAACGCAGCCATATTCTACTTAATTAAGCATGCAAACTTTAGTGTTTAGATAGACCAGGTACATTTTGTTGAATGGTTTTTAAAAATTAGGACATTATTAATACTAAGACTGTCAATTTAGTCTAACAATGGGTAAAAATAGTAGTCGTGAATAAACATTTACTTACTTATTAGGAAATTTCATATTCAGAAACTCTTTTGTTGAATAAAGGTTCAGTTCACATAGCAATGAGTATAATTTTTTTTTGAACTGGTTCAAGGTAAGGTCCTTTATGTCTCTTGGAAGTTTGTTATATATTTTAATGCACATAACATAAGGACTGCCAGCTGTTCGCTTTAGACTTTTTTAATAACCAGCATTCAGCGTTAAACGTAAAAAGCTTCCAGGTTCTTTTGATCCTCTTATAAATCAAAATACAATCGCAATTTCTTCGTGCTGTCTTAAACTTGTTATTTAAGGCATTGGACAGCCAAAACGCACCACGCAAGACCAACAGCCCGAATGCACAATCACGATCCGTTGCGTATATAAATATCCCATTTTCAGAGCGCACATAAAAGCGGATCACATTAATTAACCGTGTATCTGGTCTCTGATTAAGAGTGCAGTAGCGGAACGAAGCCACGGGGTCAACTTTAATTGGCTCCATGCTGTATTTTAGATGTGCGATACTGCCGGGGTTAATGAATAGTCCAACATGTGGACATTTGTTGTTGGAGTCAAGTGCTGTTCGTCGGCATATTAATCACTGGTTTATTAAAATTGCACAGATTCTTTAATAGAGATTTAATTGCATGGACAACGGTCCGTGCCAACCAGACATACGAAAAGGGGATTTGGATCAGTGGTGTAAGTATTGGAAGGCTAGGCGGTGCCGTGCACCGGGGCATTCGAGTTCAGGGGGTCCTCAAGCTTATTGGGCCCACACGATCATGGGGCTCTCACACTCAGGGATCCCTCGGATCCTATCCAGCAATATTAGCAAAGCTCAAACCGAACTCAATAACTTTAATTTCAATACTAGATGAAAAAAATCCACCTGTATAATTTCCGTTCCCATGGGAATTCCGGGAAAATATAATTATGTCCTATGTCTCTCGCGGAACTGAGACGGATCTAATGACACCTCACACTTCAAAATCCATTGAGCCGTTTAGGCTGCAGGGCGTGCCAAAGAATGATACATACATAAATACATACGCTCGAAAAACATAACCTACCTTCGACAGTCGGGTGAAAACGAAATCTTTCCCACCTAACGTTAACTTAAGTTTTAAAACCCTTTAATCTACTTTTTTCTTGCCCATCTATCTATTGTACTAAGCCAGTAGTTATATACTAGGTATATATGCATGAGTAGATGTACTATTTTTGTTGCCTTTTAATTTTCTGATCCACTGTTGATGCACCACCTGCTGTAAACTAGTCCTTCCTTCTTTCTGTTAAAGGGTTGCCTGGAAGAGATCGCTCTTAAGCGATAAGGCCGCCTATTGCTTACCTTGTAACTTTCTCTCTGTGTACCTGTTTTCTGTATTGCTTACTATTCCTGGTGTACAATAAAGAGTCATTGTATTGTATTGTATTGTATTGTATTGTATATTACGAGAAAGATCAGATTTTAAAGTACCCATACTATTTAGCATTTTATTTTTACTAGATATAACTTAGAAAACCTTGGGGCTCCGAATTATTTTTTGTACCAGGGGCTGATTGGGGTATGAAAATATCTAGTGAAATATGAGAAGCTAGAGCAATATCTCTGAAAAAATCAAAATCAGCATGGTAAGACTGGTGAAGACATGGTTTCAATATTCCTCTATGGTGCTGAATCTGTATGGACTCTCAAAATTATTGACTGAGGGCATTTTGACCCATTCGAAATGTGATGTTGGAGGAGAATGCTATACCAGTATGGTTGCTTCCCTAACTTATGTATCCACTTTTTCGTACTACATGCATATAAAAGTACCATGGACAGCCCGCCGGACTAATACATATGTCAATTATCGATGAAATGGGAGTTACCGTAAGACATATTGGTTATCTGCATTCATGGGATTTGACTTTTTGATATGTGAATATCTAGGAAAAAGGGTACGTATCAAAATATATAAAGTTTAAAATTAATAATGGACGAAATACATAATGGTCATTTGATATAATGCAATTATCTTGGATAATTCTCAACTTTACAGGATTTTCATAAAATAAACCTAACCTAACCTAAACCAATCTGTAGAATACACGATTAAAAAAGTTCGTTTTAGTAATAGTTTCATAGAAAATTTTAGTATAATATTATGACCATTATGTATTTCGTCCATTATTCGTTTTAAACTTTATATATTTTGATACGTTCCCAGGAAAAAATATGAGGACATTGAAAAGCTACCAAGAGGAAATAGCCTCATACGATGAGCAGACCAGACAACACCAACATAAACTACAAGAAACCGTGCACGATGCTAAAGACCGAATCGCGACCCTCAGCATCATTGCATTGATTAAGACACAAGGAGAAGGAGAAATTGCACAAAATTTCAGATTATTTGATATCATTTTTTTGCGGAAACACGTGTCGTCTCATCAAAGCCAAGATGTTTTCAATAAATAATGAATTATCCTCAATTAAGTATGATTCAGCTTACAAATATGAGATTAGGCAGCAAGCTAATCTTATCATTTAATATTCTGAAAGTGAACAACAAAAAGACACTAATTTGTGCCCGAAAATTAAATTTTAACTGAAAACACTCGAAACGGTAAAGTACGCCTTTCGCCGGGTTGTGTATTTAACGCGGATGTGAATTTTGCCGCATCCGGCCAAAAATTAATGAGCTTTCTTCCGCTTACTTAATTAACTGCCGCGGCCTGAGCGAGTTTACAGTCTGAATAAATTAAAATTAATATTTCTCACTCGTTAAATGTCGCCTTTATGCTGGTACGATTTGTTAACACCCGCTTGATCATTCCTAAAGAAATACAAAACACCTAAAGCAAGGTATCATGAAATGAATATCGAATATTAAAACCGTTGGTTAAGAAAGTACAAATGAACAGCCCAGCAAAAGAATCTCTAGAAATTTTGATTCAAGATGATCTCATCTCAATTAAATCTCTCTCTACTCAAATAAAATTTTTTGAAAAACTTTTAAATTTTTTTTTTTGGTTTCGAATAATCACCGAAAAAAAGTTGTATAACACTTGTTCAAGCATAGCTACTCTTACATAAATTCGGATACAAATTGCGATCAATAAAGTGTAACGTGTCAGTAACTAACAAATTGTCAATAAAAATGTATAAAACAATTTATCTTACTGGTGAAGGTGCGCTGGCTGTACAGAATACAATATTATGTATGTTGCTGTAATCCATGAAACTGGGCTGCTATATGATACGTGAATGCCCTTGTCGGGTACCCAACAATTATAATGAGATAAATCCCAATTACACAGTCTAACCCGATAGTAAGAAAAAAGCTTGGACCAGAACATGCACTATTTTTCCCTGCCGCTCAGTTCGTCCCGTTCCTACTGGATTTGTTAAAAACCGTCCAAGAGAGTGTCGGACACGCCCAAGATAGGGTTCCGTAGCCATTGCGGAAAAATCAAGTAATATTTTTCTAAGGATTTCGTATGTGTACGGAATTTTCCAAGTTTAGGTATCGTCAATACTTTGAAAAAAGCTCGTATTTCACAATCGATAATCTGGCTAAGTGAACTTTATTACGCGCGTATCAAGGTTCAGTTTGTTTACATGATGATTTGAGATACGAGCTTTTTCAAAGTAGTGACGGTATGATTTATACCTTAGGCTACTATTTACTCTAAAACTACAAATAATTCCCAAGCAATCTTAGACGCTATAATTTTCCTTGTAAATTCAATATATTTACTAAAATTCTGATTTTTTTCAAATTTTTCCTCCCAACAGTTTAGATTTTAGAGGGGGGGGACGGTCGATTTTAATGAAAGTTTTCACTTTAAAGTTGAATATTTCGCAAACAGATCACTGAATACAAAAATCATGTTAGCAACCTCGCAATGGTTTTAAAATACCTATCCAACGATATCCCACACTATAGGGTTAGTCGAGAAAAAAAAATCACCCCCAATACGTCTATGGGAGGTACCCTAAAAAAAAATATTTTTTTTTTTTTATTTTACCACTTTGTTGGCATGACTGATATGTATATTCATGCCAAATTACAGCTTTTTAGTACTAACAGTATCTGAGCTTAGCCGCGGACGGACAGACAGACAGACAGACATGGCGAAACTATAAGGGTTCCTAGTTGTCTACGGAACCCTAAAAAAGAACACACAGTCGCTCTGTAAGAAAACAAGTCAGAGCGCCAATTCAGTGCAAGTTCATCTTTCTATTACTTTATTACGAAGGGTAAAGATTGCGACCTTAAACTTCGTTACCTACATTTCTGCCTAATATGCTAGCATTTACCACGAACTAATGTTCAGAGATGAATAGCATTCATCTCTGTCACGTCACATTTGAAAAGTTAATACTGTTTATTAAGGGATTCACGTCGGCGACAAAAACTAGTATGCTCTGCTTACATGTCCCAGACGAAATTGTACACATGTCGTTGTGCCTCCCAAA
Organism: Archips xylosteana; assembly: GCA_947563465.1. Classification (NCBI taxonomy): domain Eukaryota; kingdom Metazoa; phylum Arthropoda; class Insecta; order Lepidoptera; family Tortricidae; genus Archips; species Archips xylosteana. Next base: position 11,741,548 of record OX387357.1, on the reverse strand, counting down.
CTGCCCTCTCGTTCGATTACATGACCCTGTTAATACATCATTAGTCCAGTAATGTGCTCGCAATATTTTGACGTTAGCAAAATATAATATAGAGGCCATTAATCCATTGGATGGCCACGTGGCGTCGCGAATGCTTACACACCCGTCGAACGAGTGAAATATGGATGGAACCTCCCTTAGGCGTTGTTTACACTGATTCTCATGAGGGATTCGACTAGCTTGGATATACGTTCCAGTTGAAAGTTGGTCGTGAAACCACTTGCTTCAGGCAATTTTGGTGTTAAAGTTAAAAAATTCTTCCTATTTCATCTTCTAAATGAATTCGCAATGTGGAAGTGTTATAAAATCCTATAGTGTTGTTTAAATATTTTGAAATAAAATAAAAACGACTGGATAGCCAAATGATTAGAGACTGTCTATGGAGTTTGAGGTCCCGGGTTCGAAACTCGGCCGGAACAGGTATTTGTATGAATAATTACATATGTTTGTTCTCGAATCTTGGACGTTTAATGTATTTAGCCATATTAGTATGTTTTTCCGTTACCAATTACACACAGTATAACCTTTACTTTGTTTGTGACTGGGTCAATTAGAGGCAAATGACCCACGAAGTTATTACCTAACAGGTATAAAATTATTATAATAAAATCAACTGTATGACGTAATATATTTCTGTTATCAAACACATTAGTACAAAGATCCATTGATTCTCGTAGATTAAATAACTAATCTCTTCTTTGGCTTATTTGCAAGTTGATACTTGTTGTTTTTTTTTACTTTAAGAGAATACTAAATCAAATTTTGTTTTTAACTCGTATGTGCGCCGCCTTACGCCGCCGTTTGTTACGACCCGACCGGCATATAAAGCCCGCTCATACATCGCGATAGGAAGAGGGTTAACGCTTGTTTAGCAGTTTATTCAACAATTATAACGACTTGTACCGTGGGAGGGTTAAAGCATGGTGAGTGTAGCCCCAAAGTCAGGGAAAATTATTCGAGATTCCTATCGAAGTTATCTATTTTTGTCCCCAAAATTACTAAATTTAGTGTTGTTTTGTTTTGGCCTCTATGGTACAAAATAGGCAGTCATGTACTTATGAAATGGTTTATATAATAATGGCAGTATTACTTATCTTCTAATAGTTTAATCGTCATTTGACACTGAAAGTAATATAAAGTCGATTAAAAAATTGATCTCGTCTCACTTACTTATTTTATTATTATTACTAGCCTATGTAGCCGTGGTGGCCTAGTGGTTTGACCTATGGCCTCTCAAGAAGAGGGTCATGGGTTCGAGTCCGGGCTCGCAACACAGCAGTCCTGCAGTGGGACGTATATAGGCTGGGATGATGACTGCCTACATTTTTGTCCCACTGCTGGGCAAAGGCCTCTCCTCTTGATTTCCACATCTCCCTATGTAGAGCTTTATTTGACCATTCCCTCAGTTCCGCGTCCAAGTGGTCACGCCTTCTCCGCCGCGGCCTGCCTTGCCTTAGGTGCCCGTCGAACGGTACCCATCATGTAGCTGAGTGCATCCATCTTTGTGGGTGCATCCGGCAAACACGCCCAGTCCAGTCATATTTAAGCTCACGTAGGAAAACGAAGATTTTTTATTTTAAATACATAACCGTGTGAGTGTCTGTTTGTAAATCGGATGAAATCTTACGTCTTAATTTGTATTTTCTTGTCAACTTTTGACGGTATCTACCTATCCTTAAGTATTTGCCACATTGGATGCGTTCTGTGTCTGCGGTTAGGTCAAATTGAACGCAGGCGGTATTTTGTATGAACAAAATAGTCGGTCTCTATATATTTTGTATAGATATGCGATCTGACCGTGCAGAACTGACGGTCAGATCGCATATCTATACAAAATATATAGAGCGTTAACTCGTGACCACGTGCGTGATAATTCCCGTTTAGTATAATAATTATAGTGGTTACATTGTCTTCAAATTCATCAACGTGCGCAGTAATGAGGCATCCGTAAACTTTATTTGTCACTATCTAAGCCAAATAAACATTTTTGTAGCGTGACTAGAGAAAATTTATTAGTTAGCACGACGAAACGGCACCGGAGCGCCACCGGAACGGGCAAATGACGTGCGTTTTCCGGTGCGGGACACTAAGGGGAAAAAAAAGAAAATACCGTTTTCCCACGTAATGTCAGTCTGGCCAACCTAGAGGTATTATTGTATTCCATTCCCAAAGTAATTCTGTGGCCGTCAAAAATAATAAATTGCCCATTCTGGGTCGCGACGACGCGGCAATTTTCTAGTTAGACTCGCCTTGTTTGTGATTATTGTAATGATTATGGGACTAATAAATTTATGGACTGGTTACGAGGCCTGGTATCAAGACCTCATTATCGGGCTTTATAAAACTTTGGGTCAAGTCTTGGGAGTCGAGTTCAACTGACTTCCAATGGTCGGATTGACATAAAATTTGGTACATTTCCACCTCAGGAGTCCGCATTTATGCTGAGGCGGGACCTTTTTCACACACAATTTAATGTTTTTTTTTTATCTCTTTTTATATATATATATTTTTTTTTTTCTTTTGTAATTTTATGTGTTTTGTTTTGTGTGTGAAATAAACTTTTTTCATTTCATTTCATTTCATTTCATTTATGGAAGTTGGATAGAAATACAAGTACAGTCAACCAGAATGACAGCCAGCGAAAATGATTCCATTTAAAATGAGATTTTTAACAAAAACGTTACGTATTTCTAATTTACTTACTCTACTTGGTAGTTACGATACATAACATAGAGTTGCGAGAGCATGACATGTCACCTCACGTGTTTGTTCTGTAATTTTATAAACTCACGATGTTAATAATTTTAAAATATATGATAAAGAAGTTGTCAATATTATTTACTAAGTAGGTACGTTCATTGACAATTTTAGAGTCTATAAATTGTTTAATAATTAAAGTAATGGCATCACGCCACGACCGCTTTTTCTTCTGGTCATCTCGGCCTACGTCCCACTGATGGGGACAGGCCTCCTCACGGAACGAGAAAGCTTGGGCTGTGTAGTTCCCACGTGGCCAGTCGGATGGAGAACTTCACACACAACATTGCATTCCTTCCTAGGTGTATGTAGTCCTCACGCTGTTTTTCTTCTGTGTAAAGTTAGTGGTAAATTATAAACGTAACTAGGCAAATGAATCCCAGAAAACTTAGAAGTGCCACTTCATTATTAAAAGTTGGAAGCCAACTCATGAAATCTAGCCATGTCCATAGCCAAATAGCTATTTTGACCGACGACCGCTTACAACCTTTTCACTACGCACGCATCGAATCTTGAAACTATCGAATTCGAACTCAAATCGGAAATCGAGATAAGCGTCAAATTAAAATCGATCGCGAACAATTACGTAATCGGCGGCGGAGGGCTCGCTGTTTAATGAGTCCCGCTGTAAGACTAACTGTTGAGCTACTGGACACGGAGCTTCCAAGATGCAAAGTTACTAGATGTGATAATGTAGTTTAACGGTTCCTTGTTGATATTTCTTTGCTTAACTTATGAATGAATGAATGAATGAACAATGAAAGAGCGGTTTATACACAGAACATATGGTACAAATAGGGTGATAACAGAATTATATTATTATCTAGTAGATTTGTTCGGCCTTCAGGCATGTGAAAGTTAATGTAAATAATTATTAATATCGTATGACTGTCAATATTCAAATTATACATAATGTTTGATTTATAATTAGATTTTAGAAGTGAGCTAAATCCTTGCCTACATTTGTTTAAGTCCATGATTAAAAACATATCATATCGTGGAATGCAGTGGTCAGAACAGAGGCCGTATTGGCTATCGCATTCACTATTTCTTTCTGCCAAATGGTATAACATGATGACAGAAAGAGATGGCGAATGCAGCCAATACGGCCCCAGGTTAGTTTAATAATAACTCTAAAAAATACTGTTTTGGAAATGGAATGGATGCTTTTTTTTATAAGAAATGTAAAATATAACACATTTGGAACTAACATAAGTATAATTTTACAGCAATCAATTTGTATATTATTCGTAATTATTTTATAATTTTAAACTTTTTTTTGCAAGTTTATTTTGATCATGCTAAGATATCTATAGACACATTTTAATTATATTAATTATTTACCGGCATATTTCTTTAACATTCGATTTAACATAAAATGACTTGACTAGAGAATGCATCTTCGTGCTACGCCGTAGAACTTGTAGACGTAGCGCTTCTAGAGTTTCATGGATCAACACGTTCATTAAGTTAATTTTAACAAGCATGTAAGTATTTAACTTGCAAAATGTTGGTATATGTTGGTCAAATCAGAAATACAATGTTTAGCTTATTAATATCACAGCATCGAACACCAAATAGCGCCTACATCAGCGATAATAAAAACAAATGAACGTAAAACAAAATTAGTTACTAACACAATTAAGCAAATGACAATCGTTACGTAACTAGCCCTTCCAGCGAAACTAAAGGTCCGCTTAAACTGGACTCGAGCAAGTTTTAATTAAAGCGAATATCTCGCACGGGGCTGCGATGTGGACATTCCCTAATGGTGTTTAGCCGGGTATAATAAGCGCGGCGTGTAACTTGCGTGACTATTTGAGTTCTGAACTTGAGGTTGACTTTAGATTTATTAGCGCTAGTATTGATCAAACAAATCGGATAATTAAAACGACAAATGTTTAGAATTTTAATTGTTTCGTTCATACATTGTTTTGTAGCCTCCATATCGATTCGAATACAACACGAGCCTTTTTGCAGTTTTAGCCCTGTGTTTGACGTGCCTGGTTGTATGTCAATGTGTGATCTAAAATGTAGCATACTTGCTAGCATGACAGTTACAAAATACCTATTTACCCTAAATTTGAAGCTGACCAAGTTATAGTTATATTACATCTCTGTTGTAGTAGTTCCTTACTAGTATTATAGGGTGGCCATCGTCACTCTCGAACCGGTAATTACCTTAAACGCTTCCCTTAACTTTCGGCATTACAATGCTGTTATCCAATTTCGTGTCACCACCACCATCCTGTATTTTTGCAGCTTATTAGCCTTCTCGTACAGTCACAATGTTTCAACTTAGTACTAAGCAACTACTGTCAAATTGTCACTGGTCTCCGCGATACAGGCCTAGTCTAGTGTGGAGACCGCCAAAAAACCATATAATTGTAATGTTTTTATATTTCAAATAAATATTTCAAATTTCAAATTACAATATTAAACACCCAAATAATTTAAGAGTACAGTGAATGTTTTGGATTATCTGAATATTATTTTCTGTTTTTTATGTCACGTCACTCTATTCTTGTACTTATTTACACCGTTAAACATTTAAATTGTTTATGTAGTTTCCATCAAGTCAGCTTATTACTGGTCCTGGAAAAACGAAAATAACTCAATAACTCTGAAAGAACAATCGCCAGATTTCAGAACCAAACGAGATCATTATAAAATAACAAGGTTAGAGGGCCAGAAACTTCGAAAAATCAGAAGTCGGTGCCCGTCACGCTAAAGCCCTTCTCCCTCCCCCCTCGTCATTAAGAGTGGGCACGCAAAGGGAAATTATCCCCACTTAACCCTCCTGGAGGCGTTAACTGGCACCTCAGAGGAGAGCACTCGGCGGCGATTACTTTATTATAAAGATTGGAACAGTTTTCCTCATGTTACTCTTCTGGAGGAAATTAAAATATTTATGACGATAATTATTTATTAAGTATGAAAAGGTCCACTATTGGTTATGTGCTTGTGAAGGGACGGAAGTACGTTTCTCTATTATCTAAACGAGCTTTGACAATCGTTTGACACGGTGTCTTTAATTTATTAAATAAATAGGCGCTACTTTGCGGAGATCCATTTCAATGAACTGAAACAATTACTTTTCTCACCCGAGACGCGTGCCGCGGGTGAGCAAAGTAATGGTTTCAGTTCATTTACGATGTATTTAGTTCCTGTAGATTTCATCTGAGTGTTAGTGTGTTGTACTAATTCCCTATGCTATGCTACTAAAGTCCTTCACAACATTTTTTCATCCAATAACTAAAAAAAAATCTAAATAAGAAATAAGAAACGTTTATCGTTTAAAACCGTGTACAAATTGTGTTAACACTTATGCATCAAGAAGTTTCAACAGTCTGCCCATTTCGGACGTACAATTTAATTACTTAATATTATTTTACAAGAATTTTAATATTTATTACAATAGTATTCATTAAGGTTATAAAAGCACTTTTAAAACACAGTAGCGAAGCTCAACTTGTTCATTAAATTTTCTTCTTCTTGAAAAATTGTGAAATTGTTATGTAGGTACATTTATATCACTTGGTTTTAATATGAAAAATCTTGTTATTGTTATCTCCTGTTGCAAAAGTTATTTACGTACAATAAAGAATTATGAATTAAATCATAAAAATACGACTTAGTTAATACTAAACATTGTATTTATTCAGAATTCTCAATAATGACATGCGTTAATCTTACATATATTTTAAAAATAACATCATTTTATACACAAAAAAAAACGAAACATAAGCCAAATAATCAAGTATCCGTGCTTACTCCAAGCAATCTATCTCCAAACGTCAACTCACCGTGAACCGTAATAAACCTTTAATTTTGGTCTCCTCAATTTGCGAACTCTAACGGCAATTGTTTTTCCGAATGAACGCCTCAAAATAACAATTCGTTAAGTTGCTGCCCTTTCCACCCTCGTTCTATGTACCGCGGTATTGTGTGAGTGCTGATTGTGATTGTACCAATCGAAAACTTTTCAAGAGGGTCCGACCTATATAATTAGTGTTCGATCGAGTACTTCCAGCTCGATGTTACTTAAAGTAAATCTAAATTTATTCCTCGAAGTCCACATTTACTATGTTTAATGATTTTCTCAATCACAATAGGTATCATCATCATCATCATTATCAGCCTACGTCCTTCTGCAGGGCACAGGCCTCTTCTCATAGTGAGAGGGTATGGGCCGTAGTTCCGACACGGCCCCAGTGCAGATTGAGAACTTCACACACACCATTAAATTTCTTCACAAGCGTATGCAGGTTCCTCACGTTGTTTTCCTTCACCGTAAAGCTCATGGTAATTTTTAATTGTAAATTCGCTCATACGAAAAATCTAGAGGTACGACAAGGGCTCGAACCCACAACCCTTTGCTTGAGAGGGCATAGGTCATACAATCAGGCACCACGGTTTTATTAAGTTTCAATAGGTGTCAACAGAACGATTTAAATTTCATATCATAATCTAGATTTAGAACAATATTTCAGGCAGCTTGCTGGCTCTGAATATTTGGACAATTATCAACTATATATTTTTAAGCTCCTTGTCTGCCAGACTAAGAAAAGTTTAAAAATTTTTGTCACTTAGTCCACGATACAATGAAACAATATCTCATTCATCTGTATTCATACTTCCATAAGTACTAATATATTACAAATGCGAAAATAATTCTGTCACCTCTTCACGCTTAAACTGGTGAAATGATTTAAGTATATGAAATTGGATATGGCAATAGTTTGAAAATTTGAAAAGGACATAGGATAGTTTTAACTCGAAAAATTGCATAGCTCCTGAAGGGTTCTATGCACACGCAGTCACGGGCAACAGTTAGTTTACGATAAAGTCTAACTGTTCTGAGAATGCTCTACATGAAATGAACACATTTGGACAGCAATCTACAAGCCATACGCCCGCAAAGCGGCACTGACCACGCGGTTTTGTCATTATGTCAATGCTAATATTAGCCAATGGAAACACGCCAATCGATTGCTTCAATGCGATTGTACTGTTAATGTGACAACATTTTCAATTGCAATTACTTTCATCGGTCTACACTAAAATGATTTACAATATTTTTTACACAATTTCAAACCCGTATAAATCATTTCAACAACACGATTGAACTTTTTCTAGAGAATCTCTTGAAGAAGTTCAACTCTTAGTAAGTTTTAATTTATGACTCAACTTAAAACTTACAAAATGCCAAATTGAGTTGCCTAGCAAACATACATTTTATTTACGCGTATAGATTTAAGAAAAGTAAATTTTACCTGTTTGTACAATTTATACATACTTATGTATCTTATGTTTCGTAGTAAAAGATCAATCAGCCGAAAAATGATCCATAATATGGATTTAAATTGTATGTTTGTTTTTGATTAAGTAATTTCCAATAAACCACCACTAATGTGTAAGCAAACAAGCGTTTTTTAACACGCTTTTATAATACTTAAACCTAGAACCAGCTGTATCTCTTTCAGCTTGACGTGATAATACGGTCCACTTGTTTAAAGCCATATACGTTTTTTTGCATTGTTGTCCATTCGTCACACGTAGCATCTCGGTATCAACGTCACGTACTTTCGAGAGAAACTTTTATTACTTTACTAGCTAGTTAGACCGCAGGAGACTTCTAGACACAAGGACTATCTATAACCAAGGTTGCAGATTCTGAGCTAATATTAAATAAATGTACCTAAGATAATGAATGCTACGACGATGATCAGTCTTTTCCTTTCACACTAAACACCTGTATCTATCTTTTTTGTATCAATTCTTCGTAGGTTTATACATTGTTTGCTATCGCAAACTAGATGTATTTTGTTACTTTAAAGTTGTACCTACCATACCAAAAGAAAGTATAGACGAAAAACAGGATAAATAAAATTATCTAGACTTAATATTTTATTCGGAATTGGATTTTGTAATCAAAGTCAAAAATCACATTCACAGATTTCATTATTTTATCGCTCAAAGAATACAAAAAAGTTTGGGGATATAGGTTCTTAAGTCTTGAGTGACGACCATGAATCGGAAAACACAGCGTAGGCCAGGCAGGAGGCCTCCCAATAGGCGCATCAGTGATATTGCGAAAATTGCAGACAACCGGTGGATGCAGGTGGCAAGCTGTCGTTCATTGCGGCGTTCTAAGGGGGAGACCTTTCTTCAGCTGTGGACAACTTCCAACTGATGATGATAACTGATATGACGTTGAAAAAAAATACAATTAGGTACCAATCTTTAATAAAAAATGCAATAATCTGTAATAAACTTCCACAAACCAATTTCACAGGCTAAAGCAAAATTGAAACTTCGTATTCATTATGAATGGCAAATGGAAACTGTCAATCACTTGCGAGTGTTGCAGCTAATGCTTGAAAAATTGGAGGGAGCCGAGTGTCGGCCGGCACGCAATTGTGACCACTTAGCATAATCTGACGCACTGAACGAGTTAGAATGTTTTCATGATTATTGCCTTAGTGGACATTAAATTAAACTATTTGGAAGCAAACTTATACTCGATCTTTTATTTAGTTATGTAACACACTTTCTTAGTTCACCGGCGTTACCTCTGGTATCTAATTTTTGTGTAGAAGCATTCGGCCGCGATTTGTTACATTTACAACCATCGTGATCGTTTAAAACTTAGTTGCTAAACCATTTTTGATCAACGGATTCTAAAAGCAAAGTGTTTTATGTGACAATATGAAGTTTCTATTAGAATTAAAAAAACGTCGCTAGCTTATGAAATGCAAATTTGCTACTCGCATACTCGCACAATTTTAGTTGCGACAAGCATTTGGAACAGTTAGAGTTGTAATCTCTAGCAAATAGTCAAATTAATACATCAAATCCACACAACAAGAGCTTCAAACCAAATAAAGCAGGAAAGCAGCGATCGAGCCTTGGAACAATGATGGAATATACGGATTGCCAGTCTCCCCTAAGCTTCTGAGATATATCCTTTAATTACTCAGCGAAACTAATTACTGCATCGGATATTGCCGCGGATCCATACCGACCGATGAAAACACTTTACAAGATATAACTCGCGCTCATTGAAGATTTATGCGTACTTTATTGATAAACTTCCGAGAAGGGTTTCGTAGCTTTTCCCCATTTATGCAGGAGCGAGTTTCAAGGAAGAGCTAATTTTCTTGTTATGGTTAATTTTCCTTTTTTTATGTAACAAGTTTAGCAGTTGTGGTTGGTTAAACTAGGGTGTATGTTAATTGGCTTTGTGTGGATATATTTCATGGTTGTTTTACTACGTGGTACCGTTTCGACCGCAGCGCAGACAAACCGTTGTTTGACGGTTTTACCGCACTGCGTTTTATTTGTGGCATTCGAAGAATTTCCAACGCGGAATATTATATTGTTGCAGTTATTCTTTTGACCCAGAGTTTAAATTTTACAGGGCAAGGTGTAAACACACTCATCGAGGTTTTTTCATTGATTAAATTATACATAAACATAGGCATAACAATGGATCGTTCTTTATATTTATTAGCATAGTTTTTACACGTAGCAACTGACCTTGCATGTTTCGGTTTAACCAGTTTTGGCATGGTATAATAATTAATCAAGAACAGTAATAAATTCCGACCTCGTGTGAAATGTCAGTCTAATTGTTAATGATTCTGGCTTATTTCAAGTTAATAAAGCTAGAATTTGTACACCATTGCCATTGTACATATAATATTTGGTAATATATACTAAACTCGATGCCTCATTTGCTCAAGTTTTTGGCAGCTGAAGAGGCAAATATCCATGATGCCTACATTATTTATTCCTACAAAAGTAACAGAAATGGTATCATTAATATGTAACGCTTAAGATATCAGGAATTTAACAGAAAGTCGTGTACATTAGAATTAAACTGACACGAAACTGAGAGAGTAGCCAAATGTAGCTCTGGATAGGTAGATGTGGAGGTGACGAGGAAAGGCCTTTGCCCAGCAATATTATAAATACGATAGTGTGTTTGTCTGTCTGTTACCTCTTCGCTCTCATACCGCTGAATCGATGTAGATGAAACTTAGTATCAAGATAGTTTGAGACTCTAGGCAGGACATAGGTGAATTCTTATCCCGAAAAATTGTATAGTTCACGCGGGATAGCGATAAACGTATTTTTGGCAGACAGAGTCGTGGCCAAGAGCTAGTAATAAATTAAGATAGAGGATAAGATTGCTTTTTATGACTTAACAAAGATTGACGTCTTTAACCCTCTAACAATAATGACATTTATTATATCGTGAGACAAAACTTAATTTTTTGTTTTCCTAAGATTTTTTTACTAGGAAGACCACATTCCGCCTTGTTTTTTTTCACCATAACATTCGTATATTATCACACCGCATTAGCAGTCGATTCAGTAGACGGCAGACTCTTTCAAAATGAGATGGCAAGTAATTTCGTGAAACCCGGTTCTAATATAAATTATTCATCGGCGACGAAACGCCTGAAGCCTCGTATTCATTTCATTTCTGAATCTGAAATTCTACTTTTCTCTTCGCCTTTTTCTGTATCAAACCTACCTTCAATAAATTTTAAATAAGATCTCCGGATTAGAACTCAAGGGAGTAACTACGTAATGCAGTCTGTTTCCGATTTGATATGATTGTGTTTCGTAAATAATAAAACGTTTAATGCGGAAAAACGTTTGCTATTTTATATCATTCTCATTTCACAGATTTTTGTTTATTTACTTCGTCTGTGACCAGTGGGAGTTTATACGTTCCCGGGATTACTCGCTGATAATATTATAACTGCCTATACCTAGGTGAAATAATTTTTCAATCGGTTCTGCAGTTTTTGAGTTTCCGCTTTCGTATTCTATCCGCTTAATTCTTACCACTGATTAATAAATGAATGATGTCAAACCTGTTTTGAAATCCTAATGAAATCGTACACCCAACGACTCTTATCCTAAAAGCGCAGTCACCGATAGCCGCGCCCAATATCTACGAGCATGCATACATTTTAAACTAGACCAAACTTCGGGCATAAGTGTTATCAGCGGGCTGTAATAGCCGCCGATCGGTTCTCGGTTCGAAACTAAAGTCGTTCATGGGGATCTCAAAATATTACGGTCTATAATGTGCCTACGATAAGATAGCACTGTGAGAAATGTCAGTTACTGTTTCGAATTGCTTTTAATATGCCCAGGGCTATTTTGATATGGATTGTGCGGAGCTGTTGTAATGTGTGGGAATGTGGGAGCTACTTTTGAATGGTATTAATGCTGTCAAGCACCAGTGGCGTGGAGTGAACATTTTCGCGAAGTAACCCGGAGAGTGAGAGAAGCTTGAGGGTGCTTTTCCACCAGGGGTGTGCTATGCAGCTATGGGCCGCACCGAGCTTTTAGCGCATTTATTGCATTCATTTAATCCCTTGCTGTATCATTACTTGCAAAGCTTTAGTTCTGAAATTCATATGTAAGATATTTGAGGATTCACTCTAATAACCTGTCATTTTCGAAACACGATTACTTGTAGTTCGCATGATAGAAAAAAAATCTAAAGTCGTCTCTAAAAAATAAAATAAATCCTTAGTATGGCGTAGTTAAATTCTGCACGGCAAGGCAGGTCATGAGTTTTTGAATGTTATTTAAACAAGATGTTGTAGGTTTAGTAATGCTACATTTTTAAAATATGTATTTGTTTTAGTAATACGATGAAAATACCTAAATACACGCGCGGTCTGGCCAACCTATCTTGAGCCGCCATGCTTCCCCACTATCCGTATAGTTAGTTGCTTAGTTCTCCTTTGGCCATCAGACGGAGAACTTGTGTCGCTTGCACTTACGCACGGCTTTGATTCTAGCCGCTCTCACACACACATTCACTAGTGCATAGAATACCTAAAATCGATTAGCGCAAGAAGCTCGGTGCGGCCTTAAAGCTACGATACGAAACTGTGACCGCTTCCACTAATGCTAAGCTATGTAACCGTTCGAGGAAGATGCGCTATGAAGATGTGCAGCTCGAGCTATGCGATGTATCGACAGTAGGAACCGTACATACCCCGAATCCGCAGCACGCATCTTTCCATATAAAATCATAGCTTAGTTGAACCCGTTACGTTTACGAGTGATATGCTATGTAGACTAATGAAAATGATTAGTGGATATCAAACACCAGGCACGCTGAGTCAGGTATGCCTTCGGATGCAACACCTCGCGGTAAGTTGACGCAACCTTCGACATAATAGTCATCACTGACGTTCGTGTAAAAATTTTGAAGCGATTCAGTGTAATAGAGCCAAGCTGCTGACAAGTACACACTTGGACCAAAAATTAGTCTTGGGTATGTCTCAAATTAAAATCTTCAGATATCTTTAAAATGTCTGACATAGCGTTGATAACATATCGCAGAAAACAATGTTGAGAACCAACACAGACTTCAATGTCTCTGAATTGGAACGAACGTAGTCTTAATCATAGCGAAACATAAACTTATAATTTAATTACTCCAGTCTTAACCAACTAACGCCACCGAGTGAAATGGAAGCCGTTTATTTTCCATCGGAAATTGGGTCTATAATTAGGCCGCCATAATATATTGTGAGTGGCATATTGCTGTGGTTTAATTAGCAATTCGTGGCAAAACATCCGCGGCATAGCTCATTAGAAACTACGCCTAGTTCACCCCTGGACTATTCCGAATACGAGCAAACGAAGTTAAGGTATCTGTCAGCCCTTTTTGTTTCCGACATATTTTTTTTTACACAATTTCTTTTTTTTTAATGAGAATATTGCGGATTGAAGTTTCATTTCAATCGTGCCAAATGAGGATATCAGTATCAGAATCAATGTAAATATAATCGACTTTTAAAATTACGGCAATTAACTGAGCATAATTATGGGCATACAAAAATACGATCTTTCTAACGATTATTACTTAAGACTATGCTTGGTACTACATATACCTAATATAATAATAAAGGAACGTCTCGGTCGTCGATACAAGACAACTCCTGATCTTAGTTTAATTTCCAGATCAGTCTTTATGTGGAAACTAGCTGGATAATACCATTATCCAGCTGTCGGGACTTTGGTACTTCCAGTACGTAGTAATACAAAACTAACATACCAACTTATCGATCTGCGTAAAGAAACCCATGACTATACGTTTCTCTTCTAAGGTAGTTCCAACTGAGTTTAAACATAAAATAAATAAGATCAGTCAGTATATAGCTTTTCGGCCATCAAGACACCATTTCGGTGCAGGATTAAGTTCCCAGCACCGTCGGCAACTGCCTCTATTATAATAAATACCAATTGTATCCGACACCAAACGCTGAGCTCGTCGTAACTAAGATTTTGTCTTCATCCGCCCAAACTACCTATTTATTACAAAAACAAGTTAAACTAGACCATTTAACCCGCAGCATGTGTGCGTAAAGGTGGCGTTGATTTTGTTACATAATAAAGTTTTTACTCTTCTCTATATTTCGATAAATTTTGCTAGTTTGGGTTAAAAAGCTCGAAATCGTCGCACCATCTCCTTTTCGGGCAGAACACAAAGAATGAGAGGCACACTTAATAAGCTAAATATATAAATAAAAAAATTGATAGCCAACTAAAAAACCTAAAAGTAATAACTTAATTTAACTGTTTTGGTCTGTGTTGATTAAATATATAGGTACAATCTCACTAACATTATAAACGTGAAAGTTTGTACGAATGGATGTATGAACGGATGTGTAATAGTGTGGCTTCTGATAAAATTTAGCACACAGACAAATATGTAGATGTGTAAATCTAGATTAACATATAGGATACTTTTTATCCCGGAAAACTGTATAGGTCCAGAGTGAGAGCGATAACCGCATTTTTCGCAGATGGAGTCGCGAACAACAGCTAGTATGGTATACGTATTAGTACGAATTTTTTGAGGTGTCCCGATCTCGTTAGCAGCCCACATTTCGAACAAATCCATTGTATTCTATTATGTCCACAATCCTCAGTTTAAAATGAACAGAAAAATAAGAAAAAACAGATCATTGAAATAAAGACTTTATTATTTACAGTAGATTCTGTTCCATTGTAGGCTTTGTTCGAAATATGGGCTGCTAACGAGATCGGGACACCTCAAAAAATTCGTACTAGATATAATAATAGCGTCTTCGTCTGAACGGCCCAGCCACGACTTCACGCGACCGGCGGCGCGGCGGTCGTTTTCTCTGTTCATTGCGCGGCCGAGACGCACGCCGCATAGTGGCTACCTGGCGGCACACCCAATGAACCGATAAAATGGCCGAACCGTAATAAATGCTAATTGTTGCCAAATAAGCTGTTTTAGGTATTGTTCGGTTTTCAACCTTGATAGGAAAATACACCTCTCAGTGTATCCTTCAGAAATACTCTTCTGACCTGTCAAGGTGACAGTTCAAAAGGTCTCGAGACTCGGTCGGCTTGCGCTTAGTGATTGTGCGCCTCTTAAATTATCCCAAGTGCGGTTTTCGGGCTAATATATACAAAAAAACATACATACACACACCCACACCTCCAACTCAAAAGTGGATCGAGCTGAAGAGCGCCGTGGATGCAAGCAGGGCCCTGCGAGAAGCGACGCAGTGAAAGCAGGTACACTTTCTTCACAGTATTATATCTATGTATTTATCCCTGTCCAACTCTGCCTAGCGCAGATCCAGACATTTTTGGTAGCAGAGCGTGCTTGTTTCGGCTTTATTTCGGTTTATTTTGGTTATTTCGGTCGGATTGACCTTATTTTATCTTCGAACAAAGGATTTTATACCTACCTTCGAATTTCAATTCGGTTTATATTTTTGATAGTGGGTTGGTAACTTGGGTGTGTTCGAGTTTGTGGTAATAAACGCTGTCATATATGACAGTTCGGATTTAATTTAATCTATGGTGTCACTTGAATTTGACGTTTGACGTTTGACAATTCTTATCACTCACTTGTGTTATCTACTGGTAATTTGTTAGGTTTGTTTTGTTTTGGTTTGTCGGTGTTTAATTTACGGTTTAAATAAGTGTTTAAGTGAAATAGTGAAGTGAATAAGTGAATTTCGGTTTGCGTAATACGTGTAACATTCGGTGTTTTCTGTTTGATAAGTAATATACGGA
Source organism: Archips xylosteana (assembly GCA_947563465.1). Taxonomy (NCBI): domain Eukaryota; kingdom Metazoa; phylum Arthropoda; class Insecta; order Lepidoptera; family Tortricidae; genus Archips; species Archips xylosteana. The sequence goes on along the minus strand of OX387357.1, from coordinate 11,725,648 downwards.
TTTAATTACTTATTTTCGGTGAGTGAATTGATAAACATTACGATGTCGTTTAAATATTATTTCTCGGTATTTAAAGTTAAATTACAATGGTTGATCGATAGTGCGGACCTTATTACTCGTTCGGAGCATGCGGGTCGATTGAAAATGCGCCTATTAACGGTAAATACGGAATTTTTAAAATTTGAAGAGGCGTTTCAACGGATTATTGAACTAGCGGATTTGGACGTGCAAGCCCAGGCGGAAATTCTTGCTGCATGTCGCCTTGAGTATACACGCGGTTTAGAGGCTTTCGATAAGCTAATGGAGGCGAATTTCCAATATAAACAAACTATCGATAGTAAGTCGGATTCAAGTCGGTCGGAGTCAGATGGACTATTATCTCGGTTGCCTACATTACAATTACCGTCCTTTGCTGGGGCAATGGACCAATGGGTGGGATTCAATAATCTGTTTGATAGTTTGGTGGATTCACGTTCGGACTTATCGGGGGCTCAAAAGTTGGCCTATCTCATGTCGTGCCTCTCCGGTGAGGCTAGGGGTTTAATCCAACATTTGCGGATATCGGATGCTGGTTACCAAATTGCAAGGGAACTTTTAATGAAAAGGTACCAAAATACCCGTTGGCTGGCAGACGTGCATGTGGACCAAATCCTTAACCTGCCGTCTGTGTCTCCCAAACTTATCGGTCTGCGGGCACAGTTTCTCAATCCAATCATTATGGCTGTCAACTCACTGGAGCGTCTTGGTTTTCCTGTCATGGAGTGGTCGTTCCTACTTCTCCATATTTGCCTGGCAAAATTGCCTACCAATTTGAAGACTCGGTTTGAGCAAAAGTGTGGGAATGAAGCGGAGACCATTCCAACATTTTCGGATTTACAGGAATTTCTCGAGGTAGAATGTCGGTTATTGGAATGTGCCAGGGCTGACCCTGTGCATCCCGTTCAGGAGCCTGTTGCGAGTCCATCTAGGCCACGTCGTAGGGCACCGCAGTTCACAGGAGTGACACTTATCCAGCCTTGTGGCTTTTGTGGAGATCGGGACCATCGTGATCTTCCACACTGTTCGGAGTTCAAAGCGATGTCCCCATATGCTCGGAAGGATTATGTGCAGAAAAATCGGTTTTGTTTCTTTTGCCTCGGACCACATGGATATAAATATTGTAATCGGGTTCCTAACTGTGCATCGTGTGGGAGTAGGAAACATCATCCCTTATTGTGTTTCAATCGGTCGGGCTCTCATCAGGGCCACCCTAACCAGCGACGTTCGGCTGAGCGGTCACCGGCCCGTACGGGCGGGGGTCACATTGCTTCAGATCCACCACGGCCACACCGTGGTTCTCCTTCACGGTCGCACCGTGGCTCGCCTTCTCGGTCTGGACGAAGAGTGAATCCGTCTCGCACTCAACCTCCGTCTCCTCATCAGGCTCAACAGCGGAGAGAGTATGACCAAGGTGAGGGTCAGGTTCGTGATGGTCATGACCAACGTCGTCATGGCGAAAGAGATACTGCCCGTCATCACGACCAGCAGTATACTAGACCATAGGATACGGTTTCTCTCGGTCATACTGCCCCGGGGCTACTTCCAGTAACAGTCCTACTGCCCACGGCTTTAGTAAAAGTCTATTTTAATTCGGATTTGGATAAGGGCATTGAAGTTCGGGCGTTACTGGACGTAGGCTCGCAGGGGTCTTTAATAACTTCGGATTTAGCTCGCAGGCTAGGATTACGGCTAGAGCCATCGGACAACCATATTCGGGGTATTGGTAATACAAAGGCTATTGGTATTTGTGGGAAGGGTTCGTTGACCTTCTCTCCGGTTACTAAGCGGTTTCCTATGGTTACTACTCCGGTGGTTAGTATGAAAAATATAATCGGTCACATGCCTGCACTTATTTTAAATAATTCGGTTCTTCGGCTTACAGAGGGCTTAACTCTGGCAGATCCACATTTCGGTTCACCGGCATCTATCGATTTATTACTAGGCTCGGATGTTTTCGGCGCACTAGTAGGAGGAGATAAAATAGTATTACAGCCTGACGGGCTGACGGCTTATAATTCGGTTTTCGGTTATGTGTTGTTAGGCCCGGTGCTAGTGCAGCCGGCTGCCTCAACTCTAATAGATGATTCGGAGTTTTTTGGTGCGTCAATTTCGGATACCTTAGAGAAGTTTTGGAAGGTGGAAGAGCCACCCCAAGCGTGCCAGTTTAATCCATTAGACCAGGAGTGTGAGCTTCATTATAAAAATAATACAGTACGGTTGAATGACGGACGGTTTATGACTAAATTGCCATTTATATCATCGCGACCGGTTTTAGGGGATTCCCGCGCCATTGCAGAGAAACGGTTTCTGGCGTTAGAACGTAGGCTTAAGGCGAAGCCTGCCTTACGCGAAAAGTACATCAACTTTATGCGGGAATATTCAAATCTCGGTCATATGTCACTTTCAAAGTTTGACTTTCAATCGGGTCAGGAGTTTTACGTCATTCCTCATCATGCTGTATGTAAAGATGAACAATCAAAACTGCGGGTCGTATTCGACGGGAGCTGCGCCACGTCGTCGGGCGCATCCCTAAATAATTGTCTACATGCGGGTCCTAAACTTCACAGGGACATTACGGAGATTTTGATGCACTTTCGGAAGCATCAGATTGTTTTCGTGACGGACATTAAAATGATGTTCCGTCAAACTTGGATTGATCCTTCGGACAGGCGGTTTCAATTGATTCTATGGCGTGAGTCGCCTCATGAGCCGCTGCTCGTTTACGAATTGAACACAAATACTTATGGTTTAAAATCTAGCCCCTTCGTGGCTATTCGGACTTTACTAGAACTCGCAAATAGAGAACGCGAACGGTTTCCTAAGGCTGCGGCCACACTAGAGCAACATATCTATGTCGATGATATTTTGACAGGAGCGGATACGGAAGAGGAGGCTCTCTTACTCCAACGGGAATTAATCCAAATAATGGATTCGGCAGGATACGAGTTGCGTAAATGGATATCCAATTGTCCTGCACTTCTGAAGGACTTACCAGAAGATCATTTGCAAGTTCCACATTTGTTTGATAATCCTGAAGTGGATAATTCGGTTTCGGTCTTAGGTGTTCAATATAATCCGATTTCGGATAATTTCTCATATCGGACGACTTTAACTTCGGATAATTTGATTACGAAAAGACAAATCTTGTCTACCGTTGCTCGGATGTATGATCCTACAGGTTGGATTTGCCCGGTTACCTTCTGGGCAAAGTGTTTACTCCAGCGTTTGTGGCTTGAAAAGTTAACGTGGGACGAAGAAATCGGTGGGAGTCTAGCGAGAGACTGGATTCGGTTTAAAATGGATTTATGCAACCTCAATCGGATCGAGGTTTCGCGATGTATGTTTCCCAAGTCAACGTGCCAAGTTTCGGTTCACGGATTTTGTGACGCGTCGGAATTAGGATACGCAGCAGTGGTCTACTTACGTACCATCACTGAGGACGGTTCTTCTTCGGTTCACCTGATCATGGCAAAGAGTAAGGTCGCTCCCATCAGATCTCGGCTCACCATTCCAAAGTTGGAATTGTGTGGAGCCGTGCTCTTAGCTAAGCTCCTGCATCATGTTTGTCTTTGTTTGCAAAGAACCATGGATGTCTCGGAGGTATACGGATGGACGGACAGCTCAATTGTCCTATCGTGGCTTAAAACGCCACCTCATACTCTACAGGTGTTTGAAGCGAATCGCGTGTCACAGTTACAGAATTCTGCGGTACACATTTCGTGGCGGCACGTTCCAGGCCAGATGAATCCGGCTGACTGTGCATCCCGAGGTTGTCAGTCATCAGACTTGGTTTCCCATCCTTTATGGTGGGGTCCGGAATGGCTCCAGGAGCCTGAATCCCATTGGCCTGTTTCGGTAGTACAGGCGCCAGCTGTGCTTCCTGGTTTGCGTTGCTTAGTAGCAACCAGCGGTAAGGATCAAACGGTTTCGGATTTTGATGTTTTAAATCGGTATAGTTCTCTTGACAAATTAATCGGTGTCGTAGGTTGGTTACGGAGATTTTCTCATAACTGTCGGAATAAAGATAACAAAATCAAATCGGAATATTTGTCACCTGAAGAGAGGGAAGAATCTTTGTTGGTTTGTGTAGCTTTAATTCAAAACCAGAACTTCGGCGAGGAAATTGATACTCTGCGGAATAATCGAAGGCTTAAGGGCCACTGGAAACGTCTAACCCCCTTCCTAGATTCTAAGGGGTTGCTTCGGGTAGGTGGTAGACTACAAAATTCGGACTTACCCTATGATTCGCGACATCCGTTAGTGCTTCCTAAATCGGGTCACTTTGTAACTATTTTGATTCGGGATTTACATTTAAAAAATGCACATGTCGGTCCAAATACGTTGTTAGGTATTCTGCAACGCAAATATTGGGTATTATCGGCTCGACGAGCGGTTAATAAGGTCACCACTAACTGCATACCGTGTTACAAACTGAAGGGATCCACCACTCAACCGTTAATGGGTAATTTGCCTCGCGATCGGGTTGTAGCAGCCAGACCTTTTGAAGGTGTTGGCACAGATTTTGCAGGGCCGTTCCTTGTGAAATCACATAAATTACGGAAACCGAAAATCACAAAGTCCCCTTTCTTCGGATCTTAACGACCCAGAGGTTCTTACCCCGGGTCATTTTCTAATCGGTCAGCCTTTAAATGGCGTTCCTGAATTCCCCCTCCAAGAGGAGAAACTGCATCGGTTAACTCGGTTCCAGCTGTTACAGCAAATTTCACAAAGATTTTGGCATCGTTGGCATTTGGAGTATCTCCATACTCTACAGCAGAGAGTCAAGTGGAATGACCCTGCTGCCCCTCCCAAGGTGGGAGATTTGGTTCTATTAAAGGAGGAAAACGCCCCTCCTCTACATTGGCGTCGTGGACGTATCGTCCAGTTGTACCCAGGCAAAGATGGTACGGTTCGGGTTGCTGACGTTAAGTTGGCTCAAGGCACGGTCTTACAACGAGCGATTGCCTAGCTTTCTCGGCTGCCTGTGGATTAGGCTTCGGTTTCTTCTATTCGGATTGTTTCGGGATTAAGCCATTGGAAATGGCTTGGGCGGGGGAATGTTCGGTTTTCAACCTTGATAGGAAAATACACCTCTCAGTGTATCCTTCAGAAATACTCTTCTGACCTGTCAAGGTGACAGTTCAAAAGGTCTCGAGACTCGGTCGGCTTGCGCTTAGTGATTGTGCGCCTCTTAAATTATCCCAAGTGCGGTTTTCGGGCTAATATATACAAAAAAACATACATACACACACCCACACCTCCAACTCAAAAGTGGATCGAGCTGAAGAGCGCCGTGGATGCAAGCAGGGCCCTGCGAGAAGCGACGCAGTGAAAGCAGGTACACTTTCTTCACAGTATTATATCTATGTATTTATCCCTGTCCAACTCTGCCTAGCGCAGATCCAGACAGGTATATAAAAACATTCCGACCTTATTAAAGGCACCGCTAAAAAAGTCAAGGATGGACTATTGGTATTTTTGTACATAAAAGAACAACGGTTACGACGTCATCGCAGACGGAACAACGAACGTGATTGCCACCCCTGCGTTAACTTCGTTAACACGAAATGAGCCTTCAATAGCTAAAGTTAAATTAGGTTAAAGCCAAAGAGGGGGTAACAAAATAGCTGTTTATATTCTTCTCCACCTCTTCGCTCTTTTACAAACCCAGTTAACATAATAGGTTGTTCGCAAATATAAGAAAATACGTTACCCGAAACTGGAAATTAAAGGGAAATATTACGGTTTAATTTTGGGAAATAACTTCGCGTGTATATTTGAGGTTACATCCGAATTCTCAGAAGAGTTTGGTTTACTTGGTGAGTGAGTGGTTCCTAAATCGTAACTGGAAAATATAAAATGCATACACAGATAATAATAAGAAAATAAATCACACATTTTGTAAATGTATCAAGTTATTTTATCGAGTTGTCAATAAATATAATTAACACAATGATAGACATATACCATCACCTAAGAAAGTAGGTACGCTGAAAAAAAAAATTGAACATTTAGGTAACTACAGAGTATTGTTCTAATGATTAAATTAGTACCTATTCATAAAACATAACAAATCAACAGTAATTCTGGTCCAGAAAAAACTCGTACAAATAAAGTTCTTAAACATGATGAATGACAATAACATGATAATAGTGCCGCAACACAAGATCGATGGGCGCTTAGTGAGATCCTTTTACCAATGTTTACTAGCTGTTTTATCTCGGTATTTTGTGTTCGTTGATCGTCACAATTCACTTTTTAACACACTGTGTACTAAGTGCTAACAGCGATCAATCATAGTATTACGTATGGCACGCGTCTTTAACTTTGCCGAGGGGCCAGATGAGTTTGACTCATATTTTAAACGGCAAAAGGACGACGCGCAGTAAAACTTCATCGCGTGTCCTGTATGCGTGACCCACTCTTGAATAGCGACATCCTTTTGCGATTGTTGAACCAATATGTGTACTGGTGGCACGGTAAATTGGTGTTGATAATAAGCAATGCAATAAGCTTAGATCATTTGTTATTCCTAAATTAATATAAAAGACTTTTACCACAACGCTGAGGATGCCCGCCACGGACCAAACGAACAATAGGTATACGAAGTCAAACTATTACAAAATAAATTTATAAAGTATGTATTGAGTGAAAATAAATGAGCACACCCTATGCGGACCCATCATCATTATCATTTCTGCCGTAGGACGTCCACTGCTCCTCCTCATTGGTACCCAATGATTACGGCTGCAAGCGGCTTGCATCCACCTTGAACCTACGGCCTTTACCAAACTATGAGTTCTAAAATTATTATGCTACATGCATAATAAATCTTAAAGTATTTTCGAAATGTTGATTGTCCACTGGAATTTTTATTATTGAGAAATCGTTCTTATAGTACATGGTAGCTTGTATACGCAAAAATAAATATAATGATATGCAAGAAAATACTTTGACGAACTGAAACAATTACTTTAAAGTTACTGACTTAAGGTTGCGGGTGAGCAAAGTAATTGTTTCAGTTCATTAATATGGACCAACGCAAATTAACGCCTGATTCAATAAATACTTTGACATAAATTTTTAAAACTTTCAAACAACAAACGTTTATTTTGCAGACCGTACTACGAGCTTAATACCCGGTGTCAATCACTATTGCATGTCAGGGGTACCGCTCGGCTCACGTTCACGCAACTACGAACACTTTAAAACGTTTCTATTTAGAACTAATAAAAATCAATACAACAATTTATTTACACCAATTAACCTTGTATCGAAGTCGAAAAAACGCCAGACTCAAGTGACAGTGGGCAGGGCACATCGCTCGTAGAACTGAAACAGAACAGAAAACAACCGAAACTCGTGTCCGGGATTTTGTTTGTGGTGGTGGTGGTTCTTTTGGTTGTGGGTTTAGTTACTAATTTTGTGTTAGTTATTTTCGTTTTTTATGCGGAGGAAGGGCGGGAAAATCGCATGAGAAATCATTTTTTTAACGCAAACTCACTTCTTAGCGGAGGAGCAAGATAGGTGTTCCATTTACTTTAACAGGGACCTCCGAAAAGTAACTCCTGAATCTATACAGGACCTATGCCCCCTCAAGCAGAGGGCCGTAGGTTCGATCCCGAGCTCGCACTTCAGAGTTACCTATTTGAAATTTTCCATGAGCTTAGGTCCACTTTTACGCACTTTATCCGCATTCTGAGAGGAAAAGAAAGAAAGAAAAAAAAGAATAAGAAAGTGTAAGAATTTGAACTTGAAGCTGGTTTAAAAGTTACTAGAAGAAAAATTGTATCTTACTCACCATAGTGAATTCGCCGTAAGGCAATAGTTAACATGGAGGAAACTTCAGTGTTGCTATATCATGGTTCATGAGACGTCACGACCAGAGACGACGACCAGCATTAAATGAGTCAGTCTTGCCATCTTGATACCGCTCCTGCAATGACATCGTTATGCTGTAAACTTAATGCTTTACAGCGCCTTAATAAAGATAAAGATATAAAACCAGCCTTTGCTATCTACAATTGCCCTTAATTTCAATTTTAACTACCCATAATGAATACTTAAGTACATTGCAATTTAAATTTTATAATATTGTACTATTCTTATTTGCGTTAGTTTATGTGTTTTTAAGTGCCTATAATTAAAATACGATGACGCAGCTATCTTTGTTCATTTCAGAACAAGATTACTTAATTAGGTACATTAAGTATTCTTCGATAATTAAACAAGAATCCTTTACATACTGGTACTTTATTGTTAATTGGTCTGTCCTATGATGAAAGATCATTGTTTGTACGTAGTTTCGAATGTATTGTTTGTTATTTATTGTCATGACAATTTTTTTTACACAAATATAACCTTATCATATCGATGAGGTTATATTAGAAGTCATTGTAAAACACCCTTACAATGGCACAGTATCATGTTTACTATAACTGACGGACGATTATGGCTATCAGGAAAAGAAAAAGATAAAAAAAGATAGATCTGAAATTTTTGTCTTTATTTAGGAGTTAACCGAGACAAGTAACTAATTGGTGGAGTTAGTTCAAAACTTATTAGATCTTTAGGTATCTGGGAAAATTGTCTGGAAACTTTATAGGTACCATGAATTGACTCGACTTTGATTAGATACCTATTTAGGGTAAACGTTCTAGTGTTCTGTCTAATCATAGCTAGGCTGCAAGTATACAACTACTGGGACAGTGTTCAGTACTCGTACATTTACCTTAACGTTCCATGTAATGTTTAGGCGAATCCATTCCGTCACTTGACAGTCTCATCCCGGTACAATTCCAATGCAATCATCGCTTCATCAGTTTGCGGCTCACCTGCGTCAGGTCTGGCATTCACCCAATAATTACCATCGGTGACATGACCAACGGCCATAACATGTTCGTAATAATCACTATGCAAAGCACAGTTTGAAAAGTTGGAAAGTCAAATGTGGTATAAAAGTAGACGACAAAAAATGTTCAGTGTGCAAAAGCAGGAAAAAAAACAAATTACTGTAATGGAAGCCTGTTTGGATGCTAACAACAGACAAGTAACAGCTTATTATACTTGAATCAATTATAAAATAGTATTTAAACGTAACAATTATCATGTCAAAGGTTTTCAAAACGGGGTAATATTGATTGGCATCTATGTATAGTCAACCTAGAAATTTCTTTCCCACCCTTAAGTTGAAAGTCGCTTGTACGACTGAAAACATCAAAGACCATTTTTAAATATTATTTTATTGTTTTTATTCTGACGTAGCAACTCTCACAAAAAATGGTGAAGCACTTACTTGGTCGACTTTACTCTTATAATTTGTATACTTTTGTAAACACCGGCAACTCCAAGAAACACCTCTTAATCGAAAGACGAAAATAACGCCGAACCGTCACCTTCATTTGTCTTTCACTCCACCCCCTAATTAATAGAAGACCTCTCGATACCTATCGCTTAACCACTATCTCACATAAAGAAGTCAGGTCACGAGTGTACGATTCGGGTGCCCACTTGTTTGAGAAAACCGGAAATAAATATTCTCGAGTACGACTAATTGGTTCCCGTTGGATTCGACAGGCGTCCTCCCGGCCCCGCTCTGCGGTCCGCCGCATAATTTATTGAGTCGGCTGTACTGTGGATTACTAGCCTTATATTTACGTGCCGACGTGGCAAATCAGCTGTTTGTTAGGTTTAGTACATTATGGCCTTAGGCAACCATGATATAAATTTAACTAAGATAAAGTGCCGGAACTTAAATCTATGTACCTAGGTAACATTTTTACCACTATATTGATTTTGAAATAAAACTTGTTCATTTTTGCTGTGGATGGTTATCTTATTCTCATCCTACCGAATATATTTTATCCAACCTCGACATTAGACAGATCATCAAAAATTTGATTGGACCATCTTTTATTAAATTTAAATTTAACTAAATTTGAAGTTGTACATCGGCGAGGCTGAAATGAACGCTAGTATTTGTTTATCAATTTAGTTTAGTTTAGTTTAGCTTATCGAGTTGATCCCGCATTAAGAGATACGTTTCTTACACACATGAGTAATATAAACTCAATCTTATAAACTTTTCAGCACAGCACCAGCTTTATATTTACTGTTCAGCTACATTTGCGTCAATGTTCAAGGTAAACACAATTTCCACGGCGCTGGTTCGCGCTCGGTTCTTAAACAAGCCCACAACAAGAACCTCACTCGTAAAACATTAAATTGATCTTGAATAATTCCAGCCGCGGAAAATTGTAGATCCGTTTTTCACTTCTTTAGCTCAACGTTTTTGCCCATTTGGATTCCGGACCGTACCCAACTGAGCCTGTTATCCTCTAACTTTGCCTTCTCGTGGAAAAACTCGTGCTATTACCGTAAATATCAATTTGTATGAAACTAGAGGGAGGAGCCGCCGAGCCCGCTCAACTTTCTGTTACAGTCAGTTACAAATTGAAGCAGCTCCTCGCAAGGATTCGGATTTTTAATGCTGTCTTTGATAAATTATGGAAAGATGACCTTCTAGCGCTGACGAACTTTTCACTTTAATCTTCTTCCTTCTTCGTTACTGGGCCCTAACGCAATATATATCCCGGCATGATGTATCCTCTGCTGTAAAAGAGAAACATTTTAACGACAGTTGAGTCTGAAGTTCGACTATTAACAATGTTAACGCTTAGGGTTAATTTTACGGTATGTTTTATCTGATTATTTAAATAAGTTAGATTATACCCTGATCTGCGTATACAAGGTTTTTACCATCCGACTTGCTGAATAATTCTTGTATAAGTTTATTTCTTGCACTAGATGATAACATTTGATCAAACGATAATAATAATTTAATTACGACAGGTAGGGCTATTTAAAGTGAGCGTTGTGGAAATCCTTGGCAAATGCACTTTGTACAACAGTGAAAGTCTTTCTTCTGAGAGAGAAAATGATGACGATCAAAATTTGAAAATAATTTCACTGAATTTAGTTTACAATACAGGAAAAGGTGTTAAGTTCTTTAAAAAAATTACTATCATCAACCTTTTACACGTAGCAGCTATTAAGTAACGTGTAGTTATACCCTCCTGACGTTTTATGTCGTAGTCATTTTGTCCAAATGTCCACCGTGTAAAAATCTAATTCTCTTCTAAATTAAAGTTAATGTGGCATTGGAAGCGCCCAGCATTGTGCTGCCAAGGTGGGCACAGACGGTCCCACAGGGCCGGGGGAGTCGTTGCCGCAATAAATTCTTCACTCAATTCGATTCCACTACGCGATAATATGTTTACAGTATAAACATGGAAGAAAAGTATCCACTTTCTTTCGTTCAGTGTCGCCGCATAAAGTTTTAACTAAAGTAGCTTCCGCGCCTATTCTATAGATTTTATACTACGGTCATACGGGAAAAAATGTTCATGTAATACGCTCTCTGTTGTTGTAAGTTAGAGATTTTTATGACTTTGCTTTGCTTTATATTTCTAGTTTTAGAAAATAATTGTAGATGCAGTCAACCAATTGGATTTCTAAGCCTGGTGGCCTGGTGGCCTGGAGGAACCAATTTCGTATTTTATGTTATTCAATAAGCATTGTTCGATAAATTATCAGATTGGTTGACAGTATGTAAGCTTTCTTACTATGGAGGGTATGCAAAAGTGTCCATCGAACAGCGTTAAATAGGCGGCGCTTCAGAAAGTAGGTAAATTTTTAAGGAAGCGACACAAATACTAGACCAGATGTTGCTGTGGCCCTGCCATATTAATTTTAGACATTCTTGCTGTTCTATCACATAAGATTATTCTTCTTTAAACTTTACCATCCACATTTCTTGCGATTTATTCTATGAAAAAAAAGCTTACGTAAACACACAATACTAATTAATAAATAGAGTTGCTCTAATTTAACACAATAAATATAATTTTTGTCTCTGATCTTTAGTTCAAATCATTTTGCGCCAATGTAAATATAGATGTTAAAAACTTGTTGACCGACTGGCTTACAAAGTCACGACACTACTGAAGTACCGTGTCGACTATTAATGTTTAAACTTTCAACACATCCACCACCTATGTGTCCTGAGGGACGTGTTCCGACAAAGCGCACAATGAAACTCCTGATTCTAGTGCTAATGCAAATTTAATAACTAGGTACCTAAAGTTTCCAGTTCAGCTAATAAAGAGCTTTCCGTGACCCCACACGACCCTTGTCAACATAGTTTGAACATATTAAGCAACTATCGCCAAGTGCACACGCCGAATACGACCTACTTCCTACTAACAATTAGGGGGATTAAACCGCCTTTGATACAAATTTACTTCATTATGACTGGATAATTGCATAATTTCTTGAATCGATGCCCGTCAATTTGTTCTAATCAATAAAAACAAAAGCCGCGTATAGATTTTTAAGAGCTAGTTTTTATTAATATCGCATTATAGAAGGTGAAATTTTAAATGGGATACAAAATGAGTGTTTTAACTCAGTTGATGCTGGACAATTTATAATGCATTAATTCGATTGTTTTAATAAGCCTTATTTACTTGAGGTGTCCAAACGTTGAGCTTGTGATTTGATTTCAACGAAATACGGACATCCCAGTTTTTATCAGAGTAATTTTAATAATTGAGTTAATGCATTATATTGTTCAGCATTAACTGGACTAGAACACTAATTTTGTATCACGTTTAAAATTTAACCTAGTAGAGATTGCAAACTGTTAAACATACAAAACACATACTTTTTAGTAGTGGGTACCTACTTATCTATATATTATTATGTATAATCTCATAATGAAACTTAAACGTATTATGTTATATTTAGGCACAAGCAGTTTTTTTTGAATCAGCCTGTAATCATCAATAGTAGATTGTTCAACAAGGGACTAAAACAAGCCATAATGACACAAGATATTTAGCCACCCGATCAGAGCGAGGGTGGCTATAATTTGCGTGTCATTATGGCAGTTTAGTCTCGCGTTAAACACTCTACTTTTCACTTTGAATGCGAGCAAAAAAACGATGTTTTAGGTATACTAATCTACAATATTACTTTTATACAACGTACGCTCAATACGAGCAATGGACGTCTGTTCAGAATTCAAATAGCAATTTAAATTTGTTCCGCGGTTTTTTTTGCTTAGTGATGCTTTAAATGTTTGCATATTTAGCCAACAGAATCTGATTCAAACTGAACTGAATCTAAACTGAATCTGATTCAAACTTGAAAATTATTCATAGCTAATTGGACTAAGTATGCATAATAAAATGAATTAATTTTTAATATAATTAATTAAATAGATTTAATATTCGTAATTAATTATTTATGGTGTTTCACGAAATTATTATTTTTTAAAATATTTTTTATACAGTTGTCATTTTGAGGTTATTTCCACGCCTTAAAGGCTTCCACAGACCGAAGCGCAGGGCGCTATGGAGAGCTACGGAGCGGGCGCTACGGAGCGCTTCGGAGCGTCCGCAGCGCGCTGCGGTCTGTGGAAAGCTTTAAAATTGTCTATGCCCAGTCACTGAAAATGGCAATAATCCTCCATCCACAAACACCGTGATTGGCAGTTTAGGGGTTTCCAAAGTAAATAAAAAAAAATTACTTTAATCCCTAGAGATCAAAAAAGAGCTTTAGTCCCGATATGCAGAGACTAAAGACACATTTTAAGAGCATGAGAAGTGAAAAAATTGTTGAATGTGCATTGTTAATTAATTAATGTAATAAATTCAGTAATTTATTGTGTCACAAACGAGTAAGGTACCGACAGGGAGCTAGTCAATTTTCATTCTTCCACAACTACAAAGCCGCGAACACTAGCTAGAGCGAAATATAAATTACCAAGCTAAGTAATTATAATTATTGTCTAACCTTAAAAACCTACGTTTATATTTTGCCGCATTCAATGAAAAAGGACCGGCGAAATTATGTTTTAAGTGCTCCCTGAGGCCGATGAGGTGATCTTGGTCGGTCAACTTTTCCACTTCATTTAACTTCTTTACTTATATTGTACATAATGGCAGAAAGTCGGGGACTTCAAAAAGATTTAACAATGCCTATTTCGAGGGGTCCTTTCCTGTCTATTTCTGCATTTATCTCTAACAAGGCTTTGTGATACGCGCTGGAACATTTTAAGCAGAACCGATTATAAGTAACATTAGTTCGAAAATAAGGAACCGAGGAAATTTAGGTTGTATATGAGTAAAATACATTGTTTCCGTATTTACTCATCATAAAGCAACTTTTTGAAGACATTTTGGTTACTTAGGCGGACTTCCAACGCCCGTGTAAGTTAACATAATAACTCCAAGTTAAGGGCAAAACCAAAATTAAGTAGGTAGTGTAGTTATTGGTATAAATTAATTAAAACAATTAAGAAAAAATAACAATGAATAAAACTTAACTATAAACTAAATATTACAAACTAAATTAAAAACTAAACTAGATCTAAACAAACAAAAATAATACTATTATAAACTAAATTAAAAACTAAACTACCTATATCTAAAAACGGCCCCTGCGGCATTGTGCCGAAGATGCTGTCCAAAATGTATGAAACTCACCATTAAGGCCAGGGATAACGATTCAATTTTATGAGCCTTTATCATCCAAGCGGCCCTTATTAGGTTATTAAGCGATTTTACAATTGCTACACCATTTCCAGGACTAAATCAATGCTCCGTCACTCTATACAATAGTCTTAATAAAATAGATACTTCACCACTGCTATCGTTGAACATTACTCTTTGGCAACTGTCGCTCAAAAATGTACTTACCTACTCCGTGCCTGTGACGGTGAGCCGGCAGTGTGTCAAATTCGATTGTTGAATCTGTTAGCTACTAGGTATATATCACGTCACGGGGTTTACCGCCTATGGTAAAGGGTGCGATTTGTCAAAATACCCTTTTTGTAAGAGATGCTTTTGGTCAAATTTCGTTTGTCAAAAGTGCGATTCGTCCAAATACCACCCTCAACAGATGTCTTTGGCCATCAGGGAGCTTCATACTGCCGACCCCAAGGCGAAGGCGTTCGAAGTAATCGTTAAAATCGTAATTTTAAGTGCGTTAGATAATAAGGCCTCTGTTAGTAGTAATATAAGTGAAAATCTTGTAAAATGTCATTGCGTTTTTATACTATGTGTGCGTCTACATTATGTATAATCTCATCTTCGGGTTTCCATCATCCTAGCCTATATACGTCATCGCCCAATGAAGATTGGGAACTTCACACACACCATTGAATTTCTTTGCAGGTGTATGCAGATTTCCTCACGATGTTTTCCTTCACCGGAAATCTCATGGTATATTTCAAATGTAACTTCGCACATAAATTCCAAAAAATTCAGAGGTGTGAATCGAGATTTTAACTTACGACCCTCGAGAAACCACCAGGCCATCATGGTTTATCTTCACATTAATAAATGAATATAATCTTTAGCCAATTTCAGCACTTCAAAGAGAGTTGTAACTCGAAAGATCCGAATACGAAATCAAATTAAAGATATTCCTCAAAAGTAACTATGCAGACAAATGAATGTATTCTCTATAGAGGAATAAAGCTCCGCGAGATTCCCAAGTTTAATTATGAAGTTAATTAGGTCGGTTTGATGAAAAATTCAAATCCTCACTCAAGTTAATTTCCTCAGAATCTCTGGAAGCATTTTCTTATTCACATTCTGCCAGATGAATTTAATCCAGATGAAGGGAGCTCCTTAGCAATCGTTATTAAGTGACTAATGATTACTCGACACCGTGTTAGGACGTTAATTATTTTCTTTCGGGTATCATTAAAACTTAATGGAATATGTAAAGGTAATTTGGATTTCGTAAGAATTTTGCACGAGTAATTTTTTTAATAATAAAGACTGCGTTATTAACTTGACGGCTTCTATCCTCTTCTTTATTTATTCATACATTATATACTATCCTTTGCCCAAGGCTTTGCTCGCGTGAACCATTAGATCTAGCATATGAATTAAAATTACGGAATTTCGCAAAATTCCCATTTGAATTCCTAAAATTTATATTGTGATCTTTATTTATGTTGCATGAAAACACCCATAAGACACACAACACAACATAAAACACCCTGTTGCTGATGGTGGCGGGTGCTTGCTGCCTTGCTGATGCAACTGTCTACCCTGGAATTGACGTACTACATGGCACTGACCACAAGCACTGCTACTTAGCGGCAAGATTATCGTTTAACAATCTTAACGGGTCTTGCACAAGTTTCTGTCGCCCGCATGAGTTATAAACACGTTACAAAATATAACATTTAATTAGACTTCATTTTCAATTTGATTTTGAAGAATCTTGCTTACAATGACTAAGCAGCAAATCATAGCACTTTTCAACGAATCCGCCTGTCCCAACCGAGACACAATTATTAGTTGAAAATTAATGCAAAGCGCATTAAGTCAATCTAACGACATGTTTATGAGCTGTGACATAAAGTGGGACGTGTATACGAAGAATAAATCTGTCACGAAAGTTAACGCCCGGTCACAAATTGTAATTTACCGTCGTGTGCGCCGAATGAATAGTTAAACTTTGCTATTGGTGCTCACTAGCCGACGGTTTTGCTATCATTAGAATATATTACTTACATTTTGTTGTAATTTCAGATTCCTGTCAGTGACACTTTCGAATGAATGGTTTATACCTATAAGCCGCTAAAATAACGGGTATGTATTATAATACCGAAATACGAAAGATCGAATTTCACAAGACCTATGGACGGAAGGCCGAATATTAAAACGTCGAATGGATATATGGCCGAAAGTTTGAAATCCCGAAAGTTCATTTGACCGGAAGTCTAAAACCCGAAGACTACAATCCCGAAGATCAAAATACCTACATCCGAAAGGCCGAAAATTATAATGCCGAACAGTCATAATCACTACAAATAAAATAATCGACGGTCAAAATATCGAAAGTCAAAATACCGAAAGTCAAAATACCGAAAGTCAAAATACCGAAAGTCAAAATACTGAAACCGTCGTTACACTAAAGACAAAACAGATATAGCAGTTTTTTAATTAGTTTACAGTGCATTGTGTTTGAGAATACAGTGCATGTTCATATTTTTGATTACCTCGGTCGCTCCAAAGTATTTGATAGCGATTGCACAAACTTATACATAATGGAAATAAGGTGCAATCATTGGTAATTTTCCAAGTGAAATATATTTTTTTAATATTCTAGTTTGTTTCAGCCATACTAATATAATAAGTGCGAAAAATTATGCTTCTTTCAAGATGTTTATTGTCTTTGTGTCCTTTTCATTCTTAAACATTTATACCGATTTGTATGAAATTTGTTACAGAGATAGTTTGAGTTATGGGGAAGGATGTAGAGTATTTTTTATCACAGAAATGAGGGTCTCTATGGTTTCCCATAAAATTTAGGTTCCGATTTTAACCTAACCTAACCTGGTCCAAATAATCATTCTCTGAGCTGTAACAAAAAAAATACCTAACATCGAAGGCTAAGGTGGGAGCTACGCTACGCTTCGCTCCCGCCTTAGCCTTCTGAACCTAAATTATCCGAGTCGCTTCTGTCCTGAAATGTCTTGCTCGCTCGCTGCCAGCGAGGCACCAGTTAGGTTATATCAAAGGGGATTTTTTAATTAGATGTATAGAAAAGTTTTTCAAAAAAAAAACACAGTTCTTTCTGTGTATTCTTTACGATAAAATAATAAAGAAAAGGTGTCATAAGGAGATGTCCTATGTCCTAGAGATGACATTTATTTTAAGTCCTGGGGCTCCCCTTTGGTAGTCCCTAGCTGGTGCCTCACTTGCAGCGAGCGAGCGAAGCGAGCGAGCATGACATTTCAGGGCAGAAGCGACTCGGATAGTTAAGGTTCAGAAGGCTAAGGCGGGAGCGAAGCGTAGCGTAGCTCCCGCCTTAGCCTTCGATGTTAGGTATTTTTTTATAACAGCACAGAAAATATTTTTTATGGTATTCCGTATGATTTAGCAAATAAACTATATACATGTATAGTTTTAAGTCTTTTACTACTTTGATTTTTGCAAAATACCCATCTGTAACATAATACAATACTTTATAATTACAGGAGGCGCGGAGAGAGGCCAAACACCATATTCAGGAAGAAAACCCAGGCCATATAAGTAAATAAAATTAGTATTGCATCAAGGTACTCGGAATAGGAGCTTCGCGAAGCAGAGTTCCGCCGACTTCCCGTAACTGTTCGATTTTCATTTGACTAAATGTTGTTTTATGACAAAGTAATTTTTGACTGGCAATAATAATAAATAACTTTGAACAATAATAAGTAATAGTTATGAGACGAAATTGACGGAGCTCCCCAATTTTTTGTTGACTGAACTTGTATTATCATCGTGGTTTTAGATATGTATAATTAAAAATTCAAGTTAATGCATTAACCATTTAAGAGTTGCCTCCTGCGGAGGTCCATATTGGGTTAGCTAAACTTCATCACCCGAAATTGATTTTCCTAACGATTTGTACTCCTAATGATCACTGTTCCTAAAATTTTGTTTCCTAAGGTTTTCATTCCTACCATTTATTTTACTATTAACGTAGTCCATTTCACTCAGTTTTCCGAAAATTTTAAGTAATAACTTCACTGTTGAAACTTTATAACTTATCAAACAAATTAGATTTTCCGGGTGGTCATAAAAAAAATAACTAACACCAAAGGCTAATGCGGGAGCTGCGCTGCGCTACGCTCCCGCATTAGCCTTTGAACCTAACCATACCGAGTCGCTTCCGCTCCGACAGGTCTTGCTCGCTCGCTTCGCTCGCTCGCTCGCTGGTTTCAATCGCTGTCATTGGAGTCAGCGAGCGAGCAAGACCTATCGGGGCGGAAGCAACTCGGTGTATTGTAACGGACCTTATGAAGTTTAATGTATAATAATGTTCAAAATTATGAATAAAAACAAATCTACATAAAAATATATGATGATGAATAATAGTGTAAAAGATGGTTATGTTGAGAAAATATAGGAAAACAAATATTAGTATGATAGATGTTTATTGCTACGGGCATCATGAAGTTGAATGATTAGGAATTCAGAACGTTAGGAACAGAGTAGTTATGAGTAGTGATTATTAGGATGTAAATTTTTAGAACAACATTTTCGGACTTCCGATAATCGACATTGAAAAATTAGTTCAACTTTGGCGCACCCCTCCTTGTGGAGACGATCCTAAACCATAATTTCACTTCCAGATTATTGTATTGTTGCCTGGTTTTTATCCGTAGGCTCAATCAGATAAGTATCTAAGCAGTAGCCGTCTAAGTAGACGTGGTCGAAAAATCGTATGCTGAAGCGAACACAGCTACATTTCAGGTATAAGTAGCTATATTAATTTTCCACCCCTTAATTTTCTACTCTCCGCTCATAGCTAAATATCGCACATCTAGATCTAAAGAGGGTCAACTCAAAATAATATACCATTTAAATTTATACCTTTTAGAAATTGACTGAAGTCTAAATTAGAATGGTACATTATTTTGAGTTGACCCTCTTTAGATCTAGATGTGCGATATCATAATCAGTCTGCTTATCGGTATTTTGTACTTTCGGTCATTTGAAAATAGATATTTCGACCTTCGGTGTATCAGTTATCGGCATTTTGTACTTTCGGTATTCTGAATTTCGATGTCTTAAGCATCGATATTTCAACTGTAGGTAATATGATTTTCGGTATTTTAATACATACCCCCTTTTCGGGATTTTGTACTTTCGGTCATTTGAAAATAGATATTTCGACCTTCGGTGTATCAGTTATCGGCATTTTGTACTTTCAGTATTCTAAATTTCGATGTGTTAAGCGTCGATATTTCAATTGTAGGTATTATGATTTTTCGGTATTATAATACATACCCAAAATAACTGGTTGGTTTCTGTATTATTCTATATTATAAAATTATTCTATTGGACTGAAGACAATATTCATGTATCAAACTCGTAACATTATTTTTTTTTATTGTGGGTAGGTACACATTCACGTCACACACATGAACCAGTTGTAATAAATGAAACTGTAAGAAAGATAGCGCACTAGATGCGTGCGCATGGTGTGCCAATTTCATTTAATACAACTGGAGCGTGACACGCACACGCATCTGGTCTGCGCGAGTCTTAAAACACCCTTTTTTGGCGGAAAAGAAATTACATTGATTCTAACAAAATTCTAGTGAATTGCATCATTAGAGGTGGACAAAACTGGACTAACAAGATTTGCTTGAACTAATAATTCAATATGCATATGTTATGCTGCTAAAGTGCTAAAATGTCATACAAACTGTACATAAATAGATTCGTAGCCGAAACTGTCTGAATTAATAATGCTCAAAGTTGGCATCTTAGTTTGTTTAATTTAACAAAATGTTGAGTTTCAATTCATCATCATCATCATTTCAGCCGAAAGACGTCCACTGCTGAACATAGGCCTCCCCCAAGACTCGCCAAACAGATCGGCCCTGCGCCATCCGCATCCAATGCGTTTCAAAGTTTCAATTCACCAATTTAGAATGGCAATGTGATGACGACCAAGTGGCGTAGTGATTGAGAACCTGACTACAAAACTTGAGGTCCCAGGTTCGATTCCCGCGTCGGGGCACAAAGGTATTTGTATGAAAAATTCGAATGTTTGTTCTCAAGTCTTGGGTATTTAATATGCATTTAAATTTGTATAGTAAGTTGGTTTATGTATTGCCTGGTACCCATAACACAAGCTTTGCTTACTTTGGGACTATTGGCACAATTGCTGTGAATTGTCCTGTTATAGGTATTTATTTATTAATAATGTGTAAAACTCTACATGTTACTTTTACTCAGTAATTTTAGCGCGCTTATTATTTCGAGCGGACCTTGACATTGTTATAAAATAACTAAATCATAACAACAGCCACATATATAACTTCTATATAATTCTTCTCGAACAAATCGAAGACGCCGCAATCCGAATCGCTCCGTTTATGTGTCTTATTAAAACTTTAAGTTTAGAGGCAAACCTATCAAATTGGATCCAATGCCCTACAGACTTCAGCTTGGCTTGTAGTTTGTCAACTCCAATATTTAACTTGTTTCCTGCAGTCCCAAAGTTCTATCAAGAGCACAATGGTTTAGAAAATAGACGACATTCTCGTGTGTTAGTTCTAAGTTGGTTTACGGTTCGCGTTCGAAAGGAATGCTGTGATATATTACACTGAAACGTTGAAAACTAATAGTGCGTCTAAAATTGAATTTTCCGAGAAATGTTTTCAATTTGGAACTAGATGGTAATAGAATTTTACAGTTGCAGAGATTTAAATTTTGTTGCAATCTGGTTGAGTGGCGAGGGAGTCTTTCCAAATCTCTAAATCCTTACTGGCTGAATCTAACATAATGAGTTTCTACGGGCATGCATGCACTCGCCTTCTAAAGAAACTGTCTTCGCCTAAAGGAAAAAGACCATTTTAAAAAAAAGATTAATGTAAAAGCTAGAAACATTGTAATTAGGGCTATTATAAAGTCTTGTGTTTTTTTTATAAGTATACAAAATAGGCTTGCGTTTGACCACAATCACGCCTGATGGTAAGCGAAGATGAGGCCTACGATGGAACACGCTTGCCTTATAAATGCTCACACACCCTAGACTTGAATTTAGGGGAATAAGCAGGAAGAATAAATAGGCAGGGCTGTGTGCTCTCGCCTACTCTGTTCCTCCTGAATATCAATGATGTGCTGCTTGTAAGCGGCCTTCATTGCTATGCGGATGACAGTACTTGCGACGCACGGTACTCTGGTAGAGCTAACCTTACTCGGGCAGAATTGGAAGAGAGACGATCTAAACTTGTATATGATCTAGAAAATACACTAACACAAGTTTCTGACTGGGGCACACGTAACTTAGTGCAGTTTAACCCCTCCAAAACACAAGTTTGCGTATTTACTGCCAAAAAACACCCGTTTATCGCTGCTCCATGCTTCCAAGGATCACCCCTCAACACTTCGGAGATTGTTGGGATCCTCGGTGTCGATATTTCGAGCACGGTGCAATTTCGCGATCACCTGGAAGGTAAAACCAAGTCGGCTGCTAGAATGTTGGGCGTGCTTGGCCGCTCTAAGCGATACTTCACTCCGAAGCAGCGGCTTCAGATATATAAAGCCCAGGTTCGGCCAAGGATGGAGTATTGCTCTCATCTCTGGGCTGGCGCACCCCAATATCACCTGCTTTCACTTGATCGCCTACAGCGCAGAGCGTGCCGAGTTGTCGGCAACCCCTCACTCTCCGTTAAACTCGATCCTCTTGCTCTCCGCAGAGACGTTAGCTCCTTTTGCGTGTTCTATAAGATCTAGAACGGGGAATGCTCTTAGGAACTCTTTGACCTCATTCCAGCTGCGGGGTTCCATTACAGATCCTCCCGTCGTAAGCGTTAATTTCATCGACATCATGTTGATGAATGGGTTTTCGACGGTGCGTTTTAAGCGGTCTTTTTTGCCACGAACTTGCAAAATCTGGAACGAGCTTCCCGCTGGGGTCTTCCCATCGAGTTACGACCTGGGTGCCTTTAAGAGGCGAGTGTACAATTTTCTGCAGGGCCGACAACAAACTGGTATCGCGTAAAGCGCTGCGAGTGTCTATGGACAGTGGAGTTCATTTAACATCAGGTGACCCACTAGTTCGTTTGTCTGGCTTCACTAACATAAAAAAAAAGAAGGCAGTTTAGCGCGGGGTTGCGCGAGTCCCCAAGTAACGCAAACCGTACAACAAATACGAAGCACTTTAACCGGTACGCGCGCGCTGCACAACTGCGCAGACCCTTCCTCCAGAATGGCTTCTATAGGCAACAGGCCGGAACACGAGGAGAGTCACTTGGCGGCCTGGCTCAATCTATAGGGTGGTGACCAGCCACGGCCGAAGCCTACCACCGGGAGTTGTATCGCTCGTTTAGCACCACCCAGGGGTCACGTGTAGGGTCTCGAGGGTAAACCTACGGATGCGAGTGATTTCAACCCCCGAACTAATAATTGTTTCTACCAACGAAATCCGAATAAGTACCTACGCAGCTCCGACTCATCTCGTCCGAATCATCTCGACTCAATTTTAGATTGTGAAGGTCGAAGATATACATAATTGTGTAGGCGTTAAGTACCTAACTATAGTTATTTATTTATTTACATCATTCTAACCTAGCAAAGTTTCATTGCAATTACTATTTTTTTATGGATATCTTTCTATTCTGAAATAAAGACATTTTGAATTGAATTGATCGATTCAAATCATTTTGACACGCTTTTTTATGTGGTTACTCATAATCGTATTGATATCTGCACACAACAGCAAGACGACCTGAGAAATCATTTCCCCGCCCATCTCCCGAGGAAATGTACAAGCTCATCGGGGCTTAATGAAGCTGAGGGAAAACTTTGCCTATCTAGGTTCAGTTAGGGCTTTAGTTCATACTTTACTGAGCTTCGTGGTATCATTACCTTCGTGTGTGCTTAATGCCCTAAGGCTAAAAAGTTTACAATTAATTTGTTTGTAACTAAGAATTTTAATTATTGTACAATTATGTATTTCAAATTTTATAATACAAAAATAAAAACATGGCATCCGATAGAGATAGTACAACGGATCGGCTTGTTGAAGTCGTAAGTCATTGAGACAAAACAATTAAAAAAATTATAATACGTGAATATTTTTTGTTAGGTACCTAATTCAAAGTCAAAATCAAAGTCAAAATGGTTTATTGCATATCACATTACAGGCATAAGCTGGAATAATAGACTAGGTATACATGTGATACGCTGTAAGGTAATTGAATCGGACTTAATAAAAAGGCCAATTTTGGAATTACTACAAATTACAAATAGAATTCCAAATCAACATTGTGTATAAAAGAAATAAAATCGAATTGAGCACCGACATAAATAATCGTAAGTATAAGGGTGCAGTTGTCACAAAAAAAAAGGTAAGTCCACTCATCAATATGTCATAGCATATCATATCCAAAATAATTCAGTGCCTTAAGGCGAAAGTCTTTAACCAGTGTTTGTTGCTAGTGATAACATATGGATCCGAGACATAGTGCTTCACTATAGGCCAGGCGAATAGGCTCAGAGTCGCTCAATGAGCTACGGAGAGGGCTATATATGCTCGGGGTTTCTCTACGGGATTGAGGAGATCCATAGCAGAACAAGGGCCACAGACATAGCAAAGCGGATTAGCTCGTAGAACTGGCAATGAGCAGGTCATATAACACGCAGAACAGATGGCCGTTGGGGCCGAAAAGTTCTCGAATGGAGACCACGGACCAGCAAGCGCAACATGGGACGTCCACCAACGAGATGGACGGACGATTTGGTGAAGGCCGCAGGTTCAAGGTCCATAATGCAAGTCGCTTCAATCGTAATGATTGGGTGTCAATGAGGGAGGCCTATGTCCAGTAGTGGACTTTTTGCGGCTGAATGATATCATTTGCAATAATAAATTATAGAGTTGGTCAATAAAATTTGAGAATATTATGTGTGTCATACAATGTCCATGAAGTTTATTATTGATTGTGATAAAAATGCATTATTCTATCATAAATTTAAATATAGATCATTATCATTATAAAGACCAAAAACCCGATTATCGATATCTCTGACTATCAGTAAAATCCAGTCCAAAATTTTAATCCGGTGTTGCAAAACAACATTATTTTTACTAGATATTTATTTGAACTTGGCATGTATTTAGGTGCCATGTATTGGAATATACTCTAATGCAGAATCTGTATTGGGGTAAACAAAACACTACATGAAAGGGGCCATCTTCACGGCCGGTCTATCCATTCTTTATCTTTAACTACCCAATTCCGTCAGCATAAAAAGCGCTTTCTTGCCATTTAGCGCTGTTTTCGTCCTTTTTACCTCAAAACCGAGGCTATAACACCTCTCCGGGGTGCGGTAATATTTGCATTTAGAGCGAACGACTGATATTCTGACCTTATCGGAGGAAGATTGTGTTTGGGGCACGAATTCTGATGACACAGACGGCAAGATACGGAGTGTACGTAGCGTTCAACGGAGTCGACTACAGAGCCACTGGTTGATGTAGGTGTGTCAATTGAATAAGATTACTGTGTCTACTAAAAGACTATTATTAAATAACGTGTTTTAAGATTAATTCGGAGTATTTCAGCGGATGGTTGAAATAGTTGAACGGAACAACCCTGCAAAGGTTTTTCATCAAAATTGTTAATTCAAGTAGAAGTCACTAGTACGAAAGCATTGGTAAATCACAATTTGGAAAACCCTTAAAAACATTAACAGGGGTCTGTCAAACTTGTCCAATCATTTTATTACATTCATTTGTTATAATCGTGTTGTTTTAAACATGTGTATGTGTAGTGTGACCGGTATTTGAGATTTTTTTATATACAATGAATAGGTTTATGTATATTAAAATTGAAACAAGAAAATAGTAAGTAATTTTGAATTTTAGTTTTTTACAAATAGTCGGCCAGCGCCTAACTCCATACACCCTGTACAGGTACCGGTAGGCAGGCCTACCAAAGTGTATTTTGTACTAAGAAATATCGATGCTGCTGACGGTACTTTTTCCATATTCGCTCTACATAGCTACATTAAAAACAGTAAGAATTCAGTATTTGATTTTATTTAATTTTTTGGGAAAATCATATACTTACAGACACAATTATCAATAATAGTAAGTAAATAAATATAGCCCATATCTTAAACAAATTCTCACTAAAACCTATTGGTAGACGTAGTAATTTGTCAATAATTAATGGTAACCTCAAATAATCATGTAGGTACTGTCATTGAAACTAAACGTGTATGCATTTCAGCTCAATCGGGAATCGGAAAAAGGGTAATATTTAGCTTCCGAGATTTGACCCACAACAGGGATAAAATCTTGTAATGAACTCTCATCATACTACAATAAACAATCCCAAATAACATTTAGACTCTACAAAAATGCCTGATAAATATAACAAGCAGAAAAATATCAGGGCTTACCACTAGACAATAAATGTCTTGATAACAATAAGTCAAACTTGTGTTTAAGTATTTTAAATATTCTTTAGATTAATCATGCTTAAAATAATCGTATAAACAGGCCAACATAAACAACTTGATCATAAAGTTTTTTTTTTTAATAAAAGTGTGGCTCCAAATCCCGTCTTCCACGAATCGGGACCGGATCCCTTTAATTAAGTCAAACCCGCGAACCAGCTAGTAAAGGTTGATTTTTCTAAAAAAGTTAAAATACACCAACATTTAAAAAAGTGCCAAACACAAACAAAATTATTGGCACTCAACTCATAAATACAGCAGACAGGAAAAATGATACGAAAACCCTCATACCAAAACGAGGAAACGAGAATCACAAATTCTAGTACGTAACAAAAACACGCATTCAAATTAACCACGAAACGGATGCTCGTTATGGAAGGAAACAAAAAACAAAAGCATTACGGAGCAGGTGAGGGAAATACGGGCCTGAATATTATAATCATATTTCAGAGGGTTCCCGTACCTACTTGTTGCCTGAAACCCTATGCAATTCGACCTGGCTGCCGCTTTAGTACTTGATTTTGGGTTAATCATGCTTTTAATTTCAGCTCGTTTGTAACCTTATTACGTTCCCGAGTGGCTTATTCACGCGCTTACCTGGAGGAAGGCGAGCTTTATCGGGAGAAAGTTTATATATTTGATTTGCCCTTGAGATTTTACAAAATTGTTAGTTACGTAATAAAGCAAATTTATTTCAATCTAAAAATAGTTTCGGCAAAACTTAAACCACTGACTTTAATCCCTACAATTACTTAAACAATAATTTGTTCGAAGTATTCTTAGTGACTAAAAAATTTGGATAATACCTAATGGATAAACTTGGTTTTAAATTAGCATGTACATGAAATGAACCCTCGCCTTTATAAGTAATTACTTAGGCACTTCATCACTAGGTTTTTTAATATTTTGCTGCCATAACTTACGCTAACTAAAAGCCGGTCTCAGCATATTTTGACCTAAATCCAGATTTTTATTATAATAATTGTTTCCTTCTCTTTCACGCAAGGCCGAGCCAGCGAGAAGATTAATAGCAACATTTATCAGACTTTCGTTTGTTTTGAGTGTCGTCGGGATACCCGGAATTAGGTTGTTCGCGAAATGTGCTGCTAAAGTCTTATAATCCAATTTAAAATATTACTTTCCTTACATAAATTGGGTATGCAATAAAGTCAGCTCGTGATCATCCCTTTTTAACACTATTAACGCTTCAACAGATCAATTAAGACTCCTACCTAATTTAAATAAACACAATTAATCCATATTAAAAGTAATCTGTCTTTAGGTTAATGAAATATGTATATGCAGGCTTTAATCTATTTTATTTCGATGTATAATACCATTTCCAATAATGAAAACAAAAAAAAACAGCTACTAAATAAAACTGGCACCGTTTTTAACACGCTATTGGTATTTTTGCTGTCGCTTAATTTGATTGCTGTCGGACGCGTCCCACGCAAATAATCTGCATACATTTGCACTCGGGATACTGTCTAAATTAAAATAAAATCGCCATCGGCGCGATAGCAACTCGTGCAGCCTTTAATGTTCCTATAATGAGAACCCGAACGCGCCGTGCACTGCAGTACGCTGATTATTGGGCCTGGCCAATACTCATTGAGATTATACTTAACATTGATGGAGTTATACAAATAGTTGTTTTATTTAATAGATTAGGGTAAGGTAAAGGTTGCTGAAACCACTTGGATCCGATCAGCGCAGGACCGAACATCGTTGTTGGGCATTTTTATTTTTTCTTATACCTTTTAACTTTTTTTTAAATTCAGAAAGTTTTATTTGATTTCTGCTCAGAATCACGAGCTCTTTCGATCCTACTAGGAGAAAAAAAGTGTCCCAAAAATTTCATATAATTTTCGATTCCTCCATTCCGTTACGGTCATATAAAGTCTATGAAAAATGGTAACGGAACGGGAAAAAAACTTTGGACACATTTTTTCTCCTAGTATGATCGAAAGAGCTCGTGATTCTGAGCAGAAATCACATAAAACATTCCGAATTAAAAAAAAGTCAAAAGGTACAAGAAAAAATAAAATGCCCTGTTGGTCTTTGGGGGAGACCTTTATCCAGCAGTGAACGTCTTTTCGCTGATATGATAATGATGGGTGTTATAAAGCATAAAACAATAATTCCAAGACGCCAACCTATTTAAAACCTTTATTGTTGTCCTGGAAACCAGATTAATTTGCAATTAACCGCAAAGTGCTGAGTGGGGCCCAATTTATACTATTCGATATATTTTTTTAATTTGTAAATTTCCTGTCAAATGTATTTTTTTTTCTGTGTTTGTATCGAATATGTGTAAATAAACATCTCTCTCTCTCTCTCTCTCTCTCTCAAAGTTATATTTTTGATGCATCGAAACAAATAAATAGCTAGTCGAATGAGTTGGCCAGTAGCCTACAGTACCTACTGACTTAACAAATTGCGCTTATATGAATTGGATTTTGCAACCCATAAAAAGTGAGTACGTCAGTTGATTAGTGACGTACCCTGTAAGACCAACTTCATAGCTATTACTAGAAATTATTTATTTATTTATTTATTGCATAACTACATGTAGTACAATTACATTGCAATATCAGGCCAAAAGAGTCCTTAGCTATAACTTATAAGATATATTGTACTGAGGAAAGTGATGGCATGTCTATTTTAATACTGAGCATAATTCATCGAAAGTTTACGAGGGCCGATCGTAAAAAATATTAGCATGGAAAAGAGAAGTCGTAACATTATAAGAATACCTTTACTCTGGTATTGTTTCTCCATTTAAATTCTAGTAGCAATTTGATGTCATTTTGTTTCATGTTTATTTTTAGTTAAGCTACCTGCTCTAATATCTTAAAGTCTGTCTTATTCCAGTATACATAAGATACAAATGGCTTGAAAGTATTCACAGTCGCATTCGCCCACTTCAGGACAAGATGGTACGGGTAGAAGGATGTGGGCGGACTCAGGTAGTTACAAGGTGCCAACTACATACCGTTCAATCTAGATTTAAAATAAATGTGTTTTTAATTACAACAGATTTATTTATTGAAGCCTAGCGGTGGCGGTGGCTAGCGGTGGTAGATTTTTCGACGTTCATAGGAGCATCAATTTGATGCCTAAATTGAATAAAGAATTTTGACTTTGACTTTGACTTTGACCTATTCACAAAGAACTTTTTATCTCGATGCAAGATCTCTGAATTACACTTTGTATTCTGAATTATTTAATTTTTAATGTCAACTCAATAACTGGTAAATTAGAATTGGCATTCCTATAAAAGACTGAAGAGCTTAAAATTAAACTGGAGACGAGCGCCGCAAAACTAAGTTGGCCTTACTAAATGCCTGGACATCTGCCAAAGTAAACTCAGCCCAAGTCTAATGTAATTTTGTCCTACTTTGGAAACAAATCTCATATTCTGAGTTGCAAGATTGCGTCCATATGAATCCGGGTATTTCAATATTGCCAAAATGTTACGCTGAATGTCAATAAATATTACAGATCGGAACTTTTACGACAATTTATTTATATATTTTTTTGATTTTGTAAGCTTACAATTGTATCCTTGCGAGTAGGTTTATAATTGAACAATCTAGCGATAATCAATCACATAATATCAATTCATATCAATTAATTCCAGAAAAAACCTCATACATTTTAATCTGGTATCAACATAATAACTGGGTCGTTTTTGTTATCAAGGATTCAGAGATACGTAGTTCGTGAGTGCTGTCTCCGTCGTCGAATAAATTTTCGTCAACAAAAAGATCCCTGAAAACCTCAGCGAAAATACGGCGTATTGTGTGATAAAAAATCTCATATGTTCTTTCATGACAGGTGAAATGAAGAGAGGGCTAGAAAATACACATTGAACATAACGAAAAGCACCTCCTGGAAATATTATTATGACAAAATATTTTATAAGGACAAATATGTATACGAACGAGCGAGCTCATACAATTTACATTTTGATCGCAACTGTAGATTCCCTTCGTTTTACTAAATAAATAAAAATGTTTGAATGACTAATAAAACGATACTAGGGATCTTATATATAATTTCAGAAAAATTACACGCGGTTAAGTGCTTGTTAAATCATAAATAAATTTATGTTTCATTACACAAAACGATTATATTTCATGAAAAAATACACAAACAATTTTATTACAAAAAAATCTTAATGGCTTGGTTACAAATCATTATCGCTCTACTTTCAACTTAATGCGTAAAGCAACAGATTTTGTAAGTGTTCGTGTTTGAACTACACAACATACTACGCATAAATTAAAAAAATATTAATATATATGTCGCAAAAATACTCCTGCACAATTTCTTGAATTGGAACTCTCAAGCATTTTAATTTAGACGAATTGTGTTTGCGACGATAAAAGTAAAGAACTACCTCCAGGTTGCGCTGTCAAATTGTAATACGAAAAGTTTAGTGCCCATTCTACTTGAGTGCCATAAACGCTGCTTTTATTTTATCATAGTTACATTCATTGTGATGCCAATTTGTACCTCGCCGTTGAAATGGCTTTAGTGTTACTGCAAATACAGGCCATATCGGGTATTTATTAGGTTAATTTCAAGTTTGCTTTTGAAGTGGAACATTAATATCACTTAAATAGGTAAGTAAATTGGTTTCCATGTTTTTAAGCTAGATTTTAAATGGTTTATAAAAAAAATGTAAAAGCGTGAGTATTTTCATGGTACATTTTGACATAGTACAGAAAACAGCCAAACTGAAGTACTTTTTAGGGTTCCGGAGCCAAAATGGCAAAACGGAACCCTTATAGTTTCTTCACGTCTGTCTGTCCGTCCGTCCGTCCGTCCGTCCGTGGGTTAGCGCAGAGACTGTTATTGCTAGAAAGCTATTTTCTTAGGGTACCTCCCATAGACGTAATGTGGAGGTGATTTTTTGTTCTCGTCTAACCTTATGGGTGTGTTTTACAATACCGAAGTACGAAAGACCGAATGTATTAAAACATCGAATGGGTCAAAAGACCGACACGATTTTTTTCTGAAACCGTAAACATTTCAGAATTTATTAAAACGGCATCATACAGAACCCATTAGGTTAGGTTAGGTTTGTTTTATAACAATCTTAAAAAGTTAACGGTTTCAGAAAAAAATCGTGTCGGTCTTTTGACCCATTCGATGTTTTAATACATTCGGTCTTTCGTACTTCGGTATTGTAATACATACCCAACCTTATAGTGTGGGGTATCGTTGGATAGATCTTTTAAAATCATTAGGTTGTGAAGGCGATTTTCAATACAGTGATTCATTTGCGAGATATTTAACTTTAAGTGCAAATCATTCATGTTTAAAGTGCAAATTTTTGTTAAAAAAAGTGAACTTGCAAAAATTTGATTACTGACATGCACCGGGACCGGTATAACTAAATAAAAGCTTGTAACAAAGTTTAGTACCTACTAAAGAGCAGACGAAAACGATATCCAACATGATGGTCTCAAGATTGTCTGTCTAATGACGTCAACGTACGAATAAGTAACCCCCAACTTCGAAGTTCAAAAATCGAATTTCATATCATTCCGTCTCGCTCAATTTTGTATTAACGTCATTAGTCCATTTATGATTGTTATGCTTTTCAACAGTTACGCAATTTGTTTTCACTAAAAATTTATTTTAATTTAGGTTGTTAATCGGAACGTTGTTCTAAAAATAGTAGATTGTACAACGAGAGCATTAAACGAGCCATTTTACCCGAGACGTTTAAAAACCCAACCGAGCCGGTACGGCAAGGGTGGATAGACACGTCGAGGGAATAATGGGTTTATTGCTCGAGTTTTACACTCTGCTTTTCATTTCGGTAGCAAGGAAATTAAACAGCAACATTTGAAATTAAACTTACAAGCTCTTATTTTTTGGGCATTACAATTTCTATAATAATATACTGGATTTGTCTAATTTTATTGAATTTGTGATATAGGATACCAGTTTTATAAAAAACAAAAAAAAACATTAATTTAATTTAATTTCTACTATTTGTGGCTGTTAGCGGCTGATTGCCGGGGTCTTAGACGAAGATTTTACTTTATGCACAAGAGCATAAAAAAACTATTTTATGCAGCATTCTCTCGACATAAAGAACAACTTTATGAGCATGAGAAACGAAAAATATTTTTATTCATTGACTACTTGTCATTGATTAAATAGTTTCAGCCACAATTTTAACAATGATACAATCTAACATATTTCCTTACTAAAGCCAGAGAAATTAATTCCAATCTATTGAGGTCTCACAGTTAACAATTGAGTAGGTCCCTAAAATATTTAAATACGCATGGCGCCAATTCTAAATTAAACAACGGCCATCTTTCCCTTTCTCGGCAAGTGGTTGAATTGCAAATTTTACCCAGCGAGAGCTACTGGGTACGTTACGTGAACTAAATTTCAAGCTAGAAGAACCAGTAATTTTGTACACCTGTTTAGGGTGATTCTTCAAGGTCGTGATTTTTGTTTTATTCCTCTGTCGTACCATAAATTTATGTTACTGAACAAATCTATTTTGATGGGAGCATGATTTTTTCTCTACTAAGTAAAAAAAAAATACGACAGAGGAATAAAACAAAAATCACGACCTTGAAGAATCACCCTTTAAATACCATAAACACAAATTAAAAATAGGAAGAATTTGAGTTAAATTAAAAATACGAGACGTTCAAACCAATATTGTTATTTCCTAGTAATAAAAAATTAAAGCTCTAATTTATCCACAATGATTTTCAATTGGTGATGAGGAACCAATTTTTTTCAGCCCTCTCATTCTGAGAGGAGGCCTGTGCCCTGCAGTGGGACGTATATAGGCTGGAATGATGAACCAATTTTTCTAGGTCAGGATTCGGTGCCGACTACGTTTAAGTCGCAGTTACTTGAAACAAGAACGTCTATTTTTTAAATAATTGTTATTTGGAAAATCACTTTTTAATTAAAATCATAGTCACTCTACACATGGTTTAGTCTATGATCCTAAAAACTCTTTGACAAGTCAGTTTTCTATGCAAAATTTGACATGATACCTGTCAAATTTCCCGCCAAAAGCAAAGACACTTGACGAAATTACTTAATTTTAACAATAATAGGATGACCATGCATTCGGCTGGTGCAGGAAGTTTTAACAATGAAGTTTTTTATTTAACTAAACAGCGACTTAATTACTTGAGGCCTCATTTATTAAATTCCATTTTGGCTAGGAAGTAACATTTTTCAAATCCTGATCACTGTTTAAAATCATCGTGTAGGTATTATCTTATCATCAACTTTTTTTTACAATAAAATAATAATAATAATCAAGGCAAAAAAAAATGTAACATGAATTTTGTAGGAAAATAGATTTGCACAGTTGTGGTTTTTAAAAATTTGCCCCCAAGACTAAAGCCTCCCACACACCGAAATGCGCTGCGCCCGCTCCGCTGGCATCCCCGCACGCCCTGCGCTTCGTTGTGTGGAAGGCTTTAGATATAACTCCAACGTTTATAGCACTACAACTATCTATCTAATGAGAATTACTTTTATTTTCCAATTTATGACTTAGCCTAAACTTAATTACTTGGTTACAACTTGCAACTTGCTTGGTTGATTAAAGCAAAAAGTATCTTTTCTCAAACATGCTATGTAATGTTTACGTTGTGTTCTTTAAAACAGGCTTCAAAATACACCGTTGCAGGCCTAGACCGGCAATGCGATCGTCTATTGTTTCATGTCACACAACACCATGATGTTTATAAATAGGTCTATGGCATCATAGCATTTAGCCATTTGAAAAAAACTGCAATATTTGCGTTTTGGTTTATTATGACATTCTGCCACTACGCTTATTTAAAGTAAGATGGTGATGGTGATGGTAATGGTGATCTGCCTAGAGAAATATTTCACCATCAACATCATCATCACCATCACCACCATCATCATCATCATCATCATCATCATCATCACCATCATCATCATCATCACCATCATCATCACCATCACCACCACCATCATCATCATCACCATCATCATCATCAACATCATCATCATCACCATCATCATCATCACCACCATCATCATCATCATCATCATCATCATCATCACCATCACCATCATGATGACGACGATGATGATGATGATGATGATGATGATGGTGATGGTGCATGTTTGAGAAAAGCACTATACAAGCCTCGGCCGGAACAGGGGTTGCCGGCCTCGTATCATGCCGGGCTCGTGTACCTCTCAGCCGTCAACTTAGATACTCGGCCGGCAACCCCTTAAGTCCCGGCCTCTGCAGTAATGTACTATTTGTACGTATCTAGAAAAAGCAAAAGTCAAAGCGATGATTCAAAACAAACGAATGTGAATTAAATTTGAACTTGACGAGTGTGTATGAATAAAAGGTAGCCTACAGACTATTCCAGTATCGTGTCTTCTTTGTATCCCATCATGATTCACTAGTGACGGTCGCTTGTCTCAATTCAATAAGGCTCACATGCAAATTTGTGTTGATTGTCCCCTGTATCGGCAAATAATCGATCAGACTGCCTGACCAGCCTCGCGTCGCCCGGTGTGAATAGTTGCTTTAGGTTCGCAAATACGCTTTGTAGTAGGTCTTTGTTAAAGGTTTGACATGCTAAGTGAGCTCCTGGGTATGGACACGCATTTAACTGGATTAATATGAGATTGTTAGTACGTGCTTAATGTGATAGAAGATACGATGCTGGAATAGTCTGTACGTACCCTATCATAAACATAAACACTCGTACGTACAAAACATACAGAAGAGCTACTTACGTCATCGCCTTCCGGTTCAAGGTAGCTCTACTCGAGAACCTTCTTCTACCTTCTTCTTCGAAGAACGTTCTAAAGAGAAACGTTCTTTGCTCGCCAGTTATCATTTCCCGACTGATTATAATGATGATCATGATAAACATAATACCTATTGTTAGTACGTGTTTAGATGAAATTTTCAGTCATCGCTACTGTTTTGGCGAAATATAATAAAAAGTTGCTGTACTAAGTAGTAGTAGGCTGAGTAGGCTAGTAAAAAACGTCATTCACTGAGCGCTGCCCACTTGACATCGGGTGACTGAAACAAATGACAGATTTATTTGCCCCCGAGAGAATCATATATACAGTGATCCTAGATTTTTGAGCAAAACCGGTGCAATGACGTCACAATTACATACAAACACTGTTGACTGATGTTGTAGGTAGTGACCTAGAGTTCTCGATATTATATTTCGTACGCGATGTAGATCCGATTATGATTACCATTAACGAACTCCCGATATTTTCACGCATTTACGATAAGTAAGATTACGGATAGACTGAAAAAATTGCAGGTAATTGCTATCTTCATCGCGTAAATATTGCCTCTTGTAATAAAACGTGAAACATTGAAAGTTGTTACTTCATTTTAATATAAAAAAACCTACATGTTGCTTTGTACTATCAAATTGACCCAATTGAATCAGAGCCTACTGTGAAAACTTATCACAGAAAATGTTCTAATGATATCGCGTTGCCTGACAAGGAAAACGGTTATGACGCTGTGGGAATGTTCTAGGGTGGCTCAGGAATTAAATGGTTCGAAGTATTGTTACAAATATAGTTTCTTAATACTTTATATCCAGTAATGCAAAGTAAAATTGAAGTGAAACGCTATCAATATAAATTTGACAATAAACGTGCTGTTCATGAGCGACTCTACGGTATTATTGATGAAAACTGCAAAGCTCTTATTATAGTATGTATACAGCGAAGGCTTCAAGCTCGAAGAAGCATGTAAATAACAGCTTATAATATCCTTGGAACTAACCCGTCTAATCAAAACTGGGTATGTGCGCAACTAAGCCCCAACACGTGCTTGCTACGTCGTGCAGACGAAGCCTCATGTAAGCGCGAGTTATAATATGACAGTCTGGGATTTCAAAGCACTGATTACCTAAACAGAGAGGTAAATATAATTTTATACGTCGGTAGGTATTTGTAGCTATATAAAAGGGCGTAAGATTGTCTATAATTAAGTACGGAGATTTCACTAGAGCATACTAAGGTTTTGTTCCAAAGTTGGACTCTTTTCGGAGAAGTATAAAGTATATGAATCGGATTTTAGAGATGGAAAGGCATGTATTTGTATATAGCCATATTTTAACTTGCAAAGATTGTAATGTCAAGTTGTAAATAAAATTTCCAAACTCAATTGTAACCACTTTCTGGTATCCGATTGAGCTGAAATTTGACATACTTATGTAAATCCGATGACAGTACAATAATCTGGTCCGGCCAGGATCGTCTCCGCAGGACGGAACGCTTCAACATTTATCGAAATCGATTCAAAACTTGGTACTGACACATGTATGTATTTGTAGTTGTTTTGTGTGTGGTACAGTCAACAAAAAGTACACTAAAAAACTTGTGTTATTTTTTTTTATTTTATTTTATTAGAGTCTTACTAATTTCATTTCAGAATGGCTGACTTATCTCCTTTTTTTAACACTTTTTAATATATTTCGTCAACTTAGCATTCGTTTGTTTTATCTGCCACTTTTATTTAAATTACTCATTTTCAAACACAGAGAAAACACAATTTTCGCTACCTATAACAGGTTAGTAATTTTTAATAAGAAGATTGATCGCGATTTTTATAAAAATACAGATCATATCGAACAAGTTGTTACGGTCACGAGACAAAAAACTTTGTAACAGCCAGCCCTAATTTAATATATATAATTATAATAACGCAAGACTGTGGCAAATGACTGACCAGAAGCCAGTAAGCCGAGAAGTTCTGACAAGGAAGTGGCGATGGTTTGGACACACGCTTCGAGGGTCAGATAGCCACCTGCCCAAGCAGGGTCTCCGCTGGCAATCTACTGGCACAAGACGGCCAGGACGTCCTCGGACCATGTGGAGGCGATCAGTTGAGAAGGAGGCTGGCTCAATTGGTTTCGGCTGGGAGGAGCTGGAAGAAGCCGCGCAAGATCGAGCCAAATGGAAAACTCTTCTACGAGCCCTATGTCCCTAACGAGGGATAACAGGAATGCATCATCATCATCAATTATAATAACAAAAATAAAACCTAATAACCTCTGAAAGCATCACTAAAATTTCCTGGCATCGGCTCTAATTGATGGTTTTTAATGCATTCCGAGTAGTTCATAATTGGACCTGTGTAAGTGCGCTAACGAGAGAGAGCACATGCCAAAACACGCGACGGATTTTCAGCGGATTTCTAGTGTGTTTGTATTGTCTCTTATGGTTATTAGGTATTTGGAGGGCCTGTGGCAATTAGTTTGATTGTTCAATGATATTATAAATAGTTGAACTGTAGTTCCCACGCAGGCTTAGTTTAGATTGGGAAATTCTCACACACCATTGAACATAATCTTTGCAAGTGTATACAGATTCCTTGCGATGTTTTCCACCACCGAAAAACTCAGAGGTCTGGACACGAAGCCATATTAAATACTCTTCTTGCGAGGCCCTAGGTCACACCACTAGGGTACCACGGCTGGTTTTGACTCTCTTTCTGAGAGAAGGCCTGTGCCCAGCTGTGGGCGTATATAGACCGGAGATGACGGAGATTAATAACTACAAATAGTTATATTTACACTACTCAAAAAGCTTTGGGATGACATAATTACGTAATTTACACACACTAGCCACTTGTTTTACTTACGAGTATGTATATTGATACCGAAAGGTTCTCGAGTGGCGTCCGCGGACCGGAAGACGCAGTGTAGGTAGGCCTCCAACAAGATGGAGCGACAACCTGGTGAAGGTAGCGGGAACGCATTGGATGCGGATGGCGCAGGGCCGATCTGTTTGGCGAGCCTTGGGGGAGGCCTATGTTCAGCAGTGGACGTCTTTCGGCTGAAATGATGATGATGATGATATTGATCAGACTGTTCTCATTGATAGTGTTGTGCCAGAAGTGGCTTAGGATCAGCCACAGGAAGACTTAAAAACCCAAGATATCTAAAACAAAACTGATGAAAAATACTTCGTTAGTTTTGTTACAAAATAACTAAAGACATGTACCTGGATTACAGTGTTATGCCGAACCAATAAAGAAAAACAGATTTGCCTTAATAACTTTACTGGAGCCGTAACGTTCAAAGTTTCCTTTAAAAGCTCAGTCCAACGTTCAAAGGTTTAAGTTAATCCAGGGCAAGTCGAGATCAACCTGGATCAACTTTTATTATTTATTTCCATCCCCTTCACTTAGTTTTTTAAAGCTGGAGGTAAGTCTTTTAACACCTTTATAGGCGAAGTTTTCTGCTATGATTTATCGACAAAAGTAGAATTTTAATTGACTGTCATGTGACTTTCAAGGTTAGCGGAAAAAAGATCGATCCTGTATTGCACTGGTACATTATAAGTCCTACTGAAATAGTGGCACATAAAATAATTATGTTCAGCAGTATGAACTTGAGCTAGAACCTTTTACTGAATTTTGAAAATACCATTTACTGTAAAAACTAAATAATTTACACAGCAAAATTACGAATGGTAGCAAATGGCTCAAGAATCCCGTAATGTAAGTAGTCCTTACAGTGCCCATAAATCATGTTTTTAAATATCATACAAACTCCTCGGTCTGTAATTTAATTTTAGTGGACAATATTTCCGTCTCAAGACTTACTGAAAATACCTTCTTTGATACGAAATACTGACAAACGCCCCATAAGATGGAGACAATTTACAAACTAATTATTTTGTTTGAAGTGAAAAGGTGAAGTTTTGCAAAGTTAGTTTTCATTAAGACGTTAAACGAAGTTGAAACTTGGGACAGGAAATTGAGCAATTTTGGTATTACGTAGCGTGCAGTAAGGTTTTAACTTCAGCATTTAAGACGGACGGGCTATTCTTGTTAAAACATTAAAACACTTTCTAAGTGATCATACGATCACAATTGGAATACAGTTACATTTTCAATGATACCCTTAAAAATGTAACTATATACCAATTGCGTAAATAGCTCTTCAAAGGCTGGTCAACTGTTCCGAACACAATTAAC
This sequence comes from Archips xylosteana, assembly GCA_947563465.1. NCBI lineage: Eukaryota > Metazoa > Arthropoda > Insecta > Lepidoptera > Tortricidae > Archips > Archips xylosteana. Next base: position 11,686,531 of record OX387357.1, on the reverse strand, counting down.
CGAATTATCTTTCTCGTTAATTTGTGTTTCGTTACAAGACTTTAATTTATTTTAACTGTCCAATTATTCCGTGCGTAATGATTATTTTAGCAGCTACATTAATTAGAAATCAAGCAGCACTGGCTACAATGCCTAATAAATTCTCTTTGTGGACAAGCAAATAGGTCGGAATGAATTATTTATACAATGAAACAATGAATAAGCGCTTCGTCAGAAATTAAAAGCACTTGAGATCATTGGAACAGACCCTTGTCAGCAGAACTTTCAACGATGTTGGCCTACCCGGATCAGATCGTTTTTGTGGAGCCCCTAAAACGATACGCCAAGTGTAAATTAACATAGTCAACAGCAATGTTCAATATTGAAATTCTGTTTGGTTTGATGACATTTGACAAGAGACCAGTATCGGACCGAAATCAGTAGTAGGTAGATATGTAACTAATTTTAGCCTGTTCAGAAAATACAAAGCCATAGTAACATTATTCTATTATTTTTTTATAAAAAATAATTAAAGTTTTTAGGAAAATAAACTTTTATTTTCTTGATAAATTAATCATGTTTATCATTTTGCACTCTCTTAAATAAGGATGTACATAATAATAATATGTGTATTATAGAAAAAAAAGGTTAATATTAAAGGAAAATTGGTATTGTACCGCAGACATAAGCTCGACGTTATTATGTTCCATAAAAGGAGAGCACCTAGGTTTATGATGAGTTTTCTGATATAAGGGAATGTGTTCATTTTATACGACTTCACTTTAATATATCTAAGTAAAACGTAACAACTACGCGGTAGGACGAAAAAATAAAAATCTGTTATAACATTTCATAATTATTATTACAGTGTGTATGTGTGTTTCAATATGAGAGGATGCCTGTGTATGCATTATACTTGAGTAAGCCTCAGGATGATGATGATGATGGTTTCAGTGCAGCATTTTTTTTATTTATGTTACTGGATTTTGGTGACTGTTTACGTGTCGATGGGTTTCCATATTGTTTTGAATGTAAATGTCAATATTGTCAATTAAATCTTAAATATTATAAACGCGAAAATTTGTGTCGGTGGATGTATGGATGGATTACTCTTTCACGCTAAAACGGTTTGACGGATCCTGATGAAATTCGGCACACAGATAGTTAATTTATAACGTGGATTAACTATCCCGGAAAATTGCATATTTCCCGCGGGAGTGCGATAGACGAATTCTTCGAAGACGTGATCACGGACAACAGTATGCTTAGTATAAGTTTTCCTTCACTTCAATACTTCTCGATCGCGTTTACGTAAAAAAATCAATTACTAGGGAAACATGGACAGCGTCTCCGCGCGCGCGCGTCCATGTTTCCATAGAATTGATTTTTTTACGTAAACGCGATCGAGAAGTATTGAAGTGAAGGAAAACTTATACTAAGCGTACTGCTTAATAGGTAATAACGGGCTAATTTCCGCAACTCGACGTCTTTTACGCGCCTATTTTGCGTAACTGGCTGTAGGCACTATTCATGCCAGCCCAACTCCATAAGGAAGCCTAGCAGACCCTTCACGTTGCCGACGACTTCCTGGAGCGACCTCGGTGTCCCGAGGTGTAGTGCCCTGTAGCTCGCCACACTAACACACTCCAGCAGGACGTGTGAGGCCGTTTCTTCCGCCTCCATGCACGCTCTGCATAGGGGGCTGTCTGTAACACCTAAATTGTGTAAGTGTTTGTTAAGTAAGGCATGTCCAGTTAGAGCCCCAACCAATAGTCGGAGCTGAGTTCTTCCATAACCGCGAAGTTTGCGGGATAATCCGGGGTTGATCTTCGGAAGAGCTTCTCTGGTCTGCCTGCAGGTTACTAGGTTTGTCCAATATTCTTGGTGCATTACCTTGGTGTTGTGGCGCAACTGGCCGCGCAACCATCCGAAAGGCAGGGGCAGAATGGGTTCAGGTCCATAGACCCTCAACTCCGATCCCTCCCTCGCCAGTCGATCGGCCGCGTCGTTGCCTCGCGATCCACTGTCGGACAACAGCTTGTACTTATAATAAATACCTACGTACTTTGACATCAGACTTTGTCGTACAATTCCAACGCACTATGATACGGCTGAAAGGATACAATACACCAAAATATATGTATAATTAGAGTATTCCCATTGTAAAATAAATAATGGGACAGATAGCGAGCAGTGGCGTTGAACAAAATTTCAATTATATCAGAGAAGCGTAAACGGCCCGTGCTTCCTTCAGGCCGACGCCTTGAGCCTGGAGTTTCTGTTTACATTTTGTTAACGGAATGAGAATTTAAAGCGAATTTTCTTACCTACAAATGTGCGTTAAAAGCCAGAGTGTGAGAGAGAAATTAGTTGTAGCGTGAAATCGTCGACTCCGTTTTGGACGTTTTCTTAGACGAACTTGAGTGCGAGTCTTGTCAGCGCTTACGGACGTGTATTATGACGGAAAAAGCAGCTTCTTGGAAGTTACGTACTTTAGGAACGTGTTTGTGCGCATGCGAAGTTTGCTCACGTAAATAATATGGGATTTCGCACGTTTCTTTCGGACAAAGGCAAGCTTTAAATACACATTTTAAGGTAAAAATGTTTAGCGTTCTTAAATGTTTCAAAGAGATACTTACTTTATACAATTATCCTACACTAAAAGTAAGTACAATAGGTACATAAGAAAAAGATAAAAATGTTATATCAATAATAATAACTAGGTAATAAATTGCAAAGGCATTTTAGGCACAATAAATGGAAATATCTATACTAATATTATAAAGCTGAAGAGTTTGTTTGTTTGTTTGTTTGAACGCGCTAATCTCAGGAACTTCTGCTCCGATTTGAAAAATTCTTTCAGTGTTAGATAGCCCATTTATCGAGGAAGGCTATAGGCTATAATATTATCAATAGGAGCGGAGCGGAGCGGAAGAATGTTTCAAAATCGGGGGTTTTTGAAGTAAAACTTCTATAGGCACTAATCTCAGGAACTACTGCTCCTCCGTGCGGGGGAGGGGTGCGGGAGTTTTAAGGGGGATGAAAATTTCATTGATTTTGCCATAGGATGCACCGTTTTCAAGATATTTGACAAAAACACCGAGGGGGTAGGGATGGGGGTGAGGGGGAGGTGCAGGGGTTTAAGAAGTAAAACTTCTAATAGGCACGCTTGACTTGGGACGAACGCGGTGTGCGGGAGGTGCTGTGTGGGGGGGCGTGCGGTGGGGGTTCGGGGGGTGCGGGATTGCTGTGCGGGTGGGGTGCGGGGTGGAGCGGGTTGGAGGATGCGGGGGGGGGCGGGTAATTTTTTTTTATATCGAGGAACTAAGGAGTCATAATTGCCGAAAAAGCAAATTGGATAAAAAAAATAACCTGCAAAATTACTAATTCCACGCGGACGGAGTCGCGGGCAAAAGCTAGTTGTACAAAAAAAGCCATGGTACCCTAGTGATTTGACCTATGAAGGCAGAGGGTCGTGGGTACGAGCCCGGGCTCGCACTTTCCTAGTGTAGCCGTTTTTGCGTGTGAAACCCGTCGCGCGATCGGCGACTTTTTTGTTTAATTTTTTCTAAGTACCCTATGTTAAAAGGTGATCGAAACTAGAAACAAAAATTAGCAAATTTCGACAGTTAGTTTAGGCACCGTCGTGTGTGCCAGGTCGCTCGAGGGGTTAAATTTGAAACTTTAGCGTGAGCTATTGAAAGAAAATATCGTGAGGACACACCTGCGAAGAAATTCAATGGTATGTGTGAAGTTTCAACTCCGCGCTGGGCCCGCGTGGGAACTAAAGTCCAAGCCCTCTTATTCTGTGAGGACTTGGTGGGACTACAGGCTGGGATAATGCTGATGATTTTAGCATATAAATATTTCCTGAAAATTTTGAAAAAGCAGCGGATAAACTTCTGGTCTCGCATTTTTTAAAGTTCCGAGACATTCACAGAATAGAACATGTAGCTCTCGAAATGTGACTCCTGTTGAAACATTCAGCGCTCGTTTCAACTCAATGAATGCAGGATCCAAAAGTCATTGTATTTACCTGCGCCCATGAAACGGGTCCCGAAAAAATCTCAAACGGCATCAGAAATGACTACACTACTTTGTGTAACTCCCGCCTGCGTCGTTAAAACTTTTTGGACAGATAACACGGTTACACTTTTTCGTTACGGAACTTTGTAGTCACGTCTGTTGTGTGGGTGTTTCGCGAAAATACCTTTGCGAGTTTTGCGAAAGCGTTTCACGAATCGGCTTGTTTAAGACTGCTTTCATAATTCGCGGGCAGTATTTGATCAATAACAATTGTTTCCATGATTTGTCCTTTTCAAATACTTGGGTACTTACGGTGACACATGTTATCAAGCAGTTCGGGTGGCGACAATGTAGATTCGAATAAATTTTTTGAGTATTGAGATTTTCGGTAAGTATGTAATGAATTTTATTAGTGATAGTTTATTAGTGATCAAACATTGATGGCGTGGAATGAAAAAAGCAAATGTCGCCGTACCCAAACTATTTGAAAAGGACTTTACATACCTAATACATCGGTTTTTTCCTCCGAAGCTGAGCACCCATGGTTGAGCTACTTGTTAGAACATTTTTTTTTATTATTATTTAGTACTAATTACTTTAGTACTTATTACTCTGTCATGGAAAAACAGCTGTACCTAAATGAAATATGACACACTGATAGTTCCTAACTTGGATTAACATATACGATACTTTTTGTTCCGAAAAGTTGCATAATTCTCGCGGGATAGCAATAAATGTAGTCAAAAAAAGAAAAATGTTTGATAAGTGATTGTCTCGGCCCACCTACAACAATAGAACAATTACATAATGCGTTGCCAACATAGAGGACCAAGACGTCTTTTATATCTGTAACTTATACACAAATATTACCTACAGCTTAGCGATGTGCCCTGCCCACTGCCACTGAGTCTGGCGATTCTTCGAGCTATGTCCGTGACTTTAGTTCTTTCGCGGATTTCACCATTTCTAATGCGATCCCGCAGTGAAACTCCGAGCATAGCCCCCTCCACTCCATCGACCTCTGAGTGGCTTTCTTATGAAGCCCATCGTTAGCGGCCACGTTGCAGTGCAAAAGTAGTGCTCTAAATTCGTTCAGCCGTTATTGCCTAATTGACTAACAAACATTCAAACACACAAACATCCAAATATCCAAGCATCCAAACATCTTCACAAACTTTCTCATTTATAATTAGTAGGGTAAACTTGGTTCTATTTCACATTGAACCACCATTTTGTTTTCCAATGAAATGTACATAGATACTTTTAATTATTTTATACACGTTTATTATCTGGAAACAATACAAAAACCTTCATAATCTTTTAGAGTGCACTTACGACTGAAAAACGTACGTATTCAGTGCGTATAATAAATTTCACTCGAAACTAAAGGATTTAATCCGAAGAGGAAAAATAACAGGCTGTAATACTTTCAATTACTTAAACTAATTAATCGCTTGTTTTCCTGAATCGTAACATCAGCATACTTTTTGCTTAATGAAGCGAGCAATAAAGTACGATCTCTGATCAGGCAGGGCTGTCTCGTAATGCAATTAAAATACCACTAATAAATACGGAATGAGCTGACCCAGATGTGTTTTGTAGCTTTTTGGCAAAATGATAGTCTGTTATTTGAATTACTAACGGCACCGTTTGATTAATCATTACGGACTGTTTACAGAACTACATAGAATTCTGCGCCATTCATATTTTATTACATGAAATATGAATTTGAATTACTAATTCGTTACTTTCCTTCAGTTAAATAGCGAATTAATTATGTAGGTATTAATTTTCACTGGTTATGTTTTAGTCCGTATTTTTATTATAATAAAAGTATAAGATTTTTTTTTTAACCCTTCCTTACTTTAACTGGCACAGAGTATATTATTATTCAGTTTCGTGTTAATATATAATATGTTACCTTAAATTAATATCTGTTGCTGGTTTTTTTTTTATTTAAGTACTTTTTTTAACAAATGCGTAAAAGTTTACTCCAATGATTATTATTTAATACCAGTTAAAAAGAAAGTCCTGACTGGATCATCAACGCCCAGCTATAACTTTGACATAAGCGACATTCTGCATAAAGGTTCTCACAATAATAAATAAATAAATAAAATCCACGAGGGTCAGCACTAGCTACCTACTAAGGTACCTATTATAATTATAAAACGCCAAAACTACTGAAGACCTTATAGCTTTGTGGGTTCGATCCCCGATGTGGGCAAATATTATGTGTATGAAAAATACGAATGTTGGCACTCAAGTCGTGGATATTTACATAATAAATAATTACATATGTAATAATAATCTTTAATAGTTTTTTATTTATTCAGTCCACATATCGAACGAAATAAAACTAGATCAGCCAACCCTAGCTAGGTTAAAGGGAGAGTTGCAATCTTCTAATGGGTCGGTCTCTGAAGTGTACGCCAAAATTATTGTTAGTCTCCGCACTGTTTTCCACCACTTGAACGGAAAAATCCAGACAATTTGCCCAATTTGCCGATAGCTACTGCCCGAACACAATTAGTTTCAGGCGCTTGCCAATTTCGCATTGAATTTTTTAATGCTGGGGGAATACCGAGCCTGAGTTTGTATTTATGAGGTTATACAACAATAATTTATTGAATCAGGCGTTATTTTCGGAGGTCCATATTAATGAACTGAAACAATTATTTTGCTCACTCGCGACGCGACCTTATTATGTTAGTTACATTTACGTAAGAAATGCGTGTTCATGCAGTTTCTCCACCTCCACACTGTATGAACACACATAAATTACACAAACCCAACTGTCACCATCACCAAACTACACTGACGCGTTTCGAACTCAACCAGAGCTCATCTTCAGAGTAAAGAGTTCGAAACGCGTCAGTGTAGTGCTTTTTAATTTTTGGATGTTTTATGTAAACGATTTTATTTTTTTAACTTAAAAACTATTTTTTCTATAAGAAAGTTAACTAAATATCATGTCGATATCGACAAGCTACGTCAATCTTGCTACAAATGTAGCACTTATAATTTTGTGCTACTGAGACCATAGGCCATATTGTCTAACGCGCGGACGCTTTCACTGTCCCTTTCTATCACCGTCTTATACCGTTTGACAGAAAGAAATAGTGAATACGATAGCAAGTGTCCGCGCTTTAGACCGCGCTCTGGTCCGTTAAAGGTCTTTGAGATCAAATATTATTCCCTGAGAATATGCGCAGTTTCTTTAGAAGAGTATCTCTGTACGTAGGTCTATATGTAGAAATCTTCGTTTTAATCTTCAAATTAGGAAACTTGTATGTTGAAAATTTAAACTAAAAGCCTCAGGCAAGCAAGTATATACTAGGACTTAATACCCTGAAGCAAGTAAAAGTTACAAACTTCAAACAACGATTCTCCTTCAAATATAATGTTTCTCCTGAAAAATCCTCAGATCTAAATTAAATGAGCAAACAGTAAAATTAAAGTTTCTTATAAATAAGCAAAAACACAAAGCTATATGAACAATAAAGCACGCAAATCATAATATAATATATATATATATATATATATATATATGTATATATATATATATATATATATATATATATACGTTATATATATATAGTTATTTCGCAATTAACTCCCATGTCAAGGGTAGCTAGCAAAACAATAAAATACAACTATTCAGTAACGACTAGAGAAAAACATATTCCACAGTTCAGAGTATCCTTTCTAACCACCTTTTACGCTTCAAACGGTAAATATATTTGTAGCAGGGTCTCGCCCAAGGACAAATGCAAACCGCCATGAAATTAACAAAGCTACGGGCCTCGTTTTTCGTCGGTCGACAACGTTTAACGGTTGATGACAGCCCGCGGGCGATGCTTCCAAACAAAGGACTACTGTAAACTGGACCGCAAGGGAGACGCGGTGCGGTGCAAGCGACGGGCGGTTTACCTGAATTGTCATTGAGATTAATATTTTCACTAGATTTACGTTCTCATTTCGCACGCGTAAACCGTTAGAGCCGGCAGGTGAATTGAAACTCCAGGATTTCCCATAGGAATTCCCAAAAATGACATCTTGGTCTTCAATTACGTCGAAACAAGAACACCGGTTTAAAATTTAATTTCTCTAGATCAAATTCCGATCCGGTAGGAACATCGGTATAAAAAGTAATCTGTATTATTTCAGAGATCCAGCATTCTGCATTACGAATTTCATGCAAATCTTTCCAGCAGTATTAGCGTAAGAGTAAAAAACATACACGCACTCACATATAATACTCACAAACTTTAGCATTTATTATAATAACTTTTACCTTGCCACTTCGCAACCACACGTGCAATACTTATACCTAGGTCTGTCTCTGTTTTCATACATGTCTTGCACAAGTAATAGCAGAGTACCAAGACAAAAGGCTGTGGCTCTGAGATATGGACTTCCGTAAAGTAATTAAAGCCGCAATTAATTTGCTTGAAGAAGTCCTGAACGCATGAACGAATGTGGCAGGGACGAAGGTTTTTATAATGACGATGAATGATACCTGGTCCTAAATATTCTTTTCAGTCAAAAAGTCATAGTAGCCTAATGAAACACAGATTCATGGGCTCGAGCTCGCACTTCAGCGTTTTAGAAATTAATACGTGTAATGGTATTAGTTGTAAAATAACCCTTAGTTTTACTTTTTACTTAGGGTACGAAAATACCAGCCATTCGGTCTATTTTGTGGCTGTTCCAAAGCTCCCGAATTTCCAGAGACCTTCTATTAAAGCACCGTGTAGTGTACAGTCAAGCCAGATGAATTGTGACCCACTGTGGAATCTTTTCACAGAAAATGTCACAGCGACATAACTATGACGCCTACTGTGAAAACTTCCAACGATGGGTCAGAATCAAATGGTTCGACGTACGGTGGGCTGCAAAAGTGCATGGATATCTCGGGGCGATAATCGCGTGAGCGCGCGCGCGCGCGGGTAGGTATGTTAGTAACATCAAACGATCAAACACTGTGTCGAAGCGCTCGTGGAGAGGCTGGATTCGTGCTTGAGATTTGTTTCAGTAATTTAAAGACACCAATTCAATAAACCACATTTATTCGACGCCATGACACAGATGGAAAAGAGAAAAAGTCAAAGGGCAATAGTGCCAACTTAACAATTTGTGTTGGGGTTGCCAACATGCTGCCGCCAACAACGGACAAACATAGTTATATTATATGTATGTATTTAAAACTTTGTACATAACAAGCAAGTAGCTAAGCAAGAAACAAATCAACATTCTTGTTGTAAATTGCAACAAATGACAAATGAAACAAGAAACAAATCAACATTCTTGTTGTAAATTGAAACATAAATTTTCTTAATTAACTAAATAAATTGTTGAAACCTCAACTTAGTTTGATTTCTTAATACCCAGCGCCATTTATTAGCACAGCCCTGTTAGTAAACTATAAAATGAAATAATCATTATACATTCATAATCATAACAAGTCAAGTTTCATTCTCAAGTTATATAACTATACTTGTACACTACACTATGACAACGTCAGTCTCAATTTTACTGTGTTATATTTAATGAGTATGGCACAACTAACATCAGAATTAAATAATTTACATCACAGCCACTTACTTATTTTTAATATTAACATTTACAGGTTGTGTAATTATACATATGTGTACACAACGCTATGGCATTTTCAGTCTCAAAATTGTTGTATTATTTTTAGTAAATATGACAAATTTAACATCCGAATTAATTAGTTTACCTATTTACTATGGAAACTTATCAACTAATCTGTATCTATAGGTAGGAGACAAATTTTAGTAATAGACCGTCTATGACTTTTGCCATTGGGCAAGGTTACCTCTACAGCTCTTACTTTACCATCAAGTCCAGGGAATACATTTGTGACTCTGGCCATGGGCCAATACAGAGGCTTGGTATCATTATCTACTAAAATGACCAGAGACCCTATCTGAATATTGGGTTGTACAGTTTTCCACTTAGGCCGAGATTGTAGTACATTTAGATAACTTTTATGCCATACTCTCCAGAATTGCTGATACATATTGCAACAAATGTTCCAGAATTTTAATCTATTAATGGGTACATCAGTTACATCTTTTTCAGGATAAGCATTTAAGGCAGTACCTATTAAAAAATGGCCTGGCGTAAGGTAAGTGTAATCATTTATATCTGTGGACATAGGAGTCAACGGTCTGCTATTTATAACAGCTTCAATCTGTGCTAGAACAGTACACAGCTCTTCATAGGTAAGTAAGGCTTTTAACATAACACGTTTAAGATAATATTTCGTTTTTTTGACACAATTTTCCCAGAGGCCCCCAAACACAGGTGAGTAACTAGGTATAAAGTGGAATCTGATACCCTGATGAGCTGCATACGTCTGCACCAGTTGCTGGTGTTCGCGAGATCCATACAATTTATAAAATTCAGCTAATTGGTTCCTTGCGCATTTGAATGTTGAGGCATTATCGCTGTAGATGTCGCTAGGCAAGCCTCTCCGTGCAGTAAATCTTTTTAAAGCGGCTAAAAAAGCAGGTGTCGTTAGGTCGGAGGTCAGTTCAAGATGAACTGCCTTTGTTGCAAAGCAAACAAACACACATATGTAAGCCTTTGAGACCACGGCACGTCTAACTCTCGACTGCTTAACGGAGATAGGCCCAGCGAAATCCACACCCACCTTTTGAAATACTCTGCACGCGTTTACACGATCGTGCGGCAAGGAGCCCATTAGCTGCTCGGCTACTTTAGCCTTGAGTCTGAAACAGATGAGACATTTAATGGTCGTTTTCTTGACCTCGCTCATGCCATTTATAATCCAAAATTTTTGATTTATTGATGACAAAGTGATTTTGGGGCCTGCATGTAAATTTCTGATATGTTCACTAGTTATTATTAATTTAGTAATTCGTGATTTGTTAGGTAGCACTGCTGGGTGCTTTTGCGAATAAGGTATTGTCGCGCAGTCCAGTCGTCCTCCTACCCTTATGAGCCCTTTGTCATCAATAAATGGATTAACAGTTGTTAAGCTACCCTTTAAGGGTTTATTTTGAGTTAACAATTTAAATTCAGCATTAAAGTATTTTTGTTGCTCATGCTTTACAATCATTAGCATAGCATTATTTAACTCTTCAGTGAGCAAATAATGATTTTTATTTTTGTTAGACTTTAAATTGCTGCAAAAACGCAATACATAAGCAAGAACACGTTGCATTTTATTGATATCAGAGTATTTGTCTAGGAAATCTAAGCATAGTGAAGAATTAGCTTCAAGAACAGAGCACACCGTAGCGCCAGAGAACCCAGAGCAATTGCAGCCAGCCTTTAGTTCTGGTAAGTCAGTGGGTACATCAAATTCGTTACCTCGAGGCAGCTGATACGTGCTGTCTAGCAGAAAGCTGGGCCCGGTCCACCATAGCGGATGCCCGTCGAGCTCATGCGGTTGCACACCCCTGCTAAGGCAGTCGGCAGGGTTGTCGCTCGTATTCACGTATGACCAAATGAATTTCTCAGTGTGTTGTAAAACAACCTTTACTCTGTTTGCAACATAAATGTTGAGTTTAGTTATGTCAGTCTTTAGCCATGCCAGAACTATTTGAGAGTCTGAGAATAAAAGAACATCACTGATGTTTAACTTGAGACTCATAGTTGAGTGAACTTTTGACACTAATTTAGCCAATAGTAGGGCAGCATTGAGTTCTAATCTGGGCACGGTAAGCTTTTGATGCAGTGGATTGACTCTAGATTTTGAACAGAGTAGAGATTGTTTTACTATACCTGTTTCGTCAACAACGCGCAGATAAACGCAGCATCCGTACGCAGCAGAACTGGCCGCATCCGCAAAGCCTACTAATTGAACACTTCTGGCATGTGCAGTGTCAGTCACAACATTTCTTTGAATTTGAATAGGTTTCATAATGGTTAAGCTTTCATAAAATTCGAACCAGAGCCCTTTTAATTCATTATTTAAGCAAGAATCCCATCCCATTTTGGTTGACCATAGCCTTTGTATGATCAGCTTGGCTGACACAATGATGGGTCCAACCAGACCTAATGGGTCATAAAATTTGGCTATGTGACTCAGTATTTCGCGTTTTGTTTTGGGGACGGTATCTGTTGAACTAGGGCTAGTTATGTTGATAGTATCTGTCTTGGTGTTGTATGATACACCTAGTGTTTTGAGACAGTAGTTTTGTTTTTGCAAGTCAACTTCATCAAAGTGTTGTCTGTCAAGTGGTATATCCTGCAGTAATTGTGGGCAGTTAGATGACCATTTGTGTGCCTCAAACCCTCCCAGCTCGAGAATCTGAATGAGTTGGTTTTTCATGTCATTCAGTGATTCTAGTGAATTGCTAGAAACTAAAATGTCATCACAATATGATTGATTGCGGAGGATTGATGCTGCAGCAGGAAACTCAACTTGATATCTATTTGCAAGCTCTATAAGGCAACGAGTTGCCAAGAATGTTGAACATTTCATTCCATATGTTATTGTATTTAATTCAATGCATTTAATATTTTCATCAGGATTGTCTCTCCACAGTATGAGTTGTAGAGACCTGTGTTTAGGATCAAGTTCAATTGAGCGAAACATATTTTTCAAGTCTGTGCTGAAGACATAACCGCCTATACGGAATAATAAAAGTATGTCAAACAACTCTTTTTGTGTAACGCTGCCATTTAATAAAATGTCATTAAGTGAACGCCTTAATCGTGTGAGCATAGAAGCGTCAAATACTACTCTACACTTAGTTGTCTTTTTATCAAGTCTTATCACAGCATGGTGTGGCAAGAAGAAAACTGGATCTTTAGTGAGGTTGTACTTGTCAATGTTCACAATTGAACCATGGCCTAGTGCCACATATTGATGGATGAAATCTTTGTACTGCTCAAATAATTGAGGTTCTTTTTGAAATCTTTTTTCTAAATTGTAAAATCTTTGCAGAGCTTGGTTAAATGAGTCGCCTATTGTTTCATTAACCTGACTTAATGGCACTTTTAATGGCAAAGCTACTTGAAATTTTTTATTTTTTAAAATTCTCTCTTCTCTTGAAAAATCTGTTCACTTTGATCAAATTCAGAACTTTTTTCTGAGAAGGTTTCAGGCACACTTTCGGTCTTCCAAAATTTAGAAACAGTTTCACTGATATCTGAGTCACATTGTCGACAAAACAAAGTTACACTTTTATTTTGTTGTGAATGACACTGGTTTGGTAAGGTACCTGCGACTACAAAGCCAAACTGGGTATTCAAGAAGTATAACTGTTTGTTGTTCGCGTGTGCTGCTTGCTCTGCTGACTGCTGTGCTGACTGATGGCTGCTGGGTGCTGGGGACTGAGGAATGGCTCCTTCAGCCTGAGGTAGCAACACCTGGAAAAATACATCGGCAGCCATTAGTATGTGTATATTACTTGGCACATCAAAATCTGCATCAGCGAGTTTAATGTTAGTGGGCATGGAAATATTCTCCCTGTTGAAGCCCTGTTGAGGGAGCTTTGAAGTTATTTGATCCAAAACATAGCATGTGATGGGTACTTTATATTGTGACACCAAAGAGTGTACTTCAAGCTGAACACATTGATTTATTGTGCTGTGTGCATTGCCTATACCTATGACACCTGTATTTATAGTTTTTGGTTTCAAATCGAGGAGCCTTACTAGTTCTTTAGTAGCAAAGGAAGTCTGTGAGCCACTGTCGAGCAATGCCTTGACTAGTACTTCAGTGCCGTTGCTTGTCATCAATTTGACTCGAACTGTTGGCAAGAGAACCTGTGTGGAGGAAACTTTGGACATCATAGTTACAGAGGGCGCTGTTGTTTCTTCATGTAACATTGTGTTGTGCTTGCCCTTACATATATTGCACTTGAAGTGGTATCGACACTTTTGTGTATGTTTGTTCAAACAAATATTGCATAAATTGTTGTTGGCTGCAAACGCTATGCGCTCACCAGCATGCAATAGTTTGAATGTGGGACAATTAAAAAGCTTGTGTTCACACTTACAATATAGGCAAGAAGAGGTGCTAGCTGCTATGTTGGATGCAGCAGGATATGAAGGCTTCTTCTTGCTGTGGTACTCGAAGCGCTGCTGCTCCGGACGATGTGTTTGTTCCAAGCGCGGCTGCAGAGGCGCTCGGGCTGCAGGCTCTGCATTCTCTAACGCTAGGGCTCGCTTGTCTAGGAAGTCAAACAGTTGTTTCAATGTGGGCTCCTTGTCATCCTGACGACTTAGCTGATAGTCTTTATTTGTGTATGAATCCAGCTTTTTTGTCAAAATGCACAAGATGATAGGATCCCACATATCAACAGATTGGTTTAAGTTCCTAATGGCAGCTAGTTCTTGCTTTGCATTGCACACAAAGTTTCTAATGTTTGTTGAAGTAGATTTAGTTATATATTGCAGCTCCAACAAATTATTTATATGCTCATTGATTATTCTAAATTTATTATCATATCTTTCTTTCAATATGGTAAGTGACTCACTGTAACTTTCACTCACTAGAGGCAAGTTTTTAATAAGAGCGTAAGGCTCATCTGCGAGATAGTTCCTTAGATAGTATAGCTTTTGAATATCCTCCAAAGACTGGTCATTATCAATAAGAGACTCGAATAAACCTATGAATGTCTTATATTCATGACATTTTCCAGTAAATGTAGGAATTGTAATAGTAGGGAGCTTAGTTTTACCACTCGACGTTGAAGCAGAAGCCTCCTTGACTGCGGCGACTGCGCCGGTAGGCGCGGCTGGTGGCTGCATAGTAAGTTCGCGCAGCTTCACTAGCGCATGCGTGTAGGCTTCCTCGTAGTCGTCGCCGTCGTCGTCGAGAATCTCCATACAAAAGGATCTATTGAACAAGGATATTAGTCTCTCTTGCTTGACGAGTAGGTTTTGACGGCTGAGTGTCGATAATGATGCCTCATCAGACTGCAGACTCTTCACTAGCTTTGAGAGAGAAGCCTTCACGTAGCCGCGTTTTGCGACCAAATCGGCCTTTCTGGCCGCTGCTTCCTCTGGCGATTGCATGGTGTAGCTGTCTTGGAGAGGAACTTAACCGTTTTTCTTTTGACTCGTGAGTTCGTGACTGCACGCGCACGTGTGACGCACGACGCGGCGTATGTAAATTTCTCTGGAAATATTTGTGGAACAATGCACTGTACTGCACGCGGGGTGGGATGCACTCGACGCGGCGTGGCGTGTGTAAAAATCTGCTCTTAGGTGGCCGACACGTGGTTTGTAGGCGTGGGCCACTCGTGGCGTATGTTTCTGGATCGGATGTCTTCAAATCACTGAATCTTCATTTGCTGGATCGAAGGACCATGTCGAAGCGCTCGTGGAGAGGCTGGATTCGTGCTTGAGATTTGTTTCAGTAATTTAAAGACACCAATTCAATAAACCACATTTATTCGACGCCATGACACAGATGGAAAAGAGAAAAAGTCAAAGGGCAATAGTGCCAACTTAACAATTTGTGTTGGGGTTGCCAACACACTGCTCACGCAATTTTCGCCCTGAGATGTCCATGCACTTTTGCAGCCCATCGTACATTAATATCCATTATTATTCTAGTCTCTACTAGTCTATGACTTGGACCTGCATTTCAGACCACAACGACGGCGACGTGGCCGCTACACCTGGTTGAATTTCGCAGCGGTCACGGCAAAGTTTTAAGGGTAAACGGTGTACTTGTTAAGGGAATTATTGCTTTATTCCGAACGTTAGCTGAAACGTTGAAACGTATTCTCTTTGAGTTTGTAACATTGGATTTTAGAAATAAGACTTTTTGCTATAGGTAATCTCATCATCATCATTTCAGCCGAAAGACGTCCACTGCTGAACATAGGCCTCCCCCAAGGCTCGCCAAACAGATCGGTCCTGCGCCATCCGCATCCAATGCGTTCCCGTTACCTTCACCAGGTTGTCGCTCCATCTTGTTGGAGGCCTACCTGCATTGCGTCTTCTGGTCCGCGGACGCCACTCGAGAACCTTTCGGCCCCATCGGCCGTCAGTTCTACGAGCGATGTGCCCTGCCCACTGCCACTTAAGTATAGCGATTCTTCGAGCTATGTCCGTGACTTTAGTTCTTGCGCGGATTTCATCATTTCTAATGCGATCCCGCAGAGAAACTCCAAGCAAAGCTCTCTCCATCGCCCTCTGAGTGACCTTGAGCTTCCTTATAAGACCCATCGTTAGCGGCCACGTCTCAGTGCCATAAGTCATCACTGGCAACACATAGGTAATCTATTGAGCCGCAAATCTTTTTCGTAGACTATTGATGTTTTTGATTTGTCTTTGAACTAAACGACTAATATAGTCGACCAAGTTATTGCTTTATTTTTTTGACAGTTCCAATATCAGAAAAAAAACAAAACGCAAAACAAGTTAACGATATCTTTAAGGCTTAAAGTCGCACATTGAATCTTAGCGTGGTAAAGTTTCTCAGTCATTTACACTTGAAACAAACATAGCAAATAACATACATTGCGATTTAACAATCTAAGATTGGTCTAAAAGATATCGTTTTGACCGGGATTTTAATGTAATGTTACCATTTTACTAATATTTTGGGTTGCTTATTTAAAGTATCTTGAACTTTAGCTATTTACGCATTCGCAGCCAACCCTAATTTCAAATTAACCTGATTTAAAAAAATACTCAGCCACTTTTGTTGCCACAAGAACATGAGCTTAAATATAAAAGCAATTTTATCGATAACAAAGCTTATCCTCGATTCCTCATTATATTTCAGCAGTAAATGTGGAGTACCTCTGTCGTTTAAAAGTTATTAGCCCACAAAATATAAAAAAGCAATCGGGTTTAACATCATGATTCGTTTATCTAGAATCGGAAGTCATAAAATGTTTACGGTAAATCAATGGCAAATTTCCAATAGTCTTTTCTTTGCTCCGAAGGCGGAATTTTCAAGCTTTTAGTAGTACTACCAATATGTCAATCGTTTGATTTTATAGCTAGAATAATGATTATAAACAATGGCTGGATACCACGCTCTAAAAATGTAAAACATACTTGTTAATCCACTTTCATCGTATTTTTAAGATAATTAAGTTAGTCGGGATCGGAATAAAGGGGAACATGGGGGAGGCCCTAACCCAGCAGTGGTACGTACATAAGCCAACATACATAAATACAATCACGCCTCCTTCCAAGCAACGGGGTAGTCAGAGACTATTTGTTTCCATCTGCTACAATCTTGACATACGTCTTTCGCTTCCACAACATCATTAGCCTTTTCATTCATGCCTGCCGATTTCGGGTACTCTTGACCTGACCTTTCTTCAAGACGTCCCCATTCTGATCACGGAATGTCCATCTTAATCTTCCTCTTCCAACATTTCCATCTACACTTGCCTTATGTATATCTCTTACGTAAATAATTCTTCCTTCATGCATCCTCTCCACTTGCCCAAACCAACTTAACATTCCTTTCTCTATACGAGTCACAACATCATCTTTCATGCCACAACGTTTCCATATTACACTATTCGTCATTTGGTCACTTAGGTTCACACCAATTACACTCCTCAATGCTCTCATTTCATTAGTAATAATATTATATTATTTAATATCTAACTAGAGTGATCTGCCACAGGCAACCTAAGTCATCATCACATTACTCATATCCACTCCATCCACTTCTGGACAAAAACCTCCCCCAAATAGTCCCACAACGATTGATCCTGCACTGCCCGCGTCCAAGTGGTTTCTACTACCATTGTCAGATCGTCCATCCATCGGCCGTTTCTTCCTACGCCATGCCAACTTCATAAACCAAGGTTAAACTTAAGTGAAATAATTTGTTTTTAAATTATATAAATATCAAGTTGGAAATACATCTTGTGAGATACTTACAAAGCGATAACAACCGTTAACAAAAGCCCTTATATTATTAGTAAAGATAAGCCGGAGCAATAAATTCGACACCTAGTCCAGTCACCTCGTATAAAACGTATCGCGATTACCTGTAATGGTACAATGCAGTCATTGAATTGAACCCAGACAGGACTAACAATACAGCCTTAAATATACACCTTCCGTATGGAAATTGGATGATTATAAATAAATATGAAAACGTGTTTCAATGTAATAAAATAATTCGTAATAAATGTTAGTATTTGTGCTTTTGGTTAACTATGCGAGAAGTTTTTGGAGCAAAATCAAAACAAAATTCTCTAATCAATCTTAATCTTAATCTACAAAATTTTTGTAGAGACCAGCTTTTTCTTAAAACTGAATTGACTCTCTATTAAAAAAAAAACCTTCACCTACTTATAACTTTTTAGGCAACTAAAACAGACGGCAGACAGCTAGGATAATAACACAGAGGATACTTCACACTATGTATAATAAAGGGATAAAACAATTTTTAAGTTTATATTTAATTCTGCTATTTTTTTAGTCATCGAACGTTTGTATAGCATTAAAAAGATAAGCTTTTAACATTCACACGAGCACGAAAAATTTAGCAAACCAATAATATTCAACAATAACATCTCAAATCCATACTCCAGATATAAAGACAGTTTATGGTTCTGTTGAATATACATAAATACGTATCGGAGTATAAGTGTTTTATAAGTCGGTCATTACCCTCATGGGCTATGTGTAGGTATTATTTCTCTTAGGAGATTAAAATCAAGTTCAACCAAAACAATCTACGGCTACTATACCTATGTATATAGGTAGGTATTTAGTTATACATTTTGCATACCTACACTACTAGGGCGTGCAAAACCGGAAAGTTGTCAAAACCGGTTTTGAATTGCGGTTTTGAGGCCCCAAAACCGGAAACCGGTTTTTTCCCCGGTTTTGGCAATGTTCTTAAATATTTTTTTATTATGGTAGTAATGGCCTAGTTGTTAGAGAACCTGACTACGAAGCTTGAGATCCCGGGTTCGATTCCCGGTCGGGGCAGACATTTGTGTAATAATATGAATGTTTGTTCTTGGTGTTTAATATTATGAAATGAAATGAAATGAGATGAGATGAGATGAGATGAGACGAGACGAGACGAGACGAGACGAGACGAGACGAGACGAGACGAGACGAGACGAGACGAGACGAGACGAGACGAGACGAGACGAGACGAGACGAGACGAGACGAGACGAGACGAGACGAGACGAGACGAGACGAGACGAGACGAGACGAGACGAGACGAGACGAGACGAGACGAGACGAGACGAGACGAGACGAGACGAGACGAGACGAGACGAGACGAGACGAGACGAGACGAGACGAGACGAGACGAGACGAGACGAGACGAGACGAGACGAGACGAGACGAGACGAGACGAGACGAGACGAGACGAGACGAGACGAGACGAGACGAGACGAGACGAGACGAGACGAGACGAGACGAGACGAGACGAGACGAGACGAGACGAGACGAGACGAGACGAGACGAGACGAGACGAGACGAGACGAGACGAGACGAGACGAGACGAGACGAGACGAGACGAGACGAGACGAGACGAGACGAGACGAGACGAGACGAGACGAGACGAGACGAGACGAGACGAGACGAGACGAGACGAGACGAGACGAGACGAGACGAGACGAGACGAGACGAGACGAGACGAGACGAGACGAGACGAGACGAGACGAGACGAGACGAGACGAGACGAGACGAGACGAGACGAGATGAGATGAGATGAAATGAAATGTTTATTTGCGGAATATTGGTAACATAAGATTTTACAATTGTCATTTCTATTCTACCATACTCTGCTCTAATGAGCATGCAAAATATTATATTCCTGTATTTGCTGAAAACATAAAGCAGACAAATGCAGGATTGTTCTTATTTTATCTAAGTATGTGTATTTAAGTATGTTTATCCGATGCTTAGTACCCATAGTACAAGCTTTGCTTAGTTTGGGACTAGGTCAATTGGTGTGAATTGTCCCGTGATATTTATTTATCACATTCATAAACACTCTTAGTTTGGCTAACAAACAATTTTTAAATGAACTTAAAATAATATTTATCCTAAAGATTAATTAACAGAGATCAAAATCAAATCACAACATAAGTAAGTATGTGGCACCTTTAGTTATTTAAATAAACAATAATCAATATGTTTGTATTTGTAGTTAGTCGATGGCAGTCGAAATAAAAAACAGATCATTTACTGTACCACATTAATAAACTAAACTCTCTTAGTTTGGTTAAAAACAATTTTAAAATGAACTTTAAATAATATTTATTCTAAAGATTATTTAACTGAGATCAAAATCAAATCACGGAGCGGGAGAGCGGGAGCGCGACGCAGGAGTCGCGTTGCGTTGCGGGTGCATGCGAGGGCCGCGGGCGGATATTATTCGATGACTCAAAATTAAATATTTCATAGAGCGTTCGAAAAAAGTTGATTTAAATCAAAATGTACCTACGTCAATCAATAACGGAAAAACCGGAGGTAACACCGGTTTTGTCTTTCAAAACCGGTTTTGAAAAATCGGTAAATTTTGTCCGGTTTCCGGTTTTCAGCAAAACCGGAAAACCGGTTTTGCACGCCCTATACACTACACTATAAAAGGTGAATTTTAATTGTGGTATAAAATAACTACTAACTCAGTTACATAAATCTAGACAAAATAATGTTACTCACTCAATTGTTTAGGATGTTCGTACTTTTTCGGAATTAAATTACAAACTTAATGTACCTACTTATGGAAATCTCAAATTAAACAAAGCTATTATATTGTCCAACATTAACAGAGCTAGAAACACTACTTTTGTTCTTACGATATTTAAAATTTCACCTTGTATAACGAGCACAATGAAAAAGCTAACGGTATAAAATAAGACAAGCCTTATTACTTTAAAACGGTCTCTTTCATCCAATACTTACAAAGCAATGCATCGATCGAATCAGACAGGCATGCTTTAAAAAATATAGCTACTAACCGCCGAGAACCCACATAATATACTTTACTTGTTTATTGTTAAGTACCCACACAATCGTAATCAATACCAATTAAAAAAACATTCCATACCATTAACGTTTTTATGCAATAGCTGTGGAAACCAACAACTTGTAATTCAATAATTGGATAATGGTAGCTGCTACTTGTCTGTACATCTAATTATTACATCTTCTGCATACTTTCCTGAATAATAATAATAAAGAAAAATAAATAGAAATATAATCCACCCTACAACAAATGTAGAGAAAGATAGATACAAAAACGAGGTATAAAGCTCACCGACGCTGGTATATTATGTAGAGAACGTTCACTCCGTGGCTACTAAGTTTACTTTTAGTGCTTGTGTTTTAGCGGTGACTTTAATCTTTGGCATTTAAAGTCAGTGGGTGGAAAGTTTCTTCATTAAATTACAATTTTCAGTCGACGAAACGGTTGTGAAATGTAATAGTGAGAAAGCTCATTTTGTTTTAATTGTGATTAAAAATAAATTTTAGACTTTTACTACTCTTACTAAGCATGGTTTCAGTAAATAATTCTACTGGAACCTACTAATATTACAAACTTGAAAGTTTGTATATGTATGTTTGTTACACTTTCACCCTAATTAATCCGGATAAAATTTGGCAAAGATATATTATGATCTGCACTAACACGTGGTGTAAACAGTGCAACAAGGATAGTGATAAACGAATTATTTACAGACGAAGTCGCGAACTAAAGCCTAGTAATAACTACAAAATGAAATGAAATATCAATAACTTTTTGTTAAAAATTTCATTTTTGACTGTACCTGCTTTATCATCTAGACTAAGCACATAATCCATACTAAGTTTCATATCGATGCCATTAACTGTTGAAGAGTTCCGTCCTGCGGATATACGATTCTGGCCGGACAGCCAGAATTTCACTACCTTCTACAACTTAAAGTATTTTAGCGACCCCCTAGGGTCAAAATTGAAACAAAATCTAAGTCGACTTAAAACAACCCTGTTTTTACCCTGGACCCCCTGGATAAGGTTTTGCGACTCCCCTTGATCCACATTTTGAAAAACACTTTACTAGAATATTATATTGTCACCGGACTTATTATAAGTATGCAAAATTTCAGCTCAATTGGATACCAGTAACTAAAAGGTAAACAAACGGTTACAATAATTTAGGTACAAAATCCCAACACCTTCGTTCTAAAATGGTGATTTATTACATAGAGCTGACGATTAAACCCACGTCACGACTAATTAGAGGCAACTAATTTGCAGCTGCTGGAGCCGATAGCATTATTGAAAACGATTGATGGCTAATAATTGTTCATTTCTAGAATAACTGGCTCGATCGTTATACCTTTAAATTAATACTATAAATAAAGTAAATCGATCCAAGTCGCAGTCAGACAGGTTTCTGTTTGTTAAGCCATGTCAAAACGTAATCTAGTCGCGGACACTTGCAAATGAACGTGCATCATTCCTTTAAGCAAACCAACATACATTTGCAGCTAAGAAACTAAGCACGAAGGAAATTGTCTTCTTATTTAGCACAATAAGTTTCAATTCCGCCGCTATTTACGTTTGAAAACAGCAAATAAAGCAGTGTTGTTTATTATAAAGCTATGCGCAGACGTGCGTGCATTTCAAACATGCAACTTACGGGCAACAAATAAGGTTTAGCCGCCGCGTTTGAGGGCAAGTGCTATGTCAAGCCAAACGAAGGTAATTAATGCAAAGTGTAGTAAGGACTAATTATGTGTACGGCTTAGAGGGTGGATAGTGTTAATGTGTTTAGCGTATTACGAGGCATAAAGCCGGGCTCGCTTGAAACAGGTAGCTTTCACAACGTAATCACTAAATTAGTAATCTTCAAATAAATAATAAGTTATTGTAAAAGTATCATTTTTAATACAAACTTTTTGCTGACTATATTTTGTTGACTATATCTGCATTGTTTGTTCCATGTTTCAAGTCAATATCACAAACCGTTGAAAGGTTTCTTCCTACGGGCATGATCCTGGCCGAACCTCCAGAATTTCACTACCAAAATATTGTCACCAAACTTACATAACATCTTCAACTCACATAACTATGCCAAGTTTCATCCCAAATGGTTTGCACATTTTGAAACCACTACACATCCGCATAAGTTAGTTAAAAATAAGAAAGAAGTCTTGAAAATGCTTTTAGTATACGTTCCACGGCAACGTGCATGTTCCCGGTATAAAAAATAGCAATGTTCAACTGGGATAGTGGTAGATTTCTGATACTTAATGTAACAGTTGTTCAAATCAGTTCAGTGATTCCAGAATTTACCTTTTACATATAAAAAATAAATAAAAAGACAAACAAAACTCTCCTATAATGTTTTTTTTTTCTAAACTACCACTGTATTAACCTTACTAATTTATTAATATTACAGATTACAGATACGAAACTAACACTGTCTGTCTTTCTGTCTGTCTGTTACCTCTCTGAAATGGAAATAGTTTTAGTCCCAGAATATTGCATAGTTCCCGCGGCAGATCGATAAAAAAAAATACATCATGAAAGTCATGGGCAATAGCTAGTATTAAATAAAGAGTATAGATTAATGTTATAGTCGCCTGCAAGTTCAATAATACTTCTAATTTGCTTTAGTTAGTGTTCATAAGTTACAACAAACCAATACATTTATTAAGATGCAATAATTTATTACTCGCTCCTAATAAATTAATAATATCGTGTGCTCGGTCCTTAACAATACTCGTTTTCCAGCCAGTAGAGTTGAAGTAGAGACAGTATAAAAGGATGTTAATTGGTGTTCCTTACTTTCTGAAGATAATTGAGTCGTAACTAGGATGCTAGACAATGAGAATGCCTGGCAACACTGTCGCACGTTGCACCTTGAATTTGCATACAGAGGCCTTTAAGTCACACACAGTGGGATTCCTCAGCAATTACGCAACGCTACGTTAATGGCGACATGTTAAAAACATAATGTTCTGTTGTTCAATTTATTATTAAGCTCGTTTGGTATCTCGTTTTTAGGGTTGCGTTGCGTAGCTCAAAAATATAAACGATATCCTTATGGGATCACTTTGTTCGCGTCCGTGCGTCGATCTATTGTATTTTCACAGAAACAGATAGGTAGTGGCATCAAATCGAAATTAACTACATATATATATATTTTATGACCGGTATAAAATTTTATGAAGACGATAGCAATCTTCTTCAAGTGAATTTTCGTACGAAAACCTAAAACCAAAACCAAAACCTATGCGATACTTATCTTCCCGACATAACTTATAAAAACACCGATTCCCGTCAACAATAATATTAATGAGAATAAAGTGGTAATTTTATTATTTTTTATTTTATAGGTACGAGTACCAATGCGAAGAGTACCTACTAGGGCGTGCAAAACCGGAAAGTTGTCAAAACCGGTTTTGAATTGCGGTTTTGAGGCCCCAAAACCGGAAACCGGTTTTTTCCCCGGTTTTGGCAATGTTCTTAAATATTTTTTTATTATGGTAGTAATGGCCTAGTTGTTAGAGAACCTGACTACGAAGCTTGAGATCCCGGGTTCGATTCCCGGTCGGGGCAGACATTTGTGTAATAATATGAATGTTTGTTCTTGGTGTTTAATATTATGAAATGAAATGAAATGAGATGAGATGAGATGAGATGAGACGAGATGAGACGAGACGAGACGAGACGAGACGAGACGAGACGAGACGAGACGAGACGAGACGAGACGAGACGAGACGAGACGAGACGAGACGAGACGAGACGAGACGAGACGAGACGAGACGAGACGAGACGAGACGAGACGAGACGAGACGAGACGAGACGAGACGAGACGAGACGAGACGAGACGAGACGAGACGAGACGAGACGAGACGAGACGAGACGAGACGAGACGAGACGAGACGAGACGAGACGAGACGAGACGAGACGAGACGAGACGAGACGAGACGAGACGAGACGAGACGAGACGAGACGAGACGAGACGAGACGAGACGAGACGAGACGAGACGAGACGAGACGAGACGAGACGAGACGAGACGAGACGAGACGAGACGAGACGAGACGAGACGAGACGAGACGAGACGAGACGAGACGAGACGAGACGAGACGAGACGAGACGAGACGAGACGAGACGAGACGAGACGAGACGAGACGAGACGAGACGAGACGAGACGAGACGAGACGAGACGAGACGAGACGAGACGAGACGAGACGAGACGAGACGAGACGAGACGAGACGAGACGAGACGAGACGAGACGAGACGAGACGAGACGAGACGAGACGAGACGAGACGAGACGAGACGAGACGAGACGAGACGAGACGAGACGAGACGAGACGAGACGAGACGAGACGAGACGAGACGAGACGAGACGAGACGAGACGAGACGAGACGAGACGAGACGAGACGAGACGAGACGAGACGAGACGAGACGAGACGAGACGAGACGAGACGAGACGAGACGAGACGAGACGAGACGAGACGAGACGAGACGAGACGAGACGAGACGAGACGAGACGAGACGAGACGAGACGAGACGAGACGAGACGAGACGAGATGAGATGAGATGAGATGAAATGAAATGTTTATTTGCGGAATATTGGTAACATAAGATTTTACAATTGTCATTTCTATTCTACCATACTCTGCTCTAATGAGCATGCAAAATATTATATTCCTGTATTTGCTGAAAACATAAAGCAGACAAATGCAGGATTGTTCTTATTTTATCTAAGTATGTGTATTTAAGTATGTTTATCCGATGCTTAGTACCCATAGTACAAGCTTTGCTTAGTTTGGGACTAGGTCAATTGGTGTGAATTGTCCCGTGATATTTATTTATCACATTCATAAACACTCTTAGTTTGGCTAACAAACAATTTTTAAATGAACTTAAAATAATATTTATCCTAAAGATTAATTAACAGAGATCAAAATCAAATCACAACATAAGTAAGTATGTGGCACCTTTAGTTATTTAAATAAACAATAATCAATATGTTTGTATTTGTAGTTAGTCGATGGCAGTCGAAATAAAAAACAGATCATTTACTGTACCACATTAATAAACTAAACTCTCTTAGTTTGGTTAAAAACAATTTTAAAATGAACTTTAAATAATATTTATTCTAAAGATTATTTAACTGAGATCAAAATCAAATCACGGAGCGGGAGAGCGGGAGCGCGACGCAGGAGTCGCGTTGCGTTGCGGGTGCATGCGAGGGCCGCGGGCGGATATTATTCGATGACTCAAAATTAAATATTTCATAGAGCGTTCGAAAAAAGTTGATTTAAATCAAAATGTACCTACGTCAATCAATAACGGAAAAACCGGAGGTAACACCGGTTTTGTCTTTCAAAACCGGTTTTGAAAAATCGGTAAATTTTGTCCGGTTTCCGGTTTTCAGCAAAACCGGAAAACCGGTTTTGCACGCCCTAGTACCTACCTATTTTAAAAAAAAACACAACTAGTTCAAAGTCAAAGTCAAAACTCTTTATTCAATTTAGGCATCAATTGATGCTCCTATGAACGTCGAAGAATCCACCACCGGTTCGGAAAAACCCTGTTGAGAAGAAACCGGCAAGAAACTCAACAAGGTATATTTTTTTCAATCAGATCTACATTGTTATTAAATTACATACATCTAAAGTATTTAATACAATTAAACCGAGACAGATTGAGTGCGTTTGAGATGTGGTGCTGGCGGAGAATGGAGGGGATTAGCTGGACTGAAAGGAGAACTAATGAGGAGGTTTTAGAGTTGGTGGAAGAGGAAAGGCGGCTGCTAAGGACGATTGAAAATAGGAGAGGGAATATGCTGGGGCATCTGATACGACATGACAGTTACATAAAAACTATTTTGAAAGGGCAAATAGAAGGCGGGCGAGGCAGGGGAAGACCGAGACGGTCATTTATAGACCAAGCCAAGGAAAAAGTCAATGTCATGTCGTATCAGGAGCTGAAAACGCTGGCAGAGAACCGAAAAGAGTGGCGATTACTCCACCGACAAGAGCTAAGCTCTTAAATTAATGATGATGAAATTTTTTTAACACAGTAGATACGCTATTTGAGACTAGGGATCGCCAATGCAGATCGGAATAATTTCCAAACATCCCTGTCCATGATAATAATATAGTCATTAATTTTATAGTAGTAGTTTTGCGTACCTACCCTTAATTTTTCTCTTCTACATTTGAGCGATAAGCCGTACTTGCCCAGCGGTTTGACCTATGGCCTCTCAAGCAGAGGGTCGTGGGTTCAAATCCCGGCTCGCAGCTCTGAGTTTTGTAACCGGCTAGCCGGTCGGAGAAATAAGAGACTATGTAGTAGGTAAATAAAATATAATACAGTATAAAATATGTATGTACAAATTGTTCCAGTCAGCACTGCTCTTTAATAAAATAATAAAAAAACACTGGCCTAGGTTTTCTGGACAGGTGGGAAGGCAGGGCAGGGTATTCGAGTAGCCTCGGAGCGTCCAATAGGGGGTTCAGGCTTCACCGGCGGTCTGCTCCGAGGCAGTAGAGCAGAACATTCGTAGGTAGAAGCGGAAAAGGAAGGGCTGGAAGAAATACCCTGCTTTACTGCTTGCTTGAAGCACCCATCCAAGTCTCGTTTTAGTGCCTAGGTCAGTGAAAGAAAACTAAACGAGACTTGGATTAGGTTTCACAATTTATGTATAAGAAAATACAGAGAAAGAACTTAACAAATAATATTTACAGTACCTGCAATAGCGGCAGCCCTTTAAAATACAAGCAACTCGGTAAATTAGTATTATTACCGAGTATAAATTATAATTATATATTGAGGAAATCAAATTTCGGCATAAGCCTTGCCAAATTGTAGAGCCAATGACGTGAAAAAAAAAACAAAAGAAAATCAATAGTTCAGAATTTAGAATTTTGTTTTTCTGTAAGCGGCCAGTTGCGCACCACGGAGGTTTGCCGTGTTACAGTTTTTCAGAATTTATGTGCGAAATTATATTTGAAATTTACCATGAGCTTTACGGTAAAGGAAAACATCGTGAGGAAACTTATAGCATACACCTGCGCAGAAATTTAATGGTGTGTGTGTGAAGTTCCCAATCCGCACTGGGCCCGCGTGGGAACTACGGCCCAAGCCCTTGCATTCTGAGAGAAGGCCTGTGCTCTGCAGTGGGACGTATGAAGGCTGGGATGATGATGATGATGAAAATTTGTGCGGAACCCTCAGTGCGGGACTCCGACTGGCAATTAGTCGGTTTATTACCGCGTTATTGCTACCAAGTAGTTACTCGCGCATGGAAAGGGCAGAGTGATATCGTATCGGCTTTGCATGTTTATTATCAGCCGTATTTTGCATGTGCGTGGGCGCGTGTAGAACAAGCATTACCTACTGAATAAAGCTTTAAGTTTCGACTAACAAAACGTTTTTAATTACGAATGTAGTTCCGAAGTTTTTTTTATTTTTTTATTCAGCGCCGGAAATGCATGTGTGAGTATTCGTGACTTTCGTTCAATGCTGTTGTAACAATGTGTAAAAACAAGCTTTTGTTTAACTTAGGTACAATATTCGCCTAGTACCTATGTGTTGTCTTTAAATTTTATAAGTCGAAATTTTACCCACCTCTAATATTCGGATGACAATGCAATAGTCAAAAAAAAGTAGATAGATACACTTAGCAAATAGCCTGTATGAAAAATTATTTTTTTATCAAAAATGTATTATTATTGGACTACTAGAATTAACTAGCAAGCAGCTTCGCTCGCGTTGGAAACCTGAGGGCAGGAGTAACATTTACAATTTAATATTTAAAACGTAATATATAATTATATAATAACTGAACTGATGTGCCCGTGCGATTTTTTTAATTATGCAACGATAGACACACGATATTTTTACACATTTCTTGCTTCTAAGCCTAAGAATCTAAAGCAGCTTAATAAATAAACGTGTTTGAGTGTGGCCGAGAAAAAGGTCACGATAACATTTTAAAGTACAACGTTTGCTCAGACAACGTTATCTTTTGATTGCAGAACTCTTGATTGACTGACTAGCTCCTCAAGGTCCTAACCCTTTAACGTAGGCAGCTTAAATTTTGTAAAAAAGATTCTCTTTATGATCTTGGCAAGGAAAAAGGACAAATTTTGTGATATTCTGGAGTTCTGCAATGGAGGAAAGTTACGGGCGCATGTTAGCTCCCAACATTTTCATTCCGGCAATACATACGAGTATAACTTGTCGTCAAAACTTTATTTATGTAGTGTAGATAGCTATTTTAAATATTAAATTCTTCTAAGAGAAGACGAGGGTACATATCAAAATATATAAAGTAAATAATAATGTAAGTAACAGTAAACAAATTAAAAGCATGATTAAAAGATATTTTATGAAAGATATATTTAAGAGGGAAGGGACGGATGCTCACTCAGACTTAGGTTATATGTAAGTTAAAACAAAAAAACTGCATGCATGGGAAGTCATGATTTATATAATAAATTTACTATCTACTCGTATTGTATAAGTACTTAGACTAATTACGCGTGAGCAACTCAGTCTTTCACTAACCGAGGTCACGCAAAATCCTTAAAATTAGGATTAAGGACTCGTTTTGCATGTTTTGTAATGTTCTTTGCTTGAAATAAACAGCTTAAAATTTAATTTTTTTTTATTTTTTTTTTAATTAAAGTAATAATGGACGAAATACATCATTTGATATAAAGCAATTTTCTTGGAAATTCTCAACTCTACAGGATTTTCATAAAATAAACCTAACCTAACCGAAACCAATCTGTAGATTACACGATTAAAAAAGTTCGTTTATTCAATAGTTTCATGGAAAATTTTAGTATATATTATGACCATTATGTATTTCGTCCATTATTCGTTTTAAATTTTATATATTTTGATACGTTCCCGCAGACGAAGACGAAAAAAACTTTGTCTCGAATGGAAATCACCCACGCTTTACACAACGACCTAACTCACGTTAAAAAGTAATTAACAGAATTAAAATTCCTCAACAGACATTTCCAAGGTACATCTGTCGTTTGATAAACAAGAAACTCTGCAAACTTTCCACAGTTTACTCCCAAACAAAAGGACGAAATAAAAATATGAGCCACAAAGCGTTCTTGCGGTGGCTTTGTATCGTTTTCAATCTACGTTATGAAAGCATGTTGTAACCACTGGCTACACAAAGCAATATGGCTAAAAGCTTAATAAGTATTAACTGCCCGCCCGGCGAAATTTGGCCGAATAATTCTGGTCTTCTATTGGCTTAAATAAGAGCACTTATAGTAAGCTTAGTCTAGTCTAACAGCTCATTAACAGCCTTCGTTGTCACGAGAAGTGATTTGATTCCTATTTCAAACCACCACGTAGATAATTACTATAAATACTATACGGGACTTATCACGCAAAATAATGGTGGTGGTGGTGGTGGTAGTGGTGGTGAGTTAACTCGTGACCACGGCTACTGCAATGTGGCCGAAACGTTGAGGTAAATATTATTTTGCATGATAAGTCCCGTTCAAAATAGTAATTATGAGTGAAAATCACGAAAGTTTAAAACACCACGTAGATATTTTAATCTTAGTTTGTGTATCAATGCCATCTAAAAGCGTTTCCGAATCTCTTCGATAAAATTCTACAGAAGGAAAAGTTTGATCTGACTGAATCATCGATCAGCCCCTAGCCAACCAACCCTGGGACCTAGAAAGCTGACATTTCGCATAGAGGTTTCTCTGGTGATGTAGACGAGACATAAAGGTTCCCACAAAATAGGGAGTTCCACAATGAGAGTAAGCTAGTGTTTTATGTTAATGGACTTAAGCACTAAACCGTAGTGACTCGACACGAAAATAGGGTAGGTATATTGGGTAAGACACTCATCAAAAATATCAAAAGAATACCATCAAAAGTCGGTCAAAAGTCGTTAAAAACATTGTTTCCTTACCAACTCGAAATTCTTTCTTATTCCCGGAAAGAACACAGGGTCCTATTTAAACTGTCAAGAAAGTTACCGTTTGTGAAAACACCGAAAACAATTTCTAACGAAAGCAAAATGAATTATAGAAAATTGTTGCGAACG
Organism: Archips xylosteana; assembly: GCA_947563465.1. Lineage (NCBI taxonomy): Eukaryota > Metazoa > Arthropoda > Insecta > Lepidoptera > Tortricidae > Archips > Archips xylosteana. Next base: position 11,655,517 of record OX387357.1, on the reverse strand, counting down.
TTTAATAATATTTTACCTCGCATTGGGTTTAAACTTTTAAGACGTGTTTTCTCGTTACGAGTTAGCGAGGGTGCGGGGGAGGGGCGACATCAAAGTGAATTAGCGAATGTTATCTAGGGGCGTCCGTTTGTAAGCCGCTTTGAAGTTAGACTACTCGTACCTGCAGGGAACTCCGCTGAAATGTGCTAAAGCGTAAGGCGTCTCATTTTGATACCACTCTGGGTGAGAGCTTCAAAACGCGATACTTTCATTAAAAAATGTACACCATATTTCGCCTTCGGGATTTTCCGTTTTAAAAGTAGCATCCGGGTTATTTTACCTTGAAAAAAATGTACTTATTTCCTAGCTAAACGTCGTCATGCCACAAAGGAGGGTGAGATAGATCTTTCTTCTCTTAATAGAGCGTCTAAAGGGTTGGGTCGAATATATTTTAGCGTTTTTGCGAGACCTTTTTGTGGTGACGTAGAGCGCTCGCTGCGATAACGTCGCAGAGTCGGTCTAAATGTAAAACTACCCGCAACTAATTTCGCATTACAGCGCTGGGACATGAGCTTGACGGTGCGACGGATGAACGTTATATGGCTGTCCTGTAGTTTCAGTTTACTGAGAATTTAATAAAGTAAAATAAACTTACCGTTTTTGTATATGGTCGGCAAAGTAAGCACTTTACTCTTCATATCAGAAAGAAACAAAAAAGGCTAATTGTCAAACTGCTTGTAAATGAAAATAGTCTATGATATGTTAAGCCATACGACAGTGAACACACTAATTATAATAGAAATTATGTAAAGTTTGTCATCAAAACCAACTTAATTTTTCAAACTTTTAAGATTTTTAACTTAGCTTTTTAATTAGATTTTAATCTAGATTTTATTCGACTACTAGACAATTTTTTTGTGCTACTTAGTTTTATATGAATTAAGTGTGAATCTATTATTTTATGCCTCTAAAATACCTACTTAAGTAGACAGATAGATAGATACAAATTTTTTTCACAACAAGTACTTGTATTTACTTTCTTGTTCTCTAAATTGAAGTCACCAATTAATATTAATTTAGTATTTACCGTGACTGGATTGACTGACTGACAGATAAATCCCAGCCCAAATCACTAGAAAGGGTCAACTGTATAAAAAATATTTAAAAAATAATAATTTCGTGAAACACATTGAATAATTACGAATATTAATCTATTTAATTATAAAATATTAAAGATGAATTCATTTTATTTTGCATGTAAAGAAAGATTTCCTTTAGCTTAGCTGTTTTTTAATTCGTTTTTTTTTTAAAAACGCTGTCGGCAAAGCAGTTCCCTGCTCTGTTGATAAAATAGCAATCCGCACTGTCGGCAAAGCAGTGCTGGAGTGTACGGTAGATAGAGCAGTTACGTTTGAAAGTTAATATGGCGTGACTTCAAAATAATGCGATGTCAGTTGCATTTAATAGTAAATAGAAAGTATAATTAGATATAATTTAACAAAGAATTGGCATATAGAAAATAAACTTAAAAAGTAGTTTCTTTATTCACGGGTAAGTGTTTCAGTTAACAATATATTTAGCTAGGACGAACGCATTTTGTAATATATCTCATAATAGGTACATATTCGTATTATTACGTAGTTGTACATACCAGCATTTACATTGTAGCCATGACACAACCGGCGTAATTTTAGTTCATTTAACAAATAGTACATTACTGCAGCGGCCGCGAAATAGGGGATTGCCGGCCGAGTAGTTATAGATGGCCGAGTGTTAACGAGGCCATCTAGAGATACGAGGCCGGCAATCCCTGTTCGTGGCCAAGGCTTGTATAGGGTTTTCTCAAACATGCATCACCATCACCACCATCATCATCATCACCATCATGATCAACATCATCATCAACATCATCGTCATCACCATCACCATCATCATCATCATCATCATCATCACCATCATCATCATCACCATCATCATCATCATCATCACCATCATCATCACACCATCATCATCATCTCATCATCACCATCATCATCATCATCATCATCGCCATCATCATCATCATCATCATCACCATCATCATCATTACCATCATCATCACCATCATCATCACACCATCATCATCATCATCATCATCTTACCTTACCTTAAATAAGCGTAGTGGCAGAATGTCTTAATGAACCAAAACGCAAATATTGCTTATAGTTTTTTTTAATGGCTAAATGCTATGATGCCATAGACCTATAAACGTCATGGTATGAAATAATAGACGATCACTTTGCTGGCCTTGGCCAGCAAAGTTGTATGAAATTCCATTATTGACCTCTCGTCTCGTCGTCCTCCACCACCGGCTGCACCTGCACCTGCAACGTGACCCTTCGTGGCGTATTATAAGGAACATAACGTCAATATTTCATAGCATGTTTGAGAAAATAATATTTATCCATACCTCTCGCGTTTTCAGATATAATTGTGTCCTGAAATATAAGGGCAGAGCACTTTAAAGGCACTATAACTTCTAGTAGGTATCATCATCATCATCATCATCATCATTTCAGCCGAAAGACGTCCACTGCTGAACATAGGCCTCCTCCAAGGCTCGCAAAACAGATCGGCCCTGCGCCATCCGCATCCATGCGTTCCCGCTGCCTTCATCAGGTCGTCGCTCCATCTTGTTGGAGGCCTACCTACACTGTGACTTCCGGTCCGCGGACGCCACTTGAGAACCTTTCGGCCCTATCGGCCGTCAATTCTACGGGCGATGTGTCCTGCCCACTGCCACTTAAGTCTAGCGATTCTTCGAGCTACGTGTTATGGCTACAATATAAATCGCTGGTACACTACGTAATAATACGAATATAATGTATTATGAGATATATTACAAAATGTGTACGTCCTAGCCGTATATAGCCACAGAAGTAATTTAAAGTGACGTCACGTTCTTAATTCAAATTCGTAAAGATTGCGTTCGAAATATATAGGTAGGTACTTAATAATTTATTGTCTACTTAGCTTCGCTTTGTATGGAGAGAATGTATGGGCTGTTACAAATTCGATATTTTCACACTGTTAATCCCATTTTATTTTTTTGAAAAAAATATATGTTAAACATTATTAAATTTTACATGAAATATATAAATTTGGTAACTGTCGCTAACTCGCAAGATTTTTCTTTTATTTTTTAAAAACTTTCAACTCATTTATTAACTATTTTTTCAAAAGATAAATCAATCATATTTTTTTTCAAAAAGCGACCTTAATTATATCTACAATATATCCAAATTACAAATAAATCGGGTTAGTAGTTTGGCTAAAAAAAAAAAAATGTTTTTTCTTTTTATGCATTTTTTTTAAACAAGAAGCATTTGAGGCTTAATTTTTGGTGAAAGCACCTAGATATATGAAGGCTAATAATCCGGTAAAAGGAAAATCATTTTTTCGCTAAGGGCAGTTTTACTATGCTTACCCGGCTATACCCTTTAACAGGCTTTAGGTAGATATTATTGTTTTGCTTAAAAGGAGATCCCAACCCTATTTTGTTTAAAACTGTTTCTTTAAACCAATAAACATTTTTCATTTTCATTTTCATTATAGAAATGCACTAAGAGATTTTTCTTAATTCAATTCAAATTATACATAATGTGTTATTTTTTAGTACCTAGTTTGTGTTAGTGGACAAATAAATACTTCGAATTTGTTTTGCAAATCCTTGTTTACTTAAATAACACAATGGCAACTAATTTAACCGTAGCAAAGGTAGTCAGCTAAGTGGGTACAGTGCCAAATGGTGTCGAGCAAAGCTACGCTCGAGAGAGCAGACGCTTTGTTGGTTTTTGGCTCATATTCGGTAAACAGATTTAGAATTTACAGTGAAAATACATTGCGGCAAGCTGTTTAAATGAAGCAAGCCAATTTTTGCTGCATTTTTAGCAAATTTTAAGTAGAGCAGAAGTGGAGAGAGAGTTGAGTAGAGAGTAGAGCGTGGGGCCAAAAGATTCTCAAATGGCGTCCATAGACCGGAAGACGCCGTGTAGGTAGACCTCCAACAAGATGGAGTGACGACCTGGTTAAGGTTGCGGGAACGCGTTGGATGCGGATGGCGCAGCACCTGTCTATTTGGTGAACCTTCGAGGAGCCTATGTTCAACAGTTGACGTCTTTCGTCTGAAATGATGATGAAGTAGAGCAAGAACAAAACGTTATTAGAATTACTTTTTCCTACAGTACACTAAAAATAAAATGTCACTTTGGGTGATGGCGAAGATCTGGTTGAAGTTCGGTATCAATCACCGGCTCGTTAATTAGATGACATCTGACAGTCATCTAGAATACTATAAAGAGACTAGCACAGGGTTGGCTAAATAGACTCGAAACTAGGGCTTTATCTAGCCAGTGGGTAGATGTACACTGATTTAGTTAAATTCGTAGAGAAAACCCGAGTATTTATGATCACTAGAGCTTAAACGTCACTAGAAAAAGTACTAAAATGTGACTTTTCAGAATGACTGAAAGGTCATTCACTGGCTTAGTATAAAAACTATTCTATTGCCCAATGAAAAATCGTTTCAGAGAAACATACGGTACAGTGTCCACAGTAGTTACAACAACAACAGGGTACGTAATGTGATGTCTTTGTTTAAGTTATACCTTCCACCGCCACCATAATGAAGTATTATTTTAAAAATAAAAATAAATGATAATAGATTATTTAAAAAATTGACCAAAAAACCAAGGACTGTACCAAAATCACTTTGTCCGTCTGTCACAGGGGCCTATCTTTTGAACCGTAGTAGCTAGACATTTGAAATTTTCACCGATTATGTATTACTGTAGCTGCTATAACAACAAATACTAAAAATAAAATATATTAAAAAATTAAAGGGGATCCTCAATTCGACATACAAGAAAAATGTTGTTTTCAGCGTTTTTAGGTCCGCGGCAGTTTCTAGGCGACAGCCGCGATTTGCTTCGCAACGGGAGCAACCCTATGCTGTTCGGATGTTTACCTACCTATAAGTTTTCAATTTTAATGCTTACGTTTCGGCGATTTTTTACCGAAGTGTTTTTAAAACATTGTACAGAGGTACAGAACCCTTTATGTACGAGTCCGACTCGCACTTGGTCGGTTTTTATATACAGCTTGACTTCAAAGAGTATCCCGAACACTTTTAAGACCGATATTATAAGGGGATGTCCCAAAGGAGCAGAAACTAAGTTTTTCTAAATACCTTTCCGCCCGCGATACGCATAACGAGTATTCATAGTCCATATTCAGATAGTGTCCCCAGGGAAGTTTCCCCAGGACAGCGTTCCGCGGCTCGTTCGGAATGCAAATTTGAAAATTACGACCCAAGGCAAAAGCTGTAGGCGGGACCGATTGTTCAAATAATAACCCTAAAAAATTAAAAGTTATTATGTATATTAGCTATTGCCCGCGAAGTATTCGTTTATTGTTATCCCGCGGGAACATCCAATTATCCGGGATAAAAAGTAACAACCAACCCAACATGTTAATCCAGGTTATAACAGGTAATCCAGGTTCTCCGTTACTAACATAATATGGATCTTCGATTCAATAAATAACTTTGACTTTTGAAGTAAACAATTTATATTTTTTTTTTATAAACCAAATTTCATGTGTATGCGTCAATCCATTTTAGGTTGATATTTTAATAAACATTCATACTTTAAAACTAGAAACTTTCGTGTTTATAATATTTGTAACATATTCAGTAAAAAGTTTCTTTTTATATATTTTGCTCCCACGTTAGGGTATATTGATGCAAATAATTTCCTCTTTCTAATGGAATTTAATTTATATAATTTTTTTTTAAAGTTCATGGCTTTATGCGGTGTTACTCTGATATCGTCGTGTGACAAAATATAACATTAACATGATCTTTTCGGTAAACGTGAAACGTTATGAGTAGATATTGTGTAAATTATAAATATCTAAAGCTACTTTCAGTTCAATGCAAGTTCTCAACGGGCCCTACCCACAGACTTATCTAAAATTACCTTTTATTCAAACAAAGTTTTTCTTAATGAAAGAGTAAAAATCAAAAAGATCGAGTCAGTGTTCAGTCTTGTAAATATCACGCACTAGTGTCGATTGACCTACAACAAGATGGAGCGACGATCTGGTAATTTTGCGGAAACGCGCTGGATGCGGATGGCGCAGAGCTGGTCTGGAAGAGGGCTATGTTCAGCAGTTGACGACATTAGGCTGAAAATGAAGATGAATGAATACAAAACGTGGGTGAGTACATCGATCGCTTGAAACTTAGACCACACCTCTTTCCTTCCCAGCATCATAGCCTTGAGCTCCAGCCTCAATTTTTTGTGCTTCACAATAACATTGTCTGCGGTATAAACTTGTATTACAATAAAATCTACCAACATAAAGGATCGTTTATAGTAAGCTGGGTTCAGTTTGACCACAAAATATTATGATTTTCCAGATTTTTTGTTCGGTAAAGAAAATATTTGGGTGTAAAAGGTTTAGGGGTAATAGCAAACGGATGCATTTTAAGGCCCCTCCGTCTCACACAGACGTTCCGAATGAAAGTATAATAAAATAGTACCCATAAATTTCATAATATGCTTCATAAGAAAGCTCAAGGTCACTGAAGGGTGATGGAGAAGGCTATGCTCGGAGTTTCTCTGCAGGATCACATTAGAATTATGAAATCCACACAAGAACTAAAGTCACCGACATAGCTCGGAGAATCGTCAGACTCAAGTGGCAATAGGCAGTGCATATCACTCGTACAACTGATGGCCGTTGGGATCAAAAGGTTCTCAAATGGCGTCCACGGATCGGAAGGCGCAGTGTAGGTAGGACTCCAACAAGATGTAGTGACGACCTGGTTAAGGTTACAAGGACGCGTTAGACGCGGAAATTTGGGGGAGCCCTATGTTCTGCAGTGGACGGCTTTCGTTCGAAATTTTTTGTAGTGGTAGAGCCATGTTGTAGCTAGCCGCTGCATCACGAATGGGCCGGCTCATCCGGGGCAGTACCACCCTCTCACAGAACACCGGCGTGAAGCAGCAGTAATCCTGCTTGCGTTTCGTACGGTCAGTGAGAGTGCCGGGGGCCCAATACCTCACCCCTTCCCTCTCCCCCTCCCTCGCCCCCTTCCCCTATTCCCTCTCCTTTAGGGCCGACAACGCACTGGCATCGTGTAAAGCGCTGCGGGTGTCTATGGACAGTGGTGTTCATTTAACATCAGGTGACCCACTAGTTCGTTTGTCTGGCCTATCTAACATAAAAAAAAAAGTCGATGATGATGATGATGAATTTTGCTTGTAAATACTTACGAAAAATAATTATATCGAAATTACTAGTGATTACAACAAATAGGAGTTATCTCGATAGCACCACCACAAGTTTAGTGGCCATTTATATTTTGGCTATCGGGTTTCGCAACAACTATCCGGTAGTTTGGTAATGCGAGCTTAAATAACTATTAACTACCGTTATCAGTGTAATTATTAAGCAATTTATGGCCTAATAATTACGGCTAAACAAGTGAACCAATGTCACTGGTGTCCTGTTATGAACTCTACCGAAGGCACACTTAATAATTAACAGTAAATATACAATCACTAAAATTGCAGCCACATGTGTTAGTAGAGATCGGAATTTTCACGGAAAAATATAAGACTGTCGCAATCAAGCTAGTGTTAGAACCAATTTTTTATCGATATCGATAGTTGTGCAATAGAAGAAAAAACGGTCCACTAAAATAAAAATCATATTTAATACAGAATTTCAGGTCAGGTGATAAACGAAACAGGCTTCTCCCAGAGACTGACGCGGACGTCGAAGAAGAATTTGCTTCTGTCTCTATATAATTTTATACAAACCTGACCTAAAATTCTGTATTAAAAATGTTAAAACTATCGATATCGATAAAAAAATTGGTTCTAACACTAGCTTGATTGCGACAGTCTTATATTTTGCCGAGAAAATTCCGACCTCTGTTGATTTTAGATTGAAACAGCTCTTGTAAGCAAGGGTTTTTGAAAATATCTGTACGACAATGAACATGACGTACTTATTTGTTGTTTGTCACTGGATCATCTATCTATCTATATATATAAAATTCTAAACTGACTGACTGTTGATATATCAACGCACAGCCCAAACCACTGGACCTAGAGACTTGAAATTTTGCACATAGATACCTTATACAATGTAGGCATTCACTAAGGAAGGATTTTTGGGAATTCCCACGAGAACGGGAAAAAACGGGATTTATAGATTCGATTCCGAGTGACCGTATCTCAGTAACTATAATAACTAGACTCTTCAAATTTGATACACAAGTAGGTATTACAATAATGAAAACATCAATTTCAGGATTTTTCAAAATTCCCACGGGATAAGGAATAAACGGGATTTATATATTCAGTTCAACGGAATCCTATGAACTATATTTACTAGACTCTTCAAATTTGGCATAGAAGTAGGTAATTATAATAGTAAAAAACAGTTTTAAGGAATTTCGGAAATTCCCACGGGATAAGGAAAAAACGGGATTTTTCGTTTTACTGGTCGTAGAAAGCTGAAATTTGCCATGAAGGTTGCTTGGGGAGTGTAGAGGAGCATTGTGAGAGAAATTTCCAAAATTCCCACGGGAACGGGATAAAACGGGATTTATATATTCGATTCCGAGTGACCCTATCTCAGTAACTATAATAACTAGACTCTTAAAATTTAATACACAAGTAGGTATTACATTAGTTAAAATATTAATTTCAGGATTTTTCAAAATTCCCTCGGGATAAGAAAAAAACGAGATTTATATATTCAGTTCAACGGAATCCTATGAACTATAATTACTAGACTCTTCAAATTTGGCATAGAAGTAGATAATCATAATAGTAAAAAACAGTTTTAAGGAATTTCGGAAATTCCCACGGGAACGTGAAAAAACGGGATTTTTCGTTTTACTGGTCGTAGAAAGCTGAAATTCGGCATGTAGGTTGTTTGGGAAGTGTAGAAGAGCATTAAGAGAGGACTATTCAAATTTCCCATGGGAACGGGAAAAAACAAGATTTTTCGTTTTACTGGTCGTAGAAAGCTGAAATTCGGCATGAGGTTGCTTGGGGAGTGTAGAAGAGCATTAAGAAAGGACTATTCAAAATTCCCACTGGAACGGGAAAAACGGGATTTTTCGTTTTTCTGGTCGTAGAAAGCTGAAATTCGGCATGAGGTTGCTTGGGGAGTGTAGAGGAGCATTGAGAGAGGACTTTCCAAATTTCCCACGGGAACGGGAAAAAACGGGATTTTTCATTTTACTGGTCGCAGAAAGCTGAAATTTGGCAAGTAGGTAGGTTCCTTGGGGAGTGTAGAAGAGTATTAAGATAGGACTATCCAAAATTCCCACGGGAACAGGAAAAACTGGATTTTTCGTTTAACTGGTCGTAGAAAGCTGAAATTCGGCATGAGGTTGCTTGGGGAGTGTAGAGGAGCATTGAGAGAGGACTTTCCGAAATTCCCACGGGAACGGGAAAAAACGGGATTTTTCGTTTTACTGGTCGTAGAAAGCTGAAATTCGGCATGAGTTGCTTGGGGAGTGTAGAGGAGCATTGAGAGAGAACTTTCCCCGTATTAAGAAAGTATTTTCCGAAATTCTTACGGGAACGGGAAAAAACGGGATTTTGCGTTTTACTGGTTGTAAGCTAAAATTTCAAAATTCATAAGTTTATACTGTAAGTAGGCCGCAAAGGGCTCTTTAACCGACTTCAAAAAAAAGAGGAGGTTATGCATTCCATTTTATGTATTTTTTTATGTAGGTATGTTCACCGATTTCTTGGTCAATTGTGGACCGATTTTAAAAATTATTTTTTTATTCGAAAGAAAATATACTCCTGAGATGGTCCCATTGTCACCAAATCAGGATCTGATGACGGGATCTCAAGGAAATCGAGGGCAACCCTCAAATTTTGTAGGCACGCATTACGTTTTTCATATATTTTCTCAAGCTATTTAAGTGTTTGCGTCTGGTAGACATCATCTCATGTTGATGAGCTGATGATGGAAGGTAAATCTCCTTAACGGTTAGGAGTTGAGGATAATTTTTCAAATATTATAGGTTCGTATAGACCGACTGTTGTATTCTTTCAGGTTATCCGGGTGAGCTGATGATGGAAGGTTAAACTCCTTAACGGTTAGGAGTTATAGGAAGTTTCTTTAAATATCATATGCACGTATAGATCTTTAGTTGCATTCTTTCTGGTTATTCAGATGAGCTGATGATGGAAGGTATAACTCCTTAGCGGTTAGGTCACACAACACCTTTACAAAATACTATAATATGTAAAATATCAATGCTAAGTAGGTACACAGCGCTTCCACTTACTCAAGTTTCCGTAGAAGGTAAGAAAACATTGAATTATACCTAATGCAGGACAGGAGAAAGCAATAATAGGTTTAATATTATTAACAAGCCTGGTTATTTTAGTGCCCGCTTCCGAATTAGTGATAAACATTGTATATAAAGAAATACTGTAAAGGACCTACCTGAAGTTTAGTCGGGCTTGCTTGCACGCTTGCTTGCACGCTTACTTGCACGATTTCTTGCACGCTTGCTTGCTTGCGTGCATGCTTGCTTGCTTGATATCTTAGTTCTTTGGAATACTCATGGTACACGCGAGCGAAGCCGCGGGCAAAAGCTAGTCGTCAATAAGAGGTGGAAAACACTGTTGAATAAAGGTTTTCTTCAAGAAGCTCCGTTATAAATGGTTGCTAGCTTTCTGCATCCGATCAAGATCATCAAGGTGGATGTTTGGTGGTAGGTTGGTAGGTACCTGAGCCCATTATCATCTATCGCGTTGGGAATCACAATCAAATTGTCTATTTCATTCTGTTAAGTGGTACAATATGGTAGTAAAAAGTTGACATTGCGTTTGCTATGGTGATCGCATCAGGCAATGTAACCTCTGGTCCTGAGGCCGTATTGTCTAAAGCGCGGGCGCTTACGGTCGCATTCTCCATCTCTTTCTGACCTCATACTTTAACGTGGGACAGAGTGAAGTGGTAAAAACAATCGTGGTCCGAGTGCGTTAGATATTAAGGCTTCTGGTCTATCTAACGTAAGGTCTTCAAAGGCTCTTCTTTCCGATGCGCGATTGCCATTAAATAAAACTTTCTTCTTCACAGAGCAGGCAAAATTTTAGGGCCATGTCGTTCTGTTTATTTCTTCTGCGGAACTTTCAATCATTGATTTTATCATTCAGAAAAATCTCAAGTATCCACCCCAACGTCATCATCATCATTTACATGAAGTCAGCTTTCCGTGGTTCGCAGTTTCTACTTCGCACAGTCTCATACCGTGTTTGCGTCCAATTTTACTTCTTTAAGGTCGTTTTTGTTTCAATGTGAAGGATACTTTTCCACACCCTCGCTTTGGCACTAGCAAGTTTAAGGTAAGCTTCATGATATGGTGTTGCAGCTGCTTTTGAACATGACCATACCATCAAATACGTTTTCTTCTTACCATCTCTATTATCTGGGTAACCTTAAAACTCCTCATTTTATACTCTGCATTGCAAACTCAGTGACACAGAGTTGACTACTGTAGATAAAATAAACTAGTTCAACTGTCTACAAACTTACCAAACGCATCTACTACGTTTTACTTACTATATATTATATTTTTGTACACAAAGCACGGCGTGTCACAACGAAGTGCGCCTCACAAACAAAAAACAAACCCAATTTAATGTTGACATTTTGATTGGTATCAGTATTGATGTTATGGGACAATATTGCAGTGGAGTCGTGCATTGTGCATCTATGTAGATATCGTGGTCCGATATCAGAAGTTATTGTGTAGGAAAGTTTGTTCGATAACGAGCTTTCTACAGGACGAGGAAGTAAAGTGGCCGTGCGTTACACTGTAACGGAGCTTATTAACATTTTACTAACAATTTCTTTATTAGAGATAGCAGTACATTCTAAAATGTAAATATGTACTAGCCTTAACCTGCGGCTTTACCCGTGTTAGAAATACCTGCAGAGAAACATTTACATCTCTGGGCTACGACCCATCTAATACAAGTTTATAAACTCGGGACCCACCTCTAGGAAATTTAACCGTTACCAGTATGAATAAAGTACTTTTCGAATAACAAACAAAACAAACTTTTAACACAATTTTTTATTACTTAATTTAATAACTACATCAAAAAAGTTATTTCAATGGGAAGGATGAAATTATTTCCTAAGTTTCGCCATTATAGTTTTTGACATCAACTTCAACTCGAGTTACTTTCGGTTGGTGTGTGGTTCTACAGTCAGGGCCACCATACCTACATCAGGGCTACCAGTGAAAAAAGGTACGATAACATTTTTAAGGCACAACGTTCGCGCGGACAACGACCTCTATTGATTGAAGACGAAGCTGACGCATCATTTTGTAAGCTAAGATACTTATCTCAACGTTCTTGGACAGCGCCCTCTATTCTTGTTTTAAGTTAAAATATTTTTAAGTGTTTTTTTTTTAGTAATAAAGTCTTAAACCTTATCTTTATATTATCCCACAGGAACCCATTACCGGAATATTAAATATAATATGTATCGATGCAGATTTTTGAGCATATATGTATGTCAAGTTCATGTAATTTTTTTCCCACACCTGTATTATTTTTATTTTATTTTATTACCTCACCGTTACACCGGTTGCCAAGATACTGGCTCAGCCTAGCTTCGTATATGTAATTGTATTTTTTTTATTTTCACATGTAAGTAGCAGGCAGAATCCGATCAAAATTCTAGTCAAACTGGAAAATTCACGACTTATAACACAATCACATATCACCCAATCTTTTTGTATTCAATTCCTTTCTGAATTTTAATTTATTTTTAACATCCTATAAAACGATTCTGCATCTATTGACTCTATTTCAAAGTTAAACACGATTCCAAATCACCGTTTTTCTGTTCTAAATAGTTATTTAGAGCAAGATTCGGATCAATGTTTAATCTTAAATACCTATATTTATAGGTACAATAAAAGTGAAAAAACATGGTGATACGAATCCTTCGAAGTATCAGATATCAAGCAACAGATTGACGTCAAGTCAGATCTATTAAAAGTTTCCGAGTCGATGACGCGTTCGATTTAGGCTCGCCCCAAGGCGGGAGCTCCGCAAACGAAAATACAACGTTTTCCTTTACAATGACGTACTTTCAAGTTAATTGACTTGTATTAGGTATTCAAAAATTTTCAGACTAGCAAATATCATTAATAAGTTAGGAGTCACAACTGACGTAGAAATAGAAATTTGAATTAGTAAAATAAAGCCATGAGCCAAAATAAACATCTAGTATTTTTGCTTCTTTGTGACTGTCGTCGCAGCAAAAATATTAAATAAAACAGTGAATATTCAAATACAATGCTTCTAAGCATAAACCATAGGTACTTGAAACTTTTCTCGGATTCAGGTAGACAGCACGTTTTGAACCGCTTAACGGCAAAAAGTAGGTCGCTGTAGTTTAAATCGGCTTTCCAGTAAATAAAACTGGAAACTTTTGCAGCTTAAAATTGTTTAATTTTATTAGGAAAGTGTTGGATCGCTTTTAAATCACCCTATAACTAATTAGCGCCGTTAAACATAATTACTCCATTAATTCAGCGTCCATTACAAGCGGGAGTTGACCGTCAATAAACATAGATTTCGCGGTCAAAAACCCGATATTTGCATTTAACTTAACGAATGTTGTAGAGAATATAAATAAAGCGACAAATTAAAAGGGAGTTTCATTGAAGAGTTCGATAATTGAGCATGAATGTTTAAATTAATGAATTTCGTGAATTCGACGAGTGCCGATCGGCTGAAGCGCCCGAAACGACCATTCTTAATTAATGTGAACAAGAACAAACGTTTGGCTACGGCGAGTGCGATTTAGCCGTTTTTACTACTTTCATTTGGTTCAATTGCTATTTTAAGTGATTAAGTATTTAATTAAGAGAGAATGTTTCATTCGAATTAAAACTTGTACATGAATAATGACTTAGTAAGTTTGATAATAAATAGAACAGAATTTAAGAATCTCTTTTCGACTTGCAGGCACTGAAAAGGCTGTGTAAATAAAATTTTCTTTTTAATTATCATCTGCTAGTAAACACCGTTTGCTTATAAATTTGAAACTATGATATTCATCAATTCTCAAAGCATAAGAGTGAAAAACATGGCCGTCAGTTTATTTTTTCGCAACTAGCACATATGCGAATTACGCCAGCTGAAATGCTTCAAAAAATTAAAAGCGCTGCCAAAAATATTTAGTAAAGCGTATGAAAATCAGGTCTGAACTGGGTGTGAGCAGAAAGTCAGGGACCGCGTCAGCTGGACTACATTAGTCAGGCGATGCGAGTGAATTTAATAAAAGCCTTATCGCTGTCTCGGCTGCCCCGTTTCTATCTCGTTTTTGTAACGCTCTAGATAACATTCCGAATGTGATTTTTACGCCCTTTATTAAAACGGTATTCTTTTATATAGGAATCACGAACATGGGTTGATTTATAACGCGTGCGAAGAATGTCTGACTTGTGTGTCACTTTTAAACATCCAGTGATAAAAATGTTGCATACTACCTGCTTACCTACTTTGGAACGCCAACAACAAAAATAATCGTTACAACAGTAAATAGATCATAAAAATACCTATAAGATCTATCTAAATATCTACTTTTCTTCAATGCTAGCTGATAATATAGCTAATAGCTGGAATATTTCGATGTAAGTGGATAAGTTGTAAGCTTTTATTGAAAGGTTTACCTATTCTTGATTTTTTTTTGTTTTATTAGGTGTGGTCGACCGGGTACTTGTTTTACCATTTTTTATGAGTTTTTATGAAAGCAATAGGGTTGGTTGTCGCACTGACTTGTGAGTGAAAATGGCTTTTGATGTTCTGAGCCATGCAACTGTCATTGAACCTTAGGGTGGTGAAGGGATTTCTTGGTCGACTATACCACTATAAGTAAGTACGTTATTTTGATCGTCCTACCCGCCTATTTTGCAATACCAGGCTGAAAACCAGCGCGGTGAAGAGTAAATCCTCACCGCACACGCTGAGCCTGAGCCTTTTGCCACATAATTTTGTGTATTTTTTCCTTTATTATGGGCAATAAATGTTTGGTTTTCTTTTTTGTAAATTTGACCAACTTAGAAAAATATAATTAATGTTGAATGCGACTTTGGTTATATGAAATTAATTATGAATTAAAATCAGTTACTTACCATGTAATAACAGTATACAGGGTGTAATCGTTAAGTGTGTCCAGGCGATTATTCCATAACTATTACAGAAATCAAAAACCGGCCAAGAGCGTGTCGGACACGCCCAAGATAGGGTTCCGTAGCAGGTACGAAAAAATCTTTGCATACTTTATTATATTAATGTGGTTGTTTTGGTCCCAACTCCCACCGCGCACAGAATACCAACGTCGGCGGTACAGCGCCATCTATTGGCGAAATGGGTAACTAATCTAATTGCACTCTACTAGAACTAGTATGTATGTTGATGGTTTTTCAGATGTAATTTCTTAACCGATTTCAATTTTATTTTGTTTATTTGAAAGAAAATACTGTTAGCGTGATCCTATAGGTACTTAAAGAAAAAAAATGCTTGCAATGGTGGTTAAATTACAATCTTAATTTAGAAATATTTTTTTTACAAAAACTTAAAAACTGCTCAACTGATTAAGTTGAAAATAATTTTCCTAGAAACTTTTTATTAAGTTTAACTTACGTGATTTTTTTCATATTTTTTAGATTTGCTGTTCAAAAGTTAGAGGGGGAGGGACACATTATTTTGAACTTTCGGAGTGAATATCTCCGAAAATATTCACTTTTTAAAAAAATAATTTTAGCAAACCCCTATTTATTTTCAAATACCTATCCAATGATACCCCACACTATAGGTTTAGTCGAGAAAAAAAAATCACCCCCACTTTACGTCTATGGGAGGTACCCTAAAAAAAATTTTTTTAGCTTTTTTTATTTAACCACTTTGTCGGCGTGACTAATATATATATTCATGCCAAATTACAGCTTTCTAGTACTAACAGTCTCTGAGCTAAGCCGCGGACAGACAGACAGACGGACAGACATGGCGAAACTATAAGGGTTCCTAGTTGATACGGAACCCTAAAAACCGGCCAAGCGCATGAAGGGTTAGGGCATTATCTTTAAAAACGCCAAAAAATTCACGTTTGTTGTATGGGACCCCCTGAAATATTTGTTTTATTTAAAAATAATTATTTATTTTTAAAGTGAATATGTAATTAAATATTCTGTAAATATTTCAAGCGTCTACTTGTTGCCGTTATGAATATCGAGCAAAAACGAGAAAAAAATCACGTTTGTTGTATGAGACCCCCCTTAAATATTTATTTTATTCTGATTTTTAGTATTTGTTATTATATCGGCAATCAAAATACATCATCTGTGAAAATTTCAACTGTCTAGCAATCACGGTTCATGAGATACAGGCTGAAACAAACGGACGGACAGCGAAGTCTCAGTAATTAGGATCCGCTTTTAACCGACTTCAAAAAAAAGGAGAGGATCGTAAAACGTATGTACGTTACGTAATGAGTAAAATGACATCATTAACTTTTTAAAAATAAAAAGAAAATATTCTCATAATTTTGAAATCAGATACTCCCATACATTTAATACAAGATTAGTAGAAAGTTTTAGTTTCTTTATTTTAAAAGGTTACTTTACAATTTATAAGTTTAGTTTTGATATTTAAAGAAACTGTTTTTAGCCCAAAAAAGTACCTAATAAAACTATCTTTTACTTGAATAACTTTTCGAAGTAACGTCCTTGTTGTGCGACACAATGACGGACTCTATGTATGCGAGTGTTTGATGTCAAAATTATGGATATTATACTTTTTTTTTAAAAAATGGTAATGATGTCATTTTACACATTAAGTAACGTACTTTAGATATCAGTTCACAGTTTTTTGTTATCTATAATACTTAGTTTCGGAATAATCGGCTGGACACATTTTACGATTACATCCTGTATAATATATGGCATTGTAATAGTTTGTGAATACAGAGCACTATAAAGTATTTATGTAATGCCAGATTCCGTCTATAATTTCTAAATTTACACGAAGAGTTATTAAAAAAAAAATGCTAAAACAACTTCCTCTTGCATATTTAATGAATTTACAGGAACACTTTAAACAGCATCAATAGCATCATTGACATCAGTAATTGCTGTATATTCTTTAATATTATTCTATAGTGCTTGCGGTGTTGTCGCCTTAGTGGTGCATCATTAGTATTCAAAATGTAAATTGCTGGGAGCACTCAGGGCAATGCACCCTCTCAGATCTTACTTTCCCAGAAATAATTTCATTAACATCTGCATACCCGCGTGCTCCAAGTTAAATTCCTTCCAAGGTGCCAAGAAACTTGAAAAATATGCGTTAGCGTACTTACAAAGACGCTTTGCCTCTGCGACGCTGCCTCGTTGATGCCGCAGCTATTTGTTCCTTTAGTAACTTCACCACTATTTACTTGAATATGCAGAGCTGTTAGTTAGCATCGCTCCATCATCATCATCAACCCAGCGTATATACGTCCCACGCGGGCCCAGTGCGGATTGGTAACGTCACACACATCATTGAATTTCTTCGCAGGTGTATCCAGGTTTCCTCACGATGTTTTCCTTCGCCGTAAAGCTCATGGTAAATTACAAATGTAATTTCGCACAAAAATTCCGAATGACTCAGAGGTGCGAGCCGGGATTTGAACCCACGCTTGAACGCTGCTTGAAAAGCCATAGGTCAAACCACATAGCCATAGCATCCCTTTCTTTATTTAATTTCGTGTGCGTAAAGGATTATTTTTTGCCTTACGACAAGGCATTACATTATTACCATATTTTTTTTTCAATATTATGAGCAATGTATAAATTACCTACCTATGAGAATGAAAATTATAATATTTATGTTAATTTTTATAATATTATCTAGTTCTCTAGTCTTACAATAGTAAGCATGTCGCTGTTCTACAAAGACGAATGGTAGTTTTTGACTTATCTTTGTACATGTTTACGGCGGGTTACGATCTTCAAGATTTCTGTTTTACTTTATATAGTGGCAAAATCTACTTATAACAATTTCACAAAGAGAAATAGTAACCTTTTTCGTAATTTAAATGTACACAGGTGATTGAACTATTAATACAAGCAAAACAAAGTAACAAAAGTACCCAGACAAAATTACATGAGTGTAGTAATATATTTCGTGTATCATTCATTATATCTAGTTTTTTTACAGGGGGCAGGCGGCAGAAGTAAGTTTTACTTTGTTAATCGAATCGAAGCCGTGGTGGCCTATGGCCTCTCAAGCAGAGGATCGTGGGTTCAAATCCCGGCTCGCACCTCTGCGTTTTTCGGAATTTATGTGCGAAATTACATTTGTAATTTACCATGAGCTTTACGGTGAAGGAAAACATCGTGAAGAAACCTGCGTACACCTGCGAAGAAATCCAATGGTGTGTGTGAAGTTGCCACTCCGCACTGGGCCCGCGTGGGAACTACGGCCCAAGCCCTCTCATTCGGAGAGGAGGCATGTGCCCTGCAGTGGGACGTATATAGACTGGGATGATGATGAATCGAAATGTACCTGGAGCTACAATTAGAAACCACAATAACGTTATATTGCGTCTGGTCAACTATTTCTTACCTAGCAAATATGTAGTACAGTATAATAGTCTGGGAGCCGCAAAATAAAATTGTTTTAATGTCACTTTATTTGCGTGTCGTCAATTGTTACTCTAGTTCTAGTATTTCTGAGTAATTGGTTGTCTGGAAGAGATCGCTTTTTAGCTATAAGACCGCCTATTGTCTACCTGAATTTTTATTTTTGTAATGTCACTGTACTGTTTTTGGTGATCAATAAAGAATATTTGTATTGTATTGTATTGTACAAATTGTAAAGAGATTACAGTTCACGAGCCGCAATATAATGTTGTTGTGGTTTCTAATTCTAAATTAAGTGAAGTATAGTGCTAGATAACTTTTGGATACGCTGCGCTAAAGCAATACTCAATAGTTGAGTGTTTACTTATCTCGCCGCTTAACTCAGGGACATCTGTGCAACACTTCTTTCTTAGTGCTGTCTTAGGAAACAATTAAAATTATACCTTAAATTAGTAAAATTAATTATGAAACTTACTTATATAATTATTATGTGTGTATAGAGGTATTATCCGTCGCCCTGCTGGATAGAAAATCTAATCTTTACTTTAGTTTACCCAAATTTAATAAATCTTTTTGAATGTATTCATTTTTTTTCTCGTTGCTTTGTACGGAAAACTATATAATTTGTTGTGGATAAACTTAACATTTTATACTATTTTTTATATACTTTTACGTACTCAATATTTTTTAAATCTTTTTATACTCGTACATGACATCGTAAATTCATAATTATGTCCCATCCTTATCATATTTTTTCACTTCAACAAATTTCCAAGTAAACATCAGCTACCGGATTTCTTCTGCAAGTAATTTAATATTTAAATTAATATCGCCAAAACGGATATTTTCTGGTTTCGAGTGAATAACCTCGGCATTATTTAATATTTATATTAAATTATGGAGTCTGCAACCGGTTGATTGCAATTAACTTGCTGCCTGTGATATTTTATTAATATCAATCTCCGATCAAAGAGATGGGACGCATGGCTCGATTGTTTACTGCCGATTCCAAAATATACGTAGACGACATTGTCGTTTTATGAAGGCGAAAAAATGGAAAAGAAAACAGCTTGAATACATAAAATCGTTAGTGCTTTTAAGAGTCTAGATATTTCAAGCCCTAGATACTCGTACTTCGAGTATATCCGTGACCACTTCAAAAGTTTTCCTTTCAAGTAATTTAGTTTGATAACCATCTTTACTATTCTTCCCCCCTCCCCTCTTCATCTTTCTCTTTATCCCTATTATTTTTTTTGCTTATTGTCATTACTAATCCTTACATTCCAGATGTTCCCAAAAAAAAGCAGTTAGTAGTCGACGGATTGACGAAATATATCCTTAAAAAACACCTTGTTTACTACTTTATCTGAGTATTTATGGAAATTTCGTTTATGTCGAACTGGGTTTGTTATGTCTAATGCTGAAGACAGGCTACCCAGACAAGTCTTAAAAGAATGTACAGTTTTATTTGAAGGTTTTTCTTTATACAACATAATAATACAATTTAATATAAATATATGAACTAATAATAATTCTACCTTAAACTAACTGTTGCTTTGTTAGAAATTTTCTACAAAATATCGCATCGCCTTTTCTTAGACGGGTACACACTAGAGGCGCAAGTGCTTCATCTGACTCCATTTAATTAACTTAAGTGCATTTGCACTAAATTTTAATGATATCAAACGTGCAGTCTTGGGACTAGACGCAAGCAAATCCCGCATATAAATTAGTATTTATGTTATAATTCAAAGCTTAAATATATGTTATTCTGAGACTAATTATTTTGTACTCATCTATCCACTAAATTGAGTTATCTTCTCTAGGAGCGTGCTTGTAATTAAATTATCACAACGTACATATATCAAAGGTAAGCTGCTTATAGTCGTCTTCGGAACACCGAATTAAAAATGTATTACGGCATAAAATATAATTTGTTGCGTCAGACGTTATTTTATGTTAGATTTGATTTGAGTTCTTTCTTTATTTTAACATACTTAGTTAATTAAGGTAAACGTCTCGACACGTGCTTGACATGACCCAATATATGGCACCTTCAATCTTATGTTATAGTAAGAGAGATGACAGATGGGTGTCATCTACTGGGCGTTGAGGAGTCGAGCATTAGTACGTTTCATCTTTTCAGCCGAAAGACGTCCACTGCTGAACATAGGCCTCCACCAAACAAATCGGTCCCGTGCCATCCGCATCCAACGTGATCCCGCAACCTTAACCAGGTCGTCGCTCCATCTTGTTGGAGGCCTACCTACACTGCGTCTTCCGGTCGGTGGACGTCACTCGAGAACCTTTTTGCCCCATCGGCCATCAGTTCTACAAGCGATGTGCCCTGCCCACTGCCATTTGAGTCTGGCGATTCTTCGAGCTATTGCTATTGCTATTGGTACGTTTACCTTACCTGTTCGTAATGAATATCTACACTAAGCTCATTCCAGTTCTTTATTTATTAAGTTTAAAAGTACAAAAGTAAAGTAAAATATTAATCAATAGTAATACTTATAACTAACCAAGTGCGAGTCATACTCGTACACGAAGGGTTTCGTAACAACATACCGAAAAAAAATGTTTTTCGTATTCAAATTGGATACATGTATATCTTTAATTAGCAACTTTATTGTTTTTTTTTATGTTTGTGATTTCAAGTGTCAATTTATTACTGTTCAAAAAATACAGCCCTCTGCAATACGGACAGAAAAATAGCAGAGGCTTAGTAATAGGATCCCATGGATCACCCTTTGGACATGTTCCATAACAATATTACCTCATATATTTTCAACAGAATGTTCTTCAGTTTATGACTAAAACGTAACTGTATTTTTCCTACTCCTGTACTTTTATCTGTTTTTTACATGGTCGCGAACAAATATATAAGAACATAGATAATATGACTTCAGAAAGTCTATACTTAATCTATTCGCCATAACAGCACTTGTGTCATAATGTCGTTATTACGATACACCTAGCTGCCACATAATATTAAATGTAGAGTACACTCAACACTAAAGCCCAGTTTAGACCTGCTGAGTTGAGTAGAGTAGGGTACAGTCGGGTACAGTAGGGTAAAATAGGGTACAGTAGAGTACAGTCGGGTACAGTAGGGTAAAATAGGGTACAGTAGGGTAAAATAGGGTACAGTAGGGTACAGTCGGGTACAGTAGGGTACAGTCGGGTACAGTAGGGTACAGTAGGTAAAATAGGGTACAGTTGGGTACAGTCGGGTACAGTAGGGTAAAATAGGGCACAGTCGGGTACAGTAGAGTAAAATAGGGTACAGTAGGGTACGGTCGGGTACAGTAGGGTAAAATAGGGTACAGTAGGGTACAGTCGGGTACAGTAGGGTAAAATGGGGTACAGTCGGGTACAGTAGGGTAAAATAGGGTACAGTAGGGTACAGTAGGGTAAAATAGAGTACAGTCGAGTACAGTAGGGTAAAATAGGGTACAGTTGGGTACAGTCGGGTACAGTAGGGTAAAATAGGGTACAGTAGAGTACAGTCGGGTATAGTAGGGTAAAATAGGGTACAGTAGGGTACAGTCGGGTACAGTAGGGTACAGTAGGTAAAATAGGGTACAGTTGGGTACAGTCGGGTACAGTAGGGTAAAATAGGGTACAGTAGGGTACAGTTGGGTACAGTCGGGTACATTAGAGTAAAATAGGGTACAGTAGGGTAAAATAGGGTACAGCAAGGTACAGTCGGGTATAGTAGGGTAAAATAGGTTACAGTAGAGTACAGTCGAGTACAGTAGGGTAAAATAGGGTACAGTCGGGAACAGTCGGGTACAGTAGGGTAAAATAGGGTACAGTAGGGTAAAATAGGGTACAGTCGGGTACAGTATGGTAAAATAGGGTACAGTTGGGTACAGTTGGGTACATTAGGATAAAATAGGGTACAGTAGGGTACAGTCGGGTACAGAAGGGTGAAATAGGGGACAGTAGGGTAAAATAGGGTATTTTACCCTACTGTACCCGACTGTACCCGAATGCACCCTACTGTACCCTATTTTACCCTACTGTACCCGACTGTACCCTACTGTACCCGACTGTACCCTACTGTACCCTATTTTACCCTACTGTACCCGACTGTACCCGACTGTACCCTACTGTACCCGACTGTACCCTACTGTACCCTACTTTACCCTATTTTACCATACTGTACCCTACTGCACCCGACTGTACCCTACTGTACCCCATTTTACCATACTGTACCCGACTGTACCCTACTGTACCCTATTTCACCCGACTGTACCCTACTTTACCCGACTGTACCTCATTTTACCCTACTGTACCCGACTGTACCCTACTATACCCTATTTTACCCTACTGTACCCGACTGTACCCTACAGTAGGGTACAGTCCAGTACAGTAGAGTCGAGTCGTAGAAAAAATATTGTATGTAACGGTGTATAATTTGGTCTTAACGGCTCGTGCCGTCTTCCATTGCGATACTCGCATTCGCTCGTATCGCAACTCACGTCACTCGCCTTTTAAGACCTTACTTATACAACCGTTGCATAAAATACTATTATGTACCTATAATTACTTAATAGCTCTGTTTGTGCTTTTTATTTTGCAAGCGAGCTGTTTCAGCACAAAAGAAAACACGGTTAATCATAGCTTCTCATGTCACAATAATGTTGTTACAGGAAATTAGTACACAGCCCCTATTCTGTTAGCTACTGGAAATTCACTGCGACGCTTTTACGAGTAAAACGCATGAAAATTGTGTACATAAGAAAATTGGTTTTATTTCTTTTGATATCTATCCCACTAAAGACATACCTATGAAAAATATGAGCTATTTTATAAGAACAAATAACATCACAATTTATAAAACTCTGTTTCTTTGTTTTCGTAGTAGGGTAAACAATGTATGTATGATATTTAATTTAAAAATATGAATTGTAAATTGAACTGTCGAATAATTTACAGAAAATAGATAACTTCTGTTAAATTTAAGCTTAAGATTTGACTTGGCTACTTCTCTCATACAAGTCATCTTTATTTGGCTAGTCAAATTATCTTCTACATAAATTTGAATTGCTAGTTAAAAGTAGCCAATATTTTTTTTAATAATAAAAACTACTTCAATCTTTTTCAAAATAGGAGGTATAAACTCTTTTTTTTATCAGAATCAGGCAACACTCAAGCTTCAGTATCTATGTTGCCAACTCATCACGGAGTAATGCCACTGTATCTAGACCGCGTCCTTGGCAGACATGCGATCCCCTAATCGACGATCTTCGGAGATCAAAGATACGTTCGTTATTCTCTTATTACAAGCCTGTCGTGTACAAACGTATCTTTTTAAATTGTTCTCGTTTCATCCAATGTTTTCTTTAAATTTTTCAACGCTAGCAACTTTGTAATTGACGATTTCGTTTACATTTATATTATAACAATGTTATTTGTTTTTGAAAATAGTCTGTCTACAAATTTGTTATTTAATTTTGTTATTTACATGTTTCCTGTTGTACCTTACGGGAACATCATGATATATACTACTAATTTAGTATATAGATACGATGTTCAAAACAAGTGGTACCGAAATAAACAATATCCCCCAAAAAATAAACAATATCCCCCAAAGGCTTCCCTTTCATTTATTTCTCGCGAAAGGCTAGACTCCTACGTCGCTTCAGTCTATCATAATATTTCGTGAGTAGAAAATTCGCTCCAATGAAATTGAACGTTTCGATTCATCGTGTGTTGTCGTTGTGATCTTGGAAATGTTTGTGCTTATTTTCATTTGTTTATGGTATTCTGTTTGCTTTCGTTGTAATTCGTACACGTGTTGTTTGTCTTCATTAATCTTCGGAAAGAGAAAGCCTTTAGAGGCGTGTGAATGAATATGAACGCTTCGTTTCAAACGATTGTGCCTAATGTGCTATCAGTTACCTCCTCCGCAAATTACATCAAATGCTTGCCCGTTAAATCGGCTTATTCTAAGAAAAACAAAAGATGAGATGACTGCCAGAGGAATATGTATAACTAGCCTTCCGTCCGCAGCTTCGCCCGCGATAGATTATTTTTTCCGTAGGAAATAGTAGATTGTTCAACAAGGGAGGAAAATAATATAGGGTGATATTGGTGTTTTTCCCGAGTAAAACACTCTGTTTTTCATTTCGACTACAAGGAAAGTAAGAAAATATAAGTATAAATAAATTAAAATGTCTAAACCGGTCAATATGATCGTTGTAAAATATTTCAATAGAGTTTATTGTTAAGCAATAATTAATTTAACAAAATTTAATATATTCAATATAATAATCAATGAAAACAGTAAGGAGTTAAGCTGTATAGAGATAAGCTGTGTGGACATATAACATTGTCGTTTACCGTGTTTTTTTTCTTAATATTTTTTAACTTTTCTGGTTTAAGTCACTAAATAAAAAACTAATGTAAATATTTTATTTATTATATTTGATCTTTTGTCTCTTGTGATAGGTAACTTTATATTTTTGCAGATAAAATTAATGTAAAGTACATTAATTATACATCAATTTCAGGTCAATAAATAATTAAATTACAGCAAAAAATACTAAACTAACAATAACAACAAATAATCAAAAATATAACAAAGTCAAAAAAAAAAAAAACACTAAAACTAAGTACCACCACCCCGCGCCATACCCGGCTCAAAAGTGCCCATAATACCGGCAGCATTGCCCCGCTGTATGGTCAGCGCAATCTGTTGAACCAGGTATGACCCGGAGCGGGGGTCGCCGCCCCTGTCCCGCAACCGACGGCCCAATTCCCAGACTAAAGACTTAGCCTCAGCACCCCAGGGACCAGCCGTTTCAACCGCAAAAGGCACGAAGTCATACGAAGGCTCCAAAGCCGAGTACTTGAGGTGCTTGGACCTCGCGGCATTCTCAGCCGCGGATCCAGCAGACCTCGACGTGCAACTCAAGTGAGATGGTGCGAAGGTACTCACGCACGTCGCATCCCACAAGAGGCAGCGCCCTCTCTGCCAAGGAACCAGCGTAAGACCATCAGGCCTCTTACCGTCACTACGGCTCAACCCCGGAGGCTCCAAAACGCTGGGCACATTCGCCGCAACCATAGCCCGATGAATGAGGCCGTTAATAGAATGATGCCTCGAGAACCGGCCAGCACACCGCTGACAACTAAGGCCATGGTGGCCATCCTCCTCCACCATCACCCCACACACACAACGGTGCCGCTCGCACACCTTGCACCCCAATCTCAGTGCCACTGCTATCCTGAGTGAGTCATTATCCAGCAAGGTGCCAAGCTGGGGCGACGGTAAAGCCTGCAACCAAGCTCCCGATTCAGGACGAATAGACGCCTTAAGTCGTGCCATATCGGATCCCGAAGCATCACTCACCAACCCCCCACTAGTCCACTCGCAAATGATATCATCCCACTGCCTCTGTCTAGCGCGATCATCCGGCCACCGATCACCCACACCCAATGACGCCCAAACCGCCAAAGCATCCGGCAAAAAAGGCAAAGGGACCCCACTGCCATTACAGGGAAGAATGCGAGCAACGAGGTCCCCCACCCCATGAGCCGAAGCCAAAAAAGCAATCAGACCGACATCGCGCACGCGCCGCGCCCCTAAACCGCCATACCTAACCGGAAGAGCAGCCTGACACCACTGTGAATCGTTCATGTGGACATTAATGACGCCTTCCAGTGCGCCCCTAATTGTCTCATCGAGCAACTTAACCTCATCCGGAAAGAGCCAGGTCGGAGCCGTTCTCAACAAATACACCATCCGAGGCATGGCAAAGCAGTTCCTCAACAAAGTCAACGCAACATGCGCAGACAACTGCTTGAGGTGACTCTGAGCCAAAACTAGTGCCTGCCTCTTGGCCTCAAGGGCTGAAGTAATCCCTTCGGGAAAAATTGGTGCACCGAGCAAGTTCAACTCTGCCTTATCCAAAACCTTTATCCTCGGGATCAAAGACCGAAATTTCTCCAGAGATTCCCTGCTCAATGCCCCACAAGCGTACAGTTCACACTTACCCGAATTAACCTCTAGCCCTATCTCCCTTAAAGCAGGCACAAGCTTGCCCAAGTCAGCCAACACCTCATCCGGCCCACCGCCCAAAGTGCCATCGTCCAAGTACCACACATTCAACGGGGATACCAAATCCGTGACAATTCCGTGCATCGCGAGGCAAAACACCAAAGGCCCTAACGGGTCCCCCTGCTGAGCACCCACCTGCGAGGACACCGAATTACTGTTGAAATAAAGGTGACTTGGCTCGCGGTAGCATTGGTACAGAAAAGGATACAGTGAAGGGACTTTACCTAGCACCTCCTTTAAAATAATATCCCTCTCAACACTGTTGAACGCATTTTTGATGTCAACCTTTACCACAACAGCACCGACAGCCTCGCCTGCGACTGCGAAGGACCGCGTGGCATGTATAGCCGCCTCACACCCCTGAGCCGTGCCAAACCCCATCTGCTTTGGTTGTAGATATCCCGCCATCATATCACGCACCGCTCGACAGCCCAACTTCGCCGCCAATCGCCGAAACGTCGAACCCACAGCAATCGGCCTGACTCCTCCATCACTCTTCGATAAGGCACACAGAGAAGCTCCATAAATGAATGGACAAACCTCGGGATTGACGGAACCCCTTAACAAAAAATTGCATAACTTAGCAAGAACCTCCAGCAAACGCACCCCACTGTCCCCCGCCGAAGCCGACGTCAACTCTTTGAGGTGCTGCGGGCGCAATCCATCCAATCCCGAAGCCGAACCACTGTAGAAAGAGGCCAAAGCTTCCGCCACCTCGGCCGGAACAACCGACACCACAGGCCCACCCTGATCCGGCTCCTGAGGAAAATCTAAGAACCTTGAAGGGGACGGATGCTTCTCCCTGAGCAATCTTAGCGTTGCCTCATTTGACGGTGCCAAGGCAGAGTCCGACACCACGAGGCGAACGGCTCCCCTCAAATCCCCATCGTGAACTTTGGCCTCTATTGTGCGGTAAATTGAACCCGGCTTCCAAGACCCACCAACGTCAGGGCAACATGGCGCCGCGGAGCTGCATATATTGTTCTTGACCTTAGAGGTCAGCGATTGACCCAGACTACTGTCTGGGACCTTCAATGCTGTGTATGAAAAGGACAGCAGACTGTACCAATCGCCAACACTATTTGTACGCAGGCAATCCTCAATAACTGAGCTTAGTTTCCCAGCAGCGAGACTTCTGGCACCCTTGGGTACATGTTTTAAGACTCTGACCCCAGCCTTAAGACGCGCCAAGCCCTCAAGATCCACCGGGCTCGAAACCCCCCGCACCACATCACCCCGACTCGGAGTAACAGTTATTTGAGGAACTGCACCGCTCGAACTCTGATCCGACGAGGAGACAGAAACCAAAAGATCCTTGTGAACGCGCCCAATGTGGACATTGAGACCTCGCGGTGCAAGATACAACTTCGGCGAACCCGGGCAATAGGGACAAGACACTCTGGACGAACCGCTCATAATCCAAATAAAAACATTCAAATTGCAATTAAACCCACTACTACCTACAAAACAATATAGAAAATAATTGTTACATTACAATACTAAAACATTAAAACTTCTAAATCTACAATTTATAAAACAAGCTAAGAGCTTTCTACAATACAAAAACTGAATTAAAAAAATAATAATTTAAAGAAAACAATGTATGGCAAAAAAAAAAACCAATTCATGTAAAATATTTAAAATGACAACAATCAAATTTAACAACCAATTACCAAATCATTGCAATTAATTAATCGAACTGAAATACATCATCCAAAATGAATAAAAAAAAGCAAAACATCAACACTATAACATTCAAATCTAATAAATTAAAATTAAAATTTTTAACTTACATATTAATCATAAAAAAAAAAGTTCTTAAACAAATTGTCAAATAAAAACAAAATAGTTAAGACATATAAAGAACAATCCTATAACAAAATCAATACAAGAATCAAAGATCATAATAATCACAAATACAGCAATACTAAATTAATAAATATTCTGGCTGAGATCAGTGCATGCCGCTGCGGAACCCAAGTCATCCAATGTAGCATGAAAAAGTAGGGTAGTCGTCGCGCACGCCGCAACTACCGCCGCCAAAACAGTTGAAGATGGCCGTCAGTGTCAAAACAAATACCGCACAACTGACGGTCAGATGTATTGCTTGCTTGTGTGTGTAATGATAACGTACGAAAAATTCAAATTTCGGGCGTGTGTGCGTGTTATGTAAATTAATAATTTAATTTAATAATATTTCACTGGCATTATAAAATTTGTAATATGATTAATTATGAAAAAAAACTCAATACTTAATTATTCCATGTATATGCCATAATGCTTGGCTGAATGCGTATGTGTTCCATTGACAGCCAATGCCTTTATTTTTTTTAATTCATATCTACCCTAGGGAAGAAAATAATAGTTATCCTCCCGTATGTCAGATATGATTTGCCTCACTTTCCGAGTATGAGAGATGAAAAGTACTTAACATATTTTAACGATGTCGAAAGAAACTCGTGAGGAAACGTGTGTCCCTGCGGAGGAAATCAGTGTGCCTAGGATACGTCTATTAATTGAGATGATTAAGTATATATATTTTATTCTAAGTAGTTGCTCAAACATTTATTTTATCTCACCAAAACATAAATATTAAAGAGAAATGTATGATATAGCGTCCAAAAGTGTTCGTGTTAATATACCCACTGAAGGCTCGGGTTTTTTTTATATTGGGCTGACATACTGCCGTGTCTTGATCTATCTGTTTGTCACCGTTTTTTTTAATAATCTTGTATGCTCCAGAAGCCTGTTCAGTCCCAATGAAGCAACAAGTCGTATATCAGTTCGAAATGTGTGCGTGCGTCGATGAAGTAAATCTACCGCGCGGTATAATGGCGACGGCGATTGTACGAGCTATATCGATCATCGGCATACTGGTACAACGCCGTTTCAGTCTAGTTGTTCAGTCCGATTGTACATTAATGTGTTAAGAATCAATATAAGGTAATTAGAAAGGCTTTTATCATTTTTGTTCGCTTTGAAAGAATGTTGGAGATTAAATAAATCCTACTGATACTGATATGCCTGTAATATATTTATAGGTACTGTTTGGATGTTTCTAAGTCAATCTCGCAATAACGTTTTGACGTATTTACATGAAACTTGGTGTGCAGATAGAAAAAGATCTAAATTGAGACAAAGAATGCTTAATATCCCTGTAATGAGTTGGCGTGGAATAATTTTTTTTTTTTAATTAGATCGCACAAGATTTTGGGCACTGTCCAAGAACATAATGAAAAAAAATACGGATTACTCACGGCTTAAAACGAGTTTAACTCGACATGTTTCTGGCTAATCCGTAGCCCTTCATCTCGGAGCACACACCACTGCGGCTGCTGTCAAACGCGCACTAAAACGTAACGTTTTAAGACGTGAGTAATCTGTGTTTTTTCGCTATGAGTCTCACGGTAGTTTCATATTCAAACTGTCCAAGAACGTTCAAGGTAACGTTTTAACTTCATCTGCAATCCATAGATGGCGTTATCCGAGCGACCGTTAAACTTTAAAATATTACGTAAACTTCTTTCATTGTTCTGATACGAGCGACGCCGTGGGTATAAGTTAGTTATCTTCTAATATATATACGTAAAAATCTTGTGTCACGGTGTTTACCATCGAACTCCTCCGAAACGGCTTGACAGATTCTTATGAATTTTTTTCTCTGTATATACCCCTATTCTTCGCAGACGGAGTCGCGGACAACAGCAGAGCTAGTAAATAAATAAATTGCTAACTCAGTTCTTTTACTAAATTGTACTGGATATAGACACTTTTCAGGCTACTAATAATTATCAGTGGGGTGATTCTTCGAGGTCGTGATTTTTGTTTTATTCCTCTGTCGTATTTTTTTTACTTATTTGACAGAAAAATTCATGCTCCCATGAAAATAGATTTGTTCAGTAACATAAATATTGTTTTGGCACTCATTTTTATAAAACCATTTTGAAAATAATTAACATTTTAGTTTTTATGTCCAGGAGAATAAAAATAGTAGTAAAAAATACGTTAAATATTAATAAAAAAATATAAATAATAATTAAAGTATTATTATACGTAAAAATTAACAATCTAGGTACTTAATTATTCTTGAAAACATTTTCTGCGCTTATTATTTATAGTCACCGGCAAATCTAAAAATTCTAAAAATTCTCTTGAAATTTTATTTTTTTTACTGTTAAGGCATGTTTTATTTCAAAATAACTAAGTAAACTGTCTTTTTATTCAAAAACTACTATGAAAACTGTATTTTTTTTTATTCCAATGTCCATTTATCCATAGGAATAAAGGACAGAGGAATAAAAAAAGTAAATAAAAATACTGATGATTCATAATACGAACATTCTGGAAGGTTGCCGTTAATACTACAGAAAGGTAGTACTAAAAGCAGTGAATCAAGCCTAATTAAAAAAAATAACGGTTATACAAGCGTCAAAAAACCTGGCAGAGTAATAAAAATGTTACCTGAACCAAGGACAGAGAAATAAAATATTTACCTTCGTATCTCTGGAGCTAATTGCACCAGCTGAAATATCCACTACTAGACATATTCGAAACGCGAGTAAAAACACCCCACGTGTGAATTTATCACCAGTTTCTTAATTTTTCTTTATGAAACAACTGATTGAAACGCGCTCCAGAGTAATAAAGAATTTACGCCGGACACATCTTATTTCCTCAGCTATAAAGTTAATACTAGAAGTAAAAATTATTCATCAGTTGTTTATTACGTAACAACTAATATTCTTTGAATGTGGTCACTCAACATATTGTTAAAGTTGACTGATTTTGAGATATTATCGTATGTTTTAATGAAAATGGGGAACGGACACGACAGAGTAGTAAAAATCATGGTGTTAATTATTTTTTTGTAAATAATTAGAACCAGTTACACAAAAACTGACATATGTCCCAGTTAAATACAGATATATGCTACCTCTGAAAAAAAATCAAACTTATAAACTGAAGGGTTCATTAAAATTAGCCCCCGGACATCGAAAATCGGGGCCTCGAAGAATCACCCGGGTAAATAATTAAATACGTTGGCATAATATATAACAAATGAATAGTTAAATACGATTATTAAGGTTATATTTTGTTCAAAGCACTTAATTCTAATTTATAAATGCAAGAGTAATAAGAAAGTAGGTAACCTCCAAATAAAAAGAATTTCGGTGACTGTTCCCCTCGATTTTCGAAATTTATATTTGCTATTTATTATGATGAAAACTGGTACAATAAATAAATTTACACGTCGCTAGCATGCCCCCAGGACTAATAAATTTGATATATTGAAGCCAAAAATTATACCAGTCTTTATTTCACTTTCTTTTAACTGGTTTTGCCTTGCTTGCATTAGTTTATTACAAGCTGCTGCTATCTGTAGTCCTTTCGCGTTAAGAAAATAGTGACTCATCGGTGCAACTGCAAAGTAAAGGCGTATTCATAATGGAGCAAAAATTCAACTATTAAAGTTAAAGCGAACTTTTCATAAAGTTGTTTTCAAATATTAACATACTATTTAATTAATGATACTGATACTGTAAAGTAATTATTTTAAAACTTAATCGTCAGCTCTCCATAATTTCGTTTTGATCACAATATTGTTTAAAATATTTAAAAACATTATAAATCACTCGACTTTCTCCGCTACGAATTATTGCTCCAGTTTTATTTTTACGAATATGTGAAGTATTCATTTTTTAAATTAACGAAAAACACGTCTGTACTGTCTGAAGGGCTAACTTCAACTGGTCAATGTGAACACGGCTTTCTAATTTACTATTCTCTAATTTATTGAATCAGGCGTTACTTTGCGGAGGTCCATATTAATGAACTAAAACAATTACTTTGCTCACCCGCGACCTTACAATAGGTAGTTACGTTTATGCAAGAAATGTGTGTTCATGCAGTTCCTCCACCTCCACACTGTACGAACACACACAAATCACATAAACCCAACCATCACCACCACCAAGCTGCACTGACGCGTTTCGAACTCAACCAGAGCTCATCTTCAGAGTTACCACAACCGTATGCTATGCTACCAAATGTTAAACTCATGTTGGAGTTTAACATTTGGGCGTGGCTAAACCGAGTGACAACGATGAGTCACTATTTCAAATATCTGGCATAAAAAGTTAATGTTTGTATTTTTATTAGATTTTTTTTATTTATTTAAACTAAATAAATATACTTTTCCTATTTTTATTATTATGAGAAGGAGGCAAACGAGCAAGTGGGTCATCTGATCGAAAATGATCACCACCACCGCACTGATCTGTTGCTGGCCTTTAAAAAAAGGAGCGGGAATAGGGGATGGGGAGGGGAGAGGTTTTGGGCCACGGGCGCCCTCACTGACCGTACGAAACGCAGCAGGTGTACTGCTGCTTCACGCCGGTGTTCTATGAGAGGGCGGTACTGCCCCGGACGAGCCGGCCCATTCGTGGTGCAGCGACTAGCTACAACACGGCTCTACCACCACAAACAGTAAGTCTTCTTCTACTTCTTCTTTAAGACAAGATTTTGCGGTCCAACTAGTCTACGGTCTTCATGCTATTGACCCACCAATGACTTTGGATTTGATATGGCTTCCTTATACACTAGACTTGGCTCTGAATTTTAGACGCGTATAGGTATAGCACAAGTGATAGCGGGCTGTTTCCGCAGCTCGCCGTCTATCGCTTACTTTGCGTAAAGCTTTGTTGTGGTAGGGACTCTATTCGCGTCAGCCTAGCTCCTGGAGAAAGCCCAGCAGACTCTTCACGTTGCCGACGACTTCCTTGAGTGACTTTGGTTCTATACACGCCCATAAGACCAAGCTAATCGTAGAGTAAAAATACACTTTCTTCCCAAAACAAAAGAACGCTTTCCAAATGGAATTTGAGCCATGATAAAATTTGTTAAGCTTTATTAAGATGGAAAAAACAACGACAAGACGACGACGACGAGGTTTAAGAAAACGAACAAAGTTCGCGAAACGGTAAGTAACTATAATTTTTTTTACCTATCTTAAATTCCTTGAAATCCCACAAACTCGTTACGACATATCCAAAAAATGTATGAGTAGGTACTACAATATTTCGCCTACCGTATTACTCACTGTAATAGCCGTTTCGGTAATGCGATATAGGGATCTAATTCAAGCTCTCGCGTGCCGCCGTCGTGTTAATCTGCAGGCGTAAAGGTTCGGCCAAGACCAATAAGATCATGCGTACACGCGACCGGCGGGGTGCCAAACAATTTTCCAATACATGGCGTGTATTGCCAGGTAACTACTGTGCTGTAACCGTCTGGATCTTGCAATGGACAGCGTAATTGTTAGCGGGTCGCGGCAGCGTTAATCTGTTGGCGTAATGATGCGCAGGCGTGAACGCTGCGTGCTGCTTGGATCTCTTGATCTGTATACCTGGTTTATAGGCATGCGTCGGTTTTTCGGAAGGACGCTTTGAAAATAAATGAGGGAATAATTTAAGTTTCCAGTATAAATGTTTATGTACCAGTATGTTGATATTTAGGTTGAAATACTTGAAATATATGGTAAATTAATTTCAATAGGGTACTAGATGAAAAAAAATCCGCCTGTATAATACCCGTCCCCATGGGAATTCCGGGAAAATATATATCCTATGTCTCTCGCGGAACTGAGACGAATCTAATGACACCTCACTCTTCAAAATCCATTGAGCCGTTTAGGCTGCAGGGCGTGCCAAAGTATTATACATACATATATATAAATACCACAGACTTGGAATATAATAGCAGACTTGACATAACGAGTCCAAATACTGGCAAAAACGCACACATCTCTATCACACAAACACTTACCGGTGAAAGGTTAATCCTGGTATATTTCCATAACACATTAGAAAAACATTAAAAAATCTCAGTTTACCAAAAAATTCGCTTGCAGCTTCGGCAGCTTATTTAAATGACTGACGTTCAAAACATAGCATGTGTCATTTTTTTAATGTTTCTTGGACAGTGTTGCGACACATGAGAAAACGGGATGACAATATTCCTGATCATTATAGCGTGAGGGAATAGGAAATATGTACGCGCACACTCGTAGTTATGTGAAGTCTGCTATTATATTCCAAGTCTGTGATAAATACATACGCTCGAAAAACATAACCCTCCTTCGACAGTCGGATGATAAAAGTATCTATGCGTAAGCAGGAAAAAGTTATGTATTGTTTCGAACTGAACAACGGAAAAGCAAGACAAGAAAACATGGTAGCCAACGTAATATAGTGTTGCTATTAAAAAAAAAACTCTAATAAGGTTGCGTTCAAAACTCAACACAGTCATTTAATAAAAAAGATATGGGTAATAAACAAAATTAAGCTCACTACAGACACAAAAGTTATGGGTCGTTTGAGCCAACATTTTTTACTAAAATTACGCCAAATCAGACTAAAATCTAAAATAATGACACCAAAATGGTTAACCAAACCAGGAGAACCAAAGTTGCTGATGTAAATCGGAGAGTTGCTAGACTTAAATAGCAGTGAGACATTGCTCGTAGAACCGATAGTTGATGGGGCAGTAAGATTCTAGAGTGGCGCCTGCAAACCGCAAGATGTGGCGTGGCATGTGGGAAGATGGAAGATCCTGCAAGATCCTGCAAGAACCACTTGGACACGGACAACGCGGGGCCGATCGTCGTGGAATTCTTTGGGAGAGTCCTTTGTCCAGCAGTGGACGCCTTTTGGCTAACATGATGATGATGATTATGATGATGAAAACAGTTAGCCTTTGTCCTCTGGAAAGACAGCTCTTATTGTCTTATGTTTATTGCCCATCTAACTCTGGCCATCTCGAGGATATTCTTCTAATTTAGTAACATCCCGTCCTGTAGGTATACAGTTATATGATTTTTTTAAACTTTTTTCATACTAACCTCTTAATTACTTACTTTCTAATTTATTTCGAGGATATGCAATTGTTTCCCAGCGCAAACTTATACGTGGGTGTAACGATGAGTGACGCATCATTATTTTTTCATTCAAATAAAAAAGCAGCCGTATTAATGTAACAAATAGTCTACTCATATAATGTACTTAGGTTCCTCACATGCCGCGTAATCGGCCGTGGCAGTGTCTCTGCCTACTCAGTGCTGGAGATCCCGACATAAATCCTCCAAGTAAAGACAAATTACTCGACCTTTTTTCCTTTTGAGTCCCGTAGGATAACGGGTACCTACAAATCCCTACGATCGTGCCGTTTAATGGAATGATTTTATTACTAATCTCCGTATGTATGAGCCGATTATCTTCGATACGTGCTCTCTGTATTTTAATTTAGTAACGTTACTTATCTTGGAGGAATACGGTTTATTAAAAGCTTCTCGTTATCGGAATTCCCGAGGGATTAGAGTCGGGAGATTGAACAAGTATGTATCGGAATAGTTGTTTATTGGCATTTTGCATATAGACTAAGTGTCAAAGCACACTATGGCGAAGATATGTGACCGAATTTCGATTTAATTACACTTGCAATACTGCTCCGATAACTAGCGACACATTTACCGAAATTATCACTGTTTGTCGTACAATCCAACGTTACTTCGGCAAATGTGTCACTAGTAATTTAATTGAAAAAATATTGCAGTTGTAATCACGCGCAATTTCTGTCGCGTAAGGTGCGTCATGCAATCGAATACGTTGGAACGTAAAATCAGCCTCGAAATTTCGGTCACATATTTTCGGCATAGTGTTTAAAAGCACATAGAATCCATTTAAATCCAATTAATTAAAAGTAAAAGTTTTCAACTTAAAACCAAATGAAATTATTTATAAGCAGAGGGTACGTGGGCCGAACAGGGCCCTCATAACTCTTAAATTACGAGAAACTCATGAGAATCATAAATATTCGTTGTTGAAGTGTGACGTATACCTACGGCTCCTCTGTAAACGTAACGCTTAACATGTTCCTTATTTAGCGTTAAAAACTGGTTAAATACCTAAACAGATTTTAAAATCTATTGTGTAAAGTTTAAAAAGTTTAAAAAAGAAAAGGAAAAGAAAAGAAAGAAAAAGAAAGGGGGAAAGGCTCGTGCCACTCAGTTTTTAGGGTTCCGTACCCAAAGGGTAAAAACGGAAACCCTATTACTGAGGCTCCGCTGTCCGTCTGTCCGTCCGTCTGTCACCAGGCTGTATCTCGGGAACCGTGATAGCTAGAGAGTTGAAATTTTCACAGATGATGTATTTTGGTTGCCGCTGTAACAACAAATACTAAAAAATGGAATTAAATAAATATTTAAGGGGGCTCCATAAAACAAACATGATTTTTTTGCTCGTTTTTGCTCGATTTTGATAACGGCAACAGGTAGACGCTTGAAATATTCACAGAATATTTAATTATATATTGACTTTAAAAATAAATCATTAAATTAAAATAAAAAAAATATTTAAGGGGGGCTCCCATACAACAAACTTGATTTTTATAGATAATTGTACGGAACCCTTCGTGTGCGAGCCCGACTCGCACTTGGCCGGTTTTTCAGAACTTATGTATTATATGTATTTACAATGAGTTTCAGGTGAAGAAAAACATCGTAAGGAAACCTACACATAATAAGCCTGCGAAGCAAATCCACGGTTTGTGTGGAGTTCCCAATCCACACTGAGCCCGCGCGGAAACTACATCCCTATCATTTTGATGTATATGTTTTACATAATGAATGATATTATTTAAAAGCGAAAAAGTTTTTCGGGTGCGCCGGTGGGATTCGAACCCACGTCTCCTGGGTATGCGCCCCAACGGGTGTTCTACCAATTGAACCATGTCGCATCCAACCGACTTCCCCGAAATTCTTAATCGCTTACATACGCCAACAGCGTGTGGTATACCCAGGAGACGTGGGTTCAAATCCCACCGGCGCACCCGAAAAAATTTTTCGCTTTTAATTAATCTTAGATTCGGTGAGCAGCCGTTACTGCTAAAAAATAAATAATAATGAATGATATGTTAAATACAGCAGAATACTTAGGATTGACTTAAGATAGGCAGAAGACAGAATTGATGTTTTTCTTAAGCGGCATTCAACTCTTTCTAATAATCATCTTAATTTGTTTCTATGTAGGTGTATCAGTAGGCGGCGGCAGCTTCGTCTGGTTATGTTTATTATCCTTACGTTTAAACTGAAGAACTATATAAGTACAGTTTGTAGCTGAATAAACATTTAAACATATAATTTAAATTAGTCTTTACACAGTGAGAACAAGAAACATGGTCAACGCACGACACAAAAATAATAGTTTAACATTCAGCTAAACAAGGAGTTCTACATGGATACCATTAAAATAAAGGTTGGTGGCTTCCCTTACAAGCCGCAGCAACAATTGCTTTACAAAATTGCTCAGTTAACCATGAACGCGGACCCAGCAGCACCCAATAAGATCTGAAGTTAAACTCGCCCGATTTGGTAGTGGACGTAGCGCATAAATTACAATGGGAATAAATACACATATAAATGTCCTCGCCGGTACTATTTTAGCAGTTTTGCACCGGGCGATACAATCATGCGATTTATGAAGCCATTGTCTGGGTACCGAGCAACTATTCTCATTAGTGTCTGCTACTTGCGGATTATGGCGTGCTTCAGTGTATGAATGATTTTTAGAGGCCCGCTTTGTGATGCTTGTTTGATGTCCAGTGGGGAATATTAGACCGGGCCCCTTAAGTTATGGTAAGGGTTTAGCTTGCTGCGTAACTGTTATCAACCGGGATGTACACTGTACAGTCGCCATCATAAATATCAAAGCAGTCAAGGTGGTCAAAATATCTGAACATCGACTATACGGTTGTGTTCAGATATTTTTAACCACCTTGATGCTCCGATTTTTATGATGGCGACTGTCCCATGGTTTTATTTTAGATAGTAAGTAGCAGAAGTAACGCTAAACGATATCCTAGGAATTAAAAAAAATAAAGTTTGTGGAAATGTTTGAGAGTTTGGATGTTTGTTAGTCAATCACGCAATAGCGGCTTAACGGATTTAGATGAAACTTGGCGTACTGATAGACAAAAATCTGGATGAGAAACAGGGTACCTAATATCCCGGTAATGCGTTCCCGCCGGTAATTTTAACTTTATACAAGAATAGAATAGGGTGTTTTCCAAAAAAAAATACTTGTTAACTTCCTCTGCAATCAATAGAATGGTGTTGTCCAAGCTAACGTAAAGCTATAAAAATGTTACCGTAACATTTTTTCAGCCCAAACTAAAAGGCTTTAAATGTTTCTCGTAAAAGTATTTCTAATGCGGGCAAAACCACGGGTTAAAGCTAGCAAAAAAATAAGTCTAATATCTCACGCACATGCGACCTTAAACCTAAATCGAGAGCGTGGCAACTCAAAATAACATACCATTTAAGTATCTTCTATTTATAACAAAGATTTTTTTAAAGCGATTCAGTATTTTTTTCATCAAATTCATTCAATACATCAAATTGGTAGACTGTACCTGAGCATAGATAATTCCCTATTGCATATTATAAGCTTTCTGACTTTCCTCAGACTGTTCTAAAGCAGATACAACCCTAATATAATAAGGCACATTTGAACCACGTGTCCCATCCATCCCCGTAATAGCCGACATGCGGAAGGTAGCAGAGAGTTATGACGTCACATAACGTGCTAATGACGTCATAACTGCATTGCCCCGAGCGCCCGTTGACTTGCCTGCAATGGATGCTATGCAATTTGCTTAGTAGATCCCGCGTACGACTCATTTTAACTGCTTTTACACCCAGAAGTGAGGTCACTTTTAAGTTTAAGCTCACTCTATTCACACTTCATTTTGTTAGTTAGTTTTATTCGCGTTAATAGGTTTACTCCACAGAACTAATAATAAGAGAAAATAGAAAATAACACACTTTCCTTCAAAATACGAGTACCTACTCGTGACACGCTACATCGCACATATTTTTCGTGTTTGCTTTTTGAAGTTAAATCTCTGCAATAACTCACTTTTTGAGCAAATAACTTCATTGCAGACTGAGCTGGGGATAACTCCAAACTTTTTAGCCATATATAGCCACCTATTCCTCCTATTATTACTTCCGTGGTTTACCCCATTCGCGTTCTTGTG
Organism: Archips xylosteana; assembly: GCA_947563465.1. NCBI lineage: Eukaryota > Metazoa > Arthropoda > Insecta > Lepidoptera > Tortricidae > Archips > Archips xylosteana. The sequence continues at coordinate 11,615,633 of OX387357.1, read as the reverse complement.
GCTATTAAATACGTTCAGATCGGCCTAAAGAAATGATCAGGTAGTAGTTGTTGGTGGCAAATCCCAAGATCAAAAATGAACTCGGCACATGCTAAGAATACTCGACTATAAAATACTAGCTTTACCCACGTGAAACTTACGAAAGGTTGGACTGTATTTAAAAGAATAGATGTGACTTGAATAATGGTCAAATTCTTTTAATTAGAAACTAAACCAAACCATACGACTTACTGAACTTTAACGACTACAAACCGACAGACAAGAACTCGAAAAAAAAAGATATTTTAAAACAAGAAAAGGTATCAAAAGTGAAGAAGTTTGCAACACCACGGCTTCGGACGCGTAAATCATTTGATCTGGCAGTTGAATTAAAAATGCGAAATTTTACTAATTCTCATGTGGATTTCTTGTGAATGTCTTCATTTGGTCCCGTTAGCCAATTGCGGCTCATTTAACACTCCGTTATGTGAGATAACTATTAACTTTTAGCCGCTCTGTTTACAAGATTGCCTGCATCCCAGTGCAGTGATAGCGTGGGCTGCTAATAGCCCTCTCGTGTAGAAGATTTGCAACAGCTTTTAATGTAATCAGATGTAAAAGTTGTATATCTGTTTATTGGAGAGGTAATTAAGATTAACACAGACATCGATCTGCTCTCGAACCATTATTTTAGAAAATACCAGCAAATAGCAGATGTTACTCTAAACGAATTCCATTATATTAATCATCATCAACATCATTTCAGCCGAAAGACGTCCACTGCTGAACATAGGCCTCCACCAACGCTCGCCAAACAGATCGGTCCCGTGCCATCCGCATCCAACGTGATCCCGCAACCTTAACCAGGTCGTCGCTCCATCTTGTTGGAGGCCTACCTACACTGCGTCTTCCGGTCGGTGGACGTCACTCGAGAACCTTTTTGCCCCATCGGCCAAGAAAGCCCAAGGCTCGGCAAACAGATCGGTCCTGCGCCATCCGCATCCAACGCATTCCCGTTAACCAGGTCGTCGCAGGTATTATTTTTATGCCGGAACTTTATTTCTTTGAGTAAACTAGACAGTTATTTATTTACTTTAGAGAGATTTGCTCAAGTTTAAAGGTTCGTCACTGTTGTCAGGGCCATTTGAAAGCAACTCTTCGTTTTTGCTGCAGGCAAAAAAGTTTTGAAAATTTGCAAGGCTATTTGGATGATTTAATAAATAAATAAATAGTGGGATGATAGACATCAATTGACCTACTCCCAAACTAATTGCTTGTACTATGGGTACTAGACAACGGATAAACATACTTATATAGATAAGTACATACTTAAATACATATTAAATATCCAAGACTCGAGCACAAACATTCTTAATTGTCACACAAATATCTGCCCGACCGGGAATTGAACCCGGTACCTCAAGCTTCGTAGTCAGGTTCTCTAACCACTAGGCCATCTGGTCGTCTAAATTTATCCCGAACTATCCAGAGTGAATTTTTTTCTTCTTCTGCCTCTTCAATCCTGAAGGCCACACGTCAGCTTCTTGTAATCCTCTCTATTATTATTATCTATCTCGAACAGCTTTTCGATGGAGGCAATGCCTGTCCAGTCCACTCCCGAATGCTCCACAGCCATGATTTCTTCCTTCGCCCAGCGCGTCTCTTTAAAAAATGCAAAACATTTTATGTGTCGCAGAAAAATGGTCAAAACAGAGATTTGAACAAAACTCTAAGGGATAAATCAAAGTCAAAATATTTTATTCAGTTTAGGCTTTAATTGAAGCACTTATGAATGTCGAAGAATCTACCACTGGTTCGGAAAAACCCTGTTGAGAAGAATCCGGCAAGAAACTCAACAAGAATATTTTTGCAAACAGATTTGAGATCTGAAAAATTTATTACAACAATTTTTTTAACACAGTAGATACGCTATTTGAGAGTAGGGATCGCCAATGCGGATCGAAATTATTTCCAAACATCCCTGTCCATGACATAGTCATTAATTTTATAGTACGCCCATGAACAAATCACGCAGGATACTAAAATGTTATTGTTATCAACATAGCTCGGACAGGTCATCGCAAAACAATCGCAACACGATAATAGAACAAGATTAATGGAGTCGTATTCCTACATAATTATTTAATTATATTTTTCATTATATTTTTGTGATTTTTTGAGGTAACGTGTTTGTAAATATTGTCTTTATTTATCTGCAATGTGGCCGAAACGTCGAGGTAAATATTTATTGCGTGACAAGTCCCGTTTAGTATAGTAATTATAAGTATTTTGGTCTATTTTAAATACTAAATGTCGGTTGTCATAAAACTGTTTTAAGAATGCCATTTTGACAAAACTATGACAAAATGCAACAAAAAAAATTCAAATGTTGATGACCATTATCCGCTTCAGATAATCATAATCTTATAGTCTCTGTTCAATCTGTTCTATTTCCGTATTAGTTTTTGCGTTGATGTGTCCGAGCATGGTTATCAAGTAGAATATACACAACCTTAGCTGCAGTGGAGATAAGTGCTTGTAGCCAACAAGATTACCGCGCGTAAGCAATGTGAGTGAAGTGGTGTTAACTCGATATCCGCTACTTAGCCGTCTCGATTACACGCAAACATAGATAATGCCACGCTAATTAAACTGTAAAAAACTGTTGTTAACACTTGAAAAGCTCATTTAACTTAGTTAAAATCCATACTAAAGTGTGTCTGTCTGTCGGATTGTTACCACTTCTCGCTTCTACCGCTGAACCGATTTAGATGGGTATGGAGTATGGAGATAGTTTGATAACTTGGGAAAGGGCGTAAATGATATTTTTTATTTCGGAAAATTGCATTGTTCCCGCTGGATAGCGATAAATGAATTCTTTGCAGACAAAGTCGCGGGCGACTGCTAATAAAAACTGCTAAAAACCTTTGGTAGCTTAGTAGTTTGACCTATGGCCTTCGAAGTAAACGGTCGTGGGTTCGAGAGCAGCTCACAAATCTGACTTTCAGAATTTGTGTACGGAATCACATTTGAAATTTACCATGAGCTTAATGGTGAAGGAAAACCTCGTGAGACAATCACACCTGCGAAGAAATTCAATAGGTTGTGTCAAGTTCCCAATCCGCACTGTGCCCGCTTGGAAACTCAGCTCAAG